>CM070512.1:44127154-45364672 GCA_036346375.1 Guadua angustifolia
GTGCTCGGCTTTACCCACAAGATATCTCTGGTCGTTAGTGCCACTAGATTAACACGCAACTTTTATGCATGCGGCCGGACCGAGATTAACATAACCTTTCGTTGAATTTCCCCCTTTTAGCTCCTTCCCAGTAGGTCTTTTGGCCCACAGTACCCCAGGATCCCACGGGCCAGGACAGGATAGGCGCCCTGGTTACAGTGGACACCTACTGTTGTGAGAACCGGATGGCCGCACCACTCCGTTCCACCCCCAACAACGATGCTTTCCCATTCTTCCACGGGGAATGGGGACTCGCCTGTAGGCATTCCAGGGGGAAGTACAATGTACTGAGCTAAGTTGGACCAAGTCAATGAGATTGGCCGGCCCAACTTGTGGTTGAGCGGGATCTGAAGTTATTTCGTTGCAGAGGCTTGGTCATAAATGCCAAAGACTTAGCCAAATGACATACCACAAATCATTGGTACCAAGCTGTACCACCACCACATCACATCCATTGGCCGTCATCGGTTGGGGATTGGGCGGCATCCACCTTAGTGGTCCGCCCAATCTTGTCCCCCCACCGTAGCAATTTTATAAAGCCTAAAATCAACCAAGCCATCTCTCGGAGATTTTAAGCATTTGTCTAAAAGTAATAGTGGTATAAATTGCTACATCTACGGAGGTTCAATATATTTTGTTTCTTAGGGTTAAAAGGAATTAAGACATAACAACCGGTTTAATATTGGGTTTTATCTATTCATGTCATTGAAACTACCACATTTTCTAGTTTAAGTAAAATAACAAAAATAATGCAATACAAGAAATATATATATACTATAATGGGCTGGGTTCAACATGTTCAAAAGTGTGGCTTGCCTTGCGGAATCGAGGGTTACGCCTAAAAGAGTTGAGTCGATGTAGGTATGCGGCTTCGAGCGGCTCCGTGTCTTGTTCTGCTCTCGGGATTCGTGCCACTTGGTTGTTTTTGACGTCGAATCTAAGCGCCAAGAAAGCATAAACAATAAATAAGCGAATAAACCAAAACAAGGAAAAAGCAATGGAAAGGAAAATCGAGGGAGAAATGGCGGGATCAGACTCGGTGGTATTTTGGGAATTTTCGGACTTGGTATGGTGAGCGGACACCGTTTTTGGACTCAGCGGCTCGAAAGGGTCAAGAAAATGTATTTTTGGTATTTTTGGAATTTTGGGAATTTTGGAGATTTTCTGGGATTTTATTTGCATTTTTCGGATTAAAATCCGAAAACAAATTAGAAATAATCTTTATTGCTATTGGGCGCCTGATGCGAGAGGTTAAACCTGGTATGACAGCCCAAGCGAACAACCTTGACCCATCTTGTTGGCGAGTCTTGTGATCTTGGGCCGACTGTCATGCCTTGAGAGGTGAGGGTCTGTGGCCCGGAGAGCAGTGGTGATCGACCAGGGGCCAATGGATGAAGGTGAAGGATGGGTGTGGGACCCAGGCGGTCGAGAGCTGGCGGCGTGGGCGGCGTCGCGGGGACCACACGCCAGGAGACAGGAAGTTGGGTAGTGGCCGGTGGGGAATGATCTGTCGGTGAGTGTGTGGCAGAGAGTGTTGGAATCGAAGAAACGGCGGCGAATCCGGCGATT
Source organism: Guadua angustifolia (assembly GCA_036346375.1). Classification (NCBI taxonomy): domain Eukaryota; kingdom Viridiplantae; phylum Streptophyta; class Magnoliopsida; order Poales; family Poaceae; genus Guadua; species Guadua angustifolia. The sequence continues at coordinate 44,128,763 of CM070512.1, forward strand.
TGTGGCTCGGGAGCTCGGGAGAAATAAGCGGGGAAGGTGGGGAGGTGACGGCGAACTTCGTGGGTGGAGAAAATGGGCTCGGGACAGACTGGAGGGGCGTGGTGGCGGAGAACAACCTGGTCGAAGAAGGTGGCGATTCAGGAGAAATAAGCGCCGGGAGGAGGAATGGGTGGGCGGAGGGGCAAGAGGAGGCCGGCAGAACGATGGCGTAAGAGAAATGGGCGGGAGAGATAAGCGGAGGCTACAAGCAGGTCTTGGCGGAAGCGGAGAAAGGCAGCCTGAGGTGAGCAAATGGGGCGCGAGCTTAGAAGAGATAGCGCCGGATGTGGAGGAGGTTGCTGCGGTCCTGGCGCGGCGAAAATGGAGGGAAAGTGGGGTCTTTATACGCACGGGCGGCGCGAGAGTGAGCTCGGGCGGGGGAGAGAGAAATGGCACCAGCGAAGGAGGTACTCGAGTAGTGATGGGACTCGGCAGGCGAGGGTGAGCGCAGAATGGCGGCTTCGGCCTTGTCGAGAAGTAGCGTAAGCTTCACGGGTTAGGCGGCGGTGGGGCGGGGGCTAAGCGCGGCGGGCGAGTGGTTGCCATTGGCTTTGTCTGGCAGCGATGGGAACGAACAATGAGAGGCGGGTTGATCATGACGGTCTGGCGGCGAGATCTGAGAACTCCGTTGGTTGGGCGAGTAAGCGGCGTTGTGCGGCGGTGGCTCGAGATTAGAGGCTTGCGAGGAAAAAACGAGCGTCTTGGCAGGTCATTGAAATTTGGCGTCGGTAGCGTGAGGGAGGCAGACTCTTGAATTTTGGGCGGAGCGTGGAGAAAGCGGGAATGGGAAAGGCGCCAGCGAAAAGGAAAAATGGGATGCTGAAAAGGAAAGCGGGAAGTGGAGTTGAATTTCACGAAAAGGAAAGTTTTCGATTTAAATTTGGATAAATTCGAAATAAAATCGGGAAAAAAAACCAAATAAATTCCGAATAAATAACCAAAGCCAAATGAAATTTATTTTTGCAAATTTTGGGTTATTTCAAGGCGGCGGTGAGATAGCACGGAGCCACGACGGGGCAGCGCGAGGAATGACCTAATGCGTTTTGGTTCAAAGGCAATGGCTGGATGACACGATCTTTTTATCCGTTCCGCTGTTTGATTATAGATGGATAGATGAGTACAGTCAACTCCTTGAAATATTCTTTGTATATCCTGAATAAGCCCATTCTATGAAATTGATTAGATGAGTTCATCCCACCCATTTCAGAATTTTTTACTCTTCTAGCCGAATTTAAAAAATCATTTACGGATTTAGCCTCTGCACGCACGTACTTGCAGAAATGGCCCTGGAACAATAGAATTCCGCGGATCGGATCCGCGGATTAATTTTTTAAAATTTTTTACACTATTTCCCGCGGAGCACATGCGCGTAATTATTTTTTATTAATTTTTTTTCCCAAATCCCGCGGATTGGAACCGCGGAATAATTTTTTTTAAAATTTTTTTAAATTTTCCGAGGATTGGAACAGCGGAATAATAATTTTTATTTTTTTATTTTTCATGGTTCACACGTGAATAATTTATTTTTTTTATTTTTCCGATTCTTTCGTTTTATTTTTCGGTTCGGCACTAGTTTTTCGGACGGTTTTTTCGACGATGGGCCCATGTGAATTCCGCGGATCGAACCATGAGATTCCATGGCGCCACGCGTCGCGTCTTGGTGGCCTTGAGGCGGGATGTTTTGCTTGAGAAAAAGCGCGAGTGGGCCGCAGCGTCTTGGTGGTGAGGCGGGACTAGGGTTCACGTTCTCACGGTTTCTCACGCGAAAACCGCGCCTCTCGCCATGATTAAACAAGAAGCGACGGTTTCTCATTGGAGTTCAAATCCAAATTCAAAAATTCAAAAATTTAGAAAAATTTATCCAAAAATTCCTAAAATTAGTATTAATTGTTTGATGAGCTCTGGTGTAAATATTTTTTGAAAAAATGAATGTATACAACTTTTTTAATACATTCAAAGTCTTCAATATAGAAAAAGCAAAAAAAAAAATCCGGCATGTGGGCTTTCAGCCCACAGGCCAAACCCTATTTGGGCCGGCCAGGCCCAGGCCGCCCAGCTAGGCCCAGCTTGGCCAAAATGGGGCCCACTCCAATGCCTAATGCTGCCGAAAGTCTCAGGACGCTCGGACGCTTTCCATCTTCACGCAAACACTTTCCCCACTCCCATAGTCGCCGACCGAAGCTCCTCCGCTCAGATCCGGCGTCGCCGCGCAAGAAAACCGCCGGCGAGAGCTCAGTTTTCGCTAGGTTTTGCTCAGAAACCGCGCGGTTTTTGCGGTTTACCGCGAGAAGCTCGGCTTTCGCGAAAAACTCGAAATTCGCGGTATGAACTTCATTTTTCGCTCGGTTTGTTTCGGTTTTCGTTCGGCTTTTTCGAAAATCGCTTAGCATTTGAATGAGAGAGTAAGACCATGTCGATTTGTGTTTAGGGTTGTGAATTTATGTGTTGCTTACTAATTAGGGTTAGGGTTTAGGCAGCAAGAGCATATCATTGAAGCTAGGTATATTTGTATATTTGTAATTTTGTATATATTAATGTTGAATTAGTAGTTGATGACTTGATGGCTTGATGTAATTGAAGCTACGTATAAAAGTAGAAAATGAGAGTAAGAGCATATCATTGATGTAGTTGTATATTAATTTGTATGTGTTCATCTTATATTTGTATGTGTAAATGTGTTCATGTTGAATGATTAGTTGATCGCTACTTGTTGGCATCTTTGTCAGTGAATTCCTTTGGAATATTGGATTGTATTGTTTTGCCATGAAGTTAAATGAACATATAATCATATATGTGTCGATTAAAGTTTGTACTTATTTGTGATGATTGTGAATTTGTGATGCTTCTGGCTTGTGAATTGTGTGATCATTCGTTGAGTAAGTACTAAATAGTGATATTTGTACATATGCTTAGTTTTGTTGTGTTGTTTTAACGGATGGCGGATGTCGGCGTGGTGTGGGAGCATGGCGATAAAGTAGTCTTGGATTTCGATGCAAATCTTGTCTCAAAAGAAGAAAGGAGGCGGTGCGACCCGATTCAAGCGACACTTGGCGGGGCGTGAATGCGGTGTCATCCATTGTAGTAAAGTTCAGCGGACATTCGTGAGTACTTTCGGCGTGAGTGGACGGAGACGAAGGATAAGAAAGAGGAAAGGAGGAAGAGATGATGAGAAAAGAAGAAGCGGCGGTGGAGATTCCCCACCGAGGCATAGTGCATACTCGGCGTACACGGGTGATCTTGATGAGGAGGCCCAAGCTGCTGACATGCCATGGATGCCTCGATGGAGGCGAATTTAGAAGTCGAGGCGGTGAGAGGTGCGAGCACGGTGGTGGAAGTGGCTCTAGGGGCTGGAGATGATCATGATCGAAGTCGAGGTTATTACGTTGCGAGTTCATCGTCGAGAAAAACAACCGGTGGTGGGAGATTACAACATTAGTTCAGCCCGTGCCGGTACAACCAAGGATTGACACCCATCCGTGGACCTGAAGGGAAGGCTGGGAAGGATGTAGTCCATGGCGGGTGGGCGATTTTTTGTCTGTTTGGTATCCCAAAGGCGGAAGCAGATAGTCCGTATTTTGTTAGTGCTATCACGGAAACACAAAATATGGTAAGTGAGATTTCAAATACTACGCCCGGTTATGCGGCGATTCATAGCTAACATTTATGTTTCATTTGCGGAGAGGGTATCCGTCCCGAGTGGGCCGAGATATAGATGGAAAATATTTAGATGCCAGCAAGCGAAATTAAGAAAAACTTTGCAAGGTTCATGAAGGAATGGTCTACATCGGAGTAACAATCATGTGTGATTCTTGGACAGGGCCAACACGCATAAGTATAATAAACTTCATGATTTATTGTAATGACACAATGTTCTTCCATAAATCCGTCGATGCCACCGGTGTCTCCCAGGATGCCTCATACTTGACAAAGGTAACTGGTTTTGTTTGTACTCTTCTGAAGTTGAAGTAATGCACTCACAATGTAACTTTCGTACTATTTGGTCACGCAGGAAATAGATTATGTAGTCAACGAGGTGGGTCCAAAAAATGTGGTGCAGATTGTTACGGATAATAGTGCGAACTACAAGAAGGCGTGTAAGCTCATCGCACGGCAGCACCGCAACATAGTGTGGCAGCCTTGTGTGGCCCACACCATTAATCGATCTTTGAAGGAGATTGGAGAGTTCGCGAGATCACCGCAGCCATCGAGAGTGCAAGGAAAATCTCTCGATGGATATACAACCGTTCAAGATACATGCTATGATGAAAAAGTATATTGGAGGCGAGTTGGTCAAGTGGAATACAACTTCGGTTTGGCACTAATTACATGTTCTTGGGCGGTTTCGCCGTGCATGAGGAAAAGTTCATGCAATGGATGGTTCTTACGCAATTTCTACACTCTCGCCTTCTTGATACCACCGAGGGAGGATCTTCAATCTGTTGTGGCGGTGGAACCGTTATGCTGCTTCTTGCGATTCGCCGATCAAGATAGAGTGCCCACATTGGCGAGACAATCCTCGGTATACCATAGTCTGCGGCGGGAGTATGAAAGTTTGTTCCATGGGTCACCATCAATAAGAGACATGTACATGGATGTGGTGGACCGAGCAGATGGACGACTTAACGCGACACTTATATGAATCTGGTAATATATTCTTTCATGCAACATATTACATTGCGATTGTACATATATATTGTACTTGCCTTGACATGCCGTTTCACATCATCTGTTGCCGCCTTAAACCCGCGGACTGCCTACGCTTACGGAACGACCAACACCTTCTTGCCAAATCTCCGGGATGCCTTCGATGCGCTTGCTGAAGATACTGATAGCGCCGCGCAAGCTCTTCATGACGCCGATATGTTCAGAAGGAAGCTTGGATCGTTCTCAACACCTCTAGCTACGAGGATGGCAGTAGATGGCAAAACATCCCCTGGTACACCTTCTTGCACCGTCTCAAATGTAATGGTAATCTCGTCAGTACTAACTGTTTTGTTGGTTAATTTGCAGCACATTGGTGGGATGTGTTGGATCGGACACACCAACCCTTATTGATATATGCGTCGCCTCGTGTCATAATCTTGGTCATCTAGCGGTTGTGGCGCAAGCGGAGTACATTGCCTTCATCCACACAAAAAGTAATAATCGCTTGTCATACAAGAAGCTACATAAGTGGTGTCGTCAACTACAACCTTCGTCTTGAATTCAAGCTGCGAAACTCAAAAGCGTTCAGATGAAAGCGATCCATTCCAGCGGCTTATGGAGCTAACATTATCCGATGACACAAACCCGATCCGCCCGGTGGATGGAGAAAGGAAGATCGAGCGGTGAACCATTACTTGATGAGGAGGATCTGATGACACTCCTCTTCCATCACAACTTATCACAGATCCGGTTCATCCAAGCCGAGCTAAGAAAGGACACGGGGCTGCAACCATCTCTAATGGGCAAAAAAGGCGGTCGGGGACACTCATACGGGAAGAGGAAGCACCAATCAATCCCGAGAAGGGATACAACAAAAGAAGAGCTTCCTCCGTAGGTGAAACCCATTATGTAAGGAGTGATGACTCTCTTGAGGAGGGATCGTCGGAGCCCAACATACCAAGAGTCAGATGATAGCGGCTCAAGGCAGAACCGATGGCGGTGGCGATGAAAATACCCGAGGCCTACCGCACAACAATCGAGTAGCCTCGGCCCATCAATTCTGGTGAGTCGCATTTCACTCATGCGACACAAGATAGAGATCATGGCGCTCCTCAATCACAAAGAACAAGCTGTTAAGGGAAGGGAAAGGAAAGGCCGCACAAGCACCACAGGATAATTGCGCACCACAGGATAGCTATAGTTCCTATGGGCGTCATTTGAGGCGCAAAGGAGCTATAGCTCATATACTTGACTATGACTCGCCATCCCGATGCTCATGCACAACCTCCCATAATGGGTCTATGGTGGCGGGACCCTAACTTTTATGCCATGTTGTATCAACAATGGCAAGCGACAAACATATGGGCCGGGGCAAAGCAGCACGAATACAAGGCGGAGTTGCTAGCCACACGAGGATTGGCCTTGATATCCCGAGGAATACAAGCGGCCAACCAAGTGTTCCATAACAATACTACTAGCCGTAACCGAAGGTAATGTTTCATTTGCATATTTCATTTCATTGCAACTTGATTTTATACTAACATAGTGTCCATATCCATAGTCCATACAGGTTCAACATGGCATTTTTGTGACAATACAACAATAGCGAAGCTATGCGGTCTATGCCTACTTCACAACTTCAATTGAAAGGTATTATAACGTAAATGGTGTTGACAACTGAATGGTAATGAAATTGCACATGATTTTGCTATGTGGTTATGTAAATATGTATCTTTGCCTTTGTGTGATTGTAATATTGCAATGAAAGATTATTTATTGACATATTATTGTGAAATGTCTAATTTACAACTTCTAAATGTCTAAAATCTGACAAAGATCATGTCGAATTTTTTCCAAATTTAGGAGAGATCATTGCAGAGTTTTTCATGTCTTCACATACCTTATTTATATATTTATTACATTTTTACTAAAATTTAGCACTCGATATTTTTACAAATTTTACAGATTTGTTTTGCATTTTCCCCTATTTTAGTGATTTTCCTCATTTTCTCGGTTTTGCGGTTTCACTCTCATTTTCGCGGTTTTTCGCTTGAAACCGCTTCAGTTTTCACCCAAACCGGCGGTTTTGATTTATCTGATTTAGGTCAAAAACCGGCGGTTTCTTTAAAAACCGGCGGTTTTTCGCCAAAACCGCGGTTTTTCGCATAATTTGACCGAATTCAAATTTGTTTGAAAATGCAAACCGTTCGGTTTTCGCGGTTTTCGCGGTTTTTCATGGCAAACCGGTACCTTGGCTAGCGAAATTCGTATGCAAAACGGTTTTGCGAACCTTGGGCGGGACGCATTCGGAAAAGGCCGATTAACTTGCTTGATGCGTGCTACTCAGATCATGTCAATTATGTGAAAGTGGAGTCTGGCGCATAGGTATCGTTTTGGTACCATTAGCACCATGAAAATGAAACTAAGGAAATCAATCTACATCTTTTCAAGAACTAATGCATTATTTATTATAATGCATGAATCGTAGTAATATTAGGAAATGTGACACAGAGAACAGAAATCAAATGTCCTTCTACATGGACACGTATCCTCTGCAGTACTGCCACTGACGTGTGGGCCCCACGCTGACCCTTCTACGCATATGCTTGCAAGCATGCTACACGTGTATATTAATCAATTCATAATACTCCCTCCATCGACTTTTATAAGACATAGTATGGCTTGGTGCAATCTCTAAAATCGAACTTTGACCTTTAGTTTCGTTTACAAGGTGTTGTTCATAACTACAAAATCATGATCATAAGAAAATACTTTCAAATATAATTCAACGGGATCACTTCTGTGTCAAAAAATTGTATTTTCTTGCGAGTTTGAGCGTGCCACCCGCATCGTCGAGGAGGGTTCCGCTGCACTACAACATGGTGGCGACATCACTGTGGCCAAGTTGCTGGCGGTTGTGCGTTCTATGGTGGACGATGCCAAGGGCATCGTTAAGTCATTTACATGCGGCCGCCACAGTGATGTCCTCGGCGGCGGCACCACCACATGCGGCGTCTGAGGTGCTCGGCGAGTCGTCGTCCGAGCGAGTGATGTCGGCGGCGCCACAGTGATGTCCCGGCAGACCGACACCACGCATGAGCCGCCACGGTCATCTCCGGTACATCACGTCGGAGCTTGCTCGGGAGAATAACAGCCATAGTGGTGTCAGAATGACGCTTTGAAGAGGAGCGGCCGTGGACGGTGGCAGTCACGGCGAATCCGTAATGATGTGGATGCAAGTCAGCGGGGAGACGGATGAGCTACACGAAAGTGCCGTATATGTAGGACAGTGGGGCATACAATGAAGAACTGCCCTAATAAGGCCAGCTCGTTGGCGCATCCGTAGTGGTCGTGAGAATGTGCCTCCATGCAAATTTTTCTGTGCGAGTAGTACCTTCTTTTAATTTTTGGTGTTCTGTGCAACTAATGCAATACCATGTACCGTGTTACTCCGTGTTACCTAATGTCAGTCGTCAAATGCTATGCATTGTTATATCATCTGATGTTATTTGTTATGTTACCTATAATTTCATTTTGATTGTGCGGTTAAATGCGTTCATGTGATTTCATAAATTTGTTATGTAATATCATATATTGTGCTAATGTCAAGTCGCCACATTTTATTTGTTCACATTTCATGTCATATTAATTTTTATCTCACCTATATTAATTTTTGTTTATTTTTCCCCTTCTCGCAGGATATGGCTGTCCACTCGCAGACTTTGCTTGACCCGCACTACGATGCCATTCAAAAGTTATGCTTGTTTTAATATTGATTGTCCAGAAGAAGTGAAGGTGCATGTAACCTCTATTCATTTAGAATCTGCGAATTATTGAAGTTTCTCCTGTATCAATGGCTTTATGATAATTGTAGATTGTCCTCTTGTGGTAAATTAGAGCACAAATCAATTTTTCGTTTGGCCATTCAAAAGTTATGCTCGTTCTAATACGGCTGTAGCAACATTATTATTTAGGGTGTTTATGCTAATAGATTTTATGTGATAAGCAAGCTATATTTTTTATATTTTTCTATAATTTGGTTGTCCATATGCTGAGGTATGTTTCTGGACCAATTTCCCTAAAATTTGTGTTTAGACTAGTTGTTGTACGCGCCGCTGAAAAGGCTTAAGAGTTATCGAATCTACGTAGTTTGTGGTCATTTAGGGTATTTTTTGTGAATGGATTCAGATGCGAAGCAAGTTATAAATAAAATATTTTTGTAGAACATGGTAGTATATATGCCAAAGTGTGTTCCAAAGCCAGTCGCACCAACATGTGCATTTAGACGAGTAATTGTACAGGCCGCTGAATAGGGTTAGTTAGTTTAGTTTTCTGCGCGATTAGTTCACGAAGGGTGTTTGCGGAAAAATTATTTATGTGAAGATCAAGTCGTAAAAAGAATATCATTTCATATTATGGTAGTTTATATTATGGAGTATGTTTTTGGCTATTCCCTCAATATTTGGCATTTAGATGCGATACTTTACGGGCGGCCGAAAAGGCTTAAACACGGGCTTGCTTCTAACTATGGCGATGAAGATGACGACGATGACTTCGTGTCACCTCTACCCCGACGTTCAAGCACTAACAGAATTGGCCGTCCCACGAACAATACAAGAGGCCTATTCCGACAACCATGACCTTAGAATGTATGGCTTTCTGACTTAGTCCTTCACTGGAGTTATGTACCCTATGCTGTATCCTAGCTTTATGAATTCCCTAAGGCATGCACGTTGTTCACTTGCCATGCTATTATAGTTGTTCTACTCACTCCACTTTGTAATATCAATGCGGGTTCTATTCAATGCTTAACTTTCATTCAACGATCATAAAAATTCCTTAAACACCTAAAAACCCATTATGTCACGACACATGAGAACAAAATCTCTCATTCAACGATGCATAAAAATTCCTCACTCGTCCAATCCGAAATATCTCATTCAACTAGTCATAAAAATTCCTTATTCAGCTGGTCAATGTTTTACTATTATTTGCCATTAAATTTGTCACGCAACGAAATAAAATGCGGAAAAAAATTTTGAAATTCTCGAACAAAAATATTACTGATAAAATTTTTTCTATATCATTGAAAAATTAGATTTTTTTTGAATTTATTCAACCCTAGTTTTACACGTCAAATTCTAATAATTATAAAAATAATTCGGACTTCATGCGCCCGTCCGACCGGAAAAGAAACGAAAAAAACCGCACAGAAAAAAACAGGGAAAAAACCGCGAAAAAATATAAAACAAATTATTCCGCTGATGCACTGCGTGGGAAATTAAAAAAAGCACGAAAAAAAACTGGAAAAATATTCCGCGGTTCAGATCAGCGGAAAATTAAAAAAAATTTAAAAAAAATAAAAAAATAATTATTCCGCGGTTCTGCTCAGCAGAATATTTAAAAAAATTATTCCGCGTTTCCAATCCACGGGATTTGTGCGAAAAAATTAATAAAAAATAATTCGCGCATCGCTCATGAAATAGTGTAAAAATTTTAAAAATTAATCGCGGATCGATCCAGCGAATTATCTTGTTCAAGGGCTATTTCTGCAATTCCGTGCGTGCAAGGGCTAAATCTGTAAATGATTTTCCAAATTCGGCTAGAAGAGTAAAAAATTCCCCATTTCATTCCTCCAAATTTGAACTCTCATCCCATTCACTATCCATCTCTCATCCCCAATCAAACAAAAATTTGGTTCATCCCATTTATCTCTCACCCCTTTAATCAAATATGAATTTACATGGTTTCATCTCTACTATGATGGATGGTCTCATTGTATCCACCTTGTCTTTGAACCAAACATAACATTAGGAGGCAGAAGGCGCTCTAGTATGTTCTCGAAACCTTAATTCATCAAAGAGATGGAAAGAAAATAAACATCATATCAACTGGCATTTGACTGCAAAGCTAAGAAATAAGCATCGATCTGTTCACCTTTTGAATCGTGAGCTTTACGCATGGATGGCATCGTATCGATCTTCCCGAGCAGGACCCATGACACTACAGGATGGTCCATTGGCATAGCGATATTCTTGCTTGAAAAATAATAATTAAAAGGCGGCGTGCAGCTTGGAAAAAGAATTTTAATTAAAAGGCTGTAGTCTTTGCTTTTAAAAATAAGTTATCTAAAATGTTAGGACCGCTTGGAAAAATAATTTAAATTAAAAGCTCTTCGATTGCTTGCAATAGTTTTTTGGCAGACGCACACATGTGATGCTAAAAAAATTTTGGCGGGGAAGAAACCTAAAACTATTCACTCCCCATTCACTCCCAGGCCGCCATTCACTCCCGGCCGCCTCCTCCCGAACTCCCTCTGGCGCCGGTCCAAGCTCCCTCCTGTCGCCTGCTCCCCAGCCGACTCCTGGTGCCTCCCCTCCTTCTTGCTCTCCTTCCCAGTGTCGCCTCCACCTTACAATTGCTCCCACCGTGCGCCTCCACCCAGCCAGGCCGCCCTTTCTGTTGTTCCCCTGCCTTGGCGCCCAGTAGTGGGCTCCCCTGCCGGCCTTCGTTCCCCTCGGCTCAGGCTGCCTCCCTCCTCCTGCGCCCTCCTGCCCCTCTGGCGTGGCGCCCTCACTGCCCTCCTTGCCCCTCTGGCTCGGCAGCAGAAGTGCTTTCAACAACAGCCAGCAGAAGACCAGTGATGCAGACGGCAGCTCTCCCCACCTCCCTCCTTCCTCCATTTATTGATTGGTTGGAGGCACTTCTTAATATGATCTAAATTAGAAGAATATACTTGGAAGATTACGTAGTTCGGCGTGTACATGGATCAAAACAAAGGCAGCTTCAGTTTGATTGCTAGATATTAGTGAACTTTCAACTTGCATTTCTTGCACGATCGATTTTCGGTTCAGATTATTTCATTTACTTTTAATCTGTCACGAAATGTAGTGCTTAAATGACAAGAGAGCTTTGCTTGTTATAGCTTCCTGTATGATCCCTTACAGTTATCCCGTTGTTTCACCTTGAGAACATGCGATGAAGTCACAAGAAGGAATATTGGCCTTGAAAGCTCTCTCCATAGTTATGCTGTTATTACAGAGGTTTGTTTTGAATGATTCTTTGTTCCAGTGTAGAAACAATGAAATGATAAATAGTTTTGCTCTGGAAAATGGTACAAATAAATAACACGGAGTAAAGGACCTTGAAGGATGAAAACATCAAGTTCTGTCTTCATCTGTTAATATCTGCAATAATGATTTTTTTAGGAATTAATCAAAACTTTCGACTCACCGATCATACTAATATCCTCATTTGTGGCCTGAATTGATGTGAGACCATTGCTATATTCACGAGTCACGCCAGGAGCAAGAATTGCGGTCTAAATTCAATGCCTCTTTTCATCTTTCTGAACCTTTCTTTCTTTCTTTCTTTTTACTACACCTTGTAATCTTTGATTGTGTTCGATGCAGGATATTGTGGTTGGAGCAGCTTGTGCTGACTTGAGACATCAACTTGATGTATCATATCCTGTCACCAATGGGATTGTTCAAAATTGGGACGATATGGGCCATATATGGGATCATGCATTTTACAGTGAGCTGAAGGTATGTCTGTACTGATATTTTGATATGCTTTCTTTGTAATGCCATTCCGTTCTTTTACAAGTTACAATTTATCAATATCCTCAATTGTATTTTAAGCCTGTTAGCTCTAGGTCACCATGAAGAAATGGGTATGTCTCCTATAGTATAGAAGAGGCTCAGTTATTGGTTCCTACTTCTCCGCATATTGTAGGATAGATTTCAATTGCATTCTTTTACTTTTTTCTTATGTTCAATTAACCAAAAGTCCTAAGTGAATGGATTTTGCTGTGAGTATTTAGGGAGTGTGGATCCTCCTTGAAATGCTTTACTGTTTCTATTGTTTTACGAAGGTTGTAAATCATGACTAATCCTTATGATAAACTTTCTGGGAAAAATGATGATTTCCATTAATATACTTACTTGTCGTCGAATCTTTTATCAGTGGTGTTGGTTGGATTAAAGATAACATGGCGTGTGATGGGCTCTAACAATGTATTATCTTTGCTCTTTAGTATGTTCTAGGAGAAGACTGACTTGTTATGTTTTTATTTAATTGGTGGATTGTGATACGGATGTTCCTTTTGAACAATCGCGTCTGCGGGTCTCAAGCGAGCAGTATCGATGGAGGGCGGCGTCGGGGAATCGGCGTCGACCTATAATATCGATAATGGTTTGTCACGAGCCACCCGGCGATTGTCGATGGCGGCGCTTTGCTATTAGGGTTTTCTTCGCAAACAAAAGCATCCTTTTCTTATTGCCTTGTCCCACTTATAGATTGAGGTACATCGGCGTTTGTTACCGACAATAATGAAAAGGGGCTCTGGCGCTGGACCCAAACTTCGATGGTAGCACAAGGCGCATACGATGTATACATGTTAGGGCTCTCGCGGTGGAGATAATACCTAGTCTGTGCTCTGGAATTATATGTGGCTAGCTAATAGGCGATGAGATGTTACATTTGAGATACCTGTCCCCTCCTTTATATAATAGAGAAGGCGGTTACAATATTGAGTCCTACTCGGATCTGAGTAAGGGTTTCTATCTGAGCCGTATTGGTTTGGATTACAATCATCCCCTACTGTCTGACTCGGTTTCTTTAACTAAGGCCTATCTGATTCTTCACGCTTTGCTTGGCCCAAGTAACCTTGAGGTTTTATCTAGTCGACATGATCCAAGTTACTTTGGTGAGCCTTGGAGGGCCTTGGTGGGCCCTGGGACATACATATCCTGATGGCCCCCAGTGCTTCATGATCGAATGCCTTCCATTATTAAGCCTTCGAGTGCTTTTAGCGAGTGCTTGTCATTGGCGAAAGAGGTCCTGAAGAACTCGTCGAATTCTCTTTTGTTTTGTTTGTGTTTGTCCGGATTACGGGCGGTGATTTCTCGTATGTTTCAAAAATCATCTTTCTGGCTTTTGATTTAGATTACGAAGCGCTATCGACTTTTGGCACGACATGAGGCATATCATAAGAGGATGTTATACGGGGTGGTACCCATCTATTCCGTGCATTACGGTTCGGCTTTGGGCCCATCTTGGGGCATACCACCCGTTAACTTGATTCTTTTGGGCCATTGGCGATTACATCGTCGTGCGTGCTTGCCCACTGAAATGCTCCTAAAGGCGGTTTTAGGGTTTTGGGAAGGTGGTGCGATTTCCGCTCGGGCGAAATCGGCGCCGCTTCTTTATCATCTGAGCAAATAGAGTGGCTTTATACCGTTGCTACTTGCCCTTTGTTCTCAACTTTCTTCTCCTTGCGACCTCATTGCTAGGGCTAACTTTTCTCGTTACCCTAGTTTTACGTGCGATCGCGAGATTCTTTATTCAAGAATGTCGCCTTCTCCTCCATAACCGCTCCCCATCGCCTCGACCAAAGATTGGGCTACTTGGTGGCAGCGGAGGGGCGATTGAAGGATTTGAGTCGGCATTGGTGTTTTCCACCTTTGGTGATGCTTGCGCTTCGCTACCCGCGGTGAATTCGCCCTACTCCTCGTCTTTGAAAGGCGGTCGTCTTTGAATCATTTTTAAGCGCGGGCTTGGCCTTGGCATCTCCCTTTCTTGGCGGCGTTACAGGTTTTATGGAATCGAGTTAACTCATCTTAACCCTAACTCCATTCTTCAAATTCTGCTTTTGTTACTCTCTGTGAGACCTATCTTGGCGTTCGGCCTCATTTTGATCTTTTTCGCCATCTTTTCCTCCTCAAGCCCTTCTGACAAAATTCTCCCAAAAGCAGGTTGGCGGTGCGGGTTTGGTGAGGAGGGTATGAAAAATCTTATCTTCACATTCCTTTAAAACCTCGAATAAGGGTTGGCACCAAGAGTGGTTTTATTAGCCAATCTGACCCCCATTGCTGCCTTCCTTTGGGACTCCACCCAAACCTTCTCCGATTGGATATCGCTTCCCAAAGACAATGAAATGAACCGGTGGCTGATCTCACAGGGCTGATTGCCGACTTGAAGGGGGCGGGCTTCTTGGCATGGCCGTTGTTGCCAACGCACTTGCCGAATCCGGCCCCTCAAGGACCGAGTTCATCACAGGCATGAGTATGAAGGCCGCAATGATCCGGCGGGAGGTTTCGATGACATTTCTTCATGGCGTTCTTGATCGCGTCGCCGATTTCTTTGCCCCAAATGAGAAGATCGTCGTCCCTCGAAACCGAGGCCTTTTACAAAACTACATCCTGCTCCTTGGTAGAGGTTTTCATGATGTCTCTATCTTTGAATCTTTTTGCTCTTCACGAGATTTTGATCTGAATATGTGTTCTTCGTTTTCGGACTTGCGGGATCGAAAGCCTTCTTCTCTGACGCGCTCCCCAATTCTCTGTCCATAAGAGTGACAAGCGGACCTTTCGACCGTCGTCCTCTGCGGCACTGACATAAGCGGAGTAAAATAGGTGGTCTGGTGATGATCCGTCGGAAAGGTAAAAACCAATTGTCAAGTGAAGCTAAGAGAAGCGGTCGGCGAGCAATGTCGCCCGGTGGTGGCCCAAAGATTAGGGACACATGACTATCAGACCTCCTCCCCGACTTCTTCCTCTTCAAGCCAATCTTGATCGTGAAATTTTGAGCCTCGGGCCCGTCTTGCCACGAAACACGCCTTAAGTATGCCGTGATGTTCTGGTGATAGTACTCCCACCGGAGGGTTTGAAGTGCAAGATAACAAGGTCCAACAGGTTGGATTCCTTGTCTCCCCTCCTTGCTCCCCTCTGGATCGTGTCTGATCGCTATTTCTTCGAGGATCTGTTGAAGAAATTCTTCATGAGAACCGGTCTTGAGGCCTTCTATGGTTCTTGGTGGAAGCCCGGTGGCGTGGTAGAGGCTGAGGCCGCCCGATGTTATGCCTCAGGAAGCCCTTGAGGCCGAGTGCCTCCACGGGCAGTGATACCTGCCGCCTTTTCCTCTCGGCCGACTACCCATCTGACGCCTTCTATTGATGCCGCTGCTTTTTTGCTGCCGGAAGCTCTTTCCACCTCTCATTGCCAGTCACCACCATGCATCGAGATTCCTTCACCTCCCCGCCCAAGATCTCCGGTGCGGGCTGCTTTTACTGATGACGAAGGTGACCTAGTCCTTTTGGATGGTGAGATCGAAAGACAGCACTGGGCGTCGTTTTTCGATGCTGCTCGTGAGTGCACGCGCCTCGGCAAGGTGAATTGTTTGCGCCGTACTTTTCTTCAAAGATCTTCTTTTCTTCGCGAAGCTTGATGTTGTTCCGCCATTTCCAGCGTTTGTCGTCTTTCGCCAAGGACCGGAACTATCTTCTTCAAAGGTTGTTCGAGGATGAAAATCTCGAAAAGATTCTGTTCTTGAGGTTGAGCAGCTCCATAGCGATCTGGAGGAAGCCCTCGGCGTGCCGCATAGAAAATCGTGAAGAACTGGAAGGGCCGATGTCGTGTCCAATCTCGGAGGCCGAAAAGCGCATCGACCAATTCTTCTAATGGTATTTTCTGGTCAAGAGTGCCTTGAGTCCCGATTCTACTTTTTGCCTTCTTAAGCCCGCTCATTGTTTCTTGATTTTCGGGAAAGACTTGAGGCTTCTCTTTCCCAAAATGAAGAAAGTGAAGAGGAGCGAAGAAGAGGCCAAGAAAGAGGTAGCCGGTGACAAAGGAAGCGGGCGGTCGCTTTTGATTTTTGCCTTATGTCTTTGTCATCATCATTTTGTTAGACCGAACTCGGTAGTGGTATAATCACGATTGCATCGAGTCAACTTCATAAGCCCGATTCGGGTACTTAATGAAAAAATCAATGTCTTGAAAGCAGATCCGATCGCCTCAAGCGGCCTTGAGGAGAAGGTGTTCTTGGTCTTAAGTCGATGAAGCGGCACCAGACAATGTCCCTCATGGCGTTAGCATCACAATTCAAAGGTTAGAGAGCCTCCACAAAGATTGCCGCGCGCTTGAGGGCGTTGCAATTACAGTGCGGCCGGTGTTGGCGATCACCAAGTCTCTGTATCCTGAGTAGAGCTAAAAAGGCTGTCGCAGAGGGTTTTGCTGCCTTGTTGATGATGATCGGTAGCTTGCCCTCATGGGCGAAGTCAAGAATACCGCTCTTGCTTTGGTGAAAAACTTAGATCTGGGTCTGTGTAATCCTCTGTTTGTACCAAACTTGCTCTGTGTTTGGATTTGGGCTTTTTATTCCGATCTTTGAAAAATTGTCTCCGGACTTGAATTTTCTTTGCGAAATATTTAATCCTTGTTTTATACGTCCAGTTGAGCTTGGGTCCGTTAAACCTTTTGCTCCTCTGGGCCGTCCATTTGTTTTTGTTTCTGAGCCTCCTCGAGATATGTGTAGCAACACGTCGGAAGGTGGACCGTCTTCCCTTGATGACATCGTCGTTTTGAGCGGCGTTGAGTCATCTCGAGGGCGAGCGTTGCCTCGCATAAGCGAGTTCGACCTTAGTTTTTGCATTTTGCGGCGCACTACCCTCTTCATCCATCCTATCCGTCTTCCCTCGGAGGGGTTTCTTTGAAGTGCTTTCGCCCTTTCGTCTTCTTGATTTTTCATCTTCTTGTGCACCTTAAATTGTACGTATTTGGATCACTCTTCTTTCGCGAGTTCTTCTCTTTTCTTCATGGACTCTTCTTCTTCCTCGAGGATCTCTCTCCTTGCCTCTCTCTCCCGAGTCGCCGAGGCGCCGGTTGCGCCATGGATTGCGAACCTCATCTTCAATTTTGGGGCGATGCCCTGCTGAGTCTAAAAGACGATAATGCGAGTTTTAGGCGAATTTGATCTTGCCATGGTGGAAGGCGGAGGCGGGAGGCCGTCGCCCGGGATACCACATTGTTGATGCTTTGATCGAGGCCGTCCCTAGGCTTATTAAGGCCAAGGGCGCCCTCATTAAGCCGTCGGTAGTCTTGCCGAAGGCGTAGAAGTCTTGACCTTATTTTGAACTTTTGCGGTGGTACTTTTGCTTTGTGTGTATATTTGGTGAAAGATCTGAAGTCGTGAACAATGATGGTCTTCTTGTAATATTATTTTAACGCAGCTCATATACCTTTTCCTTATTTAGATCTTGGTTGACCTTGCGAGTGATTTTTCCTTTGTGCTTGATCTCCTTGTCCGATTAAGCGTAGCCCCAGAATGTGAGTTTTTTCCTCAGCGTGCTTTTAGCGACTAGACTTTTTAGATCACAGGAGCATCGTATTGGCGGTTTAGAGCACTTTCGGATTTTAGTCGTGATCATTGAAAAAATAGGAACTGGTTTGCATCGGGGTTGCACATGTGCAATACTATTAGGTGTAGCCCCGAGCTTCTTTGTAATTGAGAAACAATTGAGTAGCAAGTCAATTGAATAAAGAATTACGATACATGATCTTGCTTTGAACAAACATCCTCTTGATTAGAGTTAGCATCATAACACTATTAAGTGTAGCCCCGACTTCTTGCTTAATTGAGGAACAATTGAGTAGCAAGTCAATTTTGGACATCCTATTGAACTTTTCAAGAATAAAAGCGATGTAGGCTGCTCTATATTCCATGAGTTGCTAATGATGGCGCCGTCTTCTCGCTTAAACTGTAGGCCTGGTCGTGTCGGCTCGTCAGCGATGTAGGGGCCTTCCCAAATTGGAGATAACTTGTGCTCGTGTTTACGACTCTTTATCGAGAACCAAATCGCCCTTGGAGAATGCTTTCGGTTTGGACGTTTGATTCGTGATATCGGTCTGAGCTGAAGGTATCTGGCCGACCGGACCACGGCGATCTCTCTTGCCTCTTCAATCTGTCAATGTCTTCCATTACGGTTTCTTGACTCGTCCTCCTTGAAGCTCCGGACGGGGATCAGAAGGTCAGTCAGTAGGTAGGACCGCCTCGAGCCGTAGACCGAAAGAAGGGTGTGTTGCCGGTGGATCTCTTGGGGGTGGTTACGAGCCCCAGTCTTGACGGCGATTCTTTCACCCATCGGGTGGCGTGTAACAGAGGCGGTCGAAGATTCGTGCCTTTAGGCCTTGCGGCACCATGCGTTTGCCCTTTCCACGGCCAGTTGCTTTTCGGATGAGCCACGGAGGCGAAGCAAATTTTGATGCCGAGCTTATCGCACCGATCTTGAAAGTCTTCTCCTCGAATTGGGTTCCATTGTCGTGATAATCTGTTTGATGCGCCAAATCTTACCACAATTTCTTGGAAGAATTCTTTGGCCTTGGGCTGCTTTGTGATTGTAGCCCTTGGTTTTGCTTCTATCCACTTAGTGAATTTATCCACGGCAACAAATAGGTGGGTGAAGCCGCCTTGAGCCTTCTTCAATGGGCGACCATGTCGAGCCCCATTACAAATGGCCAAGTGATTGGAATTATTTGCGGTTTACGGCAATGCGTGTATTTGGCGAAAAATGGCGGCCTTCACAAGTTGAGCGATGTCTTCTGCGTCGGTCCGGCGATCGGCGAAGAAACCTTGTCGTCGCCTTGCCTACCAATGTGCTTGACGCGCGTGATGCCCACAAATTCGAGTGGATTTCACGAGTAATTGCTTTCCTTCTTCTGGCGATATGCATCGCCTTAGAACTCGAGGCACTTTTTGAAATAACTCTTCTCCTACCACCACGTAATTCTTCTTTGCGCCCATGAGATGCGCTCTATACATTCGGTCTTTTGGAAGTTCGTCTTTCAATAGGTAATTGAGAAAAGGAGCCGTCGATGCATCTTGATGACTAGGACCTCCTCTTCGTTAGATCTCTCTTGACTTGTTACGCTCCTGCTTTTGGCTTCTGAGGGTTTGTAGATTTCCTCAACAAAAACCGGCGGTCGCGATAGCCGAGTGGAGCCCAATTTTGCCAATTCATCGCTTCTTCGTTGTCGCGGCGGAGCACATGAATGAGCTCGGCCATCAAACTTTTCTTCAAGCTTCCGACCTCTGGCGGTATGCGTCATGATGTCCTCGACACATGACCAATCTTTGGACTGATTGATCACCCGGCATGGATCGCCTCGAATTGTTAGCCGTCGAATACCGGAGATATCGCGTCACGAAGTCCGTGGATGAGTGCCTTTACTCGGCGGCGTTGTTAGATCTTTGGGAAGTGAATCGCAAAGGCGTATTTTAGGCGCTCACTGTTGGAGAGATGAGGACCACGCTTTGCTCTGCGCCATTGAGCATGAGAGATCCGTCGAAGTACATTGTCAATATTCGGCTCTTCAGCGTTTGTTGGTGATTGCAGCTCTATCCATTCGGCGGTGAAATCGGCAAGTACTTGAGATTTTCTTGCCGTTCAGTGGCTGAAGGATACTTGAAGGCTCAAGCTCATTGCCCATTTGCGATCCTCCTCGTGGCCTCCGGTTGTGAAGTATGTCCCCGGCGGAAAAGTGGTAACCACCGTGATCGAATGCTCTTGGAAGTAGTGCTTGAGTTTGCGGGAGGCAAGCAACACGGTATAGTAGTTTACGTACTTGTGGATAGCATACCTTGGACTCTCCCAATACCTCGGCCAGTAAACAGGTCTCTGTACTTTACGAGGTGCCCTTCTTCCTTCCGCTCTACTACAATTGCGCGACTACATGAGTTGTTGCGGCGATGTAGAAACAAAGAGTTCTTCGATATTGGGGAACGGCCGGGTGGAGATGATAGGAGCGTCTTCAATTCTTGAAGGCTTTCTTGTGCTTGATGGTCCATTGAAAATTACCTTGCTTCTTGAAGTTTGAAAAAAGGCATCCGCGACCCGGTCGGAGATGAATCTGCCGAGTGCCACCATGCATCGATGAGCTTTTGGGCGTCTTTACGATTGGTGGAGGCTTCATCTTGAGGATTGTATTGATTTTCTCTGGGTTTGCCTCGATGCCTCGTTGTGAAACAATGAATCCGAGTAATTTCGAGACGGGACTCGAAGCGCATTTTTGAGGTTGAGCTTCATTTTGTAGGCCCTTAGGCTTTCAAAGGTTTCGGCTAAGTCGGATATTAGGTCTTTCTTTGCCGAGATTTGGCGACAACGTCATCAACGTATGCTTCCACATTCGCCCGTCGAGAATGAAAACACCGCCTGAATTGCGCGTTGGTAAGTCGCGCCCGGCGTTCTTTAAGCCGAATGGCATTGTGGCGTGTGAAGGCTCGAGCGGAGTGATGAATGAGGTCTTGATGCAATCTTCTTCTTTTAGCTTTGATCTGGTGATATCTGGTAGGCATCGAGCTGAGGAGTTCCTGACCGTAGTGGAATCTACCACTGGTCATCTGAGGCAACCGAAAGGATCTTTCGGGCAAGCCTTGTTGAGATCGGTATAATCAACGCACATCGCCCGACTTTTATTCTTTTACGAACAAATCTTGGGTTAGCTTGACCGGTCGAGGATGGTACACTTCTTTTATGAAGCTTGCTGCTACTTGACCGTGATTTCCTCCTTGATGGCCTCCTTCTGTCTTGGCGAACCTTGAACCATTTGTTTGATGGGTTTGGCCTTTTAGTCACGTTCAAGGAGTGCTCGATCACCTCCACAGGAACAGGGCATGTCGGATGGTTTCCCGCATAAAGATGTCGGTTAGCCGAAGGAAGGTGGCGGCGCGTCTTCTATTGGCGGAGAGACACGCCCCAATCAAAAGCCGTCTGGTTGGAGTTGGATGGATCAAGGATTACCTTCTTGGTTCCCTCATCGGGTTTCAAACTTGTCTTGGCTTTGTTTCTTGGCCGGTACTTCTCCTTCATCTTCTTGATATCGGGCCTTTGCGGATCTTTATTTTGTCGTTTGCTATCTCTTGAGCTTGACCATCTCACAACTTTCTTTGTCGCGAGCGAGCGATTGCTTGACATCGCCATGAATAGAGATTATACCCCTTGGTCTGGCATTTTCGGGATGAGGTAGGTATAATGTGTAGCGCGACCATGAATCTGGCGGGCGGGCCTGCCGAATGGCGTGATATGCCGTCTGGAAGTCGGCTACCTCGAAGTTAAGGTATTCGTCCGGAAATTATCCTTGGTTCCAAATGTGACCGGCAAGGTGATTTGGCGAGTGGAGCAGAGGAAGTTCGGAATTACTCCATGGAAGGGTGTGAGCCCGCTTCAACTCGGGCGAGGATCTTTATTTCGTCGAAGGTCTTGGAGAAGAGTACATTGAGTCCACTTCCCCATCGACCCGGCACCTTTTTGAGCTTGGCGTTGCGAACCCTTGGGTCCAATACCGGCGGAAATCTTAGAGTGCGGGATGTAGTCCGAATGGTGCGGCGGCTAAAGGTTATGGGGACCTCGGACCATTTGAGGTATTGAGTGCAGGTAGCGCGATGGCGTTGGCGTCCCTCTCCGTGAGCTTACGCTTTCGTTTTGACTCATAGGCCATTGAGCCCCGTAGATGTAATTGAGTTCCGCTCCGTTTTTGATATTCTCCGTCGTCATCTTGAGGGGATCTTGTTTCTTCTTCTCTTCTTCTTTTGCTTCGCCCTTGGTGGAGTGCATATACGGACTCTCTGGCAAACCTCCTCGAGTGAAACAATCCTTCGCCGCATGTTTACTATTTGGGTGAAAGGGACATATTGCCTCCATCACCGTGTCATAGTTGTCGGTCCGTGGCGCGCGTCGTCGGTCTTGCTCGACCGTCGCCACTATTTCTTCAGGCTTCGTCTTTCTGTCACGCTGTCTTGATGACTCAGCGTAATCCTTTTTGTCCTTCTGACGTGGGCGATCATCTTGTCGCTCGGCCAAAGCATATCTGAGGCCGTTGCGTGCGATCCGCCCGGCTCAAACATCTCCCTTACGGTGGATGGCGGTTTCAAGACATCTTTTGATCAGGTCGAGTCGTTGGCGCCCTACGGAATCTTTGCGATATTTGCTGCCTCGAAATGTCACGATCGTATTCTTCTTCGCATGAAGCGCGGATGAATTCTCGGGCGTCTCGTTCTTCTTGGCGGCTGGTATAGGTCCCCTTGTGTTCCGAGCCGCTCGTAAGTGCCGAAAATTGGTGATAAAATGCTCGCAGAGTTCCTCGAGTCTATGGAATTGCAGGGAGCCCGTGAGCCATGCTTGAGCGAAGAGGTGAGCATAAGCGGGAGATAATTAGCCATCACATTATGATTTCCCCGTGACCATGATCATAAGGGAGTAGACTTGGAGCCAAGCTTCGGATCTCTTTCCCGTCAAATTTGGTGATGCTTTTGGGTTGAATCCTCGGGCCAAACCACTCGGCGGCGTGGAGTGGCCGGATGCCCTCAATAGGGCCATTGCCTCGCTTTGTGGAGAAGCGCCGGTGGCGACAGCAGCTCGATGACCTTCTCCTTCTCCTTTGTTGTGGTAGCGGAGGTTTGACGGTCTTCTCGTTAAATCGTGGCCAATGCCAAAGCGTTCATAGTCATCTCTGCGCTGCGGCCTCTTCATCTTCAGCGATCATATTTTACGGCGTTCAAATCTGCACGGAGGTCGGCGTCTTTGTGTCGGCGTCCTCTCCTCGTTGAAGCTCCGCTGTGGCGGCTGCGGGCCGTATTCTTGCTTTCGGCTGCGAGCAAATGAAGGCGATACGGGATGGCGCCTTTTCTCTTGGTGCCTCTTGGTCTTCTTGAATTCTTTGCCGCGCGCAACCATAACTGAACTTGGGCTACGATCGGGCGGCCGGGCTATCGGTCCGGCGATGGTGCCAAGGTGTCGAGGCGTCTTGGGCGATGATGTTCTGCTGGGGGTATGGAAAAGCGGTGGTTCCCCACCTTTATGCAAGATTTCTTCATTCACGCTCTGGCCTCTGTGTTGGAGGAGTCTCGCGGGGTTTTCTTGGTGGTGATGGTTCTCCTCCGTAGCATTTGCAGCGTCCTTTTGCGGAGGGTCGTTCGATCACAAAAATCTTTGTGAAAGCTCGAAATTTCCTACCTGCCTACGGGTTGATGGTGCGAGGAAGATGAAGCGCACCGTCGGTGGGTCGAGTGGTTTGCTTGTGTATTCGACCACTCGAGGTCGTCATTAGCTAGTCTAACTCGAGGCGAGATCGGGCCCTTAACTTCTTGCCCGGGGCAGATGGCCATGCAGTTACGATCCGAGTGGTTGGCGGCTAAAGGACCTCGAATCGGTTCGGTCGGGCCGATCCGAATCCAGCGGAGAGCGACCAAAGTTGTCGGCGATGAAATCGAGCTCCCAAAGCGAAATACGAGTCGTGGCGAAGATGGTCGTGCTCTGAAGATTGCCATCGAGCTTGCTGCGATTGATCTAAGCGACCCCTACTCGGCAGCATGGCCATGCGGCGTTGTTACCGACAATAATGAAAAGGGGCTGTATTTGGACCCAAACTTCGATGGTAGCACAAGGCATACGATGTATCTGAGTTGGGCTCTCGCGGTGGAGATAATACCCTAGTCGTGCTCTGCGGAATTATATGTGGCTAGCTAATAGGCGATGAGATGTTACATGCAGAGATACCCCGTCCCTCCTTTATATAATAGAGAAGGCGGTTACAATATT
Organism: Guadua angustifolia; assembly: GCA_036346375.1. Taxonomy (NCBI): domain Eukaryota; kingdom Viridiplantae; phylum Streptophyta; class Magnoliopsida; order Poales; family Poaceae; genus Guadua; species Guadua angustifolia. The sequence goes on from CM070512.1 coordinate 44,152,818, forward strand.
GAGTCCTACTCGGATACGAAGTAAGGGTTTCTATCCTGAGCCCGTATTGGTTTGGATTACAATCATCCCCTACCCAATACGACTCGGTTTCTTTAACTAAGGCCTATCCTGATTCTTCACGCTTTGCTTGGCCCAAGTAACCTTCAGTTTTATCTAGTCGACATGATCCAAGTTACTTTGGTGAGCCTTGGAGGGCGCTTGGTGGCCCTGGGACATACATATCCTGATGCCGGAAAAGTGCAGACTAGAGATAGAAATACAATTCTCATTGAAACTAACAAGCGGAAAGGAAACAACTACTAATCACGAAAGGATCTGAAGGAAAGTAATTAACTAGTAATCACGGAAGGATACGGGAAAAGCGCCTTGCATGGCGCTGCGCATGCAGCCGTATAGCCTTATCTTGGCGAGATCCTTAGTGCCTTTTCTATAATAGACTCTATCCACAGCCCTAACGGTACTCCTCCTCGACACCCAGCTTGTCCTCAAGCTGAAAATCGAAATAAGCTTCGCGGAAAACAAGGCGTCCATCCAAGTGGCCTCTTCCTCGGGTTCACCCATCAATGAACGAGAATCTGCCGATGGCCCGAGCAAAAAGCTGCTTTGAAGAAGAAGCGATAGGGCTGAAAGCTGCGAGTCTTCAGTGCGAAGATAAATCCACCGTAATGGGGCGGTGCATTAGGAGGAGTGCTGGTATGGTTTGAAGTGAAACATGAAATACATTGTGGAGGCGGGCATGTCACGAAAGATCAACCGATCATGCCCTATCCGATTGAGCACTGGTATGGTCCAAAATAGCGAGGAAAGAGCTTGTGAGGGCTTGCGGACATAAGGATAATTGGCGATGTTTCGAAGCGAAGCCATACCCAAACCAACTGAAAATTCCAAATCCGGTGGCGACCATCATGGAGTGCTGTTTCATTCGATTCTGCGCATGCAATAGGTGTTAGCGGGCTTGAGCTAGCGAGCATCCTATCCTGGTGGCGATCCTTTGCATCAATGGAAGTCGAACCCTCTGAATAAGGAAGTAGGTGGGGCGGCGACCATAAACCAACTTCGAGCAGAATGTCTGTGATCTTGAGTGATAGGATGAATTATAGCGAATTCCGCCCAAGGAGCCATTTCACCCAAGTTCTTTGGATTATCGGCTGACCAAACAACATAAATACATTTCAATTGTTCTGTTAACCACCTCTGTTTGGCCATCGGATTGTGGATGATATGCGAGGAAGTGAAAGGCTGGTGCCTGGCAGCAAGAGACTACGCCACAAGGTCTTTGGTGAATATGGGATCGATCGGAGACAATTGATTCGGCATTCCATGAAAGCGAACAATTTGATCAAAAGAAAATATCGGCAATCAACATGGCGAGATGTTGGCCTTTTGATGGCTATGAAATGGTATGCTTGAAAGTCTATCGGCGGCGCTTAAAATTGCGGTTTGCCCTCGGTTTCGGCAAGGCCACAATGAAATCCATAGATACATCCGCCGAAGCATTGCGGGATAGGAAGAGGTTGAAGGAGACCGGCGGTGCTAGTGTCTTGACCTTGTGAGCTTGGCAAGTCTTGCAAACGAATGTATTCCTCCACGGAATAGCGTAAGCCCTCCCAATAAAATTGTTGCTTGACTCTATGAGCGGTTTTGTGGACTCGCCGTGAGTGACATCATAAAGCAAGCAACCACCGTCTCGCATAATGGAGAGTTAGCTGGAATCACCAATCGACCATCATAGTAAAGATCCCTCTTTTCTTGTCCACAAGAACACAGCAGATTTGCCGGTTCTTTGCTACCTCTCAAGCTACCGTTGTATTGCGGATGTGCATGAGGCAACATACCATTCTTCCCAGTTAATCTTGATGGTGCGAGATTGCGCGGCAGACTAGCTCCTCCTTCAAAAGCGCGGACGGCGCGCATCGGCTGCCTTATTAGGCGGCGGCTTATATTCAGCAAAGTGAAATCAAACCCCATGAGTTTACTTAGCCAATCTTTGTTGTGGGGGTGTTACTAAGGCTGTTCAATAGATACTTGAGGCTAGCATGATCGGTCCGCACAACAAATGGCCGACCCCAAAGATAAGGGCGCCGATGCCTAATAGCCTTGGACAAGCCAATAAGCTCCCTCTCATATGCCTAAACCGAACATGACGATCCATGGCGGCGACTATAGAAAGCGGCAGGATGTCCTTCTGTTGTAGAACCGCTGCCAATACCCAAAGCTGGGCGTCGCACTCCACGACAAATGGCAAGTCGAAATCTGGAAGGCGAACCTGAAGCGCCGATTGGAGAGCCTCTTTCGGCCGAATAAAGGCCGGTCGGCCTCCTCGACCATACAAAGGTTGTGGCGTAGCGAAATTGTTAGAGGTTCGGCAATGGCAGCATCTTGGTGATAAAGCGGCGATAATATCGATGAAGTCCCAAAAACCGTGAATTGCTGGCGGGGTTGGAGTCCTCCAATTCGCCACATCACGGACTTTAAATTTGGGTTAGCCAACACTCTGTTTCGAAATAATGTGCCCCAAGTACTTTACTTCTGGTGGCAAAGACACACTTCTTTTGTTTCAAGAACAACTGATGTTGGCGTAGGCGGTCCAGCACCATCCGCACATGAATAAGGTGCTCTTCCCGGGTTGAACTGTAAATGAGTATGTCGTCGAAGAAAACCAGCACAAATTTGCGAAGGAAGTCTGCGAGTACCTCATTCATGAGAGCTTGGAACGTGGAAGGAGCATTACATAATCCGAAAGCCATGACTACAAATTCATAATGGCCATGGTGTGTGAGAAAAGCCGTCTTCTCAATATCTTCTTCTCTCATGCGAATCTGATGGTACCGGAGCGAAAGTCAAGCTTGGAGAAAAATCAGCGCCATGTGGCTCGTCAGAAGTTCCTCAACTCTTTGGAATTGGGAATTTGTCCTTGATGGTCTTGGAGTTAAGGGCTCTGTAGTCCCATAAAATCTCCACGAGCCATCTTCTTTCTTGACCAAAAGTCTTGGGGAGGAGAATGGTGACCCTCTTTGGGCGGATCAACCCTGCTCGAGCATCTCGATGCATTGTCTTCGATCTCATCCTTCTGGCGGAATGGATAGCGATAAGGTCTAACCACCACTGGGTCTGTGCCTTCAGCCAAGACAATGGATGATCACAGTTCCGTGACGGAGGCAATCCCTGCGGCTCCTTGAAACGACCCCTGTTTTAGCTCGAATGCCAAATCGGAAATCTAATGTGCTTGCAGTACTAGTCCCTGGATCAGTAGCTAGCACGCACATTTCAACAATTGGAATCACAACCATACATTAAATTAATTAAGCGAAAACAATAAATACATAAATATTACAACTCGGAGTATATAGCGAAAAAAAGCAAAAGCCTTGTAGTGTACCCATCAATCCGCGAACAGCCCGACCGAGCATAAATCCTTAGAAAAGAACACGGCAAAAGGATCCCGCAACCTGCGATGAAACAACCTTCGAAGCTTCGCATTCTAATCTACCTATAAATAATAGATTAAGCAAGGGTGAGTACTTTCGTACTCCACAAGACTATTGCAAAACCTATAATATATGCAGGTCATTTCAAAGGAAAGGCTTCTACAGTTAATTTGCATAAAGCAAAATTGAATTTGTAAATCAAGTTGTTTGCAAACGGAATTTATAAGAGCAAGATTAATTGATAACAAATAAGTAAAGCATAATAACACTCACGGTCCTCCATGGCGTGAGCGGCGAATCATCAAATCACGAAATCCATCAATGTCGGCCCTTGACATAAAACACGATTGCCAAAAGCGGTTTCAAGCGAAACTCGGTTTTGAGAAAATACCAAATATAACATTGGAATGACTTCACCAAGTGCCCTTGACGCATGGTAGCGGCTAATTAATTAGATTTAAACTCTGCAGAGGTGTACAACTTTACCCACAAGGAATGATCAACCTTTGCGGACACACTTCCTTAGGTGTGTCGTCAAGAAAACCATACATAACCGTTCATTACCTAGACATGACTTTGATCCAGCCGGGGCGTTAACCCCATACAGCAGAGACACTCACCCAAGCCGTGGATCCACATTTATCACACCCAACACCCGTCTCTGTCCATGGCAAGGCGTACACCATTACTGCAGGCAGAGCAATTACCCACATTTGACTGTGTGGAAGCCCCTCACAAGCAAACCGAACTGGAGTGCTTCCGCTAGCTCCCACCTACCAAAGAGCAAAGCTATGTCTAAATAACTTAATAGGCTATGGCTAACCCATACTCACCCTCGTGGTTGCACGGAATTCTTGGATCAATAGCGTCCCATTGCTCGGTCCTTAAATTGACACGGGCGACACTTCACCCTACACTACGTGCAAGACCCTTATTGCACTTCCGGCTATTGCCATTAATCGCCCGCATCAAGACATAGTTTTATTTTGGGTTTTTAATCAAAATACCAGCAACCAACAGTGCCATTTTCAAGGTTTTCAGGAAACAAATATTGATTTGATCATGTACACTGCTGATTCTAAAGCATGGCTAAGCATGAATAATATGAACGCATATACCCATGATGACATTAAGTAATGCCTAACCTCAATCTATGGTTATCAAGGTTCACATGTTCATAATCATCAAAGGAGATTCACGAGACAACAGGTACAACTACCAAATCCACAAAATAGCAATTTACATAAAGTAAACGCATGCATAAAATAGTTTAGTAAAACAAAGTATATTACATACTGGGATCAATATGGTCAAAGGGGTGCTTGCCTTGCTTAATCCTGGATTACGACGAAGGCGAGGATTGCGGCTGACGACGGCGACGGAATCAGAGGTGTCGAGTTCTATGCGTCGATCAACGGAAAATAGCAAAACACTAACTTCAATAAGGGCAAAAGAAAGTAAATAGAACGAACAAATAAAACTCTTCACAAGAAACAGGGTTGCTCTTTTATGAATTTATTAATTTTATTTTACGAATTCAAGATGCAAAGATTGGTTGGATTACTAAAAATTAGTTATTAGTTGCAAAGTTTCATTGATTTATTATTCATAATATGAGTTCGCAACTTTATTACTTATGGGTTTTACTCAATTAGGATTCAGAGTCAAAGCAAGATGAAATAAGAATATTTTTCTAGATTACTACAGATCATATCCTAAAGATCATTTCTAGACTATTCTTTACTAAATTCAGATTTAGACGAGCTGTTTTGCGAGTTAATGAAAAGGCTTAACTGATCATATTATACTATGAATGATTAGTTCTTTATCTTTAATTGATTTTGCGTAGAATTAGCTTTACGCAAGCTAAGATCTTTTGATTTAGGCTACTGGGATTATTTTCATGATATTTAAGAAGGTTCTGGTGATACAAACATTATAATCATTGTTTTCCCAAAGTTTGATTATTCATATTACGGACCACATACTTGTGAATACTTAGGGGTATTAAGCTAACAAGATTAATACACAAATCATGATGAAATGAGACTAACTTTTCATATTTGGATAGGCTATACTTTGGAGAGCACTACTGGGCTAATTTCATAAGTTTCACGATTTATACGAGACATTATATTCATCGTTGAAATGGCTTATGTGGCATTGTATAGTTTACACTATTCGGAATCGGCAAGAAAGTGAATCGAAAGGTTAACACTTAAGGGTTTTGTGCTAATAAGATTAATATGCAAACCTTAATGAAATAAGATTCTTTTTACAAAATATGGTAGTATAAACTTTGTAGAGTGTTACTAAACTAGTTTGACCGATTTTTGCATTTAGACGGGTTATTTTAGTAACAGATGAAATAGTCTAAATGATCATATTTGCAACCTTAAATCGGCCAAGATTCAAACTTAATTTCCAATTACTCTATACATGATTCTTGATTCATTTTTCAGGTGTTAATAGTAAACAACCCTAGAAATGTTTTAAAGTTGGTTTGGCATTATTTTAATAAAATCTTAGTTATTGATAGCAACTCTCATTGCTAGAATATATATATGAATCATTATATATATGCATATTAGCATATGTGTGATTATGCATGCAAGTTAGTGCATGAATAACCAGAATCTCAATTGAATTCAATGCTGTCATTGACTCATCTAATTCTGTATTTTATAATTTCTGATCATATCTTTTCTACTTTATTTAAGCAAACATTCATTCTTAACTATTCATGTGACATGTTTTCCTTGAAGATTTATTAAACTCTTTGGAGTATCTTCACCTAAATACCATTACTTTACATTTTTAAGGCATAATGATGTCAAGTTTCCATAAAATTCACTTTTCTTTATTTTGCCTAAAGTTACCATTATTAATTTCTTAAGACATAATGTTTTTCTCATGTATTTCATTTACTAAAAATCACCACGGTGACTATTCTAAATTTTTTTACATATTCTAAATCTCTTGGATTTTACATGAATTTTAAAATTTATTTCATCTAAATTGGACCGAGTGGTTGAAGATATTCAAACCTAAACAATCCGGGTATAAAATCCCTAAAATCTAGACTTTCCATAAATGGAAATGGCGCTTTCGTCTGGAGAATCGCCTTCCTTTTTGGCTAAAACCAACTCAAACCTTCGCTCTTGGGTCCCATGACGTGAGGAAAAAAAGAGAGCTCGGTTCGAGCTTCGCCCGCCGTAATAGGTCGCTTGAGCAGTGAGCGAACGGCAGCACCTACACCATCAGCGCAGCAAAGGCGAACCGTTGGTGGTACTCCTGCACTTTGGGGTGGCGGGAGCATAATCGCCCGTGCGTCTTGCGCGCCACGGCTCTCGTGAGCTTCAACGCCGCCGAACCATTGGCCGCAGGAAAAGCTCGGTGAGCATCGGTGAGGTATGGGAATCCATTTCACTGAGTCTGTGCCGAAGAATTAGCGAGAAGCCGTCCACGCGCTAGCGCTGGCGGAGAAGATGGCCGCGAAATCCGTGAGCGCAAGCGAATGGGTTCAAATTGAAGCTTGATTAGGACATTAGGATACAGACGAAGCTCGGGATGGATTCGATTCAAAAGATTACCTAGTGCTCGGCTTGATTGAGGTTTTTCCCCCCTTTCCCTGGCTCTCTGCAGTCAATAGCCAGCGAAGGCAAGAGCGAGGAGCTAGCCTGAGAATTGGCGAAGGGAAAGGGGAAAGAGTACTAGTATGGCTATGGGTTGGCTTTGTAGGGGTTTGGCGACGCTGTGGAGGTTGGATGCGCGTTGGCGATCGCTTGACTCGGCTCGGAAGGACGGGGAGCAGGCGGGAGAAGGTAATGGCGAAGCTTGGTGCGAGTGACTCGTGGCTGATCTGTGCGGTGATGAGGGAGGGTGACGCTATGAACTGACCGAGAGGAGAGCTGGTTCGATGAATCGAGCTTGGCTTCGGGAGAATTCGGCGCCTCTCTCTGGTGGACCGAACGAAAGCTGAGGAAGAAGAGCCTGGCAGGTGGGGCCTGGGGCCACTGTCAACCGCTGGATGATTTCACCATTGCGCCACAGAACGGGACATGAAATGGATTGGCCCACATGTCGATGGTGGCCGAAAGGAGCAGTGGTTGGGTGTCAATTCTCCTTCTCTTTCTGATTTTTGATGGTGGTCAAATAGCTGTAGAAAATGGTGAAACTTTTTGACCAAAGTCTTTAGACTGTGATTGACTCTTGGTAAAATTTTGAGATTAAACTCAGCTACTGAGAATTTATAAATATTCCTCCAATAGTGACTATTTGATTTCTTAGCCTCTGTCTTCGATTTTTGTTTGAGATCAAATGAAGTCTATCATTTTTGATATTTTTTTTTCAAATGGATTTGATCTCAGAATGCTTCTGTAAAATTTTCAAGTCAAAACATAGTTCCATTATTTTATAACAATTCTGATATTGTAGTTTCCAGATTTTCAGGGTTTCTGTTTTTAAATTCGGAAAAGTATTAAATTATATTATTAATTTATGATATTTTAACCAAAGGTAGAATTTGCATTGATATGTTCATGATAAATTTTCCAGCTCCATTTGAGTTTTATAAATAGTTTATAAATTCTGACAATGCATTGTTTTGATTTAAAAGTTGTCTTTTCATTTTATATCTTCATTTGTTTATGCATAAAATTTCAATTGCTGGCTAAAATTATTAAATTGAATGATCAGGGTTCTCATGACAAATTTTCCAAATTTTTACTTTTTATATTTTTGCATTCTCCTCTTTTCATTCTTTAATTCCATTTGTTGGATTTTTCTTGCAACACAAAAATCCAAGAAAATACAAATAAAGCAAACAATATTCAGAAATCCCAAAATATTCACAATCAAATTTAAATATTATATTTTTCTTTGTTCTTAATTTTTGGGTCATTACACTCTGGAAAGATCTCCATACTCAATTAAGAGAGCTTCCACCTCCTGTCCCTAGAGGCCTCCAAGCTGGTGAACCCTAGCCTCAGAGGTAGAAAGCGTGTACTGAAGGATGATCTGCTGTCCCTTCCTGTCAAAAACCATACGGAGACTGTCAAAATTCCACTGTATGTCTCCCAAAGTTTGCAACCATTGTACTCCTAGGACCAAATCATACCCCTGCAGAGGAATTACTAAGAAGGGTGCACAAAGCGATGTGAATCCTTCGTAAAAACTCCTTGGGTGTCGTCCAGGCATGGCGGTTCAGCTCCATTGGCCACGGGACTGTTGAGAACCACCGAGCTCTATTCTTCCCGATGAGAGCTGCGGCATATTTGCTTACAAAGTTATGTGTCTTGCCGTGTCGTCAGACCAACAAGTCGATGTCCTTTCATGTCCACAAGACACGCATCGTCTGCCCCACAAGTGCTCTCTCACCGCCATGGTGACAAAGGCCACGGTTCTTCCTCAATTTATTGTCTAGCTCCTCCTCATTCACCACCTCCACGAGAAAAAAAGCGCTTGCAGCGATGGCCCTTGAAAGCGCCTCATCACGGTTAAGCAGAGTCCCTTGCCCTCCGTTCCGCCATCTAAATGCGAGTCGACCTCGCCCGATATGGTAAGGAAAACTGGCGACGCTGAGAATTCACGAGCCGCGCCTCCCGTCGCGTGCTTCGCGATCTTTAGCGCCATGGCCGTCGGAGTTGCCGCCGGAGGAAGCGGAAGACGTCCCGCACTCCCTGCCGGGATACTTGCGTGCGTTGCAGTCAGCGTGGTTGAGCTCCGGCTAAACGGCGGTCTTGCTCGATGCTGGCAACTCTGGGCGGCCTTAGCGAGCCACACATCCTCTCGGCGTTAAACTTCCGTGCGAGCCCATCGCATCCGCCAAGTCCCGAGGTCTATCGCGGCCACCTCCGCCATCGGCGTCGATGATAACCCGCCAAGAACAACTCCACTGCTCCCCTTCGCACCCTCGATGTGCGCGCCCGGCCACTTGCTGGAACTCCTGGCATACTCCCGACCCGACCTTCCCTTGCTTGAGGTTGGATAGGTCTCAGAAGGACCAGCAGAAAAGTATTGCGAGAATCGCTGCTGGGAAGACCTCGTAGAACTCCTCGGCGGATCTCGTTGTCCTCCTTCTCCCGGTTGTCCGGCACTTCTTGCGCCTCTCCTCTTAAGAAGAAGCCCGCCATCTGGACATACTACATTTTTGGTACTGGTACAACTTCGAATCGTTCGCATTGCTTCAGCCATAACGAGAGGATCCTCAGGAGCCGTCGTGAACCGGAAGCTCATACCGTGGCGCCCGCGGTGCCAGCGACGATCTTGGCGATCGTCTTTGGAACCTAGCCATGTCTCGGTCCTCCTCCTCCCCTTCGCTATTTCTTTCCGTGCGGAAGTGGATCGGAGGCTTCGGTTTCTTGCGCGCTTCCTTCCATTCCCACGGGTCCTTCCTCCATGGTTCTCTTTCCCAATGCCTTGATCGGATCGTCAATCTTCTTCTCGGCCCGACATGTCTGCGCGCAATTCCTCGAGCTCGTCTCTATTGGCGTGGTGGCGTCCTCGACTTGCGACATGTTGGAATCGCCTTTGCTCGATACCAATTGATCACGGATGTTCCTTTCCGAACAATCACGTGCGGGTCTCAAGCGAGCAGTATCGATGGAGGGCGGTGCCGAATCGGCGTCGACCTATGTTAGCGATAATGGTATGCACGGAGCCACCGGCGATTGTCGATGGCGGCGCTTTGCTATTAGGGTTTTCTTCACAAACAAAAGCATCCCTTTTCTTATTGCCTTGTCCCTCTTATAGATTGAGGTACCGGAAATGTGAGACTAGAGATAGAAATACAATTCTCATTGAAACTAACAAATGGAAGGAAACAACTACTAATCACGAAAGGATACGGAAGGAAAGTAATTAACTAGTAATCACGGAAGGATACGGGAAAAGCGCCTTGCATGGCGCTGCACATGCAGCATGGCCTTATCGGCGAGATCATACGTGCCTTTTCTATAATAGACTCTATCCGCAGCCCTAACAGTTAGTGCGTGCTTGTGTGGCATTGGAAGTGATGTAGTTACACGATCACTAGAAGTGAAGGAGTGTAGAAGACATGTTATGGGCTTGGTTTCCCTAATTTAGTCGATCCTATTAGTTGTACCTTGTGACTAACTATCCGCTTGTCCTCCAGGTTATGCAATTTATCTTGTATTACTCTACTTTTCTAAAACCAACTTACATTGTTGCTGGCTAAACAATTTTGGAAGTTGATTGCATGTATGCTTCTATGGTTTCCCATCAATTTGTGCTTGTTTAGATTGCTCCTCTTCCTTGTATTCTGTTTAGATTGCTCCTCTTCCTTGCATGTTTCAATTTGTGTTGCCCCAATTTCTGTGATTTGTGTGAGGAGCTTATCATCGAATCAACTCCATGTCGGTGTGTGATCTTAGAGGATATTAAAGCAACCATCCCAGCAAAGTCAAATTGAGAAGTGGCTCTATCTAGTACCTTCTTCTTTTCAGTTTAGCTACAGGCTATAGTTAAAGAACCTTCTCGGGCTATAGTAAAAGGCACGAACTCTTACCTGCTCATAAGAAAGCATTGCATTTGAAATTAACCTAATGCTGTGCCCAACATGATGACACTGACCGATGAAAAAAACACACAAGCTGCCATGCTTGAGATAAGTTGATGACTGATGTATGATTATTACAATTAAATATTACTTGTGACAACAGCATGTGTTTTTAGCTGTTTTAGTCCTTCCTATAATTCCTACTTGTTTTCTGTCACTGATGGTTGACATGACAGATTTAGTCAACCCTCTACCCTCTAACTACCTGACGCAACAAACTTCTTCTACATGCTTGTATTTTTCTTGCACTATCGGTAATAGCATGTAGAAGGTTTCTTTAGATTCGGATCACCAAAAGTACTTGAAAAAGCATTTCAAACTTGCATAAAATGCCAAACTTTTCTTTACACCACTACGGATAGCACTACAAGGTTGGAAGCGAAATGTGAGTGAGTGGTGGAATGGAGTCCTCGAGTAACAGCAAGCTTTTCTGGTTACTATTTTCTCCTCATCACAAACCTTTGTTCACGCTTTGTTCACATTGCTACTGAGTGGTTGATGTTGCCAATTGGATAATCAAAAGAAAGTGCTAGGCATTTGGTTATGAGGCACTGCAGCTCGGTCTATGCCACCAATACCCTCAAGAATACTTGGAGAAGGAATAAAGGGAGTGCTCGAGAGGCCAATCTTCTCCGGTCGGTGGTAAGGGTGTTGAGGCTCTTCTTTGGCGATGGGGCTCGTGGCAATGGATGCTGCAGGTGAAGCGATGTTGCATATCTTGGAGCTTGGCAGCCTGGGCTTCCTCGATCTGCAGCCGAGCGATGTGGGTAGAATCCACTGCCATTTGCTTTCGGCAAAATGGCGGAGGTTGGCGAGTGAGATGAGCTGCGGGAGGGCGGCGAAGAAGTCTGTTCTCGGGCGGTGGGTCATCGGGTCGAACTTTAATTAAGGCTACCGTTTGATTAATTCTGGAACTTTAATAAAGCGAGTGAGATATTTGCCAATGTGAAAAATAATTGTCCTTCCCAATTTCGCGAATTTCAGGGAGACCATTCAGCCAGGTAAAGAGCAAGGTAAAGAGGGACTATGCATCCGTCCAATTGACAGCATGGAAGGTAGGTACTATCACCTATGTCTTGTTTGTTGGATATGCTTTATAATTCTCTTCATAAAAAAAATAAATACACAATCTATGTCTCAAGTGTGACATATTTTATTAGTGCTATTCTCTGCAGTTCTGGCCAATAGTTAGTTGGATCAACTACGAATACATGCCACTCCAGCTCCGAGTTCTTTTCCACAACTTCATTGCATCCTGCTGGTAAGGTCTTAATTTGTGTGTTACTAGTTGAAATTTGCTCTTGTTTTGGCTTGTGATAAGTACATAGCTACGTAGTAGACTAGTAATACTTGATTCCTCTGGTTTGGATTCTGAGGCAGTATTTTCTTTTTACATGTTTCCATCAATGCTTGTATTGTCAAGCAGTCTTGTTTAGTCGAAAGGTTTTGAAAAGCTTTACGATTACTTCACAATAACTTGCCCAAAGATTATTCTTTGAATCTTGATCAGCTGATCTAATGGAATTTCATCTTTTATCACTGACCTAACAAAGCTGGAAAGCTTGATGGTCCACCCGATATGACATGAATGTTGATCTAAATGCCTTGGTTTGTTTCTTCCTATTATTAGCACAGCGTAAATGTGTTACTTAAGTACTTCAGGAATGATTTGAATATTGCCTCCTTACATTTTCCATCTTATCTTTGTAGGTCCTATCAATTGATGAATTCTAGCTTCAGCAAATCTTGAATCTGTGCATTGCGAACAAAGTATGTTGGTCACATGAAGATTTGGTCACTTGAAACCGTGCAGCTCATGTTCCAGCTGCTTATCGCGCATTTTCCCTCTCCTTTGGTTACAAGTCATGAAAGCTGGCAACCTCCATGTATTAGTAGGGCATACGAATAGATATATATGTCCATGTCTGTGGGAAGAGTAAATTTTGCACTCTAGTTATATTTTGGTATATGTCCATGTATGTGACATGCATGTGAGGGGAGAATCTTTGTACTTCTACTCTTTATATATTTTGGTGATGTTCACATATTGTACCTGTGGATGATTTGTGATAATGAAACTTTGGTACGTTGCTTCTCGAGGAATTATATGTTATGGTGTTTGGATTGTATGTTATGGGTGCTTGATATTATTATAAATTTGGCGAATATTTGTTTGGATATATATTAAACTAATGTAATTGTTTTTCCAAGCGGTATTTCTATTATTTAGTAATCATTTTTTGACTTGCTTGAAATGCTAAATGCAAGCACACGTCTGACTTGGAATTTTTGTTAAAGCCGTACTCTCGCTTTTAAAATTGGAATATCTAGCGGTACTCTTGCTTTTAAAAGCGGTTTTACTAGCGGTAGAACCGTTTTTAATGTATATACCGCTTGGAATACTTTTTAAGTAGCCTTCATAAGCGGTAGATATTAAATTGCAAGCGGTCCCTGCTTGGAATACCCTTATTCCAAGCGGTTCTACAGCTTGCAAGGATGTGTCATCCTGTAGTGTGAGCTTCTGACCACGAGACCATGCGATTTCTTGGGCTTCCCTCAGACACCGCACCAGCCGTTGGAGGGAGACGTCACCGTCGGCATGCTCAACTCTGGCTTGTGGCCTGACTCCCTGCCCTTCTCCGACGAGGGCTTCGGCCTGTTAGAGTATATTAGGCAGCACCAGATATGGTTAGTTTAGGATTGATTGTAATCCCGTGATAACCTTCCTTATCTCTAGGAGAGGCACCTTGCCCTCCAAGCCATGTACTCCTATATAAACAGCCGAGGGCTCGGCAATACATCATCCCGCATTATACAATTCTCTCTTTTCTACATGGTATCACGAGTTTAGGGTTCTCATCCTAGACCTAGCTTTCATGACCGCCTATCCACGCCGCCCGGGGAGATCGATCTCCACCGGGGCAGCGCCTAAGAATTAGGTTGCGTGGCGATCCTTCCGATCCACCACGTCCCGTAAATCGTCGCGTCCGTCGTCGTCAAGACATAGATCGAGTTCTCCCCAGATCCAGCGTCGTGGTGGTCATCTTCTCCGTCGTTGGCTGCGTCACGCCATGCCTCGCTCAAATCCGTCCCTGCGCTTATCGTGGTGGCGGTGTGGGCTGGTTGCAGCGTCAAGCTTCCCCTCCGCTGCCCGTCGTGTTGGCGGTGAGGAAAACGCTTGATCTGTAGAGTGCTGCTCCGTCGCCGGTGGCCACTCCAGCGTTCCACTGCCGTGGGTTCTGCGGGTCCCTCCTCCACCCCTAACTTTGTCATGACCATCTCCGTCACACGGTCATCGTCGCCGACCGAGCCCCTCCGCCCGGTCGGGCCTCGCTCCATGGCTCATGCTGGGGCCCTCCGCCCGGCCGGGCATGCTGCTGCGCCGCCCCGCCGATGGTTCGGCCGGGCCATGAGGCGATGGGGCTATGGGTACCAGAGTCTGCTTCTTCTTTGCTATACCTTTATTTTTTCCCGATCGAGATCGGGTTTGCGTCGCCACCGGTCGGCCTCGCGCATCTTCGACATCGGCATCGACAACACCGGCTTCCTCATCTTCTTATTTATGCGGCATGGTATGGCTGCGGCGTGCGGAACGCTGCGTGTGCCGCGCCTCTTTGCCTGCACATCGACCTACGTCGGCTCGTCGTCGCCACCACCGATCGGGAGGCTCCACATTCGACTCCGTCTCGCACGCCCTCGGCCTGATCAACCGATCATGTGCGACCATCCTCCCGTGGCGTCATGCGTCTACTGGCGCTTTTTCCAAGCACAAGGGCTGCCTTACGCATCGCCTCCTCGGGCGGCGGCGCCGCCGTCTGTCGTCGTCCTCGCCGTTGCACCTCCATCGGCTGTCGACTCGTCGCTCTGCGTCTCTCGTGCATGGTCTTCTCCGGCTGTTCGAGTTCTTCGCCCGACTTCTTGAAAGCACCGCCGTCGTGACACTCCGCGCCACCGTGGCTCTCCTCGTCGCGTTACGGCTCTCTCGCTTGTGCGGTCCGAGCCAGTGCGTCGCCCATCTACTTCTTCGACCGTTCACCACAACCTCGTCGCCGGCGTCGCCCTCTCGTCCTCGCCTCGCCGTCCACTCCGACAACCACGGGCTGCATCGGCACCTTCTTCCCCGCCGTTCTTTTGCGCACCGCAACACGTCGTGGAGGCCTTCGCTGGTCCCTTTAAGCGGCCGACACATGGTTGGGGCCCTCTCGCCTAATACGTCGATGCGGCACCACCCGTCGCGTGCCTTCGTTCGACCGTTCCGGGCCTAGCAAACCAGCGCGCGCCTCGTCCATGGCGGCTCGGCGATGTCGACCCGGCATTGACCTTCTTCTTCATCGGCTAACGTCGCCGTCTTCGTCTATAGCTCCCTCTTATCGCCCTCATCACCTGGCGCCCCTTTGCGCGCTGCGACTTGTGCGACTCCTCCTCTTCGGCGACCTCAACGGCTCCCTCGACCACAGCTACCCCGCCATGCGGCACCTCGACCACGGCTTCTCGCCCTCGTGTGGCAGCTGCCGACATGGGCACAAGGGCTACCGCCTTGCGAGCAACCTCGTCGGCTTCCACTCCAGCCACAGCATCTGTGACGCATCGACCGTTCCGACTGCGAGGGGATGTCGGCTCGTCTGCTTCTTCTCTGATCTCATCGTCTGCGCCACTCCCAGCTGTGTGGCTGAGGGGATGTTAGAGTATATTAGGCAGCACAGATATGGTTAGTTTAGGATTGATTGTAATCCCGTGATAACCTTCCTTATCTCTAGGGGAGGCATCTTGCCCTCCAAGCCATGTACTCTTATATAAATAGCCTGAGGGCTCAACAATATATCATCCCACGCATTATACAATTCTCTCTTTTCTACACGGCCCGCCGCCGAGCAGATGGAAGGGCGCATGCCAGAACTTCACCTGCAACAAGTACGAAACAAATTTCCTTTTGCGTGTAATATGCACAGACAGCACGGTACTCTTGCATGTTGAAACACGTCGATATTTGCAGTAAAATCATCAGTGCTCGCGCCTACAACCTGGGATCGAACGGTGGCGCCGGCCTGTCGCCGGTGGACGAGGGCGGGTACGACAGCCACACGGTGTCCACCGTGGCCTGCCGGGTGGTTTTGGCAACGTCAACCTCGGCGGCCAGGCTCGCCATCCTCGCGGCCTTCGACGACGCCATGGTCGACGCGTCGACGTGGTCTGCTTCTCTATCGGGTCGAGGCTGCCGTCGCCGTACTTCCGTGGCCCGGCGGCCATAGGCTCTTTCCACGCCATGAAGCGCGGGGTGTGTCAGTGGTCACGTACATCCACCGCGGCCGGGAGCTCCAGCCTCCAGGCACGCCTGCAACGTCGCGCCGTGGCTGCTGTCCGTCGAGGCCAGCGCCATGACCGCCGGTTCGTCGACAAGATCGTTCTTGGAAACGGCAAGACCATAGTGGTCAGTGGTAAAACAAGATGTCTCTCTCTTTTTTTTCCCGTGAAACAACATGTAACGGAATGTTTCAACGAATGTTATGTTCTCGCTTTGGCACAGGGAGTCTCATCAATGGTGGAAATTAAAAAAAATGATATGGGTGTACATTTCACACGTATAAGTTTATAGTTTTATATAATGTTTTTGTACTATCATAAATTTAACATATATATTTAAAATTTGCTAGAAGTATAGTATAAATAGTTCTAAGGTCTTAAAAATCTCAAACCACCAAAATAGAAACCAATTCAATCAATAAATTTACTCTATCGAAGAGGTAAAATTTTTTATGTTTCTCAAATTTTTGGAAGTGCCCCGGCACCCCTAGTTCACCCCTGGGCCCTGGCCTCCATTAACACCTTCCCGACGCCGGAGAATGCGAGACTTGTGCTTCCTATTCATGGATAATAGGACACTGAAATATGCGAATACATTTTTGTACATAGTGATTAACAGTTTTGCTAATTTTCAGTCGCATGAAATTTCCATACCTTTTTTGCTCTCTCTTTCTAATGAATCGACACGCAATTCTTTTCTGTGTTCGCAAAAAAATTACGCGTCTAGGGTTAACATCGTGTCTTTTGCGTTGCAGTTCTTGTAATCCAGGTGAACTGTCTGGCGGCTCGTACAAGGGGAGGATCATCGTCTGCCCCAGCCAAGACAACGCCGGTTCAAGCAATGTCATTGGCACAGGCCAGCCGCTGGTCGGCGCGGCTGGTGCCGTTGTCGTCGGCGATTACCCCGACGTCGCCCTCGCCGTGCCTCTCCCTGCACTCGTGGTAACTCAGAGCCAGTTCATCCAGGTGAGCTGTCTGGAGGCTCGTACAAGGGGAGGATCATCCTCTGCAGGCCCACCGCCAAGACAACGCCGGTTCAAGCGATGGCACAGGCCCACCGCCAGAGGCGTAGACAATGGTTGGCACGGTTGGATCGTGACATAACCAATGCTCCGCTCCGCTAAGTATTGTTTAGCACTCTGTCCTATAGTCCACGATCAGAAATGTTCTTCAAAGTGGATGAAGATGATATAATCGAGACTTTCATGGCCATTAGAAGATGTAAGTCTGACATAAAGAAGAAGAAGTAGAAAGATAATATTCTCTGAACTATTTCAGAACCTTACTATCTTCATATATATATATATATATATATATATATATATATATATATATATATATATATATATATATATATATATATATATATATTATTTTTTGATATATTTTATGTTATATATAAGTCTTGCTATCTTTTTTTTAAGTTAGACTACCCTTACCTAAAATCCTAGCTATGCCACTTGCTTCACCATTTGATGGTGGCGGGCCTAGTGCCGTACTAAATCGGTGATTACCCCCACGCCGCTCTCGTTGTCTTGTGCCTCTCCACACTCATGATAACTTCGGGACGATTCGATGGCTTTGGGCTATGGAATTTTTAAATAATATTATTTTAATTGAAATTGCGACATTAATACTCGTATTTAAAATTGCAGAAATAATATCCGATCGCCAAACCGTTTAGCGATAATAGGTAATCGCCAAGCGGTTTGGCGATAATGTGTAATCGCCAAACCATTTGGCGACAATAATAATCCAGCGTGTTGAACCGTTAATAGCGGTCGGCGGTTGTGCGCCACACCGTTCGGCGACTACTATATAGTCGCCAAACCGTTTGGCTATCACCAGTAGTCGCCGAACCGTTCGGCGACCACTAGTTGTCGCCGAACCGTTTGGCGATAGTACTGTACAATTTTTTTATTTTTTGGATAAATTTTGTTGTGAACTGTTTGTGCAATAATTGTTGTATTCAATGCGGAAAGAACTAAAAAACTTCTTGTCATGTAATAAACGGAAGAATTATTTTAGTTAGATTAGTGATCGCATCTCACTTGCGTATTTTCATAGCCAGGACAGACGGTAGGACACGGTCCAAAAATCTGGAATAAATGAAGGCGGCCCTCGCAATGCGGGCTACCACTTACGTATGGGCGAGATAGCGGGCGTTGCTCGGCATTTTGTTGCGAAATCGGAAAAGGCACTCCACGGCTACAAAACCCACGGAAATCGTGGGCACTTAGGGGTTTTCGTAGCCAGTGAGTAGGCGGACACGGTCCAAAAATCTGGAAAAAATCAAGGCGGCCCTCGCCAATGCGGGCTACCACTTCACGTATAGGCGAGATAGCGAGGCGTTGCCCGGTATTTTGTTGCGAAAATCGGAAAAAGGCACTCCGGACTCTGAAACCCGCGAAATCGTGGGCATAGGGGTTTCGTGCAGCCTTGACAGGCCGGACACGGTCCAAAAATTCAGAAAAAATCAGGGCGGCCCTCGCAATGCAGGCTACCACTTACGTATGGGCGAGATAGCCAGACATTGCCCCGGCATTTTGTTGCGAAAATCGGAAAAGGCACTCGCGGATAGAATCAGCGAGCACGTATAAAAATAAAATTGGACAACCACGACGTCGAAAAATTTTGAAATTTTTTATGGAGGTTCCTGATAAATCAGTGATATTACCATGAAAATTTCAAATGATTTGAAGATCTGAACAATGTTTTTAAATTCAAACAATAAAATTTGATTGTTATGAACATTTCAAAATTTCATTGTTATTGTTATGAACATCATAACCATGGACAAAAAATTTCAAAATTTTATAGTCGACAACAACTCATGTTATGAACACTTAAATTATTTGTTGAACATATATAAGGGCACATACACCGAAAGTTCAGATGATAAAATAAGCAATAGATTAGATTATATTACAAGGGCATTACCTTGATGGTGAAATTGGCAGCGAACTAACTAGCTAAAGCAGCATTAGTCATGGTAGAACAAATGATCGTTCATCCTATACGAATGCAGCGAATGATGTCCCACATTTTCGCATATTACGACCGTGTTTAATTTGCGATTTGTCCTCGGACACGCTCAATCCCTACTATGAAAGAACTCCATGGGGATCCGCGATTCTCCCGGTATGCGCCGAATGGGTGGCCTATCCCGTGCGTCTGGTGTGTAAGACATAATTTTTGATCTTTTTATGTGGATTTCGCCCTCCCATATGGGCATGTCATCTGATTCGGCGTCCCCTATGTTAATACCACGAGTTCGGTTGAGTGCGCACACGTCAAGGATTTGTTGCGTCTTTGCGGACCTCGGCCGATTCTTCCTGTCCCTTCTTCTTGAGAGGAGGAACCTCTTACACCTACGGTGTGTTGGTACATTAGCGGAGGCATGCGGAGAGCGCTTTGCTCTGTTTAAGCTCGCACTCCACTATATCTGCCGCAGAGGTGTGTGTTGGGCTTATCCTTGGACAAGCCGAGCGTGCCCTTGATCAATGCAAGTATGCCCACTTTGGTCGTTGAATAACACCGTGGGCGTACTCAAAGTGCAGCTTTTGGCGGTAGTGGCACCACGGAGAGGTAGCTCCCCGATTATCCCATGCGGAAGCATGAGATGTGGGTGAATGCGTCTCGGGTCCACCGGTTGAAGTACTGCACCATTCATCCTCGGCCAAGGGACACCTGGTAGAATCTCCGTCCGCTAGATCATTGTGGCGGTATCAACCCTTTACTGCGAGCCATGTTACATAAAGGTCGGGGCTGCGGGTGGCCTGGAGGAGTTTCTCCTTTGACTTGAGCAAATTCGCAAGTTTCCTTTTGAACTCTGTGTGCGATGGCTGGTTTAGAACTACTACTTTGTGAGTTTAACATGGTATGTCGCATGAAACTCACCGATTAGTTGGCCCTTGCCCAGGCCTAAGCTACTGTCGATCTAGAAAAGGACATATCTGGCGGCCTCTCCCACGGGTGAAGTTCTCGGGCGAAGCGGGGTAGGCGTCGTGGCGGTTGAAAGAAATTAAATAATCCGCGTCGTTCGGCCCGTCGATCCATTGGAAAAAGCAACACGGTCCTTGTCTTTGAGGAAAGAAAAAACGATGCATGAAATGGTCTTGTTACCTGTATTGTGTGGACACTAGTAGGTTTACCTTGTAGGTGCGGCCACAATAGTAGTGTTGTGGTGGCCGTCTCTCCATGGGTAGATTGCATCATCTTCGCGGTAGGGTTGCGATCGCATTTGGGTCGAGAACAACTCGGCGAGAACCGGCGTCGGCGCCTCTGGCATCCGGATATTGAGGCGGGATGACTTACGCTTCTTTGAAGCGTGACAGAAACGACATTGTGCCCTAATTTGTGTAGATTCGGTGGCGTTTATTCTTTGGTTTGGGTACGTGTTGGGTGTCTACCCCTCGGTCGTGTTTTATAGTGGTGGTGAGGGTTACTCCACCTGATTCTGACACTTGTCCATTTGATGGCTGGCATCCTCTGTGAAAAGCGCGACGTGTTACCCATCATCAAAGCTGCCGACACGAGACCTTATGAGAAAATTTGGGACGACTGTCACCCTCTGTGAAAGGTGCGCGATGTGTCACCCTCTGCCGGCTGCCCGACGAAAACGCGTGTTGTCGTTTTGATCTGGCGGGATGCGGTGTGTTGTCATTTCGGTTTGAAGCGGGGTGTAGCGTGTTGTCGTCTCGGCCGAAACAGCGTGGTCGCGAGTCTTGTCGTTTAGTCGAGTAGTTTTACAAGCCAAGAAAAGGCTTAAGTATTTACAGGCTGCCGCAGTTTGTGAGCGTTTAGGGCTCTTGCTTTAGTAGGATTCAGATATTCTTTTTAGGACTTGATCGCACATAAATCTTTCTTCATAAACACCCTTCGTGAACTAGTCGCGCGAAAAACCGAACTAACTAATCCTATTCAATGCCTTTAGAATTACTCGTGTAAATCTGATGTATATGTGAATAGATTTGCGATGCGAGAAAGCCGATAGCAAGCGTCTTTGTGGCCTCGCCTAAAGAAGGTGTTGTGTGCGGCGATGTGGTCGAATCGATCGAGAAAAAGTGGGGCTGCGGCGTGTTGTCGAATCGGTCAGAAAGCCGCACCCGCGTTAAGCGTTGTCATGTCGCATTGATATCGGAAAGGTAAAAAGGCGTGAACATCGCTATTAACATTGTAAAGCAGTCACGAACAAAGTAACAAAGCGAGAACAACACTCTAAACAATGTAGAATAGTACAAAGTAAGAACAAAAATAGGACAAGAGCCTATCAGCGAGTCCCTAGTCGGCGCCCCCCTCGGCTGACCCTCTTGACCCTACGTGGTGCGGTAGGTGCATCGTCAAGAAGGCGAGGGTGAAGCTCTGCGATGGCCTCGCTTTCCTCTGCGATAGCCCGCCTTGTCCGTAGTCCGAAGAACTGCTAACGCCTGCACCCGTCGGCGGTCTCTGGGAGGCAACGATGTACCGTAGGTACCAAGAATCGAGGCTCGTCAAGCGTGATGTCGATCAGGGGTATGCATGCCTGCATCGGTCGCGAGCGTCTGAAGTGTGCACCGGAAATCTTGGTCCGTGAAGAAGTCACGCCTCGGCGTGGCGAGGAGTCGTCATTGAAATCTTGTCTTCCACCCTCAAGCGTAGCACGCACGTTTGGATAATAGCTTTTAATTGTAGTTCACGTAATACTAATATGAAGCGTAAAGTAGCTCGACTTACGGCGTGGGGATCATGGTGGACCAGCGTGGTGCTGCCATTTGGACCCTCCGATACGTCACGGGCCCGGAGGCAAAGGAGTGTGGAAGGCATACTCGCCTCCCGGCGTAACGAGGAGGTGGGGAATGCGTGTGGGGTGTGTGCAGGCGCGCAGCGGTCTCGAAGAGGTAGCACGGTCGGTAGCGTCGGCGTCTTGACAAGAACCCAGCTCCACTATTACGCCCGGGCGGTCACGGCGCATCGAGCCTCGCCATCTCGTCCGGCGAGAGGTAACTCCATCCGTAGTCTAGACAAGACACCGCAGCCGTGCGTGGAGCTCCCTAAGCGTGGTCCACCCGCCACATCGACAAAGCCCGATATGCATATGGACATAACGTCGGGAATACATAATGTAATTTATAAAATTAAGACTTACCATGGCGTGCATGGCGCGCCTCCTTGGCACAGGTACAAGTCACCACGCTAGGGCGTCTGGCGTGGGCGGAGGCTCCTCGACCGAAGACGAGAGACGCAGCGTCCGTGGCGCGTATCCGTAGCAGTCTTCTTTGGTAGGAGAGTCGTCGTAAGGTGTGGCCTCATCGACGGCGTCTTTGCTGCGCTTCGCCCTTCTTTGGAGCCACGGCTCCATCTTCGTAACAAGGTGGCGGGCTCTTCGGAGGGCCATGGGTGTGGACCAAAAGAAATCCAAATTATTAGACATACGGCGTAACTATTTATCATATTTTTGGTCGGATAACTCACGTGTGTACCGCTGCGTACACGATCCCCAAGGAACGAGGACCGGCCGTGTCGTGGGCGGCCGCCGGAGGACTCGGTGCGGCACGTAGTCCTCCACGAAGGCGATCTTCCTCGTCGTCAGCCAGTAACCCTCGTCCCTATAGCAAAGCGCCGAGAGCCCACCTGGCGCGGCTCTGTCTCGACACCACGGCGGCTATAAGGGTCCCAGATCACCTGCTCCACGCGCAGGTGGTCGAACGCCTCCGTGAAGGACAGTCGCCCGAGCGTGCTGCACTCCGCTTCCCAGCGTGGGTCGCAACAGGGAAAAAATATGTGTAAGCACATGCGACTGCAAATAAAAATTGAAAAAATGCAATTCAAGAAAATAATTACCCGTCACCGCTTCCAAAGCGAGCCCACAGTCGGCCGGTCGATCTCGTCACCCCCATACATCTCGGCGGTGTACTGTCGTGGGAAGACTAAGGGTCGACCCACTGGGAAGCGCTCGAACGACCAAAGCTGGAGAAGTAGAGGCATCCCTGTCAGGTTGGCGGTCTTGCCCAGCTTCACGCACGCGTCGCAAAGGCGCGATGCGTGCGGAAGAACGCCCGAACCCGAGGACACCAATGGACTGGCACAGGTCGGCGGCGTCGCGATAGCCCGTGCGTAGGCTATCCACCGTGCGTTCACGCTGTCGCCGTGGGTGGTCGTGAACATGACCATCCCAAACAACCAAAGAAAGTAGGCCTCCAAGTGTCGGGCCACCTGGTAGTCTGTGGGCTCCGCCGCCATGTGCTGCACCTGTCACAGTTAACATGTAGTAATATGTTAATAACGTTACAGAAAATTAGAAAAACATATACACGCACAAGCACTCACCTCGGCGGGCCAACCACCTCCTCAGCGGCCCGTGCTTCTTCTGCCGAGGGTATCGCGGGTCGATGTGAGCCACTCCGTGAACCTCTCCTCCAAGTCGACTGCCACCCTTGAAGTCGCCGAGGGTCCGATCGGTGCCCCTGCGATCGACAACCCTGTGAGCATCGCGACGTCCTGCAGGGTGACCGTCACCTCACCGAACGACAGGTGAAAAGTGTGCGTCTCCGGGCGCCCGTGATCCACCAAACAAAGGCGATGGGCTCGATTCGAGCGGAAACGCCGTGACCGCTCTGGACCGTCCTCGCCGCCCTCCCCCAGCTCCTCAACCACGTCCTCAGCTGAGCCCTCGATCATCCGAGCGAGAGGAAGCAACCCAGCACGTGCCAACCTATCGACACGAAAAAACAGTCGTAATATTCAAATATTAGTTAGATGAAATGCAACTGTGCGAGCAATGAAACATGACAATGTAGTGCAACTCACCGGGTGTAGAAGGCTGGGTGGAGCCACCATGCCTACTTTGGCACTACGGACCAGAGAGGCACCCTCTCAAGGCCCTGTGTGGTGTGGATGAACGCACGGTGCCGTCGGTCCAACGAAGAGTCAAGGAGTGACTCGGGGTGCTCCATCCCTGCAAGTAAACAAGAAAACAGTACGGTTAGTAATATAAAACAAAAGAACGAGGAGTTCGACATAAATAAAAAACGACAAACATATCAATACAAAAACATGACAAAAGGTACAATCATAGTGCAATAAGTACAACAACTATAATAGAAATTTCACAAAACTAAGATACAACAACAACATGCATGACTTAGAGAATTACATAGGATAAAATGATACATATTACACAACTCAATACAAATTACATAATTCACTACATAAACATAACGGAAGGTCCAATATACCCGCAAATACCTAACATAGGATAAAATGATACATATTACATAACTCAATACACATTACATAACACTAAGGGCATTGCGTTGCCTTGTGCCCGTACTCACCGTGCGAGAACACCTCCTAACAGGGGCCACTTCAGATTCATCCATGTCATTGCGAATCGCCCTAGGCTGTGGACTGACGCCACTATACTGGTGCACACCTCCGCAAATTTGCATCCGGTGAACATATCGCACATCCTGTTAATGGCGGTGAAATCACCATGTGCTCGAAAACCACGGAACTCAGGACCATATATTGACAACATGACCCTTCGGTAGAAAGGGGACACGTATTGCGGCGTGTTCATCCTAATTGCCCACAAGCTGCGATCACATGCGGCGGGGAATATGAAGAAGTCTTGGCTTGTTGCGGTGCATTCACACCATCCGGTGGCCCCTAGGCCTAGGTTAACCTCGTGTGTAATAAGCTGCGTGTCGGTTCCCAATCCCCTTTACACCGGAGAGTCACTTGAGCGGTACTCGGTCACTCGGCTTACGCACCATATGCGGTGAGCTTTCTTTTCTGCGTTCCTCCATGTAGGCCATCATCCGCCGACGATGCTGCGTTTGCAATGTCGTGGCATGAAGTACAACCTCCGCATGCCTTTTCTCGAAGTAGCCAGCGATGCGTGCAACATGCCTTCGGGATGGCCACAAGTAGTAGCGGACACAGCCTCGATGATCAATTGTAAACCTCGGCTATGTTCGTTGTCATGACACGAACTGTTCAAACATATCGATTAGCACAATAACTCTAAGCTGTTCAATAAATCCTGACTATGTTAATTTAGTATACTAACTTTGGCGCCTCGGTGTCATGGAGCAATGCCCACTTCTCCAACGACTCCGCCTCTATCGGTCACGAGAAACACTTAATGTTTCTTGACGATCGTCTCCTCGATTTGGAGGATCGGCGCCCAAGGGGTGATAGCCTTTTGGGTGGGCAATCGTTCGGCATTCTTGGTTGCTTCTTCAGCTCTTCAATCTGTGCGGTAGTGTGCTTATCCAACTCGGCCAATATGGCGTTGAACTTACGTGCCTGGTTCTGCTTGCATAACCTCTTAAATAGGTTCATCAGCTTCTTACTCTTGAACTGCCTGAAAAAATTTGCTCCCAAATGCCTCATGCACCACCTGTTCTGCATGTCACGCCATGGAAAAGGCTCATCGAGGTCCTCCTGTAGAGTCTTAATTGCCGAAATGATACCTCTATGATGGTCATGGATTATGCACACGTTGGGCCGATCACGAACTACCCCAAACTTCAAATGTCTGAAAAACCACAGCCAGCTATCCCGGTTCTCACCCTCAACAAATACAAAGGCCAATGGAAGTATGTGGTTGTTCCCATCAACTGCAATGGCCGTTAGAATCTGCCCCTTGTATTTTCCAGTCAGGAATGTACCATCGACGCACAGCAATGGACGGCAGTACCTGAATGATGCAATGCAAGGACCCAATGCAAAAAAAGCACGACGAAATATTGAGACCCCATTACCATCCGCTTCACTTTCTTCAAAAGCGGTATGCGTGTCGAGATTGGTTTCCTTCAAGACATCAAGCACCGAGCGTGAGGTTACAATCTGAAGCCTCGTATGTGCCAAACCTCTTCTCTAATGCCTTTTTGCTTCGCACGCTAGGCCATCGAGTAACTTATACGGTACTTAAATGTTCTCAAGATTGCTTTACGAATATAAGAACACTCAATGTCCCGCTTCTCGGCGATCTCATTGAACATCACGCTAGCGATTATGTACCACATTCAAGTTGCGGTGTTTCACCGAACATTTTCTAGTCTCGCATGTGTGCCCATCTACTCGTGATGCAATCCAAAATGGCTCGCACTTCGGCTTGTATGCATGTACTCGGAATTCACATCCTTCGGTTTTGCACTTCCTTTGTGTATCTATCGGGTGGACAAAACAACTCGAAACTCTCTCTGCTGCGATAGTGCCCTGACCCTCACTTGCTAACTTCAACTCGTCAATTATTTGCAAAAACTTGATTCAAATTAGCGGCATTGCTAGTATGCTCTCCCATGCGACTCATGCCCCCACAAAACTTCCATACCAGCTTTGTTTTTCCTGTTCCACTCGTCAGGGATGGGTACATCCGTTGCCCCAGTACTACCATGCATTTCATCATCATCTCCTCCCCCTTCCTCATCTTCGTCGATGTCATCATCACACTCCAACATTTCAGCTTCATCTTGCATCGCCATATGGTCCACCAACTCCAATTGATCAACAAGTTGCTCGATTTCCTCCCCTTCATCTGCCCGACCTTCCGCGCTTGCTGCATCCCTGTTATCATCCTCATTGCTACCACAACCGCACCACTTCACGAACTTGTTTAAGCAGAGCCGACGTGTTGCTTCGCCCACATCGCTAATATTCACCTCTTCTCTAGAACACGCTTTGCACCAAACATTACACATTCAAGGCTAGATTCCTTGCACCACCTTAACCATTTACGCCACAAATCGTCCGATCTACTTTCTTCAACTCCCCACAGAGCGGGTCACCCTTACTACGTGTGAATACAGTTTGAATGGTAACAGAGTAAACACTTGGATCCAAGGAAAAATATTTGGTCAACCAAAGCTTAATATCACGGATGCTAACTCTATTGGGACATAAGTGTTCCGCCATTGTGACTGCAAAACTGCTCAAATCAACACCATTTTGCCCAATTTTTATTTCACCGTCGCCATAATATACCCTAAATTTCACTGCATCCGACATTACTGCGACGACATAAATAAAACTGATTTTTAGATCACCACTAACGTTTAATATCACTAACTAAACAAAATTAATTTTTATACTGCATCAATATCTAAATTAACGATTCCCTCCTAAATGAGAATATTATCATGCCGGCATTTCCTACGAATAATCTAAAATCGCTATGTTACATCAATTTCTACAATTTCTAAAATCGCTATATTACATCGATATTGTATCAATATCTAATATTTCTAAAATTTAAAATTTCTAATATCTAAAATTTCTAATATCTAAACTATCTAATATTGCATCAATACGATAAAATCTCTAAATTATTTTGCACTATAAAAATTAAATAACAAAAATTCAAAAAAATTACCTTTTTTCTATTTTTTCCCCTCCTTCTTCTTCCTTCTTCCTCCCTCCCTCCTCTCTCTCTCTCTCTCCCTCTCCCTCCTCTCCCGAGCGCTCCTCTCCCCAGCTCCCGCGCCGCGCCCTCTCTCCCGCGCCCCTCTCTCTCCTCCCCCGCTCTCTCTCCCTCCTCCCCTGCCTCTCCCTCTCTTCCTCTCGCGCGCGCCGGCGATCTCCCGAGCGAGAGCTCTCTTCTTTCTTCTTTTCCTCCGCAGCTGAGCCGGCCGTTTGGCCGAAAAGCTATTCGCCTATTATTGCCACACCGCTCGGCGACTACTAGTAGTCGCCACACCGTCCGCGACTATTATAAGCGACTATATAATAGTCGCCGAGCGTGTGGCGACTACTTCTCGACTGGCGACAATGGTCATCACCGGTTCAAAATGCGAGATTAGGATATTGTCGCCAAACCGTTTGACGACTACCCTATTATCGCCAAACCGTGTGGCGACTACCCTATTATCGCCAAACGGTTTGGCGACCGGATATTATTTCTGCAATTTTTTAAATACGAGTATTAATGTTGCAATTTCGAATTAAAATAATATTATTTAAAAAAAATTCTGGGCTATGTCAACAGCACCAGGTTAGTTCAGTCGACGTAAATTTTTGTATTGGATTGTTATGTGCTTATTCGAGGCCTTCATTTTGTTTGAAAAAATATTTGAGGCCTTCCTTCGCTTGATTTGCAGTAATCCCCGGCAGTGGTGTACACGGTGGAAGTCCATGAGAGCACAACGCAGGGAGAGTCACCGCGATACATGCTCCCTGAGCTCGTATAAGTTGAGGTAAATTTTCTATTTCGAGACACAGAAACTAGAAAAGAAACGCTACACTGCTTCGATGGGTTAGACTGCAAGAACAAGTTCATGTCCATCGGGCTATGTTTGTTTTCTGACTGGACTTTTTGTTTGGAGGAAGATTACTGAAGGAGAGATGCTTTCATATTTTTCTTTTTGAAGGTTACATAAATATTAAAGTATGAATGAATAATAAATAATAATTACTGACCCTTTCGTTTACTTTAAGATTTGTAAACTTACATTAAGAGAAAAAGCATGGAAGCACTGCTCGGACAAGAGATGCTTCCATAAGAGCTATGTGGCTTATGACATCATGACAAACCATCCTTCCATCTTCATCGTCAGAATTGGGATCACAAATCGACAAATCTGATCCTTCATTTGTGTCCCCTCTATTATCCCATAATGTGACATGTTGATGCCCATCTATGTAGAAACAGAGCATCGGTTCTTAGGGGAAACTTTTTTTTTTTTTTTTGAGATGAGGAATCTATTTAGTACGAGTGTCTGTAACTCTGTACCTAAAAAAGGCAACATATTCTGTGTGTCTTTCCGTGTACACAGCGTGCACACCAACTAACAAAAGTCACAAAAAATTCTGAAAAAAATTATAGATGTACTTTATAGATTACTCTACCTATATATAAAATTGTAGGTTCAAATTAATTATATATCAAGAATTACAAAAAAGAGAAAATTCTGACAAGTTTAAAGAGTTTAAACTTGTCAAAATTTTCTCTTTTTTTGTAACTCTCGATATATAATGAATTTGATCTTGAAACTCTATACATAGGTAGAGCAATCTATAAAGTATATCTACAATTTTTTTCAGAATTTTTCGTGATTTTTGTTTGTTTGTGTGCACGGTGTGTACACGGGAAGGCCTGTGTGCACAGGATATGTTGCCCCTAAAAAATGATTCATTTTGTTTTGGAACAGTTGACGATCTTTTCCAGAAAATTAATCAAGTTTTTCCATCATTGGATCATCATCCTATGGCTCTCACCCATCCATCCTCTCACCTTACACATTCTCTTCGCCTTCCTCTCACGGCCCAAGCCCGAATCAACCCAAGCGGAAGCGGATAAATGCGCGTTATAATATGCACCGTTGGGTCACCGCAGCGCTGCGGACACGCCGCGGGGTCCACGCGTCAGTGACCCAACGGCAGACATTATAACGGCAGTGAATCTGCGTGCAACCCAAACACACCCCGCCGCCGCCTGCCGCTGTTGATGCTGGCTTTGCCAAGCGAAACAAAGCCTGCCGGAGACGAAGGTGTGGGCTCACAAATTTTCAAGCACATCGGAATGCTATAAATTTTAATGAAACCCTCAAAATTTTTTGCTGAAGATGCATACCAATTTAGTTTTGTTGCTGCTACTAGTTATTGGGAAAATTTTGTTTCTGCCACTCAAAATAAATGCAATATCGTTTCTGCCATCAAAATTATGTTCATTTCGTTTTTGCCATCATTTTGTCAATGTGCATTTCGTTGCCGTCGCTCTGTCAAATTTTCCGTTGAGTCAACGGGGTTTGACGTTAAGAAATTGAACAAAAATTAGAACAATAAAAAAAATTGGAAACAAATATTAAAAAATACCAGAAAATACAGAAAAATTAAGGGACCACTTTTAAGCAAAAAAATAAAATTTCACAAAAGTTTTATATCAAGAAAATTGTAGCAATGTTCCTAAAAGTTGAGGAAGATTAAAATGTTTTTGTTAGTGTAAATTTTTTGAGAAACATTTCTAGTGTATATTTTTAAAAAAAGGGGTAAACAAAGATGTCCAAAGTTATCCTTAAAATTTTCTATATTGTTTGAATTTTTTTCTTATTTTTTAAAGATTTTTCTGCTTTTCCAATATTTTTTAACGGTTAAACTCGTTGACTTGACGAAAAAGTGGACGGATTGGCAAAAACGAAATGAGCATTAAAGGAAGGATGACAAAACTGAAATGAACAAATTTCTGATAGCAAAAACAATGTTGCATATATTTTGAGTGGCCGGAATAAAATTTTCCCGTAAGTTTGGTTAGTTTGGGCCGCAAGCAATCGCCAATGCTCAGCCCTGTTTTCTCTCAGGAGATAAGGGAAAGGCTTTGTAGCTTTTGAGGAGATATTCTTCTATTTCTACAGCTGTCCAGTTTGTTTCGAGATGGTACTACTATTTTTTGTCTGTTATTGTATTCTTTATTTCTAATACTAGATTAATACCCGTGCGTTGCTACGAAAAATAAAATTGGTAGCAAAACATAAAGGTTAAGCAATAAAAGAAAATTGTGCTACAAAATCAAACATCTATTTCTCTCGATTATAAAAGTTTTTATGATTTATTCTCCGATATGAATTAAAACCAAATATATTGTACGTAGCAATATATATTACCAATCTTAAAAATCAATCAATCATTTTTTTCTGTTCTAATCCGCTCTCCTTCACACGCATATCCGCCGTCTGGCACAAGAACTTGGCATTTGGTTGGCCCCCGCAGATAGACTCTCACGCATCAATTTGTTTCCCAATTTATCTCTGTCATCGAGAACTCTCATAAACTCTTCCCAAACCAAGAAAATATGCAGGGTCATCTCTGAGTCAGTTGCTTTCTTTGCCCACACTTTGTTTGGGAGTAGTACAATCTTATCTGACCGTAGTTGCCAAATGTGCACGGTCTTCTCGGTAGTAATTAGGAGATGTTTTGTAGGTGCAAGGAATTAGGAAGGTGTTGCCTATATAAGCTGTGTGGCAAAGCTAAAACTTCACTACAACTTCCTCCCCAACAATCTCTCTCTCTCTCTCAAGCCAATGATTGATTGATTAGTTGGAGCCTGCCTCCGAGGAATCCTGCACGGGATTACCATTTTTCTGTTCTTCTCTCTCTAGCTTTCAGGAGCCAACAGACCAATCAGTCAGCACAGATGGGGAGTGCCTTTACAGCAGCACGAGCGCTTGTTCTGGATAGGGGTGAAAACGGTATCGGTAATTCCCGAAATTCCGAAAACCGTTTTCGAAATTTTTCAACCGGACGTGTCGGTATCGGTAATTTTCGGAATCGGAATCGGAATCGGTAATTTTTGCCGGAAGCGATACGGTAGCGGTTTTGATCGGTTCCGACCGTTTCCTTCGATATCCGGAAAAATCGGTAAATTCCGTCGGTAATTACCGGAATTATTCCAGCCCACAAATCACACTCCTTTGGTCACTAAAACGCCCATAACTTTTTACTCCGAACTCCGATTTAGGTGATTTTGGACTCTATCTGAAGCTTATCACGAGGGCTACAATCTTCACCCATTTTCATGATTTAACCAATCATAGATATTTTTAAATATCATAAAAACAAAACTCTAATGTAGTCATTCAAGTCTAAAATTTGATGTGTGTTCATAAATAAATTTGTGAATATTTATTAATTACTAATTTCTAGGTGGATGTACTATTTGTGTGAATTTTTGAAGTCAATTGGTGGTACATGTCCTTACGATGTTACCGGGTCTCTTTTTGATTCGATCGTTACGATATATATTTTGTATCGAATTTTCGTTTCGATATTTTGAATTACCGATGCGTTTTCGTTTCCGTAGTTATCGATTCGATATCGTTTCCGAGAAAAAATATGAAAACAAAAATGATTTTCCGACCGTTTCCGACCGTTTTCACCCCTAATTCTAGAGGTTGTGGCACCGCTCGTCCGCTCCTCTTGCTTGTTAGCCTCTTGGGGGCTGCAACTGCCAATGTAACCACCAAGAACCGACCGAATCTCTCAGTTTATGAGCGTCCTCTTGATTTCTGCAAGTTTTGATGATGAAATTCAGGTAGGCGACGCGTGCTCGACGGCCGCGGACTGCGGCGCCGGGCAGTGGTTCTTCGACTGCGAACCGGAGCTCTCCGGGTCCCAGTGCGTCCGCTCCACGGCCACCAATCCCTTCCAACTCATTGTAAGAGCCCGCTTCTGGTTGTTGTTGATGCTGTCTTGTTGCGTCAAGAAAGGGACAAAGAGCAGTAATCATGCTGATGTGTTTGGTTTTGGATTATTTGAGTTCCTGTCATGATTTCTTGGCCGTGCAGATCTGTTCTGAAGACAAACAGATTGGTAACTGAGCAGATCGGAACAATGTATTTCACTTACCTCCTACCAGCGCAAAATTCTGATGTTTTTCCGTCAGGTTGTTCGTCTCATGCGGAGAGCACGGTGAAAAATACAGTTCCGGTTAGGCGGTTCAACAGAAAATAAAAGGCGGTGTACAGTTTCTTGCTCTCAAAATTCTCAGGCTATGTCCGTGCGTTACCAATTTATTTTTGAAGAATAGATCGGTTTTTTTTAATCCGGTTCGGTTTCGTTCGGTTCGGTTTTGTGGGTTGGTGATAAAGAACGGACGTGACACCACCAACTCTTAATTAGAAGTAGCAGAGATATGTATAGATCTCAAGGTAAAAAAGAGATAAATTGGACGATGGATAAAATAGGAATGCCCCAAGGCGAGTATAGCATGGTCTGAAGTCTGGACCGGTACGAAGTGGATCGTGTCGGACCGGTATGACACTGTAACATGGGCTGTGTCGAGCCCGAGAACTGGACATGATAGACGGCATGGTCCAGCACGACACTGTAGCACGGGCCATGTCGGGCCCGATTACCCAGGGTATAAGGAAGAAGCCCAGTATGAAAGTCACCGGCCCACAGAACATGAGCGTTATTGATATACTCAATAGCATGAACGTCACCCTCGCCGCTAATACATGAGAGAGACAGGTCTCTCTCTCTCACCCATCTCTCTCAATTTCTCCCTCGCTCATCGTCTCTCTCAATCTCGACTGTCTCTTCCTCACTCTCTCGTTGCTATCTCTCGCTCGTGTTCAGCACATCCCCCTCATTCTAAGAATAAATAAATTTTAGTTCTTTTTTCTATAATATTTGTGTCCACTGTCTTAACTTCATGTATCTCTGGTTCCTTTCGTCATAATAGTGCAAATGGGTTGGGCATGAGCCGACACGGTACGAAGCAGGCACGAAGCGCAAATGGGCCGTGCTTGGGCTCACTGAAGGTGAGCTGGGCCGGGCCGGTACGGCGGGCATGATGGGCCGATGCGGCCCGACATTCAGGCACGAAGTACGATGAACTTGTGCCGACCCGGCCCGACACGACACGACATCCACCTCTACTTACGAGAGTAAGCATACACTTCCGGAGAGCATTACAGATGCAGGCTGGGTATGTGCCGATGTGATGAGATGTTCTGTAGGTAGATACGCAATGCCAGCCAGACACCATCTCCAAGTTCCAATTAAGGGCCTGTTTGGTAGAGCTCCAGATTCCAGTTTTACCTGAAATCTAAAACTTGTAGGCTAAAATAAAGTGAATTAAGTTTATATTTTTGATCTAAAATGTAAACAAGATGATCTATCTAAACACTTTTAATGTACTCACAGCTTTAACTTCACGAATCTGATGAAACTAGAATTTTCAACTTCACCAAATTCATAAATCTGAAGAAACTGAATCCCTGCCAAACATAACCTAACCCATCGTCAGGTCCTCCGTTTAGCGTTTCCTCAGACGCCACAGAGAAGACGCCAAGTGGCGACGGTGCGCACGAAGTGGGATTTGCAGGTTGGGCAGGCAGCATCCAAGATGTGCCGGTCAAGCTTTGCCGTCCCGTTTGCATCCGAGCTAGGAGACGACGGCCGGTTCGACGCAGCTGCTGTACAAATAGCGCACGCGCGCACGCACCCGTACATGGTGCTCATCAAAACTCACTGGAACGAACACACGATGGGCAGCACTGCTGCCTTCAAGGCACTCGCCATTTCCGTTCTTGTGTTCATCTTCGCCGCGAGGAGCTCGCATGCTGCTCTGGTTACCCGTGATCATGACGATGGGAGTCAGGTCAGGTCATATATGTGCGTTTAGTGCCTGTTTGGCTGTCTGTATGTATAAAAATTTGCATCTATAGATGTAGCTTCTAGCTTTTTTGTGTGTTTGGTTACCTGCATATTGCTCGGAGTCTGCATGAGCTGATGCAAGATTTCTCCTCTAACCTGCATCACCGGAAACGTGAAAATCGGCCGTATAAGCGAAGCCAAGCTCCAGCTGAGTTGCATGCATGCTGACGTCAGCATGATATCAGCGTTTTCAATTCGATTTTCATCTAAATTTTTGCTATATCTTTTGATTAGTATCTTCGATCACTGAACCGATTTCACCTATTAGTTCTTGACATTTTTTCGAACAAAACTAGACTACACTTGCCATATAAATTTTAAAAGATTAAAATTTTCATTTTTGGATTTTTGATTTCCTATTGTTTGCTTTTAAAATTTTATTTTCGTTTTAAAATTTATTGATTTTCTAGTATTTGTTTTTAATTTGTTTCATCCCTCTCTTAAAAAGGGGAAATATCTAGTGCAAATGGCTATTCAGTGCTAAAATGTTAATATTCATCGTGGGCCATCTGATCTATCATGTGTGGTTCAGATTGAGAGTGGTGGAAGCCCCTCATGGAATGAGGAGAGAAATAGAGGGGGGTTTTCACAAAACTAAGTGACAAGGGGTTCCACCACTTCAATCTGAGCCACACATGATAGATCGGATGACCCACGATGGATGTTAGCATTTTAGTACTGAATAGCCATTTGCACTAGATATTTCCCCCTCTTAAAATTGTCTCCCCACTTCTTTTCTAGTGCAACCAATCAAACAACATCTCTACATAGCCTGCTTACTCTCATACAACCAACCAAATAACATCCCCTTGCATTCACTCAGTCTGACTCCTACCGGTCTGACTGAGCTTATACAGTCTGACTGAACTGATAAGGCAACCAAACAGATCCTTAATTTCTTAGTTCCTAGAGATCGATCTTTTCTACTGATGATCTCCGTGCAGGTCTACATCGTGTACATGGGGCATCGAGGAGAGTCGTCGTCGGAGCTGTCAGAAACAACGGGTGGTTTATCTGCTGCAGAAGCTGCTCATCACGAGCTGCTCAACCAGGTCCTCGATGGCGGGTCAGGCTCCTAATTTCACCGCTTAAACGCAATTTTATATCTTCCTAGTCCCAAAGTCTATAATTTTTAAAAGACAGAATATCCAAAAAGTATGCCACATGATAGAAAATTACTCATTTTATTCAAAATTATAAGGCATATAATTTGAATGATCTTTTTTAAAAATATAAAGTTTACATACAAATTCAATGAAGCTTTTCTTACTATATCTCTATTTGTTCTTTCTCAACCATATGTGTTCACTCATTATCACACACCTAAATTATTATATCTCATTTTTTAAAAAAATTAAATAAGGTATATTTCACAGCAACCTTAATCCAGTCAAAATAAGCCTTATATTTTTTAACTAATGGAGTACAATTTAAGGCCCATTTAAAACGTAAGCATATTGAGTTGCATTCACTAGTCAGTTCATCCAAAAGTTTAAACTAATAAAGAAAGGTGAGGTGAGCAATTCACTTAAAATTCAACACTCCCTCTCACGTACATGCTCTCTCAGACCTAGAACGTGGAATAGAAGTGAGCTGCAATTATCTTTTTTAATTGCGCAAACCGGGTCTTAAACTCGAGACCTCTTGACTCTGATACCATATTGAGTTGCATGCACCAGACAGTTCACCTAAAAGTTTAAGCTAATGAGAAAATGTGAATAATTCACTTATACTTCAACAAAGAATTCCACATGATTTTTATAAGGCGAACATCCAGCGAGTAGAATCCTTTTCTGTACAATTTTTGAACTTCAGATCTTGTACCGAGTGCGATGACCAGCGATTTAGCTGTGCACACCATTTAATGGAGTTTCTTCCGTCTCAAAAGAAAAAAAAAAAAAGAAAAGCCAACGGAGTTTCTTTGCTGAATGCTGAATGTTTTTCTTTTAAAAAAATCATGTGTTCCAAACAGGCGTTATATACTACGGTAGAACTGAATGTATGTACTGTATTGCAGCTCTACTCAGGGGAGGATCATCTACAGCTACAAGAGCCTAAATGGATTTGCAGCCAGACTGACAGAACAGGAGAAGCATAAGCTCTCCGGTACGCTCACAAATCGCACGCATCCCCACGCGTGATATAGCCAAATAATTCGCATAATTCCTTGCCATATAATTTGTGTGTGTGGGCTTTGCCTGGATAGCTATGGAGGGCGTTGTGTCCGTCTTCCCAAGCAGGACGCACCAGCCCCTGACCACAAGGTCATGGGACTTCATAGGCTTCCCTACGGCGGTAAAGAGAAGCCTGAAGCTGGAGGGGGACGTCATCGTCGGCATGCTCGACACCGGCGTGTGGCCGGACTCCCCGTCCTTCTCCGACGAGGGCTTCGGCCCACCGCCGAGCAGATGGAAGGGAACTTGTCATAACTTCACGTGCAACAAGTACGGAAACTATTCTCTGCAATAATGTAGCGAAAAGACGTGCAATGTCCATTGGTTATTTCCTTGTGTTGTGCAAAGCCGTCCAATCGAGAACAAACGCCGACAAGGCTCAAGTAACACCACAAAAACCATAAAAACTAGAATTTTTTTAAAAATAATATATACTAGACAGGGTAGCGTGCTATTACACGTCGTGCTGTGTGGGCGTGGGAAAAAATCGACGAAAGGACGTAAACACGATTTTCAACATATTTCTCACTCCGGAAAAGCAATGAACCGGAGTTCTGGGGAAAAAATAGAGAGTAGCGTCTCATTGCGCCGTGTTGGTGGGCGAGGGAAAAATCGACGAAACAGCGCATAACGCGATTTTCAACATATTTCTCAATCAGAAAAGCAATGAGAAACCAAGCTACGGGGAAAAAATAAAGAGTTAGAGTTGTAGAAATATCTCTTTCATTTAATTATCGGGAAATATCGGAGACCGAGGTGGAAAACGAGGTGGGAAAACAGCCTAGAGGAAAAGGCGAAAAATTATTAGTGGCGACAACCTTTTTGAGTTGCACACATATTTCTGGTGACAAAAATATTTTTTTCGGTCAAAACGGAGAAAGGACCTGACGTGATGACAGCCTTCTTAGAGATGTACATATATTTCTGGTAACGAAAACATTTTTTCCGTGAAAAACGGAGAAAGGACCTAGACGTAAGGAGCGAGAACCTATTTGTTACGTTTTTAGACCTATCCACTATCCTGAAAAATTAGAAAAGGGCATGTCCGCGATTTGAATTTAACGGGGCTTTTTTAAGTAAAGTACCCTTGCGAGGACCGAACGCGAAAAAAAAATAAAAAATCTTCCCCTCACAAAAAATCACGAAGGACCTATTCGTAATTTCGAGGGACCTATCCGTAATTTAGAGAAACATAGGAGGCTTTTCGCAAAAATGCCAAGGGTGACACGTGGGCATGCTCCAATTTACGACAGGTCTCTATTGCATACCCGTAGAGCGAGATATAATGTGTTTCCAAATTACGATAGGCTCTCTGTTGCAATTTGGAATTGCTACAGAGACTATGTCGCAATTTGGAATTATAACCTGTCGCACATCCAATATGGCAACATCTAATGTGCAACAGATATACAGATCTGTCATTATTTTTATATTATTTCTGTAATTTTTCATTAAATATATATTATTTAAAAAACAAATTCAAAAAACCACTTGTTTTCTGATTGGACGGCTTACAACCAGAAAGGGAGCTTTGTTTTAAGTCTGACAATTGATCCATGTTATCGAATATCGACATGTGCAGCAAGATCATCGGTGCTCGCGCCTACAATCAAGGATCCAACGGCCGGCTGTCGCCGGTGGACACGGAGGGCCACGGCAGCCACACGGCGTCAACCGTGGCTGGCCGGGTGGTCGGCAACATCAGCCTCGGCGGCCTAGCCGCCGGCACGGCCCGGGGCGCGGTGCCGGGCGCCAGGCTCGCCATCTACAAGGTTTGCTGGGAAGACGGCTGCGGCGACGCGGACATCCTGGCGGCGTTCGACGACGCCGTCGCCGACGGCGTCGACGTGATCTCCTTCTCCATCGGGGGCAAGCTCCCGGCGCAGTACTTTGAGGACGCGGAAGCGATAGGCTCGTTCCACGCCATGAGGAGCGGAGTGCTCACCTCGGCCTCGGCCGGGAACTCCGGCCTGGATGGCGGGCGCGTCTGCAACGTCGCGCCGTGGATGCTGTCCGTCGCGGCGAGCAGCATCGATCGCCGGCTGGTCACCAAGCTGGTGCTGGGAAACGGCACGACGGTAGTGGTGAGCCAGTAGTTGATGCACCAAAATTTGCGAATTGTTTATGACGTTGAGGATCATTTGATGCTGTTCTTGTGATCACAGGGAACCTCCATTAACATCTTCCCCAAGCTAAAGAAAGCTCCACTTGTTCTTGCGATCAATAGGTAATAGCGTAATAGAAATATACTTACATACAAATTGACAAGAGTAACTAAGTCTAAATTGATGTAGATATATTGACATGAGCTGTTCTTTGTACTATTGGTTTAACATTTCAACCGTGCTGAAGTTCTTGTGAACCAGAGTCACTGGCCGGACGGTCATACAAGGGGAAGATCCTGCTCTGCGCCGCGCCGAACAACGGCACTGGCCCGCTCATGGCAGGCGCTGCCGGCGCAGTCGTCGTCAGCTACGAGCCCGACGTTGCCTTCTCGTTTCCTCTCCCTGCCATCATGGTCACTCAAGATCAGTTCACCGGAATCCTGGCCTACGTCAGAAGAACCCAGTATGATCTAGCTCACAATTTTTTGATCAATGCAATTTGCAACGCTGAAGCCTATAGTTCTTATGGTTTTTTCTGTTCTTCAGTAAACCTGTGGGCACCATTCAGATCACCGAGACAGCCTTTGATTCTCACGCCCCCATCGTGGCCAAATTCTCATCTCCAGGCCCAAACATGATCACTCCTGGGATCTTGAAGGTTGTTAGTTAATCAGGTTCAATTCAATATCCTGGAATCAAGAATGAGAAATTCTGTTGCTCATGCATGTTTGTATATGGCCGTGAATGAACGTTTCAGCCTGATCTGTCAGCGCCGGGGATCGACATCCTGGCGGCGTGGACACCGCTGTCGTCGGTGTCCGGCAACCGGAACGACAAGAGGAGCGTGCTGTACAACATCGAGTCGGGCACGTCCATGGCGTGCCCGCACGCGACCGGCGCCGCGGCGTACGTTAAGTCCTTCCACCCCGACTGGTCGCCGGCGATGATCATGTCGGCTCTCATCACCACAGGTAATTAGTTCACTCCCTGATCACTTTCCCATCTTCTGCTGCAATAGTAATTATCAGATTGTTTCAAGAAAACTTGCGCATTGGCGGCGTATGCATGCAGCTACTCCGATGGACCCGTCGCGCAACCGCGGCGGCGGAGAGCTCACCTACGGCGCCGGGCAGCTCAACCCGGAGAGGGCGCGCGACCCGGGCCTCGTGTACGACGCGCGCGAGAGCGATTACGTCCGCATGCTGTGCGCCCAGGGGTACAACTCCAAGCAGCTCCGGCTCGTCACCGGCTCCAAAGCCACGGCCTGCCCCGCCGGCCGGGGAGGCTCCGTCGGAGACCTCAACTACCCGACCATGGCTGTCCATGCCGCGCCGGGGAAGAACTTCAGTGCCCGCTTCCCGCGCACCGTCACCAACGTCGGAGCGCCGGGCTCCGTGTACGTCGCTAAGATCGTCAGCTCGGGGCCCTACGTCAGGGTTGCCGTTGCGCCGAGGAGACTGGCGTTCAGCGGGCTGCATCAGAGGATGTCGTTCACCGTGTCAGTCGCGGGCGCGCTGCTGGAGGCGAATGAGTTCGTCTCGGCGGCCGTCGTGTGGTCCGACGGCGAGCGTGACGTGAGGAGCCCGGTGATTGTGCATACGGTGGATGCTTAATTGGAGAATTGGAGTAACCCACAAGCGGAAAGTGGTCTTGATACTTCATTTTTAAGAAGAATTCAATTTTTTTTTCTGAGATATAAACTGGGAATTGTTACAATTCAATGCATGTAGTAGCAAAATAACTAGAATTGCTAGGGATCTGAAGTTCTGAAGAACACTTGTTACAGCAGCTCAATAAAAACTTGCAGTGGTTATATGAATACATCATAGTTCTAAATCAAAACATCTCAATAAAAGGTGATGTGTATATGATGTGACAAATTACGATGTCCATTAGGTAGCATACTATCCCGTTAAAATAATTATGAACAGCGAGAAACGAGCTTACCTCATGATTTAATTGACGAGCACGAGCTCGTATCATTGGACCTTGAAGTGGCGAATTATGAGGAACAGCAGGTGTAGTGTGTGTATTCGAGGAATTGATGTCCTCATCACCCTCTCCCCCCACCCCCAAAAAAAAAAATTGGAGTCATTCTCGACTCAAGCTCATCTTCTTCTCCCACGTACGGCTCGACGAACCACCATGCGTTCAGGGAGGAGGCGTTGCGGTCCTGCACGACGTGGGACTCGTCCTCGTCCGTGTACAGGTACTTGTCGTGGTGGCTCCGCAGCCACATCGACTTGGCGCGCTCGAACAGCTCCGTCGCCTCGGCGCGGTGCAGTAATCCCCCCTCCCTGCCGTGGCATGCTTTCCTTGAGAAGGCAGCGGCTGCGCGCGGTGGTGGCGTGGGTCCGGCGTTGCTGCTTGAGCGGGCTATTCTCGGACACGCCACGGCGCGCGCGGGAGTTTTGCGTTCTAACGGTTGGATGTCGAGGGAGTTCAGGAGCTGGGACTCTTGTCCGTTTTGGCGGTTGGAGGACTCACCGATTGGACGCAGGCCCCATCGATTTGCTCTCTCTAATTCACATCCAACTCTTCTATACTTGACGAATACTCATATCAGGAATACCCCCAGCAGGCCGGAACTCCAAATGGGCCGTCTCAGGCCCAGCTCTGGTCAAAGGCTTCATTGGACCACGAAGGACCCTCGACCCCGATCAAGCCCACAGGCGCTCGACTGGCCTCGGGTGGGCGCCCCAGAGGCCCGACCGGCCTCGGGTCGGGCGCCTCGCGAGCCCGACCGGCCTCGTGGTCGGGGCCCTAACAATCTCCAACTCGGCGACCTTCGCCCCGTCACGGTCGACATCAAGTGGTCACTGCCCGTGGACACGGCGGCCATGCTAGGGCGGTGGCTCCTTCCCAAAGTGGCGAGGCCGCCAAAGTCAAGCGCCGATCTCTTCACCCGTCATGCGCGGTGGAGAGCGCGCTCCCCTCTGAAACGCGCCGAAGCGCGATGTGACAGCGTCGGCATCGACAAAGCGCCTGAAGGCAGTCGCGCACCTTCCCGACGGAACTCTGCCCGTTGTGTCTACCAACCCAGCGTGGGACAAACAGGAACCCGTCAGTCATCAGGACCAAAGATCGGGACTCCCGGGCGTAGCTTACCCCTATTTTTCTATTCCAAACTCGCGTGTAACCTGCCCCCTTCGCCTATATAAAGGGCGGCAGGACCCTCAGGGAAGGGGATCGACCGATCGAACACATAAGCATAAGCTTACGAACTCTAGCACACCCGGCTCGAACGCTCCTACAGCTTTGAGCCCTTAGCTTCCCCCGAGCTCCCGAGCTCTTCCACTCGGACGAGGCGCATTAGGCCTGCCCTTTTGCCCTCGCTTGTAACGCTGTGTAGTCCACTGCAACCCGAGCAATACATAACCATCACATGAACTGGAAGTAGGGACGTTCGGCCCGAAACAGTATACATCTTGGGCTCTCTAAGTCAACCATTCAAGGAGAGGGAAGCGCGGCCCCTAGACTTACAAATTTACTTACCGGTTTCATGAAACACCGACAGTTGGCATGCCAGGTAGGGGTTTCGCGCGTCATCTTGTCCCTGGATTCTCAGTCACCTCCTTGATGGCTTCCTTCACCCGTGACGGCGCATTAGTGTCAAGGAGCTGGATCCGTTTCGGCGCCCTCGACTTCGTTGCCACTCCG
This sequence comes from Guadua angustifolia, assembly GCA_036346375.1. Classification (NCBI taxonomy): domain Eukaryota; kingdom Viridiplantae; phylum Streptophyta; class Magnoliopsida; order Poales; family Poaceae; genus Guadua; species Guadua angustifolia. The sequence continues at coordinate 44,195,203 of CM070512.1, forward strand.
GTGGGAGAGCTCGTGCTCGTCCTCGCCCCCTACCAAGACCAGGCATCCACTGGGAGCCTGGACCACGTCGCCAACACCCTCGACGACCTTCGGCTCGAGGCCCCCTCGCGGACCCCGACGCCGGAGCCCGTCGCGCGCTGCGCCATCTCTGGCGGCAACGCGTCTGAGCTCAAGCGGGCAGCGCTGTCGCCCTTCACAAACTCGAAGCTCGTGGCGTTGGCCGCTCTGAGCCGTCCTCCGTCCACGACTTCTTTGAAGGACTTCTTCACCACGGCTCGGCTCGAGGCATGGAGCACGCAGCGAGCGGGCGTACTCCGCGAGTGCAACATGGCGGGCGCGAGCGACCCAGCTGCAACCCCTGAAGGCTCAAGGGTTATCCTCCAGTGCATCGAAGCGCAGGAGGCGGAGTACCAGCGCGAATGCGCTGAGCGCCTCCAGGCTCGCCTTGGCCGAGCTCAGCGGCAGCCTTGATGGCCGGAGGCCCAAAGGCCAAGCTTGACAAACTCGAGCCGACCTGGGTAGAGTCGACTGAGCCCCCACAGCGCTGGCGCCCTTGCAGCCTTGCAGCAGTGCAGCATCAAGCGGCGAGGTCAGCGGTCTCCGTTCTTCCTCCACGCCCGACCAAAATGTCGCCGTAGCAAACAATCTTTGCTCGCGGCATCCCGAACGAAGACCCGGAGGCCAAGGCCACATACCCGAAACTGCGGAAATTTGGTGGGCGTCTTGCCATCACGGCACATGCAAGGCTCCGGCTCCCACCACTCAGGGGCTTCGTCTAGCCACCCGAGCCGCGCCGCCACCCGGGACCAGCGGGATCGGCGAAAACGGCGCCGAACCTCGGCGGCCAGACCTCGCGCACCGGTGCGCCCGGTGCTGAGTGACAGCCGCGACGTCGCGCCACCCTCGAGAGTGCGGAGGAAGCGATAGCCGAGGCGGCCCAATCGAGGGCGTGGACGGCGATCAGCGCCACCGCTGCAGCCCAAGCCCGGCGGCCCGGGCCTCGGGCGATTCGTCGAGATCCGCAACGCGATTTCCTGCCAGTTCTGGCGCCGTCAACATCACCAAGTACACTAGGGCGACGAACCCGATGCGGTTGGAAGATTACGACTTCGCATGCGGGCGGGGAGCTCTTGATGATCTTTTCATCATCCAGTACCTCTCCATCTACCTCGCGGACTCGGCTCGAGCCTGACTTGAGTACACACGCAAACACCATCGAGGCTGGGCCGACTTGAAGAATCTGTTCTTTGGCAATTTCCAGGGCACCTACAAGCGCACAGGAACTCCTGAGACTGAAGGGCTGCAAGCGGCCGGAGACTCTCGGGATTACATCGGCGTTTCTCCCGGCAATGCAACGAAGCTCCCGATATTTGCGGCCCCGGCGTCGTCGGGTGTTCATTTTAGCACCACCTCCAAAGCTCGGTCCTGGTACGAGCTGCGCCAAGCCCGGGACCACCAAGGAGCTTCGGACATCGCCCCAACCACGCCTCCGGCGAGGCGATGGGGACCATCTTTGACAAGGGAAGGCCAAGCGGGAGTCGGTCCGGCGCGGTGCCCCCTCAAGCCGTCAGACAAATGGGCGGAAGGGGAAGCAAGGCGCGAAGGCCATGTGATCGCAATACCGCATCACCGCTATAGCAGCAGCGCGTAACCACTTCGGCGGTGATGGACAGCCCGTGTCCCCATCATGGGTACCCCGTCAAGCATAAGTACCGGGACTGCGAGACCCTGAAGCGCTTCATTTCCGGAACCCCCACGCGGGGCAAAGGAAAAAAGCGGGACTCGGCACGGATCGCAGGAAAAGAAAGCGGGCGACAAGTTCCGGAACCGGCAGGCTGCCTCATGATCTTGGCGGGCGGCGTGCTCTGTTGACAAGCGGCGCTCAAGCTTCGCTTTCGCGAGGTCCACACGGTGGCTCTTGCTGTGCCGAAGTACCTCCGGTGGTCGGAGACCCCGATCACCTTTGATCGGACCGAGCACCCCGACCACGTCCCACAACCAGGAAGATATTTCCTGGTCGTCCCCCCCATCGTGGGGCCAAAGCGCCTGTCCAAGGTGCTCATAGATGGCGACAGCGGCCTCAACATCCTGTATGTTGAGACCCTCGACGCCATGGGGATCCCTCGCTCGAGTCTCCAACCGAGCAAGGCGCCCTTCCACGGCGTCGTCCCTGGCCAGCAGGCCTACCCCCTCGGGCAGATCGACCTGCCGATCACCTTCAGGAGCACGGACAACTTTCGCATCGAAACCCTCACCTTCGAGGTCGTGGGGTTTCCTGGCTCCTACCATGCCATCTTGGGGAGGCCATGCTACGCCAAGTTCATAGCGGTCCCCAACTACACCTACCTCAAGCTGAAGATGCCGGGACCACGGTGAGTAATCATCGTGGCGCATCTTCGGCTGCCTACAACTCTGAGTAAGCGGGTTGCGGTGGCGTCGGCGATCATCGCGTCCGCCGAGCTCGAAAACCTCGAGAGAAACCTCTGAGTGCGCTAACTCCAGCAAGTCGGGGCCAGGATCCTTCAAGTCCGCCGAGGACACGAACGAGGTCGCGGTCAATCCCGAAGATCCGGCCAAGACCGTGCGGGTCGGAGCCACACTCCCCGCCAAATAGGAAAACGCGCTCGTCGACTTTCTCCGTGCCAATCGGGATGTCTTCGCATGGAAGCCTTCCGACATGCCGGGAATCCCAAGGGAGGTCACCGAGCACTCCTTGAATATCCGACCTGGCTCAAGGCCGGTCGCCCAATGCTTCTTGCCGCTTCGGCGAGAAGCGCAAGATCATAGGGAGAGATCGCCAAGCTTTTGGCGGCGGGGTTTATAAAGAGGTCGCCACCCGGTGGCTAGCCAACCTGTCCCTTGTAAAAAAAACTAGGCAATGGAGAATGTGTGTTGACTACGAGCTGAACAAGGCGTGTCCCAAGGACCCTTTTCCATTGCCTCGCATCGACCAAGTCGTCGACTCCACCGAGGTCGCGAATCCCTATCCTTCGGATGCCTACTCGGGCTACCACGGATAGCGATGAAAGAGTTCGACCGCTCGCGACTTCTTTCATCACTCCGTTTGGCTCGTTACATTGCGTACGATGCCATTTGGTCTAAAGACGGCGGGTGCTACGTACCCGGTGATATATGCAAGCGATAGCCGATGACCAAATCGGCAATAACATCGGCGTCGTCGGCGACATTATCGTCAAGACTAAGAAGGCCGACGATCTCGTCGCCGACTTAGAAAACTTTGTGAACCTCCGAGCGGTTTCGTATAAAGCTCAACCCGAAAGTGTGTTTCGGGGTCCCCAAGGGAAAGCTACTCGGCTTCATCATCTCCGAGCGTGGCATCGAAGCCAATCGAGAGAAGATCTCTGCGATCATGAAGATGGGCCTGGTGGACAATCTGAAAGGGGTTCAGAAGCTGACCGGATGCCTTCCAGCCTTGAGCCGTTTTGTGTCTCGCCTTGGCGAACGCGGAATGCCGCTCTACGTACACGGCGACTCCAAGCTTGTCGTCGACCAAGTCATGAAGACCTCGGAGCCTCGTGACGCTCGCATGGCGGCATACTGTCGGGAGGTAAGCAAGCTCGAGGAAAGATTCAAGGGTTTCGAGCTTCACCATAGCTACCGACGCTACAATGGTGAGGCCGACTACTTAGCTAATCTCGCCTCCAGCAAAGGACCGGTCCCGCATGGGATCTTCGTCTCCGACCTCCGTGAACCTTTCATCCGACTGGACTTGCCGGTTGACCAGCTGACCGACTCTTCGGGCACAACCGCTCCGACTGCCAAGTGGTGGGATGCGAAACCGTCCGGGTCGGGCCACGACGTGCTGATCATCGACTCCGACTGGAGGAAGCCTTCATCGACCGGTTGACTGACGAATCGCTCCCCACCAACCCGACCGAGGCCCAGCGCCTCGCTCGGTGGGCGAAATCCTTCGTCCTGGTCGGAGAAGACCTCTACAAGAGGAGCCCCTCTGGAGTCGTCCAAAAGTGCATCCTGGCTGACCAGGGCAGGCAGCTGCTGCTCGACATCCATGGCGGTGTCTGCAGCCATCACACCGCGCCACAGTCCCTCGAAGGGAAAGCCTTCCGCCAAGGTTTCTACTGGCCGACCGTCGTGGAGGATACCGAGCAAATTGTTCGCACCTGCGAAGGGTGCCAATTCTTTGCCCGCCAGACGCACCTTCCAGCGCAAGCCTTGCAGACGATCCCCATCACATGGCCATTTGCTGTTTGGGGACTCGATCTGCTCGGTCCCTTCAAAAAGGCGCCCGGGGGCTTCACCCACCTGCTCGTCGCGGTGGACAAGTTCACCAAGTGGATAGAAGCAAAGCCGGTCGCCACCATCACTTCGATCTGGTGGCCAACTTCTTCGCGACGCCGTTTATCGGTTCGGTCGAACTCCATCATCGCGATAACGGAATGCGAGTTCACGGGGAAAGAGTTCCTCGAGTTCTGCGACGACTTCAACATTCGCGTCGACTGGGCAGCCGTAGCCCATCCGCGGACCAACGGCCAGGCCGAGCGGGCAAACGGCAAGATCCTCCAAGGGCTCAAGCCGCGAATCTTCGGCCGGCTGAAGAAATTCGCGGGATGGTGGGCGGTCGAGCTGCCCTTCGTACTCTGGAGCCTGCGGACCACACCGACCCGGTCGACCGGGTTTACGCCATTCTTCATAGTGTTGGTCTTTGAAGCGGTCTTGCCAACCGACACAATCTGGCGCCCGAGATTACAAGCCTTCGACGAGGCACGGGGGCTCGACGCGCAACAAGACACCATCGACTAGCTCGACGAGGCACGCGACGTGGCCGTTCTGCGATTGGCCAAATACCGGCGAGCGCTGCGTTACCCGGTCGGCGAGATCGCGGAAGATCCTTCAGCGTTGGCGACACGGTCTGCGCGAGTTCGATCCAACAAGGATAGGCACAAATTTGTCTTCTCCACAGGAAGGCCCCTTCACCGTCGTGGAGGTCCTCACGACCCGCACCTTCGACTCAAAGATGCTGAGGGCAACATTTTGTCTAACGCATGGAATATTGAGAAGTTAAGGAGATTCTATCCTTAAATTTCATCTTTATCCTCGCGTCTCCACCAAATCCTCACGAGTTCGAGCGTAGCGTGCGACCCGCATACTGGTCCTCCGCGCACAACTCGGGGCTACTTGTTTACATACTCACCCAAGTCGGTGCCCCAGCAGGCCATCAGGACCCCAAGCGGTAACCCTCTCGACCCAAGTGCTCGACCTCGCCCGGCCAGCTCTCGGTTCTTGCAGTAGCACTGCGGGAAAAAAGTGCCCATGCGGGCGGTCCTTGATCGATCGGGGACACGCTTTTGGGCTGCTAAGTTTTTTGCTATCTTTGCGTTTCCCTCAAAAGATAAGCGCTCTGACCTACGCTGAAACAACCCCAGCGGTTCTTGAGGACTACGGTCATTCAGCGAGTGCTCATCACAAAGGGGAAATGCAAGATATCAAACAAAGTTCCCAAAATACATATTGTATAAACATTACATCATACAGAAGCAAAAGTTAGACGCGGGCGCCTAGAAGGCTCCTAACCCCAAGCGTCGTCGTCGGAGTTATAGCCGCCCCCGTCGCTTGCGTCCTCGGCTTCAACGTGAAGCTGCTCCGCCACCGTCTCCGCCGCCGCCCATGCTCTCGCCCGTGCCCGAGGTGGGTGCCGCCGATCCAGCGGCGATCGCCATTGAGGTGAAGGCGTCAAAGGGCTGGCCTTGACCAGCCACGTACTCCGCCGCTAGAATGGCGACTTCCCACCCTTCGCGAGCTGAACACTCATTGGTAGCGAGGCAAATCGACAAAGCGTCGGCCACAGGTGAGTGGCGTATTGCGGCGCGATCGCTTCAGCGGCTCGTTCAGCCTCACCCCCAGTGGCTCCAAGCTCCTACCCATGCTCTTGAAGGCTGGGCGGAGCATGGACAGGAGATTCTCGCGCGAGACCCAGCGCTCCTCGTGCATCTTGCCGAGCTCTTCCTCGGCGGCCTTGGGCCGGAGCCGCTACGACGACGCCTCCTCGCGCATCTTGGCGAGCTCTTCCTCGGCCGCCTCGGCCCGAGCCCGCTGCGCCAGCGCCTCCTCGCGCGTCTTCGCGAGCTCCTCCTCGACGGCCCGAACCCGAGCCCGCTGGTACAACACCTCCGCTTCCTAAGCGGTATTCTGACTTTGGGCGTTGAAGGAAACCTGCGACGCGTCATTGACGGCCGCCATACCGCCCGCCGGGTTCCGTCGCCAGTGGGACTACAGAAGCTGACGAAGGAAGGCGTCGGGCGGCTCGGCGACATCGCCTCCCCACCAAGGTGTACCTTTGAGGCGTGGCCCATGGTTGAATTTGAACGAGCAAGAAGCTTTGGAAGGAAAAGCGACCCAACATCGGCAGAAGAAGCCAAAACCATCCTAAAGCTAAGGAAACTCACTCTGGAAGAGGGTTCCAGATGCGGAAGGTGGACAAAGGCAGGGTGATCGTGCCCTCGCCTTGTGAGCTGCGGAGGACGGCGTCGGTCTGAGGCCTCTAGGTCCGAACGGTCGCCGCCGCCATCCGCTTCTTAAGCCCTCCGGTCGTCACCGCCGCTCGCCATCTGGTGCTCGAGATGCAAGAACCTCTCCCTCTTGCGTTGCAGAGAAGCACAAGGAGGCGAAGAGGCAAAGGCAAATGGCTAGGCGTGGTCGCTCTCACGCCCTCCATGCCGTATTTATAAGCAGGCGGAGGCGGTCAAGCGAGGCGTCGCCGAGCGAGCGCCGCCGCGCATTAAATCCACCACGCATGCCGCGACATGTCCTTTCCTCCTCACTATGCATTAAAAGCAGCGGCGGGGCGGCAAGGCGGAAGGACACCGTTCGCCTGCAGTGGCGCGACCCTCGGTTTGGCTCCTAAAGTGGACAGGCGCTCCTCGCCGAAAAAAAGGCTGGGCACGCGGCGGCCGAGTGGTGAAAGGCCCGTGCTTCGCCGTCTCGGCGGAAGGCTGAGTGATGGGCCCAATAGCCACGTCTCCAGCATAAGGAAGAAAAAAAGTTAAAGCGATTCTATCCTGAAACTTTTCTCGTTCTGCCTCAATCTTCTATCCTCAGGAGTTCAAGCGCTGCGTGGCGACCACAGCTTGGACCCCACGCACCGCTCGGGGGCTACAAGTTCACACACTCACACGGGTCGGTGACCCGACTAGCCATTTGGTTCCCCCTAGCGGTAACCCTCTCAACCCAAGTGCTATAGCCTACGCTCTAGCGGCTACGGTTGCTAAGTAGTGCTTCGCGGTAGAAGGAAGTGCCCGTGCGGTGCGATCCATAGTTGGTCGGGAATACTCCTTTCCTCATAAGTCTGGATGAGCGATTTATGCTTAAGTTCCTACACTCACGCGAATTGATGCTTTCATTTGGCTACTCGGTTCTCCTAGCGGTAACCCTCTCGACCCAAGTACTCTGACCCCTCGCCCGGTGACGGTTGCAGTAGTACTTTGCGGAAGAAGGAAGTGCCCATGCGGTGCGATCCATAGCTGGTCGGGAACACTCCTTTTCCGTGTCGAATGCAAGCGAACGTTTCGTTCCTTAGGTCCCCGTTTCTCTTTGAGCTTTCCTCAAAGGTGTTAACATACTGACCTACGCTTGTACAACCCCCGCGGTTTCTAAAGCTATGGTCGTCAAATGTTCATCACCTCAGGGAAGTGCGAAGGATAAAGGCGGACCTACGGAATGGCCCGACTGGCCAAAACGCTAAAACAAACTTCAGTTCATTACACGATGAAGTTATTACATTACAAAAATCAGAACATCTGACTTTTTCCCTCTACTCTCGGTGGAGGGCGCTCTGCGGCGATATCCAGCCAGCGATCACTCGGGCATACGGGTCGACTTCGTCCTCGAACCCGTCGACCTCCTCCTCCGTCGGTCATGGCTATCCCTCTTGGCGGCGTCAAGATTAATCCGTCATAGTAGGAGATAGCGTTGATGAGCACGAAGAAGCTACGAGGGCGATCGCCAGCTCACCAAGGCACTCGGCGTGCTTTCGACGCGAGCGAATTGGTGGTAAGTGAGCTCCGGACCTGCATGGCGGTCCGAGCACCGGTCGCGAACCTCCCGGCCGACCCTCCGAAGTCGCCCGGCTCAGCGATGCTGCTCGGACAGCTCCCTCTCGCCCGGCTCGCCGGCCAGGCAGGGCACTTCCCGCGGCGTGGCGCGCGTCACGCTCCTCCACGCCGGTTTCCGCGCCTCCACGGTGTCGTTGAGATTCTTACGCAACTCTGCGGATCGAAGCAATATCAAAAAGCATGCGGCGAGCGCGATCGTAGAAATGGGCAAGGATTGGGTTGCTTACGGACCCGGAGGCCGTCCAGTCACGAATTCTCCTCGGCCTTGGCGGGCCTCTTAGTCGCGCACGGCATCCCTCCTCGCGAGTCAACTCTTCCCAAGCGAGTGGCGCTCACCACAGGCGGAGTGCGCCTCCGGCTGCGATTTCTTCGCGGCGGCGGCGTCCTTAGCGTTGGCGCGCGCGGGGAAGACTCAAGCTTCGGACATCCTCGTCTTGAGGACTTGGTTATCAAACACTCCTCGGCGATGCCTTGGGCCCGGCCCAGCTCGGCGAGGCCCCTCGCCTCCGTCTGCTCGTGCGCCAAAGGCTTCCCAAGCGTCATGCGGCTCGGGCCTTGAGCAGTCGCCCTCGCTTTTAATTTGCCATCCTCCGGCCATACAAGGCTTCGGAGGAACATCGACTTCTCCTCCGATCGGGCCAGCAAATTCTGCAAAACACGAGCACCCTATTAGCTCGCCCACCACTAAAACTCATTGAGAACTGAGGATGGGGCTTGGTTCGGCTTACCAAGTCGATCAAGCGAGTTTCCTCGGAGATGGCCTTCAACGCCTTGTCGGCGGATCACGAGGCGAGCAGAACTGTCGGATCGGCTCACCTCGGCCTCAACTTCATGCACCCCTCGAGGCCTCACGCCCGCCCTCCGCCGCATCGTCCAGCACGAACAACGGCTTCCCGGTCGGGTCGTTGCGGCTTGGTCGGCCACGAGCAAAAGCGCCCGGCCAGATTCCAGCAGGGCCGCCCCCATATGCGTCTGCGAGGTCGCGTGGTGCCGCCACCAGCGGCCAGCAATGACCACCTCAACCACGGACCGCCCCCCTCCGTGGCGGCAGCGGCGAGGTCACAGCGAGGCGCTAGAGACGCGCCGGTTAGCGCGAGTCTGGCGATGGCAGCGAAGCTCTCTCTCGTCTTCTTCAGCCTCCGATCGAGGCCCCGACCCATCAAGGGGCGCCAGGACCTCCTCACGCCCCAGCTCCTCCGGGACCCTCTCCTCTTGCGGCGGTCCCGATTCCGCTGCTGGCACCTCGATGTCGTCGGCTTCACCGTGGCGGCGACTTCGGCACTTCGATGCCGACTCTGCCGGTAGAGGCAACCTTGACTCTCGCGCAGGGGCCGCGTCACTCCGTCTGAACCCGTGCCAGCGAGTCTTGCCGCGCGCCCTCTTGTTGGTCCCCCTTGCGAGGCGAGTCGCCTCGCTTCCCGGGGCGTGTCTGCTGGGGCGCCTCCACAGGCCTCGATGGCCCGGCCTTTGGCGTCGGCACCCTCATCAAGACTACCGCCCGACCCGTAGCTCAAAAGTCGGCAGCTTATGTCTGGTCGCCATTGCCGTCGCCGTTGCTCGCTCGAGGGCGACTCGGATCGGCCGTATCAGCGGTGATCGACTTGGGAACCTCCTCACCGCGCAGCGAACCTCGCCCGTCGTTCCTTCTTCTTCTTCCTCCTGCTTGCCTCCTTCCGCCTCTTGCGGGCGGACTCTTCTGATCTGACCACACCATGCAGCGAACCTCGACCCTCTGCTCCTTCTCCTGGCTGACAATACAGGGAGACCATCGATCAACCTGGACAACACAAAGTATTTGGTGGACAATATGCTAAGAAATTTGAGGAGGAAGGAAGAAAATAGGAAGAGGATCACTTTCGGCTTACCGTCCAGAATTCTGCGAGAATGGCTCGGTGGCCGCCCGGCCTTGCAGTGGCGCTCCCAGACCATCTCTGGCCACCACAGCCTCGACCTCCGTCTGGCGAGCTTTGCCTCCACTATCCTCATGGGGTCGGATACCCCCTCATACCAGAACATGGGGCGAGCCCTCTCCATGAGGGTTGAGCAGCATCTTCATCAATCACGCGCTGCAGCGCCGCCCAGTCAAGCCCGCCAGCCACAGGCCTTGATCTGCTCGATGATCACCTCCACCTTGTTCTTCTCCCTCTTGTCGGGCCCCCAGGCTCACTCGGACCTCGCTTGAGTCTTGCGGCGGTGGCCGGGCCGGCTTCCCGAGTTGGACATAGAACCATTAGGTGCCACCCCGATTCGGCAACCAGCTTCAAGTCGATGTAGCCGCCACCGGCCGTGGCGATTGGAGGCTATACCTCCATAATGGCTGGAGTATCCGCCGGTTGGTCCTTCCTCAGCCGGGCCTGAAAGAAGTGCTTCCAGAGCGCCCAGTGGGGATCAATCCCCAAGAAAGCCTCGCATAGTGTGATGAAGGCCGCAATGTGGAGCACCCCGTTAGGGGTGAGCTGATGCACCTCGGCCTTATAGTGATGGAGCAGCCCGCGGACGAACGGGTGAAGCGGGGGAGCCAAGCGCTCGTAAAGCGAGGCGGGCTGCTTGATCTCGTCGTCGGCTGGAGCGGGGACCACGACCCCCGTTGGCACCCTCCACCGCGAGACGTCTCGCGGGGGGAGGAACCCTTTCTTCTCCAAGCCTTGCGCACGGCTGTACTAGGTGGAGCACTCAGGCCACGACATCTCCAGGGGTGGAAACCGCGGGAAGGTGGGAGAGGGGGAAAGGTGAAGAATTCTCTGGCTCTTTTTGCTCTCTTTTCTCAGGCAAGAAGACGAGGAGACGGGGAAAGCAAACGTGAAGAACTCGCCCGAGCACCCCCCACGCCAAGTTTATAGGCGCCCGAGCAGTACGCCGATAACGAGCACCGGCGAGCGAGCACCGGATGGCGGGCGCTTGATCAAGGGATACCGTCTCGGTTGGAGTGTCGCACGTCCCGTCTGAGCGCCACGCCAGGTCGCTGGTGAGACGCATCGGTTCCCAATCATTTCGCTTCGCATTAAATTGCCTCCACGCACATTAAAAACTGGCGAGGCGGCTGGGGCGTCGCTCGGGCGACCGCCTACCAACCTCTCGATCTCATTCTTTGGTTGGAGTCGACTAGACAAGCAGTATGGAAAGCCCGCCGGACGGCTGCGACCTCGAGGTGGCAAAAACCTGCGGGTTCCAAAGGCCTGATCCACCAAGTGGATTCATGCTCGCCCCAGCAGAAAAATTGAGCAAGGGGCGAGGACAAGGCGAACCCCCAGTGGGTCTCCAGTTGGGTCGGCGGACGACTCAATCGCCTTAACTCGTATCCGAGACCATACTTCACACTCTCCGTGGAACCCACGATGGGTGGCAGCCAGTGCGCTCACTGGGTCGGCCGGACGGCCGGGGTCGATCTGGGATCGAGTAAAAAAGGTTTCTTATGGGTGCGCCCGGTGTATCCGGACACCGGTGAGGGATCATCCGGTCGGAAGGTCCCCCTTGGGAGGGATCTCGGGGCCTACTCGGATAACCGTTAGTAGCTCCTGACACGGTGTTCAAACCAGCGCATAGTAAACACCGTTTGCTCACCCTCCGGGTCCCACACTGCCGGGCCAGGCGTATCGTGGGGCGAGCAGCGACCACTCCTCCTAGAGATAGCCTCACCAGATGAGGACCTGGGACGAACGCCCCTCGCCTAGCTCCGGCGTAAAACCAGCCTTACAAACGCGTCTAGCTATGACGTAAAACGAGCACTCGGATACCAGAACCTCGCTGAGGCATCTGGGCGTCTGCGCCAAACCAAGGCGCGTCGACTCGACATAAAAGCGAGCACTTGGACCGGAACCTCGGCTGAGGCATCGAGGCGTCAGCGGCAAACTAAGGCGCGTCTAGCTCTGACGTAAAGCGAGCACTTCGGACCGGAACCTCGGTGAGGCATGCAGGCATTCACGTGACCAAGGCGCATCCGGCTAGCGTAAAACAAGCACTCGGACCCAGAACCTCGCTGAGGCATCAGGGCGTCCGCGCCGACCAAGGTAGCGTCTAGCTACGACGTAAAACGAGCATTCGGATACCAGAACCTCCTGAGGCATCTGGGCATCCGCGCCGACCAAGGCCGCGTCTAGCTACGACGTAAAACGAGCACTCGGATACCAGAACCTCGCTGAGGCATCTAGGCGTCCGAGCCGACCTAGGCTGCGTCTAGCTACGACCTAAAACGAGCACTCGGATACCGGAACCTCGCTGAGGCATCTGGGCGTCCGCACCAAGGCGACGTCGAGCCAGGTCCGCGCCAACCAAGTCAATCGGGCTCGACCAGCAAGCATAAGTAACCCCCCAACCAGTTCTTCGACCTGCTCGGGGGCTACACCCACCAGGTGCACTCGCGCGCACCCAGTCGAAACCGGCCAATCAAGTCGGTCGGGCTCGGGCGACCAAGTTGGTCGGGCTCGTCCGACCAAGGCAGCCACCCCAGAGAACTGTTGCTTCATTACGCGACGCTATAACTAGTCTCCAAGAGATTGTATGAACAAAGGTTCTCGACGGGCAAAAGCTAGTAACATTTATATGATATGCGAGTTACATATGATTGCTACTCGCATCATGAACAATCTAGCTTGAAGACATCCAGATGGCACATAAGTCTAAGCGTCGCGCGCGTGCCGAACCACCTCGATGAGGGCGTCCCTCGCCCTGATAAGCTTCGGGACGACGTCGATCAGCGCATCAACGGCGGCGGCATCGCAGGCGGCGGCGTCCAGCTCGATCCATTCGGCCATGGCGAGGTTGAAGTCGCCCTAGAGCTCCGCGAGGAAGGCCTCCTCGTCCGTAGGCGCCGACGGGTCTTCGTCTCCAAAGCCGAACAAGAAGTTGGGAGAAGCCATAAGAAGAATCAAGTGTTGCGGAGCGGTGAAAAATCCGTAAGACAGATTACTCCTCCAACTCCTGCAACCGTACCACTCTTATATATGCTGAAGGCACGGAAGCCGAGCGGTCTCCAATAAATGGGGGTGCGAGAAGTCGAAACATCGTCATGTTTGCAAAGAGATTGCCCCGCCGAAGGTAATAGGCCCGTCCAGGAATGCGCGCGTGCCGGGACGGCCCCGGGGGCTACTGACGAATACTCATATCAGGGATACCCCCAGCAGGTCGGAACTCCAAATGGGCCGTTTTAGGCCCAGCTCTGGTCAAAGGCTTCATTGGGCCACGAAGGACCCTCGACCCCGATCAAGCACACCAGGGGCGCTCCGACCTGGCCTCATGTCGGGCGCACCCGCATGCCCCGACCTGGCCTCAGGTTGGGGCCCCAACGATCTCCAACTCAGCGACCTCCACCACGTCGCCGGTCGACCTTAAGCTGGTCACCTGCCCGTGGACGCCAGCGGCCATCTTTGGGCGGTGGCTCCTTCCCAAGGTGGCGAGGCCGCCAAAGTCAACGCCGGTCCCTTCACCCGTCATGCGCGATGGAGAGGCGCGCTCCTCGAACAACGCCGAGGAAGCGGCGTAACGGCGTCGGCATCTTACAAAGCGCCTGAGAGGCGGTGCACACCTTCGGCAGGCAGCTGCCCGTTGTGTCTACCAACCCGGCGTGGGACAAGCGAGAACTGTCGGTCATTAGGACCAAAGATCGGGACTCCCGGGCGTAGCTTACCTCTACTTTTCTCTTCCAAACTCCGTGTAACTTTGCCCCTTAGCCTATAGAGGCGGCCAAGACCCATAGGGAGGGATCGACCCGTCGAACACATAAGCATAAACATGAACTCTACTTACACCAGCTCGAGAACGCTCCTCTGACTTTGAGCCCTTAGCTTCCCAGAGCTCTGAGCTCTTCCACTCAGACGAGGCGCGCTCGAGCTGCCCTTTTGCCCTCGCTTATATTGTGTAGTCCTTTGCACCCGAGCAATACATAACCACCACCTAATGGAAGTAGGGACGTTCGGCCCGAACCAGTATACATCTCGGGCTCTCTGAGTCAACCATTCAAGGAGAGGGAACGCATGGCCCCTAGACTTACAAATTTACTTGCCGGTTTCACGAAACACCGACAATACTATACTAGTAAAGTGCCTGTACGTTGTAACGGATACAAAAGAGGGTATCATTAATACATATCATTAAACATGAATTCAAGACGTACAATGTACACCAGTATTCGTTACACATATATCAAGGAAAAATATATACAAGCATGTGTGTTGCTATGGATTAAAAAAATCATACTACATGCTTTGAAGACTCCTAACATTTTATATTTCAGACCTAACATTTTCTCGTTCCAGTGCTTATATTTTTCATATATTACACTTAGTTCAAATTTAGTTCTAAGAACCATAGAGACAAAAAAAATAATTACAGGCTACAGCCACTCCATAGCTGACAGTCTCCATTCACCATGGCTACTAGATCGTGTCAGGTCACCGCATGAACTTGCATGTGCATACTCACTCGAAATTCTAATACATAAAGATAAATATTGGGTAATCAAACCGATCAAGACAAGGATGTGGTATTTCTTAGTCAACAGCTAAGAGAGGCAGGCACGCATATTATGAAACCGTACATGTACATCGTTTGTTGCCTTCTACTTGACAATAGATGCAAAATGGTTAAAGAAAGAAAAGAAAACATGTAAATATAAAGAGGGCACCATAACATGAGTCTCAAGTATATTTGTGAACAAAGGGCAAATGGTGGGAGTAATAACCTCAAGTTGACATTGAGATGGATCCTGTTGGCCATAAATCTGCTCATTATATACCTGCAAGAAGGTAAAAAAAGCTTAGAATAAAATTTCCCTGGAAACTATATCTATTTTTAGTAGATGCATTTTCAGTTCACATGCAAACGTGGTGATTAAGCTCAGATTGTGCGCCTGCAACACAAACAAGTAAATTATTCAATCGAGAAACCACGAGTGATGGCTCAACGCTTCCGCTACATTCATCGGTTTTCGGCCGATGAAAATAGTGTCAATTCCTGTAGTGTTCGTGCCAATTATCATGTCACTGCTGACCAATCCAAACTGCTCGGAGCCAAAGAATATGAACATGGGGTCCTAATCCCATGGTGACCTTGATGGTGTCCATGAGGTTGTTGACAACTTGTAGCATGGCAGTGTGGCGCCAACACCGAAGGCCACCTCCTTCACTGCATGCCGCCGCACCAATTCACCCTGAGCATAAGCAACAACAAACAATTGGATGACCATGATTCCAATAAGATCAATGCTTTCCCTCCTAATAGAAGTTGTACAAACATTAAATCAAATGAAGGGGTAAGTATTACCATCTACTATTCATTCATACTTTAATATTTGTGTAACTGTAAAAAAAAAGAAAAGCATGGAAGTACCTCTAAATTTAATCTACAAAATAGTTATGTGCCCTCTTTTCATGATAGACCATAATAGCCAAAAGGCCATGCCAAAATAACATACATTGGCTGTGTTAGCATAATAAAAGATAACAGACAAACATTAAGTTTATTACCTCAATGAGTATATCACAGATTCAACGGACTTTGCATGCGAGAGAGAATGAGTCTTAATGGATTGGTTAGAATTTCACAGTGTTGTCGGCAATAATGAAAAGGGGGCTAGGCGCTGGATCCAAACTCGATGGTAGAACGGGACACCGAATGTATACAGGTTCGGGCTCTCGCGGAGGAGATAATACCCTAGTCATGTGCTCTGGAATTATATGTGGCTAGCTATCTGCTGATGAGATCGTGTGTTTATGTTCCCTCTCCCCCTCCCTTTATATAGCAGAGGAGGGCGGTTACAAAAGAGAGTCCTAGTCGGATACAAAGTAGGGATTATAACTCCTGTTCTTATCCGCATCATAACGGACTAGATTACAATCGCATCCTACCTAATCCGAGTCAGTTGCCATCTCTGGGACTTCCTTGTTGGACACGTCTTGGCGCGTCCCTAGTGGCTTCTACCTTTCTGCAATCGGCCTGACCCATCTACGTCCAGTTGGGCCTCGTTGGCCTGCCATGCAGACACCTGGACGTATATGTCCCACAGTAGCCCCGAGTGCTTCGCGGTCGGATTGCCTTCTTACCTCCAAGGCTTCCCGACTGGTCTTTTATGCCGCCGAGTGCTTTGTAGTAGGCGGGTAGGCCGTGAAGGACTCGACAGAGCTCCACGTGGCGCTATTCCGAGTGGTTCCCAACCCAATTTCTCGGATCAGCACGTGACTCAGCATGGAGAATATCTCCGCTCAAGTTTGCTTTTAGCCGAGGGGTACCTGTCGACCAGAGCACACAGCTATTGGCCTGTCATGAGGCGTACCACTGGATTTTGCATTTTAAACTATCTTTATGATATCTGATCCCGTTTCGAACGGTATCCAGCATATGGCCTGTTATGAGGCATATCATAAGAGGATGTTTATATTTGGAAGGTACCCAAATCCCATCTAATGCGGTCTCTTGGCCCATCATGGAGCATACCATTTCCCAAATCAATTTTCGGCCCAATTGAGCCTATGCACAGTGATTCACTGCGCATGACCTTTGGCCCATCTTGAAGCTGCACTTAGGCAACCCTGTTATGCAGAGGGAAGCGTTTCCCACTCAAAGCGAAGTCGCATCGCCCCTATAAATATGAAGTCGGTGTGGTGAAAGCGGTTTCAAGCGCCTTGTGCTCATTCGCTCCCTCATCTTCTTTTGTTCGGTGTTCCTCTTGCGAATCCCGCCGCTAGGATTAGCATCCTTCATCTTCCCAATTCGGCGTGATTGCAGGCTAATTCTGCCAACAAAATGCCCTCTTCTCCTCCCAAGGATGTTCCTTCATTTGTGTCAGTCAAGGATTGGGCCACCTCGGTGACAACGGATAGGTGACTAGAGGAACTAGTCCGCGCCGGCATTTTTCCCCCATTGGTGATGCTTTCTGCTTGTCCTGTTGCCGGTGAATCCTGCCCCACTCCTCGTACTGAAGAAGTGGTTGTCTTCGAATCTTTCTTTTTGCGTGGATTTGGCCTTCCCGCATACCCCTTCTTTCGAGGTCTTCTTGAATTTTATGGAATTGAATTGACTCACCTCAATCCCAATTCTATCCTTCGGATGGCCATCTTTGTTCACCTTTGCGAGGCTTTTCTTGGCGTTCGTCCACATTTCAATCTTTTTCGCCACCTTTTCCTCCTCAAGCTTTTCCCAGCAAAAACTCCCCCAAAGTAGTTGGAGACGCCGGATTCCAGCTGAGGGATGGCCTGAAGAAAGCTTATGTAGCCATTCCCTTCAAAACCTCGAACAAGGGCTGGCACCAGGAGTGGTTTTATTGTTCCAATCCCAAGCCCTCCTTGCCTGCTTTTTCCGGATCACCACCCAAGCCTTCAGCCAATTGGACATCGCTTCCTTCGGGTGACGGAATGAACCAAGTGATAGACCTTTTGGGAATGATTGCTGAATTAAAGGGGAACGGGCTGACTAGAGTAGCCATTGTTCTCAACTTTGCCTCGCACCGAGTTCAGCCCCTCAAGGAACGGGTTCATCTTGTATATGATCATGAAGGGCCAAACGATCCTACTCGGGAGGTGCCTGAGCCAATTTCAAGAGAGGAGCTTCTCAACCGCGTAGCCGA
Source organism: Guadua angustifolia (assembly GCA_036346375.1). Lineage (NCBI taxonomy): Eukaryota > Viridiplantae > Streptophyta > Magnoliopsida > Poales > Poaceae > Guadua > Guadua angustifolia. The sequence goes on from CM070512.1 coordinate 44,212,849, forward strand.
TTTGTTCGTTTCGGGTGTTCGGATTGCCAACGACGGATGCCCAAGACCCTTCAAGAAATCGAACCCTCCACCTCCGGTAAGATGCCTTCTTGTTTTCCCTGGATTGAGTCTTCTGATTCTTGCTTGGCTGTAATGACACGTGCGCCCTGTCTGTATTTGCAGGGTCGTGATGCCTTCTTTTCTGACGCACCCTTGCCCGAGTTTCCGATGCACAAGAGCGCTAAGCGAAACCGTCCTGCCCGCTCCTCGTCCCCAACTCCAAGAGCCAAGAAGAGCAAGACGAATGAAGCTGAAGACCCCTTGGGAAAGGGAAAACATCCAGTCGTCTGCGCGTCCAAGGAAGAGAAGAGGAAGTCGGCAGTGAACATGCGCCCGACTGGAGGCCCGAAGGTTCGGGACCCAGCAGCCACGTGTCCTCCCCTTACAACTTCGTCATCTTCGAGTCAATCTGTGACTCCAGTGGCACTTGATCCCCCGGCCCGGCATTCGGCCGACAGCGTGCCTTCGCCTCCGCACCCGACCAGAGACCCTTTGTCCCCCGCTCCGGGTGTGCAGACTGGTTCTTCTTTCAGCGGTGCTTCTGCCCGGAAGAACTCGACATTCAAAATAACGAGATCCGGCAGGTTGGTTTCCTTCTTCGTTCTTCCTTATTCCTTCGGGTCATGTTTCGACCAATTCTTCTTTCAGAGAGCCTACGGTGAGGTTCTGCGAACGCCAGATCAGAGCCCAAGGAGCGATCGCTGAAGACGCCATGGCGCACCGAAACCGTCTTGTATACGGCATTGGCCGAGCCCGCCGCCCCTAAAGTTGCCGCGGAGCAGTCGACTACAGTTCCTCCGACTACCTCCGCAGCCGAAAACACCGAGGTCGGCTCGGGGCCGAACAGCCCCCGGCCGCCGACTCCTCCTGGGCCGACCGGTCAAATCGTGTCGCCTGAGGCCATCGCCGATCCTGCCACTGATCCTCCGCCAGAAGAGCGTCCTCAATCTTCTCGCCACCGCTAGAAGAACTCCCTCAGCTTCCCCGCCCGGATTCTCCGATACGGATTGTCTTCTTCGACAAATATGATGACGGGAGGACCTTCGATGACGAGGATGAGGCTGAGGAATGGGCGTCGTTCCGCAATGCCGCTTATACTTGTTTTTGCCTTGGCCGCGTAAGTTGCTCGCGCCTAATTGTTTGTGATACATGATACATCCTCATTGTTCCTGTCGCCGTCTTCAGCGCCTGGGCGACTGTGCTCGAGACCGGAATGCCCTTATCTGGGAGTTACTTCCGAGGACTAAGATGAGGAAGGATTATGAAGCCGAGGTCGAGCGAGTTCGCGTCCGACTGCAAGAGGAACTTAACCGGGCTCGAGTCGAGAACCGAGAGGAACTGGAAAGACTCCGGGCCCAGGTCTCTGAATTCGAGGCGGAGAAATTGAATCTGGCGTCTTCCCTTGATGGTAGTTCCTTTGTCCGACTGCATTGGTCCATATTTTAGCTTTTTACTTCTTGACTCGCCCTTCCTTGTCCTGACTTCTGTCTTTGCTGCTGCAGATCTTCGGGTAAGGCTTAAGTCCTCCGACGAGCAGGTCGAGAAGCTAAAGAAGTCTGAGAAGGAGGCCAAAGCTGAGATGGCCAAGCTGGAGAGAGAGTTGGAAGGTTTACCCCCGACTCGTTTTTATGTCCTTCTTGCGCTTTACAGCAACCTTGAACTAATCTGACTGGTTATGCAGTGCACCGAGTCAACTCGCAAGCCCAATATCGCGCTCTTGATGAGAAGATTAAATCCACTAAGCTTCGAGTTGATAGGATTCAGGAGGGCTCCAAGAAAATGCTGCGGATGTTGAGTCCTGACGAGGCCGGGCCCAGCGATGTTTCATATGACGCGGACGCCACAATCCAGCGGCTGGTAGAGGGGCCCAAGAAGCTGGTGGCGAGCTTGAAGGAGATAGCAACCACAAGCGCCTGCCAAGTGCTAGCCATAGTGAAATCCCTGTATCCCCGAGTGGAACTCGAGGTGATCAAGGAGGGCTTCGCCTGCACTATTGACGACGATCAAGTGCTTGCCCTTGTTGACGAGGTTAGGGCACCGCCTCTGCTTTAGTCGAAAACCTCGATTTGGGTGCAGTGTAAACATTGTATTCTGAGGCTTGTGTTGCACTTGCTCTTTTTGCCGACTGGAGAAATACTTGATTATTCTTGCTATGTCTTGCTTTTGAATGCTGTAGTTGAGGAACCTTTTTTCTTTTGGAATTGAACTTGATTTAGAAGGTACCCGATTCCCGTCTTCAACACGGTCATTGGCTTTCGGCCCATCATGGGGCATACCGTAACCTAAATCGAATTCGGCCCATCTTGAGACTCAGTGATTATCGTGCGCGTCGCCTGGCCCACCTCGAGACGTGCGCTAGGTCATGCCTAGTCCACACGGGAGGTGAAGCGTTTCCCGCTTAAAGCAAAAGCTGACGTCGCTCTTTATAAGGGTGAGTTCTGCCTCGAACGCAGCGGTCTGCTGCGTACTACCACAAACCAGCTGCCTCTTCATCTTCTTTTTTCAAATGCTCCTTCGTCCGTCGCTTCGGAGCTTGCATCCGTACATCTTCTTGATCACAGCGAGTTCTCCATTTGGCTTTTCCTGCTTTAACTTTCGTTATTCGCTCATAAGGGCGTAACCGCTGCGTGAGCGATCGTCCTTTTCTAAGCTCTTTTTCCTGTCTTCTTCTCTTCAGGTCCTTCATGGCTTCTTCCCCAGAGCCTTTTCTGTCTGACGATGAGGCTCCACCATCTCCACCCTCGGCGGAGGAGCTGATGTTTGATTTCGAAGATGAGGGCTCTCCGCCTCCCGTCGAAGAGGAGGACGACCTTGCTGGGCTGTGGGCTCTGTACGAGCTGGCGATGGCCGAGGTTGCGTAGATGGAGGCCGTGGCTCGAGACGCCGCCGCCGTCGATGCCCTGATCGAGGTTGTTCCGAAGCTCTTCAGGGCTCGGGACACCCTTATTGAAGCCGTAGGGCGCGTGCGCCGGGCGTAGTCATTTAAGTTTTCTGCAAGAAATAGTTATGCAATGTTTTGGTGTATATGGACCTGAAGTATTTGGAACAATATTATCTTATGTAATATTATCTTAATGGTGCTTGCTCTTTCTTTTCTCCTTTTGATCTTTTGACCTTTCCGAGTGGTTTTTTCGTTCCTTATGTTTAAGCGCCCTGACCAACTAGTCTAGCCCCCGAGCGACGTGAGTTGGCACATGGCCTTTTTCCCAGGTACGCTTTTTATTGGGTGGCTAGATTTTGCCGTTCATGGGTCAGGGTTTCACAATCAAGAACTAAAGTACTCGGACTTAACCGTGATCATCAGAGAGAAAAAAGGATAGCGGATAATTCATAAGAAGGGTTGCGCATGCGCAACACTATTAGGTGTAGCCCCCGACTTACTGCTTAATTGAGCATCAATTGAGTAGCAAGTCAATGATGAAAGAAAAATTTATAGTATTTCGTAATGTAAGAAACAATAAATGACCCAGAAGTGTTGCGCATGCACAACACTATTAGGTGTAACCCCCGACTTACTGCTTAATTGAGCATCAATTGAGCAGCAAGTCAGTTAGAAAAAACTTTATTCATGAACAACATAGCTAATGTACAATATTTTAAGAGTAAAAATGACGTAGCTGCTCAATGTTCCATGAGTTGCTGATGATAGCACTGTCTTCCCGCTTAAGTCTCAGAAGCCCTGCAAGGCGTCACCCGCCGACGATGTAGGGACCTTCCCAGCTTGGAGAGAGTTTGTGCTCGTGCTTTTGATTCTTTATTAGGACCAGATCATCCTTAGAGAATGCATGGCCCCGAACATTTTGGACATGGTAGCGGCGCAGGCCCTGGAGGTACTTAGCCGACTGGATTGCAGCAACCTCCCTTGCTTCCTCTAATCGATCGATATCGTCTATTCTGTTTTCCTCCGACTCGGCCTCCTTGTAATTCCGAACCCGAGGGGATCCGAAAGTCAACTCGGTGGGTAGGACCGCTTCTGAGCCGTATACTAGGAAAAAAGGTGACTGCCCGGTAGCCCTGCTGGGAGTAGTTCTCAACCCCCAGAGTACCGAAGGCAATTCTTTTACCCATCGAGTAGCATACGGCTTGAGATGATCGAAAATCCGCACTTTTAAACCCTGCAACACCATGCCGTTCGCTCTCTCCACCTGACCGTTGCTTTTTGAATGAGCCACGGAGGCGAAGCAAATTTTGATGCCGAGCTCACCGCACCAATCTTGAAATTCTTCACCTCGGAATTGAGTTCTATTATCCGTGATGATCCTATTTGGCACGTCGAATCTTACCACGATTTCTTGAAAGAACTCATTGGCCTTGGCCGCCGTTATTGTGGCCACAGGTTTTGCCTCGATCCACTTGGTGAACTTATCGATGGCGACGAAGAGATGAGTGAAACCACCTTGAGCCTTCTTCAATGGGCCGACCATGTCGAGCCCCCAGACTGCAAACGGCCAGGTGATCGGGATGGTTTGCAACTCTTGCGCCGGAACGTGTATCTGACGAGCGAAAAACTGACATCCTTCACAAGTCCGGACGATATCCTCCGCGTCAGACACAGCAGTCGGCCAGAAGAAGCCTTGATGATATGCTTTGCCCTCCAGGGTGCTTGATGCTGCATGATGCCCGCAAATTCCCGAGTGGATTTCTCTGAGGAGGTTTTTTCCCTCTTGCTCTGATATGCATCGCCTTAGGACTCCGGAGGCGCTCTTTCGGAAGAGTTCCTCGCCTACTACCGCATAATTCTTGCATCGTCGTGTGATACGCTCTGCCTCTGCGTGGTCTTCAGGGAGCTCGTCCCTTAGCAAATGGAGTTGTCCAATCAGGTCTGATGACTAAGATCTCCTCTTCGGCGAGTGTTTCTTCTGATTTGCTTGGCTCCTGCTGTTGGCTTATTGAGGGTTTATGGAGCTCTTCGACAAATACGCCAGCCGGTACTGTTGCCCGACGGGAGCCTAGCCTTGCAAGCTCGTCTGCTGCTTCATTGTCGCGATGGAGCACGTGAATGAGTTCCAGCCTGTCAAACTTGTCTTCGAGCTTCCTCACTTCTTGGCAATATGCAGCCATGTTGTCTCCGACGCACGACCAGTCTTTTTGGACTTGGTTAATCACCAACATGGAGTCGCCCTGAATTGTCAGTCGTCGAACACCAAGGGATATCGTGATGCGAAGTCCGTGAATGAGTGCTTCGTACTCGGCGGCATTGTTTGACGCCGGAAAATGAATCTGAAGAACGTATTTCAAGCGCTCACCCGTTGGAGAGATGAGCACCACACCAGCCCCCACGCCACTGAGCATGAGGGAGCTGTCGAAATACATTGTCCAATACTCGAGATCTTCAGTAGTCGTGGGGGTCTGCAGTTCCACCCATTCGGCGGTGAAATCAGTGAGCACTTGAGATTTTACCGCCGTTCGCGGCCTGAAGGAGATTTCAAAAGCTCCAAGCTCGACCGTCCATTTTGCAATTCTCCCGGTGGCTTCCTGATTGTGGAGTATATCTCCCAGCAGGAAGGAGGTGACCACCGAAATTGAATGCTCTTGAAAGTAGTGCTTGAGCTTGTGTGAGGTAAGCAATACGGCATACAACAATTTTTGCACCTGCGGATACCGCACCTTGGATTCTCCTAACACCTCGCTGACGAAGTACACTGGCCGCTGGACCTTCTGAAGGTGCCCTGCTTCCTCCTGCTCTACGACGATTGCGGCACTGACTACGTGAGTCGTTGCAGCAATGTAGAGCAAAAGGGGTTCCTCGGGCATTGGCGAGACCAGCACCGGTGGTGATGACAAAAATGCCTTGAGCTCTTCGAATGCTTGCTGTGCCTCGACCGTCCACTGGAAGTTGCCCTGCTTCTTATGAAGTTTGAAAAAAGGTATTCTCCGCGAGCCCAAGCGGGAAATGAACATGCCGACTGCCACCATACAACTTGTAAGCTTCTGGACATCCTTCTGGCTAGCCGGAGGCTTCATTTTCAGGATAGCATTGATTTTCTCCGGGTTTGCTTCGATGCCCTGCTGTGACACAATGAATCCGAGTAGTTTCCCTGAGGGGACCCCAAAGACACACTTTTCGGGGTTAAGCTTCATCTTGTAAGCCCTTAGGTTTTCGAATGTCTCGGCCAAGTCGGATATGAGGTCGTCCTTTGCACGAGACTTGACAACAACATCATCGACATATGCCTCCACGTTGCGTCCGATTTGGGTGTGAAAACACACCAGATCGCTACCGATAGGTTGCGCCAGCGTTTTTCAAACCGAACGGCATTGTGACATAGCAAAATGCCCCAAACGGGGTGATGAATAAAGTCTTGATGCAGTCTTCTTCTTTTAGCCTGATCTGGTGATATCCTGAGTAGGCATCCAAAAAGCTAAGGAGCTCGCAGCCTGCCGTTGAATCTACCACCTAGTCAATGCGGGGCAGCCCGAAAGGATCTTTCGGGCATGCTTTGTTAAAATCGGTATAATCAACGCACATGCGCCAGCTTTTATTCTTTTTACGAACAAGAACTGGGTTCGCTAGCCAGTCGGGATGATACACTTCTTTTATAAAGCCTGCTGCTAAAAGCTTAGTGATTTCTTCCCTAATAGCCTCTCGGCGATCTTGAGCAAATCGTCGGAGCCGCTGCTTGATAGGCTTGGCCTTCTCATCAACATTTAGAGAGTGCTCGATCACCTCCCTAGGGACACCGGGCATATCGGATGATTTCCACATAAAAATGTCCCGGTTTGCCCGAAGAAAGGTGACGAGCGCGTCTTCCTATTTGGGACTAAGCCCTGTCCCGATCAAAGCCATTTGAGCCGAGTTGGACGGGTCAAGGATTACCTTCTTAGTCCCCTCGTCAGGCTTCATGCCTGTCTTGGCTTGCTTCTTGGCTGGCACTTCTCCTTCACCCTGCTGATGCGCAGCCGCCTGTCGGATCTTCTCCCTGTCGGCTGCCGCCTCTTGAGTTTCGGCCATCTCACAGCTTTCTCTCTCACACACGAACGACTGCTTGACGTCGCTGCGGACAGAGATGATGCCCTTCGGCCCTGGCATCTTCAAGACGAGATAAGTGTAGTGGGACACGGCCATGAACTTGGCAAGTCCTAGCCTTCCCAAGATGGCGTGGTATGCTGTCTGGAAATCATCTATTTCGAAGTTGAGGTACTCCATCCAGTAATTTTCTTTGGTCCCGAATGTGACTAGCAAAGTGATTTGCCCGAGTGGGACCGAAGAGGTTCCGGGAATTACTCCATGGAACGGTGATGAACCCCGCTTTAGCTCGGAGCGAGGAATCTTCATATCGTCGAAGGTTTTGGAGAAGAGGACGTTGAGTCCACTCCCCCCGTCAACTAGCACCCTCTTAAGTTTAACTCTACGAATCACAGGGTCCAACACCAGAGGATATCTTCCGGGATAGGGAATGTGATCCGGATGATCCGAGTGGTCAAAAGCAATCGGAACCTCGGACCATCTGAGGTACTGGGGTGTTGCTGGCATAACTGCATTGATGTCCCGAGCGATAAGCTTTTGCTTTCGCTTGGACTCATAAGCAGTCGAGCCCCCAAATATATAGTTGAGTTCCCGCTCCGTCTTCTGATACTCGCCTTCATCATCTTCGGGGGGATCTTGCCTTTTCTTTTCTTCATCTTTTGCTTCGCCCTTGGCCGGCCGCTTTCTGGACTCCTTGGCGAACCTCCTTGGAGTGAAGCAATCCTTCGCAGCATGTTTCCCCTTAGGATGGAAAGGGCAAGTGGCCTCCATTACCACATCATAATCATCTCTACGCAGCGCGCGATGCCGGCCCTGCTCGACCGCCGCCACTATCTCTTTAGGCTTCCGCTTCCTGTCACGTTGGCTCGAGGACTCGGCGTGATCCTTTTTATCTTTATGCCGTGGGCGATCGTCTTGTCGTTCGGCCAAGGCATCCGAGGCTGTTGCATAGTGATCCGCCAATTCAAACATCTCCCTTACCGTGGTCGACGGCTTTCGGGACATCTTCTTAATCAGGTCGGGGTCGTTGACACCCTTCTGGAACGCCGCAATACTGCTGCTTCCGAAATATCCCTGATTGTATTCTTCTTTTGCATGAAGCACCGAATAAATTCTCGGAGTGTTTTGCTCCTTTTCTGGCGAAGTTGATACAGGTCCCATTGAGTCCCGGGTCGCTTGTAAGTACCCTGGAAGTTGGTGATGAACTGCTCACAAAGATCTACCCAGGAATCTATAGAGTTCGCTGGAAGTCCGGTGAGCTAGGCTTGAACTGAAGGAGTAAGCATGACCGGCAGGTAGTTGGCCATCACGTTGTGATCGCCCCTTGCCGCCATGATCGCAAGGGAATAAACTTGCAGCCAAGCTTCTGGATCTCTTTCTCCGTCAAATTTGGCAATGCTTTTAGGGTTGAACCCTTCAGGCCAAACCACTCGGCGAAGCCGGGAGGTGAAGGTTCAGATACCCTCAATAGGTCCATCGTTGCGCCGCCGTGGGGAACACCGATGAGATGATCTACCTCGGCGGTCTTCACTATCACCTTCATCACGGTGGTGATGACTTCTGCGATCGTCTCGGTTGTCATGGCGGATGCCAAAACGTTCATAATCATCTTTGCGCCTACGGCGCTCTTCATCCTCCCGGTCTCACCGCCTGGCGTTTAGATCAATTCGGAGGTCACGGCTGATGCTTCGTCGGACATCCTCTCCTCGTCGAAGCTCACGCTTGGCACGACTGCGAGCTGTATTGCTACTAGCAGCCTGCGAGTTGACTATGTGGGTACGGGAGTGCTCTTTCTCCCCTGGCTCCTCCTGGTGCTGCTGAATTGCTGCCGCCGTCACCATGGCCTGAACTTGGGCCACGATCGGCGCAGCTGGACTGTCGGAACCAAGCATTGGCCCCAATGTGTCGAGGAGCGTCTTGGAAGCGACGATATTTTGCTGGGGAGTATGAAAAACCGACTGGTTCCCCATCTTCATCTGCAAAATTTCTTCGTTAACATTGCGCCTCTCGCTCGAGAGACCTCGCGACCTTCTTGACGGCGAAAGCGATCTGTTCTGCCGCCGCAAAGATCCTTTGTTGCTAGGAATCAGTTCGTGGATCTTCGATTACGAAAACGCCGCGAAAGCCCTGAAAACTTTCCGTCCTGCCTTCTGGATCAGAAGAACAAGAAGATAGGTGGGACTGACTTTCAAATCCAAGTGGTTCTCTGGCATTCTGGACCACTCGGGACTCGTCATTAGCCAGCTCTTGCTCAAGACGGGGGACAAACTTTTGGCTTACCGTCCAGGGACAGATGGCCATGCATGACCCCAATCCGAATGGCTGGCCGGCTAGGAGAGCAGCAGAATTGCTTCCAGATTGGATCTGATCCGAATCTGAAAGGGTGAGTTGGCCAAAATCGTCGACGATGAAATCCAGACTTCCGAAGCGGAACGCCTGGGCCGGCACAAAGGTGGCCATGTCTTCGTTGAAGATCGCCATCAAGCTTGCTGAGATTGATTTTAGCGCAGCCCCTACCTGGCGCGCCAACTGTCGACGTGTGTTGTCGGTAATAATGAAAAGGGGGCTAGGCGCTGGATCCAAACTCGATGGTAGCACGGGACACCGAATGTATACAGGTTCGGGCCCTCGCGGAGGAGAAAATACCCTAGTCCTGTGCTCTGGAATTATATGTGGCTAGCTATCTGCTGATGAGATCGTGTGTTTATGTTCCCTCTCCCCCTCCCTTTATATAGCAGAGGAGGGCGGTTAGAAAAGAGAGTCCTAGTCGGATACAAAGTAGGAATTATAACTCCTGTTCTTATCCGCATCATAACGGACTAGATTACAATCGCATCCTACCTAATCCGAGTCGGTTGCCATCTCTGGGACTTCTTTGTTGGACACGTCTTGGCGCGTCCCTAGTGGCTTCTACCTTTCTGCAATCGGCCCGACCCATCTACGTCCAGTTGGGCCTCGTTGGCCTGCCATGCAGACACCTAGACATATATATCCCACAACATCATTCCAATGCTAGGATTATTGCATGGAACGGAAGACAGAGGATTGATATCTAAGGAGCAAAAAAGCCAAAAACACCCACAATAGTTAGAAAAAGATGATCTAACACATCCATCCTAATCGTAATGTCTTAGGCTAGTAGATATAGTTCAATGCCCGTACATTGCTACGAAAAATAAAATTGGTAACGAAACATAAAGGTAAGCAATAAAAGAAAATTGTTTTACAAGATTAAACATCTATCTTTCCCGATTACAAAAGTTTTTGTGGAGAATTGTGGTAGAAGTCGAATGTATGAGTGTATATCAAAATTTACAATCTTGCAACATATTCTTCTTACCTTCACTCTCACCAAAACACTTGTCAGATCTTCACGTCTTCAATTTGTTTATCAATCACTACAAAAAAAAGTCATCCAATATACAAAAAAAAAGACTGTACCTGAGGAGCACAACAAGTTTCTGCGTGACTTGGTTTGGGTCCATGAGGAAGTATGTTTTCCTTTTCTCTACCTGAATTAAGACATATGCATAAGGACAAAAAAAAGCTAGAGACTATTACAAGAATTCTATCACGGTACTTGTCACGGATCCTAGCAGATTCAGCTTGCCTCCTTTCTGTAAAATAATTCAAGATTCAAACAACATAAGATGAGAAAAACATATTGACAACCAATATGAATAAATACCCTGACAACACAAAAGAATTGACAATAACCAGAACTTCAGTTGCAAACATCAGGGAAGGATATGCTATACTGTAACCCATGTTCTTCATGTGAAGATAAAAAACAAACTGTAATATACATATGTCATAATCAATGTTTGGATACCAGAGATTCTATTTGAAAGAACTAATCTACAAAAGACAACAAATATTAATCTTTCTTTATTAAGATGTAGCAAAATAAATCCTGTGACTCATCACAATTGCATCTAAGATCTTGCAAACAACTTTCAAAATCCATCACTATACTCCTACGAAGAGAAACCTTTCAGAAACATAAAAGACGTGCACTTTTTTTAACAAATACAAATTATCCCATGAACGCAAGTGGTAATTAGAATAGTAGAGATTATTACCTGCAGGTTAAGGATGTTAGATGGACTCTAGCTAGAAGAACTGCGGAAAAAAGAATAAAAGCAACAGAAGACACAAGAAGCCATGCATGTAAAGAGTATGAGCTTATCAAGGTAAATCGCCCAAATCAATGAATTAAAGAAAGCATGCAATTTGTGTTTTGCACTTGTCATAGTGGCCTGCTCAATGTTGAGTTACTATTCATAATTTTTCTTTTTTTTTTAAATTGCATAGTTCAAGATAGTTCACAAAGAGGCTAATAGCCTAGTCCTAAATGAAAATTGCAAATTCTGCATTCCAAAAGCATGCAAAGCATAAAGAATGAACAATTTAGAAAACACACTAATAAGAATGAGTGGGATTTGATGGATGCTTACCTTCAGATGGCAAAAATGGTGACCAGAAGCATGAAAAACATCAGTTTAATAAAAGGAAAGGCAAATAGTATACAAGATACATGAGCTTTGCACATGTGAAAGCACACAAACATAGCATGCAACAGATATTGCACCTATTATAGGAGCTACCGGTACAAGCTATATTCTGTCACGCAAAACATCCGTACAATGCACAAAGATCTAGAACAGTAACAGCCTTTTCATGTTTACACTTCAAAATCAGTTATTTCAATAAGGTCACTGAAAAAGCTAATTGGACTTTTATTATTTCATTCATTGGACTTTATTATTTCATTCATTGGACTTTTATTAGCCTAAGAGAGATGGAGTATACAACAAACATATGCTAGATAAAGCAGAATTCAACAAACTATCTTAGCAGTAGATCACTACCAAGAAAACTATACACAATATATCAAGAAACACGGGAAGTTCCTCTTTTGTTTGAAAGCAGAAAAATGCCTAGCAGAGAAAAAAGATAGCATCACTACAAGAAACAGGGGAAAATTCGTGGGTTTTTTTAAATTCGTGGGTCCAAAAAAAACCCACGAATTTATAGATTTAAATTCGTCGGTTTCTAAAATACCCACGAATTTAATTAAATTCGTGGGTTCAAAAAAAAACCCACGAATTTATCATTTAAATAAATCGGTTTACATCTGAGACCCACAATTTAATTAAATTAAATGGGCCCATTTTACCCACGAATTTAAAGAGTTAACCTTACCTAACCCAACCCGCCTCGATCGATTCGCTCTCTCTGTCGATCTCCTCTCCCTCTCACCACCTCCCGCGCCACCATGACGCCTTGCCGCCCCGACGCCGCCCGCCGCCCCGACGCCAGCCGCCTTGATCGCCCGACGCCCGCCCGCCTCGCCCCGCCGCCGCCCGCCCGCCCTCGCCCCCACGAACACTGAACACATCCTGCCCCCACGCCTTCCCCGCCTGAACAGGAGCAAGTCATCCTGTGGAGGTAACAGAACTAGTCATCACGTAGGATAAGCAACGATGTAAAAGCTAAGTTGGTTCTTGTTCTTCTGGGGAAACTTGTGCATTTGGTAGATTATCCTGATACGAGTTTGATAGTTGTCTGAAATGTTTGTTGACTTATGTAGGAGGAAAGAAGGTTATCACTGCCCAAGTATGTTGTGCATGATGAAACTAGCCAGGTAAGTTGTGATTTTTATGTTTCTAATTTTAATGATCATGTGAAATATTAAGATTATTTATTAATTATGATATAAGGAAGCTATTAACTACTAAGTTTTGCAAGTGTTCATTGTAGAGTTTTCCTTTTCGTTGCAATTGGTGCTGGATTACCTTAGTTATTGCATTTAATTTAATGGCATCAAAGGCATATAACTTTCTTTGTGTGTTTGTGCAAACGTAGTGAGTAAACAGCCTGGCAAGTTTCACTACTCTTAACTTGGATGTTGTTTATCATCCTGCTTTTGCGCTGCCCTGGTGAGCCAAGTTCATGTGTGAACCTATAGAGAGAAATTTGACACAGTAATTGCAGTATGTAAACTCAGCATTTGGTAGTATAAGCAATTCTTGATCCTATTACTGGACTATGAAATTAAAGATATTATGTCTACCTCCACTCCTCCTGTCACCCCCTTTCTAAAGCAAATTCACCCCCTTTCTTGTGTGATGAACTGTAAGCACTTGTAGAGCATACTGAACTGTGAACTTTAATCAGAAGGGGGCATGCTCCTTCAGTAGTTGCATATGTGAGATGGCCCCCTGTATTCTACCTTCTACATTTCCATGATATCTCCTTGGTGTTTATTTGTTTGATCATTTATATCCTGCTGATTTCGTGCACATCAGGAGTTCCAAGTAGGTATTTACATTGTTCTTCCTCCTAGTAAGTTTTTTTTACAATCTGACAAATCTCATGGTGCTAATGACTTGAGGGTTATCAACCAAGCCCTGGACATTTCACAAATATGTATGTATTAATTTCAATTGAAGCATTACTATTGTTGCTTACGATCCACCACGTTGGCTTATCTATTCTGCTAAGTTTCCTTTAACACAACCTAGCTGGTTCCACACAAGCGACAAGGTTCGCAGCTGCATGTCAGATCGGAGAAATTGCCAAGTCCCATCCACAGGAGCTAAATGCTTTGTTAAAAAAGGTATATAGGTGATGCTACGGCTGGTAATTTTTTAGATTCGCAAACTTGCAACCTGGAAGTGTTTGCTTAATATGCTGCGTTGTGTAAGATATGATGTATGGATGCGCAGGAATGCCTAACATTTATTTTCCTCAATGCATGCTTGTTCGACAGCACATAAATGCATCCTTCATTTTTCTGTTATGCTACATCTTCAATGATTTATAAGTTGATAGATCAAATAGCAATTTTTGATGGCCATATGTTCTTTTTGAAATATTGCTTATTTTTTAAAAAACAATTAGGCATGCATCCACGTCGCTGGTTGTTTTCTACCTTTCATTCTTCTGGATATATTATGTCCTCTCATGTACTGAGTGCTAGCTGTTCATTCAAGGATAAACAATGATTCTCACTCTTCTCATTACCACAAGCTGATACTACAACGTCTGAGCTTGCTTTTGGAAGGTCTTGCTGGAATATAATTCGATTATTTCTTAATGATTAGTAGAATTCCCCTTTCTTTCTTGCTCCCCTCACTGAAAATGAACAAAATAATGCCGTTTCTTCATTTTTTTTCCTTTGTTGCAGCTTTGATATAAAAAGGGTGTTTGAATTCGGGTCTCCTTTATTGGCATCAGGTGGACAGGTGTATTCTTTGTACCATTATTGTTTTATATCAAGTTTTAACAACAAAAATAATTTAAATAATTTTGGGTTTCTTTAGGGAGACAGCTATTGTAAAATATAAATACTTTTCCTTTTGGGTGGGTCTTGCCTCCCACAATTTTTTGATCGCACTGCTGACTACTTGATTATTTTTCTTTTATCTTGTTATCACTTATAACATTGTAGAATCGACATTGGATGCTAAAATAGATCTTTCCCAGTACTTCATATCAGGATGTACATGTTTACTTTACGGTAATTGTAAGGAAATAATTTTGAGTGGACAATGAATAAATGTGCTAAAATAATCTGCAGCACCCCATAATAATCATATGGCTAAATTGCTCCTGGAGCTACACAAAAGAATCTCAAGTTTCCCAACTAGGTCTGTATCACAACTTCACAAGATGCAATTTAATAAGTTCTTTTGTAAGGATGAAACTGACAATTCCATTTCAATGTTCATCATTTACTTTTTTTTTTTTTTTTTCGTTCTTCGCAACATGTGAAATTGCTAACAGAATTTGTTGCTTTTATTCCTAGGAATACGATATTGCAAATGATGACAAAGAAGAATCCAGCAGATCGCTTAGCTCGCCCAAAGCAAAATCTTCACGTCGTTTAGGTTAGATTCCTTAATCTTACTTTGGTGAAGCAAAATTTATTTTCAACATTTCGAGCATATGTTTCACCTTATTGTTGGTCGAGACCCCAAACTATGAATTGTTGCCGATGACCTTTAAATATTAAAAGTTTTTGACAATTGATTTTGATCCGAGTTAAGTAATGTATGTTATTTTATGACTACATTGGACTTTCTCACGATCGTTTGGATTCATATACTCGCTGGTCTCGAACTTCGTAACTACTTTACGCCAGATATTGGAGGACAACCTGAAGGTGTTGTATCGACCCAATAGGACGTTAACATCAAGGTTCTTGATTGCATTACTTCATTATGGTGGAGTTAAAGAAGAGTACTTTATGGAGCTTCTACAGAATGCAATTGAAGGGGCTGAGAACGCTCATTGTGATTACGAAGATGCCCTAAAATGTTAGCTTGAAATATCGTGGTTGCATTCTTCATGCACTGCACAGTACAATTTGGCATATATATTTGCTTCTTTATGCTCTAGAACTTGAACTCTTGTGTTACAAGTTCGAATAGACTGGGAATGGTTGGGTTATGTCATTGCTGATTTAACTGATGAATAGGGGGCAGTCTGGTTTTTATTACTATTTATGTCTGTTGCTAAATACCATATGTCTAATAGAGATTATCTGGGTTGTCGTGGATTCGTGCATGCATTGCATATTGATGAACAAGTAATAATGGATAGACAAGTGTTTGACATATGAAGTCGATAAAGTGATGGATTGATGTGTTTTGACAATTGGCATCACAGTGATGATCTATGTGTTTCTCCTATTAAATTACTCCTTAATTGGTTAATGTGTACTTGCCGAGTCTTGACTCACCCTGCTGTGGTTTTCTTTCTTTCGGGTAATTTCGAGATGCCAAGCGGGACGGAGTAGAAAGCACTTGTGGCACATCACCTAAACCTAATTAACTACCCCGAACTAGTGGTTTAGGTTTTACTTTGTTGTCTTTGCAATTTTTGTGATCCGAGTTAAGTGTAATAATTTATATCTGGTCGTCGCTTCTTCGTGTTGATCTCGATCAGAGCTCGATCGTCGCCTTGGTGAGGTTTGGTAAGTATTTGGGAAAGGCTTGCTCTTTTATCGTGAGTCGGGTTGTGCTTGGAATGAAATTATTATGATGGATGGTGGTAATTGTAGTTCCTTTGGATATGGAATGTTCTATATATATGCTTATATGCAATTTGTGCTCTTTTGTCGCCGAGTGCATGTCCTTAATTCAGGGGAGGTGCTGCCGGAATTTTGTTTGTTTTAGGGTGTTTGTAGCATTCGCTCTTTCTCTTATGACTATTGTGAGTGTCATACTTGGACGGATCTTTCAGTCTGTGCCAGCACAATTTCAAACAAGTTATTAATAACTACTGTCCTTAAGTATATCAATTAATTGCGCTTTGAAATAAATTTTTAATGCTTTTTCTTGGTACTTTCTGTGTAATAAAATTAGTAACATATATATTTGTCATTCTTTGTGCACTTGAATTGGTTTCTGCAGCGTTGCCCATAGGAGAATATGCAGCAGTTGCTCTCCTAAGTGTTATGTTCATTTACAAATGATAACTCAAGTCGTTTTGTAAGTTATTTCTTGTGGGTATCAAATACTGCAGTGCAGAACAAAGAGTTTGTGATATTCTCGACTGAGGAAACTATCATTGAAATTCATTTCAATACAACTCGAAGAATATGTGGTGCCATGATTCAAACATGTACGCAAATTTTACTGAGTACCTTTGCTCTATATCATTATCATTTTCTGGTTCATACTAATTTTTTTACCATGATTGATGAAATTTACTGATAATCTTGCTGCATGGTCAGTTCTACTTGAGAAAGGCAGCGGCTTCAGCCAGCAGCAGCAGCTCCTGCAGCCTCTCCCTCACCTCCCTCATTCCTCCATGAGAAAGGCTTGAGGTAAAACCCTAGATCTATGCTGTGAGAGTTACAAATTCAAGTTGTAACATGTTGATTGCCTCTGTACATTTTGGATAGCTAATAATCTTGCAAAATTTTTTTTTTTTTCTTGTGCTTGTAGAATACTAAGTAGCTAAGAGATATTATGTACAGTTTCTTATGATCTTTTTTTGTTGTTGTTGCATATGATTTTACAGTTTGATTCTGATATGGGTGGTAGTTTGGTAGCATGTACTGTTGAAGTAACATTCCGAATAATTTTTTATAGTTGCTACTTAGCTAATGGACCAACAGGCAACAGTGTCTTACTAATCATGAATGTCAATGCTAACAAGAACCACTAGACATTAAACTGGTGGTTTATGATAGAACCTTATCAAATTTGGATTTTTCAATTGCTTATTTCTACCTCTGTATGCCTTGGACTGCTGGTTGTTATCTTTTTGTATGTTTTACTTTGGCATATTTGGCTTATGCCTGGTCTTCTTTTCCATCAACAGTGCGGGGATCACAGAAGGATTTTCAATGTGTGCTGGGGATTTTGTAGAGGTCTACAATGAGGAAAGCCAAGAATGTAAGATGACCTGGTCCTCTTAGAACAGGGATAGTAAACAAAGCAGGAATCCAAAAGAGGGTTTCTTCTAGTGGGTGAAACCATGAAAGAACATAAAATTATATGGTCTTGTTTCTTGTTGTACATATGAAGTATTGTTTTTATGGGAGACATATTAAGTATTGCTTTGTGATCCTAAAACAATATTGTTTATTCTTCCATTCATAATGGTTGTTGATGAAGTCCTACAGTTTTTTTTTCCGTTCTCGCTACTGTGTTTTTAGTTTTTCTAAGTTTTAAAATCTGCAGTAACTTTTTTTTAGAGATCAGAAGTTGGAAGCATTTAGAAAGTTTGTCTTCTGATACATTCTGCACAGAGAGACACTTTTGTCTTATCTGAAGTTAAATAACATCAAAAATAGCGTGTATGAAACTTGATGATCATAACATCTTTTTAGCAGCTAGCTTTACATGATTTAAATTTTAATAAACGTTATTTTTCGATCTGGATATATATATATATATTTTTGTATAAATGTCTGATAAATTCGTGGGCCATTTAAAACCCATTTAATTTATTAGCTTAAATTGTTTTTTTTCACAATTTATTAAATTTTTTAGCTTAAATTGTGGGTTTTTTCAATTTTTAATTTAATAGATTAATTGAGTTTTTATAGCAATTTACTTGGTTTTAAATGGTTTTTTTACGAATTTATCAGCTTAAATTCGTGGGTTTTTTCACTAACCCACGAATTTAATGTAAATTGTGGGTACCCACGAATTTAATTGAATAATTTAAATCGAGTTAAATTCGTGAACTAAATTGACGGTTTGCCCATTTAATTTAACTTAAATTCGTGGATTTTGGCCTAAATTCGTGGGTTTTTGGCCCACGAATTTTTCCCTATTTCTTGTAGTGCATACAGAAACAAGGCTGAACAAATGAGTAGCAAATTACCTGTGTGGCAAACCCGCTTGGGAAATAAAAGGCGCATATGCAGCCTCTCTCTCTACCGCTAATCGTTGAGCTTTCTGAAATTCTTTCAGGACTGCTTGGAAATCATTTGTTAGCTTTGCATCAGCAATCTTTTTGCTAGCATGTAGTTCAATACATGGTCATGAACACATTGCGCCAAAAATAAACTATATTTATAGGGTAACAGTAAGAGCAAAGCAGCAACTTCCAGCACACTATAAAAACCATATTTTAATCACCATACAGAACAAGCTGTACAGCTTGTGATATGCTAGTGCTACTGAAAAGCCTAAAATAGTTGTGGCGCAACATCATTGGGTCTGGTTAATGTCTCAAACTCTCAATAGTTGTTTGATGGTTTATTTCAGGATGGTCAACATGTCAGTAGTACTTGACTGGTAGATGCACCGAATACAACCTTAGAATTGAAGGACACCAACCTTAGTACGGTGCGCAAGGCAATTCTGTCCAAGTCCACACCGCAAGACTCAGGATCGTTGCTTCCTACAGAAGAATAGAATGAATAGAAAACAAACACACTATCTTTCATGAAGGGAAAACAAATACACTGTCTTTCACAATTAGCCTAACCCCATGTTAAAAAATTTAAGCACACAGCCTAATCTTCTTCCTAAATCCTAATCATCATATTCCAACCTGTAACATCCCAAATTTTTGACTTTTTATTTTGTTAATAGTATTTTATTGCAATTTGTGTTTTTGTGAATTTTCTAGATTTAATTGGATTTTCTTAGATTTATTTGAATTGTTTTAAATTAAAGTATATTGCTTTCGCTAAAGATTAATTATAAATATGTAAGTTTAAAATAAAGTTTTGGCCAAAAATATTTTATTCGAGTCCAGAATGTCTCAAAGTATTTTTGAGATTTTTCTGGAATTTTTCTTGATATTTTTACTGCCCTAAATAAATCAAATGATTTTTCTTAATTATTTTTTAAAGCAAAAACCCTAAAAATTCCATGTGAACAGTACTGGGCCGAGCCCAGCACTGTGTGCACGCGGTCCGTGCGTCGTTCGGCCCAGTCGGCCTATTTTCCGGAGGGGTTATCGCCAGCCGTTGGATGAAGATCCAAGGGTCTTCATCAAGCCGTGCCATCAAGTAACTCTAGCGCCTCTTAGCCGTCGAATTCAGATCGTGCGATCGCCATCTGTCGTGCCGAATCCAAACCCTAAAGCCTTATTCGCCGCTGATCTGTTCGGACGGATCCGATCGTGCCGCGTCTGGGGACCTGCGTGACCATCCGATCTTGATCGTGTGGCTAGTGATCATCGTGTCCGACCAGGACTCGGATCCGCGCCGCCGCCGCCGTGCGCCGCTAGGACTCCAACTTTCGTGCCACGTGCCAGGTATTTAAGGCCTCGGGCGACCCTTCCGAGATTCACCAGAAGCCTCCGCACCTTTTCCCTCAAGCGCCACCGCCAGTAGCCTACCGAGGAGCTTGCGCGACCTCGCCGGAGCACCGAGGATCTTCGCCGCGCCATTGCCGCCGTTAGGGACCTCCTGCCGCCGTGCCGAAGCCAGAGCTGAACTCACCACGTCGCACCGCATCTGCTCCACCACCTCTTTGTCGCTGGAGAACGTTGGAACGCCGTCGGGGTGGTCTTCGTCCCCAGCCCCGGTAGCCTTGCACCGTCGCGTCGCCATCGCCAGAGTCGAAGACATTGACCGTCGGATCTTCTACCAATGCGCCGGATTCGCCCACGTCGCCTCGATACACAGTAACCAGCTCGGGTAAGTATTGACCATTAGATTTCCCATGAACGGTTTAGATCAATCCACGTCAGTACGGTTAAGAAGAGCAAACGATTAGATGACCTTGGCCGTTCGATTGAAAATGAGCGCCTTGGATCATGCCACGTCGCTTCGGGAAATAGTGAATGCCTTGGATTAACCACGACCGTCCGATCGTAGATGGACGCTGTGGATTGAGCCACGTAGCGGTTTTTATCAGTGGCCGTTAGATCAGTTCTGAACGGTGGAGATTTTGCCACGTAGCAGCACGCAGCAGTCTGGATCAGGGCTGATGTCACGCTGACGTCACGGTGACGCAATAAATCGGTTTTCCTTTATAAAAATAATTTGGATAAATATTGATTTTCCGATTTTATGAATTTTCAGGAATTTGAATCTTTCGAGAGCTCGTTCTCCCTCATACGAACTCCGATTGAGGTGATTCAAATTTCTAAAAATTTGTAAAATTGAGATCTATCTAGTGGTTGCTTTTGTTTAATTTTTAGAAGTTCATTTGCTCTCTGTTTTGGTATTTATTTGGCATTCTCTTCCGTTTCGCGTAGACGATAAATTGTGCGACGCATCCGGGGGAGATTCATCAGCTCAAGACCAAGGTCCAGAGTATGGATAAGGGTTTTTCTAAGGCAAGTTGTGCTTTGATCATGTTGCACCCATGTTTGCAAAATTGCTATTTTGTTTTTACCTTATTGCATATTATTTCATGTGTATAAATGATTTCAACTTAGTTTGGGACTTAGCTAGCAAACCCATTGAACTACACCCTACCTTGTCGATTGTATGCCATGATTCACTTGTTACCTTAGTTTGGTTTATTATAGTTGGTTAAATATGAAATCAACATGGGATGGTTAGAACGGAATAGAATTGCTTAGCCATGCCACGTCATCACATGTATATGAATCATTGATTATTAATCTTGACTAATGGAATATGGAACAATGATATTAACTTGTGTGTCATGTGTGGTCACACAAAGAGATTGAGTTGTTGTGGCGAGGAGGTCACGCAATGATGTTGACTTGTGGATAGCACGTGGTGCTTGGTAATCAACTAGGGGGGGTTATGTTTTAGATCAGAGCAAGTGGCAAGGGCAAGTGTGCCTGGGTGGGCCCGATGGGCAGAGGGTATGTGTAAGTCTTGCTTTGATCAACCCTAAGGACACCTTGTGAGCCTTTGACCAGAGTCAATCATGCAGCCACATGTCTGTTTTGGGGCAGCCTAGCTGATTAATTTGCAATGTCTTAGCTTTGGTACTACCAGTGGTGGTGAGGTTCATCCTTTTTAATGAACCCAGATGGCGCAAGAAGGGGGCCCTGTTGTGGTAACCAGTCCCTTCAGGGTTGAAACCTTAGCGGGTGGTACCAAGTTAAGACAGAGCATTGTAAAGGCTTTGTCATGATTCTCTGCCGGCACACCAAAGGAAGTGTGCTAATGGCGAGACACAAAGAGATTATCATGTCGTGTGGGTAAAGTGCATAACCTCTGCAGAGTGTACAAACTATTCGCATAGCCGTGCTCACGGTATTGAGCAATGCTCGGGAATTACAGTCAAGGGATTAGACTTTTGCAAAATAAAATATGGGATGGATGGCAGGTTGCCATGGAAAGATAAATCTTGACTTAGGATGAGAAACTTGGTTTACTTAAGAAATGTTGAATCTATCTATTACTGTTATTTGTTTTTACTGCCTTTCTAATCTATATACTGTAATTGTTCATAAATGCTGCTTTACTGCAAATAGCCACTGTTAGCCTTTCCTTTGGAATAAGCCTTGCATATAGATATGTTAGAATTGCATTCTGTGCACAACTTGTTGAGTGTTTTATGTACTCACCCTTGCCTACAAAATCACCAGTGCTGAAGAAGGTGTACCATGAAGGGACAAATGTTTAGGGTGCGAGCCTTGTTAGTTGCCTACGGTATACTGAGGGGTTTATCTACATCTTCATTTTCGCTGCAGTTCAATTTGTTGTTCAGCCTTGTGAGGCATTGTTAAGTAAGTTGACCATAAGGTTATTCAACTAGTAATATTTAGTATATAATGTCTTTTACCTTATTTCCGTTGTGTATGATTGTGATATTCACTGATGTTGAGCATGTGTGCACAAGCGTGATCCTGGACTAGTGCAGTATACACAGAGGGTCCGGATTTGCATATTCGGGTCCCGACAAAGGTGGTATCAGAGCCATACTGACAGTAGGTCTTGACCCTAGATAGTTGGTCGTCTCTATAGGTCCTTCAAAATTATTTTCTAAAGTAAAAGACCTAACCTAGAAGAATAATGTGTTCTTGACTTATCTCATTCTTCTATTTCTATCCTTACCAAAAATTCTTTCTTTTCCCTTGCTGAAATTTCTTTCTCTTACCTCTGCTAAATTGAGCTGAAATCTTACCTGAGTTATCTTAAGTAGAAAACGATATACCACACTTTAGGAGATGGCGTCGAGTGCCTGCTGCTACCATAAAGATCACGAAGGAAGGAATCATCAAGCTCATAGAAGAGCGGATCAATGGAGTGTATCAAGAGCTAGAAGACTCAATGCTTCAAGTAGCCAGTTGAGACTCATGTGTGGGAGTCGCGTTTCCTAAGATAGGAGTGTCGCCCATGTAGACGGTAGTTTTGTGTATTTAGGTGGAATTGGTTCTTCTTGATTGTTGAGTGTGCAGTATGTGTTGCAAAGCTTTTAGGCTTATATAAGCAACCATACCAAGTTATCCATATAGTTGCCTAAGTTAATTGGGTTAAACCTATCTCCCCTGTGTTAGGATTCTTGCTTATTACCTATGCTATTTCCCTCTTCCCTAACCCCTTTGAGGTAATCAAGCAGATGGTTCAGAATAGTGATAGCAATGGAGCCAGTGGAAGTGGAAATCAACTCAGTGAAAACTCTAAGGTTGGATCAGTTCTTCAACCGTCAACAGCAATGGATATGCAGAGTTTCAAAGAGTTTTTGACCGCTCAGACTCAGTTGATGCAAGCAATGACGAAACAAATGCCGAATATAACCAATCAAGCTAACGTCAGCAAAGTGTCTCGAATGGTTATCAATGATCCCTGTGCTGAGTCAAGGTTATCAAAATTCATAAGGACTCGTCCGCCAATGTTTTCAGGAAATATTTCACCTTCGGAAGCAAAAGATTGGCTCAAGATCATTGAAAGGAAGCTATTCATAGCTCAGTGCAGAGGTGATGAGAAGGTCTTATATGCTTCATATCATTTACGAGGAGTTGCCGCTGAATGGTGGGAAAGCTATTGTGCTAACTATGAAGCCCCACAGAATATCATGTGGAATGAATTTATGGCTGCCTTTCATGATCTCTTTGCTCCACCAAGGAATGGTATGGTCTCAGTCAACTCAGAGAAGGACGCTACCCCGGTACATTGTTCGAGATCTAGACGATGTTCTTTGAAGTGCTATCAACTAGACAAGTCAGAAGATCGCACACGCATTTGTTGTGGAGAAATAGGACATACTGCATACGAGCATGCGATCAATTGCTCCAGCTGTGAAGGAAGCCATTCTCTTGGAGAATGTCCTATGAACAACATCACATGTTACCTTTGTAAAGGTCAAAATCACTGTCCAGTTCAATGTCCCTTGGATCCGGTAGTTACTGCGGTGACCCAGCCTCAACGGAAGAAACCACAGGCTATAGCCGCTCGAGAATTGTCAACAGGAGGTGGAATGTCGGCTGCACAGGAGATGCCGCTTAAAGAGCTAAAAACGCAGCACCTTGATCCTATCAGCCTTCATCAGGAAACCAGTAAGTGGCCATCACCCACGGTAGGTCTCTGGTATGGTGAAGAAGATTGTTTTGCCAAGGGATGTGCTACGAATCAACAAGTAAAGAATCACAAGAAGAGCAGCATTGAGTGCTACAACTGTCACAGAAAAGGCCATTACGCTAACCGATGTCCACAGAGAAGACAAATATTATATACAGCCGTGGACATACTGGAAGTCACCTCAGCCCGGTGTATAATGCCAAGAGTGGACGGTAAAGTTGCAAGAGAAGGTTGCCCAGAGAATCAGTTGAAGAAAAGGAATCTAAGCGAAGACACTGTCTTGAACAATGAATGCTCAAGGAAAAGGGTTTGCCTTAAACTCCACCATATCTGCCACAAGCCCAAGCATTTTGCCAATAAGTGCCCTCAAAGGAAAGCAATCATGTCAGTTCAAGTCAATCTCAACTCCGTCCCTGTCGCAGCCCCAGCGCCAATGCTAAATCAAGGAAGTCAGGAGCTATGAGTTTACTTAGTGCAATATCGTAACCCTACTTGTAAAGTAAAGAGATTAGTGATGAATTCCATGTAAAGGTTTCCTTGTCGAAAGAAATAAAGCAGGAATGGTTGATACATTGGTATACGAAGTACTGGAATGAAGAGCAATAATGTAAAATGATGAGTTAGATGTTTCTCTAAGAGTATTCTTGTGTTTATGGTTCACCTGAAAACGATACATGTGCAAAGGTGGCTAGTTTAGTGGTTCCCAGCATGATCTTGTTAACCAGAGGATTTGTCATCGTCCGTAAGTGCTCAGCTATGCTAAACTTCACCAGGATGTTGAGAGTTCAGTGCTTATTGAATGAGTAGAGTTCCAAGCAAATCATATTGTGACTGGATACTTAGACCTCTGAGGTTACTCTTGAAATTAGTTGGATGCTCAGACATAAGACTATTTTGGTGAAGAGTATGTCGATTTAAAACCCTGAAAAAAAGGAGTTTCAAGTAATGACAGTTTGTGTTAGCCAGCTGATGGATAATAGTGTGGAATTTGCTGATTAGAAGATGCGTCAGTTGTCAGAGAATACCTTGATATATTTTCCAAGAATTTGCCTGGTATGCCATCATATCGAAAGATCAAGTTTGTGAGCAAATTAGTGCTTGGTACAGCACCAATAGCGAAAAGACCATGTCAAATGTCTACTAAGGAATTAGTGGGAAATGGAAAAGCATATCGAAGAGTTATAAGGAAGAGTTTTGAGAAGACCTAGTACGTACCATGAGAGCTCTTGTTTATCAAAAAGGAAAATGGAAGATCGGGAGAGTGCACTGAATCATGCTCTAAATGAAGAAAAGATCGAAAGCAAGTATCCAATATCAGGATCGACAACGTGATTGGACAGTTGAGAAGAGAATTGGAATTCCCCCAGGATAAAACTTCGCTCCGGCTATCATCAATTGAGGAGTCATGTGAAGGATGTTTCTAGGATTGCGTTCTCCACGCGATATGGACAGTATGAGTTTTGGCTATATCTCCTGGATTGATCAATGCCCCCACATACTTCGTGAACATGATGACTAAGGTGTTTATGGATTATTTGGGAAATTCATGGTTGCCATATAGATGATATTCTAGTATACTCTAAGACAAGAGGAAAACATGCAGAACCTTGAGATTAGCTTTGCGAGAGTAGCAGTCGTATGCTAAAGTACAACAAGTGTGATTTTTTTTGGAAGAAAAAGGGTGGAATCTCGTTAGTCACGCAAAGGTTCTAAAGGAGTTGCGATTGAACAAAGCAAGGATAGTATCGTTGGTTCATAGAAGGGCTAGACCTCTTATGTGATTGTTGAAGAGGAAAAGTTACATGGACGCCAGAGTGTGAAAAGAGTTTTCGGAAGTTGAAGAAAGCGGTTAACATCAACCCTGTGTTAGTATTACCAGCTGAGCGGAGCAGTTTCGACATATGTGGTGATGCTGCTAGACAGAATCTGGGATGCGAATCGATGCAAAATAGCAAGGTTGTTGCCTATACGATAAGGCAATTGAGACAGCACGAGGAGAATTACCCTACGCATGACTTTGAGTTAGCTGTCGTAGTGCACAATTTGAAAATACGGTGTCACTATCTTATTGGAAATAGATGTGAGATATATGCGGACCATAAGAGTTTAAAATGCATATTCACTCAGTCAGACCTTAATATGGAACGAAGAAAAAGGCTGAAAATGATCAAAGATTATAGCGTCAGAATCCATGGGCATGCTAGTAAGGCCAATGTGGTAATCGACGTTTGAGTTGTGAGGCTGCCGTGCGAATATGTTGATAATGATCAGTTAACCAGGATTACGCAAAGAATTCGAGAGGCTAAAATTGGAGGTCGTTCGACAAAGTTTCATAGTTGCTTTGGAAGTAAAACCAACATTTAAAGATCAGATCACAAGGAGTTTGAAAGGAGAAGAAATACAAAATCAAGTTAAGGGAAGAAGAAGACGTAGCCAAGAAACAGAATTTTGAGCGATTAGGATACCATGAGGATTTAAGGTCGAACCAGTGTGCTGGATAGGAAGACTTTAAGCAAATGATAATCGAGGAAAACCATGATTCTAAGTATTTGATTCATCCAGAAGGAGCCAAGAGGTAGGGAAGTCTAAAGAAAAAGTATGGGTGGTCTAAGGTGAAGAGCAAAGCTATTGGATATGATACTCGATGTGATGTGTGTCAAAAAATAAAAGCAATGCATCAGAGACCTAAAGGTTCGTTACAATCATTATAGATCCCTGAGTGGAAGTGGGAGGCAAACCAGTAAAAGGATCCCTAGCATGAGGAACTGACCACAAGGCAAAAGGATACGAATTCGGGGAATCGTCATTGATTGCTTTACCAAAGTTGCGCATTTCATACCACTGGGGACTATGTGTTCAAAAGGTCATTTGGCAGATTTGTATATATCAGGGATTGAGTGACTGCATGAAGTGCCCAAGAAGATTGTGTCCGATGAAGACAGATAGCCAGACAGAAAGAGTAAATCAGATTTTAGAGGATATGTTGAGAGCTTGGGCAATATCTTACGCTACATCTTGGGATAAATGCTTGCTATATGAAGAGTTCAGTTATAACAATAGTTATCAGGCTAGTTTGCAGATGTCACCATTTGAAGCCTTATATGGTCATGCTTGTCGTACTCCGTTAAATTGGAATGAAACGGGGGAAGCGTTCAGTGTTTGGGTCTGAGATTCTCAGGGAGGCCGAACAGTAAGTTACCATGATCAGGGAAAGGCTAAAAACAGCATAGTCAAGGCAGAAGAGCTATGCTGACAATCGCCGTCGTGATTTGAGCTTTGAGCCCAATGATTTTGTGTATCTCAGAGTCACCCCTGCAAAGGTGTAAAAGATTTCATGCCCAAAAGGAAGCTTGTACCTAGATTCGTTGGACCATTCAAAATCCTGAGCCGTCGAAGAGAGGTTGCGTATCAATTAGAGTTACCGCAATCATTAGCAGGTGTGCAAGATGTGTTCCATGTATAGCAGCTCAAGAAATGTCTCAGAGTGCTAGCAGAGCAGACGCCGTTAGAAGCCATCGAGTTGCAGGGAGATTTAACCTACAAAGAGCAGCCGATCAAGATTTTGGATGTGATGGAGCGTAGGACCAGAAATAAGTCTGTCCGCTTTTGCAGAGTTCAGTGGAGTAATCACTCAGAGAGCGAAGCAACCTGGAGCGAAGAAGACCGGAAGGCAGAATTCCAAAACCGATTCTCTAGATAGCCCTGAATCTCGGGGTCGAGATTCTGTTAAGGGGGGAGGTTTGTAACATCCCAAATTTTTGACTTTTTATTTTGTTAACAGTATTTTATTGCAATTTGTGTTTTTGTGAATTTTCTAGATTTAATTGGATTTTCTGAGATTTATTTGAATTGTTTTAAATTAAAGTATATTGCTTTTGCCAAAGATTAATTATAAATATGTAAGTTTAAAATAAATTTTTGGCCAAAAATATTTTATTCGAGTCCAGAATGTCTCAAAATATTTTTGAGATTTTTCTGGGATTTTTCTTGATATTTTTACTGCCCTAAATAAATCAAATGATTTTTCTTAATTATTTCTTTAAAGCAAAAACCTAAAATTTGACGTGAAAAAGATCGGGCGAGCCCAAGATCTTTGTGTGCACGCGGTCCATGCGTCGTTCGGCCTAGCCGGCCTGTTTTCCGGAGGGGTTATCGCCAGCCGTTGGATGAAGATCCAAGGGTCTTCATCAAGTCGTGCCATCAAGTAACCCTAGCGCCTCTTAGCCGTTGGATTCAGATTGTGCGATCGCCATCTGTCGGGCCGAATCCAAACCCTAAAGCCATATTCGCCACTGATCTATTCAGACAGATCCGATCGTGCCGCGTCTGGAGACCTGCGTGACCGTCCGATCTTGATCGTGTGGCTGGTGGTCATTGTGTCCAACCAGGACTCGGATCCGCGCCGCCGCCGCCGTGCACCGCTAGGACTCCGACTTCCGTGCCGCGTGCCAGGTATTTAAGGCCTCGGGCGACCCTTCCGAGATTCACCAGAAGCCTCCGCACCTTTTCCCTCAAGCGCCGCCGCCAGTAGCCTACCTAGGAGCTTGCGCGACCTCGCCGGAGCACCGAGGATCTTCGCCACGCCATTGCCACCGTTAGGGACCTCTTGCCGCCGCGCCGAAGCCAGAGCCAAACTCACCTCGTCGCGCCGCATCTGCTCCGCCACCTCTGTCGCCGGAGAACATTGGAACGCCGTCGAGGTGGTCTTCGTCCCCAGCCCCGGTAGCCTTGCACCGCCGCGTCGCCATCGCCGGAGTCGAAGAACGTCGACCGTCGGATCTTCTACCAACGCGTCGGATTCGCCCACGTCGCCTCGATACACAGTAACCAGCTCGGGTAAGTATTGACCATTAGATTTCCCATGAACGGTTTAGATCAATCCACGTCAGTACGGTTAAGAAGCGCAAACGATTAGATGATCTTGGTCGTTTGATTGAAGATGAGCGCCTTGGATCGTGCCACGTCGCTTCGGGAAATAGTGAATGCCTCGGATTAACCACGACCGTCCGATCGTAGATGGACGATGTGGATTGAGCCACGTAGCGGTTTTTATCAGTGGCCGTTAGATCAGTTCTGAACGGTGGAGATTTTGCCACGTAGCAGCACGTAGCAGTCTGGATCAGGGCTGATGTCACGCTAACGTCACGGTGACGCAATAAATTGGTTTTCCTTTATGAAAATAATTTGGATAAATATTGATTTTCTGATTTTATGAATTTTCAGGAATTTGAATATTCCGAGAGCTCGTTCTCCGTCATACGAACTCCGATTGAGGTGATTCAAATTTCTAAAAATTTGTAAAATTGAGATCTATCTAGTGGTATCTTTTGTTTAATTTTTAGAAGTTCATTTGCTCTCTATTTTGGTATTTATTTGGCATTCTCTTCCATTTCGCGTAGACGATAAATTGTGCGACGCATCCGGGGGAGATTCATCAACTCAAGACCAAGGTCCAGAGTATGGATAAGGGTTTTCCTAAGGCAAGTTTTGCTTTCATCATGTTGCACCCATGTTTGCAAAATTGCTATTTTGTTTTTACCTTATTGCATATTATTTCATGTGTGTAAATGATTTCAACTTAGTTTGAGACTTAGCTAGCATACCCATTGAACTACACCCTACCTTGTCGATTGTATGGCACGATTCACTTGTCACCTTAGGTTGGTTTACCGTAGTTGGTTAAATATGAAATCAACATGGGATGGTTAGAACGGAATAGAATTGCTTAGCCATGCCACGTCATCACATGTATATGAATCAATGATTATTAATCTTGACTAATGGAATATGGAACAATGATATTAACTTGTGTGTCATGTGTGGTCACACAAAGAGATTGAGTTGTTGTGGCGAGGAGGTCACGCAACGATGTTGACTTGTGGATAGCACGTGGTGCTTGGTAATCAACTGGGGGGTTATGTTTTAGATCGGAGCAAGTGGCAAGGGCAAGTGTGCCTGGGTGGGCTCGATGGGCAGAGGGTAGGTGTAAGTCTTGCTTTGATCAACCCTAAGGACACCTTGCGAGCCTTTGACCTGAGTCAATCATGCAATCACATGTTCATATGGGGCAGACCTAGCCGATTAATTTGCAATGTCTTAGCTTTGGTACTACTATGGTGGTGAGGTTCATCCTTTTAATGAACCCAGATGGCGCAAGAGGGGGGCCTGCTAGGTAACCAGTCCCTTGATGTTGAAACCTTAGCAGTGTGTTACCGAGTTAAGACAAAGCATTGTAAAGGCTTTGTCATGATTCTCTGCCGGCACACCAAAGGAAGTGTGCTAATGGCGAGGCACAAAGAGATTATCATGTCATGTGGGTAAAGTGCATAACCTCTGCAGAGTGTACAAACTATTCGGATAGCCGTGCTCACAGTATTGAGCAATGCTCGGGAATTACAGTCAAGAGATTAGACTTTTGCAAAATAAAACTTGGGATGGATGGCAGGTTGCCATAAAAAGATAAATCTTGACTTAGGATGAGAAACTTGGTTTACTTAAGAAATGTTGAATCTATCTATTACTGTTATTTGTTTTTACTGTCTTTTCAATCTATATACTGTACTTGTTCATAAATGCTGCTTTACTGCAAATAGCCACTGTTAGCCTTTCCTTTGGAATAAGCCTTGCATATAGATATGTTAGAATTTCATTCTGTGCACAACTTGTTGAGTGCTTTATATACTCACCCTTGCCTACAACATCACCAGTGCTGAAGAAGGTGTACCATGAAGGGACGAATGTTTAGGGTGCGAGCCTTGTCAGTTGCCTGTGATATACTAAGGGGTTTATCTGCATCTTCATTTCCGCTGCAGTTCAATTTGTTGTTCAGCCTTGTGTGGCATTGTTAAGTAAGTTGACCATAAGGTTATTCAACTAGTAATATTTAGTATATAATGTCTTTTACCTTATTTCCGTTGTGTATGATTGTGATATTCACTGATGTTGAGCCTGTGTGCACTAGCGTGATTCTGGACTAGTGCAGTATACACAGAGGGTCCGGATATACATATTCGGGTCCCGACAAAGGTGGTATCAGAGCCATACTGACTGTAGGTCTTGACCCTAGATAGTTGGTCGTCTCTATAGGTCCTTCAAAATTATTTTCTAAAGTAAAAGACCTAACCTAGAAGAATAATGTGTTCTTGACTTATCTCATTCTTCTATTTCTATCCTTACCAAAAATTTTTTCTTTTCCCTTGCTGAAATTTCTTTCTCTTACCTCTGCTAAATTGAGCTGAAATCTTACCTGAGTTATCTTAAGTTGAAAACGATATACCACACTTTAGGAGATGGCGTCGAGTGCCTGCTGCTACCATAAAGATCACGAAGGAAGGAATCATCAAGCTCATAGAAGAGCGGATCAATGGAGTGTATCAAGAGCTAGAAGACTCAGTGCTTCAAGTAGCCAGTTGAGACTCATGTGTGGGAGTCGCGTTTCCTAAAATAGGAGTGTCACCCATGTAGACGGTAGTTTTGTGTGTTTAGGTGGAATTGTTCTTCTTGATTGCTGAGTGTGCAGTATGTGTTGCAAAGCTTTTAGGCTTATATAAGCAACCATACCAAGTTATCCATATAGTTGCCTAAGTTAATTGGGTTAAACCTATCTCCCTTGTCTTAGGATTCTTGCTTCTTATCTATGCTACTAGGACAATAAGCGCGGCGCACGCCGTGCGCGTGAACGGAAAACAAATCTGTGTTTTTTTGGGAGGAAAAACGGACCACGAATTTTTTTTTTGGAAAAATGAGGAAAAAAGAACAACGAAAACATTTTTTTCCGAAAAACCAGAGAAAGGACTAAGCGCGGCGCACGCCGCGCGCGTGAACGAAAAACAAATTTGAGTTTTCTTCGGAGGAAAAACGGATCACGAAAACAAATTTTGCCACGCGCGTGAACGGGAAACAAATGTGTGTTTTTTTCGGAGAAAAAACGGACCACGGATTTTTTTTCGGAAAAACGAGGAAAAACGGACCACGAAAACATTTTTTTCCGGGGAAAACGAGGAAAAACGGAGCACGAAAACATTTTTCCCGGGGAAAACGGAGAAAGGACTCAGACGAAGAGCGGGGACCTATTTGTTATATTTTTGGACCCGACCGCTATCCCGAAAAATTAGAAAAGGGCTCGCTCGCGATTCGCATTTAACGGGCGCATATTTTCACAAAGTAACAAACCAGGGACCCAAACGCAATCCGAGAAAATTTTTCTTCACCTCACAAAAAAATCACAAAGGACCATTTTGTAAATTCGCAAGGACTTATACGTAATTCGAAGAAACAGACGGACTTTTTCGCAAAATTGCTGGCTTGACACGTGGGCACCCGCTCCTTCCAGGAAACTTGCGAACTTTAATTAGGGGATGATTTCCCTCTTCCCTAACCCCTTTGAGGTAATCAAGCAGATGGTTCAGAATAGTGATAGCAATGGAGCCAGTGGAAGTGGAAATCAACTCAGTGAAAACTTTAAGGTTGGATCAGTTCTTCAACCGTCAACACCAATGGATATGCAGAGTTTCAAAGATTTTTTGACCGCTCAGACTCAGTTGATGCAAGCAATGACGAAACAAATGCAGAATATAACCAATCAAGCTAACGTCAGCAAAGTGTCTCGAATGGTTATCAATGATCCCTGTGCTGAGTCAAGGTTATCAAAATTCATAAGGACTCGTCCGCCAACGTTTTCAGGAAATATTTCACCTTCAGAAGCAAAAGATTGGCTCAAGATTGGTGCCAGCTATTCTGGTGTTCAGCGATTCCTTCATCGACACGGGTAACAACAACGCCATCGTCACGCTCGCCAAGGCCGACTTCAGCCGCATGACAAGGACCTCAACGGCAAAGATCCGGCGCAAAGCGCGCGGGCGGAGGTCGCGGTGCAAAGCTATTCGTGTTCGGCGACTCCTTCGTCGACACGGGTAACAACAACGCCATCGTCAAGAAGAACACCAACGTCCGCACCGGATCTACATTCTCGTTAAGCCAGTTGGACCACGTCTTAAATTAGGCCTCCTGCAAAAATCCATGAAAAGAAAGAAAAGGGTGCACATTTCAGCATACAATTGCAATGGAAGATGTGGTAATGTCAATACAAAGAGCAGATGTAGGTGTTGAAGATGAGGTAGTCGACATCCCTCCAGTACTTTGCGTGGCCCTCGATCCTCTCGGGGCAGATGATTCGGTGCTCGGCGTCAGGAACTTGGGGCTTGAAGAAGGATGCTTGTGGCGGCAGCGCAAGGCGCCATCGCCGCAAAGATCGGCGGACGGCATGGCGCGGAAGCTCACCACTGACCATGGCCGATGTAATCTCCGAAATTTTCTTTTATTGTTTGACCTTTATGTTTCGTTACCATTTTTTTCGTAGCAACGCATGGGCATTAAACAAGTTACTTCTAATTAGGAGTTAGTAGCGGTCGTCCGTTCTCCTCCAGAGTATCTAATCCATTGGATCTGACATTAACGGCTGAGATGGAAAGAGATTTAACCCGATAGTTCTGCGCCTTGCTCGACGCGTGCACCTCCCCTAACTCCCTCACTCGATGCATGCGGCCACACGAATATTCCGGCTCTCATCTCCTCCACCATATACGTGGCTAATCTCCCACCACAAGCCGACGAGCCATCACAGTCACAACCACCTCGTCTACAACATCGTCGCCGATGATGTCGAGATTTCTCCCTCTCAGATGGGGCGATTCGGTCGGATTTCGTGGTTCCGCACATGTAGGCGTAGCTACTGATGGCCGCACCCGCGTAGAAGGTGGTGATGGAGCGGCACCAGCCAATCGACAAGCAGTTGTGGCTCCTCGCCCTTGTTAGGGTTCCCTTCCTTCCCCCTCTACAGTTCCCAGATCTGTCCACCACCTGATTATGAAAAGAAGGTGATACATATCGTAAAACGTTATATCAAACACGATATTTTTGGTAATTCCTAGATTTGTTTTTGTGATTGAATAGTGGCATAGGCCTGACAAGGGCTATCATAAAGCGTAGTCGGGCATGGTGATGGAGTCAAGAAAGTGTGTAGACCAAGTACAGTGGAGAAGACACGATGTGGGACGGGCAGAGTTCAGCTGGTTACTTTGACTGGGTCGATGGCGTGTTGTAACACTACTACAGAACTGGGCATCACAACCGGCCTATTAGAAGCGATTTGGTGCGAACCCGTTGTGATGTTTGCACCAGAAGCGGTTCGTAGGCAACGGTCCGGAGAGGGCTTCCAGAAGCGGTTTGAGACACAAACCACTTCTGGAAGCCCTCCCGCGCAGCGCATTTAAACCCTTCTTCCTCCATAAGCCAGTAGAGGTACGATCGAACAGAGAAGGGCTGGCCCAGCGCTGTTCTTGGGGAGGTGCTGTCCAAATTTTTAATTGGGGGTAATTAGCTCCAAATTAAGTGTTTCAAGGTTAGTAACATCATGTGAACATCCTTCTCACCTAGATATTGCTATTTTTTCAATGGATGTGGAGAAATCTTGAACTTTTTAAGCAAGATCACCATGATCAAAAATTTGTTTCTATGCTTTGTTTTTGTTGTTGTATGAAGATGTAGGGTGCATGGAGATCTAGTTCAAAATATGACATTACAAGGTAAAGGTGATTGGAAGCATTAGATCTAGGTGGTTGTTAGCTTTAGAATCTTAAATATTACAATAAGTTGGGGGAGATCTAGGTACAATATTGCAAGGAAGTAATTATTGGTGTATGAAATAAAATAGAAAAACATGAAGAAGGATAAAAAATAATTACAAAGTTAGGAAGGGATACAAAATAATTAGAAAGGTAGGTCTTTAATTGGATGACGGTGTAGGTGGAGCTTTTTTTGTTGGGTTTAAGTGGCTGTGAGCTTTAGATTTTTAAATGTAACTATAAGTTAGGTTATAATTTTTGTAACGAAATTTGTTATAATTTTTAATGAAATTATAACTTGGTGTAGATGAATCGGCAATGGATGTACAATGCGGACCGTCGCTCAAGAGAGTTCATTGATGGCGTGCAGGCTTTTCTCGATGCGGCCGTTGCATTCTTGCCTCCAGGCAGCTTCATATGTTTTCCGTGTGTAGATTGCTAGAACGAGAAGGAGCACTCCCAGCGATGGCAAGTTATGAACCACTTGATCATGAGAGGTTTCATGCCAAACTATACCTATTGGACCAACCATGGTGAAATTGAGGCGATTAGCCAGGAAGACGATGAAGAAGGCGAGGAAGAGGAAGATGGATTCAACAGTATCCCGGACGGCACGCAATACTGTTCCGTGGAAGAAACACTTGGTGACTTTGGTGTTGATGATCTAGACCAGATGTTGCGTGACGGAGAGGGAGACTACATAGATGAAAGACAGTTCGAGAAGTTCCAGCGCATGTTAGAGGACCACAGAACTCCTTTGTACCCAAAGCGTAGGCGTGGCCACAAAAGTTGCGTACCACACTAGAAATCATGCAATGGAAGGCTACAAATGGTGTGTCGATAAGGGATTCGATGAGTTGTTATCACTCGTAAAGAAGTTGCTTCCGAAGATAACACTCGCTGCGAATCTACATATGAAGCCAAGCAAGTCGTCGTCCTTTGGGATTGAAGTACGTAAGATACACGCATGTCCTAATGATTGTATCCTGATCGTAATGAGTATGCCGATTTGGATGTTTGTCGGTGTGTAAAGAATCACGGTATAAGGTGAAGCGTGACGATCTAGGTGAAATAGATGGGGAGCGTAAGAAGAAGAGACCTCCAGCTAAAGTGTTGTGGTATTTCCCTGTGATCCCCCGATTGAAATGTATGTTCACTAACAAAGCGCATGCCCAGATGATGCGTTGGCACAAAGAAGAGCGTAAGGACGACGGGATGCTTAGACACCCTACAGATGGCTCACAGTGGAGGAAAGTCGACCGGACGTACTCGGACTTCACAGATGAGGTGAGAAACATAAGGTTTGGGTTGAGTACCGATGGGATGAATCCTTTCGGAGAATTGAGCAGCAGCTATAGCACCTGGCCTGTTACACTATGTATCTATAACATTCCTCCATGGCTGTGCATGAAGCGAAAGTACATCATGATGCCGTTGTTGATCCAAGGCCCCAAGCAACCTGGAAATGACATTGATGTTCACCGAAACCATTGGTTGAAGATCTTGTGACGCTAGGGACGATGGTGCAAGGGTATGGGATGAGTACAAAGGGAGTATTTCACCCACGTGCATTGTTATTTGTAACAATCAACGATCGCTCGCTCTTGGTAACTCGTCCGCCTAACTATCAAAGGATATAGAGCTCGATCCAAGGCTTAGATGAAACGGACGGCATGTACTTGAAAAACTCTCGGAAGGTTGTGTACATGGGTCACCGTGAGGTTTCTTCTTATGAGTCACCCGCTATAAAGAAAGGTAGGAAATTTAACGGCAACTGACCTTCGTGCAAGGCCTCAAAGATCGTAGTGGGCCACGGTGTTTGCTATGGTAAAGGATTTGAAAGTAGTATTTGGAAAGGGTCCCGAAGCAAACATGTAGTAATGAGGATGGTTAGGCACCCATGTGGAAGAAGAAGTCAATATTTTGGGACTTGCCTTATTGGGAAGTCATGGAGGTTCGTCACTCACTTGACTTCATGCACATCACGAAGAATGTCTGTTTGAACTTGCTAGGCTACATAGATATGTACAGAAAATCGAAAGATCACTGCAAGCTCGGAAAGACCTTAAACTCTTGGAACTGAGGAACGACCTACATCCCGAAAAAAGAGGGAAAGGACAACATTACCTACATCCTGCAAGCTACACTCTAAGCAAAGAAGAGAAAAAAGCATGATAGAATTCCTGAATAGTGTGAAGGTCCCTTCCGGATACTCCTCGAATGTAAAGAAACTCATAAACACGAAAGAGAATAAAATCGCATACATGAAATCCCATGACTGTTTTGTGTTAATGACACAGCTTGTTCCTAGTGGTCGTGGAGAGGCATCCGCCCGAGTGGGTATGGGGACAATCACAAAGTCGTGTTCTTTTTTCAACGCGGTTTCACGAAGGTCATCGAACCGGATAAACTAAGTAAGCCGCAGGATGACGTGGTACAAAGTGTGGTTAGTCTTGAGATGGTCTTTCCTCCCGCATTCTTTGATATTATGGTTCATCTCACTGCTCACCTTGTCAAAGAGATAGGTATTCTCGGACCAGTATCTACACAACATGTTCCTTTCGAGAGGTACATGAGTGTGCTAAAGAAGTATGTCCGTAACCGTTCTCGTCCGAAAGGATGCATTGCTGAGGGTTATGGGACAGAGGAGGTGATTGAGTTTTGTGTGGATTACATTAATGATCTAAACCCGATCGACGTCCCTATATCACACCATGAGGGGAGGCTACGGGGAAAAGGGACACTAGGAAGGAAAGCAATTGCATGCAATGATCTTCTTACATTTAAGCAAGCACATTTCACGATTTTGAAACAATCAACTATAGTGGCCCCGTATGTCCTTGAACACAAGAGTATTCTACGCCGCGATTTCCTGGGAGGTCTCGAGGATTGATAACATGAAGCACATGGATTCTTTTCGCACTTGGTTACAAAAGTACATCCTTTTGAAAGGGTCGACAATGAATAGTTGCAACGCTTGGCTTGGGACCATCTAGTGAAATCGTGACATTCAAGGGTACGAGATAAATGGTTACACATTCTACACCGATCCCGTGATAACAAGAGCACCAACCGTAATAGAGGTGTCCGTGATAGACGCCAAGACAACAAAGGCAAGGTGGATACATATTATGGTTTCATAGAAGAGATATGGGAGCTTGACTATGGACCTTTGAAGGTCCCTCTATTTAAGTGCCAATGGGTCAAACTGACTTCAAGTGGCGTGAAGGTCGACAAATACGGTATGACAATCGTGGACCTCACGCAAGTCGGCTATAGGCGCGAACTGTTCGTCCTCGCGAACGATGTGAGACAGGTCTTGTACGTAATGGACATGTCAAGCAAACCTAAGAAGCAGAAGGACAAGCAGAAAGATTGTAGTACTAAGCCAAAGCGACACGTGGTTCTCCAAGGCAAATGAAGGATTGTTGGAGTTGAGGACATCACAGATGAGGAAGAGTATAGTCAGTTCGACGAGATCCCTCCTTTCGCTGTGGATATCGACATAAGCCTCCTCAGTGACACAGACGTGGATACTCCTTTCATACGTCGCGATCATAATGAAGGAACACTTGTAAAGACAAATCATGTTACTACTTAAGATGTACCACTACTGTATGAACTATGTATATGTAAAGTGCCAAAATTCGGGAATGAAACTAAAGTGCTAAAAGTTTTTTTAAAAATTGTGAAATGAAACTGAAGTGCTAAAAGCTTTTTTAAAAATTATGGAATGAAACTAAAGTGCTAAAAGCATTTTTTTAAAAATTCTGAAATGAAACTGAAGTGCTAAAAGCTTTTTTAAAAATTATGGAATGAAACTAAAGTGCTAAAAGCATTTTTTAAAAATTATGGAATGAAACTAAAGTGCTAAAAGCATTTTTTTTAAAATTCTGAAATGAAACTGAAGTGCTAAAAGCTTTTTTAAAAATTATGGAATGAAACTAAAGTTCTAAAAGCTTTTTTAAAAATTTTGACATTAATTTTTCAAGCGGTTGGTACTAACAACCGCTTGTATAGTTAATTTTACAAGCGTTGATAATACCAACCGCTTGTAGAAAGTCAGACAAGAAAAAAGAATGGCAAGGGGGTGCGAGCAGGGTTCGAACCGGGGTGGACGAGTCCGCACACTCAAACGCCACGCGCTAGCCAGGGGGGAGGAAGAGATCTTGTCAAACAACATGGGCACCATATTGTTTTGAATATTACCCGGTCAGCACTTCTACAAGCGGTTGGTATTAATAGCCGCTTGTAGCTTGCACTCTACAAGCGATTGATAATATGAACCGCTTGTAATCTGAGATCCACAAGCGGTTAGTAATATGAACCGCTTGTAGAAGTCCTCCCTCTACAAGCGGTTGGTTCTAAAAACCGCTTGTAGAGATCTTTTACAAGCGGTTGATAATACGAACCGCTTGTAGAAGTGCTCTCTCAGATAAAGTTTACACGCCCTTTTCTCACACCCCAAATTTTCTAAGTCCCTCGCCGAGACCCAGCGCGCTGCTTCTCGTGTTCTCCGATCGCCGCCGCTGCCGCCTGCCGAGACCCGCCGCCGTCCTCGCCGACGCTGCCGCCTCCTCCGCCACACAACCATCTGGCGCCACTCCACCCCAAGCGCCACTCCACCTCAAGACTGGTGCCTCTCGCCGCCGCCACTCCACCCGCCGCGCCTCCTCCGCCAATTGCCGACACCTCCTGCGCCACCAAGCCGCCACACCGCCATTCCACCCGGAGGACCGAGGTACAATTGCAGCACGCTGGTGGTTAACTTGACTTTGGTAAGTAAAGTGATATATCCTAGTCAAATGCAATTAAGAACTTGCCTTAGGGATTCCAAAGAAGACAAAGTGTCAAATATTTTCGCATAAAGAATTGGAGATCATAAAGATGAAAGAACACCTTTTTTGTCTCTGATAGATGTATAGAAGTATTGTTTGATAATGGTTAGAGAATTGTTTTTGCCTGGGTATTATCAAGAACAAGGGATATGCATAGATTGGTGGATCCATCATTCTATCCGAATCTTTCTTTCGTAAGCGACAATGTCTGATTCCTTTTTTGTGACATTTTTTCGGAATTAGGATAGATGGCGCAACCAGGACGTGGTGACCCTACTTTTGACGAGGGAGAATAGTTCTTGCTGGACTCCATCACGCTGGGTAGCATCAAAGGTGATGCTAACGCTGTTGCCGCTGAGGCTAACGTTGGTTCCGGTGAGGCCGTTGAGGCCGCAGCCGATGAAGCCATTGACGCTGGAGCCGCTGAGTCTGGTAACACTGGTTCCGGCCTGGATGAGGTATAGCCAGAAGATTATAATCCCCGTGGACATGTTAATTAATCGCAATTCATTAATATAATACACTCTGACACGTTTATACGTATGTTTGTGTATTTCAAGCCCCGTACATCGAGCAACCAATCCAAGCATCGGGGACCTAACAAGAAGCCATCCACAAAGTACGTATTTACCGACGTTAACAACGAAGGGATGCCGGTTGCCCCTCTTTCAGCAGTTGGGCCGTACAACAATGCTTGTCGTTACCACATGAGGGATCACATCCCAATTAGCATCAAAAAATGGGCCGAAGTTTCTCAAGCTACCAAGGACCTGCTCTGGCAAGATATTAAGGAAAATTTCACATTTCCTCAAGGGTTCAAAGACAAGGCCAAGAAATTCACTTTGAAGAAGATGGCAACAATGTTTCAGGCGTGGAAGACGTCTCTCAGCCGCAAGTATGCACAGAAGGGAGAAAGACCCGATGAAACGACCCCCGTTTTCGCATTCTAGGCGAAGAATGCCAAAACGAAAATCTAATGTGCTTTCCGTACTAGTCCATGGATCAGTAGCTAGTACGCACATTTACAACAATTGGAATCACAACCATACAACATTTTATTAATGCGAAAGCTATTATTATTACAATAGATATTTACAACTCAGAGTATTTAACATAGTACAGAAGAAACAAAATCTTGTAATGTACCCATCCAACCCTCAGGCAACTGACAAGGTACAAATCCCCAGATAGAACACAATCATAAAGTTCCCGCAACATGCGATAAAGATATTCTTTGAAACTTCACGATCACCTAAAAATAGTAAATAAGAAAGGTTGAGTACTTTCGTACTCCGCAAGACTTAAGGTGGTATTTGCAAATGCAATAAATGCAAGTCAAGTCAAAGGAGGTTTCTAGGTTAAGTTTGCATAAAGCAGAATTTATTTGGTAAATCAATTTTAAATTTTCAAACGGAATTTGTAAGAGCAAGACTGCTGATAAGAAAGTAAGTAAAGCACAAATGATACTCACAATCCATTGAATAATCCAGTGATCCAGTAGTCCAATAATCCAATAATCAAATCCATAACTCAATCATGAAGTCCATCATTCAATCATGAAGTCCATCAATTGTCAACCCATTGACATAATGATATAATCATTCATTCAATAATTCAATTCATGTAATCCATCAATATCAACCCATTGATATGAAGTAACAGTTGCAAAACAAGTTTCAACCCAAAACCCACTTTTAGAAAATATCAAAGTCTAACTCGCATCAGTTCACCAAGACACCCATAACCGTGGGTACGGCTAATCTATTAGATTTATTTTCTGCAGAGGTGTACAGCTTTACCCACAAGACATGACCT
Source organism: Guadua angustifolia (assembly GCA_036346375.1). NCBI lineage: Eukaryota > Viridiplantae > Streptophyta > Magnoliopsida > Poales > Poaceae > Guadua > Guadua angustifolia. The sequence goes on from CM070512.1 coordinate 44,254,060, forward strand.
TTTCTTTCTGCCACATGTTTCACGCCACCTACGGCGCATGGCCAGAATGTTCATGACGAAAACATTTACATTACGCAGTTTAATTTTACACCAGCCCGGGACGTTAACCCTTGCTAGGGAGAAGAAACCTGAATAGCAGACATACCTCGCCTATTTATTTGAAAATGGAAAAATGAGAGTACCCCTGTACTATTGGTTTCTCCCTTTAACAAGGCGTACACCGTTGCATTGGTAAGTAGAAACCCCTACAAGCAGACTTTGAAAGGAATGCTTGTGCAATCTCCCGCCTTCCATAAATGCCAAGTTAAACTGGATAACTTAATCAGTTTAAGGTTGCCCCATCCCAACACTTGTGGTTGCACGGATTTTTCTTGGATCATATAACACGACGTTCGGTCCTTAATCCGGCATGGGCAATACTCCACCCTACACTATGTACAAGCCCTCTTGTACATCCGGCTATTGCCAATAATTGCCCGCATCCAAATCATAGTTTTATTTTGGATTTTTATTCAAAATACCAATAACCATTAACATCATAGCCCAAACAAATTTTCAGTTTCTCAAAACAACTTTTGATCTGATCATCATCATCATCATTGATTCATCGTTGGTTCTAAAGCATGTCTAAGCATGGTTATTAAATCGTTTATACCCAAATTGACATTATATATTGTCTAACACTTTTCTATGGTTATCAAGGTTCACATATTCATACTTATCAAGGAGGTTCCATGATTCAACAGGTATAACTACCAGAACCACAAAATAGCAGATTTAAGAAAAATAATCGCATGCATGAAATTATTTGATAAAACAAAAGAAAAATAAACTCTGGGATCAACATGATCAAAGGGGTGCTTGCCTTGCTTATTTGTCGCTTACGATGAAGTCATAGTTGCAGCTGGCGTTGACGGCGACGGAGTTAGTAATGTCGGGTTCTACACGTCGTCCGATGAAAATATAGCAAATTACTATCTCTAACAAGGGCAAAAAGAAAATAGATAGAAAAGCAAATAAAGACTCTTTACAAAGAACAGGGATTGCTCTTTATGATTTTATTAATTTTATTTTACGAATTCAAAATGCAAAAATTGTTTAGATTAATAGAATTAAGCATTGATCAATTTGTTGTATAATGCATATATGTGAATAGCATTCATTTCTTAATTAACATTGCATAAGAATTAGTTTGAATGTACTGGACCTATTACGATAGGTTACTGGTTATAAATTTATGCTTTTTAAGAAGGTTCTGGTGATACAAATATTTTTAAGTATAGATTTTGTTATTAGTATCGAGTTCGTTTATTCATCTTATCTTGTTCGGCAATCATAATACTTTATGTTATTCTGCTAACAGGATTAATATTTAAAGCATAACAGAATAGGATTATTTCTACATATTATGGTAGTCTATACTTTGGAGAATGTTTCTAAATTGATTTTATAAATTTTAGGGTTTAGATGATTCATTATATTCATTTCTGAAAAGTCTTATGTGGTATTATAAAGTTCACATTATACGGGATCGGTGAGAATAGTGAAGCGAATGATTAACACTTAAGGGTTTTGCTTTATCAGGATTCAGGTTCAAAGCAAATTAAAATAAGAATATTTTTCTAGATTATTATAGATTATATCCTAAAGATCATTTTTGAGCTATTCTTCATAATATTTGCATTTAAACGTGCTGTGATGCGAGCTACTGAACTAACAGGGTTACTCATTTTTACGGATTTCAAAATTGTGAACACTTAGGGTTATTGAACTAATAGGATTAATATGTAAACCATGTTGAATCTAGATTCTTTCTTCAGATTATGGTAGTACAAGCTTTGTAGAATGTTCTAAACTAGTTTGATAAATTTTAGTATTTAAACGAGTTTTTAATCTACTACTGAAATAGTCTAAATGATCATGATGTTAACGTTAAATCGGTCAAGTTTTATTTTAAGTTTGTGACTATATTATACATGATTCTTTACTCATTTTTCTGGTATTAGCAGAGTACATTCTTAGAAATGTTTTAAAACTGTTCTTACATTATTTTGACTTTGATTGCAATAGATTTCCTATTTATTTACTATTGTCATTTGCATTTCCTTTCTTCAAAAGAATGCAAGTTAAGTCTTATTCTAAATATTTTTACATGCATGGGTTCCTACTGATTCTAGGAACTTAATAAAAATTATTCCATCATTTATGAACTATTATGTTTTTATTCTTATTAATGGCCATATCATGTTTTTCTAGTAATTATAAAGCAAATAGTTTAAACTGAGTTCATCATTTAAATATTTTTTTGCATACTTGAGTTTATTATGGTTCCAGAGACAAACAATAATTTATTTTATATTTTTAAAAGTTATATTTTTCATATGTATAATAGTACCCATAACAGAAAGTGTTTATCTCATTTCAAATTTTTAATAATTGTTCTATGAATCAAAAATCAAATTTTTTGTAGGTTTTAATTCATCTTAGTCTATTCATCACTTAACAATTTATTTTATTATTTTATGCCCTACTGTGCATAACTTTGAATTAAGGACCATAATGTGATTATAATTAAAGTTTAATTTAAATAGTTATTCTAAGCTCAAAAATTAAATATTTTTGTATATTTAGATTCTTCCTGATTTTAGATGAATATAAAAATTTATTTCATTGAAATTGGATTAATATTTCAAAAGATATTCAAGATTGTAATTTCATTCAGTTTGGAAATTGCATTCAAAATTAAGGAATACGTTTTCGTATCAGAGAAAGCGCATTTTGCAAAATAGACTGAAGTGTTTTGCTCTCTGACAGGGTGGCCCCGTGCGGCAGAGAGAGAAACAGGGGAGGAAGTAGGGCTCATCGGCGAGGGAGTTCCGGCGGCTTTCCGGCGAAGGAGAGTGCACCATGAGGAAGAGCTCGGCGAGGTGACTCCAATGGTGGAACCGATTCAACCGGAGATGGTCCAAGGTGAGCTGCCGACGAGCTTGGGTGGCGGCGCTAATGGCGGGTGGTGGAGAGGAAGAACCAAGGAGAGGGAGCTCGAATGGGTTCCTGTTTTAGCATCAGGGCGTCATGGTGATTCCACTTTTGAGGTTTACCAGTAGGGAGAAGCTCCGAGGAGCTCCGCCACCGTGCGCCGGTTTTGGGGAAGATGAGCAGTAGGCGGCGGCTTGATTTTACATGAGGAGCATAGGAGGTTTTTGAGCAGAGATTCGGCCATGGCGGAATTGAGCAGAGATTTTAGCGTCTCGGTAGGGGAGAAGATGGAAGAAGTGAAGGGGAGGTGAGAACGATCCCTAGGTGATCCCTTGGTGCTATATATAGCTACAAAATCGGTTGAACCCACCTCAGGCATAGGCTCGGCCAGATGAGAACTTCACCAGAGGCGACAAAGGAAGAATGATAGCCGTTTCGGCATGGAACACAGGGGCGAAGCCACGTAGAGGTGACGGGATAAGCTTGCCGCGCTGGCTCGAGCTACAGGCGAGGGATGACACGAGAACAGTGGCGCGCAGAGGGGAATTGGCTCGGGGGCTTCAGCGACTCAAGGAAGAAGACGATGCAGTGCTTTGGCTGACTGGTGGACCTGCACAGGAACTCGGGTCCACATGGCAGAGAAGGGAATGGGGCTGTGGAGCAAAATTGAGGAGGAGCAGCAGGCTGAGGATGATGAGGTTCAATGAATCGGTTTTTCATCACTTAAACATTTATGAGAATTTTTATGTGAAATGGGTTGCAAGTTATATTGTTACTGTATAAATTTAGGGTTAAAATACTGTTCACAGATTTAATTAAAATTCTGACAATCTGCTCTTCACAGTTTTCTAATTTCTGATTTTGATTTATCAGACAGTCTAAATATTTTCAAATATTTTTGAAACTTTGTTTTTCAAATATATTTGAGCAAATTATTCTTATTTAAAATTTTCAGCTCAAAATATTTCTCCAGGAATTTATAAAAATTCTGAAATTCAAAGTACTAGTTTTTATTTCTCTCTATTTTTGAATTTTAAATATTTCAAAATAATTTATTAATTTCCTAAAATTTTACTGTATATTAAGTAATGGATTCATAAGATAATATAAAAGTTTCAGATAGAGATAAGTCATGATTATTTTTATTTAATTCTGACAATGTTACTATTCTTAGTCTTGGTTCATTAAATGACTTTGGACTTTATGCATAAATGTTGGATAAGACATTTTATCATTTAAAATTGGGGTTCCAGGTTATTCTCAAGATTATCCATGATTTTGGAATTTTATTTATTTTTGATTTCATTTTTGTTATTCTTTTATTTCTTGATTACGCTTTTCCAATGAAGCAAAAATCAATAAAAATCCAGAAAACTCAGAAAAAGCAGAAAAGGCAAAAATAATTATAATTTAATTCTAAATTTTAATTTCTTACTTTATTTTAAATTTTCAGGATGTTACACCCGACTTCAACCAATTTCCTAAGCTGGCGGATCACTAGGAAGCATTCGAGGAGGACAAGCTGTCAGCTGAAGGCCAGGCAGCGAGTCAGAAGAACAAGACCAATTCACAAATGAAGAAATACCACCACCATCTTGGCACCGGTGGTTACCTCAAGGCTATACCGAAATGGGAGAAGCGGGAAGAAGAATTAATGGCGAAGGACGTCAGACCGGCTACCGCTTCGTGGGAAGAGCGCCTGCGCAATTGGTTTATGGGTCACGGGGGGAGCCTTTCAGATGACGGCAGCTTGGTGATGGCACCAGGAGTGCAAGAGGCTGGTCAAAGGATTGTACAAGCTGCCGAAAGGTCTCAGTGTGTACGTTGGTGACGACAGGAGAATGACAAGCTTACACATGCCCTTCAAAACCCCGAGCACTGGGACGGACACGAGGTATGGGCAAGCATACTGGTGGAAGTACGATTTCGCCAAGGATGCGATACGTCAGAGGAGCGGCATAGAAGCAAAACAAGAGAATCATATAAAATGTACCAATTGGAACAAGAGCTCGAGCAACCCAAAGCTAGCATCGGCGACATAGTTGCGCAACAAGTACAAATTGCCCTCGGCAAGCTTCGTGAACTATGTCCGAGCAATCACCGGACGCCGTGATCGACCCCTCAAGCGGAGGAGTAGCTGGCAGCGCCCACCGGCCCCGAGGCGACAACTTCCTAGCCCATTATCCCGTGGATGACATAAGGGTTTGCCGCCAGTGTGAGCTACACGTTGATGCGCGTAACCTCTCCATCAAGGTGGCTTACGGCATGGCATTTCCGGTGGAGCAGGGCCAGATGTTCCACTGCAACGAGATACCCCCGGGTTACTCAAAGGTCACGGTGGAGGAGGTTTTGAGCGGATTTGAAGAACTTCACCTCGATATTGCTGGAGGCGACGACGTGACCAAGCTTGGACAGGCCCTCCACAATATCATCCTCTGGCGCAAACGGTACATCATATTTCTAGATGGTGTGGAGGCGTCATCTCCACCACAGCAACCCATGCCTCCTCCAACGTCACCTCCACGCAATGCCTCGCTGGCCAAACAGAGCACGCCTCCTCCACCAACCGCTCCACATAGAAGCCCTACTCCACCACCACCATCTCAAACAAAAACGAACCCCCCCAGGAAAACCACACCTCCACCATCTCCTCCGAGGAAGAAGCTCGATAGCAGAAAGGCTCCTCCACCTGCTCCCAAGAAGGCGGAGTCCAGCCGATCGACAAAGATAAAGGAACCTCTAAAGAGGGCATATGATATGACTAAGGAGGAGAGTGACACGGTCATGAAAGCAGAATTGGTTGCACACTTTGCAAAAAAGAAACCAGAGCCAAAGGTACCAATTGATCCAAAAGCGGCGGAACACTTTGTGACATGCCATGCAAAGCCACTGCCTGTGCCGTCCAACTATGAACGGACAATAATAAAGGCTACACGGAAGAATAAACATGGTCAGGCGGTGGCGGCAAAGAAGAAGAGAGACCAAGATCAGGGGAACCTCGAGAGTTTTATGAAGGAGGCAGGACTCAGTTCCACAGCTACAGCTCTTGGATTAGTAGATGATCTCCCAATGGCAAAGGTCAGATGGCAATATCAGTTGGGCCGGGAGCTGATTGACCCTAATGAGATAAAGGATCTGCCAACCAAGATGCGGCAATTTCACGAATGGTACATGATAGAGTCCGCTCAAGGAAGAATGATGTTCCCCCTCCGTATCAAAGAAGATAATTTTTATCGCGGGGACAACAGCATATGGCTCGAATTCGATGACTTCTACTATATTTACCATGCCGACGCCATCAACGTGTCTCTCATGAGCTGCTGGTGCCTATAAGTGTCAAGCTCATACCTTTACCGTGTGCTTCCTCGTACAATAAAATTGCAACTCTTAAACTTATACCTTTCTATGTAGAATGGAGATACATCGATGTAGAAAAGAGAACATCTTCAATGTGGGCTTCATCGACCCAGAGATTGTTAACGAGTTCATCTTTCGATTCAACCGAAAGGCTGTTGAAGATCACATTCTCGATGCATTCTTGGGACAGCACTACAAACTGTACATACTTCTACCCTTCAACTTCGAGTACGTATATATACAACCTCTCGTTCTTATATTTTCCAAGGCATAGATAATACTACTAGCTAGTTACATATATGTTGCAATACATGAATAGGTTTCACTGGATCTGTAACGACCCCATTATTATGTAAAAATGGAAATCTAATGTGCTTGCAGTACTAGTCCCTGGATCAGTAGCTAGTACGCACATTTACAACAATTGGAATCACAACCATACATTATATTAATTAAGCGGAAACTAACAAACACATAAATCTTACAACTCAAAGTATATAGCAGTAAAAGAAGCAAAGCCTTGTAGTGTACCCATCCAAACCCGCAGGCAACTGACGAGGCATAAATCCCTAGAAAAGATTACGGCAATAAGGATCCCGCAACCTGCGACGAAACAAATCTTCGGAGATTCGCTAGCTTTACACCTAAAAACAACGAATAAGCAAGGGTGAGTACTTTCGTACTCCGCAAAACTTGACAGTGGTTCACAAATGCAAATAATTAAGCATGCAGGCTTAATCAATGACAGACTCTAGTTATTTTGCAGTTGCTCAAAGAAAGTAAATCATAGACTAGTATTAGATTGCAATTCACATTTATAAAATCGCTAAGGAACAAGTAAATTTACATGAAAGTAAACACAATTCCACAACCAGTCTACCCGACTGAATAGCCATATATGTCGATTCCTTTGGACATAAAACCCGGTTGCCAAAACAGTTTCAAACCGAAACTCCAGTTTTCTAAAAATACCAAAATCTAATATTGGAATGACTTCACCAAGTGCCCATGACCGCGGGCGCGGCTAATCGATTAGATTTATACTCTACAGAGGTGTACAACTTTACCCACAAGTCATGACCTTTTCTTTTTGCCGCATGTTTCACGCACTTTTAGCGTATGGCCAGAATGTTCATGACGAAAACCTTTACATTACCTAGGTTAACTTTGCACCAGCACCGGGACGTAAAACCCTCGCCATAGAAACAGAAACACTCACACAAAACGTGGTTCCTTTCACGCGACACCCAACACACCATTTCTGTTCCATAGCAAGGCGTACACCGTTGTATTGGCAAGCGTGGCTCCCAACACCTCGGTGAGGGCACCTCGTCGAGCAAACCTTAAAAAGGAGAGCCCATACTACTTCGGCCTTCCAATGTGCAAAGTTAAACTAGATAACTTAATTAGTTTAAGGCTGCCCCATCCCAGCACTTGTGGTTGCACGGAATTCTTGGATCAATAGTGTCCCATTGCTCGGTCCTTAATGTGACATGGGCGACACTCCACCCTACACTACGTGCAGTTCCTTTTTGCACCTCCGGCTATTGCCAATAATCGCCCACATCAAAACCATAGTTTTATTTTGGATTTTAGTAAACTAACAAACAACCTTTTCCAAATGGCGCTTGTTTAAATAAACAAGTTGGAAATGAACCATTTTAACTTTGAGCATGGCTAAGCAGATATGATATCTATCGTTTATACCCACAGTGACATTAATTTATGTCTAAACCATACTTACGGTTACAAGGTTAACATATCATACAGATTAAAGGAAATCTATATTACACAGGAATAACTATTTGTTCTACCCAATATAGCAGTTTTTACGGAGAATTACTCGCATGCATAATATAGTTGCAAAAACAACATATTGTAGGTGAAGTACTGGGTTCAACATGATCAAGGAGGTGCTTGCATGCCTTGCTTATGTAGCGACCCCCATTTTAACATAAATGCAAAAATGGAAATCTCATGTGCACACAGTACTAGTCCCTGGATCAGTAGCTAGTACGCACATTTACAACAATTGATATTGCATCCATATTCTTTATTACAAATAATATTAGTAATATACACAATAAGATCTTACAATTCAGAGTAATGCAGCGGAAAGAATCAATAGTCTTGTAGTGTGCCCATCCAACCCTCAGGCAACTGACAAGGCATAATCCCTAGAAAAACTCGTTAACATTCCCGAATCCTGCGTCAAATAAGTTTCGTCGAGCTATTCTGATTCTTCACCTAAAAACAACGAATAAGCAAGGGTGAGTATTTGCGTACTTAGCAAGACTTTTGCAAAACCTATAATACATGCAGGTCATTTCAAAGGAAAGGCTTATATAGTTAATTTGCATAAAGCCAATTTGAATTGTAAAACAAGTAGTAATTGCAAAACGGAATTTATAAAAGCAAGTTTGACTGATATGAAAATAATAAATAAGTAAAGTATAAGTAACAACTCACAGTCCTCCACGACGTGAGCATCGAATCATCCATTACCAACACATGGCTCAAATCTGAGACAAATACTTTCCAACAAATGCATCCAATCCAGTCCATTTTGAAAATATCAAAACTGCTAACTATGTGATGACTTTACCAAGTGCCCATGACCGCGGGCGCGGCTAATCGATTAGTTTTACACTCTGCAGAGGTATACAGCTTTACCCACAAGAAATGATCAACCCCTTTTGCTAGGCCATTCGACACACTTCCTTTGGTGAGTCGGCAAGGAGATCATAACATAACTGTTCAACTACTTAACCCTAACTTCGCACCAGCATGGTGACGATATGCTATGGTGGTGAAAGATATTTGTACAGTCACTGTACGTGAAATAGTAAGGTGCTTGTACATTCGCTGTACGTGAAATAGTGATCCCATAGCATGGCGTACACCTACGAGCAACCAATCACTGAAGTAGCTCGTAATACTCCAGCCTACCAATGTGCAAAATTAAACTAGATAACTTAATTGGTTTAAGGTTGTCCCATACCAGCACTTGTGGTTGTACGGTTATCTTGGCCTGAAAACAACCCATAGTTCGGTCCTTAATCTAACACAGGCAATAATCTCCCCCTACACTACGTGCAAATCCATGCACCTTCGGTTATTGCCAATAATTGCCCGCATCAAAAACATAATTTTATTTTCATTTTTAACCAAAATACCAATAACCATCATCATGTCTCAATATTTCCAAATTTCATCTGATCAATTTTTCCAATTGATTAATCCCAAGTCTAAAGCATGGCTAAGCATAATTATCATCGCATATACCCAAATTGACATAAGATATTGTCTAACCATATTCTAGGGTTATCAAGGTTCACATGTCAATACTAAGGAAATTTCATAAGACAGCAGGTATATCTACCAGTACCCACAAAGTAGCAGCATTTAATGAATATACGCATGCAATAAAAATATTTAATGAAAACATTTATAAAACTGGGATCAATATGATCAAAGGGGGTGCTTTCCTTGCTTATTGATGTCTTCAACGAAGTTGAAGTCGCAGTCGATGATGAAAATAGTTATGTCGAGTTCTACATGTCACGAACGAAGAACATAACAAATAACAAGATTTCAATAAGGACAAAAAGAAGTCAGATGAAAATCCAAATATAAATAAATCATAGAAAGCAGGTATGATTTAAAGTTGGGTTCTTATTTATAACGGTGTTATGCTAGGGTTTATTTGTACTTTTTAAATTCAAATATAACATCAACTGAGTTTGAATATTAAATATTTTTGCACAAATGAGTTTATTATGGATTCAGGAGCATGTATAAATTATTTTATCATTTTAGGATTTATGATGCACAATTTTTATTAAGGAACAATAATAGAGTTTATTTAAATTTCTATTTCAAATAAATCAAACCAAGCATTAATAATTAAATATTTTTTATATTCAGGTTCCTAATTTCATAAGGATTCTAAAAAATTTATTTTATTTTATTTAGAGTTTGTTTGCATAAATTCTATGTATAGCATGTTTTTCATCCCATTCTTTAAATTTAAATTTAAACTATACACAGAGTTGAACTTCAAAATATTTTTGCATATTCTGAATATACATGATTTTAGATGAATTTAGGAATTTATTTCACTTCATTTTGACTATTGGTTCAAAAGTTATAAGCAATTGTATTCATTCGGGTTTGAAAATACTGAAAAATAGAAAATTTACCAAATAAGAAAGTACGCTTTCTGTGATTAGAATATGCTTTCTGTTTTGAGTTGTTACCGAATAGAAGTGCTGACAGATGGGCCCTGCGCAGCAGAGGAACAGACGACGCACGGAGGCTGGCAAGTGGGGCTCGCTTGCAGCGACAAAGAGCAGAGCGTCTCCTTCCGAAGCTCGCCGGTGATGAAGCTTCACGGAGAAGACGAATGGGTTCCACCATGGGCTTCCGCACGTGATTGCGCACCCAGGGGAGGTCCCAACTGCTACCGGAGATGGCCGGAAGGGGTGCGCCACCGGAGAGGGGCGGCGGCGCCTTGGCCAGGGTGGTGAAGCTTCTGTTTTTCTGGTGATTTCTTTGAAATAATGGCCGATTGAGAATCAGTGAGTGATAAGCATCTCGTTTTATCACTTGATTCAAAGGAAACACATGCGAAACTAAGCTCTCACCGTGCGCATCCATGGCGGAAAGGGGCAGCACGGTGCAGCGGCTCATCGGGGAGGAGGAACTCAAATTGGCACCAGGGATGGACTCTAGGGGTCACGAGGATGCTTCAGTGTTGATGGTTCGGTCTGCTTCAAAGTATAGTGTTGCACGCATGGATTTCCCCTCCTTTCGGGTCTTGCCGACTTTGGGGAAGAAGACGATGCTAGCTGCATAGGGGAGAGGTTCAGGGTGAGTGGAGGAGAGCGTACTGGCTTCTGGAAGATCGTAGCACTAGTTTACATGGCTGGGTTGAGGTGGTTCGACTATGGTTTCAAATGGACGAGGAACGGCGAGGTGTAGCAGAAATAGCTGCCGATTTGTTGCCGTGGCAGAGGCTTCTAGTGCTAATTGGTTCCCAGGGCAAGAGATGGGCAGGGCTCTGGTAAGCAAGTTGGCTAGTAGCTCTTGCCGACTTGTACCGTGGTAGCAATTTGGTGGTCAGAAGCTTGCCGTGGCAAAGATTGGCAGAGAAGTAAAGAACGGCTGAATTTTCGCGATGGATTCAGAGCACGGCAGGGGCACAAACACCGAGGTGATGCCGTGGCAGAGAGCTGGCAGAGGTATGGCAGGTCGGCGTGCCTCGGGCGAAGAGTTGCAGCGCCGACTGGTGTATGCGACATGGGAGAGAGGCGATGCCGGCTGTGATCTTTGCGGGCGTAAGAGAGGAAGGAGGAGAGGTGAGGGAGAAGGGGCTGACAAGTGGGCCATGGGCCACTCGGCAGGGAGAGAGAAGAAAAGGCTGGACCGTGGCTGCACTTGGATGGATGACAAGTGGCAAGCCTACGGTCAGGATTTGAACAGCACAAAAGGTAAAGTAGAGATTGGCTTGTTCTAAAGATTAGGATTGCCAAACAGACTCAAGAATTTACAAGACTTTTTACAGGGGTTTTCCAGGTAAAGATAAGGGTTCAGTAAAATTTTGAGATAAAAAATCTTTGTATATATTTTATTAAAATTCTGACAATGTAATATTTAAATTTCTAACTATTCTGTTTTAGATTTACTAAAGTGCCCCAATTACTTTATTTATTTTTGAAACTTTGTTTTTCAGATGAATTTAATCTAATAATTCTTCTGTAAAATTTTCAGAATTTTATATTTGATATTTAAATTATAAAAATTCTGACATTCCTATTTTCAGTTTTATTTTCTTTCAGTTTTTGAATTTCTAAAAGCTTCAAATTTAAGTTTTTATTTCTTATATTTTTACCAGAGGTAGATATGGGTCTTAGGTCAGCATGGTAAAAATATTAGCTCGATCATAGGTCTAGAGATTTCTACAAAAATCTGACAAGGTCTAGATCAGCTTTTCTTATCTCATAATTATCACATGTTTTCTTTTTGTTTTGATTATAATGATTTTATGTTTTGATATTTTCCTTTTCATTCAGATTTAAATGGAAGAAATGAGAAAATAATATTGTTTAAAATCAAAATCTTGATTTCAATTGGACTTTCAATTCATTTCTATTTTTAAATATGAAATCTTAATTTTTATTTATTTTCGAATTTACAGGGCTGTTACAGCTTATTTGTCGTTTACGACGAAGACGAGGATTGTGACAGCCAACGACGATGACAGAATCAACAACGTCAGGTTCTATACGTCGATCAACAGAAAATACAGCAAAATACCAACTTTAATAGGGCAAAAAGAAAATAGATAGCAAGAACAAATAAAGACTCTTCACAAGAAACAGGGATTGCTCTTTATGAATTCATTAATTTTATTTTACGAATTCAAGATGCAAAAATTGGTTGGATTAATAGAATTAATCATTAGTTGCATGGTTCATTGATTTTACTACTCATAATCTGTTTCTTATATCCTTATTACTTAAGGGTATTGCAATTACAGGATTCAGATTCAAAGCAAGTTAAAATAAGAATATTTTTCTAAATTACTGTAGATCGCATCCTAAGGATCATTTCTAGGTTAATATTCACAATATTTGCATCTAGACGAGCTGTGATACGAGCTACTGAAAAGGCTTAAGTGATCACAATTTGTTGACTCATTTTACGGATTACTGAAATGTGAGCACTTAGGGTTATTGAACTAGCAATATTAATACACTAAGCATGTCAAATTAAGATTCTTTCTTTAGAATATGATAGAACAGACTTTGTAGAGTGTTACTAAACTAGTTTCACAAATTTTAGCATTTAGGCATGTTATTTAATCTGCTATTGAAATAGTGCAAATGATCATGTTATTAACATTAAATCGGCCAAGATTCATTTTATGCTTGCGACTACACTATACATGATTCTTTATTCATTTTTCAGGAATTAGCATGTGTAACTCTAGAAATGTTTTAAATTATTTTTGCATTGTTTTGCTTTTAACTGCAATAGGTTATCTATTTATTTATTGGTATGGTTAAAGTTTCCTTCCATTAAATGAATGCAACTTAAACCTTATTCTAAATATTTTTATATACAAGGGTTCTTACTGTTTTTAGGAACTTAATACAAATTACATTATCATTTTGTGAGCCATTATGCTATTATTTTGTTAATGGCCATAATAGGGTTTATTAATGATTGCAAAGCAAACAATATAACTTACTTCACAAATTAAATATTTTTACATAATTATATTCTTCTTGACTTTAGATGAATTTACAAATTTGTTTTACTGGAATTGAAGTAATAATGCAAAAGATACACTAATTGATTATCAAGTGAATTTGAAAATTACGAAAATTGAAAATACATATACGAGATAAAAGGCGCCAATTGATCGAAGCTTCTCCTACCTCGTAACACCCGACCACTCGGTTCACTGAGTAGAGACAGAAAATAGGGGATTGCTAGGGCTCATCGCCGGCAGAGTTCCGGTAAGTCTCCAACAATGGCGAGCATACGGGGAGCATCAGCACGGCCAGGCGCATCCAGAGTTGAAGTCGATTCGGCCGGAAAGATACCGGAGTGGCACGCCCACGAGCTCAGGGAATGGCGCCCATGGCGAAACGGCTGGGAAGAAGATGAATTAGTTTCGGTTCAAATTGGCACCGAATTAAGCATGGAGGCGAACTAGTGATTCCATTTTACCTACCGGTAGGGTCGGAAGCTCACCGAAGAGATCTGCCGCCGTGCGACCGGAATTGAAGAAAGAGGCTCACGGTGGCAGCCCGATTTCGCATGAGACTAACCAAAAGTTTTTAAGGGGTTTTGATGCTTGAGGCTTGGTGATCCTCTAACTTAAACGGATTTGGAAACGATTGGCTGTGTCACAAAAATCACGAGTGGCTTCAGGTTTTAAAGCTCAAGGCCATGGCGGAAGAACAGAGGGATTTCAGCATTTTGGCTGCAGAGAGGAAGGAGGAGTAGCAGAGGAGTTGGGTGATGCTTTGGTGTGGAACGCAGAAGCGAAGCCGCGTGGAGTAGAAGGGACTAGACTAATGCTTCGGTGGCTTGGGCTACAGACCGAACAAGCTAAGCTGTGTTGAATCCAGAGAGTTCGGTTCTTCTTCGGTCTGTCGAACAAAGAGGAGAAGAAGGCGAGATGAGGCTGGCGAGTGGGGCTTCGGTCCTGTGAGGACCCCCATTTTTACACAGAATGCAAAAATGGAAATCTAATGTGCTTGCAGTACTAGTCCCTGGATCAGTAGCTAGCACGCACATTTCAACAAATGGAATCACAACCATACAACATATTGATTAAGCGGAAACGAATAATTACAGAAATAATACAACTCAAAGAATATAGCAGCAAAGAAGCAATAACCCGTAGTTTGCCCAACCGATCCAGCAGTAATGACTGCATAAATCCTTAGAAATACCGCGGCAAAAGGATCCGCAACTGCGATGAACAACTTCAAGCTTCGCACTAACTCATCCACCTACATAATAATTAAGCAAGGGTGAGTACTTTACGTACTCAGCAAGACTTGAGCAAATCCTACAATACATGCAGGCCATTTCAAAGGAGGCTACTACAGTTAATTTGCATAAAGCGAATTTGAATTTGTAAATCGAGTTATTTGCAAACGGAATTTACAAGAGCAAGAATAATTGATAGGAAATAGATACCACAGTAAGTAATACTCACAGCCCATCGTGAGTAGCGAATAATCCAAACCATAATGTCCATCAATGCCAGCCCTTCGGCAGAAAGCAACAGTTGCTAAAAACAAGTTTAGACCAAACCCATTTGAAAACAATAAAACATTTAACACGTGCAAGTTCACCAAGACACCCATGACCGCTGGTTCGCTAATCAATTAGATTTAAACTCGCAGAGGTGTACAACTGCACCCACAAGGAATGATCATCTCACCACGTCGACCATGGATCGCCATACAAGAGTATGCGAATGAGCGATCATACATAGTCGTTACATTACCTAGACATGGCTTTGACCAGCCCGGGACGTTAACCCCTGCCATAGAACTAGAAACACACACCCAAGCCGTGGATCCACATTCACACACCCAACACAACGTTTCTAAACACGGCAGGCGTACACCGTTGCATTAGCAAGTAGACTCGACCGAATACCCGTCGGGTATCTGGCCGAAAACTGTGCTAGCTCCGCCTACCAATGTACAAAGCCATGTCTAATTAACATAACAAGCTATGGCTACCCCATCCTCACCCTTGTGGTTTGTATGGATTTTCTTGGATCATACAACACGATGTTCGGTCCTTAGTCCGACACGGCGATACTCCACCCTACACTACGTGCAATTCCATTCGCACATCCGCTATTGCCAATAATCGCCGCATCAAAGCATAGTTTTATTTCAGGTTTTTAATCAAAGTATCGCAACCATTTTCCCAAAAAGGACCATTCGTGTTTCGGTAAAACATTTCGAAAGCAATTTTAATCATGATCATCTGTTCCTCAAATACTAAAGCATGGCTAAGCAGGAATAGTATGAACGTATATACCCATGATGACGTTAAGTGATGTCTAACCTTAATCTATGGTTATCAAGGTTCACATGTTCACAAACCATCAAAGGAGATCCACGAGACAACAGGTATAACTACCCATCCACAAAATAGCAATTTACATAAAGTAGACGCATGCATAAAACAATTTGATGCACAAAAGGAATATAAAATCTTGGGCTCAATATGGTCAAAGGATGCTTGCCTTGCTTAATTGCGATTACGACGAAGACGAGAATTGCGGTTGAAGACGGCGACGACGAAGCTAGAGACGTCGGGTTCTACACGTCGAAAAACGGAAAGACAGCAAAGCAAATAACTAACTTCAATAAAGGCAAAAGAACATAGATAGAGAACAAATAAACTCTGCACAAGAATAGGGATTGCTCTTTTATGAGTTTATAAATCTTATTTTACGAATTCAAGATGCCAAAATTGGTTAGATTAATAGAATTAAGCATTAGTTTGCAAAGTTCATTGATTTACTAATCACATTACTATTTCGGGTAACATTGCCATCTATGGGTTTTGCTCTATTAGGATTCAGATTCAAAGCAAGACGAAAAAGGAATATTTTCTTAGATTACGGTAGATCATATCTTAGAGATCATTTCTAAGCTATTCTTCACTAAATTCAGATTTAGATGAGCTACTTTATGAGCTAATGAAAAGGCTTGGTTGATCATGTTAGAGTATGAATGATTAGCTCTTTATCTTTAAATGATTTTGCTTAGAATTAGTCTCATGCAAGTTAGATCTATTGATTTAGGCTACTGAGATTATTTTCAAGATATTTGAGAAGGTTCTGGTGATACAAATAACTTAACTACGGATTCCTTTATTATTACCTAAAGTTTATTCGTTCGTATTAAGGTCTAAAGTAATGTGATTACTTAGGGTTATTCAGCTATTAAGATTTGTATGCGAACTATGATGAAATATGGTTATTTCTTCATAATAAGATGATTTATACTTTGTATAACAGTTCTAAGCTAATTCCATAAATTTTAGGCTTTGGTTGATACATTATTTTCATTGTTGAAAAGGCTTAAGTGGCATTGTAAAGTTGACGCTATTCGGAATCGGCCAAAAAGGGAAATGACAGGTTAACGCTTAAGGGTTTTGGGTTAATAAGAAGAATATGAATTTCTTAATGAAATAAGATTCTTTTTAAAGAATATGGTAGTATAAACTTTGTAGAGTGTTACTAAACTGATTTTACTGATTTTAGTATTTGGATGAGTTATTTTATCTATCGTTGAAATAGACTAAATGACCACATTTGCAAACCTTAAATCGGCCAAGTTTCGTTTTGAGTTTCTAACTACACCCTACATGATCTTTGATTCATTTTTCAGGCATTAGCAGAATACCATCCTAGAAATGTTTCAAAACTGGTTCGCATTATTTCAACTTCAATTGCAATAGATTATCTATTTACTTATTGTTATCATTAGCATTTTCTTTCATTAAGAACATGCAACTTGAGTTCGATTCTGAATATTTATGCATACATGGGTTCTCGTTGTTTCCAGGAACCAATTCAAGGTGTTATTACCATTTTATGAGCTATCATGCTATTATTTTGCTAATAGCCATTATAAGGTTCATTAAAGATGGCAAAGCAAACAATATGAATTTAATTCAACAATCCAGCATTTTCACATGTTTGAGTTTATTATGATTCCAGAACACTTCTAAATTTATTTAATGACTTCTGGAATTACATTTCTTTGAACACAACATCATCCCTACAAATGCTTATTCCCAACTTCAATTTCTTTAATTGTTTTGTGACTCAAGAATTAAGTATTTTTGTATATTTGAATACAACCTGAATTCTAAAACCTCATGAATATTGATTTTATCATTTCATGGTTTATTATACACAAAATCTCATTAACAACCATATTAACACCATAGTCAATGTTTAATCTGAATAATAGTCCTGTACTCCAAACATTAAATCTTTTTGTATATTTAGATTCATCCTGATGTTAGATGATTATATAAATTGTTTTCACTGGCTTCTAACTAAGGATGCACAAGCTATCAGTAATTAAATGCATTTCGGGCAAGAAATTAAATGCCAAAAAGGAGAAGGCGCTTTATCCACAGAGAAAACGTATTTCGGCCCAGCCTTCTTCTACCTGGAGCTTCTGACTCCCTGGGCCCCTTGCGCAGAGGGACAGAACAGGGGAACATCTAGGGCTTCGCGGCGAGGGCTCTCCGGTGGAGCTCTGGCGAATGCGACGGCACAGCGAGCTGGAGCACGACGAGGCGCAGCTGGAGGCAGTGTTAATTCGGCGGAAGAGCTTCCGGAGCAGCACGCCCACAGGCTCAAGCGGCAGCCATGGTGGTGACCGAATGGAGAAGACAAGCAAGGGCAGTAGAGATTAAATCGGTGGCCTTGTAAGCATCACAGGATCACAGGGAGTTCATTTTCGAAGTTCACCTGAAGAGGGAAGGCCGGAGGAGCTCCGCCCACGGTGGCCGGCCTTGGGGAAGAAGATGCTCACGGCGGCAGCCACATTTCGCATGGAGAGGACCCAATCTTTTTGAGGGGTTTCGATCAGCAGTGTCTGGTGATGCTCTAGCTAAGAGGGATTGGAAGGAGGATCACTCATTCTCCCGGATTTCGCTTCGCGGGTTGGAGCACAGAGCTTGGCAATGGTGTCTATTGGGGCAAGTTCTGGGCGACTCTGGCTGGGAGAGGAAGGAAGAAGTGAGGGGGAGTGAGGAGGGGGTCCTTGCGGTGCGGTTGATAGCCAAGAGGTGCAGCATTGAGTGGGATTCGTGGCAGCAATCGCTGGTAGTGCGCCACTCAGCTTCGGTGACTTCGCCAGTGGAAGAAATAGGGAGGAATGAACGGGGTTGGGGGAGATGGCCTGGCAGGTGGGGTCCTGGGTCCATTGTCAGTGACTGGGAATTCAACCATGCGCCAACGGAACGGGAAAGCAACGAATTGGCCCACGTGTCGGTGACTATCAATTTTCTTGTTTCGGATTTTTTTATTTTCCTTTGATACCAATTGAAATCTATTATTTTTAATATTTTGTTTTTCAATTGGATTTGATCTTAGGACGCTTCTGTAAAATTTTCAGCTCAAGATATTGCTCCAGGATTTTATAAAAATTCTGACAATACATTATTTTGATTTAAATGTTGTCTTCCCATTTTATCTCTTCCTTATTCTATGCATAAAATCTCAATTGGTAGCTAAAATAATTTAGTTGAATGATCAGGGTTCTCATGGCAATTTTTCTAAATTTTTACTTTTTACATTTTGCCTTTTTCCTCTTTTTCATTCTTTAATTCTATTTGTTGAATTTTTCATGCAATGCAAAACTCGTGGAAATTCAATTAAAACCAATGATGGCAAGAAACTCAGAAATAAATATTTTCAAATTTAAAATATTTATTTTTACTTTATTGAATTTTGGGGATGTTACAGATCTACCCCCTTTACAGAAATCTCGACCCCGAGATTTGGTGGGTCTAAGGAAAGAAATCGAAATATTCTTCTATGAGGCAATCTTCACGCTCCAGCGTTGTTTCTTCTTCAAACTGATTGCTCCGTTGAATCTTGATTATCTTGCAGCATTTATTACGAGTGCGACGTTTAGTTTCTTTTAGGATTCTAATTGAATGCTCTCGATAAGTTATTTCAGATTATAGATTGATTTCATTTAGCTGGGTGAGCTCAAAAGGAAGATGGAGATATTTCCTTAACTGCGATACCTAGAAGACATTCTGAATACTTGAGCTAAGATGACAACTTTAATTTATATGCCTTTTGTCCCAATTTTCTCAATGCTACGATATGGCCTAATATATCGTGGCGCCAAGGTTACATCGGATTTGGAAACGGTGAATACCACGAACTTTATAATTCTTGAGGATGAGATAGATTTGGGAATTCTTTATCGGAGGTGACTTTGTCGTTTTGTTGATACGTCGTCTTCATTGCAATTGCTTTACTAGACCTTCGTCTTGCGATTCCAAGTTGGCGTGCCAAGAAATAGAGAAGAAACCTATTTTAGTTTTAGGTAAGTAGAGGAGGGATATCAATACTTTCTACACATCTCTTTTAATTGAATAACTAGGGTTGTTAATAAGGATAATCAAATTTTAAAGAATAGCATTTAGTATGTTTAGGACACTAGAGGTGAAAGAAAAGATGTATTCTTATTAGATTCATTTAGAAAGAACTGAATACACAAGGGATGTGCTCAATATCACATAAGTGCTAGATACGATCATATGAAAAAGATGTTTATGTTCAACGCCTGATATCGAGGCGGGGGTTGACATGAGCACTTAATGTTTTCCAGGTCTTTGAGATAGCTTAAAAGTTACTAATGTCTTTCTCGACAAGGTGATGTAGAACTCTTCTCGGGCAGATGTTGGTGAAGTATCCAAATTCTTCTCAATTGATACAAGTGACATTATTCATTTTATTTGAAACAACGAAAGGTTGTTTCTTGATGATATAAAATAGATGATCGAGAGTGACTAGAATCAAGGAGTTGACCATAGAGTTAAACTTGAATTCGGGCGGGGTTCGGATACACGTATGCATCGCACCTACTACTACGCTGGTTGGTCATAAGCTTCTTCGCGAATCAACATTGTAGGTAAATGTCATGAATGATTTGGATTGATATTTTGAGTTGGAACCGATGTATGTCTAAAGAATTGTTGGTCTTGAGATCTTGGTACTGTGGGTTATGGGCCCTGCGCACGCATTGCTTGCGACTCTGGTTTAGGTAATTGTTGGCATAATGCTTATGTTTACCATAGCGAAATAGATGACATGTTTTCGGTTTTGCATATCGATAAGCTGTCCATTGGTGTTGTTGGAAAGAGCGAATAGATGATGATTGATATTGAGGATAACGTTGATTGGAATTCTATTGGGGACAAGAATTCTTGCTCAAGCGCCTTTTCTTTATTTGATTCTTGAGACAAACTGTTTCGATTTTATCTCTTCTACTCTTTGCGATTATAAACTTGGTGATGTAACTTTTGGTATGGTTATGGTTGTAGAATATATTTGTTCAACTTGCGGACATCGTTTAGCAACACGGTTCTTTTTGTGACAGTTGAAGTATTCACGCTTTTCTCATGGTGTGTCGTTCAGTTTAATTGCATGCTTAATATTATCTCGTGAATTTCAATTTGTTGCTTCTTTAGAACATTCTTTAGCCTAATGATTTTCTTTATCAGACAAGAAACATGCCATTGGAGATTGCCATTTACTACTTTCTTAGTGAAGGTAGTCACCGAATCTTGAGCAACGAAGAATTGGAATTTCATTTGTTGAGGTTGAAGTGCAGTGGTGATTAACGAATCAAGGGGGCATTGCGATGGGCAACGATCTCGACCTTCGCAAGGCAATAAATGGTATTACTTATAGGACGTTTTTCAGGAGAATAATTTCCTTCACAACTGGAATAGTTGATTGGATGCTCATCATCAGTGTGACCTATTTCCCCACAGCAAATGCATGCACGGACTTCGGATTTGCTGGGTTGACAATACTTTAAGGAATAATGCTTAGGTGTTAAATAGGATGTAGAAGGGACTTTTTGATCCAAACAATTTGTTCTCTCGGCAAGAGCTGGAATATAATCTTCATTTCGAGGTTGAAGGCCTGGTAGGATTTTACTTCCAAGCTTTTTGCTAAGAGATCTCGTCACAGGCATCCTGCAACGATATTTATTAAGACAAAGTTATTTAGACGGAGTTTCTTTTCAGTTACAAGGCAACGTCTCGTTCTTTAAAAGTTTAATGTATATTATTATTATCATTTCCGGGGATTGACTCATTTGTGAATTTCGACCGGAAGGTTCATACATGCACGAGAGTAATCCGAACGACAGCACAAGGTACTCTTCAAATTAGAATTCAAAAGAACACCAATTATAATGTCGATTATCATATCAGAGTTGTAGGGTTTCTAATCACTAGTGACTCCGTACATAGTTTTAAGTCTTCATATTTTGAGGATTCATGTGATTGTAGGTTAACTAATTGTTATTTGATTAGAGAAGTCTTTTATTTAAGATCCTCATTCAGATTTCATAGTAAGGGGTTCTATTTCTTCTGGTTTAGAATTTCTATATATGATCCTTCATGACAGATTGATGGAGGGGATGGTGAAGAACTTCTTGTGGTGGCTAGTCGTAACTACTTTTGACGATTGTTTGTTCGTTGATGTGTTGATCCGGTTGTTGAAGATGGATTCTGAAGTTTTGTGCAAACTTTGTATGCATGAACATGGGCATCTATGTCAATGCCGTGAACTTGCATACTTAGCGAAAAATCTTATGTCCAGATCCTTGGATAGCGTTGAGTTTTGTGTTGTTATGATGCTTCACGTAGTGAGGTAAAACTTGATTTTCCAATTGAGTGCTAACATGGCTATGATTTTATATTCAATCTCTTGGTTTATAAGGGTTACTTTGTGTCATACGAGTACATAGTTTCCATGTTTAAAGTTTGTAGCAAATTCTTTTCTGACATTACTCTAGTTTTACATTGTCTATTAGTAATTGTTCCTAAAGGAAGGATGTCGAATGATAATTTGGATAAGAAACGGATTTAGAACGAAAGGAAGGATTGTACCATGACCCTAGTTGTGCAATATATAAAATCTTTTGAAGGTTTATACTTCTAAGATACTATTTTATATTTTAATTGCTCCATAGCTATTGGTTAAGCATGCCTTACGAAAGTTCCCCGTAATAACAATACCGACAGAAATTTTAATTAATCAAATTGTAACACACTTTTATTTATTATATAAGAATTATACATTTCCGTATATCACATCAAAATTTTATTACGCAAATCTACTACTTCATGGTCATGTCTTCCATTCTAGTATTGAGGGGTCTGATTAAAGATTCGGCAGTAGAAGTACTTTTCGAAGGTAGTAGAAGCAGTTTTTTTTAGCATTAATTTATTAGAGAATTTTGGGGGTAAGTAGTGTCGGCATGTGGCATGATTGTAATGAAGACATTTGTTAAGTTCGATATATAGATTTGACAAGATTAGTTGACATTAGAATTTATTGATTCTGACAACTTGTGGTGACATTTTCTTAAGTAGTCCTTGGTAACGCCATATAAAAAAAGTACGAGGAAAAGGTGGTTTTAGTGTAGTTGAGCAAAAGAAAATAGAAAGAGTGGGTATTAGCTATGGGGAGAAGACAACAGAGGTTGTCTTTCTTTGAAGCGAGGTATTGACAAATGAAGATTGGGACTGACCTACTACGCTTTTTCTTTGCGCAACTCGATGATAATGTTTGTTCAAGGCTTATACTAACCCTACGAGGTCTGCAATTTCATTTTGAATGTCACTAGGATTTGGATAATAACCCCTTTTTTATTAAAATTTCTTATTAAGTAGGGTAACACATCGTAAATTTCAACCTAGTGGTTTAACATTCACGAGAGTAACCCGAAAAGAACACAAAAGATTTGCAACAAAATTTCAATAACACGTAAATACTATATATATATTCAACTTAGTAGGTAGGAATGGTATCTATGGTTTTTCCTTCTCATCGCCATACGTAGCTATGCATAAGCGACTTCTTGCATGCACTAGAATATTATGTCGCTCAGATAATACTATCTTTCAAGGTAAGCTATTCAGTGACGAGTTTTATTTTAATCTTGCGCCACGTGCTGCGTTAGTCTTCTGAGGCTTCGATGAAGTCGGAGAAGTTGTGATGCTTTGCTGCTTCTATGGAGTTGGAGAGGTTGAGATGCTTGTCACATCTATTTTCTTCAAGTTGCCGATATAGATGTCATGGCGTTGTTGATTTGCTTCGAAATTATTTCAAAAAGATTTGTTGGTGGTTTTCATTAAGCGAAGGATAAGGAGCGAAACACTTCTAGAGAGAATAATTTAAGACTGCAGAAAGAAAGTTCTACAAGGGGAAGCGGGTATATGTGATATCCAACAAGAGGATAGTATATATAGACAGAGAAACTAAATCCCTGAGATGGAAAAGAATATGTACACAATGAATGATGCTCTTTTATTCTTCTTTTAGGAAATAGAGTTTTCAACTTTTTCAGTTTTCCTTTTGACGATCATTCTAATGTTTACGTTCTGGAAGCATAGAACTTTTCCGATTCTAACTTAAACTCACAGTATATAATTTAGGCAAAATATGAGGTGAGTTTTGAGGCATGGCTAGAAATTATTAGTGAAAAAGATTATGTTTCAATTAACCTAAGGCAGCTTAAGCTAGTTTGGTGTTACTAATTTAATGAGATCTTAACTTGGTTTATATATGAATGGAGTGATCCCAAGCAAAGCTAAGAGTAGCCATGGGGACTGTATTACTAATCTGGATGAGACTTGATTTTGTGAAAGGTTAATGCCAATAATGATTACACATGTGAGAAATCCTATGGAAAGAAGAGATAAACTATTTCATGATTTTGTATTTATCCTATGGGTTGAGTTTTCAGTATTCATACATAAGGACAATTTATTATGAAGCTTTAACCATAATGGTCAAGTTACACATAAATCAGTCCTGACATTCAGAAACAGAACCAATTTCAAGTAGCAAGAGACATAACGACAACATAAATCGTTCTATATAACTAAAGCGGAATAATATGCTATGCACAAAGGGTTCTTATCTTAAGTTTGATCTAATACATTCTAATCATCTGCCTTTTACCGATGGGTGATGTTGTCTCTTTGTGAAGTAGCATCTTCAAGTTGTGCTTCTGTTTGGTTGAGGTTAGTGAAGTGTTGCACGACTTCACGGAGATTGTTGTCGATATACTCGTGGTCTTCTTTGGTAGGCATGAAGAATGGCAGCGACAAGTCTCGAACATCCTCGAATCGATGGCGAAGTTAGCCACTAGCGACCATTTCTTTTTCAGGAAAGAAGAGTTTGTTTACAAATCAAAATGAACGTAGAGACAAGAGTAGAATCCTTTGAATGAGGAAAGAATAGCAGAGTCTACATTTGGCAAATTCAGTAACTTTTGAAAATAGACTTTTGAATTTGCTTATTCTAATGCTATCGACCATTCTATCTAAGGTTTATCCTACGGTCAGTATAGCTCTGATACCAACTGTGAGGACCCCCATTTTTACACAGAATGCAAAAATGGAAATCTAATGTGCTTGCAGTACTAGTCCCTGGATCAGTAGCTAGCACGCACATTTCAACAAATGGAATCACAACCATACAACATATTGATTAAGCGGAAGCGAATAATTACGAAATAATACAACTCAAAGAATATAGCGAGAAAGAAGCAATAACCCGTAGTTTGCCCAACCGATCCCGCAGTAACCGACGAGCATAAATCCTTAGAAATACGCGGCAAAAAGGATCCCGCAACCTGCGATGAACAACTTCGAAGCTTCGCACTAACTCATCCACCTACATAATAATTAAGCAAGGGTGAGTACTTTACGTACTCAGCAAGACTTGAGCAAATCCTACAATACATGCAGGCCATTTCAAAGGAGGCTACTACAGTTAATTTGCATAAAGCGAATTTGAATTTGTAAATCAAGTTATTTGCAAACGGAATTTACAAGAGCAAGAATAATTGATAGGAAATAGATACAACAGTAAGTAATACTCACAGCCCATCGTGAGTAGCGAATAATCCAAACCATAATGTCCATCAATGCCAGCCCTTCGGCAGAAAGCAACAGTTGCTAAAAACAAGTTTAGACCAAACCCATTTGAAAACAATAAAACATTTAACACGTGCAAGTTCACCAAGACACCCATGACCGCGGGTTCGGCTAATCAATTAGATTTAAACTCTGCAGAGGTGTACAACTGTACCCACAAGGAATGATCATCTCACCACGTCAGCCATGGATCGCCATACAAGAGTATGCGAATGAGCGATCATACATAGTCATTACATTACCTAGACATGGCTTTGACCAGCCCGGGACGTTAACCCCTGCCATAGAACTAGAAACACACACCCAAGCCGTGGATCCACATTCACACACCCAACACAACGTTTCTAAACACGGCAGGGCGTACACCGTTGCATTAGCAAGTAGACCTGACCGGAATACCCCGTCAGGTATCCTGGCCGGAAAACCTGTGCTAGCTCCCGCCTACCAATGTACAAAGCCATGTCTAATTAACATAACAAGCTATGGCTACCCCATCCTCACCCTTGTGGTTTGTATGGATTTTCTTGGATCATACAACACGATGTTCGGTCCTTAGTCCGACACGGGCGATACTCCACCCTACACTACGTGCAATTCCATTCGCACATCCGGCTATTGCCAATAATCGCCCGCATCAAAGCATAGTTTTATTTCAGGTTTTTAATCAAAGTATCAGCAACCATTTTCCCAAAAAGGACCATTCAGGTTTCAGGTAAAACATTTCGAAAGCAATTTTAATCATGATCATCTGTTCCTCAAATACTAAAGCATGGCTAAGCAGGAATAGTATGAACGTATATACCCATGATGACGTTAAGTGATGTCTAACCTTAATCTATGGTTATCAAGGTTCACATGTTCACAAACCATCAAAGGAGATCCACGAGACAACAGGTATAACTACCCATCCACAAAATAGCAATTTACATAAAGTAGACGCATGCATAAAACAATTTGATGCACAAAAGGAATATAAAATACTGGGCTCAATATGGTCAAAGGATGCTTGCCTTGCTTAATTGACGATTACGACGAAGACGAGAATTGCGGTTGAAGACGGCGACGACGAAGCTAGAGACGTCGGGTTCTACACGTCGAAAAACGGAAAGACAGCAAAGCAAATAACTAACTTCAATAAAGGCAAAAGAACATAGATAGAGAACAAATAAACTCTGCACAAGAATAGGGATTGCTCTTTTATGAGTTTATAAATCTTATTTCTTAATTCAAGATGCCAAAATTGGTTAGATTAATAGAATTAAGCATTAGTTTGCAAAGTTCATTGATTTACTAATCACATTACTATTTCGGGTAACATTGCCATCTATGGGTTTTGCTCTATTAGGATTGATTCAAAGCAAGACGAAAAAGGAATATTTTCTTAGATTACGGTAGATCATATCTTAGAGATCATTTCTAAGCTATTCTTCACTAAATTCAGATTTAGATGAGCTACTTTGCGAGCTAATGAAAAGGCTTGGTTGATCATGTTAGAGTATGAATGATTAGCTCTTTATCTTTAAATGATTTTGCTTAGAATTAGTCTCATGCAAGTTAGATCTATTGATTTAGGCTACTGAGATTATTTTCAAGATATTTGAGAAGGTTCTGGTGATACAAATAACTTAACTACGGATTCCTTTATTATTACCTAAAGTTTATTCGTTCGTATTAAGGTCTAAAGTAATGTGATTACTTAGGGTTATTCAGCTATTAAGATTTGTATGCGAACTATGATGAAATATGGTTATTTCTTCATAATAAGATGATTTATACTTTGTATAACAGTTCTAAGCTAATTCCATAAATTTTAGGCTTTGGTTGATACATTATTTTCATTGTTGAAAAGGCTTAAGTGGCATTGTAAAGTTGACGCTATTCGAATCGGCCCAAAAGGAAATGACAAAGTTAACGCTTAAGGGTTTTGGGTTAATAAGAAGAATATGAATTTCTTAATGAAATAAGATTCTTTTTAAAGAATATGGTAGTATAAACTTTGTAGAGTGTTACTAAACTGATTTTACTGATTTTAGTATTTGGATGAGTTATTTTATCTATCGTTGAAATAGACTAAATGACCACATTTGCAAACCTTAAATCGGCCAAGTTTCGTTTTGAGTTTCTAACTACACCCTACATGATCTTTGATTCATTTTTCAGGCATTAGCAGAATACCATCCTAGAAATGTTTCAAAACTGGTTCGGCATTATTTCAACTTCAATTGCAATAGATTATCTATTTACTTATTGTTATCATTAGCATTTTCTTTCATTAAGAACATGCAACTTGAGTTCGATTCTGAATATTTATGCATACATGGGTTCTCGTTGTTTCCAGGAACCAATTCAAGGTGTTATTACCATTTTATGAGCTATCATGCTATTATTTTGCTAATAGCCATTATAAGGTTCATTAAAGATGGCAAAGCAAACAATATGAATTTAATTCAACAATCCAGCATTTTCACATGTTTGAGTTTATTATGATTCCGAACACTTCTAAATTTATTTAATGACTTCTGGAATTACATTTCTTTGAACACAACATCATCCCTACAAATGCTTATTCCCAACTTCAATTTCTTTAATTGTTTTGTGACTCAAGAATTAAGTATTTTTGTATATTTGAATACAACCTGAATTCTAAAACCTCATGAATATTGATTTTATCATTTCATGGTTTATTATACACAAAATCTCATTAACAACCATATTAACACCATAGTCAATGTTTAATCTGAATAATAGTCCTGTACTCCAAACATTAAATCTTTTTGTATATTTAGATTCATCCTGATGTTAGATGATTATATAAATTGTTTTCACTGGCTTCTAACTAAGGATGCACAAGCTATCAGTAATTAAATGCATTTCGGGCAAGAAATTGAATGCCAAAAAGGAGAAGGCGCTTTATCCACAGAGAAAACGATTTTTATTGACCTTCTTCTACACGAGCTTGACTCCTGGGCCCCTTGCGCAGAGGGACAGAACAGGGGAACATCTAGGGCTTCGCGGCGAGGGCTCTCCGGTGGAGCTCTGGCGAATCTGACAATGAAATGGTGGAGCCTGACGAGGCGCATTGGAGGCGATGTTAATTCGGCGGAAGAGCTTCCGGAGCAGCACGCCCACAGGCTCAAGCGGCAGCCATGGTGGTGACCGAATGGAGAAGACAAGCAAGGGCCGTAGAGATTAAATCGGTGGCCTTGTAAGCATCACAGGATCACAGGAGTTCATTTTGAAGTTCACGAAGAGGAAGGCGGAGGAGCTCCGCCACGGTGGCCGGCCTTGGGAAGAAGATGCTCACGGCGGCAACCACATTTCGCATGGAGAGGACCCAATCTTTTGAGGGGTTTCGATCAGCAGTGTCTGGTGATGCTCTAGCTAAGAGGGATTGGAAGGAGGATCACTCATTCTCCCGGATTTCGCCATGGGTTGGAGCCTGAGCTTGGCAATGGTGGCAATTGGGGCAAGTTCTAGGCGACTCTGGCCGAGAGGAAGGAAGAAGTGAGGGGAGTGAGGAGGGGTCCTTGCGGTGCGGTTGATAGCCAAGAGGTGCAGCATTGAGTGGGATTCGTGGCGCAATCGGTAGTAGTCGCCACTCGGCCGGTGACCGCCGATGGAAGAAACAGGAGGAATGAACGGGTTGGGGAGATGGCTGGCGGTGGGGTCTGGGTCCATTGTCGTGATGGGAATTCAACCATGCGCCAACGAACGGGAAAGCAACGAATTGGCCCATGGTTTGACTATCAATTTTCTTGTTTCGGATTTTTTTATTTTCCTTTGATACCAATTGAAATCTATTATTTTTAATATTTTGTTTTTCAATTGGATTTGATCTTAGGACGCTTCTGTAAAATTTTCAGCTCAAGATATTGCTCCAGGATTTTATAAAAATTCTGACAATACATTATTTTGATTTAAATGTTGTCTTCCCATTTTATCTCTTCCTTATTCTATGCATAAAATCTCAATTGGTAGCTAAAATAATTTAGTTGAATGATCAGGGTTCTCATGGCAATTTTTCTAAATTTTTACTTTTTACATTTTTGCCTTTTTCCTCTTTTTCATTCTTTAATTCTATTTGTTGAATTTTTCATGCAATGCAAAACTCCAGGGAAATTCAATTAAAAACCAATGATGGCAAAGAAACTCAGAAATAAATATTTTCAAATTTAAAATATTTATTTTTACTTTATTGATTTTTGGGGATGTTACAGGTCCACCAGTCAGTGCGGCGATGCAAGCTACAGTGTCAACTAGATAATGGTTGTTGCAATTTGTACATGAACCCGACGTTTTTTGTCACGAGTTTAATTAGCTCAAAAGTAGTTTTATCTCTTTTGAAATTTTCTAGAAATTTTTATGTAGAGAGATTAAGGTATGTGGTTTCCATTTTCTTTGGTTTTGCTCAATTCACTACTTTGGTTTTCATACAATAATTCCTTAAATTTAACTAGTTTTCAAAATGTTTTCGAATTTTTCCTTAAGAGCAATTGAAGTATATTATTTCTAAAATTTTGTTTTCCAGAAGGATTTGAGCTAAGAATGCTTCTGTAAAATTTTCAGGTCAAAATGTTGCTCCATTATTTTATAAAAATTCTGACATTGCAGTTTCCAGATTTTCATAGTAGAAATTTTTTAATTTTGAGAATTCTTAAATCAGATTATTAATTTATGATATTTTTAAGAGAGGTAGATATTGTATTGAGATATTCATGATAATTTTTACAGCTCCATTTCATGTTCCAAATTATTGTATTAATTATGACAATGCATTATTTTGATTAAAAGTTGTCTCTTGTTATTTATCTCTTCATTTCTCCATGCATAAAATTTCAATTGCTGGCTCAAATGATTTAATTGAATAATCAAGGTTCTCATGGCTATTTTCTAAATTTTTACTTTTTACTTCTTTATCTTTTTCTCTTTTTCATTCTTCATTTCTCATTTGTTTAATTTTTCTTGAAACACAAAAATCCAAGAAAATCCAAATAAAGCAAACAATATTCAGAAAATCCAGAAATATTCACAATCAAATTTAAATATCATAATTTTACTGTTCTAGAATTTTCGGGCTGTTACAGGATCCTTCTTGTCATCAAGCTTGATAGTAGCCAGATCATTGTTCAAGACTCAAAAAGGACTCCGGTGGAAAAATATCAATATATCATTGACACCCTAAACAGGTATATAGCACATATATATACGATAGTTTTCCTTATTATATATATTGAAATACCTTGTTAATTCCAACTCTGATAATTACTATTTATACTAACGCATCACACAGGGCATTCGCAAGGTTTCGAAAGAAGCAACAAGAAGATTTCGAGAACGAATTTAATGTACAAATAAGCACTCGAGTACGTATTAAAGAATATTAACATGTCGTAACAGTTTTTCATCCCAATAATTGCTTTCTTTTCAAATTTCATCGCAGATTCTACAACAGACGGGTGGAAACAACTTATGTAGCTATTATGTGTGCCACTATATCCAAAGTATTACCCACGGCGATGTGCCGACAACCAACGCCGAGATAGTGTGCACATGTCAATTTCTTAGTATTTACACTTTAATTACATATCCAGAGATTTATTTACTTCCCGCTTTGTCAGCCCAACATCGATGTGCAAGGCGTGATCCCGCCGCACCGGGTTGCAGCAATCCAAGAACAACTCATCGGCTTTATTGTCGACGAGATTGTATCCACCAAAGGCGAGTTCCATGCAAATGGTTGGAGAGATTGTCCTAAAATAAGGACAGGTGAACTGACATCAACGTCGACCAAGGGCACAAAGAGCGACGCACGCAAGAAATGAGCTCAAGATTCGCCCTTTTATTCTTTGAAACTTGTAAAAGTGGCTTATTATTTCATGTGTTCATCAACTTGTTCATTTTTTAGTCTATTAAGTTCGTATTTTTCTGTAAATGAACCAGTAATTATCTGAATGAGTACGCATGAATAATATATATTTAATTGTGTCAAAAAAACTCCTACAATTCTATTTATTTTAATTGTCAAAATCTATATCAAAAATCCCTCTCAAAACATATTCTATATTGAATATAATCAAAACGCTGTGCTGTCAGCCTCTTCACAAGCGGTTGATAACTCCAACCGCTTGTGGAGAGAGCCTCTCCACAAGCAGTTCGTAAGACCAACCGCTTTTAGAGAGAGCCTCTCCACAAGCGGTTGGTAACACCAACCGCTTGTGGAATTGTCGAACCACATGGGGAACCGCTTGTGGTACCCGACGGGGTATCACTCGCGGTATCACTCGCGGTTGCTTACAAGCGGTTCTAAAATCGCTTCTGAAAGCGGTTTCGAACCGCTTATGCATGCCCGATCCACAGTAGTGTAAGCCAATTTGATGTGTTAGATAATATAATTTTTTTATTCGTAGCAACACACGATCATGTTTCGTTATCAATTTTGTTTTCTGTAGCAATAACGGGCACTGAACTAACAATACTTAACAACCACTCGTGTGCCCGACTCGATCATCTAAGTCTGGTGGTCGCCACTGAAGGAAAAGGACTACTCGGACGGTGATATCCTCATTTTGTTGCGTATTTTAGAGGACAACCTGTTACTTTCCCTAAATCTTCTGCCGATTGCCTATTTATTATCTGATGTAATCTCTAACAAGATCGATCTACTATTCACATCCCCTTCTGCTTCGTTGAGGGCGGCTCTGAGCCGGTTGAGGGCGGCTCTGGGCCGGTTGTAGCCATGGTCGGTCTGTCTTACCGTCTGCCTCCACTGCCGACGACTACCTCACTGACACGCACGATGGGCAGCACTGCTGCCTTCAAGGCACTCGCCATTTCCGTTCTTGTGTTCATCTTCGCCGCGAGGAGCTCGCATGCTGCTCTGGTTACCCGTGATCATGACGATGGGAGTCAGGTCAGGTCACACATGTGCGTTCAGTTAATTTCTTAGTTCCTAGAGATCGATCTCTTCTACTGATCTACGTGCAGGTCTACATCGTGTACATGGGGCATCGAGGAGAGTCGTCGTCGGAGCTGTCCGAAACAACGGGTGGTTTATCTGCTGCCGAAGCTGCTCATCACGAGCTGCTCAACCAGGTCCTCGATGGCGGGTCAGGCTCCTAATTCCACCGCTTAAACGCAATTTTATATCTTCTTAGTCCCAAAGTCCATATTTTTTAAAAGACAGAATATCCAAAAAGTATGCCACATGATAGAAAATTACTCTCTTGTTCAAAATTATAAGGTATATAGTTTGAATGGTCTTATTTAGAAATATAAATTTTACATACAAATTCAATGAGGCTTTTCTTACTATATCTCTATTTATTCTCTCTCAATCATATATGTTCATTCATTATCACACACATAAATTATTATCTCTCATTTTCCAAAAAAATTAAATAAGGTATCTAAGTTATTTCCTCTCGTATCTTTCTCAGTTTCACGGCAACCTTAATCCAGTCAAAATAAGCCTCATATTTTTTAACTGATGGAGTACAATCTAAGGCCCATTTAAAAGGTAAGAATTCCACATGATTTTTATAAGGGGGACATCTAGGGATGGCAACGGGTCGGGTCGGGTGCGGGTTTTACAAAACCCGACCTGAAAAAAAACCCGAATCAAAATACCCGACCCAAACCCGAATGACCTATCGGGTAGAAATCTATATCCGAATCCGAACCCGACAGGTACCCGAAACCTGACGGGTACCCGACGGGTTTGTAAAGTATGAGACTATCAGCATTCAGCACTACCAGCAAGTCTGAAGTTCTGAATATGTTGGCCTCTGAAGCACTGCCAGCATTCAGTTCTGAACTCTGAAGCATAGACGACACCATATCTCAGCGATGACTAACTAAAACCACAGAGTTTCATTCAGATTCCAGAAAATAAAACCACGGAGTTTCATTCAGATTCCAAAAAATGACTAACTAATTGACAAGAGCATGTGCAAACATTTATAAAGGCTGAAACAGGAAGATGGATAGATAACAACCGTAGCAAATAAGATAGCTAGTTCCTTTGTGTTTGCTCAAATTTACATTTGAAATACAAACAAAATAGACCAGATAGAAGAGGCACATAGAAGTTAGAAAGGCTGCTGCAGCATTATGAACTACTAGACTACTAATTCCATTGTGATTTTAGGGACAACAAATCGAACAAGTGTGAAGCAAAAACACCTTCCTAAGTCCTAACACCATACAAAAAGTTATGTCTACTAAAAAGATCAGGAAAGGTTGAAACACAATGCAATCATCCAGATGATTACAACAATCAAGGTTCCTCTGATTTACCACCTAGAATAGGACAGACGCACAGAGAATGAGGCATTAGAGTAATGCATGAATCTTTGACATGAAGTATGAAGTTTGACATGCCAGCACAAGTTTGACATGAAACATGAAACTAATAATAGTTGCTTCTCACAAATTTTTGCTAAATTAAAGATCTTTGCATGATTTGAATCCTTTGATCTGCATAGAGAACATATATTTTTCTGTGACTTACTGATCCTGATGTTCTAGGTATCTCCCCAAGTAATGCATACAGGAGTGAAGATTTCCCTGAGCCAACTGGGCCACAAACAGCCACTTTTTCTCCTCGCCGTATGCTAAGGTTAACATTCCTCAATGCCAGATCAGCTCCACTTGCATTCTAGCTGAAATTTCCGTCTAGCACATGAATGCTGACATCAAAGTCATCTGAAGGTACCATCTTCACATCCTCCTCTTTGATCTCATCTTCGACGAGGAACTTCTCAATGTGGTCTAACGACACCTTGTACTGGATCATCATAGTCAGGATCTCAGGAAGCATCCTCACCGGCTCAGCCATGACTCTCAGGGTGGCAAAGACCGTGAAGAGCGTACTGGCATTGAGCGGCGGGCTCCTCGTCGTTGCGGTGTACATCACCGCAGAGATAACCGTCGGGGACATCCAGTAAATGACCACGCCGTAGGCCTTCTTCATCTGCGTCTCCCTCAGCCATTTGAACTCGGCGTCCCTGAGCGACTCGATCACGCGCTGAAACTTCTCCTCCCGTGACTACAGCTTGATGATCTTCATGCTGTTGAGTATCTCGAACGTCGACCAAAGCCTCATGTCCTGCGCAACCATGAACCTTGCCTGGTACCCTTGCAAGATCTTCGCGAACGGGGTGTGGAGCTGCGGCCGGAGAGATGGGAGGTGGGGCGGCCGGCGGCGGTCGGAGAGCAAGCAGTGTGGGCGGCGATCATCGGCGCCCAGAGCCTAGATCTTGATTCGCCTCCGCCTCCGGTGCTTGTGTGCTTGACTTCGTGGGTGGGGCCGCGAGGCTAAGGCGCCGATGGGGCGCAAGCGGCGCTAGCGGTCGGCTGGAGAAGGAGAAGTGGAGATGGGGATGGCCAGGGGAGTGGGAACTTGGATCTGGGGAGTGGGGACTGGCCGACTGGGGAGAAGCCGCCGAAGGAAATGGGGAAATGGGGAAGAGCACTAGGGCAACACAGAGGTGACTCAGCCGATTAGGGAATTTCGGGTACCCGACAGGTACCCATGGGTGATTTTATAAATCCGACCCATATCATCTCGGGTACCCGACCCGACATACCCATGGGTAAAAAATAGGATCCGAATCTGAACCCGACGGGTGCAGGACCCGCGGGTCTGATTGCCACCCCTAGGAACATCCAGCGAGTAGAACTCTGTACAATTTTTAAACTTCAGGTCTTGTACCGAGTGCGATGACCAGCGATTTAGCTGTGCACACCATTTAATGGAGTTTCTTCCGTCCCAAAAAAAAAAAAAAAGAAAAGCCAACGGAGTTTCTTTGTTGAATGTTTTTTTTTAAATCATGTGTTCCAAACAGGCGTTATATAGTACTGTAGAAACTGAATGTATGTACTGTATTGCAGCTCTACTCAGGGGAGGATCATCTACAGCTACAAGAGGAGCCTAAATGGATTTGCAGCCAGACTGACAGAACAGGAGAAGCATAAGCTCTCCGGTACGCTCACAAATCGCACGCATCCCCACGCGTCATATAGCCAAATAATTCGCACAATTCCTTGCTATATCAACGTGTGTGTGTGCTCTTTGCATGATAGCTATGGAGGGCGTTGTGTCCGTCTTCCCAAGCAGGACGCACCAGCCCCTGACCACAAGGTCATGGGACTTCATAGGCTTCCCTACGGCGGCAAAGAGAAGCCTGAAGCTGGAGGGGGACGTCATCGTCGGCATGCTCGACACCGGCGTGTGGCCGGACTCCCCGTCCTTCTCCGACGAGGGCTTCGGCCCACCGCCGAGCAGATGGAAGGGAACTTGCCATAACTTCACGTGCAACAAGTACCGAAACTATTCTCTGCAATAATGTAGCGAAAAGATGTGCAATGCCCATGGGTTATTTCCTTGTGTAGTGCAAAGCCGTCCAATCGAGAACAAACGCTTAAAAACCCTGCTTGACAAACGCTGACAAACGCCGACAAGGCTCAAGTAACACCACAAAAACTGCTTGTTTTCTGATTGGACGGCTTACAACCAGAAAGAAGGGTCTGTTTGATAGAGCTTCGGATTCCAATTTTATTTAAGATCTGAAACTTATAGGCTAAAATAAAGTGAATTAAGTTTATATTTTTAGTCTAAATTGTAAACAAGAAGATTTATCTAAACACTCTTAGGCCCTGTTTGGGAGAGCTCTAGCTCCCAGCTCCAGCTCAGATCTGAAACTTATAGCTAAAATAAAATGAATTAAGTTTATATTTTTAGTCTAAAATGTAAACAAGATGATCTACCTAAACACTCTTAATGTATCCACAGCTCCAGCTCCAGCTCCACCAAAA
Source organism: Guadua angustifolia (assembly GCA_036346375.1). Lineage (NCBI taxonomy): Eukaryota > Viridiplantae > Streptophyta > Magnoliopsida > Poales > Poaceae > Guadua > Guadua angustifolia. The sequence goes on from CM070512.1 coordinate 44,290,486, forward strand.
TCCACCAAAATCCACTAAAATGTAAACAGTCCTAAGGGGGTGTTTGGGACAGCTCCAGCTCCACCAAAATCCGTGGAGTTGGTGGAGCAGGGTATTTCTAGCTCCAGAAATTTATGGAGATGGAGCTGTGGATACATTAAGAGTGTTTAGGTAGATCATCTTGTTTACATTTTAGACTAAAAATATAAACTTAATTCACTTTATTTTAATCTATAAGTTTCAGCTCTGAGCTGGAGTTGGGATCTGGAGCTCTCCCAAACAGGACCTTAATGTACTTACAGCTCCAACTTCATGAATCTGGTGAATCTAAAATTCACCAGATTCTTAGAATCTGAAAAACTGAATCCCTACCAAACAGACCCTAAGTCTGACAATCGATTCATGTTATCGAATATCGACATGTGCAGGAAGATCATCGGTGCTCGCGCCTATAAAGGATCCAACGGCCGGCTGTCGCCGGTGGACACGGCAGCCACACGGCGTCAACCGTGGCTGGCCGGGTGGTCGGCAACATCAGCCTCGGCGGCCTAGCCGCCGGCACGGCCCGGGGCGCGGTGCCGGGCGCCAGGCTCGCCATCTACAAGGTTTGCTGGGACAACAGCTGCGAAGACGAGGACATCCTGGCGGCGTTCGACGACGCCGCCGCCGACGGCGTCGACGTGATCTCCTTCTCCATCGGGGGCAAGCTCCCGGCGCCGTATTTTGAGGACGCGAAAACGATAGGCTCGTTCCACGCCATGAGGAGCGGAGTGCTCACCTCGGCCTCGGCCGGGAACTTCGGCCTGGATGGCGGGCGCGTCTGCAACGTCGCGCCGTGGATGCTGTCCGTCGCGGCGAGCAGCATCGATCGCCGGCTGGTCACCAACCTGGTGCTGGGAAACGGCACGACGGTAGTGGTGAGCCATTAGTTGATGCACCAAAATTTGCGAATTGTTTATGACGTTGAGGATCATTTGATGCTGTTCTTGTGATCACAGGGAACCTCCATTAACATCTTCCCCAAGCTAAAGAAAGCTCCACTTGTTCTTGCCATTAGTGGGTAAAAGCGTAACTAAGTGTAAATTGTTGTAGATATATTGACATGAGCTGTTCTTTGTACTATTGGTTTAACATTTCAACCGTGCTGAAGTTCTTGTGAACCAGAGTCACTGGCCGGACGGTCATACAAAGGGAAGATCCTGCTCTGCGCCGCGCGGAACAACGGCACGGGCCCGCTCTTGGCTGGCGCTGCCGGCGCAGTCGTCGTCAGCAACGAGCCCGACGTTGCCTACTCGTTTCCTCTCCCTGCCATCATGGTCACTCAAGATCAGTTCACCGGAATCCTGGCCTACGTCAGAAGAACCCGGTATGATCTAGTTCAGTAGCTCACAATTTTCTGATCAATGCAATTTGCAACGCTGAAGCCTGTAGTTTTTATGGTTTTTTCTGTTCTTCAGTAAACCTGTGGGCACCATACACATCACCGAGACAGCCTTTGATTCTCAAGCCCCCATCGTGGCCAAATTCTCATCTCCAGGCCCAAACATGATCACTCCTGGGATCTTGAAGGTTGTTAATTAATCAGGTTCAATTCAATATCCTGGAATCAAGAATGAGAAATTCTGTTGCTCATGCATGTTTGTATATGGCCGTGAATGAACGTCGCAGCCTGATCTGTCAGCGCCGGGGATCGACATCCTGGCGGCGTGGACACCGCTGTCGTCGGTGTCCGGCAACCGGAACGACAAGAGGAGCGTGCTGTTCAACATCGACTCGGGCACGTCCATGGCGTGCCCGCACGCGACCGGCGCCGCGGCGTACGTCAAGTCCTTCCACCCCGACTGGTCGCCGGCGATGATCATGTCGGCTCTCATCACCACAGGTAATTAGTTCACTCCCTGATCACTTTCCCATCTTCTGCTGCAATAGTAATTATCAGATTGTTTCAAGAAAACTTGCGCATTGGCGGCGTATGCATGCAGCTACTCCGATGGACCCGTCGCGCAACCGCGGCGGCGGAGAGCTCACCTACGGCGCCGGGCAGCTCAACCCGGAGAGGGCGCGCGACCCGGGCCTCGTGTACGACGCGCGCGAGAGCGATTACGTCCGCATGCTGTGCGCCCAGGGGTACAACTCCAAGCAGCTCCGGCTCGTCACCGGCTCCAAAGCCACGGCCTGCCCGGCCGGCCGGGGAGGCTCCGTCGGCGACCTCAACTACCCGACCATGGCTGTCCATGCCGTGCCGGGGAAGAACTTCAGTGCCCACTTCCCGCGCACCGTCACCAACGTCGGAGCGCCGGGCTCCGTGTACGTCGCCAAGATCGTCAGCTCGGGGCCCTACGTCAGGGTTGCCGTTGCGCCGAGGAGACTGGCGTTCAGCGGGCTGCATCAGAGGATGTCGTTCACCGTGTCGGTCGCGGGTGCGCTGCCGGAGGCGGATGAGTTCGTCTCGGCGGCCGTCGTGTGGTCCGACGGCGAGCGTGACGTGAGGAGCCCGGTGATTGTGCATAAGGTGGATGTTTAATTGGAGAATTGGAGTAACCCACAAGCGGAAAGTGGTCTTGATACTTCATTTTTAAGATGAATTCAACTTTTTTTTCTGAGATATAAACTGGGAATTGTTACAATTCAATGCATGTAGTAGCAAAATAGCTAGAATTGATAGGGATCTGAAGTTCTGAAGAACACTTGTTACAGCAGCTCAATAAAAACTTGCAGTGGTTACATGAATACATCGTAGTTCTAAATCAAAACATCTCAATAAAAGGTGACGTGTATATGATGCGACAAATTACGATGTCCATTAGGTAGCATGCCATCCCTGTTAAAACAATTATGAACAGCGAGAAACAAGCTCACCTCATGATTTAATTGACGAGCACGAGCTCGTGTCATTGGACCTTAAAGTGGCAAAATATGAGGAACAGCGGGTGTAGTGTGTGTATTCGAGGAATTGATGTCCTCATCATCCCCTCCCCTAAAATTGGAGTCATCCTCGACTCAATCTCATCTTCTTCTCCCACATATGGCTTTAAATCTGAAACTTTAAACGTGGGACTAATCTCGAAATCTATAGACAACTCAAGTTTATAGGCATTGTCATTAATCTTTTCAAGCATTTTAAAAGGACCATTAGCTCAAGGCATTCTAGTCACGAAACCGGCATTCTGTTCAGGACGATCATCCATATTGTCGACACTTTCTTCACCTTCATCATCCTCTATGTTGTCGGCGGGGAATGCTTCTTCATTTCTACGGGCAGCAAGATTGCCCACCCTTCGACCTCCACTGGGAGGTGCAGGATCTGCATGTGGAGCGGCTGTCTCTTAAGGTACTCCATTCTTGTGACGAGGTTGGCAATGCTCCGCTTGATTCACTCCATGTCTCCATCCTATGTCATTGTCTTGAGCAAGCTTGGTGAGGTTTGTGTCGATGCCTCTCAATGCGCTTTGATGATCCTCCATGTACTTCATGAGCTCAATTTTTGCAACACATTTGTCTCCACCCGGAACTTCATTATGTGATCCTGTCATTGTTAGTAGAAGACAAGAAGGAAGAAAAAAAACACGGAGTATATATTCTTCCTAATCAACTACTAGGTGATGAACAAGGGGTAAAGATCACTCTTGCTCAAGCTTCTTACCCAGCTCTTGTAAGTTTCTTACCTACTGCGACAGCGGTACAATCCGGTAGGCTGTTCATGATAACTGGTGACAGTGATGGAGCTAGCGATTGCAAAGTAAATCTATAACTGAGTTGGAAGAAAAGTGGAGCTCGGAAGGCTATGTATATGTAGCAAGGATTAACAATAATTCAATTTAGAAATTGCAAGACTGAAGAGTAGTCCCAAGCTAGTTTGTGTTGCCGGCCTAAACTTGTCTCGGACCTAGTTCAAGCAAAGCGAAGCATACAATTATGCAAATGACTCAAATGATGCAAGCACTTCTCAATTTTTTTGTGTGGCTTTTGATTTTTTTTTTTTGGCACTTGACTTTTTCCTTTCCTCTATTTTTTTTTTTGGTGCGGCTCTTCTCTTTTTTTTTTCTTTTTGCACCTTTGTCCCCCCCCCCCTCTCTCTCTCTCTCTAACTCAAAGGTATACCTCTCAACTCATGTAAGGATGGACAACAAAGCAAAAATCTCATGTTTTGGAGTAAGAGAAAACGTTAACCAGATGATTGAAAAAATAGCAGAAATAGCACAGTAAACTTCCAAGGCCCAGAACTTGGTCTTAGAGGCCGATTTTGAGGGTAAAAGATTGCACATGTCTAAAGACTTGTGTTTTTTTCACATGTGCCTCGTCATCCTCTTCGAAACAAAAAAAGTACGTCCCAATCGAAGTCTGTATGCAAAAGTTATGCCCGTTTTACTGAGCACTGCACAGTAAAGAATTTTGCTATGCACGAACAATTCTTTCCTTGGGTTAGAGTTAAGCTTCCCTGGACCAAACAACCAAACTGTAGCTCTCAGCCAAAAGGGACCCTACTATGCAAAGAAAACAGAGGGTACAACACGGCTACCACAGAGCAAGGCTCAACACTAGACCTCGACTCGACTAGAATCGATGAACACGACGACTCGGCGAGGGACCAAAATTTAGAAAAAAAAAATGAATGAGAAATTGCAGGCACAAAGGGTTTGGACAGGGATGAAAAACGATGAACAAATATTATTTTTTTGTGGGCCAATTTTCTGGGCTCTAGGACGAAGAACAGAATTAATCTTAAGGGGAAAAGTGCTGATACCTAATGGGCAACGCAACTCTGATACCACTTGATGCGACAACGACCCAATCTTTCGATAGGTTCTAATTTTGCGGCACGAAGACGTTCACATTCCAAGGACTTCCAATCAGTGAAGATTGGATCCTTGCAATCGCTACACCCATGCACTTGTCGTTATCAACCGTGCTCACGCCCAGATGACCTAACCACGAAGGTTAATTCCTGCACACAGTAAAAGAAACAAGCAAAAAAGAGAAAGAAAGCAATCTGCCAATTCAAAACAATCAAAGTTGAGGTTAGCTCTTTCACCAAACTAGGTCTTGCGACACTACTCCGATGAACAAGTGTTTCACACGCAATGGAGAACAATCTTAGCAAAATAACCTTACCTGATCTGATGGCGGCTGCTTGTTTTAATGATGCGGCAAAGGGAGAGGACAGCCACGGCCAGGAAGGGGACATGCTAGGGTTGCCTCCCACGCCCACAACATGGACTTGGGCCCTCTGTTGAGATACAAGGTCTGTGGCCCAAAGAAAAGGTGGCGCAACACCTTCTAGAAAACAACAGCCATTTATTGGGACTATTTGGAAGCCTTCTCGATATAATTTGAAGATGAGGTTAGATCCATTGGAAATATCATGAAATAACCTTTCAATAGAGTACTTATACACCTCCGTCTGACGACGTATGAGAAAGTTATGACCGTTTGAATTCAACGTTGTTAGGCTGACTCCAACTCGAATTGCAGCCCGAAATGTCTTGCTCTCCAAATTGAGGATGGAGACTTGGCGTTGCATCTTCACCAATATTCCTAAGTAACAACAAATCACGATGTCCATTAGATAGCATAACATCCCTGTTAAAATAATTATGAACAGTGAGGAACGCGCTCACCTCATGATTTAATTGACAAGCACAAGCTCGTGTCATTGGACCTTGAAGTGGTAATATGTGGAACAGCGAGTATAGTGGATGTATCCGAGGAATTGATGTCCTCGTCAGTATATATTGGCAAGTGTAACAAATTTGGATCCTAGTACACATCCACAACTAGTGAATGTTTTCACTTGCATCTAGTGCATGTTCCCTTCCAACATACAGTAAAATATGTGATTCAAACACTCATACAGCAGTAGTTCACATTGAAACGTGATTCAAACACTCATACAGGAGTAGTTCACATTGAAACGTTTTCTTAAACTAATGCGACACACAGAATACTTGTTGTCAAAGTTGCAACAGCTACAGGAGATTGCAGGGCTAAAGGAGCATATGGGGCATGAATGACTCATACTAGGGGACTTCAATATGATATATCAGACGGTAGACAAAAATAATGCCAACCTTAATAGGAGGCTCGTGGGAGCCTTTACAAGGGTGTTAGATGACGTGGAGCTCAAGGAGATTAGGTTAAATAGTAGAAGGTACACTTGGGCAAACGACAGGATACCCCCATGTTAATAAGGATCGATCGTATGTTCACCACAAATAAATGGGACATTCTATTCCCAGATTGCCACCACCAGGCTATCTCTTCCCTTGTCTTAGATCATTGACCGCTGCTACTAATAGGGTAGATCAAGCCAAGCAAATATCGAGGGTTCAAGTTCGAGAGCTTCTGGATCAAAATACCAAATTTTTCGTAGGTACTCCAGCAAGCCTTAGAATGAAGTTCAGCATTTCTCCTTTTATTTATACTCTAGAAAGTTAATTCAATGTGTGGCAATGTGATTACACTATCTACTTTCATGGCTCTTGATAGAAAAATGAGACTGAAAATGTCATATAACGTTCTGTATTACTAATCAATCTGCTATTTCAATCTGTCCTAAAAAATGAAAGGGAAGTAATCACTGAACAATCTATTTCACCTTGTCTTGGAAGCCTGCAGAGGCGCTACTGACAAAACATCAGCAAGACCTCTCTGGATAGCATCGCAATTCACAGGTCATGGTTCGTGATCACCAGTAGTCTTTGCAAGAACATGATCCATCCTTGAAATAATGGAACCGAATCCGATCCCTCACAACGATCTCGATGCCATACAGCTTAGATATGAGTTTGCTGATCGTGTGGCAGTCTTTGCACACCCCCAGGTTCTTTAAAATCTGAATGGGTGCCCCAGGTGTTGCGTTGAGTAGGCCAAGCGATGTAGCCAGCCGCTGGCTGTGCAAACGGAGGGCGGCACCCTTGGTACAGTCGACACCAACAACCATAGGGGCCTCTGACGAGTCTGGCTTGTATCCAGCGGATGTTAGCCTCTGTTCAATCTCATCCAGCTTATCATAAATCTCCTCTGATTGAGGGTGCGACGTATAACCCGCGACAAACTGGTGCACCAAGCCCTCCATTTCAATGGAGCTGAACCCTGGCTCTATCTTGACACCCTCTTTGCACATGAACCGCTGGACGATGCCCACATCATTCCACCACTGCACAGATGCATAGATCCTCGAGAGCAGGACATAGACACCGCTCACAGCATCATCAGGGACATCAAGTGCCAGCTTGGCCATGGCCTCACTAAGCTCCAACCCAGCATTCTTCTTGCAGCATGCATCAAATAGGCTCCTCCAGATGATGGCATCAGGCCGGCCATTCATCCCAGACACAACATCGAGGGCCTCTTCAATGAACCCAGCTCGTGCCAAGATGTCCACCATGCACCCATAGTGCTCAATCCTAGGCTTGATCCCGTGCTCACCCACCATCATCTCGAAGTATCTCCTGCCCTCCTCCACCAGCCCACCATGGTTGCACGTGCTCAGCACTGCGACGAACGTGATCAACCTTCTCTACCCGTGTCATCCGATCAAACAGCTCCACCAACTCGCGCACGCATCTGTGGTTGTCTAGCGTGAGGATCATCACGTTCCACGACGCGAGGTCCCGTGTGGGCATTCTGCCGAACATCTGCCGCGCAAGCTCTACCGCTCCGCACTTGCCAGACAGGTCCACGAGCGAGTTGTTGATCAGAACGTCTCGGGACACTGCCGCACCGTTGCCGTCTCTCCCGAGCTCCCGGAGCAGGATCGCGAGCGCGTAGACGCCTATCGAAAGCGCGCCTGAGCCCGCGCACGCGCCAAGGACGCTCTGCACGGTGTATGCGTCGGGGGCAAGGTCGGTGTCGAGCTGCATCTCCCGGAAGAGGTCGAAGGCGGCGAGGTGGTCTCCGTTGCCGGCGAGCGCGTCGACGGCGGTGTTCCAGGAGACGAGGGACCTATCGGGGATGCGGCGGAAGAGCGCAAGCGCGGCCACTGGGAGGCCGCAGGAGGCGTAGAGGTGGAGGAGGGAGTTGGCGAAGACGGTGTGAGCGGGGGCGGGGGCGAGGGCGAGCTTCACGGCGAGGAAGGCGGCGGCGGGGAGGGAGGCATGCGGTGGCGGCGGGGACGGGGAGGCGTGGAGGGAGCGGAAGAGGAGGAGCGCGCGGTTGGACCAGCGGGAGCGCGCGAGCGAGCGGAGGAGTAGTTGGGATCTGGGCCGTGAGCTAGGGTGGCGGGGAGCGGGGAGGCGGCGAGGGAGGGCATGGCGGCGGCGGTGAGGCTGGCATGATGACGTCGCGGCGTGGGTTTGGAGGGGTTTTTGGGTGGGGGCGGGGAGGACATGGTTGCAGCGCGCGTCGGCCGATGGGCGTCTTCGACGATTTTTCCGCGCGTGCAAACCCACGCCGTTCGGCCGCGCTTGGCGACTCCTAACCTGCTCCGCCGACTAAGCGCCGGGCCCGCGCAGAAGGTGGTAATGTGAGGAGGGTCTTTCCCCGTGCCGAGCCCGAGCAAACTCCGCGGCGCGCGGTGATCCAGCGGTGCGTCCGCGCCGCGCAGGCTACCATGGGCGCACAGCCGCAGCGCGCTCTGTGCACTCCAGCCCAAGCCTGCTGCCACCTCGTGCTCTTTGCCAGCCCGGGCACGCTGCATCTGACGGAACGAAACGCGGCTTGATATATGAACTGAGGTTTGCGCGGCTGCAAATCTGGCTGGCGATCGACCAGCGACCCCCGCTGTAGCTGATGGAGGCCTCTGTGCAAGCGTCCAACCTGGGAAGATGCGACAAGACGCCGTGCCACGTCCGTGCTGGTACATCCCAAACAGCTCCCTAGATATTCCGATGATGGACACTGGTAACCACCAACACAACCCATGTGGAGGCATTACACAGCACGTGGATGTAAGCGCATCATCAGGACCTAAGAAGCTCGATACAGACAGCACCCACATGCCAAGAAATCGATGCATCATGCTTCACATGCCAAGAATTCGATGCATCCCCACGTCCACCCGTGCTTAGGGCTGGAAATTTGGCTCGCGGTTCGCAGCTCGGCTCGGGCTCGGTCAGGCTCGGCTCGGCTCGGTCGGCCATGGCTCGGGCGAATTTGAGCGAGCCTATTTTTTGTGGTTCGGTTTTTTAGCGAGCCGGCTCGGCTCGGCTCGCCTCGGCTCGCGAGCCGGCTCATTGGCTCGGCCCAATTAGCCCATATGAGCAAAACTCTAAACGATACTTTCTGAATTTTGAATTCTTGAATCAGTGATGTTGCAATGTCAGTGTTTCTGTTTACTAATTGTTCTATTGAACCTCTAGGTTTACTAATTTGAATGCAATATTAGTGTTTACTAATTCTGAATGCAATTTCTTGAACTCTTGATAATAAATGCAAATGCAATTCTGTTTTTTTGTTAGTAATATCTTGACTTTATTACTTGAAAGCTATATTGTTTGGTCATTTATGAAGTTTTATATTAAAATTTGAAAAAAAAATCATATTAGTCTGGCTCGGCGAGCCGACCTCGAGCCGAGCCGAGCCGACTTTTTGGACTCGCCTCAGGGCCGAGCCGAGCCTGGCTCGGCTCGTACATTGACCGAGCCGCACCGAGCCGAGCCGAGCCTCGTTTCCAGCCCTACCCGTGCTGCAACCATTGCAGCCTCAAAACAAGTAATACCCCATATTAAAGCTTGCAAGGTTCCGGCAAGGGGAGCTTGTCCACGTGTCAAGCGGCAATTTTCCAAAAAAGTCCATCCATTTCTTCAAATTACGTATAGGTCCCTGTGAATTTACAAAATGGTCCTTTGTAATTTTTTGTGAGGTGAAGAAAAATTTTCCCGGATTGCGTTTGGGTCCCTGGTTTGTTACTTTACGAAAAGATGCACCCGTTAAATGCGAATCGCGAACAAGTCCTTTTCTAATTTTTCGGGATAGCGGTCGGGTCCAAAAATATAACAAATAGGTCCGCGCTCTTTACGTACAGGTCTTTTCTCCATTTTTCCCAGAAAAAATATTTCCGTGCTCCGTTTTTCCTCGTTTTTTCCAGGAAAAATGTTTTTGTGCTCCGTTTTTCCTCCAGAAAAAAAAATTCGTTTTTTCCCAGAAAAAATGTTTTCGTGGTCCGTTTTTCCAAAAAAATGTTTTTGTGGTCCGTTTTTTCTCCGAAAAATGTTTTCGTGGTCCGTTTTTCCTCGTTTTTCCAAAAAAATGTTTTCGTGATCCGTTTTTTCTCCGAAAAAAAACACAAATTTATTTTTGTTCGCGCGCGCGGCGTGCCGCCGCGCTTCCTTATCTAGTTTCAACTATAGGCATCCATTTCCCTGGCATGTGAGGCCATCGATCCTGCCCACGCCAACACGATAGGATTGCACATGGCCATGTCTAGGCAACGAGTTCAGCAGATTCAGAATTCATAAGCAGCAGGCGACCGAAACCAGAGAGCTCACAAGTAACAAAACAGAAATGTGTAATCTTCTAATAAGAAGTACTATAGCAACACAGTCAATCTGCCGGGGGTGATTAATGGACATACAGGGATGAACTACGGCGATCAGCACCGCACCGGCACTCGAAATGTCCTCGCAGTCATGAATTATTATAGTTGCCTAGTACATATATGAAGCCTCTATAAATCACACGGTGTACGACTGCTGAATGGTCTCAATGTCCAAACCCTTCTGCCTCACCACCGACTCCACACGTCCCTTCAGGGTGGTTAATTCTCTCAACCTACAATTCAGATTACAGTTAGTGCAAATACTCAAGGATAGTTGGGCTAAGATCATCTAAAGTACTGCCATTGTACCTCGCGATTTCAGCTCTCCTACGTGCATCTTCTGCAAGCTGGTTGAGTTCATTGGCGCTGGCCCTGTCAGGGTAAGCGGCCGCCGCTGGTGTCTGTAGCCCATGGAGTGTCCTCTGAGCGGTCGCCCACTTGAGCTCCCTTTCTTCCTTGCCGAAATCCTTCTTCCTCGTGAAGGCAATCTGTGTGGGAAGCAAGCAAGAACAGATGAGTACACACCTGACAGGTAACTAAATGTTGGGTGTCGGGGAGTTCAATTCATGTTCTTACCCTTTGCTCAAGGACAAGATCCCATGCTCTCCCACTCAACGCATAACGAGTGAGGAATTTGATGACATCCAGTGGCAAGTAGAAGACGATGTTGTAAAGCCAGATGACACCAGCCCAGCCCCATCCGATGCCCTTGATTGCAGCAAATCCCCAGTCGGCATATACAGCAATTAGAGTAGCAATCTGTGAGCAAGAAGGCAAAAAAAAAAGTGAGCAAGAATTAGTAAGCTACAACAAGGTGCATACTATGAGAAATAAACACATAGGTAGTTGGACATGAATTGGATTGAGATGATGAGATCAATTACCAGCTGAGCCACCAAGAAAGCAAAGACCAGCAGGAATCCAGGACGCTCCACAAATGACCAGCTGCGAGACCGTGTTACAAAGATGAGGGCTTGGCTGACTGTGCTGACTTGCAGGTAGACAGCAGAGGCAAGCTTCTGAAAGTCATCCTGGGCAGTTTTCTCAAGGCTTTCAACGTGAAATATACGCTGAAATTAGCGAACCATGCCAAGGATGAGAAATTATCATGACAACTACGATCCATTCATTAAACCACTCAAACTATAAGAATGCTCAAGTAACTACTAGGCAATACCGGGAAGAAGTCAGTCTTGTATGCTGCCCAGAAGAAAATGACTGTCATCATGGCTAAATAACCACCAAGGATGACCCCAGTTGCAAAAATCTCAGATAACTTCCAGCTATCAGGTTGTGGAGATGGTTTTACTCTGTCCTTTGAGATAGTCATTATGGTACCTGTACATGTTAAAAGGTATCGGTTGTTAGGTAACCTAATGTGCTAGTTAGACTTGAGATGTATGTGAATATGAGCAAGACAAAAGATTGATCAACTCTAGGGTTTACTCTTGTCATGAATTAGCTAAAGAGAACTTACCATCATTGAGGATGGCAATGATTAGGACCATAAATGGTGGGAAATCAAACTTCCATATCAGCGCAAGAAGCATAAAACCAAGCTGTTACAACAGAATGTGTAGGGATAAAATGAATTATTTGTCCAATCAGCCATAAACAGATAATACATGATTTAGCAATATAACAAACAAGTGCTTACCACAATACGGATTGTAATTGACACAGCATATATCTGCAAGCACAAAAAAAAATATAAAATACTGAAAACATAATGGACGACAGGGAAAACTGGAAAGGAAGGGCAGAAATGATTTACAGTGTAATTCTTCATCCGCTGGAAAATTGCACGACTAGTTAGCACAGCACTAATAATCACACTAAGGCCCGGTTCAGTTAGGACAATATCTGAAGCACTACGAGCTGCGTCAGTCGAGTCAGCCACTGCAATGCCAATATCAGCCTTCTTCAAAGCTGGAGCATCATTTACACCATCTCCAGTCATACCACATATATGTTTTCTTGCTTGCAAGCGTTTCACAATCTCATACTTGTGCTCTGTTAAGTGACAGTTAAAAGTGAGGTACACATAAGTATTGTAATTAGATGCCAAGGAATCTTAAGCCTATGAAACAATAGTACTGCACAACTCCTTAAATAGTTATCTCCAAAGTTGTACCTGGAAAGACACCAGCAAAGCCATCAGCCTTCTCAATCAATTCATCAACTGGCAAAGCAGCAATTGATTCATCCTTATCTTGTCCCAGTAAAGCAGACGAAGGATACATATTAGTACCCATTCCCAAGCGACGTGCTGTTTCCTTCCCAATTGCAAGTTGATCACCTAAAAAATATTAGGAAAAAGTTGCTAAGCATATGTAACTATACCACTCTCAGACTACATGGCATCTCCAATTTAACATAGGTGGCCTCCGAAAATTTTACTCTGAAGCCAATAAACACAACAAGATCCTACAAAATTGAATCAACATTCCAATACAGTACTTCATGACCACTAGGCCAATCTGAAAACACATAGAGTACTACCAACAAACCAGAAAGATTTTGGAGACGCTAAAACTCTATTTAGAGTAATCAATAGAGAGAAAGTGGAGAGGCCAAACCTGTGATCATTTTGACATTGACACCAAGATTGAGTGCCCTCCTGATTGTTTCTGCACTATCATGTCGAGGGGGGTCAAAAAGTGGCAAGAGCCCAACGAACTGCCATGGTCCTCCAGGACTCTCTTTCCTACCCTCTGGCACTTCCTGTATAAGAATGTTGTGAATTTTTTTGAATAATACATTTTTTAAAAGGAATTGTGATATTAATACGTGAAATAGAAAAATTGCAAAAATAATACCCCGTCGCCAAACGGTACGGCGAAATAGGAGTAATTGCTAGCGGGCTGAACGAAGATCCTATTGTCGCCATACTATATGGCGATAACTCCTTAATCCCGTGGTTAGCGTTGCACCTATAGAGCCGAAGCAGCAGCGTGTGACACATGGTATTGTGGCCACACCGTATAGCGACAATGCCATGTGTCAATTATCGTCACACCGTATGGCGACAACCTATTGTTGCGTATGTGTCACGCATTGTTGCCTCGGCTCTGTAGGTGCAACACTAACCGGGGGATTAAAGAGTTGTCGCCATACGGTATAGTGACAATAGAGTCTTCACCCAGCCCGCTGGCGACTACTCATATTTCACTGTACCATTGGCGACGGGGTATTATTTTTGCAATATTTCTATTTCGCGTATTAATGTCGCAATTCCTTTTAGAAAATGTATTATTAAAAAAATTTCTAGAATGTTGTTGTCAGTCAAGTACAAAAGGAAGTTAACAGTGTATAACACTGCAAGGTGATGAGATATCAAACCTGGTATGCCACACCAAGTGATCGCAGGCCACGCTCGGCAAATTTGTCAATTACAGCTCTGACCCTCCTTTCAATCTCTGATTTGTTGTGTGCAAGATGAAGGATCTGTTGAAATTCCACAGATAATAAAGTGAAATCATACTGGATTAAAAGAAATATAAGTTACATATGGACAAATATAAAGGTCTCAATATGTGCAATTGAATTAGTACCTGTTCTGGTGCTCCCTTGCTAACACGATGCATTCTTCCCTCGCCATCGAGGTAGGTTAAAGCAGTTCTTTTGTCAGTTGGATTGAATGGCAGAAAATGAAGCTCTTGAATACCAGCACGAGCCTTATTGTCAAAGAAGCAAAGTAAGAAAAGGAATGGACAGAAAAATATCCGTATATCACAAACATAAAAGATATCCGACATACCTCCTTTGGATCTGCAAGCATACCAACTATTGTGGCATCTATGGCATCCTGATTTTCTGTACGTGAAGCTCTGGCAGCCATTAGTATCACAGTATCCTGGTCAGTACCTCTTTGGAAAACCTGATTCAGTTAAGAACATTTTAAAATGAATGAGATGATCCATACCATGGCGAAGCTAGATTATTTGCCATTTAATATCAAGTGCCTAACCTCTATAAGATTCTTGTCCACAGTCAACTTGTTCAGGGTTAGTGTCCCCGTCTTGTCACTGCAAAGAACATCCATGCCTGCCATTTCCTCAATTGCTGTCATCCTCTTTGTAATAGCCCCCTACACCAATAAGCAATATTGTAAACATTAACTCCTTACTCCTATAACAGATTATATGAGCAATAAACATCAACTCCTCACTACACGTGGGTACCTGTTGAGCCAACCGGTGTGACCCTATCGCCATAGTCACAGAAAGAACAGTGGGCATGGCAATGGGAATTCCTCCAATCAGAAGCACCAAAAGATTGTCAATTCCTGGTCTGTAAGCCCTGTGTTGGATAGCATACATGACAATAATCTCCACGATCATTCCCACAGCAATCGAACAGATGCAGAAGTTTCCAATGGCAGTCAGAACCTGGATAGTGTAACAACAGCTGCCTATCACACCATAAACTTGCCAATGCAAGATAGTAAGCAAGTCCTAGAAACAGGGGCTAAAAGCTTGCCTTCTGGAAATGGCCAACTTGGTTTGTTGAATCAACAAGATGCGCGGCCTTGCCAAAGAATGTGTGCACACCAGTGGCAATGACAACAGCCTCGATTTCACCCTGCTTGCATGTTGAGCCAGAGTACACTCCATCACCAGGGCCTTTGGTCACAGGCAGGGACTCACCAGTGAGCGCGGACTGCACAAGAGAACCAAATCATAGATCAGAACTCAGAAGCTACAGCTTATATGACCAAGCCAATCAGTATGATAGAGCCATTGCAATGACCTGATCAATCTTCAGCGGATCACCCTCGAGGAGACGGGCGTCAGCCGGGATGATATCCCCAAGCTTTACACTGATGATGTCTCCTGGCACAAGGATGGCCGCTTCCTCCTCGCTCCACCGGCCATTTCTAAGAACCTTCATCACCACAAACCAAAATCAGTACTCGAGCGGACGACAACAGCATTACAGCCGCACAATAAACAAGATACTGTATCGATACCTTTGCCTTGGGGGCGAGTCGGGCCATGAGAGCGGCGGCGGCATTGCCGGCATTGTTCTCCTCGATGAAGCTGATTGTGGAGTTGATGATGAGCAGGGTGATGATCCCCACGAAGTCCTGCCAGTCCGGCGGCTTTCCCTGAAAAACCAACACATCAGGTCCTCAATCCACAGTCCCCACAATGCTTCACATGCCAAATGCCATGTTCCCATATGCTCTCAAACATCAGAACTTACTCCTCCATTGGCAAGCGCGATGGCCATGATGGCGGCGGCCTCCATGACCCAGGACAGCGGATTCCACATGAACCCCAAGAACTTCAGGAACTTGCTCTCCTGCACTCACAAACACACACCACGCATCCATCCATCATGTAAATTTGTAAACCTCAAACTGAAGCGCGAGGCACAAACTAATGAAACACGCATGAGCCATGGACGCAGGATTCTTTACCTTCTTCTCCTCGAGCTTGTTGGGCCCAAAAATGGCAAGCCACTGCTCGGCCTGGGTGGAGGAGAGGCCCTCGCGGTTGCATCGGAGGTTCTCGAAGACCTCCTCCAATGGGATGTTCTCCTGCGCAAGGACAAGAAACCAGAACCCATCATATCATACTATGGTAGAGAGAGCATGGAAGAATCGTGCAACTTTTTTTTTTTTTTTGGAGAAACCGGATTAGAGAACAAGATTGCTCCATAAAAGCACAGAAATTTGGGGAGGATTAAGCGGAGAAAAGGAGAAACTTATGCAATTAAAAGCGAGAGAAGTAAAGCAAAAGAAAAACCACAGCAAGAACAGACAGGAGAGGGTGGAAACGCGACGCGAACCCAAGCGCATGGCGCCCCCGAATCGACGAGGAAGATTACCACACAAAAACGAATCGCATGACGCTGCACAGATCAAGAAGAAAACCCACAAAGATCAAGCAAAAGGAGAGGGAAAACAAAAACAGAGAGCATTACTTCCTTCAGAAAAGAAACAAGAAACAGAGTACTACTTGTACCACACTAGGCATCAAAACCTACACCCCAAGAAATCAAAGAAAAATCACAACGGAATCAAGAAAGACGAACCGAGCAAAACACCACCAAATCCCCTCCAAAAAAAAAAGAAAAGAAAAAAAAACAAAGAACAAACCCCACACACACACCAAAAAGGAAAAACAAAATCAAAAACAAGAACCGAAGAGCGCGTGGAGGAGTCAGGAGCGTACGAGATCAACCGACTCCTTGAGCACGGCGTCCAGGTTCCCAGCCTTCTCGTCCATCACTCCCTTCCCAGCCTCTCTCTGTGCTAGACTGCTAGTGTAGAGGAGAGAGCCCCAGAGCACTAGCGCTTGCCTCGTGTTGGAGCGGCGACGCACGCTCCTATATAACAACGGAAAGCCGCCGCGGGTGAAAAAAGAAAGGCGAGGAAAAAGTTACGTGGGTTTTCTTCGGGGTGGGTGGGAAATCCAGCGCGTCACCAACTGTGTGGCAACTGGCATCCGATGCGCCCGTCTATCCGTGGCTCCTGCGGCGCCTCGCCTCTTCGGCTTTTGCATGGTGGCATGTCCTGTTACTCCACTTGCCTTCTTCGACGCTTCCATTCTTTGGTGTTCTGCGTGTATGGCGTCCTAGAGGGGTGTGTGGTGACGGGTTTGTGAGATGTCTGTGTCGCATAGTGTGAGAGATTTTCTTTTTTCTTTTTTATTATTTTTAGTCCCTTATCTTTTCTTCGGAGAGATCGGAGATACATTGATATGAGATGCACATCGTGTTCGATGTATCCGTTGATTTGGATCTTACGTCTTCTATATATGCAATGAATTTCGGTATTCAAAGATGGAGTATAGGTGTGAGGTCCATCTACCAGGGGTCCATCTTGTGGTGTGAACACATGTTTAGTGTCATAGGGGCGTCTCTCTAGATTTTCAACAATTTTAAACGTCATATATGCATTGAATATCGAAGGATTTGAGTCTTACATCTCATAAATATAATAAATTAAGGTAAAAAATAAAAAAATATATAGCATTGATGTCAGGTTCACGATGGGCAAGACCCTCCTCCGCCTTAGAGCATGTACAACAGTAATTAATGAGCCGTCTGCAAGTTGCCACGTAATCTTTATCACCTTATGTGGCATAGAATTAATGAGGAGAGAGCGCTTGCCGTCTCTTCATGAGAGGACGGCGATGGCCGTGCTCGATGCAAAACGCAGCTCCGCTCGCCTGTTGTAGGAAAGAAGCCGTCTATATACTCATGCTTGATCACGGTAATTTATGGGCCCATGCATAAATTAATTAGTTTATAGATCGCCTCGATGCATGCCATTGTAGAAATTATGCATTTTGTTGTCTTTATATGACATGGCATACACTTTCTGCAACAAGACTATCTAGATCTATTGTACATGCCCTTAACATAGCGTGTATATGTGTTTAGTGTCCTAGAGCATTCATTTGGCCTTTTGACAATTGTACATGTCGTATATATGCAGTGTATATCTACGTATTTGAGTATTACATCTTCTTTACACAAGAAATTGAGGTACTATATAATAAAAAAAAAGTGTGTACTGATGTGAGGTTCACTCGGGGACCCTCCGTCGTCTTAACGTGGCTTGAACACATGTGTAGTGTTCTAGGAGTGTTTGTGTGAGCTTGAACCAGATCTACGTCTTGCTTTAGAGCGCACAAGTATAATGTCTTAGGAGCATTCGTCTGGGCTCCTGACAATCGTAAGCATCGTATCTAGGATGCAGTGTATATCTAATTAAGGATTTGAACACAGTAATAGAGGTTCATGAGGAGCAAAATCCTCCCTTACTATAATTAATGCGAATGCATGTTAGCATCATAGGGGCATTTGTTTAAGCTTATGGTAATTGTAAGGGCCTGTTTGTTTAGATTTAGGCTTTTTGGCTTATGGCTTAAAGCCAGCTTTTTGGTTTAAATAGCTTAAAAGCTAATGGCTTTTGTACGTGATAGAGGTGGGTAATTTTATCAAACTTTAGTGTTATTAGTCTAAAACTAACTATTAATAAGCCAGAAAAAGCCTCTCTCTAGTGGCTTTTGGGTTTTAGTTATATAGAGGCTTATGGTTTTTGAAAAATCTAGATAAAAAGCTACTCGTTTGTTTAGGCTTTAACTTTTTGCTTTTAAACCGATAAAAAAATCCAAACAAACAGAATCTAAGTGCTGCATACTGTACAAGGAGTACTCAATCGAGTCTTCTTTCGAACACGATAGGTCAAGACAGTTGGCGTACCACATCCCACATCGTCTATCTTTAATGTGGTAGGAATGCTTCTTTGAGATCGGTTGACGTGCATGAGATCTTTTAGGCGTCCTGTAAAGAGTATTAAGCATTGATATAGTTTGGATCAGATGGCCCATACAATTGGCACGATAGAGGATATGGATTATGGTTAACTAAGAAACAACACCCCTATATATTCTCCTATTTTGCATGTCCTCTATTCTGAAGGCATTTCTCTTGTGTACTCCATCTCTACTACTAGCATCCTACAGTCAATGTCATTGTTGGATTAAGCTTAATGTCTTAGTTCATTCATAGTTTCTCGTATGGGCCACACTTCAAATACTGATTCTTGAGTATCCATTTGGCACATGTATCATCATGCACGAACATACTGGGAAGAGCCACGCGCTATGCTATGCCGGGTGAATTTTGAAGTAGCGCTCAGATAGCAAAACCAATCTCCAAAGTGATTGTCATTTTTCCTTTGGCAAAACCAACATAAATCCAAGAAAAACTAAAACAATAACAATTTTAGAATTCGTGAGGCCTTTTCGCAGAAAGGTGAGCTAGACCAAGATTTCAAAAAATTTATGGGCTTTTTCGCAAAAACAGGGATTCAGGACCTGAGAGAAATTTCTGAAACTATAAGGGTTTTTTTTTGGCAAAAGAGACATGGAGAGTCGCGGCTTTTCACAAAAAGATGACGTGGAGGCTCCAGCGCCCTGTGATCCCTTTGGTTTTAAGTAGTAAGTTATTAGCACTATGGATAGAGTTACTGTGTAGTTTGTAAGGGGATGCAACTTAACCAGTTACTTGTCATGCATCGTTCGATCGAAGCAACGAACAATCCAAATCATTAAAAAGTGTTAACTATAGTTTTATTGCGGTGCCAGTTTCACTATATTGTTTCCCAAATAGTGTTACGGACTATCTGAATCATCAATTTTTGATCAAACGGTCGATCTATATCACTGCTAAAGTTGTTGTCCTTACATTACTTCATTGGATCTCTTTGCTACCACTATAGAGTAGCCGTAGCCAGGAATCTCCAAACGCATAATTGAAGTCACTCCGTTCCAAACAGTCACATTTATGCGATTAATCTAACTAATCAACCACTAAAGCTCTGAATGGCCGCTTTCAAAAAAAAGCTCTGAATGGCACCTGAGCCCAGATGCTGCGATCCTGCAAGGGTTGCAACACGTAGCATCCCAACGATAGGGGAATATTTTGGAGTAACCATTTTTTTTAATACACACCTGCAGATTGCAACTGTATAAATTAGGCCATATAAATTAATGCACTTTATTCGATTACAAGGAAGATATGCATGTATATATCATCACGAAGACATGCGTATACATGTCATCACACACACACTCTTTTTTTTTTTTGGAAATGGAAGCTTTTATTAATTTCAAGAAAATTACATCGAGAAGATACAATCCCCTGAAACTACTTCCGGCCTCTGCTGAAACAGCACACAGCCAAATAATAAAAGAAAAAGAGAAACGAACACATTAATAGCTAGCAATCCGAAGACTAGACCGCCACCCATGCGTCCGGGAGTAGAAGTCCATGACCACCCGAACCAAACGTTGAGTAGCCTCCACCAAAGTACGCCGCACCTCCTCCTTCTGCAATACAGCCCACGTACGTAGCCAATGGGTAATAGCAATCACACACACACACTCTTAGGGTAGGCCTAGAAAGATCTAGCGGCCGAGGGTAAATTCACAACATCACAAACAAATCCTACTAAAGCATACTTACATGTGTATAAAGGTGGACAATAGATTTGAATCCTGGTGGGTAGAGTTGTACATCCACAACTCCACCAACTCAATACCAGCAACTCCACACCCACCACCAAAAGGTAATTAGTTTCCCAATGGTGTGCACTCAATCGTAAAAGAATATTCCAATATTTGGATTAATTACCTATATAAAAACCGGCACATGTATATTCACAGCGAAACACACTTTTATATTTAGTAATATACAGTAGAAATTATCGAAATACACATTCCAAACTATATCTGCATCTAAAATGAACTATACTTCTGCAACGTGAGGGAAAGTATCGACAAAATTAGTACAGTGTGCCTCGCTGGCCGGCAGCGTCGCCGGTACACAATTATGTGCTGTACTGCATGCATAACGCATGGAAGCTGCTTGTACGGACCGCAGGGGACAAATTTAGGTACGGATTAGCGGAGTTTTAATACTCTGGGTTAGAGTTTCGAGTGCATGTACAGATGTACTACAGCTAATAAGGTGAAGGGTGTCAGTATGGCCGGCTGATGCCGCCTAGGTGGCAGAGTTAATTAGATAGCTGCCGGCGTACGGACACGGATGTACGGGTCCGTGGCATACGATTCATGCCAGATTGCCAGTCTAATGCTTCTAGCTGCCAGTTTTGTTCTTTTATAATTTTTTTTTCCAGAAAGCTACCAGTTAATCATACAACAGTAATCATACTAGTTAAGCTGGAGGAGAGGGAGCTGGCGGGGGCTGAGCGGTGGAGGCCGAGCGATGGAGAGGGAGGAGATCAGGGGGAGCTGAAGGGGAGGGAGCCGGTGGAGGCCGAGGATGGCGAGGGGCGAGGAGGCAAGGGCATTGGGGGTGATGGGGGTGGCGATTCGGTGAAGGTCGAAGGGCAGTTGAGGTCTCCCTTGAACTTAGGGTTTTGTTTTTAATATATATCTAAAAGTATGGCTCACATGTTATAAGATACCCATCGGGTACCCATGGGTATAAATTGACACTCATGCCTATCTTATGATCTTATCGGGTATGCAAACCTGAAAATTCACGGATCTGAAGTGCTATCCGTGCCCACCCTTATCAGATCGAGTACCCGCAGGTACCCAAACCCATGGGTAAATTGCCATCCCTATTACTCCCTCTGTTTAGAAATATAAGGCGTATTTTGACTTTGCACTAGGATTAACATTGGGGTGAAATTGAGAAAAGTATGAGTGAAAATGACTTAGATATCCCACTTAATTGTCTTAGAAGATGAGATATAATAGTTTGTGTGTGGTGGTAATGAATAAATGTATGTAGTTGAGAAAGAATAAAGAGGGGTATAGTAAGAAAAGCTTAATTAAATCTACATGTGTTGGCTTATTTCGCCTGCCAGGACCCTGTCAGCGGACAGGGTGTCTCCCAGAATGGAGATTAAGGTTCGGTAGAGGGCGTCTTCGCGGTCAGAAACCCTAATAACTCTCGCACGAGGGATCCCGGAAATCAATAGATCAAAGGACACAACGAAGTACCCAGGTTCGGGCTCCTAGTGTGGGTAATAGCCCTACGTCTGCTAGATCTTTGTTGATGTATATCGAACTGGTTACAATGCTTTTTTTTAGTTCGTCCTCCTTCTCTTTTTCTCTTGGTCGACAGGCCGTCCCCTTCTTCATGCACCAGAGCTCCCTTATATAGACTGGGCTGGCTCGGGCAGGTGAGAAGGAGATGCCATACTGATCTATGATTCATTTATTACACCCATCACTGTGGTCTTATCATACTGATCCACGACTTATTTATTACACCCATCACTGTAGCCTTGTCCTTCAAATCCCATTTAATGTCGCTGTGTGGCTTCGCCCGGGATATGACTTTCCTGCGACGGGTTAGGTGAGAGGCGTTAGAGGGATGGGCTGTCGTCGTGTCGACAGCAGATCTCTTCGCAATCAATGGCTCTGACACAGTGTGTCAGGGGAAGGAGACTTCGAGGCGAAGCCTTCTTCTCATTCTTTTGGTTGCCCACGTGACCTAGCGAGAGGGGCTTGGGCGCCTGCTTTGCTCGCCAGGCCGCCACATGGGTCGCTCGCCCGGCGAAAGGGGCTTGGGCGCCCGCCTGCTCGCCAGGCCGCCACATGGGCCGACGCCCGCGAGAGGCCTAAACGCCCGCCGCTTTCGCCAGTCGCTGTGGGAGCCGATGCGTCGGCGGGGCTCGTCGCCCTTTACTGCCAGCCGCCACGGGCCAACACCGTATGAGGCTCGATCGCCCTTCGCTGCCAAAGCCGCCACGGGTCGACGCCCGTGGCGAGGCTCGATAGCCCACTTGCTCGCCAGCCGCCACGGGCCGACGCCCCGCAAGACAGGCTCGATCGCCCGCCGCCGCCAAGCCGCCATGTGGGCCGCTCGCCCGACAAGTGGGGTATGATTCGCCCACCTGCTCACCAGGCCGCCACGTGGTCTTACTTATCTACGGCGGAGTGGGTACCCTGGTGTAAAGCACACCGACAACATGCAAGCCTTATATTTTTGAACAAGATCATTCAAACTATAGGTCTTATATTTCTGAACGTAGGAAGTAGTACATTTGGCACTTCCTCCATGTAGAGTTTTTTTTTTCTTCAAGGTTGGAAGGTTTAATAGTTTGAGCTGGTTTGAGGTGTGCATTAGTTGGGAGATCACGAGTCAAAAAACTCAAAATCACAAACATAGCGAAAAATCATGCCATTTTACTTGAGCTAATAAATAAAACGTCTACTGGTCTCAGAAAAAGTGATAATATCTCCAAATAAAGCATGCTCTTTTTTATTGGAAACAATTGTTTTTTTAGCGCAGAGAGAGTGTTGGACAAAACTAGTTGTACCTAGAGGCTGCAAGTTGGGGCATTAGAGGCGATGAGTAGAAATAACCCATGAATGAACAACGCTCAAAACTTGATTAGAGAGATATAAGCTACATGTTGTCATACCCCAGTCTCTTAAGATAAATAGGATGGCCTACTAATCGTGTGAATAGCTTGATGGCAGTTGTCTAGTTTAGAATATGGATTCGTTCTCCCCAAAAAAGAAGGTTACACAGTTTACTCCGTCGCAGAAGATCCGTCAAGGACGATGTGGGGAGGGCTGAGCAGTACAAGTGAGGTACGGATCCGTAGCTACGGCCACACGCATCCGTGCTCACATCGTGATGCGAAGGCCGCAAAGCCCGCGCGGATTTTCTGCGCCGAGCCTCGCGTCGTACGACAACAGACGACAAAGTGCAGCCAGGGGAAACTGGAAAGTAGGGTGGTTCATGCCTTCGGAGCTGCCTTCCAAGCGTACATGGAACGAAAACAATTGTATGCGTTTCTGTTTTCCATCGAGTTACCATTCGAATAATAATAATTCGACAAATAGTAGAAAACTAAGTTTTATACCTAGTGGTCTAGAAAAATGTTTGATCTAATATAAATACTGTCCACATATAACATAATGTTCTAGAGGCTAAAAAAACACCTTTGTCAGACTTAGATGTAGTCCACTGTATATATCCTTTTCAAATAAATCAAGATGGAAGAGTATTCCTTTTGACAAAATTGGCCAGCTATCAATCCCATTTTACTGGAACCACTAGTTTGGTCGATCTTGCTTAAATGCATATGCTTTTCAGGTTAATTAATGTGAGCAGAAGTGTTCTTTTAGAATAAAATTAATATGGCTTTTTCCTAAGGTCATTCGTAAAGTCAAAACCTTTGACTGTGAGTGAGACAGCACGACGAAAATTAAAATATGTGAACTTACTATTTGTCAACATGTTTAACACAGACATACAGAGATCCCATGAAAAGTCATCCAAATTGTTCCTAGTGTTGTTAGTCGTACAAGCACCATCTAATTCTCTAGAAACTTTATGCTTAAATCAAGGTTTCGTTTGTGTACGGCAAGGTCCGCAATTAAATACAATAGACAGGTCAAGCAGTATATAACAAAGAAGAAACTAGCGTTCGGAAGTCCGATTGCTCATCCCATCGACGCTCTTCAGAGTGGGAGTTGGTAAGCTTTTCACTGGGCGTGCCCAAGGCGATCGATGCGTCTTGACCCAAGCACAGGCCCGAGACGAATGGATTGGGCGGCCAGCCTAGAATGGGGCCGTCGGGCTTACTGCCGAACGACGACATGGTCGGGTTCGGTTGTACCAAGACGGAAGCCCGAGAAGCCGTGGGTGGTCAGGAGGCCGTGGGCAGGACACGTAGGGTAGGCAATTCAACCTAGTATAAATTAAATGAGCTAACTAGCTTTAGCAAACCATGCAATTTTTAGTATAAATTAAAAATTGCATGCTTGTATGCTTGCATGCGACTATACGCACTAGCAAACCATGCGACCATACGTGCTAGCAAACCGCCAAACCATGCAAACCATACTAGTAACGTCTATACTAGCACGCAATTTTTCGGTGCATGCACTTCCAGCGCGCTAGCTTCCATGGTTGACTTAGCGAGGCAAGGCCGCGAGGGCCGGCTAGGCGTGGCGTCAACGTTGAGAGAAAGTGAATGAGTGTGGTCGGCCGGCCACCGGCCGACTCCGACCGCCGTGCTTTTGGGCGGGCCGCCATGTAAAATATCTCGCGGCCCGGCCTACCGTTAGCCTTCCCGGCTTGGCAGACCGGCTCGCCATGGCAAAGCCTTGTGCGGGCGGCCAGTTTACCAACGCCCAGCTCTAGTCTCTTGTAACATTTTTTCTACGTTTGCAATATTTTTTGTCAACGCGTGAAATATTTTTTTGAACGCTTGCAACATCCGTTTACTGTAGCGAATTTTACTGTTTGTCGAAGGAAAATGTTGCACGCGTTGTAACAAAATGTTGCACATGAAAAAAAAATATTACAGTGCGTTCGAAAATTTCAGACATTCGAGTACAACCCATTCCGATATAACAACTAGTACAAGGCGGTGCACAAAGTCCTTGGCTCAAGATTTTCATGCAGTCGTTGGTGCCAAGACTTGCTTATGTATTGTCGGCTCAGACATCCGTGGTTGTGACTTTCCTTCCCATCTATTTCAAAATTTTAGTCACTAATTAAAAGTGCATATAATTATAACTCGTGGACAACATCGTCTGTGGTGTAAGTTAGAGTAGGAAATTTTATGGCCACCAGTGACGTGTTTCTACGGTTGTTTTGACAACCGCTCCAGTAGCTGTTGACGTGTCAACAGTTTCGCACAGAATTGCACGCCAATAACCACGAAAAAGATAGAAGAAACTAGTATATACATACCATTATATTGTCATACAAATCTTCAACTCTAATATATACTAGCTAGCAGGTCACTGTACAAACTTTCAGGAGACTTTTCCGTGAAGGGTAACCACTTATATACCACCTAATAACTTCTTATTCCTATAATATGCTATTGTTGTCTTATTGACATGTAGACTTATATGTCAGCCTCACAACAAATAGTATATTATAGATCATGCAATTTTTTAGTAACACGCTGTAGATTTTCTATACTGCAACCAGTAGGAGTGAAAATGGGTCGGATATTGCTTTTCATGTGTTCTAACCCATATTTTTTTCCTGAATTCGGAATCGGATACGGATACAAATCTGGGTTATTTAGGATACGGATACGGGACGGATATGTGACGGATTCGGGTTTGAAATGGATAAAAATATATGGATAATATATGTATATATTGAGTAATATATGTTGAATTAAACCATACAAGTACATGACTATAGTAGCAAGTTATATATCAATCAAATCCAACAGACATCACATAAAGAATATGCTACATTAGGATCAATGTAACCAACTAATTGTCAATATAAATGGTCTAACATGGAAAAAATGTGATGAAATAGGCTAGGCTTTACTGATATCCGAATAGAAAAATTTCGAATATCCAAATTCCATCCGTATTTACCGGATATTAGCTGCTCCAAATCCAATCCTGTATCCGGATCCCATCCCAAATAAGGCTAGATAGTCAAATCTAACCCTAAATCTGATCCCGACCAGATCTGATCTTAAATCAGACGAAAAATACCCAACCCGTTTTCACCTCAAGAAACCAGTCACCACCAGCAGTTTCCCTTTCGATCAGCCAACAAAACTTCAAAACTTTTACCCTTCAGCAGAGGAAAGGATCGGTCCACCTGGTCCCCCCGTTCACACCCTATAGACGCGTTGATTAACTCAACCGATTAATTAATACTGCCGCTCGCCACGATTCAAAGCGAGTCCACTAGACCACTGCCCATCAATCAAAAAGCTACAGATTTTTAGAAGAAAACGCAGCAGCTAGCTAATTAAAAGGCCGGTGTGAGTCGTGGTGGGGCCGACATCTCGAGGAGGAAGAGTACGGGCGAACGCGTACGGATGTCGGTAGCCTGTGGCGATCCCCCTCTTTAAATCAGGCCGTTCCGTACCGGGGACTACGGAATTGCACGGAAGGGAGAAGGGGGTGTTATATTCTGTTTGGTAATGTTGGGTGTCTTCCAACCATCAGATGACACGATCAAACGGAACACACCATTGTTAAATGGATTTTTTTTATGGTATTAAATGCCTTGTAGTATGTATAATATTCCTCTTTGTAATAAAGACATGTGTATATATTGGGGAAGGAAGAAGGAGATTAAGTTGCTTTGAGATCTGTAGTTGCTATGTGTTTAGTTTTTACAGGGGATGCTACAACACACCTGGTTCCATATAATTGTTAAATGGAACATGCTTACTTCTACGATTTTCTTTGCTAACATTTGTGGTTGTTTTCAAAAGCCTACTTTTTTTTTCCTAATTGTTAGATATAATGTATGTTCAGCTGAAAGAATTTTTTTATTCAAAAGTTCATAATAAAAAAGTTACTTGAATCCGTAAAAATTCTCATAGTACTAGATAACTAAATTGCACGGTGTTATGAAGCGCCACGCACCAGCTGCCATACGTGACTCCATCGAACTCTAAAACTTAAAAGCTATTTTGTCCCTAAGCCTTTATAGGAAGAATATGACCAAGTTTAATGTTGGATCAACCGTGTGGGATAGTTAGTTAATTTCGAAAAAAAAACACGTCGGATAGTTTTTTTGCTCTTACAAGTTTTAATTTTGGACCGGCCTACAAATTGAGTTTTCGATAGAGAAATCGTGTTGTTTAAGTATGTGTTGTGGGTGGGCAAGAGATGATACCCGATCCTTTTGCTTTTCTTTCTCCTTTTGTACTGAAGACTGGAAAAAAATGTGCTTTGGTTTTTTTTAGTTGCCTTTAAAGGAGTCAAGAAAAAAAAGAAAGGAAAGTGACATTGTGATGTGTTAAAGAAAAGTTATTGCCGGCCACCTTAAGATCGTGCACGCCAAAGAGAGGAAAAACAAATCATGCATATGTGAGAAAGGTCTTGGGTTATCCAATGCAGCCTCAATTTAATTTCCATTCGGTTCTAGTAGGTAAAGGGTGTACAAGTGGAAAAGCCATATTTGTAAGTAAAATCACTGGAAGAACAAAGAGCTAGCTAGGCATTATTGGGGAGCAATACGTGTACATTAACTAACTTTCCTAAAAGACATCTTTTCCTAAAAGTCACATTAACTACCAATGACAGTTAATCGCCTATAAATAATTTCTTTACAAAAACGAAAGGCAACTTGCAAGTAGAGAGAGGCCGGCAACGCTATGAAACCTTTTCCTTCTTTTTCTCAAGTGAGAGGTCCATGCAAGGAGAAGAGAAAACCAACATTGCAACTATACCTTTGATCTTCTTCCCCTTGATGTATGTACCTGAAAAATGCACCAGAACAAAATGGCACGGCCTAAAGCATGCTTACCAGCCACCAGTACCTCCAGTGGTCTGTGGTCCATATCTCTGGCCTATGGCCTCGTCTTGCAACAGTGGAAGTAGACAACACAAGGATATACTCTCTCCGTTCAAAAATATAGGACATATTTTTTAATAATCTTATCTACAAATATATAATGTATTTCACATCCATACAGAATTAGCAGTGTGATGTTTACTCTATACCTCTAATATATATTAATTACTTATAATCTCCATACATGCATTGAATATAGTGCTTAGAAATAGTAATAATTAGGGATAACTTAGTCATGTTTAATATCTCCTTAGTCTACGTGCTAGGAGGAAATCTATCTTATAAATTTAGACGGTAGGAGTATATCATATCACTCCCTGCTGAGGGGAAAAAAGAAGAAAAAAAAGTAGTAAGCTTTCAAGCTACTAGCACAACTGGAAACTGACCTTTTGATCATCTGAAAAGCTAGCTAGGCTGATCATCACGCATGTCCAAAAGCAACAGATGGATCGGATGGCCGAACAAAACCAAAGTGGTTAGCAAAAGTTGGACGGAAAATGCGCACTGCCCTTTGTATGGAGAATCTTTGTCTATCTCTCCTGTAGTGTTTTCTTTTGATGGTTTATGTGTAGTAGTTTTCATTGCGTTTATAAATTTACTAGACATGAGGAGGGAGTCGTGAGTTTGGAAGGTCAGGTGGTGCCCAAGAAGGATACCTTTCGATACTTGGGATCGATGCTATAAAGAGATGGGGATATTGATGAAGATGTTAGCCATAGAATTAAAGCGGATTGGATGAAATGGCGTCAAGCTTCTGGCGTTCTCTGTGACAAGAGGGTACCACAGAAGCTAAAAGGCAAGTTCTATAGGACGGCTATTAGACCTGCGATGTTGTATGGTGCAGAATGGTGACCTACTAAAAGGCGGCATATTCAGCAATTAAGTGTCGCAGAGATGCGTATGCTGCGTTGGATTTATGGTCATACAAGGATGGACCGAGTTCGAAACGACGAGATACGTGATCGGCTAGGGGTAGCTCCAATTGAAGAAAAGCTTGTACAACACCGGCTGAGATGGTTTGGACATGTACAACGGAGACCTCCAGAGGCACCAGTGCATAGCGGCATCATAAGACGCGACAATAATGTGGAGAGAGGTAGGGGTCGGCCAAACTTGACTTGGGAGGAGGCAATCAAAAGGGATTTTAAAGGATGGAATATAACGAAAGAGTTGACTTTGGATAGAAGTGCGTGGAAAGCAGCTATCCACGTGCCTGAACCTTGATTTGGCTTTATGCCACATATTAGTATAGTTTTAGGCTTTGTTCTACTTCCTCATCTCTCTCTTTTTCCCTTTGTTGACGGGCCGTTTTGGGTTTCAACTCTAGCCTACCCTAACTTGCCTGGGACTAAAAGGCTTTGTTGTTGTTGTCCGTTCCACTAAAAACCACTGGGAGGACCTAAATGTAAATGGTGGAGGGACCTAAACATAATTTGATATTTTTTGGGTCTATTTTATTTAAAAAAACCGCCGAAATGACCTAAACACAATTTTCAATTTTCCAGAGGACCTTTCCGCAAGGGGGGTGACCATGAGTTGCTATAAATCTTTGACGAATCTTTGTTTTTTTTAACTGTAGAGGAATCTAAAATATTTTTTCTGGGGTCCATTCCGCTAAAAACCACCAGGAGGACCTAAACGTAAACCACGGAGGGACCTAAACGTAATTTGATATTTTTGGGTCTATTTTATTAAAAAAACTGCCGAAAGGACCTAAAATCAATTTCTAATTTTTCGGAGGGCCTTTCCGCTTGGGGGTGAGGTGACACCTCCCATTGCTCTCCAATCCTCACCACTTTAATATATAATATACATTTCAAAAATCAAAAAGAGAGAACATAAATGGTACTGTGCCTTGTAAAAATTTTATAAATTCACTAGAGGGTGATCATGATTCAAAATTTTTATGAGATATTAAGCATTTCCTTATCAACCTTCTGTAAAATTTTCAAAAAGGTTAAACCTTTTTTTATTTCTAAAGCAAATCTATGTATTAATCATCGGGATTTTATCAGGATGTAGCACTATCAGAATTTTTAAAAATTATTTAAGTATGATAATCATCTAAAATTTTTAGATAACCATTAATGCTATATCAGGACCATCCACAAAAAATTTCAAAATTTTATAACATTGTTTGGATATTTTTTCATTTCGTTCAAATTTGCCGATAAGCCTTTTAACAGGACAGTAGCACTGTTTGAATTTTTAAAAAATGCATGACATCTGATAATCATCTGAAAATTTTACTAGAATATTATATATGTGTCAAGACCATCCAAAAAAATTTCAAAATTTTATAACCTCATTTGTTCTAATTTTCATTCGGTTCAATCTTGCTGGTCAGCGTTTTTTCAGGACAGTAGCAATGTTTGAATTTTTAAAAATTTCTCAGATTTTATAATCACATGAAAATTTAATGAGAATATCTCTAATGTGTTAGTAACCTTCAAAAAAATTTTAAAAATTTTCGACATCGTTACCAATTTTGATCAATTGAAATCTGCCGAAATTTCGAAAATTTCAGTAATAAAAATTCCGGATCTGAATTTTGTCTTTTGAATTTTGATCGGATTCCGTACAAAATAACGAGATTTCGCCGAAATTTTGAATTTCTATCAAAGACGAAATTTTATACAAAATGAAATTTGAAACCCTGCAACAGGCCACCTCCCTCCCCCTATGCTCATATTACCAGACCACAAATTGTCCCACATGAATACGGGAGTACAGCTGTCTACAATGTTTGACGTACAAGTCAAGAGATACACCAAATACAAATAAGCAACAGATTAATTACAATACGAATCTAGCAGCTATTCAACTGAATACCAAACTAACTAGGTTGGGTTGCGGCAAGGCGCATGAGAAAAAATCTAGTTAGGTCACAGCGATGCCGCGTCGTGAGGAAAAATCGTTTTTTTAAAAAGCGTGTTGTGGGACCTAAACGCCATTTCGTTTTTTTTCGGGTCCAATCTACAAAAAAATCGGCGAAAGGACCTAAACGCGATTTCCAATTCAGCTATAAACCGTGTGTAGGGACCCGGACGTAATTTCGATATTCTAAAAAAACGGCCGAAAGGACCTAAACGCGATTAAAAATAGGCGAAAGGACCTATACGCGATTTTCAATTCAGCTATAAACCGTGTGTAGGGACCCGAACGTGATTTCGATATTTTTCGGAGCTATTTTACAAAAAAACCGATCAAAAGAACCTAAACGCGATTTTCTAGGGACCTAATCGTAATTTCCGGTTTTTCCAAGGGGGCCTCGCCGGAGGGCGACACGTGGCCCCCTGGGAGGCCGGCAATCCCAGCCGATACTATATATAGTATATATTCGCCTGCCTTTGAGTTGTCAAGCTATCCTGGTTTGTTCGGCTTCTTGCTGTCTTTCTGTTCCGGTTGAACAGGAGGTGTTTCGGTATCAGACGTACCGGCCGTACGTACGGTAGCAACGTCTGTCTCACTGTACCTGTGCAGTAGGATTCTAGGTCCTCTTCTAGGATGTGAACGTGCCTGAGAAAGCTTCCAGGTGACCGGCCTAACAATGCTTTGTAGCAAGTACTATTGACATATACTTAATTCGGTCATAAATAGTTGTTGTTTTGGACATCATCGCGATCTTTTAAGTATAGCTTCAACCACTATTTTCTATTATAACATATTTATAAAATCTAATAAAATTATAATATTATAAAAGTATTTTTCGAGACAAATACATATATTTAATTTTTATGTTTCTAATTTAAATATTTAAAAAGATATTGACAGTCAAAGTTTTAAAATTTTGATCGCATCTATATCCAAAACGATAACTATTTGTAACTCGAGGGTGTAGTAGTATAGATTTGTTGCCAACAAAATCGATGACCATGATGGAGAAAATATTACCGCGTAACTAATTTTGGCAAACTATACGTGATCAATATGTATCTGGAATATTCCATGAATAACATGCACAGCGAACATAGGAATTTCATATAAATTTAGTAGGAAACGATGCAATTTTTGTTTCCCAAAAGACGCCCAGATGTGATGACCTACCAGAGGCGCCACCGGCAAGAACGCACCATAGGCGTGTGACGCCAGGGATCAAAATTTTGTTTTGTGAAAAAAACCGGACCCCTCCGAAATCCGAAATTTCGGACGAAATTCGGTAATTTCGACCGAAGTACATTCAAAATTCAAAAATCAAAATTCAAATCCGGTTTGTTTGGCACCGAAATTTCCGAAATTTCGCCGAAATTTCCCGAAATTTCGCCCAAATTGCACTGACTGAAAATTGGTTCAAACGATGTCGAAAAATTTTGAATTTTTTTTGTAGGTTGCTGAGACATTATATATATTCTCATAAACTTTTCAGGTGATTATCAGTTCTGTGGATTTTTAAAAAATTCAAACATTGGTACTGTCCCGATGAAACGTTGATCGGCAAGTTTGAACCGGATGAAAAATAGTACAAACGACGTTAGAAAATTTAGAAATATTTTATGGAGATTTCTGACATATTTATGATATTTCATTAAAAATTTCAGATGATGATAACATGTGAGAAATTTTTAAAAATTCAAACATTGGTACTGTCTTGGTAAAGCGCTGAGCTGCAAGTTTCATCCGAATGAAAATTAGAACAAATGAGGTTATAAAATTTTGAAAATTTTTCTGGATAGTTCTGACACATCCATAATATTCTCATAAAATTTTCATATGATTATCAAGTGTCATGAATTTTTTAAAATTCGAACAGTGGTACTATCCTGTTAAAAGGCCGATGATCAATAATAGATTTACTTTAGCAATAAGAATGGTTTAAATTTTTTAAAAATTTTACATAAGGGTCAAAAGGAAATGATTAATATCTCATAAAAATTTTGAATCATTATCACACTCCAGTGAATTTATAAAATTCGTAGAAGGCACAGTGCCATTTATGTTCTTTCTCTGTTTGATTTTTGAAAGATAATACAACAAATTAAGTTCAGTGCTTACTGCATTGATAGATTTTATTGAGCAACCCAAGGAAGTTGAAATTTTTTGAAAATTTTATAGAATGTTACTAAGGAAAATTTTAATCTGTCATAAAAATTTTAGATGATGATCACACTCGAGAAAATTTAGAAAAATCTAATAAGTTTACTGTCCCAATTATATCCATTCTGTTTTTGATTTTTTAAAGATAACAAATGATGTTAAATTATTTTGAAATTTGTTTTGCATGATCCCAAACTACTAATTATGGTACCATAAATTTTTCATATCATTATCAAGCTTGTAAAAATTTTAAAAAATCTGAAAGTGTTTCCGCCCAAATTTTAAAAAATCTCAAAAAATTAGTTTTTCAACAAATTTTCATAGAAGATCACTTTCTAATAGGTTATTGAACCAAATCCGGTGCTCAAACTTCAAAAACCGGATTCAAAACCTGAAATTTCGGCAAAATATCTCGAAATTTCTGAAATTACTGTAGCATTTTCAAATTTGTTTTGAACTTTTGAATTTGCCCGACTTTTGTAATCTCGGGGGGAAGGGGGGGTCCGAAATCCGAAATTTCACCGAATTTCGGCGAAAATTTGAACCATGATGTCCACATCGCAACTTGCATCGGATCCCAATGAGTCTATTTTTTTTAGAGCAAGTACAATAACAAAGTCAATAGTTTACTCTATCTTCTATCTATGTCATTTAAAGTAAACACTAAAGCTAGCTTATACAAAAGTTACTCTAAGGGCATATATAATAAGGTTACCTTAGCTTATTCTTAGTATGTCTACATCAGCTTTGTCTTATGTGGAAGAGTGAGAAAAGAGAAAAGAAAAAAATAGCTAGCTCTTAATTAGTAATAAGTATTACACAGGAGTATAGGTAGATTAGTTGTGTATAAGAGAGAAGAGATAGTTAATGCATGACATTTAGAGCCAACATTTAAAAATAACTATTGTACAAGCTGGCTTTAGCGCCTACTCTAAATGATATAGATGGGAGATGGAGTAAGCAACTGACTTTGTTATTGTACTTGCCCTAAAGGTTTGCTCTAGATGCTTAATTACATTAACTATCTCTTCTCTCTTGTACATAACTAATAAACCTATACTCCCGTGCAATGCTTACTACAAAATAAGAGCCAGCTCGATCTCTTCTCTCTTATCTTTTCTCACTCTTTTACATAAGACAAAGCTGACGTGGACATGCTAAAAGTAAGCTAAGATAGCATTATTGTACATACCCTTAGCGTTGATATTGTCATCAGCGTCGATAGAGCTGTTATTATTTCATGCAGATTTTTTGCTATTCTTAAAAGGTACTAAAATTTATATTTATATAGAGTTAGTATCAAGAGGTATCCTCCACCTTTTAATTTTTTTATACTTCTCGGTACTACTCAATGTAAATTTGTTATCTACAAAATATAATAAAAAATCTATACTCCTTTAATATTACGCGCCGTACGGACCATATTGATCAAGAGCCAGGGGCGAGCGGATTATTACAAGCACATAAGAAAAATCTGCACCTGTAACCAGCAGATTACAAGGAGGCAAGGCGCTCGTGGGGCTCTGAACCGATGTGATTAAAAGTCGCTCCAATAGTACTCTCTTCATAAAAAAACAAGTTGTTTTGAACATGCATAATGTCCTCAAAATGCAACTATAGATTGTACTGTATTTATAAAACTAAAAATTATAATATAATGAAAGTATTTTTCGAGAGGAATCTACACATATTTTCATATATCAAATCTAAATATTTAAATATATCAATAAAACAAAGTTACTGCACGTATCTTAAAATGTTTTTTTTTTTTAACTGGAGGGATCGGAGTATATCTGGCTCTCTCGAGAGGTACAATTGCTTTCCGGAGAAAGCGATCGGGCACTAGTTAATCACTTAATCCACACGAGAAAAAAGATTTTTTTTGATGCGCTGTTTGGTACTTAATAATTATGCTCAGAATCCAGATGCGATCTTCAGCTGTGGCGCTTCCTGCCCTCGACATCATGCAGCTTTCAGCGTTTAATTGCAAGGCCGCAGAGGCTGGGAGAAGAAGGCCAAGGGCAAAGAGGATGTGATCGGATGAGAGTTGAGACATCCTATTCGCCAAAAAGAGATTTTCCCAACAAAAATCTCAGCACTGGAGTACAACTCGTACGGACACATAGCAAACACTACCAGGTGGGGCCGGCTTCCCTGCCGTGTTCTTTCTGAAAGTCATAACTTTTGCTTGTTACATAGGAAATTTTTTTTTGTTAAATCTAACTGATTTATGAACGTAATTATAAAAATAACCTCATACTTAAGAGCCGGATTTGCAAATAATAATAATAATAATAATAATAATAATTACGCAAGAATTCCGAACTAAAGAGGGTAGTAGCAGCACCGCCCGTACAGTGTAGGTGTGCTAGTCTCACTCACTGACGTACAAACAACCAGAGAAGGTAGGCGATGCGCCTCAGACAACAGTGTCATAGACCATGAGTCCATGGGGCAACTGTTCTTGATTTCGAACTGGGTACAGTGCAAACAAATTCCACCTATATATTATGAAAAGATCAACGAGTGTCCAGTGTCAGGTAAATTAAATTGAGGATGTAACTATGTACGTACTTCCCGATCGAGTACCCGTTCTGAAATCTTAAGACTCGATGTGCTGTAGTTCTACGAAAATTAAACCAAAACAAAACCAAACAACAATGGCAACCCAGCGAACAAGTAATCCTGTGCAGGCGTCTCAAGGAGCAAAGCTTAATTATGACTACTTGACTGAGACAACTACAATTAAACCACCGCAAAACGAGCTCCGGTTCGATGCCCGAAGAAGCTTCAGGCCTGGAATACCAAATTCACAGCCCATATATATAAACACCTAATTTCGTGATGGAGTCAACTGAAAATATAAACCTTATACTCCACATGGAATGTCTGACGAAAGGGGAAAAAAAGAGCTAAACATGTATACTTAGTTAATTAGGCAAAAGTTAGGTAAATTGTAGCAAGTAATCCCAGAATTACCAGCATATATTCCACTAACGCAAGCAATTAATGATCCTCAACTTAAGCTCGGTACTTCCAGAATATATCATCGTATGTTATGTTTAACATGATAACAAAAGGAAATTAGGGAGTAGTACGTTCAGCTGGCGGTGACATTTCTGAATATTGAAATACTATTGTTTAGAAACATTATTGGGTAATCGTTACGCCTAGTAGAAATACTACTCCATCTTGGTCGTCAGTCCAGAAAAGATGTGTACATGCATATACTGCTGTGCATTGATCAGGCTTCTTTAAAAGGTTCGCTGAGTACTTCAAAAACAGGAAAAAGAGATGTCACTGTGCTGGAAAGGCTAACATGACATTCTAGAACCAGGGGAAACAAAAGGATGGTTACTATAGCAAGTGTTATAGTATGGGTCCGAGCACCGAGGGTAGGGCGTTTGCCCTTATCTAGCCATTGGCAAGGCTCATCTCATCCCTGATGTGGCAGAAAGGCTCGAGGCTTAACTTTAGAAAGGAGGGAGGCTAGAGAGTTGTTTGGTTATTCATTGCTTAATATCAATGACTACATTATGTCTCCTTATATAGAGGGTTCTACTAACAATTATAAATAAGGTTAATCTAAATAATAACCTTCCTAACTAATAGATAAGATACCAATTAACTATTCCCTATCATAGAAAACTATTTAATTATTTAGGGAAATAAATATTCTTATTAGGGAAGGTAAACTCTTCCTGATCCTATTGCTACAGTACACAGGTATTGTTCCTGCATAGTACCAATGACCATAACATTACACCTCTCGCATTGAGATAACTTGTCCTCGAGTTATCATGTGGCGGCCATGGGCGAAGACCATCGCATCCCCATATCAACGAGAGGGCATGACGGCGACGTCGTGTTGCGTGGAAGAGAATCGGCGAAGCCTCGGTAAACAAAGATGAGGAATGAACCCTCCAACGTTGTTTAACATCATAGGAGTCGTCATTGCCAAGAGCAACTGCTGCAGGGCAGCAGCATCCTTCTTGCCCCGAGATGCAACTGTAGTGGCAGAGATGCGATGGCTACACAGACCTCGTGTGACAGCTACTACACAACGCACCTTCAAAGGCATAGCGTCGGCCAGCCATGCGGAGAAGAACGCCGCTACATGGCAGCAACCTTCTTCCTAGGCGAAAGCACCAATGGTGCAGCCAAGGATGGCGTGTCTAACTGAGGAAGCATCACCGATGCTAGAGAAGGTGGTGGTGGCGCGGCTATAGTGTGGTGATGGAAAGTGCCTGCTGCTGCTCCTCCACTTTGGGTTATGTCGCAGCTAGTGAGGATGGTGGCTTGACCAGCGGTGATGACACAGGAATCGTAGCGAGATGCTGCGTCTTCTTTTGCTTCGCCTTCTTGTCCCAGCATGTCTTCAAGTCCAACAATAAAGGCTTTGATGTTGGCACAGAGCTAGCTCACTAGGGGACAACTTGTCAATGTCATCATTCATAGCTTTGATTCCATCAGCCTTAATCTTATTGGTAGCAGATGCTATGGTGAGTCTCTGATACTGTTGGCGCCAAAAACTTGACGAAGGGTTTTCAGCCTCAACACACCGGACGAACACCGGGTTCAAGTGCGAGGCGTGCCAATCGATTTGACCCTGCAATCGATAAGGAAGATAATGTGAAATTCAATCAAGCCGATCCCAGATGCGAATCGGCTAAAAACAAGGATCGGCCAGAAAGCCGATTAGAAGGGTAACTGGAATAGTCGATTAAGACTAATCCGAGGGTAAAAGGCAGATTAATTCTAAAAAGGCGATGCGCAACTTTATTTGATCGATGTTGACTTACAGAGGAAAGATTACAATGCTAAAAGGGAAAAAACTACAGAGTAAAAACTAGTAGATGTGTTGATGGTTGTGGATGTTCTTCAAGCAGCCTTGGTGCGCCTTATATACCTGTTTAGCCGATCCGAGTTCTGTTCGGTTACGTCAACATACTCCGAGTCGGTTATAGCTTCCTAACCGGACTTCTGTTTCCAAAAATTTGTCGTACGTTATCCCAACTTTCTAAAGATGTTTCGTGCGCTATCAAAACTCAACCTTTCCTGCCGATTTTCCTCGTATTTTCCAAAAACTGGTGCAAACATATGTCCCCCATTTTTGGAAGATAACTTGTTATCTTTCAAAAATACATCGGCTTCTTCACCCATCGGTTTCTTCATTCGTCAGCTTCTTTCTTTTAGTTAAAGAATTTCTTTAGTATCTGCTGTACTAATTGCGCCGTAAAAATCTCGGTGCGGTTTAATGGCACGCGTCGCCTCGAATTCATTTCCCGCCATTTTACCTTTTCACCGTGCTATATATATGCGGGCCCCCCTCGGTCATTTTCACGCTTTCCAGCTCTCGCAATTCCTGCAATCGGCTTTCATTCTTCGGTCGGCTTCTCCGCTCCAGACTTCACTGCACCAGCAATCAATCTTTCTTTTCCCCAATCGGCTGAATGGATCCTTCTCAGGTACTGATCCCGATTCCTGAAAGTAAAGACCAATACTACCTAGGGCCGGTAGGAAATTCGACCGCTGACACTGTAATCAACGAAGAAATCCCTAGACTTCCTCTATCGGCTAAAGATTACAACATAACAGAATGGGGTAAAAGCTTCAGGGCTTGCCCAACAGCTTTGAAAGGGTGGAGAAGATGGTACATCAGGGTATCGGCTCAAAAAAGAGAGGAATGTGAAAGAATGGGTATATCTGAGTGCCTCCCCCTAAGTTTAGCGAACCCAGAAGCCAATGAGCCCCTAGTGGCCACGACATGTTATTTTTGGTCAAGCACCTTCAACGCTTTTCTTTTTCGAACTGGTCCCATCGGCCCAACACTTCTAGATGTAGCAGAATTGTGTTGCCTTAGGCCTGATGGTGACCAATTATCGGCTTTTAGTGGCAAGCCTCAGTATAAGTTGATCCGATCCAAGGGCGAAGGATGGGCGAAGGATGGGCAAAGTATATTCAGCATAATAACAAAGTGAATGGACCGGTATCGGTTGAAGAGCATACGGCCTTCCTGAACCTATGGCTGGATCGGTTTGTATTCTGCGGCGCATCCCTGGGTCCAACACAAGTGTACCAGATGTTGGCAGAGCAGCTGGTGAACGGCCGTCGGCTTGCACTCGGAAAAATGCTTCTTGGAGCTGTTTATCAAATGATGCACGTTATCAGGAGCCGGCTTTTCTCTGGATTTGGTCAGTTTGTGGTTGGTAATGTCGGCGGCCCATTGTGGTTCATTCAATTGTGGCTTTATAGCATCTTTGGCCGATCGTTGATCTCGGAGCACTTGGAAGACACAGCCTTTCCCCGTGAAGACTATCCGGAAGGCTCTACTCCCCAATACAGAGCTAGCCGATCGCTCGGGGAGAGACTTGTGATGTGTACCAGTGGCGATGTCAGAATCACTCCAGCCGATTTCAAGAAATATCTATCATTTTTTCTGCATTTGGATAACACAACCTTTGATCAGCAAGATTTTTTCCCTTACAGTAACGCAGCCGATTTCCAATAGCCTTCATTTCTTCACTTGGACGCTGATAGTTCCTTAATGCCAGTATCGACTTTAGACCTGTATCGAATTTTCATCTCACCCTGCATCTTTCATGTCGGCTTAAACTCCCGTAACAGAACATTCCAGCCGTCATATGAATTTTATCATCCTTCAGTATATGCCCGTCAATTGGGCTTTGGTCAAGTGATACCATCTTTGCCGCTCCTTAGTCGTCTCGAGCCCAGAGCTAAAGTGACAAACGGAACGGCAGCAGACTTAATTTTGGAGCTAGCCGACGAGTTTCAAGTTCTCAGTTTGCCGCACTTTTTCTTGAATTCTCGCCTAACAAGCCATTTCTCTGCTTGGTGGACACTTATATCAGAGGCTCTTTACTTGGATCGTACACCGTCGGCCATTATAGAAAAGTTCCTTCCTGATTTCCACGAGCCGACGATAGTACCTAACAGCAGCAGTGTAATAGCCCTCTAAATTCAAAAATGAAGAAAAATAAAGATTTTATATTTAAAAAGGGAAATGAATTAAAAGTTTAATTGAAATCAAGATTTTGATTCTAAACAATATTCTTCCCTCATTTTCTTCTATTACAATCTTAATAAAAATAAAGAAATAAAGAAAGATTTCTAAATTAAGATTGTACTTCCAAAACAAATGAAATATCAAAATAAGTTTAAAATGTGATCTAGATTTGAATTTACATTTCTGAATTCTTCTGTATTTATTTGAGCTTTTGCTTTTAAAAGAAAAGCTAAATGCATTGAAATGGTAAAATGATAAAAGTAAGAAAGTAAAAGTAAAACATTAACAAAAATAATATTAAAATTTCAGAGCATCCTAAATCTCTCCAGAATCAAATCATGATGATTAAGATAATCTGAACAACTAAAATAAAAAGAAAACATATGATAATTATGAAATAAGAAAAGCTGATTTAAATCTTATCAGATTTGAATAGCAATCTCTAGACCTATCCTCAAGCTAATATTTTTACCATACCAACCTAAGAACCATATCTACCTCTGGTAAAAATATCAAGAATAAAACTTAAATCTAAATCATTTATAAATTCAAAAACAGAAGCTAGTAAAAGCTGTAAATAGCAATGTCAGAATTTTTATAATTTATATAATGGAGATCAAATTCTTAAAAGTTTATAGAAGCATTATTATCTAAAATTACGTTGAAAAACAAATTTTGAAAAATAAATAAATTCGTTGACATACTTTAATAAATCAAAAACAGAATTGGAAACTCTGTGCAGTGTACATTGTCAGAATTTTAGTAAAATATCTACAAAGAGTTTTTATCTCAAAATTTGTCTGAACCCTTATCTTCATCTGATCAACCGCTACAAAAATATTCATAAAATCCTGAATCGAATTGAATACTTCAAATCTTGGGGCAAGTTGGCCACAGTACTTTGGAGCCGTCCATTTTACTTCAGCCACAGGATTCGCCACTTGTCACCCATCCAGCACAGCCCCAATTCAGACCTTCTTCTTCCCCTCTCTGTGGTCTCCTGCGCACGCAGAGAAGAACCAGCGCCACCCCTTTTCTCCTCAATCCAGTTGGCGCCGCAACTCGACCTCCAAGACCCCGTACGCGCCGCTAACTCCGTCTCGACCGTTGCAACTCAGAGAAGCATCAAAACCTTGCGCGACCACCTCGTTCGTAACCCACCGCAACGCCATACCGTGACCTCCCCTTCGCGCCAAGCCAGAACTAATTCACCTTTTCCCCTCTATAAATTGCGCCTAGCTGATCACTGAGTCACGCACAACCTTTCCCCTCATCCCCTTCTTCTTCTCCCCTAGCCAAAGCAACCGAAATCCCCTGTCTTCCGCCATGGCCAAAGCTTCAGAGCTCGAAAACCCGATTGCAATCCTTGCGTCCCAATCAACCATTCTCAAATTAATTTGAACCATAGCATACTGGTACTCTACTGAGCAAAAGCCCCCAATAATATTCACCTTCTCCCATGATAAATCGTGCCGCCACCGTGAGCCCCTCTTCCCCATGACCGGCCGACGAGGGCGGAGCTCCTCGGAGATTCTTCCTTGGAACCAAACCCAAAAATGGAACCAGTGTAACCCCCTAATGCTATTCATGCTACCGATTCAAGCTCTCGCACCCTGATTTTCACTCCCCACCGTCCGCCATGAGCACGGCCGCCCCTGCTCGGTGGCGCGCCGTTTTCCCCTAGCACCGACCGCCAGGAAGACATCCCCTGTATGCGCAAACCCCTGCTGGTCATCACCGTGCAACCCATTCGTGCTCTCCAGTGATCCTTCGCCGCCGGCAAGCCTCGGAAGTCCTTCCTCTGCTTCCTGTCTCTGCGCAGTGGGACCAGATCGCCAGCGCCTGAGGTAGAAGACGACTCTCAGCCAAAAGGCGCTTCCTTTGAGTAAAAACGTATTCTCTAATTTCCATTCTTTTCCAACCAAATTAAATATTCAAACTTGAATATATTTTATAGTTTTAATCAAAACTCAGTGAGACAAATTTGTATAATCATCTAAAATCATAAAGAATATAAATATGTAAAAGTATTTAATTTTTGATCCGTAGAATAATTAATTATATTAAACTTTGATTATGATGCTAATATGGTTTTTAATGGGAACTTGTGAATAATAAGTAATGAAATAATGAAATAAATATTAATATGATGCTAGGATCAGGATGTATTCAAATATCCAAAAGTATTTAATTTTTGAGTAACAAAAACAATTATATAAATTTAAGATGAAGTAAACTCACTATTATGAACATTATTGTATATATGAGAAATATAAATTCTAAAATCATTAAATAAATTCTAATGTTTCTCTGAAACCATAATAAGATCAAATATATAAAAATATTTAAATGTTAAATTCAGTTTAATTTATTTGCTTTATGATTACTAGTAAAAACTTCAGTATGACCATTAATAAAAATAAAAGCATAAGAGCTCATGAAATGATGAAATAAATGGTATTAAGTTCTTAAAATAGTAAGAATCTATGTATACAAAAATATTCAAGATAAGATTTAATTTGCATACTTTTAATACAAAGAAACGTTAATTATAACAATAAGTAAGTAGATAATCTATTGCAATGAAAGTTAAAATAATGCAAAATCAACTTTAAAACATTTCTAGAGTTGTACCCTGCTAATGTCTGAAAAATGAATCAAGAATCATGTATATTGTAGTTGCAATCTTAATATAAAGTTGGCCGATTTAGTGTTATCTATCGTGGTCATTTAAGCTACTTCGGCAGTGGATAAAATAACTCGTCCAAATACTAAAATCTATGAAACCTATTTAGTTATACTCTACAAAGTTTGTGCTACCATATTCTACAAAAATATCTTAATTATAGTATGCTTTCCCTTTAAATCAAGCTAGTTCAAAACCCTTAATCATTAGCCGTGCGATTCACCTTTTTGGCCGATTCCGAATAACGTAAACTATATAATGCCACATAAGCCCATTCGACGAAGAAAATAATGTTTCATCCAAATCCTAAAATTAATGAAACTAACTTAGAAATAGCCTCCAAAGTATGTACCACCATAATACAAAGAAATAACCTTATTTCATTATACTTTGCATATGAATATTGTTAGCAGAATAACCTAAAGTATTATGATTCTAAACTTAATAAACTAGATAAACGAACTCGGTAATAATAATGGAATTTGTAGTTAAGTTATTTGTATCACCAGAACCTTCTCAAATATCATGTAAATAAG
Organism: Guadua angustifolia; assembly: GCA_036346375.1. Taxonomy (NCBI): domain Eukaryota; kingdom Viridiplantae; phylum Streptophyta; class Magnoliopsida; order Poales; family Poaceae; genus Guadua; species Guadua angustifolia. The sequence continues at coordinate 44,334,036 of CM070512.1, forward strand.
GCCAGTAGCCCAAATCAACAAGTTAGCTTTTTATAACTAGAATATTAATTAAATCTTGCTTTGAATCTGAATCCTAATTAAAGGTAAGAATTCACCTTAAGCCTGAAATGATTACATCTATTTAATCTTAACCAATTTTAGCATCTTGAATTCGTAAAATAAAATTAATAAGTTCATAAAGAGCAATCCCTGTTTCTTGTGAAGAATCTTTATTTGTTCTTGCCATCTATTTTCTTTTGCCCTTATTGAAGTTTATTATTTGCTATATATTTCCGACGATCGACGTGTAGAAACCGACGTTGTTACTACCATCGTCGCCTCCATCCTCTTCGATTCCAACTACGTCGTAAGCAACGATTAAGCAAGGCAAGCACCCCTTTGATCATATTGATCCCAGTATTTATTTTCCTTTTATTTATCAAATGGTTTTATGCATACGTTTACTTTATGTAAATTTGCTATTTTGTGGTATTGGTAGATTTACCTCTTGTCTTACAAAACCTCCTTGATATCTATGACATGTGAACCTTGATAACCCTAGATTAAAGGATAGGCATTACTTAATGTCATCATGGGTATATACGATTACTAAATCATGCTTAGCCATGCTTTAGAATCAACAAGGTTGATAATCAGATCAAAACTGTTTCCTGAAAACATTGGAAAATGACACTGTTAGTTGCTGATATTTTTATGAAAAACCCAAAATAAAACTATGGTTTTGATGCGGGCAATTATTAGCAATAGCCGGAGGTGCATGGACTTGCACGTAGTGTAGGGTGAAGTATTGCTCGTGTCAGATTAAGGACCGAACATCGTGTTGTATGATCCGAGAAAATCCGTGCAACCACAAGTGCTTTGGTATGGGGATGTCTTAAACCAATTAAGTTATCTATTTTAACTTTGCACATTGGTAGGCTGGAGTATTACGAACTTCTTCAGTGACTGGTTGTTCGTAGGTGTACGCCATGCTATGGGTTCACGATTTCACGTACAGCGACTGTACAAGGTACCGCACAATTTCTCGTACTGTGACGGTACGACTATTTGCACTACCATAGCATATCGTCACCATGTTGGTGCAAAATTAACCTAGGTAATGTAAAGGTTTTCGTCATGAACATTCTGGCTCACGCTTACAATTGGAAGTGAAGCGCGTAGCAAAAAGAAAAGGGCATGACTTGTGGGTAAAGTTGTACACCTCTGCAGAGTTAAATCTAATCGATTAGCCGTACCCGCGGTCATGGGAGTCTTGGTGAACTGATGCGAGTTAGATGGTTTATTATTTTCAAAAGAGTTTGGTATCATTTGTTTTGCAACTGTGCTTTATGTCAAAGGGCCGACATTGATGGATTTCAGGATGTGGATTATTCGTCGCTCACGTCATGGAGGACTGTGAGTGTTACTTATGCTTTACTTATTTGTTATCAATCATTCTTGCTCTTATAAATTTCGTTTGCAAATAACTTGGTTTACAAATTAAATTGGCTTTACGCAAATTAACCATATAAACCTTTCTTTCGATATGGCCTGCATATATTATAGGATTTGTAAGAGTCTTGCGGAGTACGAAAGTACTCACCCTTGCTTAATTAATATTTTTAGGTGAAGATTCAGAATAGCTCGATGAAATTATTCAACGCAGGATTCGGGAATGTCAACGAGATTTTCTAGGGATTATGCCTTGTCAGTTGCCTGCGGGATGGATGGGCACACTACCAGGCGTTGTTTCCTTTACTGCTATATTCTCTGAGTTGTAAAATTCTTTGTATATTAGCTTCCGCTTAATAAATATAATGAATAGTTATGATTCCAATTGTTGTAAATGTGCGTACTAGCTACTGATCCAGGGACTAGTACTGTGTGCACATGAGATTTCCATTTTTGCATTTATGTGAAAATGGGGGTCACTACAATTGGTATCAGAGCTATACTGGCTGCAGGATAAACCCTAGATAGAATGGTCATTAGCATTAAAATAAAACAAATTCAAAATATTATTTTCAAAAGCTACTATATTTGCAAAAAGTAGTCGTTGCTATTCTTTTCTCATTCCTTAAGATTCTCATTCTTACCCCTACTTTCATTATGATTTGTAAAACCAATTCCTCTTTCCTTAAAACAATTCTCGCCCATAGTTTATCTTTGCGGTTGCCTCTGAAGACATCCAAGATATGTCGCCATCATTCTTCATGCCAGCTAATGAAGTCTACAATATCAACACCGACAACCTCAAGAAGACAGACATACTACTTCACTACCCCTGACAAGACGAAAGTAAAAGCTGAAGATTCTACTTCATAAAGAGCCAGTATTATCCAATAGTAAAATACGTAAGATTAAGAGTATATTAGGTTCTTCGTCAGGAAAGGAACCCTTATACATAGCTGCATCATTTTGTTTTAGTTAGATAAAACATTTACATATAGTGTTTATATTTTGCTATTTGCAATTGGTGTTTATTTTCCTTGTTCGAGCTAATTTACGTGCGAACTTAACCTTTAGGTTAAAGTCTCACGATGAATTACTCTTATGTATGACTTAAGAAACCTCAACCCATAGGATCCAAAAAGAAAATTTATAAAATTGCTTCTCTTCTTTCCATATAATTTCCCTCAAGCTTATCCTTCTTTTCTGTAGAATTTCTTACCTACATATTCTTTTGGAATTCTTAGCTCTGCATTACTATTTCTAGCCATACTTGAACCTACGGACATAAATACTCATCTTCCCAATAACAGTCAAATTTTTTTTTTCACCATCTGAGCTTTAGCCAAAACCATCTTATCTTCTTATTTACCACAAAAAAATGCCAGTTCATTTCCTAATCTCCTTTGCCAAAAAAATAATAATACTTATCGAGATCCTACCGAAATTCGAAATGAAACTCTTCATAGCCTCGTAGGATTAGTAAACACTTTGGGCGAATGCTATTATCAGAGTTGCGCAGCGGAAGCGTGGTGGATTTACGCTTTCAAAATGGAAAGTCTCTGAAGATCCCAATGATGCCAAGTTGCTTCATGAAGAATCGGTATCGTTACGTAGAAGAAGAAACAGTAGAATAGGTTAATCGTTAAATCAAAACTTACACCACCTTATCTGCATCATGTAAAATCTTTTGTTTGGTTTGATTTTGATGTGTAATTTTTGTATTATTTCTTAGATTACTCTCGTATATGTAAAAACCCTTCAGTTGAAATTTACGATGAGTAAATCCCTGGAAATGATAATCATAATATGCATTAAACTTTTAAAAGAACGAAATGTTGCCTTGTAACCAAATAGAATTTCATTTAAGTAATCTTATCCTAATAAACATTATGGCAGGATATCAAAAGTAAAGATCTTTCGGTGAAATCATGGAAAGTGAAATTATGCAAGATTCTCAATCACCAAGAGATGATAATCTTACCTTGATCCAACCAAGATCTCAACATCTAGTTGGTATATCCTCCTCGCAACCCGGCATCTGTCACGATTCCATATCTCCTCAAGATTCGCAAGAATCTAGTTTGAAAGAGAAGCTGCCAGAATCTTCATCTATGGTGCAAAAGCTGACCATAATTGAACAAAATCGCCAGTTACACACCTTTCTTCTACAACAATTAACGCAGAGCAATATCACTTGTTATCCTTATGAAGGTCAACGCCTAGTAGATTCAAAAATTGCTAATGCGAATCGGCACCATCAAGAGAAATTCCAAGCCCTAGTTGCTCAAGAATTGGCAAGTAGAAGAGAAGCTGCTTGAGGAATATTATTAAAAGAATTGGAGAAGCAGTATTATAGCCTTAGCAATTATCATCAAGAAGACGGTAAATGGTCATCGCCAACAACATGCTTCATATGTGATGAGGAACATCATTGGGTCAAAGAATGTCCTAAGAAACAACAAGACACGAATCACAAGAAAGATAGGGTTGGACATATAGCTAGACATAACAAAGTATCACAAAAGAAACCAAAATGCCACATCTGTTGCAAGAAGGGTCATATTGCTAAACAGTGCCCCCAAAGAGAGCAAACCTCTCCCAGCATCTCAATCATGCCAGAAAGCACTGTAATCAATAGGAAAACTCCAAGAATGAAGGAGATAAAATCTGAAGCAGGTTGCCCGAGGGATCAGTTAAAGAAAAGGCATTGGAATGAAGATGTTTACCCTAAGAAGAATACTACGCAAGTTCAATCTCAATCTCAATCTTCACCTGTTCATCCCTCCAACCAAACTAATGTTACCTGTTTCTGTTGTGGTAATCAAGGACATTATTCCTACCAATGCCCAAAGAAAATGAAAAATAAGCATCGTCATCAATCTCATGAAGACATTCAGCAATTATCGCACAAAAAGTTCGGAACCTATCAAACGTAGTACCAAACTGATGACATCAACATCAATCGAAGAGGAGTTCTGCTTCACCTCGTCAAGAAAGACATCAGTAACTTCTAAACTATTTTGAAGACCTAGAAAGCGTCAAGTACTCAGAATAACTCCTACCTCGACGTTAGACTCTAAATGTAAATATATTCCTCATATGGCTGTACCCGACTCTTAATATGATATTGAGTATGTCTTTTATGCGTTCAATTCTTGAAATCAATCTTTTTGATTCCGAATATTCTATTCATGACCGAGATAATTGCCAAACCAAAAATCACCCTATAACTTCCTGCCGTTCCCTTGACCTGGCGAATCTCGGGGACGAGATTCCCGTTAAGGGGGGTAGTTTGTAATAGCCCTCTAAATTCAAAAATGAAGAAAAATAAAGATTTTATATTTAAAAAGGGAAATGAATTAAAAGTTTAATTGAAATCATGATTTTGATTCTAAACAATATTCTTCCTCATTTTCTTCTATTACAATCTTAATAAAAATAAAGAAATAAAGAAAGATTTCTAAATTAAGATTGTAATTCCAAAACAAATGAAATATCAAAATAAGTTTAAAATGTGATCTTGATTTGAATTTACATTTCTGAATTCTTCTGTATTTATTTGAGCTTTTGCTTTTAAAAGAAAAGCTAAATGCATTGAAATGGTAAAATGATAAAAGTAAGAAAGTAAAAGTAAAACATTAACAAAAATAATATTAAAATTTCAGAGCATCCTAAATCTCTCCAGAATCAAATCATGATGATTAAGATAATCTGAACAACTAAAATAAAAAGAAAACATATGATAATTATGAAATAAGAAAAGCTGATTTAAATCTTATCAGATTTGAATAGCAATATCTAGACCTATCCTCAAGCTAATATTTTTACCATACCAACCTAAGAACCATATATACCTCTGGTAAAAATATCAAGAATAAAAACTTACATCTACATCATTTATAAATTCAAAAACAGAAGCTAGTAAAAGCTGTAAATAGCAATGTCAGAATTTTTATAATTTATATAATGGATATAAAATTCTGAAAAGTTTATAGAATCATTTTTATCTAAAATTACTTTTAAAAACAAATTTTTAAAAATAAATAAATTCGTTGACATACTTTAATAAATCAAAAACAGAATTGGAAACTCTGTGCAGTGTACATTGTCAGAATTTTAGTAAAATATCTACAAAGAGTTTTTATCTCAAAATTTGTCTGAACCCTTATCTTCATCTGATCAACCGCTACAAAAATATTCATAAAATCCTGAGTCGAATTGAATACTTCAAATCTTGGGGCAAGTTGGCCACAGTACTTTGGAGCCGTCCATTTTACTTGACCACAGGATTCGCCACTTGTCACCCATCCAGCACAGCCCCAATTCAGACCTTCTTCTTCCCTCTCTGTGGTCTCCTGCACACGCAGAGAAGAACCAGCGCCACCCTTTTCTCCTCAATCCGGTTGGCGCCGCAACTCGACCTCCAAGACCCCATACGCCGCTAACTCCGTCTCGACCGTTGTAACTCAGAGAAGCATCAAAACCTTGCGCGACCACCTCGTTCAGAACTCCACCGCAACGCCATACCGTGACCTCCCCTTCGCCAAGCCAGAACTAATTCACCTTTTTCCTCTATAAATTGCGCCTAGTGATCATCGAGTCACGCACAACCTTTCCCTCATCCCTTCTTCTTCTCCCTAGCCAAAGCAACCGAAATCCTCTGTCTTCCGCCATGGCCAAAGCTTGAGCTCGAAAACCCGATTGCAATCCTTGCGTCCCAATCAACCATTCTCAAATTAATTTGAACCATAGCATCTTGGTACTCTCTTGAGCAAAAGCCCCAATAATATTCACCTTCTCCCATGATAAATCGTGCCGCCACCGTGAGCCCTCTTCCCCATGACCGGCCGACGAGGCGGAGCTCCTCGGAGATTCTTCCTTGGAACCAAACCCAAAAATGGAACCAGTGTAACCCCGATGCTATTCATGCTACCGATTCAAGCTCTCGACTCGATTTTCACTCCCCACCGTCCGCCATGAGCACGGCCGCCTACCTTTCGGTGGTAGCGCCGTTTTCCCCTAGCACCGATCGCCAGGAAGACATCCCCTGTAACCCTTGATCCTTATGAAGAATCTTTATTTGTTCTTACTATCTCCTTTCTTTTTGCCCTTGTTAAAGTTAGTTATTCGCTATATTTCCGTTGATTGACGTGTAGAACCCGACGTCTCCGATTCTTGTCGTCGCCTTCGTCATCTGCGATCGCATCATCGTCATAAACAGTGATTAAGCAAGGCAAGCACCCCTTTGATCATATTGATCCCAGTATGTAATATACTTTGTTTTACTAAACTATTTTATGCATGCGTTTACTTTATGTAATTTGCTATTTTGTGGATTTGGTAGTTATACCTGTTGTCTCATGAATCTCCTTTGATAATTATGAACATGTGAACCTTGATAACCATAGATTAAAGGATGGGCATTACTTAATGTCATCATGGGTATATGCGATTACATATTATCCATGCTTAGCCATGCTTTAGAATCAATAAAGCAGATGATCAAATCAGATTTGTTTCCTGAAAATGTTTGGAAATGGCACTGTTAGTTGCTGGTATTTTGATTAAAAACCCCAAAATAAAACTATGGTTTTGACGTGGGCGATTATTGGCATTAGCCGGATGTGCAAAAAGGAATTGTACGTAGTGTAGGGTGAAGTGTCGCCTGTGTCAGTTTAAGGACCGAGCAATGGGACGCTATTGATCCGAGAAATCCGTACAAACCACAAGGGTGAGGATGGGGTAGCCTTAGCCTGTTAAGTTATTTAGATATGGCTTTGCTCATTGGTAGGCGGGAGCTTGCACAGGCATTCCGGTTTGGTCTGCTTGGAAGGGTTTCCACCCATGCAACGGTGTACGACTTGTCGTGAACAGAAACGGTGTGTGTGTATGGGTACACGTGAAAGGAACCACGTCATGTGTGTGTGTTTCTGTTCCTCTGGCAGGGAATAACGTCCCGGGCTGGATCAAAGTCATGTCTAGGTAATGTAACAGCTAAGTATGATCGCTCATTCGCATACTCATGTATGGCGATCCACGGCTGACGTGGTGAGTTGATCATTCCTTGTGGGTAAAGTTGTACACCTCTGCAGAGTGTAAATCTAATCGATTAGCCACGCCCGCGGTCATGGGCACTTGGTGAAGTCATTCCAATGTTAGATGTTTTATTATTTTCAAAAGGCTTGGTATCATTTGTTTTGCAACTGTGCTTTAAGTCAAAGGGCCGACATTGATGGATTTCAGGATATGGAATGTTCGTCGCTCACGTCATGGAGGATTGTGAGTGTTACTTATTCTTTACTTATTTGTTATCAAACTGCTCTTATAAATTCCGTTTGCAAATAACTTGATTTACAATTCAATTTCGCTTTATGCAAATTAACTGTAGTAGTCTCCTTTGACTTGGCCTGCATTTATGCATTTGCAAATACCACCTTAAGTCTTGCGGAGTACGAAAGTACTCACCCTTGCTTAATTTGTGGTTTTAGGTGTAAAGCTAGCGAAGCTTCGAAGGTTTGTTTACGTCGCAGGTTGCGGGAAATTCCTCAACGTGATCTTTCTAAGGATTTATGCCTCGTCAGTTGCCTGCGGGTTTGGATGGGCACACTACGAGACTTTGCTTCTTTGCTGCTATATACTCTGAGATGTAAGGTTTATGTGTTTATTAGTTTTCGCTTAATTAATATAATGTATGGTTGTGGTTCCAATTGTTGTAAATGTGTGTACTAGCTACTGATCTAGGGACTAGTACTGCAAGCACATTAGATTTCCATTTTTGCATTATATGTAAAAATGGGGGTCGCTACATCCTCCCTCCTTCGCGCCGCTACGATCGCCCCCTCCTCCCACTAACCATGCCGCCCCTCGGCCCCCCCCGCGCCCGCGCCACCACCCCTCCGCCTCCCCCTCGCCCGTGCCGACCTCCGCCTCCCTCGCGCCCACGACCACCCCCGTCTCTCCTCGCCCTTCACGCGCCGCCACATCATGCTTGCGTCGTCGCCGCCGCCACGACAGCCCAGCAGACATTATCTCCGACCGCAACTTCCTCTACCGCAGCCTCCGCATCCTCGCGGCAGGTGCTCCGCAGTAAACGCATCTCCTTGAAGGACTGCGAGTACACCGTTCAGATCCATTTCTTCGATCTCTTTCTCCCCGGCGTCGGCGCTCGTCATCCTCCTCCTCCAGATCTCGGCGGCATTTGGCGCGACGCGATGGGGACACGGCTTCGTGGTGGCTTCGCTCGTCATGCTCGCCGTGTCGGCGGTGGCGGCGTCGCCACTCGACTTTGGCAGCGACGACTTCGGACGTCTTTGGAGGAGCCTGCTGGCCGCCGACGAGGAGGCGGAGCAGGGCGCTGGAGGGGGCAAGGGAGACGGCGGTGGAGCGGAGGCGGTGCGGCGGCGCGATCGATGGTCTTTGGTGCTTGACAACGATAACGCTGGCGTGCCGTGGAAGAGCACGCGAGCTGCTGCTCCTAGGCTCTACGCGCGCGGTGCGGCAGCTGTGAAGCTCATGCCGCTGTTCGCCGAGGCTGCCCATGGCCTGCGTGCGATGGGGAGCGATCGCGTTCGCCAAGCTTGACGGGGAGCGGTACCCCAAGGCCGCCGCCTTTGTCGGGGTCAAGGGGTTTCCCACTGTCCTCCTCTTTGTCAACGGCACCGAGCACGCGTACACTGGCCTTCACACCAAGTGAAAACGCTAGCTACCCTATTGTTCCATCATAAAAGCTGCCTTTCGTGTGCTCGACGAATTGACTAATTGATTCTCTCTCTCTCTCTTGTTGTTAGGGACGCGATAGTTACTTGGGTAAGAAAGAAAATGGACGCCCCTGTCATTAGGCTTCAGTCGAGGGATTCAGCTGAGGAATTTCTGAAGAAGGATCAGACTTTTGCTATGGGTCTTTTCAAGAATTATGAGGTTCGTGAAATGCTGGATATAGGTGGTTGAACACTATGCTGATCTGTTTAGATTTTAATCTTCAGGTAGGTTGCGTTCTACTGGTTGTGAGCTTGTGGTATATAATTTTCTAGGCAATACCTCGATATGTTCTGTGATGATCATTTTAATCTGTAGTTTGAAGTGTCACAAAATTATACTCAGATACATTACGTAATGCCCAATTTCACTGAATAGAAATTTTCATGATATTCCATTATCACTAGGCAAAATATCTCAAATCCTGTGGCACTATATTTGAAACCCCACCAAAAATTCGGGAAGTATCAAGCCAAATCAATTCCGAAGAAACTGATGAGGTAAGATGCATGTTTCGCAATCTTGTTCTAAAATTCATTGTCGATGTCTTTTTTTACACAGTGCAATGACATATCCAGCAATGCAAAGGTGATTAAAGGGACAATGATATCTGAAGATAACTTATCTGAAGGGTAAATAACTACCCTCAATCTTCGTGAATATGACGTTTTTTTACTATTGTTACAACATCGATTTTTGTTTCTTCCAAAACAGTTCAATTGTGATGAGCATGGTACTTTGAGGCATGAACATTACATCGATGAAGGTCTTGAGCATCTTCTCGGAGTTGAATCGGTGCCTTGATCATCTTTACATGACAAGTCTTCATGTCGAACATCATAAATATATATTCTTTCTTCCATTGATCGACCTTTAAACTCAAAGCGAAGTAGTGCTGCTTTGATGAGATCGACCTTTAAACTTTGCAATAAACATGTTAATAAATCGAATTGATTATTGCTCAAAACTAAAAGTAAATTAGATACCAAAGAAAATAACAGTAGAACTTGGAGCATATGGGCTTGATCTTGCAAAAAGTAACTTCAAGGGTTTGAATAAAAATTCTGCACAGGTAGATGAGAAACTTCAATATAGATTCACCTTCTTCTTCTTTGAATTTTCTTTTTCGATTTTGGCGTTGATTTGGGGGTACGTGATCTTTATGGTCTTAGATCTTCTAGGGATCACATTGTTTGAGTTTGGTTTATTAGAGCATTGGTTTATGCAGCGTTGAGTCGACATCTTTGGGATTTTTTTGTTGGTTTGGGATGAATTAGGATTTTGATTGATCGTCGACTTTAGTGGTTTTGAATTGATCTGGAATTTCGTTCTCTATGAAATTAAACAGTTTTTGTCTTGGATTCAGGGAAAAGATTCCTCTTTTTTCCAAGAATTTCATCAGAGCCTATAAAATAGCCTGATATTATGCATTTATGCTTGGATTAGATGGTGGCCCAGTTGCATCTAGCTGCCATTGCACTAATTAGACATTTTATTCATGTTACACCAATGTGGGTTGCTTGAGTTGTACAATTAGCTCAGACAGGCAATCTTTGTTTCTCGAACAAGTCTTGCCTAGATTTGATGGAGGATTTTAAGAAAGTGGCGACATCGATCTCACTAAAACATGAACCTTGTTCCTTCCATATATGTTTCTGCTGAGTGTAATCGTCTTTCTTAATGTTCTTGTAATTTTTCATGCAGATTTTGATCCTAATCACTCGATCTCGCTGAAGTCGTGAGGATTCCCTATTTCCTCTCGTGCTACTTCATATATTGCATATACAGTATTAGATTGAGTTTTTTCTAATACTTCCTACCATGGTAATCGATTGCATATCTTGATGTTCTCTGCTTTGTCGTGGTTGGACCAATATCTCTTTTGGTCCCATCAAGGCATCAAGCTCTTAATCCTCCCTTAAGAATACTTATCGTAACACAAATTGTCCCGCTTACGCTCACGTTTGAAACTTCAAGTCCTCTCCTCTTGTTCCATTCTATCTTTGAAACATCCGAAGTTTCAAGGTCGCTTCTCTCGCCTTCCCTTGGTTAATTCGTCTGAATTCTCCTTGATTACATTTCTGGTTGTCTCTTCACACCGAGACCTCTTTGTTGTCTTATTGGTACTGAAGGCAAGATATACACTACAGTGACGATTTATTTTCTTTTGTGTTCTTGGAGTAAATTGAATATTGATAAGTGATTTACCTTGGATTTAGTGCTCTATTCTATCCTCTGTTTAATTAAAGGGAAAGTCTTTTTTACATACCACTACAGAATTCTGAAATTTTTCATTGTGAGCCTAACAAGTTGGCTCTTGATCCACATGTCAATGTGACACCCAGTGGCACATACAAAATTTCAAAACTTGTAGTGGCATTAAATGATTTGGGGAATTTTGGGGAAATTGTGGTGTGTCCAGCTCACGATGGATGAGCAGAGATCGAAATCTGTAACCGAAGCTTTTGTCAGGCTGTACAAAGAAGGTTTAATATATAGGTTAGTTTTCCATAATGTTATTGAGTGTGCTGTTGTTTTTTGGTAGCTTGGTTCTGCTTAAACAATTTGCTGTTAAACTTATGTGTTTTGTCATTCTGTGTTATTTTAGAATCCTCCCATCATAATTTGTCACCTCTTCTGGATGATTTACTCTTTTTCAAGGATAATCGTATTGTGAACTGGGATTGCACACTTTGTACAACTATTTCTGATATTGAGGTATATGGCACTTCTAATTCTTCAATAAGATAGACAGTTTGGTTCCTTGCATGTGTAAGTAGGATTGTGCTTTATGTTTCAATCACTTTTTTTCAGGTTGACTATATGGATCTTAAAGAAGAGACTTTATTAGAGGTCCCTGGTTATAACACTCCTGTCCAGTTTGGTGTTTTGATATCTTTTGCCTATATACTAGATGAAGGTTTGGGGTGAAATTATCGTTTCTACAACAAGAATAGAAACTATGCTTGGTGATACGGCAATAGCTGTTCATCCTCAGGATGAAAGATATAAACATTTGCATGGAAAACATGCCCTCCATCCCTTCAATGGCCGAAAGCTCAGAATAATTTGCGACGCTGAGTTAGTGGATCCCAATTTTGGTACTGGTGTTGTCAAGGTAGGTGTGCTCACCTGAAGAGGTGGTTTGGCTATTTTGATTATTCCCTGTTTGGACTAATTACATTCAGAATCCACTCTTATCTCCATTTTTTTTATTTCTCTTCTATCTCTATGCAGATCACACCAGCTCATGATCTCAATGACTCCAAGGCTGGGAAACGACATAACCTTGAGTCCATCAATATTTTCACAGATGATGGGAACATAAATGAATATGGAGGTCCACATTTTTCTTTTATTGTTTGACCTTTATGTACAGAGAGTCTGTGACATTGTAACCCGAAGAGCTGCCCGTCTGCTGGAATTGTTGCAATACTGCAAAAAATCGGCCGTGATGGAACCCTTTGTGGTACCAACAAAGTTCAAGAATAACAGCGTCATCAAGAGATCTGTCATTGCAATCGAGGGTGGCTGTATCAAGGCTATTCAGTGTTCAGAGAGTATCTGAATGAAGCCGTGGGCGAGATCCTAGGGAGGAGATTATGCCATTGTTAGTCTTAGAGTGACGGAGGAGGGTCCGGATTGGGGCTGCCTCCTTGCAGTTGCATATTCATCAAATATACAAAAGTAACAAAACTCCATATAGGCATGATATAGGTTGAACTCCTGTGCAACTGAAACGATAAAAGGAGTATTGTTTCATTCATACCTATACCCAAATCAACGATATAATAACTCTCTGTATCTTTCTTTTGTGCTTCTATCATAATCACATCTTACTACACTTGATTACCAAAACATAATAACACCTTTTGCTTATTTGAATTGTATTACTAAATATCGCCGTAGCGTTAGCACGGGCATTATGCTATGGCTAATGGTTGGACTAATTTCTTTGAAAAGTCATGTCTGCCCCTCATAATATGTCTGCCCCTCATAATAGCGAGGGTATTTCAGACTTTTCCCAGTGTGTTACATGCTTTTAGTCCAAATTAGCTCCCACCCACCAACTAATGGACTAATTGTTAGTTGAGGGGTTGGCTAAAAATTAGCCCACCTATTAGTCTTCCTGTTTGCATAGACTAGGACTAATTTTTAGCCAAACAATTAGTCCAAGGATCCAAACATGGCCTAAATCTAAACAAGCAGGGCCATGTACAGGCTCTACTAACAATTATGGATGAGATCAATTTAAATAATAACCTTCCTAAATAATACATAAGATGCCAATTAATTAATCCATATCATAGGAAACTATTTAATTATTTAGAGAAATAAATATTCTTATTGGAGAAGGTAAACCCTTCCTAATCCTATTACTACAGTACATAGGTACTGTTTATGCATAGTACCAATGACCATAACAGCAAGCGCCTATGAGGCAATAAAAATCAAAGAAATATTACCCCTGTTGTCTTATGAGTGAGCGTGTCTCTATTTTCGACCCCAAATATTTTCATGCGCTAAAGTGTGCCAATTAGAGGATGGAGTGCAGTAATTTGAGCTTTTGAATCCGGTTCGAGAGGACATGAGCGCATGACCATTACAAGGAGAAAAACTGGGAAGAAAAATACAAAAGCATTCCCAGTGCTTTATATCCTAACAGAAGTATAGCACAAGTCATTTTTAACTTAACACAACTCATCTTAGTAGTAGAGAAGAAAGGGAGGTAGCTCAAGTAATTATACTGCAATTATCTCCTCTTCATATAAGATGAATACTTTGAGTAGAGAACTCGTAAGCAACAGGTTCCAAATAACAATCATTGGGAGTCTGAAACACAAAATCTAGATATAGGAAAGAAGGATTGGGACAAGGAATTAATCAGCAGGTATAGTGATACCTCCGCACATTGCAGGTATAATCTCAGTGCCAATTCTGGAGAAGGAACAAATGGGAGTGCTTCTATAGTCTGGAAAGAACCGGTGAGTGCGCAGAAAATGGAAAAAGGGAAAGGGATTATCTTTCCATATGTAAGCTAAGACAAGTCATTAATCGTAAAAATGTGTTATAGCATGTTATCTTATTTACCAACTCTCCATCACATGGACCATAACTCTCCATCACATGGACCATGGCTACCAGCTATGATCCATTGTTAACACATTACACATGCAACATAGCGCAGATGTGTTGTTTGTCATAAAACACATGCATGGATTTGCACATGTCATCACTCATCTCTGCAGTGAATTGGATGTCGATCATGCTATGATCAAGCCAATATAGAGGACAAGGTATTAGCGTATTGCTAATTTTCATGTACATGATGTTCGTATGAAGATAGGACTCTGTATACTCATCTTTCTTGTTTTTTTTTCAACCTAGTAATTAATATATTTTTTAAAAAATGATTAATTTAGAGGCAGGAGACTAAGAGAGGAAAACAACACATGAATACAAAAGGCCAGCAGCTGCAGAGGAGTGCAGTGCTGGTGCGAGTGGTGTTGCATCTTCTAAAAGAACATGCACCCACAGTTCAGTTTTTACCACACTATAGAGCATGTTGTTAATTAAGACCTAAAATGAGCTCTTTTACGGTGGACAACAATGAATATTAGCCGTCCACTTAATTTGATCTAATGGATCAGATTAGTAGGAATGTATTTATACTACCTATGGTAGTATTGGTAGTAGGATTGGTATAAGGGTTAATAGTGTAATTTAAAGGGCTCAGCACTTGAGTTGGTTCAGGAGGCAGCACGTTGGCCTAGCCCATGCCTAAGCACCCAAATTCTGACGACAATCCAGAAGACTAAGATTAGATCGGTCAATTCTGAGCAATATAGTCGAACGAATTAACCAGTAAACGAAACACACCTCGCGCAGGGCAAACCTAGTCTCCTTCGTGTCCTCCCCCGCGCCACTGACACCAGCGTCTCGGATAGAAACCGGTGGTCCGGTGCTGTTGCCGTTGATAGGAAGTTTACGGGGCGGCGCCGTCGGTGTTGACAGCAAGCAGACGGTAGGGGCATCCGCGTCGATAGGGGCAGATCGCTGGCCGCGGTGTCAATGCGATCTGGATTGGCGGCGGGCCGGCGCCGTCGATGTCGATAGGAAGTGAGCGGCTGGGGGAGTCCGCGTCGTTATCAACCAGCTTGGGATAGCGGCAGGCCGGCGCCGTCGCCGTGGACACGAACTGTGCAGCTGAGATGATTGGAAAGGCGGAGAGCGTCGCGGCCTCCTGAAGATAAGGCAGTGCCCGTGTTCGGAAAGTGCCGAATAGTGAAAAGACTATAATGCCCTTGACAAACGGACGGTCGGATTTAATTTCTACTACCACTGTTTACTACGCGTGTTATCCACCGTAAAATTTCTCCCTAAAATATCAAGAATATACTAAAGAATAATGAAAGAGAACCTGATGTGATATTAGAAATATTTTTCTAGGAGTTGCAGGAACCTCCTCCCCAATGACATGTCCATGATCTTGACCTTGTAATTAAGCGTCTGACCATGCAGACCAGGCAATAAAATAGCGACATAGCGTGTTGCAACTGAATTGAAAATAACTGACAAATAAAAATAAAATAAGGGGCATTCCTCGATACTAAGCACACAATTTGATGAAATTAGTTATCTGTTAAAGATTTGTCTCAACTAGGGGTGTATGCATATTGAGAGAACAGCACATGGCCAGAGACTTTCAATAAGAAATCAAGCTACTGAAAGATAAAGTGGTAAAGTTGTCAACCTGTAGCTGCAGAAAAGCACTCAGCAATGTTTCCAGTGTTTGCAAATGGTATTCGTCTGGAAAGACATGAATTGTACGGTCCATGAGATAGAACAGTGCCGGTTCGTCCCTACAGTTAACCACCTGCCAATGAATCGTTTGTCTAATTCAGCCTGAATGACTAACAGATGGGATTACCATATTAACCGGCATCACGGGTGAAATGCAAACCTGTCCTAATATCCTTGGAAGAACAGTTTGTTTGTACATATCATGGTCAACACCTTCAATCTGGCTTAGAATATGGAAAGATTTTTACCTACCTGGAAGAACATAATAACGACAATAACAAACTGGTTTCACTATAATACCCCAAAGGATCTAATTAAGGAGAGTAAGAAGGTTCTAGGCATTACAAGATCACGCAGTTCACTTCTTTATTTCTCCCGCTTCAAAACAGAGGCAACAGACATATGCGGAGTAGTCATATCCAATGTTCCAAATTAACAGTACAGGGAATTTCATGTTGGTCGGTTGGCAAAGACTTGGGAGTACGACTCTTTCCACCAGGTTACTTGCCCACCTTCATGCATATGCAAGTGCCCCTCTGTATATGCATATCCATTCATCACGAGGCTGCCGATTTCTGTAGCTCCTCAATCCTAGGTGCATGTTGTTAGGGGGAGCACTTGTGTGTATCTGTACAAATGTAGGCGTACGTGATGTATGTGTAGACAGTGTAGTGATGTGGTTATGTGTGTGCTAGTCTATAGTTACACTAGTATCTAATAACGGGACACATAAATATTGCATGTACATGGCACAACTCCTCGCGACGGCTGCGGAGGTGCTGCGGTCGTCCAATCTCACCACCACGACCACAGCCGCCATGCGCGGCCGCCTCGAGGAGGACCTCGTCGTCGACCTCTCACACAAAAAGTCTTCATCCACGAGCGGCGACGGCGGGCGCGGGCGGAACGACGGAGACGGAGGCCGCGGCCGAGGAAGGATGCGTGGCGGCGTCGCCGGCGTCGTCCCAGGTAGGAGAAGCCCTTGTTGACGAGCTTAGAGACGATGGGCGAGACGACCCACCCTAGCACAGATATGCCCCAGCCTACTGCAGCACCAACGGTCACTGGATCCGCCATTGTGAAGCTTTCAAATAGGTGTTCAAACCAAATGCCCAGGCTCTGTTCTTGTATCGGCAAATAAACAGAGAACAAAGACTTCTTCAGAAGTCGCTGCTTGTTCCGTTCGAGTTGCCCCCAGCGACAAAGCAAACAACCTTCAGAACTTGCGCTCGGCAAACACGCAACGAAGTACAGAGCGAAACTCCTTTTGGCGAGAAACAATCAACTTTCACAGGTTTGAATTTTGGTGCAGGACTCGCTGCTATTCTCATTGCATTGGCTAATATTTATACTCATCAACTTACAGACACCAATTCTGAATCGGTTTAAGGATCCGGACTGAAATACTTCTTTGCTACGGACTGAATCAACTTAGCCGATTACTATTTGTCTTCCGGCACAGACACGGAGAAAAACTGAAACCAAACAGACTGACTCTGAAGCAAACTAAACATTAGACTCAAACCAAAAACTAACTGCAGCACCAACGGTCACTGGATCCGCCATTGTGAAGCTTTCAAATAGGCAGGGGGAAGGCAAATAGGCTGCAGGATGTTGACAACTCTCAGCGATCTGCAACAAGTACGTGTTGGATATGTTAAGATCTCGAGAGGATGCTTCGTTCTTTGCTTTGACGTTGCCAAATTGACAACCGAGGACATAACAACAATAGCGATTTGGAGAGTCAAATGCACTTCATATCATAAATTGACAGGAGCAATTAAAGCATATATTTTTAGGACAGTCCTAACCCATGGTTTCTATAAGCAGTGTCTAGAGGAGAGAGAACAATGAAATCAATGCATAGTTTCTTAACCCATAGTTTCTATGAACAGTGTCTAGAGAAGAGAGAGGGCAATAAACCAATGCATGCACCACAAACACAGCTTGGTTAGTGTGCAGAAACGTCCAACCCCGATTTTGCTAGTTTTTTGTGTCTTGGTACTCGCACCGACCCAGTTTCTTGCATGAGACATGGTTTCTTTGTTTTTCCTTCTCTCCCTTCTTTAATTCCTATGCCACATCAGATTTTTGCTTAGTTAGCAGCGTAATTAATTCTATGAACACCAGCTGAGGTGGAGGGTTAGGACTGCCCTTAGTGTCTCTCTTCTTTCGGCCCGTTTGACTTCTTCTTTCGGCCAGTTTGACTTCGAACGCGACGATCTACAAGTCATCACCGTCATTCAACACACCGCCATGCACTCGCCATATGAGAGCGAAATTTCTAAAGGAGGGGCCTAAGAATGAAGTGGCAAGACAGACGAAAGCAAAGCAAGGTGTGTTCCGATCGTCACCGCTAATACTTATTGTTAGTACTTAGCACACAAGACTCCAACGCCTCGTGGATTAGGCGAATAGTATCAGATCAAAGACCAAAATGTCCGTAAAAATTGGACGCCCTAGCAATTCAGAGACCAATCACAAATTCACAATCACAGGATCTCGCATAATTTGTCGCCGTAACTAAACTAATAATTAATCAATCGATAATTAGCAAAAGGCATGAATCTGTTCATGGATATATGACATATACATATGCTCGTGAAAATGCGATTTAACATGGAGAAAACTAGATAACATCTCAAGAAAAGGGACAAAGGTTCAACAAGACCACGACGCCGCCATAAATCGCCCGATCGACGGACTGCTACGCTAGAATAATCTAGTCGCCGCTCTATCCCGAGAGAATCGGAGAACAAAGAAATCAATAATTTAGTCGCGTAGCATGGAGAACGAACGGGAGAAGGCCGAAGGCTAGACGTTGGTTCGACCTTTGACTTGATGTTTCATTCGCGAAAGACGCGAGAAGACGAGAAGGCGTAGACGTCCACCATCGGACATTTGGCTTTGTGACTATATATATATATATATATATATATATATATATATATATATATATATATATATATATATATATATATATATATAGGAAGCCTTTTTCAGACTCAGGAGTACATACTCCTACCTCTAATATACCACTTAAATAAATATTTTATACTCCTTTATCACTTCGGTATACTCTAATAATAATTCTAAGATACTCCAATACAACATGATTAAAAAATTCCTTCATACCCTTTATTTTTTTTGCTACATACCCTTTTCCATATGTATAAGGAATATGTAAATAAATTATGCTACAAAGAGTGGATTTTAATGAAATTTTTCATGAAACTCACTTTGGAGTATCTTATAATCAATATTAGAGTATACTCAAAAGGATAAAGAGGTATAACAATATCATTTAAATGCTATATATATATATAGGAAAATGATTCCATACTCCTGGGTGTATGTACTCCCACCTTTAATATACCGTTTAAATGATGTTGTTATACCTCTTTATTCCTTTGAGTATACTCTAATACTGATTATAAGATACTCCAAAATGAGTTCTACGAAAAATTTCATTAAAATCCACCCTTTATAGCATAATTTCTTTACATATTCCTTATACATATGGAAAAGGGTATGTAGCAAAAAAAATAAAGTGTCTGATGAAATTTTTTTAATCATGTTGTACTGGAGTATCTTAGAATTATTATTGGAGTATACCGAAAGTGATAAAGGAGTATAAAGCATTTATTTAAGTGGTATATTAGAGGTGAGATAGTACTTCCTGAGTATAGAAAGGCTTCCTATATATATATATATATATATAGGAAGGCCGTTTTGTACTCCCAGGAGGAGTATGTACTCCTATACCTGTATACCGTTGATTGGCTTTGTGATTCGTGTTGTTGCGGGTGTGGGCTGTTAAGTGGATACATCCATTAGTAAGCAAGATTATCCCTAATCCTGTGTAACCAATTCGGTTTATGCGCACACGCTTGTCGAAAAATAGTGCAGATTGCAACTACCTACCGATTAACCGCATGCAATTTTTTTTGACGCCGATAATGGAGGGTGATTGAGACAAAGAAACAAGGAAACAATCGCCGTGAATTGGCATGGATGTGAATCCGCTTGAAGATTTCAAGTATGACAATTAATGGAGGGCCGATTGAACTCTTGCTTCTGAACATGCAGCAGGAGAGGTGGAGATTGCAGAGGAAAATAATAGGTATGTTCTTATACTGTTTTTGATAGCATTGATTGCAGGCGAAAATAATGGGTTAGCTGTCTCCTAGTATCGGATTTGGAGTGGCTGTAATACGTAGTTAATGGGCGCATCATTGTTTTTCTCTTAGATTTAGATAGGAGTATCTGCTCCATTCGCAATTATACTCATTTTATTTGAATGCCCGGCTTAAATAAGTATCTGGTTTTGACAAGTAGTATGGCGTACGCAGCATTTATAATTTATGTTACTCTGACATCTGTAGTTCTATTCAAAAAGGAGTATATATGGTTTTTCAAAAAAAAAGAGTATATACATATTCGATGCATATGGACCGTGGGAGCATAGAAGTATATATGTATATATCTTCATTCATCGGTATGTGGTACCAAATTTGAAACTTAATAGAATAAAACATCTTCTCGGATGAGAAGTATTCTAAATACATGCTTTCATTTCTCAAAGAACGAGTATCACCGTTCTTAAAAGGAAGTATCTCTCATTCTCTATACATGATGAACACGTAATTCAGTATAAAAGATCTGAAATGGGGCCATGAATTGGTCCTTTTATCTGTCCATTTTATATACTACAAAAAGGGAATCCCCCGATAGGCTAGACACGTAAGTAATGTGAACCAAGATTACCGTACATAAAAAGCATATCTCTTGATACAACATAAACACCGTTTTCAGTATAAAAAATCGAGAAAAAAAAGGGTATCAAGATCACTATGAAAAATGAAGCATCTCTCCCAACAAAACCAATTGCTACAGACACAAGTAAAAAGACATCAATCGGAGAATGGAAGAAAATCTACATCCACATTCATCCCGGCATGCTAAGTAGAAGTGAGTCACTTGTGAGAAGGATGATGATGTAGCAAAGAGCAATGTAGAGTCCATTCCTCCCATAAATTTCTTGCCGCCTTTTTTAATCGGTTGTGCACAGTTGCGACTTGAGATTAACAATGTAGCATAACTTCGATCGAAAAACGAAGTATTATCTTTGCTCCACTAGTAATTCAAATATTTAAGAAACACCAATGATGGCTACAAAGATCCTCACCACAGTCACAAGAATAACGAAGTACATGTTCATCCTATACATGATTAGATTAAATATTGATCAAAATACCCTTTTCTTTCAATAGGAGTACATGAAAAAGGAGTATATATTAGATATGCACACGGACCTTGGGGAGCGAAGTACATGAAAAATGAAGCATACTCTTAATACAATCTAAACACTTGTTTCAAAGATAAAAATTGATGCTTGTATCAACAACCAAGAGCTCCATCGAGAGTGTTATGTTAGAAATAGAAAAATAAAAGTCTGTTTTTCTCAATAATGCAAATTGATTCGCAACTACGATATCGCTTCCTTTGGATCAAAACCACAAGCAAAATCACATTTGCTTAAAAGGTTTCCTTCAATTATCTGGATAACATACCCTTTCTCCCACTCACATTCACTAAACAAAGTTGTTTCTTTATCAAGATACCCTTTTGTCTCACTCATATCCTTTCTTACCGAATGGAAATATCCGAATGAAAATTCAAGTAGCAATTTCAAAGAACACTGTGATGACTATTGGATTGTCTAGTAACTCTTCCGAATACGAGTATATTAGAAAGGAAAAATTGTACGTCAATTGGTGAATAGGGTACAATACTACAAGGAATATGCTATCGACATCGAACTTTGCCAAGATCGAGAACTGAAAATTCATAATGCAAAAGCGATCAAGAAGCAGACTAATATAATGGAAGGTTATACTCAATATACCCAATTCACTTATTGTACATGCCATTTTCCAAAAAAAACCTAATCTTAAATAGGGAATTTAAGCAATGACTCTAGAAATTACATCAAGTATATCATATAACCAAGTTCAAGCCAAGAAGGGAATCTTGAAGGAGTAGCTGGAATACATCTCTAATGAAAATGATCGCACCTCAAACACAACGTTCTCAAAGCCGAGCTACATATCTAAAGTGTAAATCGATCCTATTGGGGAATGGATACTCCTGTCCCCTTCAAATCTAAAAGCAAATGTGAGAATATATTTTCGATTTGCAATAAGAGCAAGCAATAGAATGGAAAACTCTTAAGAAATTTTCTATCTACAAGAAGAGCAAGCAATAGAAGGGGAACATACCTTTTGTTGTGCACATGGCAGCCGTGAGGAGGTAATTGGTGATGTCGCCGGGCGCGAGGTCGTAAGGATGCTACCGCGATACCGTCAGCACAACTGATTCTTTCTTGTTTTCGGCCATGAGGAGACGTGAGGAGGCGATTGATGTGTCGGCGCTAGGTTGTAATAATGCCATTGCCGGTGTGAGGAGATTGGTTTCAAGTGGAGTCTTCACGAGCCTTCTGCGCTCCATCTGAAAATCACACGCGAGAGGTCGCGCCGCCGAGATCCTTCACTTGCGGTGGTGGGTTTGAAGTGTAGCGCCATGAAATCCTTCACCGCATGAGGCTATAGGCGGAGCGCAGGTGTGGTCGGCAGTGTGGTCGGAGGAACATCGGCGGAGGCGTCGGCCATGAGGCGCAGGAGCTCCATGGCCTAGGAAGTCGGGAGCCCAGAACGCCGTGAAGGAGCCGCCACCTCCTCCTCGGCCAGGAGGAGGACCATGGCGGGGGCAGGGCATGGAGCTCGCCCGTGGGAAGCTCTGGCGCGAGGTGGCGCGGGTGGAGGCGGCGTTCGGAACGAGAGAAATGTGGGAGCCGGAGGCGGAGTCGTTCGGAACGAGAGAAATGTGGGAGGCGGAGGCGAGGGAGAAATCGTCGATCGATGTGCGTCTCGCGAATGGAGCGCCGCCGGATGCGGGCTTCCTGCGTAGCACCAGAAGAACACAACAATACGCGATATCTATCCCGAAGATTACGATTCAGTCAATACGGGTTCAACCCGATATCGCTAGTGACGGGAGTACGTACTCCCGGTGGTATGCTTCTATTTTCCTATATATATATATATATATATATAGACACACACTACAGCTTCTTTCATGGGCCTTGGCTCCGCCACTGCACCTCGCTTCGCAGGCCCGCACAGCTGCTGGTGGTGGTCGCTGACCCTCGCCTCGGGGCGCCGCATCCCGAAGCGGCCTCGCGCCTCCGCCGGTCCCGAGTGCCGCCGACCGGCCGCCTCGCATCGCGCATCCACGCGCCATCCGCATCGCCGCCGGTCGCCCACACACGCGAAGAAGACGCCGATGGACCCGAAGTCCAGAGCCGTCGGAATGAAATCCGGTTAAATCCGGATGGGAGAGGAAATGCCCCTTTTACCCCTCTGGCGATGCGTTAAGTCCGGATGGAGGGGGGAAATTACGCATTTGCCCCCGGGTTTTATTTTCTGTTTTGTTTTTCTTTTCTTTTCCGAAAACCAGAAAGAAATTCGGAAAATTGATGAAAAATAACAGAAAATTATAGAAAATTGCTATAAAATTCCAGAAAATTATTTGACTTTGGTATTAATTTTTTAGCATTCCTTTGCAGCATTTATGAATATTTTTATGCATTTTGCAATTATTGCTCTCCTCTTTTACTGTAAATTCATGAGAATTCAAGCACGCCGCACGAAGCGGCCGCCACCGCGCCAGGAAAGCCGCGCGCACGAAGCCGATCGTATGCGCGCACGAAGCCGATCACATGCACGAAACCGATCGCATGCGCGTATGAATCCGATCGCATGCATAAAGCTAATCGCACGAAACCGATCGCGTGCATGAATCTGATCGCATGCACGAAGTCGATCACATACATGCACAAAACTGTATCTATGAATCTTTGTGAATATTTATAAATCTTGTATCTATTACTTTCTTTAGTTTACTGAAAATTCATGAGAATTTAATTTATGCATTTATGAATCTTGTAACCACTCTCTATTAGATTGCACGAAGTAATCTAATGAAAGAATCTTATGAATATGCAAATGAATAACATTGTCAAACGTGAGTTTGAAGAACTGGCCCCAAATGGTCAGAACTATCTCACATGGGCACCAGATATGAAGATCGTGTTTAGGAGCAAGAAGTTCCGAACTGCCATCGGCCTAGGGTTCTCGAAGGACGCGCAACCTATTGCCGAGTAGAACGATCAAACTTTGTACTTCCTCGGACATCACCTCTCAGCCACTTTGAAGAATGAATATATGGCTAAAGAGAGTGCACCTGAGTTATGAATTGCACTTCAGAAGCGGTTTGAGAAACTCAAGTTCACCATCTTGCTCCAAGCACAGCAAGATTGGATTCGTCTGAGGTTTACAGACTACAGAACAGTGACCGAGTACAATTCTACCTTGCACAGAATTTGTACCAATCTCTCTCTATGTGGCAAGAAGATCACTAAAGAGGAGAAGAATCCGGTTCAGGGAAAGTCCAAAGCATTAATAGCATTATTAACATCTATTTTAGATTGTGGTTGTTAATGAATTTTGAATAATGAATTGTAAGCTCTCGAAGAGCATACTTTTTCTTCCTCATGAATGAATATGTAATTTATCCTTTATTCCAGTATTCTATTTTTGCAAGCAATATTTGAATTATTTTGCCACTGTCTGATTGGAATTATATTTCTTTTATCTAGAAATCGTGTAGCGCCCAAATGGAGGAGATATGTATTGTTGACAATGGCACAACAAATACTATCCTAAGAGAGTCCAAATACTTTCAGTCGATCACGAAGAACGCTGGAAGAATTACTATAATCGCAGGAAGCGATTCTTATATAATAGGTTCTGGAAGAGCCACAATTATATTACCAATGGGTACTACTTTGGTCATTGAAGAAGCCCTTTTGTACCCTGAATCAACGCGCACTCTCTTAAGTTTCAAAGACATCCGCGCCAATGGGTTTCACGTAGAAACCAATGAAGAAAATGGCAAAGAATACTTGTGCATCATGTAGCACGCGGTATGTGGAAAATGATATTAGAAAAATGTCTCTCATTTGAATCTGGGTTGTACTACACGAAAATTCATGCACCCGAAGTGTATACTTCTTTGAAGACTGTTTTTAGAAGCTCTGAATTATTTTCTTTATGGCATTGTAGATTAGGTCATCCTGATCTTAGAATGATGAGAAATATAGTAAACAACTCACAGGGTCATGGCATTAATGTTAAGAATTTCCCGAATCATGAAGATTTTGTGTGCCCTGCATGTGCCACCGGGAAATTAATAACTAGACCCTCCATTATGAAAGTGCAAAGTGAAATCCCTGCATTCCTGGAACGTATCCAAGGGGATATTTGCGGCCCGATTCAGCCCTTGTCAGGGCCGTTTCGGTATTTTATGGTGCTTATAGATGCTTCCTCGAAATGGTCGCATGTATGCTTGCTGTCAACCAAAAACCATGCATTTGCAAAACTGATCTCGCAGATCATCAGAATTAAGAATGCATTTCCTGATCATCGTGTGAAGTCCATTCGAATGGACAATGCCGGCGAATTTACTTCAAAGGCATTTGATGATTATTGCACATCAATAGGAATAAAAGTTGAGCACTCTGTACCGCACGTCCATACGCAAAATGGACTAGCCGAAGCACTAATAAAGAGGATCAAATTCATTGCCAGACCGCTCTTGCAGAGTTGTAACTTGCCCAACACCTGTTGGGGACACGCAGTCTTGCACGCAGCAGCTCTCATCAATTTCAGACCATCGGTCTACAACATCCATTCTCCTATGCAACTTGTGCAAGGGGTCATCCCGAAGATTTTCCATCTCAGAAAGTTTGGATGTTTGGTATATGTACCTATACCGCCCCCTCAGCGGACTGCAATGGGCCCTCTCCGCAAGTCTGGGATATACGTTGGTTATGAAAGTGCATACATAATCAGGTATTTGGAACCCATGACTGGAGACTTGCATACAGTCCGATTCGCTGACTGTATCTTCGACGAGGACCGTTTCCCGTCATTAGGGGGAGGAAATCAACCTTTGGATGAAAAATGCCGGGAAATCATATGGCATTCCATCGATCCCCAAGATGACCCGTGAACTAATGAAGCAAATCAAGAAGTCCGAAGATAATTGATTTGCAAAACTTAGCTAATGAACTGCCTGATCATTTTGTGATCCGAAGGCGTGATTAAGTGGCATGTACCGCAAGAAATGCACCGAGAGGGTGGAAGTACCAAAGAAAGCAGAAGGTACCCCTCATCCTATTCAGAGGCCTCAAAGAAAAAGGACAGAAAATCTGGCTTCTCAAACCCAAAGTACCCGGAGACGTCTGGAGAAAACTGGGCAAGAGGACTTACCACAGCCAATCACAAAGATGCCCCAAGGAAAAAAGGGGAGCCAGTTGAGACCTGGCACTAGAAAGAAGCCTATGGGAAAGGCAATTCCAGATTTGAATCTTCCATTGCAGGAAGCCGCCAGAAACAATGTGTGCGCACACATGGGCGATGAAAAGCTAAAGGAAATAGCTCCTGTGATGGGAAATAACAGTGAAGAGCAAGTAGAAGTGCATGAAGCACCCCATGACGAAATGGCCATAAATTTTGTAATAACAGGAGAATCCCTGAATAGTGCAACAGCCAATGTCGATGCATACTTTGCAAAGAAGATCGCCTCGATCATTGATCATGATCCCGAGCCTGCATCTCTCGCAGAATGCAAGAAAAGGCTAGATTGGAAAGATTGGAAGAAGGCAATCACCGCATGAGTTAGTCTCTCGAACAAAAGAGAGGTGTTTGGGCGGTGTGCGTGACGCCTCCCCATATAAACCCGTGAGGTCACAAATGGGTTTTTGTTCGGAAGAGGAATGAAAACAACGAAGTTGTAAGGTACAAAGCAAGGCTTGTTGCGCAAGGTTTCACCCAACGTCCTGGGGTTGATTATGAAGAAACCTATTCTCTGGTCATGGGAGGAATTACCTTTAGATACTTGATCTCAATGGTAGTCAACTTGAAGTTGAAAATGAAGCTAATGGATGTTGTCACAGCATATCTGTATGGAAATTTGGATTCGGAGATATACATGAAAGTACCAGAAGGTATCCCTATCCCGAATCAAGACAGAGCAAACAAAAACCTGTACAGTGTGAAATTGGAGAAATCACTGTACGGGCTAAAGCAGTCAGGAAGAATGTGGTACAATCGCTTGAGTGACTTTCTCTGCAAGAAAGGCTACACGAACAACGAAGATTGTCCATGTGTATTTATACAGCGATCCCTGAACGGATTCTGTATAATCTCCGTCTATGTAGATGACTTGAATATCATTGGAACGAATGAAAAAATTGAAGAGGCATGCATATACTTGAAGTCTGAGTTTGAAATGAAAGACTTGGGTAAAACTAAGTTCTGTTTAGGCTTGCAGCTTGAATACGTCCAAGGAGGAATCTTGGTACATCAATCAGCCTATACACAGAAAGTGTTGGAAAGATTTGGCTTTGAAAAGTCATATCCTGCGAAAACCCCAATGGCTCAAGGTCACTTCAAGGCACCAAGATCCATACTGAGCCTAGAGAAGAGGGAGAGGAAGTCCCGGGAGCGGAATTCCATATCTCGAGTGCAATTGAGCGCTCATGTACTTTTGCAAATAGCACCGGGCGGACATTGCGTTCGCAGTGAACTTGCTAGCTGTGTGACATGTAACCCACCAAAAGGCATTGGAAAGGGTTAAGGACATCTTCCGTTACCTTCAAGGAAGCAAGGACCTCGGCCTATTCTATAGAAATATGAATGAACTAGGCTTGGTCGATTATGCCGATGCTGGGTTCCTATCGGACCCGCATACTGGAAAGTCCCAAACGGGATATGTTTTCCTTTGTGGAGAAACAGCAGTTTCCTGGAAGTCGTCTAAGCAGACTCTTGTCTCGATGTCGACAAACCACTCGGAAATCATTGCTTTGTATGAAGCCTCCCGTGAATGTGCATGGCTTCGAAGAATGGTTCACCACATCCAGAAATCATGTGGTTTGAACATTGAACAATCTCCCACGATCATCTATGAAGACAATGCAGCTTGTGTTGCTTAAGTACAGATGGGATATGTGAAAAGCAATCTCACGAAGCATATCAACCCCAAGTTTTTCTATGCTCATGAATTGCATAAGATGAACGAGATTAAGGTACTGCATATCAAGTCATGTGAAAATCTCGCAGATTTATTCACTAAGTCACTCCCAGCATCTACTTTTGAAAGGTGCATTAAAGGAATTGGAATGATGAGACTTAGAGAAGTGCAGATTTCATGGGGAGATATTTCACATACTCCTACATAAATCTTGAACTTGAAGTTTAAGTACTCAACGTGATCTTGAAGATTAACATTGAAGTTTGGGTGAATTGTACTCTTTTTCCCTTAGTGAGTTTTCACGGAAGTTTCTCACGTAAGGTTTTTGATGAGGCAATTCGCGCAACATAGCAAGCGTATGCTATGTACTCTTTCTCCAAGTATTTTTCCTACTGGAGTTTTGATGAGACATATGCATCTCGCGGCAAAAGGCCCAAGGGGGAGTGTTAAGAAACCCTAAAGCCCGCAAAGGCCCATATTGGCCCATTTGCCGAAACCCTAGTCGGAGGCTATAAATAGAGAGGGGGTCCCCCCATTGTAGATATGTATACGAGAAAGCAATAAAGAAACTATGTCCCTCCGTATACTCTGTGTCTCCTTTTTCTGTCTATTCTCCACAAATAGTAGATCTGTTTGGGAACCCTGGACTATTCGATAGCACGGTTCTCTAACACTTCTATAGTCTGGAAAGAACCGGCGAGTGTGCAGTAAATGGAAAAAGGGAAAGGGATTATCTTTCCATATGTAAGCTAAGACAAGTCATTAATCGTAAAAATGTGTTATAGCATGTTATCTTATTTACCAACTCTCCATCACATGGACCATGGCTACCAGCAGCTATATATGATCCATTGTTAACACATGCAACATAGAGCAGATGTGTTGTTTGTCATAAAACACATGCATGGATTTGCACATGTCATCACTCATCTCTGCAGTGAATTGAATGTCATGCTATGATCAAGCCTATATAGAGGACAAGGTATTAGCGTATGGCTATTTTTCATGTACATGATGTACGTATATGAAGATAGGACTCTGTATACTCATCTTTCTAGTTTTTTTTTTCAACCTAGTAATTGATAATTTTTTAAAAAATGATTAATTTAGAGGCAGGAGACTAAGAGAGGAAAACAACACATGAATACAAAAGGCCAGCAGCTGCAAAGGAGTGCAGTGCTGGTGCGAGTGGTGTTGCATCTTCTAAAAGAACATGCACCCACAGTTCAGTTTTTACCACACTATAGAGCATGTTTTTAATTAAGACCTAAAATATCAAGAATATACTAAAGAATAATGAAAGAGAACCTGATGTGATATTAGAAATATTTTTCTAAGAGTTGCAGGAACCTCCTCCCCAATGACGTACATCTCCATCTTGACCTTGTGGTTAAGCGTCTGACCATGCAGACCAGGCAATAAAATAGCGACATAGCGTGTTGCAACTGAATTGAAAATAACTGATAAATAAAAAAAGGGGCATCAGACATGGATTGTACGGTCCATGAGATAGAACTGTGCCGGTTCGTCCCTACAGTTAACCACCTGCCAATGAATCGTTTGTCTAATTCAGCCTGAATGACTAACAGATGGGATTACCATATTAACCGGCATCACGGGTGAAATGCAAACCTGTCCTAATATCCTTGTTGGAAGAACAGTTTGTTTGTACATATCATGGTCAACACCTTCAATCTGGCTTAGAATATGGAAAGATTTTTACCTACCTGGAAGAACATAATAACGACAATAACAAACTGGTTTCACTAAAATACCCCAAAGGATCTAATTAAGGAGAGTAAGAAGGTTCTAGGCATTACAAGATCACGCAGTTCACTTCTTTATTTCTCCCGCTTCTCCTTCCCACGAATAGGCCCCTGCAGATCACGCAATTCAGTTTGTAGTTTCAGCTCAGGACCTAATTAACAGTGTCGGGCTATCAGCCACTAAATTAGGTAATAGCTAAGCTTTCCCAAAGATAATATATTGTATTGACTAGTGTATCCAGCAAGAAATGGAGAAATGTCGTTCACCTAATTCCGTACTACAAACACACAATGATAAATATACATGTGACCTACAACAAACCTGGTGCTGCATCCGGACCCAGAGTTTGTTCATTTCTATGAAGTTTTGAGAACAAATTCAACTGCATCATGTATGCTGTCAGCATCCCTGTTTGATGAAAGTGCGCAATACATGAGCAATAAAGAATTCCTAACCAATCATAAAATTACTAAACATATCTATTTATGTTAAAAGATAAACACTACTGGTAAACTTCATTATGGAGTTGGTTGTTGATCCCTAACTCTCTGTGACTTAAAATAATCCCTGTATATTAATAGTTCATGACAAAAGCAGCAAAGCTGGTAAAATGGCTTTGAAATGCACAGTCCGCTTACAACTCATTGATAAGATACAAATTGCGGTTGATGAGATAACATGATGGAAATTAATGTAGAACAAATTGCCACGTGCAAATCACTACCAACCTATAGTAAGACTACAAATCAAAGAAGAAAAGTAGGAACTTCTAAGACTGACATACAAGAAATAGCAGAACTAGGTCATTTTTGTGTTATGTATATAAGATTTCAAAAGTAATAACAAAAGTAGGTCATCTGAATAAAATTGAGACTTAAACATTCAATCCGCAACTATAACTTCCACAACTTTGTTGGTATACTTAGTTATATCATAGATTCTCTCTGTTTCTGAATACATGTCATTCTAGCTTTCAAATTTTATTCCTAAATACATGTCATTCTACGATTTCGAGATGAATTTTTACCACCTTTTTCTCAAATAACCCCCCTATAGCTATTTCCAAGATCATTTCCTAGTATGGACTATGAGTAATACGCACGATCTAAGAGTAATAAGTGACCAAATGAAACAAGGTAATTTGGTCATTTACATGTGTGTATTGGTTGAAGTGCAAAATCCTAGAACGCCATCTATTTAGGAACCGAGGGAGTAATGTATTCTGTACATATAGCAATGCAGAATTGATCTACTGTAACTACATCAGATGGTAAAATATTTCTAGGATTAGCATTTCTCGAAGATGAAAGAATTAAAATATGCAAATGCAAATAATATGTGAATAAATCTGTTAGGGTTAGATGTACACAAAACAGGACATAAGATTTAATGTGAAAAACCTCACGAAGGAGAAAAAAACTATAGGAGACACATCCACTAATTCGTTCTCAATTTACATGTACATGGATTGTGGCTTTATAGAGCCGGATGAGTCTAAGTTGGTTAAGATTTGGACTCCTAATTTTGGATATTTGAGGAAATCTTATCTCTAACAAACCTCCCCTCCTGACTCAAAATCCATAATAAAATTATCTTTGAAAAACCTCGAAGGGTAAGAAAAACTAGAACAGTTAATCCAAATGCTTCTTGTGAAGAAAAATTGAGCAAACCACCATTAGGTCCAAACACACAGCTATCAACAAAGCAGATGAAGAAATCTGGGAATTCAATGATTCACAACCCTAGTAAAATCTAAATCTGTAAAACTGATCTGTTGAAATAAATGCTCAATCATCACATTGTATAAGCCAAAATATCACATGTGGTGCTTAATAGATAGCAAGAACTCATATTATAGATATGATTCAAACTGCTCCTGCAAAACTATCAAGATGAAAAAAGAACTCTCATACCAGTAATAGAGTATAAATTATAGTAGACATCTCATATCGAGCTATGACAATTGGACAACATTGTAGTATCTATGTAGAAACAAACTTCTTTTTGCACTTCAATCCTTCATCTCAAACAGATATTGAAGCAAAACCTTTACTTTTAAGAAGCAAAATTGTTGATATTCAAGACCTAGGGTCTCTGGATCGAGCTTATTAATTAAAGTGGTTGCAAGCCTCTAGGAATAAAGAATACAAAAATAGGAAATAGATATTGCTTTTTATTAGCCAAGCGGCTTGATAGAGTACAAATGGCCTCCCTATTTATAAAGAATGAAGGGGCGGCAGTTGTGCTCCAAAAAATGTGTTGTCTGGCCGAAAGTTATCTTCACGCTAAATGGTGTCTTTTCACCAAAGGGTGCCTTTAGGGAAAACTTCCGAGTAGTTATTTATATCTTTCAAGAAAAATTACCTGCACGGTTCATATGTGCAGAGATAACTGCTCGCCCTGAGCAGTATAATTGTGGTTGGGACGGTTGTTTTACTGGTCGAGGACGACCAATGTGAGGCAAAATAGAGGACACGATAGCAAACTGGTCGCAGTCGTAACCAAGTGACTTATCGTGAGCCTTATTTTTCTTTATGGACTTTTCCTTATAAGTTGCGGGCCCAAAAATAGAGTATAGCCTTTAACCGTTGCAGGCCCAAAACAGAGTATGGCCTTTAATTCTCATCAATTAGTCCCTAAGGCTTGGGTAAAAATGATTTTTTTATCTGAGGCTTTTAGTTTCTATGTTTGGTTTCGTGATAATCATTATACTGGTTTAATGTGCATGAAAAGGTGATCTTTGCGCTTCCTCAGTAACTGAATTAGTATCAAAACCAATACCATAAAGGATATATATAAGGGGAAAGGCTTCCCTTTTATGCCTTACACCTTATGCCTTTTAGTGCAAAACACGTCTTGAGCTCTTTCATCTTCAAACTCTTCTCTTCCAACTTCTCCCAACCTCATCTGTCATAGACAAGTTGATTTGCACCTAGAGCAAGATCAAGGAGCTTGAGGATCAGGGCCTAATCTCCTCACACAAAATGTTGAGGTGGGATGCAAGCGAAGAGAATGTGAAGCCGATGCCTTAGGCGCTGTTTTTTTAGACTTAGATTTTTTGGCTTATAGCTTAAAGCCAGCTTTTTGGTTTAAATAGCTTAAAAGCTAATGGCTTTTGTACATGATAGAGGTGGATAATTTTATCTAACTTTAGTGTTATTAATCTAAAAGCAACCATCAATAAGCCAAAAAAGCCTCTCGCCAAAAAAGCCTCTCTCTAGTGGCTTTTGGCTTTTAGTTATATAGAGACTTATGGCTTTTGAAAAGCCCAAATAAAAAGCTACTCGATTGTTTAGGCTTTAACTTTTTGGTTTTTAAGCCAGTGAAAAAGTCCAAATAAATAGGGTCTTAGGAGGGGTGCCTTGTCCTCTTCGATGTCTTTGTTAGACTAGGTTTTTGTCTCCCTAGGAGCGAATTCCTGGCCGACGTGCTTGATCACTATAAGATCGAGCTTTATCATCTTCCTCCTAATTTTGTTTTGTTTTTGAGTATTTTCTTGCATCTTTGTGAGGCTTTCCTTGGTATTCCCTAACTTCTTTGTCTTTTTCGCTATTTCTACCAATATACTAGGAATAACAAAACTCAAGAAATCAGTGGGAGCACTTATTTCAAGCTCTATCGGCTCTAGAAAATACTTGGCTTTCTTTTTACAACTTGACAATGAAGACTTCAACCAACAGGATTTTTTCAGCTACAGTCAGCCGACTTCCCTTGGCCTTCTTTCCTACACCTGGAAGCTAATAGCTCTTTGATGCCACCTGAGACACTGGAGCTCTACAAGCTATTTATTTCTCTACGTGTGTTATCTGTTAGCTTTAATGCAAGGAAACGGACTTTCCAGCCCTCGTACGAATTTTATCATCCGATAGTTTATGCGAGGTAGCTGGGGTTCGGGCAAGTCCTCCCATCTTTTCATTTATTGGATCAGCTTTAGCCAAGAGCAAGAGTTCGTAATGCAGTATTGGCCAACCTTGTTCTTCATTTGGCTGATGACTTCTTCTTAAACACGCGCTAGGTAGGGCATTTCTCATCATGGTGGTTGGCCATTGCTGTGGCCTTGTATTCGGAGAAGGCACCGTCGGCCATTATAAATGAAAATTTTGAACCTTTCAGAGCCGACGGTAGCTACTAACAGCGAATCTAGCGATGAGGCTATCTCTTCGGGATACACTAACTCAAGCCTTGTAGATATAACTAGCGAGGTATCGGTTTGCATGAATTTGGTTGCATATTTTGAACTTTTTGTAAAGTACCTTCTTACTAATCGACTTTGCTCCCTTCTTGCAGACTAAGGTTGCGGGCAAGAGGGCAGTGACTGGCCCAACGGGCAATAGTCAACCGAGCAAGAGGCCGCATCAATCGATGGGCCTCACAGGGTACACCTCTGGTACCTTAGGAATCTAGAGCCCGTCTCTATCGGACATGCAGAGGTAGCAACAACCTAGTAAGTATCCTTTGATTGGCTATTTTTTCATCTTGAATATCTACCAACCACTAACACTTGCAACTAATTAATTTTCGGAGAAGAAGCGTGCAAAGTCTATCAATGTTCTTGCCAACAGAGGCACCAAGCCTTAGGAACAGAGTGGTGAAAGTCACCTGCATACTCCTAATGCATTGGCTACGAGAGGGGTGAGTTTAACTCTTAGAGATTCGGTAATCTTATTGGCTTTTATCTTATTTAAATACCCTTTTTAGTCGACCACATTTGTTCAAGTGGCGAGCATCTTAGTCGATCTGCTGGCCACCTCACTTGAGCCTCCTCCGCCATCCACTCAACTGGCGCCACCGGCCCTCGTAATTACTCCCCTTCCAGCATCGTTTGACCCAACAAATCTGCTGGGTTTCACCCTAAACAACCTGGAGGATCCAGAGGTGATGGCTATGGACGACTACCCTAGTGACATTAGGAAGATTCTTGAAGTGTCGAAGGAAGTGTTGGTTGCGGTAACTTCTTCACCGGGCATGTAGGAGATGCTTAACAGACTTTTCGACCAAGTCATGCAACCAAAAGTTGGCCTCCTGAACAACACGTAGTTTCTCTGAGATGCCATGGGTACTATGGAAGCCGATCTTCCTCTAGAAACCATGAATGTGCTTTTAAACGTCTGTCACTTAGATGGTAAAAAAGCAGAAGTTCAAGTGGCTAGGGCCAGAATTGCTTGGAGGGAGGCGCTGGAAGCCGATCAAAAGCTACTTGACAAGATTGTGGTGGAGGCCAAAGCAAAGAAAAACAAATTTGATGCTGATACCCTGGCCCTCAAGACAAACATAGCAGCTATCCAGAAGCTGGAGTTGACCAAGAGACTCCATGAGGAGGAGATGGCCAACCTAAACAAACAAATAGCCGATGGCCAAGCAATGCTCTCTGCAATAGCTTTGTCCATCAAAGAGTAGAACCATGAAATTTCTTTGGCTATTGCGGGAGTTAGAGAGCAATAGGCCAAGGTTGTTCCTGTGCTTGGGAGCGCCAAGGAAGACAACAAGATTGTGAACGAGGTGTAGGAGACCATCGCAAAGGCAGTAGGAGCCCTGTCGGCTCTGCGCGCATGGCTTCTGGGCTCTAGTTTTAAATATTGACTTGTAATGAATTAATACTTTTTGGTTGACTTTATTTGAAACTATGATTTAACATTTTTGTAACCTACAATCGGCTGTTTAACCGATTGCTTATTAACGCCTTTATTTCATGATGTTTATATTCAATCATTATATCTTTTGCCAGAATTAACTGCATCGAGTTAATTTGTCCATTTAAGCACCAAATCTTAATAGCCGATTAGGAACCAATCCAAACGCTAGGATAGTATTTCTTCAAATATTTCCAATTGATCGCCTTAGGTAGCACCACTCCCTCCAATGTTTCCACTATATAGGAGTTTCCATTGATGAGCCGATTTATCTTATACGGTCCTTCCCATGTAGAAGACCACTTACCGAATCAGCTATCCCTAGAGCCGATAGGCAATATAGTCTTCCAAACTAAATCGGCTTCACAAAAGGATTTAGGCACTGCCTTTTTATTGTAAGCCTTAGAAACCCTTTCCTTATTCCTCTTAAGTCGATCTAAAGTATGCAGCCGTAACTTCGCCAAATCATCTAAGTTATCGACTATCAAATCCATGTAATCTTGGGCCGATAAACCATTCTGTTTGACTACTCGTATTGAGTCGATATTAATCTCTACCGGTAAAATGGCCTCTAGACCATAAATTAGCTGATAGGGTGAAAGCTTTGTTGCTTCGTGATATGCTAATCGATATGCCCATAAATATTATGACAATATTGCATGCCAATTCCTTGGTTTTTCATCAATCTTCCTCTTAGTCAACTTAATCAACGTTTTATTAGACGATTCGGCTTGACCATTGGCTTGAGCACAATAATGTGATGACTTCAATAACTTAATACCCAAACTCTTAGCAAACTCCTGAAACTCATCGGACATGAACACTATTCCTTTATCAGTTGCGATAGTTTGTGAAATTCCAAACTGATGTATAATATGTTTGTTAACAAATCCGATGGCTTCAACACTCGTAATTTTTTTGAGTGGTATAGCTTCAACCTATTTAGAAAAGTAATCGGTCATGGCCAAAATAAATTATGGCATTGCTTGAAGCGGGAAATATTTGTCCGATTACATCTATACCCCAGCCTCTAAATGGCTAAGGTTTAATAATGGGATGCAAAACCGATGCTGGGGCCAGTTGTACGTTGCCAAATTTTTAACAAGTCTGGCATTCTTTATAATATTTGAAACAATCCTCCAACATTGTCTGCCAAAAATACCCTGTACGCCTAGGCATCCACTTCATCTTATAAGCCGATTGATAGGACCCATACATGCCTTCATGCAATTCACCTATTGCCAATTTAGCTTCATCTGCTCCAAGGCACCTTAGTAGCAATTCTTCTAATGTCCGATAGTACAGCATGTTGCCAAGGATTACATGCTTCAAAGCTTGTTGTCTAATTTTTCTCTTCCATCAGCTTGGATGGATTGATCAAATATTCCATTATTTTCATCCTTCAGTCAGCACTGTTCACACACATTATTGTTTTGTCAATCGACTCATACTCCTCAACCTGGCTAAAAACTTTATAGCTTGATGCCATGAATATCGGATTATATCCGGCATAGCCATTAAGAAAACTAATGATTTTATTCCTTGACATAATGTTGATAAGCATATCGGCTATTGGCATCGGATACTCATCTTTTGGCGTGGTTTTATTTAAATCCCTAAAATCAACACACACTTTGAGCTTACTATTTTTCTTCATAACAGGAACGATATTGGACACCCACTTAACATATCAGCAAGGCCTGATAAACTTAGCCTCTAGTAATCGTTTGATTTTTTCTTTTATAACATCGTACAATGCCAGATTAAATCTCCGAGGAGATTGCTTAAACGGGTGATGACCTGACTTTATAGGTAGCCGATGTTCAACAAGCTATCAGCTTAAACCAGGCATTTTATGATATTCCTAAGTAAAACAATCTTTATAATTTCTAAGAATTTTGAAAACTTTTTCTTATACTCTATATTTAATTTTGCACTAATAAAAGTCGGTCTCTTCCTGTCACTATCACCTATATCGACTTCTTCAAGTAAATCAGTCGATGTGAACCCCTGTCCCAATTTATCAATGTCTTGGAAATCTTTGATGACTTCATAGCTATGCATTATTTGCTAATAGCTCTGTATTTTGTCTTGTAAAGTCTTTACTTCTTGTTTGGACTCCATTGGTGTAAAATTTTACTCGTCCGATCAAAAATGCTCAGCCATACATTTATTGGAATCAACCCTGTCTTATTTATACAAATAAAATCACAGTCGTCCAAAACTTTCCCCGATAAACACTCGGCCTCTTCATGCTGCCAATTCATGTCTGAACTGGCCATAGCAACATGAGCCGATGTGTCGGCTTGCACGACCTCAACTTCATCTCTGTTCCATTGGACGAGTAATTGATGCATGGTTGAAGGAATACAATAATTTGCATGAATCCAGTTCTGCCTAAGCAGGACACCGTAGTTGCTCTTGGCATCGACTACAAAGAAAGTAGTCGACAATGTCTTGCTGCTGACAGTCAATTCTGTTGCCATGACACCCCTAGTCTCAGTGGGATCACCTGTAAAATCGTTCAAAACCATATTAATTTTAATTAAGTCCTCATAGGACCTACCCAACTTTCTGCAAGTGGTGTATGGCATTAGGTTCACTGTCGCCCCGCCATCTACCAGCATCCTTGAAATCAGCTTGCTGTTAATATGCCCTTTCAAGTAGAGTGACTTGAGATGCCGATGAGCGTCTTGGGGTTTCTCAAAGATAGTATCTTGGGCTCCCAAACAGAGTTGAGCGAAGCTTTTCGTAACCGATTCTGTCTTTATTTTGAACTCAGCTGGTAAAGTGAACACCATGTTGATATCCATGGGAGGAGTGTCGTCCTGAATCACAGGAGTCTAGGTCGTCGGCTGAGTCCAATTCATCTTCCACTGGCTCATTTTCCTCTATTCCTTTTTAACAATTTTGATCGGCTGAAGCTCATTGAAAACCTGATCCCTTTGCTTTTCTTGCTTGGCCTCTCTAATTTCTTGAGTTATGAGCCTCTGAGCCGCCTGTGTTGGGACCGACTAAGATCTGGAGGACACCATCTTGGCTTAGGCTCAATCGGCTTGCGTATTTTGCCAGCCAGATCTTCCTGAGCTACAGAACTTGATCCCTCTGTTTTCGCTTTAACTTGATTTGGCATAGAAATCCTTTTATGCATCAGCTTCTTCTGCCCTCTATTGTGGTCTCGCACTGGTCTGGATAACCTATCTTTAGCCGATCGTCACGCCCAATCATCCTGGGGATAATGTTCCATCGAGCAAGTGTACGCTGATGGTAGCGCTATCCCCCTCTCCTAGCAAAATTGTCAGAAGAAGCATCGTTGATGAGCCCTTTTCAAGTTTTTCGACTAATATAAATTATTCGACAGACGTGCAGGATAACACAGCCTGTTGTTCATCCTTTCATACTTCTCTAGTAATTGAGAAAAAGTCAGCTTAGGTTTGTTTATTGGCCGCTGTGGTGGCGACTTCTCCGCCTTGTACCACTTACTAACTTGTGGTTCCCCCTGCAGCTTAACAATCCTGGAATTCCTTCCTTCATAGTCGGCTTCTATCTATAATGAGCTAGCTGTAATCTTTAAGATCTGCTTGGTCATCCTACATCGGCTCATTCCCTTTTCCTGAACATCGCACCATATTTATTGGAAAAGGTTGACATCCAGCTGTATTGTTGGCTCATCTACAAATTTAAGCGGACCGTCTTCTATAGCCGATTGTATCTACTATCAAAAAATATTGCTATCGTTAGTATTGCGAGAAAAAATGGTGCCATTTGCAATACCTTTGTTTCTTGATCTCATTAGGTGATGATATCACATGTCCCTCAGGTAATCGTATGATCTTTTCTTGTAATAATAAATCAAAAATACGATCGCACTTAGAGACGTTGTCAGCGTACTTCGCGTTGGGGTACCCTCTCCGACGCACAAAGCCCTTGGCGAGCAGGTGGGCGACCACGCCCTGCTCGCTCGGCGCCCAGTCCACGTGGTGTTCGGCGAGCAAGCGGGCGGGCACGCCCTGCTCGCCCCGCCGCAAGGCAAAAAGGTAGTGCGAGGTAGCTTCGCCTCGAAGCCTCCTGCCCCTGTCGTACCGTGCCAGGCGGCAGGCCTGCAATGTCAGATCTATCAACTGCAAGGATTTCTGCAACAAACCCATTCCTCTGACGCCTCTCACCTACCCATCAAAGAGAGGTCACGTACCGGGCGGCCCAGGCGAGGCCATGCGTCGGCATTTAATGAGGCTGGAGGAACGGGACAGCGTAGGAAGGAGTAATAAATGTATAAGGATCAGCATGATGACCCCCCTTTTACCTACTCCCGTTAACCCGGCCTATATAAGGGCCTTCTAGTGCATGGGAAAGGGGGACGACGAGTCGAACAAGCAAGAGTTCTGCAGTAGAGCCTAAGGAAGAACTTGTAACTCCCAAGCTCTGTACTGTACTAGTTTCAAACACTCCTTAAACAATCTAGCAGGAAGTAAGGCTATTACCCGAAGCAAAGGGGGCCTGAACCTGCGTAAAATCTCTGTGTCATCCATAGTTCATAGCCGTCGGAATTCGCCGTGTGGGAATCTCTAGGGTTTTCACCCTCTAGGGTTAGCCAGCCGCGAAGACGCCCTCCTATCGAACAAAACCCGGTCTGTAGATCACGGGCCTATCAGGTGGAATACGCCGACAGGGGCGCGCTAGGTAGGGGGCTAGTGGTTGGTTTTCCCGGCTAACTCCCCGGCGAATTTCGGTGTTCTTTCTTCAAGAAGTTAGCCCGCGCATCTGGAGATGGCGGGTTCTCAGCATCAAGGCGGCGGGGTGGCGGCGCTCGGGGACGCGCCCGGCGATCTCACCGGTCGAAGGACCGTCTCACCCCGCCCCTGCAGGGCGGCAGTGTGGCTCCGCTGGAAGCGGCGGAGCACCCTGTGCGACGTTGGCTGGCCATAGAGGCCGCCACTCCTGCCCAGAATCTGCACGCGGTTCGTGCCCTCCTGGACCACCCTCCGGTGGAGTTCGCAGGAGATTCTCTGGCCACCCCGTGGCTGCGAGATATCGCCGGTCTCGTGGATGCGCCCGGCTTGGTAGGGCTCCCGACCGCCGCACCGCCAGGTGCCCGTTACTGAGAAGCGCGTGCTAAGCGCTCTCGCGCCTAGCCGCCTAAGGAAGCGGCCCGGCAGCGAGCGAGCCAAGGGAAAACGCGGCGCAACGCTGGTCATGGTTCCGCGCGGGACCGTGGGGACCTTCGGTCGCACTTCGATGAAAGCCACCGCCGGCGCGGCGATGATCTCCGTGGCCGCCTGCCGCGCCACCCGGTCCGGGAGCGCCGCCACGGGAAGCAGGTGGTGTCGGACGATGGGAGCCCCTCCCGTGGCTCTCAGTCTCGGACTAAGGAGGAGGTTCACTCCTCCGACTCTATAGGGAGCCAGTCCCGCGCTCCGAAGCAGTCTCGGTGGGCCTCGATGAGCAGCTAGGCTCCCTCTATGGCATCGGGTGCCAAGCCTTCTCCCGGCGGCTGCGCCGCGTGACGTGGCCGGACAGGTTCCGCCCGGCATCCGTGGAAAAATATGATGGCACCACCAACCGGAAGAGTTCCTCGGATCTACGGCGGTGGTGCGGGCGGTGGCGGTGCGAAAAGATCATGGCCAACTACCTTCAGCAACGGCCGGCGGGTTACGCGCTCTTGGTCATTAAATCTCCTGCGAGGGTCGGTGCGCTCGTGGGGGGAGTTGTGCGACCTCTTTGTCGCCAACTTTTAGGGCTCGTATGCGCAGCCGGGCGTGGAGGACGACCTCCACGCTTTGGAGCAGGAAAAGGGGGAGTCGCTCCGCGACTTCATTCGGCGGTTTTGTCACTGCCGCAACACGATCCCCCACATCTCGGAGTAATCGGTCGTCATCGCCTTCCGAAGAGGCGTACGCTACCGCAAGATGAAGGAGAAGATGGCCACCCATACTATCAGCACCACCTCTGAGATCTTCTCCCTCGCACATAAGTGTGCGCGGGCCGCGGAGGCGAGGGGGCCAGCACCCGGCCCCAAGGGTGGCCAAGGCAAGGACGAGGGCGGGACCTCAAAGGGTTCCGGTCATTCGAGCAAGAAGGCGTGGAAGCGCGAGGCAGGAGAGACCAGGCGGGTCTTGGCAGCGGCGCGATGACGAGACCCAGCCGCGAAGCGCAACCGACGCGCCGGGCGCGACGCCGCCGTGGCGGCGTGGCGACCGTCGAGACCGGCGTAATGATCGCCGTGGCCGGCGCGATGACCGCCCGCCGATCGTGGGAGCGACCGCGCGAATAGAAAAGAGGGCGAGCTCTATTGCCCGATCCATCGGACCAACACCCATGACACAGGCAATTTGTAGGGTCGTGGGCAAGATAGTGGAGAAGCGGCTCAAGAGCGCCGCCCGGCAACGATCAAGGCGAAGATCCCGCCTACCGCTTTCGGCGGCGGACCACGTCGTGGCCTACATTCACGGTGGCTCATCCACCTTTTCCTCCAACACCGCTTATAAGCGGTTGAAGAGGGAAGTGTGCGCCACGGCGTCGGGCCTAGGGGCGGGTCGGATACTGAAGTGGTCGGAGCAGACCCTTACTTTCGGTCAGGCCGATCACCCTGAGGGCGCCACCGGGCTAGGGCATCTCCTAGTCGTGGTGTCGCCCACCATTTGGAACGTGCGGCTAGGGCGCGTGCTGGTGGACGGGGGGAGTTCCATCAGCCTCCTGTCCTCTTCGGCATTCCTGGCGCTCCAGATCCCGCGGCAGGATCTGCGCCCAGCTCTGCCCATCTTTGGGGTGGCCCCAGAGGCTGGCTTAATGCCCATGGGTCAGGTATGCCTCCCCGTCACCTTCGGGGAGGAAGACAGCTACCGCACCGAGATGGTGGATTTTGAGGTCGCCGA
Organism: Guadua angustifolia; assembly: GCA_036346375.1. Classification (NCBI taxonomy): domain Eukaryota; kingdom Viridiplantae; phylum Streptophyta; class Magnoliopsida; order Poales; family Poaceae; genus Guadua; species Guadua angustifolia. The sequence continues at coordinate 44,376,451 of CM070512.1, forward strand.
CTTCGACCTCCCCTACAATGCCTTACTCGGCCGACCGGTGTTGGCCAAGTTCATGGCGGCAACCCACTATGCTTACATGGTGGTGAAGATGCCGGGGCCTGGTGGCCCCATCGCGATCCAGGTGGATAAATCCGAGGCCTTGTTGCCACAAGTATCTTGTTGGACATGGCGATGCCACTGCGTCGGGCGCCTGGACGCCACTTCCTCGAGGAGCCCTTAGGCGGGACCGCGCCTCACTGGCTCTGCGGTGAGGTCAAGGTGGTCGCATACAGTCTGAGGCGAACCCCGAAGACCGTCAACATTGGCGCCAACCTCGGCACCAAATAGGAAGGCGCTCGTCACCTTCCTCGATCTAACTCCGGCGTGTTTGCACAGCAAGCTGTCCGACATATTTGGGGTCCCCAGGAGGTGATCGAGCACCGATTAACAACACTCCCGGCGCGTCTGGTCGTGAAGGTCCGGAGGCAGCGCCCGAGCGCCAAGATGCCATTCGGGAGGAGGTAGAGAACTTTGTTGGCCTTGAGGATCATCGAAGTCTCTCATCCTGAGTGGCTTGCCAACCCTGTGCTCACCAAGAAGTCCAACGGGAAGTGGCGCATGTGTGTCGACTTCACCGACCTCAACAAGGCCTGCCTGAAGGATCCATACCCCCTGCCGCGAGTTGACCTCATTGTTGACTCCACGGCCAGGTGCGAGCTGCTGTGCTTCTTAGATGCGTACTCCGGGTACCACCAGATCAGCATGGCGCTTGATGATGAAGAGAAGACTGCTTTTGTAACCCCTACGGGTGTTTATTGTTATGTAAGAATGGCTTTTGGTTTAAAGAATGCGGTTCTACTTACCAGCGTGCCATGCATATCACTTTCGCCCCAAATAGGGCGAAACCTTGAGTCTCGTTGATGATTTAGTTGTAAAGATCAAGAAAAGCGAAGAGCTGATCCAAGACCGGAGAAACCTTTGCTAACCTCCGGAAGAATTGCTTGAAGCTCAATCTGAAAAATCGTGTTGATTGTGCCATCCGCAATTCTTTGGGTTTCTGGTGTCGGTAGAGGTATTGAAGCCAATCGACAAGATAGCGGCCATCGAACACATGAAGCCGCCTTGTGCGACTCAAGCAAGTTCGATGTTCGCGGTCGCTTTGGCCTCCTGAGGCGATTCATTGCGGTTGGGGAAAAAGCTTGCCTCTGTTCAAGCTATTGAAGAAGACCAACCATTTTGAGTGGGCGAGAGGAAGCCCGAAGGCATTTGAAGATTTGAAGCAATACTGTCCTCTCCACGGTGCTAGTCTCTCCATGTAGGGTGAGCCGTTGCTCTGTACATAGCTGCCACTCTCGAGGTGGTGGCGCCGTCTTTGAATTCTTGGAGAGGAAGGTGCCTGCTTGATCTACTACATCGGCAAGGTGTTGCTGAAGCGAAACCCGATACCGCAAGCTCGAGAAGATGTTGTCTGTGATCTGGTGGTGTCGAGAAGCTGCGTATTATTTCAAGGCGAGAAATTACCGTGGTCACGGCCTACCCTCTGCGAAGATCCTTCACTGGGAAGCAGAGGGTCGAATCGCTAAATGGTCGGTGGAGTGGGGAATTCAACCTCAAATTTGTACCCTTTACCGCCATCAAGAGTCGGTGGCGGAATTCATCGCCGAGTGGACTCCGCCACTCCGGCCGAAGAAGTGCCGCGCCTTTCCCTGGACCTTATTCTTTGATGGCTCGTTCATTTGGAAGGCGCGAAATGGGTTGTCTGGTCTCTCCGACCGCGACATCCTCCGATGTGGTCGTCCTCGACTTCAAGGCCACGAACAACATAATCTGAATCTGAAGGCTTCTTTGGCGGTGCTGCGCATCGCGGCGTTGGGCATTGGCGTCTCAAGTCAAGGGTGACTCCTGCTAGTCATCAATCAAGCGGAAGGAGTTTGATGTTCGCCCCACCATGGCGGCGTACTTGGCGGAGGTCCGAAGAATGGAGCGTCGCTTTGAAGGGCTGGGGTATATTCATATCCCCCGGCGTGACAACCACCTTGCGGACGGGCTTTCGCAGCTCGCGTCCTCAAGGGCTTCCGTTCCGGTCGGGGTCTTCGAAGAAAGGCTATCGCGACCGTCCATCGCAGCCCACAGTCTAGGTGGGGATGATGGTGTCGCTGTCGCAGCCCCCGGTTCAGGCGGGGACGACGGCAAGGCCGTTCTGACCTCGGCTCGAGTGGGGGAAGCGGTGCGCGCCATGGCCTCGAGTTCGAGGAGGGATGGCGGCGTGCCCTTTCCCCAGTCCGGGAGGGAAGCGGAGAGTCTTGCCAATGCAAGCACCAAGGAAAAGCAGCCCGATGAGTACCCAGGCGAGCACCGAGTGGTCGCCACGCTTGGCCAGGAAGATCGGTGGATGGATCCTATCCTAGCCTTCTGCGCGACCAAGTGGTCCCCGACGATGATGCCTCAGCTGAGAAGATTGCACGTAAGGCCAAGTGCTATACTCGGTAGGTGGGGACCTATATCGCCAGAGCGTAAACGGTTATCTTGAAGTGCATCACTTTCGGGAAGGGAGCGGCTTGCTCTCGATATCCATGGGCGTGCGCAGGGAGCCATATGTCCGTACGAACATTTGGTTGGCAAAGCGTTTCGCTAGGGATTTTATTGGCCATCGCCCTCCGGGATGCTTTGCGGTGGTGAGGACATCGGCTTGTCAGTTCTTCGCCAAGCAAATCCACCGACCAGCCCAAGCTCTGCAAACAATCCCGCTCTCCTGGCCATTTGCGGTCAGAAATTTGGATATCTGGTCCGTTCGCTGAACTCTGAGGCTTCACCCACCTCTTCGTCGCCGTTGACAAGTTCACGAAGTGGGTTGAAGCCGAGGCGGTGCGCGCCATCACGGCTGCTGCCGCCGTCAAGTTTATGCGCGGGATCTTTACCCGTTTTGGAGTCGCCAACCGCATCATCACCGACAACGGGACTCAGTTCACCAGCGCGGCTTTCCTGGAGTTCTGCGATGAAATGGGCACCAAGGTATGCTTCGCTTCGGTGGCTCATCCCATGAGTAATGGGCAAGCAGAGCATGCCAACGCGCTGGTGCTGAAGGGCCTCAAGACAAGGGCGTTTGATCGGCTCCCAAGCGAAGCGTCGGTGGATGAGGAGCTCCGGTGTCTTTGTGGTCGCCGTACCACACCTAGTCAGACCCACCGGTGATCGCCTTTCTTCTGGTATCTGGGCGGAGCCGTTCTCCCCTCCGAGCTGTCGCTCGGTTCTCCGCGCGTTTCGGTGTTCAACGAAGAAGGCCAAGAAGACCTCCGGCGGGAAAGAAGTCAACCTTCTTGAGGAAGTGCGTGATCGGGCCGCCCTTCGCGCCGCCCGATATCAGCAAAGCCTCAGGCGGTTCCATGCCACCCGGGTCTCCGAGCGAACGCTGGCAGTGGGCGACCTGGTCTTGCACAGATTCAGACGCATGCCGGGTTGCACAAACTGTCTCCCCGGTGGGAGGGCCCTTTCAAGGTGGTCTCAGTATCTCGACCCGGGGTGGTCCGGTTGGCCACTGAGGACGGAGAAGAACTGGCGAATTCCTACAACATAGAGTTGTTGCGGAAATTCTATCCCTGAAAGAATTATAAGTACCCAGCAGCTCGCCCTGGTCAACCGTGAGGTAAGTCTCTCCCCTGGCTGGTCAGCGGCTACTGGCGGTTAGTAAAGTTGTTGCCCAGAAGGCTTTTGCTTTACCATGATTGTCCCTTTTTTACGCCCTAAGTGGCGAATTTTTGCATGAATGCCGCTGACCCTATACGCTTGCTAATTCCTTGGTGATCCATGATGGCTTTTCGGCTTACGTATCCGGCGAGCACGCAACTGGCCCAGGCGAGTTAGGCGCGATGCTCAAACGCGGCTCGCACACCTCGGATTGGCTCCCTGAAGCACCGCTGGTCGTCACCGCGAGCACCGTCGTTCTAACACCACTCCTAGGAGCCCGCTGCTTTGACGCACAACACCGTAGTTCGAGTTCCTGAAGGGTCACAGGGACTTAGAAACCAAACAGAGCGGACCAAGACATTCCATGCTGGGACTTAGACTGTTTGGGCCTACCTTGCACAGGCCCTTCCAAGCATCTACTTATCTTTCTGGTAGTCGTCTATGCACGCAGGGTGTGCGCAGGAGTGCTAGCTTATTCGTGTGAAAGGCTCCAGCATCTCCGCTGGTCGCCTAGGCGCTCAGAAGGGTGGTCGCCCGGCGCCTGAAAAGGTGGTCGCCCGGCACCCAGAAAGGTGGTCACCCAGGCGCTTGGGGGCTGGTCGCCCAACGCATATAAAGCAAGATAAGTGCTTCATGCCGTATTTTCGGCCATTTCCTTATGAGATTACACTAAGACAGGTCAAGCTACGTGTGATTGTCGCGAATGCCAAAAATCAACGGCCCCTCATGAATAAAGGAAATGTGCTAAGTGTTAACGTCCGGCGTGGCCAAGTGACCGGGGTGTAAGCTAGGCGCAGCACTCAAAACACGGCTCGCACGCCTCGGGTTGGCTCTCCGGCACCGCCGGTAAATCACCGAGTGTCACTGGCCTAGAGACACTTGCGGAGACTTGTTGCCTCGCCACGCTACTCGCTGCGGTAGCGTTTCAAGCGATCATCAGGGTTTAAGTTCCGGAAGAATTTGAATCAGTGACAATCCCGCGTAAACGCCTGATGCTAAGACTAGGCTACGTCTTACATCTCCTGTTAAACTCAATGTCATTTCTGCCTAAGTCCTGTATGACTTGCATGATCTCTACTTGTGTTCGCAGCAAACGCGTATAATTGTTGGCAGGACTCCGGAACGCCGCCCTAGCCCAGACGTTCCTCAAGCATTCTAGCTAAGTTAAAAACTGGCCGCCTAACAGTTCGATCCAGCGAACTCGATCATACAAAACAGATAAGCATACAGGTAGCACTAACCAAGAAATATCCATTTCACTGAATCCTACCCAAGTGTTCATGCATGCAGACAGATCAACAAAAGGAAAAAAAAGCAAAAGAACAAAAATTTGCCCGAGCCCTTCACTAAATCGTCGCGAAGTCAAGGTCGCCGCCCTCGTCGTCTTCCACGGCGATGGGGTGGAAACGTCCATGACCATTGCTCCACTGCAGCATCCGGCCACATGTTCGTGACGCCGCACCAGCGCCTCACTTTGCCGCTGCGTCTCCTTCAATCTGGTGCGTCACCGCCACCATTGGATTGAAGGCGGCGTCGCAGCTGGTGCAGCAGGCCAGCGTGTAGGTCGCGGCCATGATCGCGACCTCCCGTCCCTCTCTGGCGGAGCGGGCGGCCAGGGCAGCAGGTAGTCCCCGGAGTGCCTCTGCGGCCTGGTTGGTCGCGTGGAAGCAAGCGAAGCGGAATCCTCGGCAAAGGCGCGTTGATTACCACCCCAAGGGCTCGAGCACCTTTTACGTGCTTGTTGAAGGCCTTCTTGAGCATGATGGCGGATTGCGCCGTGGCGAAGGATTCGAGCTCGAGTTTTTAGCGCCGTCTCGGTCCTCTCGCCGCTCTTGACCCTCTCCGCCCGGCTTTGCGCATGGCGGCCATGTTAACCCTCTCTGCGCCAACTCATGCCGCCCTCTCCTCTCCGCTCGGCTCGCCGCTCATGGAGGCCAAGCTGGCTGGCCGTCGGCGCCATGCTGGCGGTTGCGGCAAGAGAGTGCCCACAAAGCGTGCGTGTCACCCAGCTCGGTGAAGAGCTCGGCAAGCCTTGGCGAAGGCGATGGCGAGAGGCGAGGTGTCCGGAGTCTTTGGTCTTTGGGTCGCCCTCTTGACCCTTTCATGTGGCGGCGAGGGGCATCTGGCGGAAGCGTCCGCCGCCTAGGCGCCCAGGCGTCTGCGCCCTAGGCGCGGCCTAAGGGGCCACCCTTGGCGGCACCCTCAAGCTAAGACCAGCCATCGGGAGTGTGAGGCCACCCTGTTGGGCGGTGGCCTGGGCTCCCGTGGCCGAAGGTGTTGGCACCGCGGTCGTTGAGGCCGGCGCCAGAGGAGGAAGCGTCGGTGAAGGCACCGGAGCTGGCGCCGCAGGGGGCGACGGCGCCGGAGGTGAAGTCATGGTTGGGGCGGTCTGCGTCGCCGCCCCTTGCAAGGATGTCGCCACGTCAAAGCTAGCGGCGGTAGTAGTCTGGTCCGTGGCCCGGGCCCTCTTGGGGTCCGAGCCCGTGGCGTCCGGGGCAAGTGGCCGTTGCCGTGGCTCGTGCATTGGCGGTGGTCGTGTCCTCGATCACCCGTAGGCCGTGGCCGCACACAAAGCCAGTCCCGTGGAGTCCATCGGCGGGAGTAGCCTGACGACCCACAGGCGCTCCGCGTGCTCCAAATCGGCGAGCCGCCATTGGAAAAATTTGGCCGCTCGGAATCGGTACGATTAGCGCGACAAGCCACTGCCAATCACAGGCTCCTCCAAGTTTCCCGCGCCTGGCAAAAAACCAAGAATGACTACCGGTTGGTAGGGAGCCGCAGAAAGGAACATGTGTGCAAGAAAAAGCTAAAGGAAAGCGAAGACTTACATCACCGCCACGCGCGCACATGTAAATAAATCGTTGTATATTGCCATGCGAGGCGGTAGCGGCGGACGGAGGGGTCGATCCTCGGGACAAGAAGTCCGGACCACCGGCCGCCGGATAATCCGGCATCCCGCAATCTGTTGACGTGGGCCGCCATCGCGAGGAGCTCCGCCGTCTCCTCGGCCGTGAGTTCAGATTCCGGAGGCCTCCGCTGCCGGCGGGCACCTCCGGTAGCGTCGACTCATTGTCATCGTTGATGTCTGACCGGTCGTTCGCGCCATGCCTTCCAATTGGACTGGTTTGGAAGGCAATGTAGCGGAGGCCATTCTGTCCCGAAGGTGGAAATAACAGCTCCCCACTACTTCGTTGTCGTGGGAGGGGCGGCAGATGAAGAAGTGGCGAAAAAGAGGAGATTGGCATCACCCCCATGAACATTTCGCAGAGGTGTGCGAAGATGGAAAGGGAGACAATGGAGTTGGGGGTGAGGTGAAGATGATGGATCCCATAGAAATGGAGGACGGTGAGAAAGAAGTCGGAGAATGGCGGGAGCAGGCCCGCCATCATCGCCCAGGTGTGGAGAACGATCTCATCGGAAAGGCACCGCGGAGTGGCGGTCCCCACCTGGAAGCGAAAAGTGCCCTCCGGCGCGAGGATGGCCATCCTCTTCACCGTGGCGGAATCCGCGGTGGAAGCAGGGATGGAAGCTGCCATGGAGGTGAAGAAGGCGAAAGGCTTTGGGCAAGAAAGATGAAGAAGTGGAAGTTGAGATGTGCAAGAAAGCAGAAGGCGTAAACCGCTTGGTACAAACGTGTCTGTCTATATATGCGTCGCTCGCACCGACGGTTCGCGAAGGGACAAGATCATGCGCCGTTTCGGGTCCCAAGAAAAATCTGCGGATACGGGATAGAATCGAGCGATCGTATCCTCATGAGTGGTGGCCCGCCAAGAGCGCACTAAGCATTCAATGAAGGTTCCAAAAGGCTTGACGCGCGCTCGAGGCGGGCCTCACGGGCCATCTTGTCGGCGTGCTTACTGGGTACCCTCTCCAACGCGACAAAGCCCTTCCACGTGGCGGCCTAGCGGGACGGGCGGCGAGCATGCCCGCTTTGCAGTGCCGCCCACGTGGCACCGGCTGGCGGTGGCGAAACGCCCGCTTCGCTGGCGCCCGATCCGCGTGGCGGCTTTGGCGGGCGGGCGGCAAGCACGCCCGCCCGGCAGTGCAACCCCGTGGCACCGGCGAGTAGGTGGCGAAACACGCCTGCTTTCGCCGGCGCCCGATCACGTGGTGGCTTTGGCGGCGGGCGGCGGCGCACGCCCCGGCAGTGTTAGCCACGTGGCGCCGGCGAAAGCGAGTGGCGACCACGCCGTGCTCGCCGGCGCCCGATCACGTGGCGGCTTTGGCGAGCGAAGCGGCAACACGCCCGCCCGGCTAGCTGCCGCCCACGTGGCGCCCGGCGAGCAAGTGGCGACCACGCCACTGCTGCGGCGCCCGATCACGTGGCGGCTTTGGCGGGCGGCGGCGAAGCACGCCCGCCGGCAATGCCGCCACGTGGCGCCCGGCAGCGGTGGGTAAACACGCCTGCCGCGCGGCGCCCGATCACGTGGCGGCTTTGGCGGATGGCGGCGAAACGCCCGCCGGCGTCTTCGCCCACGTGGCGCCCGGCGGCAGTGGCGACCACGCCTGCTGCGGCGCCCGATCACGTGGCGGCTTTGGCGGACGGCGGCAAGCACGCCCGCCCGGCAGTGCCGCCCACGTGGCGCCCGGCGGCAGTGGCGACCACGCCCGCTTCGCCCGGCGCCCGATCCACGTGGTGTTGGCGGCGGTAGGCGGGCACGCCGCCGCTCGCCGCAAAAAAAGGTAATCTTGAGTAACCGCCTCGAAGCCTCCGCCCTGTCGTCTGCGTGCGGCGGCGAGCTGCAATGTCGAATCTATCAAGCTGTAAGGATTTCTACAACAAGCCCATTCCTCTGACGCCTCTCACCTACCCGTCAAAGAGAGGTCACGTACCGGGCGGATCGGGCGAGGCGATGTGTCGGCATTTAATGAGGCTGGAGGAACGGGACAGCACAGGAAGGAGTAATAAATGCATAAGGATCGGCATGATGACCCCTTTTACCTACTCCAGATTAGCGGCCCATATAAGGGCCTTACGGTGCATGGGAAAGGGGGACGACGAGTCGAACAAGCAAGAGTTCTGCAGTAGAGCCTAAGGAAGAACTTGTAACTCCCAAGCTCTGTACTGTACTAGTTTCAAACACTCTTTAAACAATCTAGCAGGAAGTAAGGCTATTACCCTAAGCAAAGGGGGCCTGAACCTGGGTAAAATCTCTGTGTCATCCATAGTTCATAGCCGTCGGAATTTGCCGTGTGGGAATCTCTAGGGTTTTCACCCTCTAGGGTTAGCCAGCCGCGAAGACGACCTCCTATCGAACAAAACCTGGTCTGTAGATCATGGGCCTGTCAGGTGGAATACGCCGACAGACGTCGAATGCATATTTCACCTTCGATTTATTCTTTGTCGGCTTGAGCCAAGAACATACCAAGGATTTTTTGGATCCTTTGACCCATTTAGCTATATTTATTTATACTTCATCATCCTCGAAGGACTCACTTGAATAATACTCAACCATATATACCTTGGCCTTTTTTTATCTTTATTACTATTTAACTTGAACTTATCTTTGAATCCTTTGTTGTTAGGAAATTGTCTTTTTTGAGCCAACACTCTATAGAGTAGATGACTTAAATCTATGAACTCTTGTCCGCCAAACTTCTTTCTAAGTGGGGGAATTAATCCTTGGAAGGCTAGATCGGCTAGTTGATTATATGGCAAAGTGACACTAAAACACCAATTTCTAACTTCTCTAAATTTTTTAATATAATCAGTTATCGATTCCCCAAACTTCTGATGGATAGAGCTCAGATCACAAATCCTGATCTCCAAATTACCAGAGAAAAAATATTCGTGGAATCGGATTTCTAAATCATTCGAGAAGTGGACCAAATTTGGAGGTAAGCTTGTTGTAACATCCCGAAAAATTCAAAAATAGGAAAAATAAAAGTTTTTGATTTTAAAAATGGAATAAAATACAAATTTCAATTTGAATCAAAATTTTAATTTAAAACAATGTTCTTTCCTAATTTTCATGCATTCTAATTTTAAGAAAATAATGAATAGCAATATTAAATGTCTAATCATGATATTTTTACCTAAAATCCCGACAACCTTATATATCTCTGTTAAAAATATCAAAATTAAATTTTACATTAGTGAATTTTAGAAATTCAAAAACAGAAAGTAAATAAATCTGTAAATAGCAATGTCAGAATATTTAAAATTTAAATATAAAAGATAAAATTCTTTAAATTTTACAGAAGCATTCTTAGATCACTACTAGAATTCCGGGCTTTTGCAACGGCGAGAAATCGTTGCAATATGACCTATTTCGTTGCAATATGTACCAATAGCCACAATCTTACAATCGTTGGCAGGCGTGGCTATTAGTTGCGTGGTCCAAAGTTTGGGCCACGATTTACGTTTTATTGCAATTTTAATGCTAATTGCAACGGGAATATGCGTTGCATTAGTCCGTAGTTGCAACGACGGTTTGACGTTGCCATAGTCTCAATTGTCGTGGCAATAGTAGTCTCTATTGCCACGCTCTCATGCGTTGCATTAGATAGTAGTCGCAATGACCTTAATACCGTGGTAATATTTTTTATTGCCGTAGCAATAGAGGTCTCTATTGCCACGTGTTTAGGCATTGCATTAGACAGTAGTTGCAACAAAAACCAATCCATGGCAATAAGTGAGGTCACAACGAAATAATTTTCATGGCGATATGATGTATTGCAATAAAATAACTTCGTTGCAATAAATTATAACGATCTATATCTGTAGCAATTCATTTTTTCGCAACGAGGCGTCAATGCATATTGCAATAATATTTGCTTATATACCATTGTTGCAAAAGAAATGTACTCAAATTAGAAATTGCACGAATAGAAATATCATTTATAGCCATCAAATCATATATAAGAGCATTTGTAACAATCTTTTCAGTATGTACAAACATGAAACAAAATAGACAAATAATAGAATAATTTCATAGTAATCTCTGAACGAAAACTTTAAATTTCTCAACTAAGATTGCGATGACAGAACTAATCTATTGACTAGTGACTTGAGAATAAATTGTTCCACATTGTAAACTTGCTTGACTTGACCATGCCATGAGACTAGACGCTCCGCTCAAATTGTATCCTCCTGTTGAATAAAAGCACGGTTTATTCTTTTGAGCATAAACAAATCCAAGATGAAATTTTATAGGCTGTCATATTGTAAATACTACCAAATCAGGTGAAAGGACTCGACAAAACCCATGAGCTCAAGTTAAACTAAACAACTACTCAGTTGATCTTACCAAAGCATGCAAGTAATGAATAAGCAGAAGGAAACAACGGTTGCATCACTTAAGCATGAAATTGACATGACAACAAGAACCCACCACATGCGTAGCTCATTAGATATATCACAACTAGCAAACAAGTAAAATTCGTTCCATTAGAAAAAGGAGATAGCACCAACCTCCCAAAGTAACCTTCGATTATCGTTTGAAAAGGTTATCTCCATGATCAGATGCCTCAAATCGATAAATTTGAGAGGGGCCTGCATAAATCCATGTATCTGAAAGATGACAAGGGAAGTCAGAAAAAAAATTGTGAAACAGAAAGAAAAATATCACTTGGCTATAGATTTTGGAAGACATCAGAAAAAAAACAAACCTGGGTTATCACAGTGACTCACATGTAGAGTCTCAACATGAGATAATCCATTTGGAAGCCCAGTGAAAACATACTCAAGGTTTTCATCGACAAGAAATGCGATGCTTACCGTCTTCAGCTTCAAGTATTTGTGAAGTGCCATAAGCACTTTAGAACCACCTCTGTACTCAAAAGTGGTGAGATTAGGGGCATGCAACTCAATCTCGTTAATAGCACAATCTTGCACATACAAAAATTTCAACCGGTGCAATGGTTCAGCAGCATGTAAATTATGTAGCTGGGAGCACAATCGGATGCTTAAACTTTCGAGGCGGGGCATTTCAATAAAAAGTCTCGCAAATCTTGCAACATAAGGACATGCTCCAGAGAAAGTGTTGTAAGGTTTGTAAAGCCACAAATGTCAGGACTTGGACCCAAAGTAACACTATCAAGTCGAAGAACCTACACGCGTCAGAGCCTACACGCGTGACCCTGCCTACTGCCCTTGGGAAAAGTACATATGTTTTAGGTTTAAGACTTTAGAAATATAGTGGATTAATCTGCATTGAACAAACCTGACACCGCATCAATTGTTCCAACAATGTACGTGAATCCATCTCAAAAATGTAAAAATGCCTACCAGTTTTAAATAAAACATGTCAACACATATGGTGTATGTGTAGAATTTGAAAACAATGTATGGTGAATCTCAATGCATTGAACAAACCACAAAAAATGTCATCTGTTGCATCCATATTTACCAAAAAAAAATGTACTCAGGGTAGGTTGCAAACTCTGAACATCGCAGCTCATTGAATTCTTCATTTGGACATGCATGGAGAAAATTGGAAGATAGGCTTGGTGTTATTTGAATGTAGTAGGGTAGCCCTCCCATGTATCATATACGTACTATTAAATTGATTAACAACGAGGATAAAAGCTAAGGATTGTCTTATTATTGTTTGGGAAAACAGCAAATGCGATATTGTTTGATGGAAAACCAATAGTAGTACATGTAAGTAACATATCACATGGAAATACTGGGAACTTAAATCATGGTTTGAGGAAAGCACTAAGCCTGACAAAATTAATTGAGCTGGCTATTACTGTTATTTAAGATGAGAGATACCACTCCGAAATTGAGATGATATAACAATTGCAAATTAGGCATGGGAATGGTGGGAAATGAAATTATGTCTGATGCAAAAACTAAGGTTTACAAAGCTAACTGATTCACAAAGCTAAATGAATTGGCTATCATTGTTATTTGAGATATGAAATTCTACTCTGAAATTCAGATGACATGACAATAGCTAATTAGTGAGATTATTCTTATTCAATTATTAGTAAAGAGGTAGAGGCAGACACACATAATACATGGAAAACTTGGGCTAGGAACCTAGCAAAGAGTACCAAATCAGGATCCACGTAAGGGCAAGGTAAGAAAAGCACAAATTAAATCCTTACCAACCTGCAACCATGTCTTGTTTCAAAATGTGATGTGTTGTAGTCACAAGTGCTCTAGTTGCCTCCACATTTTGGATGACTTCACATAGCGAACAATACCACCTTAGGAAGAAGGAAATCATCTTGGAGCTCAAATAAATGCAGCCTATTCTATATGCAAGGACAAACCAAAGAGCCCTAGGAATTGTCGCTTTATCCGCCAAGCTGCGCAAAATTTTCTCTAAATTTTCTGTCAGTATGTTGTTTCAAGTACCCATTTTCCAACCTATCTGTTATTTTTCTACCTAAGCTAATCATCCAAGAGTCCATGTCGGACTTAGGAGCACCTGAATGATCCCGTCATACTCATCTGTTCAATGCTTTAGATTTCTCACGGTGACTTTTTCAGAAGGTAATCTAAGATTATGAAATATTTTTAGAAGATGGGTAGTTTCCTTATGTAGTTTCTACTCATTCAATCTCTTCCTTTCTAGGCCATGACAAATAGCAAATGAAGCAGAATACATCTCCAGCACCCTATGTCATATAGGACATAAAAAGTAAAAGAGCATAAGAATAAAAAAGCTGGTATGGTTGTCCATCTCAAACTGAAAAGACTCAAACATATAAGCCATCAATCTAAGCAAACAACTGCGGACCATCCCAAGTGCAGATAAAACAGTAATTTAGGAAGCACCAAGAACACAGCTCAATTAGCAATTAAGCATGAAATACTTGCAAAAACCTAACACAAAGAGCCACAAAAACAAAACAGACAAAGATACACCTCCTATGTCATGTAGGCTAGCGACGACAAGGAGAAGAGAGGTGAAGTGAGGGAAAACCAAGGACCAAACATGTAACATCCCAAAATTTGGGTTTTCAAAAATATTTTGTGAAGTTTAGCTCCCCAAAAATTCGCGATAATTTTCTCGCTTAATTAAAGATTAATTTGGAATTTTCTAAAGTTAAAATAATTTAATTTGATTAATTAATACTTTAATTAAATGCAAATATATTTTATTTAGATTCCTTGTGCTTCAAGGACTTTTTGTGTATTTTCTGAGATTTTTCTGAGCTTGTTTGCTATTTTTGGTATTTAATTTGATTCTGCTGCCGTTTGATGAAAATCCAACGCACCAGAAGAGGCCACGTCATCGGTTACTGTAGCGCGTGCGCCAGGTGCTTGATCCGGGTCCTTTTCAATCCGTTTCCTATTCAAACTCCTTCCAAATTTATTTTCCTTACTTGGCACGACTTCCCTAGCCTATATAAGAGTCCCTAGACCCCTCCCACGCAGCCCTAATGTCCAGATCATCCCCCAAACCCTATATTTCTTCAGATCAATCTATGCATGCCATCCTGCGTCGGCCGAACTTTGAGGCGCGTTCCCCGTCAACTCGTCGACTCTTTTCAAGATCCGTCTTCTCCACGGAGTGCTATATGGTACCCTCTGTCTCCCATCCAAATCTGGTGCAATTTCATCCACGGGATCAAAAGTTACGGCTGCCCAAAGATCAAATCTTGCCGGAGCCCGTTCTCCTCGTTCTTGCGAGTTTGACCATGAAATTTTATGGTAGGCTCCTCTTGATGTCCCCTACACGGTGCTCACCCTAACTCATGGTTTTGCTGGCGGGATTGGCGCAGAAAAATCAATCTTCCCCGATCAGACTGCGTTGCGGACGGCTGAAACTTCGTCGTGCGTTCCCCGTTGATCCAAAAGGTAAAACTCATATCCGTTCACGTCACTTTGTGCCAAATGATCCCAGATAGCTCTCTGAAAAATTTGGTTAGGTTTCATGCAGTACTTTAATAGTTATGACCGTTTGATCTATTAGCTCCGAGAGCCGTTCATCGGCAGTTTGTGATCAATCCGGTGGGTCGCCGCCAAATCCGCCTATATTGTTGAGTTCGTCTCATCGCGTTCTACGTGGTGCTCACTTTCACTTTGCTGTTGCATCTATCGAAATTTTTTTTATTCGTCGGCCGCCGCCTTTCGCCGTCGCCGCGCGTCGTCTTTTGCCGCCAACCATCTTGGATTGTCGTGGCCATGTCACCCTGTCCGGTAGGTCCATACCCTACTGTTTTGGCCATCCTTGGAGTTCATTTGATCCCCGGTTGCCGTCAAAGCCATAATCTAGAATCTACCCGTCATCTTTTGGCCTAGTCCTTCGTATCGGTGCGCATTTCGGTTCGCCATCCTTGATAAACTTTAATTGCAGAGCCAACCCTACCATCCTACCCTATGCCAAGTGTATCCATTGTTGAATCGTTTCGCTCAAACCCGGACTTAACCTTTGGTCCAATTTGTCGTTGACGTTGCGTCATGACGTGAGTACCTCGCATATCGCAAATCAAACTTGAGCCACATCATGACCTCGCTGCCCTACCATTGTACCGATGGTCGTCACCTTGTAATCTCATAAGTGTTCTGTTAACGCTTCATATTCATCGTTAACGTTCCACCGTTAACGTTCGTCGTTAACGCTTCGCCGTTAACGTTCCGTCGTTAACGTTCCGCCGTTGACGTTTCGTCGTTAACGTCCCGCCGTTAACGCTTTGCTCTCATCGCGTGTGTGCATGCAAGTAATGGCCCTAGTGTGATGTCCTTACCTTTTCTATCGCCTTATTGTGATCTAGCCCATCACGTTGAGTTCAGCCTCGTATTCCTGTCATCACCGCCTCGTCGTCGTCGAGTCCCGTCCTCGATGTAATACTAACCTCCGGATCGAACCGTAGTGGATGTCGATCTCATCCGTCCTTGTCTTATCCTTGAAAATCTAATATGCCATTAACCTAGAATCCATTCATGGCATTGGTCGATAGACCATTAGCCATATGTCATATTCTTGTGCGGACCTAGTCTATAAGTCTATCTTCCTTTTGGTTGGTCGTGCCATTCGGTCAACGAAAGTCAACCTCAAGCATCTGCTTAGTTCATGGTGAACTAACGTAACCCGTGGACCCGGTCTATAGATCGAGAGTCCATATGACATCGGCTATCAATCAAGATAATAACCGGAAGAAATATTCTTGGGATATTATTCCTTCTTTCACGCTTATTAATCTTTCTCTTGATGTATTTTAAAGCCGTTCTCTTTTGTCTAATCATCGACCTAATCCATTCAAGTTCCTAATTTCATCTAAGCCGTTGTGCCCAATGCTATTCGTTCTTAATTTGGAGTTTACTTGATTTGCCTTTTGAGTTTTGTTGTATTTGTGTTTGTTTATCGTTAGACGCGTTGCCGGAAGTCGCTCTAAGGAGCTAAGAATCAAGCAAGCAGATATTGAAGATCGAGAATTAAGGATCGAAGATAAAGAGTAAAGAATAATAAAAATTGCAAGGGCCAAGCAAGTTGTGCTTTGACCATATTGATCCCATTTTTAAAATTATTTCGTTTGAAATTATTGCATGCTAGTTTGAAATAAACTGTTTTCAATTAATCTGGGATTAGATAATCAACCTACTTGTTATTGCCACCTTGTTGCTATTATTTGTATGCCATGATTCATTTGTCACCCTAGATTGTGGGTTAATAGTTGGACATTAATAATTTGCCAACATGGGTTAATTAGACCGTATGTAGTGTGCTTAGCCCTGCCACGTAGATTTGTCATGATTTTGGAAAATTAAAGTTAATATTGACTTAATGAGATATGGAACGTATTTTTGAGAATGTGACATGTGTTATTGAGTTGATGATGGCACATGGTGCATGGTAAAGGACTGGGGTGGGAAAGTGATTTAGACTGAGGCAAGTGGCAAGATTGTTTCCGGTGGGCCAAGAGTGGCAATTGGGCGGGCGCATTTGGTATTATGACATGTTGATGTGATGAACTTTTGGTTAGTCTTGCCTCGGTCAACTAAGGACTTAACCTTGCGAGCCTTTGACCTGAGTCTTTCATACAACCACAAGTTCCGTAATGGGACGGACCTAGCTGAGTAAACTGGGAAATCTATTCTTGATCTTGTCGTGGTGGTGTGAGGCCCGAGAAGCGGAATGAGAACTCACATGGCGCAAGAGGGGGCCCTGGTGTGGTAACCAGTCCCTCCAAAGTGTTGAAACCTTAGAGGCGTCTTGGGTTTAGACGGATCTTTGGAAAGGCTTTGTTATGATCGCTCATTCGCATACTCTTGTATGGCGATTCACGGTGACGTGGTGAGTTGATCATATCTTGTGGGTAAAGTGTATAACCTCTGCAGAGTGTAAAACTATTGAATAGCCGTGCTCACGGTATTGAGCATTGCTCGGGATTACTGATCAAGGGTTAGATTTTGATACCAATGAAATTTGGGAATGTGAATAACGTGATATGGAACTTGGTTAAGGATGAGAAATGCTTCACTTGAGAATGATTGCGAAATTTATTATTGGTATTACTGTTTATCGCTTTTCTATCTATTTATGATTAATTGTGAATCTTTGCTTTATTGCAAAAGAACCATTCACCATTCCTTTGGAATAAGCCATGCATGTAGTAATAGAATTGCATTACATGCATGACTTGTTGAGTACGGTTGTGTACTCACCCTTGCTTTAACAAAACATCACCAGTTGAGGAGAAGTCTTTGTCTTGAAGAAGGAGAAGTTACGCAAGAAGGCGATTATCTAGGAGTCGAACCTGTCGGATGCTCGTGGTATATTGAAGGGTTCACCGGCGTTCTTCGTTCATTGCTACTTATTTGGAGTTGAAGCCGTCAAGGCCTCACATGTGTAAGGTTGACCTTAAGGTCGTTCAATAGTTTATATTTTATAATTGTGTTACTTTTATTATTCCATTGTGTATGATTGTGATATTCATCTATGTTGAGGCTGTGTGCACTAAGCGTGATCTGGACTAGTGCGAGAATACACAGAGGGTCGGATTTGCACATTCGGGTCCCGACAGAGGTGGTATCAGAGCCATACTGACTGTAGGTCTTGACCCTAGATAGATTGGTCGTTCTTTAGGAACTTCAAAATTATTTTCTAAAAGAAAATTTTAACTTGAAAGAATGATAAGTTCTTGACTTGTCTTATTCTTCTATTCTTTCCTCCCTGCTGAAAATTTCTATCTTTCCCCGTTGTTTTAAATGAAGATCTTATCTGAGTTACTCCAAATAGCTATCGTTGTTTCACACTTAAGGAGAAAGCGCTGGGTGTCGCTGCCAATCCTGAAGATCGTGAAGACAAGAATCGTCGAACTCAAGAAAGGTGGATCGATGAAGTGTTCCAGAAGCTAGAAGAACCAGTGCTTTCGTAGCCAGTTGAGACTCATGTGTGAGAGTCGCGTCTGTCTAAGATAGAAGTGTTACCCTCTTATATGGTAGATTATTGTGTGTTCAGGTTAATTTGGTTTTCCTTGTTTGCTGAGTGTGCAGTATGCGTTGCAGAGCTTTTAGGCTTGGATAAGCAACCATACCAAGTTATTAATAATGTTTGTATAAGTTTTTGGGTTAAACTTTGTCGTCCCCTCGCACTAGGATTCATGAACCTCATCTATGCTATTCCTCTTACCTAAACCACAGAGTGGTCAGCAGTTGGAAAGGATCGTAGCGGCGGTGACTCAAGGCGATTCGCGTTAGTTCAGTTGCTACTACTGGTGTTAGTGCTAAAGCAGATAGTGACCAGCAGCCGTCCACTGTGCCAACCGTGACAATTCAAAACTTGGATCAGTTGTTCACCACTTAGACTCTGCTTATGCAGACAATGATGCAACAGATGAAAGTTATCAGTGCCAACATCAATC
The DNA here is from genome assembly GCA_036346375.1 of Guadua angustifolia. Classification (NCBI taxonomy): domain Eukaryota; kingdom Viridiplantae; phylum Streptophyta; class Magnoliopsida; order Poales; family Poaceae; genus Guadua; species Guadua angustifolia. Next base: position 44,394,880 of record CM070512.1, read on the forward strand.
CCTCCCCAACTGAAGTCGCAACCCCATGTTCACAGTCAAAGATTACCTTGTTCATGAAGACCAAACCGCCCACATTTGATGGGTCAACCACTCTTAGAGATGCAGAAATTTGGCTTCGCATCATAGAAGAGAAGCTGGCTTGGGTGCAATGTGAAGATAAAGAGAAAGTTCCCTACGCTACTTGTCAGTTAGAAGGAAATGCATTAGCCTGGTGGAAGAGTTTCTACGCCACCTCTAAGGATGAACATACCATCACTTGGTTAGAGTTTACCACCGCCCTTCGTCGGCTCTTCACGTCATCAGAAGATAGTGAAACCACAGTAAGACAAGGAAGAATGGTATCTCCACACTCGATACCATACCAGGATGTTGTTCTTTGAAGTGTTGTCAACCAAACCAATCAGAAGACCGTACATGCATCCATTGTGGCGAATTAGGACACATTGCTGATGAACATGCAATTAATTGTTCTAGCTGTGAAGGAAACCACTAATTGGAGAAGGTCCTATAAATAACATCACCTGCTATCTTTGTGAAGGCCAAGATCATTGTCCAGCTCACTGTCCCCTGGATCCAATAGTGACCGCTGTGACTAGGCATCAGCGATAGAATTTTCGAGCAGTCATTGCTCAAGAGTTAGCGAAAAGAGAAGGATTGCCATCCATACTTGCTATGCCACGTGAAGAAACGAAGAAGGAACATGTCAACCCTATCTGCCTACCTTAGGAAATCAGTGATACTTGGTCACCATGGAACTGTTTCTTGTGTGATAAACGAGGACACTAGGCTAGAGAATGCCCCAGCAACCCAGAACGATGACCAAAACATTTATGTTACAATTGTGGTGAGTTAGGTTATTTTGTTAAGGAATGCCCACAAAAGAGTCAAACAATTTCTGAAGCTATGATCATTCCAGAAATTTCTTTAGTTAAGTTTATAACCCCAAGAGTGAGTGATAAGACTATGGAACCAACTTGCTCCAGGAGTCAGTTGAAGCAAGAGTAATTGGTTAACAAGACCCTTGATCTAGAAGAGGAGTGCAAGGAATTGGAGGACAACCGCAAGTGTCAGAAAGCTCGTCAAGAAGGACCACCGCAATAGCGAATGAGAAGTGCCCCTCAACAACTCAGTTACCGTACTGTGCTTCGCCCTGATGGTCAGAGTTTCCATAACACCACCCCAGTGAAAAGTTCGCAAGGAAGAAGCTTATTGTCTAGAAATTGCTTTACTTGTCGCCAACCAGGACATCTCGCTAATAACTGCTCTCAGAAGGAAGTGATCACTGCGGATCGCATCAATCTCAGTTCTACCCCTACCAAGATTAGTGCCATGTCAAGAGGAAGCCAACAGATGTCGGTCGAGTGTTGCTTCAGATACAATGAGCCGGGATACTTCGCCAATAGTTGTCCCAGGAGAAAAGGTGTTATACCTATCCACTTAAACCCTAGTCCTCCACCTACCGAGACACTTGCGCCAGAAAGTGAAATGTGAAGCAGTTCAAGATGAAGCCATGCCGCAAGTGCCAGTAACAGAATGCTGATGGTTAATTTGTCCATTGTTAAGACCAAGTTTTTAATAAAGCTTATCATATTGGAAATCAATGCTTGAGATGTTTATGCTTGGAGTTAAATTAGTTACCCCGGTGCAAGACAGTTTGGGTCCATGGCAGGAGATGTAATCAGTTAAGAGGAGCTAGAGTGTTCCTGAGATAAAGTTGTGATCAGGTTAACTTTAGTTTGTTGGAGACACGGAGGACTGTCTATTCCATTATGGTTGAGTCAAGAAGGTGGATGCGCCATCACATCCGAAGGAATAGTTGTTGTGTATGTTTAATAACTACACAAGATAATTATCTTCCTGAAGAATTACTCTAGCTACATGATGTATGCCAACAAACCAATACCATTACATCAGTAATAGTTGAAGCTTGAGTCCAATGTGAAGGAATACCCAGTTGAAATAGAGTTCAAGCCAATACTCGAGAGTCAAGCCGACAAAGATAGTGCAAGACAAACTGGAATGTTGTTCAAGTCTCGTTCAAGACCGCAGAAATTCAAGTAAGTTTCATCGTCAGATGCAGCTTGTTCAGTTTCTACGAGAAGCAGAAAATCAAGTGTTCAGGAACAGAAGTAAGGAAACCTGTCAATGGGGTTGCCAGAAACGTCAGCATGGATGTGTGATGTGTTCCAAGAGCCTTAGCAGAAGAAGTGCTTTCTAGTGTAAGAAAATCTGACCCTATGGGAGTCAGTTCAATTGCAAAAGGATTTTATTACGAAGAGCAACTGCAAATTTTGGATGTTATCAGCGTTTGCTCGAACTAACCTTGTCCGGTGTGCGATTGCTTGGAAGTTCGAGGAAGTCTCAAGAGTTGAGTTTCACGATCCTATTTCTATAGTCGACCTTGAATCTCGGGACGAGATTACATTAAGGGGAGGTTTGTAACATCCCAAAATTTGGGTTTTCAAAAATATTTTGTGAAGTTTAGCTCCCCAAAAATTAGCGATAATTTTCTCGCTTAATTAAAGATTAATTTGGAATTTTCTAAAGTTAAAATAATTTAATTTGATTAATTAATACTTTAATTAAATGCAAATATATTTTATTTAGATTCCTTGTGCTTCAAGGACTTTTGTGTATTTTCTGAGATTTTTCTGAGCTTGTTTGCTATTTTTGGTATTTAATTTGATTCTGCTGCCGTTTGATGAAAATCCAACGCACCAGAAGAGGCCACGTCATCGGTTACTGTAGCGCGTGCGCCAGGTGCTTGATCCGGGTCCTTTTCAATCCGTTTCCTATTCAAACTCCTTCCAAATTTATTTTCCTTACTTGGCACGACTTCCTAGCCTATATAAGAGTCCCTAGACCCTCCCACGCAGCCCTAATGTCCAGATCATCCCCAAACCCTATATTTCTTCAGATCAATCTATGCATGCCATCCTGCGTCGGCCGAACTTTGAGGCGCGTTCCCTGTCAACTCGTCGACTCTTTTCAAGATCCGTCTTCTCCACGGAGTGCTATATGGTACCCTCTGTCTCCCATCCAAATTTGGTGCAATTTCATCCACGGGATCAAAAGTTACGGCTGCCCAAAGATCAAATCTTGCCGGAGCCCGTTCTCCCTCGTTCTTGCGAGTTTGACCATGAAATTTTTATGGTAGGCTCCTCTTGATGTCCCCTACACGGTGCTCACCCTAACTCATGGTTTTGCTGGCGGGATTGGCGCAGAAAAATCAATCTTCCCCGATCAGACTGCGTTGCGGACGGCTGAAACTTCGTCGTGCGTTCCCCGTTGATCCAAAAGGTAAAACTCATATCCGTTCGCGTCACTTTGTGCCAAATGATCCCAGATAGCTCTCTGAAAAATTTGGTTAGGTTTCATGCAGTACTTTAATAGTTATGACCGTTTGATCTATTAGCTCCGAGAGCCGTTCATCGGCAGTTTGTGATCAATCCGGTGGGTCGCCGCCAAATCCGCCTATATTGTTGAGTTCGTCTCATCGCGTTCTACGTGGTGCTCACTTTCACTTTGCTGTTGCATCTATCGAAATTTTTTTTATTCGTCGGCCGCCGCCTTTCGCCGTCGCCGTAGCGCCGTTTTTGCCGCCAACCATCTTGGATTGTCGTGGCCATGTCACCCTGTCCGGTAGGTCCATACCCTACTGTTTTGGCCATCCTTGGAGTTCATTTGATCCCCGGTTGCCGTCAAAGCCATAATCTAGAATCTACCCGTCATCTTTTGGCCTAGTCCTTCGTATCGGTGCGCATTTCGGTTCGCCATCCTTGATAAACTTTAATTGCAGAGCCAACCCTACCATCCTACCCTATGCCAAGTGTATCCATTGTTGAATCGTTTCGCTCAAACCCGGACTTAACCTTTGGTCCAATTTGTCGTTGACGTTGCGTCATGACGTGAGTACCTCGCATATCGCAAATCAAACTTGAGCCACATCATGACCTCGCTGCCCTACCATTGTACCGATGGTCGTCACCTTGTAATCTCATAAGTGTTTTGTTAACGCTTCATATTCATCGTTAACGTTCCACCGTTAACGTTCGTCGTTAACGCTTCACCGTTAACGTTCGTCGTTAACGCTTCGCCGTTAACGTTCCGTCGTTAACGTTCCATCGTTAACGTTCCGCCGTTGACGTTTCGTCGTTAACGTCCCGCCGTTAACGCTTTGCTCTCATCGCGTGTGTGCATGCAAGTAATGGCCCTAGTGTGATGTCCTTACCTTTTCTATCGCCTTATTGTGATCTAGCCCATCACGTTGAGTTCAGCCTCGTATTCCTGTCATCACCGCCTCGTCGTCGTCGAGTCCCGTCCTCGATGTAATACTAACCTCCGGATCGAACCGTAGTGGATGTCGATCTCATCCGTCCTTGTCTTATCCTTGAAAATCTAATATGCCATTAACCTAGAATCCATTCATGGCATTGGTCGATAGACCATTAGCCATATGTCATATTCTTGTGCCAGACCTAGTCTATAAGTCTATCTTCCTTTTGGTTGACTGTGCCATTCGGTCAACGAAAGTCAACCTCAAGCATCTGCTTAGTTCATGGTGAACTAACGTAACTTCGTGGACCCGGTCTATAGATCGAGAGTCCATATGACATCGGCTATCCAATCAAGATAATAACTTCAGAAGAAATATTCTTCGGGATATTATTCCTTCTTTCACAGTTATTAATCTTTCTCTTCGGTGTATTTTCTGAAAGCCGTTCTCTTTTGTCTAATCATCGACCTAATCCATTCAAGTTCCTAATTTCATCTAAGCCGTTGTGCCCAATGCTATTCGTTCTTAATTTGGAGTTTACTTGATTTGCCTTTTGAGTTTTGTTGTATTTGTGTTTGTTTATCGTTAGACGCGTTGCCGGAAGTCGCTCTAAGGAGCTAAGAATCAAGCAAGCAGATATTGAAGATCGAGAATTAAGGATCGAAGATAAAGAGTAAAGAATAATAAAAATTGCAAGGGCCAGGCAAGTTGTGCTTTGACCATATTGATCCCATTTTTAAAATTATTTCGTTTGAAATTATTGCATGCTAGTTTGAAATAAACTGTTTTCAATTAATCTGGGATTAGATAATCAACCTACTTGTTATTGCCACCTTGTTGCTATTATTTGTATGCCATGATTCATTTGTCACCCTAGATTGTGGGTTAATAGTTGGACATTAATAATTTGCCAACATGGGTTAATTAGACCGTATGTAGTGTGCTTAGCCCTGCCACGTAGATTTGTCATGATTTTGGAAAATTAAAGTTAATATTGACTTAATGAGATATGGAACGTATTTTTGAGAATGTGACATGTGTTATTGAGTTGATGATGGCACATGGTGCATGGTAAAGGACTGGGGTGGGAAAGTGATTTAGACTGAGGCAAGTGGCAAGATTGTTTCCGTGGGCCAAGAGTGGCAATTGGTAGGCGCATTTGGTATTATGACATGTTGATGTGATGAACTTTTGGTTAGTCTTGCCTCGGTCAACTAAGGACTTAACCTTGCGAGCCTTTGACCTGAGTCTTTCATACAACCACAAGTTCCGTAATGGGACGGACCTAGCTGAGTAAACTGGGAAATCTATTCTTCGGTACTGTCGTGGTGGTGTGAGGCCCGGAGAAGCGGAATGAGAACTCACATGGCGCAAGAGGGGGGCCCTGGGTGTGGTAACCAGTCCCTCCAGTGTTGAAACCTTAGCGGGCAGTACTGGGTTTAGACGGATCTTTGGAAAGGCTTTGTTATGATCGCTCATTCGCATACTCTTGTATGGCGATTCACGGCTGACGTGGTGAGTTGATCATATCTTGTGGGTAAAGTGTATAACCTCTGCAGAGTGTAAAAACTATTCGAATAGCCGTGCTCACGGTATTGAGCATTGCTCGGGGATTACAGTCAAGGGTTAGATTTTGATACCAATGAGGCTGGGAATGTGAATAACGTGATATGGAACTTGGTTAAGGATGAGAAATGCTTCACTTGAGAATGATTGCGAAATTTATTATTGGTATTACCTGTTTTACTGCTTTTCTATCTATTTATGATTAATTGTGAATGCTGCTTTATTGCAAAAGAACCATTCAGCCATTCCTTTGGAATAAGCCATGCATGTAGTAATAGAATTGCATTCTGTGCATGACTTGTTGAGTACGGTTGTGTACTCACCCTTGCTTTAACAAAACATCACCAGTTGAGGAGAAGTCTTTGTCTTCGAAGAAGGAGAAGTTCTGCAAGAAGGCGATTATCTAGGAGTCGAACCCTGTCAGATGCCTGTGGTATATTGAAGGGGTTCACCGGCGTTCTTCGTTCATTGCTACTTATTTGGAGTTGAAGCCGTCAAGGCCTCACATGTGTAAGGTTGACCTTAAGGTCGTTCAATAGTTTATATTTTATAATTGTGTTACTTTTATTATTCCGCTGTGTATGATTGTGATATTCATCTATGTTGAGACTGTGTGCACTAGCGTGATCCTGGACTAGTGCAGAATACACAGAGGGTCCGGATTTGCACATTCGGGTCCCGACAAAACATGAGCGATGAGAGTAGCTAAATGGGAGCTTGTCGAAGCGATGCGGCCACCAGTGTGGGTGAGTGCCTGCACGGGTCATCATCAATTAATCTTGCTCTCTCACGCATCAGTTCTCTTTATTAACTATACAATAGAAAAAAAAACTTGGTAGAAGCAAAACTTAGTAGTAACATAAATAAAAGGAAGTAAAAATATGCTATTCTGAACACAATTTTTGCGGGGCTCCAACTTTTCAAGGGTGTAAAACTGAAAGCGATTTTCACTTTTTCCGGATGTCCAGATTCATGAGACATGGACGGTGCCCATCTCTGCTGCCTTCCCACATTGACCCTCCTAGAGAAAATTATGGAGATATCCTAGCATAATATCTGACTATCCCATATTTCACAAAGGCTATCCATGCTTTCTGCAGGATATCTTAAACACAACAGACTACTTTATGGAATTAAGATACCCAGACTCATATGAAACTATGGAAGTACATGGGAACAGTCCTCTCAAAAAAAAGTGAGAGGCATATCCGAAGCCATCGACAGATCTCATTATATACATCGAAAGATACCATTATATATGTATTAGCTATTTAGCTAACACAAAACACATTCGAAGCGAGATAGACAGAAATGCAAGGATAGCACAAGGATGCATTAGCAATTTAGCATTAGCGTGACATTACAAGCCCGCACAAACCGCAGCCCATATCAAGATCAAGACAAGGGGATACTTCATGGTGCACATCTCATAGAAAATCTTGATGTCGTAGAAGAAGTATTACTGTAGCGATCTGTCATCATTGCCAAGTAGAACACCTGATCGGGATTTCTATTTGAAAAATATCACAATTTTCGCATATGAGGATGAATCATCATATAGTAGGGTGCTATCATGCAACTGTTCATCACAAGTGTTTTCTCTTGCCAGTGATAATTAATATAAGTGTACGAGGTAAACATAGTCCATCGCAACTGCCAATAATCTGAGTTACTACAAATGAATCATTCAAAAGTATCGAAATTTCATATCTTGTATCGTTTGATCACAGTATATCCATTGGGAGGTTATCATACAGTCAGGTTGTTAAAATCCTTATCTTAAATAAGAACTTTGAACGTTTTATCAGTTTTTTTTCTAGACTACAGAATTCCAAATTCCCGGATGCAGTGATCCTCTTCTTTCTCAAAATGTAATTTTAATGTGTTATGGAACTTCAATTTTTATTTATTGATCTAATTTGGGTCAGTTAGTAAAATACAAGTCTTGAGGTGCTTATATTTGCTACATTATCCATAAACAAGAAGGTAATCAGACCTAGCCTGCTGACGAGCGCCTTGACAAAGACTTCGTTGGACAGCACATAACAGCTTCATGATAAACATTTGTCAAAGTATTGCATTCATCTGTCTTATACACGACATATGTTCATCCAGATTCTAGTACAATGAGAAATCTGAACCATACCAAAAACCTTGGTTGTTAACGTCACTGGCCTCATTTGTTCTCGAAATATGCAAAAGGAACATTCTACAAATAAGGAAGAATTATTGGTAGTACTCTATATTATCCTTGAGGAACTTACTGAGCAAGGCGCGGTGGCCTTCCTAACGCGGCAGCAGCGGCCTCACTGAGCAAGGCGCGGTGGAGGCGGCCTCCCTGACCAAGGCACACAATGAGGCGTCCTCCGACCAAGGCGGCGGCGGCGGCGGGGTGAAGCGGTGGGGGAGGCGGCGGTGGGGCCCCGAGGTCAAGCGGTGCGGGGCCGTGGCGGCGCGCTGGGGCCTAAGGAGGGAGCCGGTGGGACGGATTGCACCTTGAGGAGGGACGCGCCTTGAGGGGGGAGCTGGTGGGTCGATCGACGTGCCCTGAGGAAGTGAGGATTGAGGAGGTTGTTGTGCCGATGAAATGAAATCAATGCTTGGTGATTTGGTATTTTGGTCACTTGATGTTTCCCTCCAGTTTCCTAAACCCTAAGCAATGTTGGGTTGGACCGCAGCAGTGGGCTCTGGCGACATTGCTCGTGCCTCTGGTCTGGCCCGTGGGCTACTGAAGAACATGGGCTGCATGGGCTGTATGGGCTAGGCTGAATCTACAGGATTCGTTCGATACATGTCGTGACCCATATGTAGACTTATTGCCACGTAAAAAGAAATCGTGGCTATAAAATTAAAAATCGCCACAAAATAAAATATTATAGCAACAAAATTTACCCGTGGCAATAAAATCTTATTTAATGCAACGATTTTATTTTTTGTTGCAATACGACCAACCTTTTGCCACGACAGTTAACAATATCGCAATGCATAGTAATTCATGGTAATATATTGGATGTATCGCCACAATTTTCCAAATCGAGGCAATAACACCACTCTAATGCAACAGAATTTATGGTGTTGTAAAAAGTTTCGTGGCAAAAGCCCGGATTTCTAGTAGTGGATTAAATAAATTTGAAAAACAAAGTTTCAAAAATAAATAAAATCATTTGGACACTTTAGTAAATCTAAAACAGAATGATCAGAAATTCAAATATTACATTGTCAGAATTATTTATAATTTTATACAGACCATAAAAATATGAAACTTTTACTGAAAACTTATATTTACCTTTCCCACGTTTGTAAAAAGTTTAATAAAATTCCAAGATGGTTTACTGTCTGAATCTTACGGACTAAGCCAGATCTATCCAGAATTTCCTTGAGCTGTCTCCTCCTGGTTTCGCTTACATGTGGGCCCAAGCACCAGAACTCTCCAGCCATCTCTCCCTGCCAAGTGGCCCCATGGCCCACTCGCCAGTTTCTTCTTCCTCACTCCTCACCTCTCTTCTCTGTCTCTCGCTGCTTCTCTCTCGCACGTCAGCACAGCCACCCAAGCCAGCACCGCCTCTCTGGTTTGTCTTCACCTGCGCCGCAACTCTCCGCCCGAGGCCACTGCCACCTCAGCCACGGCATTGCCTCGGTGTTAGCGCCTCTGCCGTGCATCGAATTGCCAGTGAAATCCTTTGGCCGACTTACCCGCTCCGCCAAAACGCTGCCACGACAAGCCTTCGTCCATCCGAACGTTGTCACGGCATGACCTGGGCAGCAAATTGCGAAGCCACTTGATGCCTCCTCCTGCCAAAGCCTGCCACGACAAAGATTTCAGTGTAATTTAGCTGCCATGACAAAATATCGACAGAACCACTTCACCGCCTCTCCATTCATTCCACTTGCAACGAATTAACTCGGTTCAACTATAAAACTCCATTCGGCTAACCTCCAGAGACCCAACTCAAGCCATTTCCACTCACCCTGAGCTCCTCCTGTGCAATTAGCTCCATCTTCTTCTCCAAATCCGGCAAAACCCGAAAAGGGGGGAAAACCGTGCGCGCACCTCTACACTCCAAATCAACTCGAACCATCAACACCGAAGCATCCTCATGACTCTTGGAATCCATCCCCGGTGCCAGTTTGTCCTCTTCTTCTTCGTTGAACCGCCACACCATGCTCCTCCTTTCCGCCATTGATGCGCTCGGTGAGGACCCCTTTCCATTTACTTTTCTTTTCAATTGAAGGCTAAAACGGAACCACTAGAGGTCACTGATACTTATTTGGCCATCAATTTGTCGAAATTGCTTGAAGAACTGAAGCTCATTGCTTTCGCCATGGCGCCGCCATCGACCACTATGGCGAACCCTTCCGCCATCTCCGTAGTGTCGGGACTTCCACAGGTGCAATCACGTGATGAAGCTTATTCCGATCGATTCCATCTCTCGGTGCTCCTCCGCCGGTGATCTTGAAGTCACCACTCTGCTTCGGGTCACTATCCCGCAGGTCCCCTTCGTCAGCCTCGCACTGTGCCAAGCCACCGACTACCGGGTCCCATGTCGACCTCCAGTCAAATGCCTGATCCCTCGCCAGCGGCCTCACCGTCGCCTATTCCTCGATTTTGCCACCGAGCCCATTTGTCAGCCCTTTAATCTAGTTCAGCCCAAAAAGGGAAAATGTAGTTTTGGTGAGAAAGCGTATTTTCCATTTATGGCAATTCTTTATTTTTTCCAGTATTTTCAACCCGAATGAATACAATTGCTTGTAACTTTTGAACTAGTAGTCAAAATGAAGTGAAATAAATTCCTAAATTCCTATAAATTCATGTAGATTTAGAATATGCAAAAATATTTTGAATTTCAACCCTGTTTAGAATTTGAATTTGAATTTAAAGAATGGGATGAAAAACATGCCATACATAGAATTTATGCAAACAAACTCTAAATTAAATAAAATAAATTTTGTTACAATCCTTATGAAATTAGGAACCTGAATATAAAAATATTTAATTATCATGCTTGGTTTGATTTATTTGAAATAGAAATTTAAATAAACTCTATTATTATTCCTTAATAAAATTATGCATCATAAATCCTAAAATGATAAAATAATTTATACATGCTCCTGAATCCATAATAAACTCATTTGTGCAAAAATATTTAATATTCAAACTCAGTTGATGTTATATTTGAATTTAAAAAGTACAAATAAACCCTAGCATGACACCGTTATAAATAAGAACCCAACTTTAAATCATGCTTGCTTTCTATGATTTATTTGTATTTGGATTTCTATCTGATTTCTTTTTGTCCTTATTGAAATCTTGTTATTCATCATTTGTTATGTTCTTCGTTCGCGACGTGTAGAACCCGACGTCACTACTTCCATCGTCGACAATGCCGACATGACTACGACTTCGATGTAAACAACAATAAGCAAGGCAAGCACCCCCTTTGATCATGTTGATCCCAGTTTTATAAATGTTTTCATTAAATATTTTTATTGCATGCGTATATTCATTAAACTCTGCTACTTTGTGGGTACTGGTAGATATACCTGTTGTCTTATAAAATTCCCTTAGTATTGACATGTGAACCTTGATAACCCTAGAATTATGGTTAGACAATATCTGATGTCAATTTGGGTATATGCGATGGTTAATAATCATGCTTAGCCATGCTTTAGACTCGGGATAAATCAATTGGAAAACTTGATCAGATGAAACATGGAAATATTGAGACATGATGATGGTTATTGGTATTTTGGTTAAAAATGAAAATAAAACTATTATTTTGATGCGGACAATTATTGGCAATAGCCGAAGGTGCATGGATTTGCACGTAGTGTAGGGGGAGATTATTGCCCGTGTCAGATTAAGGACCGAACTATGGGTTGTTTTCAGGCCAAGATAACCGTACAACCACAAGTGCTGGTATGGGACAGTCTTAACCTATTAAGTTACTTAAAACTAGCTTTGCACATTGGTAGGCTGGAGTAGTACGAGCTGTTTCTTAATGGATTGCTCGGAGGGGTGCCCACACCGAGGTGTTGGGAGTCACATTTGCTGATACAACGGTGTACGCCGTACTGTGGAGAAGTTCCATCATTTCTATGCTCTGAGTTCTTCTGCCATAGTATGGGTTTTCGTCCTGTGCTGGTGCAAAGTTAGGGTTAAGTAATGTAACGGTTATGTCATGACTCTCTGCGGCACACCAAAAGAAGTATGCTAATAGCTTGCACAAAGAGTTAAGTCATGTCTTGTGGGTAAAGCTGTACCACTCTGCAGAGTAAAAACTAATCGATTAGCCGCACCCGCGGTCATGGGCACTTGGTAAAGTCATCACATAGTTAGCAGTTTTGATATTTTCAAAATGGATTGGATTGGACATATTTGTTGGAAAGTATTTGTCTCAGATTTGAGCCATGTGTTGGCAATGGACGACTCAATGCTCATGTCGTGGAGGACTGTGAGTTGTTACTATTACTTTACTTGTTATTTTCATATCTGTCAAACTTACTTTTATAAATTCTGTTTTGCAATTATTACTTGTTTTACAATTTAAATTGGCTTTATGCAAATTAACCATAGAAGCCTTTCCTTCGAAATGGCCTACATATATTATAGGTTTTGCAAAAGTCTTGCTGAGTACGCAAGTACTCACCCTTGCTTGTTCGTGGTTTTTAGGTGAAGAATCAGAATAGGTCGACGGAACTTATTCGACGCACGATTCGGAAATGTTAGCGAGTTTTTCTAGGGATTATACCTTGTCAGTTGCCTGAGGATTGGATGGGCACACTACAAAACTTTTGATTCTTTCCGCTGCATTACTCTGAAATGTAAGATTTTATTGTATAAATTACCTTTATTATTTGCAATAAAGAGTACGGATGTGATATCAATTGTTGTAAATGTGCGTACTAGCTACTGATCCAGGGACTAGTACTGTGTGCACATGAGATTTCCATTTTTGCATTTTATGTGAAAATGGGGGTCGCTACACTTGTGAACCAACTGAAAGAGCCCCTGATAATGACAATGGGAATAGCCTAATCTTGAGCCCGTCGGATTGAGTGGCATCACCACATTGTGTAATAAATCGTCCGACGTGTTCAAGTATGGTCACAGAGTCTTCTCCAGAAAATTTGGAAAAGTTAGGGATCTTAAAGTTATTTGGATACGGCATAAGATCAATGTAATCAGGGTATGGCTTCCTGTAGCTGATAACCTTACCTTTCAGTTGTATGCCAAATTGATCTTGTAACACAACAGAAATTTGGTTGGCCTAATTAATATTATTAGCCAACGTCACACTAGGGTTTTGCAAACTATAACCGTAATTGGCATCCTACCCCCCGAGCGTAAGCTCGGGTTGTCGACTCGACTGAGCCGATAGGTACTGAGGAAATTGCTCATGTTTGATGTTCCTCTTAGCAGTCGGCTTCGGCATTGGGACAAAGGTTCTAAATAAGTTACTACCTTGTAAGGGGCTGGATTCCTAGGTGGAATCAGCTCAGTGTTGTGCATGAGTCTAGTAGATTTAATTGGCTATGGAATTGATTGCGGAAACACATAAAACAGAGCCGACGGTGACAAACTAGCAAACACATCTAATTTTGCAGCATCAGTATACGCTTGGTAGTGCACAACCCCGCTTGGCGCGAGGATCTCATGGCAATATAACAGCAGCTTAGGTTGGCATCAATGATGGATTTGCAGCAAACGGCTTTGGATCAACCAACGTGTTTTGAGTACTCTGTGCCACCGAATAAATAGGGTAACTCGGTAGTGCTTGCATTGGGTCGAGCAGGCTCTCAGATGAAGCCAACTCCTGAGTAATAATTTTAACACTATTGGCTATCATCGGCTTAAGGGTTATGGCCAGAACCGATGGCTGATTAACTAGAGCGTAATGCATAGATTGATTAATCATAGCTGATAGTTCCGCCTACTGGCATGCATTGACTTACCGGGCTACTTGAGATTCCTACATCACCGAGGGCGTTGACTGTCAGTTGTGTGGTCTTCTGAGTGATGTCGCATCGGGTTTTCTAATAACAGCCTAGCATCAACTCTTCCAATGCAGCTTTTTGATCTTCGATCTCCTTGCGTTGCTCCAATGTTAAATCATCCAATATAGGAACGATTATAGCTTCGGTGTTGAGGTCAAACGACGGAATCATTTGCTAGATGTTGACATCTTCGTGGTCCCACTACGCGTGTCAAGAGTGTGTTGACACCAAAAAATTTGAAGTAGGGTTCATCGACAACAACACACCGGACCAATGCCGGGTTCTATGGTTCAAGATGTGCCAACCGATTTGATCCTGCAATCGGTAAGGAAAATATAAAATACATTCAAATCCGATCTCGTAGAACAATCGGCGTAGATCTAATCAACTAAAAGCCAATCAAATCAAGGGTAACAGTAAATCTAATCAAACAATTAGGACTAACCAGACGGTAAAGACAGATCCTTTTTGAAGAAGACGATGCATTACAAGATCAAAGAAAAATTGTAAGTGCAACTTTATTGATGAAATCAAGTTACAAGAGAATCTAAATTACGGAAGCTACTCCTCGTCGACACGAAAATAAAAGTAATGTGTTTGTGGATTGGATTGTGTTGTTTTTGCTTGCCCACAACTATTTTTTATACTCGTCGATCGATCGTATTCTCTTCCAACACGCTGCAAAACATGATCCGTATCGGTCTTAATCTAGATGGCTTTTCCTAAAATATTAACCATAACCAAAGATCTCGGATCTCTTACCGTATTATATGTCGGTTATGATACATCACCTTTATCCTGACAATTTTGACCACACCTACCAAATCTTGGTGCAAACACCCTGGTTGGGAGTATGTAAAAGGACAACATGTAAAGAGGTGCACTAGTTTTTGAGCATTGACCAATAGCTCCACTTAGCTTTACTGAAACATGGACTCTGTAGGCTTCTGCTCCCCCATCAAGGGATCCTCCTCCATTGTCTCTCCATCATTTTGGGTGCTATGGGCAGCGAGCCACCTATTTGATGTTTTGATTCAAATTTCTTATCAGGCACAAGATCTGATTTGTCCAGGTTTTGAAGAGGATAGATAGGAGCAGGACCTAATTTGATGATTTGGCTCAGATTTCTTATCAATCTGTACAGTGTCGCAGCTCTAGGGTGATGTTCTGGTTTGAAGCTCTGCTAAGTAATGCAATGGCCAACTATTTTTTATGAAGTTGTAGGGCTATTTTGATGATATTGTCTAAATTTTCTTATCAATTTCTCATATTTTGTAGCTCCAATTTGATGTGCTGATATGAAATTTTTATGCATATTGCAAAGGTCGCACTCATTTTGATTAATTGACAAGGAATCTTAGTTTCTCAAATCATTGAGGTACCACTCTGTTTTTCTCCCAAACAGGCTGACCTTCAGGGTTTTAATTTCACTGGTAATATGTGTAATAAAAAGTTAGAGGTGGTTTTCCTTTACAAATGGAAAAAAATTTGATGTGCATAGAAGGCTAAACAGTTGTACGATGAATCTAATGCCCATGTTGTAATAGTTGCATGGAAATATTTGAGTATGTTCAACGGAAGCTAGTTTGAGAAACAAGTTCGATTAAATCGTAAATTTTTAATATCCGAAAAAGTGAATCATTTGCAGATGAAAGGAGCCTTCAAGGGAAAGTCCCCCTACCAACAAAAGTGAGGTCTGATTTTTGGGATCGAGATCCAAGCAATCACACTACTGACCATTGGATCAAGAAGATAAGGTCTAGATTTTTGAAAAATACTGTAAAATAATATGATCCATTCATTCCGATGATCAAACAATGCTAGTGGTTGACGACCGCTAAAGTTGTAGTCGTCGTTACCACTGCATTGGATCCCTATCCAGTTTCTCCGGTTTCACATTGCTGCCAAGTGAAAAACCGATCTCGAAGCAAACTAGAAGGGTGCCATTTCCCCCAATTATAATGCTGTTATGCTAGCCTTAGAGCATCTCCAACAATTCCTAATATTTAGACTCCCAATATTCTTAGATTGGGACCTTCCCAAAAAAATTTGGGTCTACAAAATACCTTGTTCTCCAACAGTTCCTATATTTTCTCCCAAAAATACATTTGAATTGGTCCGGTGAGCCATCCTGGGCGCGAAATAATGTTGATTGGGAGCGCGGACAGAGCGCACAAAAATGAGGAGTCGGGGTGCTGTTTTTGGGCGTGCCAAAATTTGAGGAGCTAGAAAGAGGAACTGTTGGAGTACTTTTTTTTACAATCAAGCTCAAAATCAGGTTTTGAGAATGAATTTTAGACACTGTTGGAGATGCTCTTACAGCCTGAAAATCATTACATCCCTATTCTCCCCAGCCGCACTTTCCTGCAGAACGTAACATACGTGCATGCAACATATTTGTCCCTCTTCATGTTGAATAGAGTTAGGCCCAGCACATCCAAACCAGGCCTTAGCGGAAAGCACTACAAAGTTAGGGTGGGCATTCGTTTTTTTTTCTCTCGTATCGGTCTGATTATTTTGGTTTAAGAAATTTTGGTTTTTGAAATCTGGCTACTGAATTTCTCGGTTCAAATTCAAAAAACGAACCAAATTAACTAAAAAAATCCGATCGTTTATTTCAGTATTTCAGTAAACTGAAATTTTGTGAGGAGGTTACAATAGGTAGGCATCGCGGTTGCACTCGTGGAGGGGGACCCATCATCCACGGCCACCTTCTCAGATTGGGTGAGGAGGAACTCGAGCACAGTAGATCTGCACGGAGTCGGAGTGTGAGCATGAGGTAGTCGCAGATCCACGCCTCCCATCCACACCTCCCTCTGTTGGTCTGCCCATCCACACCTTCCTCCACACGGAACTCATTCCGAGGCAAAACCGGCTCACACACGAGGAGTAGCACGTTGAGGAGCGGCGCACCGGGGGGAGTGGTGCGCCGAGGATTGGATCTTCTAGCAGAGCATTTGGGTGGTGAAGAAGAGGATATCGGTAGGTGGGGCAGGGCCTAGGGATGCAAGTAGCGACGTCGCCAACCCCCACACCTACGGCGGGCGCTATAGGCCGGCGAGCCACTAGTTGGCGGCGAGCCATTATGGCGTGTGGAGGGGTGCACGCCGTGGTTGAGCGCGTGCACAGGTAGGGTTGCCCCGAATGGGGAATTGGGGATGGAGTGGCGAATTTGTCGAGTGGCGATTTGATCTGGTGCCAGGTGGGAAATGGGGATTTTTGTGTAGCTGGTGATTCGGCATGTCGATTAGTTCGGTTTCTAGTGCGTAAAAACCGAACTGAAAACCAAAACCCAATAGTGTCAAAACAGGAACCAAAAAACCGATTTTTTCAGTTAATTCGGTTCAATTAAAAAATTCCCACCCTATGCAAATTACAAGCTGAATTTTTATTGAGCAGTTCATATCAGAGGCTAGTATCAACCAGTACTGTTTTTTTAAGAGTAGAATCAAGTTGAGCATGCAATTTGCCAAACATTTCGGTGCCATTAGCACTGCTGGACCGCATCAAGTGGGCCTATTTGAAACGTAGGAATTTCGTAGAAATATTTGACTTACTACAGTATTCCAAATGAACCTTTAGCGTGAGCATTCACACGTGGGCTAAAGCATTTGCTCCGAAAGTAATCTGGGCCTCATTCGTGGTGAGACTGGCCCCCCATTTCTCCTCTTTTTTTTTCACATAAAGCATTTCTGTATTTTGTTTGGATCATGAGAAAAACATAGTGTTTCTTTGTTTGAACCTAACTTTGCCATAACTAATCGTAGGTAAATGTAGTTTGCCATACTTTTGGTGGCAATAAAATTCAACGTCACAAGTGTGACAAAGTTTATCAAAAAATTGAGCCTATGATACATAGGATATGAGACTAAAAAAATATAGCAAACCATAATTATAGCAACGAACCAAGCAACTAGCACTTCTAAGCTTCGACATAACAAAGAGAGCCTCAAACCAAACAGGCTCGGAGTAATTACCGTGGCACTCCAACTTTTCCTTTCTCTGTTGGAAAAAAGGGAAAATTTTGCTGGTGCCACTTAAAAAGTGCACAATTCATTTTCTACCACTGTGTTTTTCCTTATTTCATTTTTGCCACTACTGTTTTCACTTCATCCTGTTTTCACTATTTTCGTCAGTTGACCGTTAGTTGACTATGAGTTAACTATCAGTTGTTTGTTTCTAATTTTTTAAAGATAACAAATGAAGTTCAATTCTTTTGGAAATTTTTTTGTATGATTCTATACTGCTAAAGTTGGTATTATAAATTTTTCAGAGTATGATCAAGCTTAAACATTTTTATAAAAATGTATAAGTTTAATCATGCTTGAAAAAATTTATAGTACATCTTTAGCGGTTTAGGATTATAAAAAAAATTTCAAAAGAATTCAACTTTATTTGTTATCTTTAAAAAATAAAAAATAGAAGAAACAATTTCAACTCACAGTCAAAGTGATGGTTAACCCCCAATCAACTGATGAAAATGACAAAAAGGAAGAAGAAGAAGAGCATAGAATAATGGTAAAAATGAAACGAGAAAAAGAACAGTGATAGAAGCGAAATTGGATATTTTTTAGTAGCACGAGAATTTATTTATTTATTTGTTTTTAAACTGCTTCTCTCCTTCCAAAGTCCCAATCGCCATAGGCACCCACTTCACGCCGCCGTTCCCGTCTCTCCTCCTCACCCACGGCCGCGCTCACCGCACCAACCCCGTCGCGTTCCTCCAAGCCGCGGAGTCGGCGGCGGGCAGGTGGGCGGAGTGGCATGGGCGCCCTTTCGCCCGCGGCGAGCTGGGCTGCCGAGGACGACTTCCTGCTGAAGAACGCCGTCGAGGTAACGCAATCCAGCCCAGCCCAACCCCCCTTCCTCGATCGGAACCTCCCATGGCACTCGTCTCGACTCGTCTCCGCACGCCACGGCGCGAAATTCCCTGTCCCTACCAGACTCGTGGCCACCATCGCCACGGCCCACGGCGCCGGATCGTTACCGTAATTTCGAGCTTGTATTGTTTCGGTAGCGCGCCCTCGCTGTGTAGCATGTCCGGCGCGAGGCTCGGTGCCGAATCGATCGCGTGCGGCGTGGTTTGGTGGCTGAGTTTCTGTAGCCATTTGGGTTGTCGATGTAGCTATTGCGCTACGCTGGGATAGCCAAATGCTGGAGCTCTGCTGCGTTCAAGTGTTTTGCTATTGTTGTTGGCCTGTCTTAGCTGGAACTTGGAAATGTTCTGGGTGGCTAGTTGATTAATTTCACAAATTCCGTTTGATCTGTGTCACTGAAACCTGCCTGAAGTGTTTGGAGGCTTCCTTTGGAAGGCATTTAGGCCTTATTTATTTGGGTTTTTTTACCGACTTAAAAGCCAAAAAACTACCGGCTAAACAAACGAGTAGCTCTTTATCTAAGCTTTTCAAAAACCATAAACCTCTATATAACTAAAAACTAAAAGCCACTAGAGAGAGACTTTTTTAGCTTATTGATGGTTGATTTTAGACTAATAACACTTAAATTAGGTAAAATTACCCTCTTTATCACGTACAAAAGCCGTTAGCTTTTAAGGTATTTAAGCTATAAGTTTAAAAATCTAAGTCTAAACAAACAGGACCTTAGACCGTTGTTAAGCAACGTGTTAGTATGCTCTAATTAGAATTTTTGCTGCCCTGGTTCTGTTGGTATCGCCGTGCCGGTTGTTGCGCACTGCTAGCACTAGTCTGCTTGTATTACCGTCAGATGGTGCCTTTGGGAACAGTTCCATTTGTATGATGGATGGATTCGGTTGCACAACCACAGTTCCATCTTCTTGGAAGGTGTGAATTTGGATATTTTCACTGTAGTAAAGAGACGCTGAAGTATTCATTTCACGATCTGTTGAAGAATTTGCTGATACAATTTGATCCAGTCGTCTGCAAGTACTGTGTTACCTGGATTTTCCAAAGCTGGAGAAGATGAAAAACCATTGTTCTCTTGTGGAGTTGTGTAATGACTACTGTGTTATCTGGATTTTCCAAAGATTGAGTTACATAATAACTGCATCAGAAAAAATTTGGCATCGTTTCATTCGTTTGTTCTTCATTGAGTGTAGTGACTCAACGAAACATCTAGCTGAACTTGTGGTAAAACCCTAGAGCCTTAATTCATGGTCACCGCTACACAAGGTTTGAAATCTCGTTTTCGGTTGTCATCTCGGGGTGGGCGAAATCCGAATTTTGCTGAGATATCGAAATTTCGGATAAATTCAGGACGAAATACAAAAACCAAAATTCAAATCCGGTTTTTTTCAACCGAGATTTCTGAGATTTTGCCAAGAAATACCGAAATCTCATCGAGATTACCCGAGATTTCGGTAAAATTGAACCAAATGAACAATGGTGCAAAACATGCTGAAAATATTTGAAGTTTTTTGTGGATGGTCTTGACACATCACTAATGTTTACATAAAAAATTCAAATGATGATCAAACCTTAGGAATTTTTAAAAATTCTAACAGTGATACTATCTTGATAAAAGGCTGACTAGCAAATTTAAACTGAATGAAAATGGAACAAACCACGTTATAAAATTTTGAAAATTTTTGTAGATGGTTATGATGCATCAATAATGCTTCCATAAAATTTTCAAATGATCAAGCTTCAAGAATTTTAAAAAATTCTAACAGCGCTATTGTCCTGATAAAAGCCTTAGCGACAAACTTCAGCCAAATGAAAAATAGTTCAAACCATGTTAGAATTTTTTTAAAATTTTTGTGGATGGTCTTGATGCATCATCAATATTTTCATAAAATTTTTAGATGATGATCAAGCTTTAAGAATTTTCAAAAATTATGATAGTCCTATGTCCTGATAAAAGTCTGATGATCAATATATAAATTTACTTGAGCAACCAAAAAGGTTTAAAATTTTTAAAACATTTACAGAAAGGTGTTAAGGCAATGTTTAAGCTCTCATAAAAATTTTGGATCATGGTCACACTCGAGCAAGGGTACTATACCATTTAAGTTTGTTTTTTTTTCTATTTTGAAATATAACAAATGAAGTTCAATTCTTCCATAGATTTGATTTAGCAAATAAAAAATGTTTAAAATTTTTGAAAATTTTATAGAATGGTTCTAAGGCAATTATTAAGCTCTCATAAAAATTTTGGGTCATGGTCATACCCGAGAAAATTTATAAAATTCTAGCAAGGTTGCTGTCTTAGTTATGTTCATTCTATTTTTATTTTTTAAATATAAAAACTGAAGTTCAATTATTTTGAAAAATTTTCTGTATGATTCTAGACTGCTAAAGATGAATATGATACCATAAATTTTTCAGAGCATGATCAAGCTTGTACAATTTTATAAAAATCTGATAGTGTTTCTGCCATAGTTATTATCATCTCTTAGGCATCCAGGCGCTAGAGGAAGCCCGCCATGGCCGCTCGCCTCGCTTGGCTGAGGTACTCGTCTGCATCACCCACTCATCACCGTCTGCTCCAGTTGTCGCTGCTCCGCATCGTGCTGCCGCTACCATCCACTGCAAAAGACCTGACAAGTTCCAGCACTGGATCTACGCCGGATCCGCTCCTCCGCGTGCCTCCTCGTAGGATATGTGCCTCTGAGGTCACTAGCACCCTAGTCACCTCTAAATCTGCGTTGGATCCGCTCCTCCTCGTGCCTCCGCATTGAATATGCTCCTTTGAGGTCACCAGCACCTTCGAGGCGAGGGCCGCAAGTGTGGGGTAGGGGTGGCACTCTCGGCTGTGGTCGATGATAGTCGCCACCACATCCAGCCTCAGGAAACTTGAGGATGATGCGCAGTGCAGCCAACGGATCCGGTAGCCTAGAGCTCGATGGGAATGTCGGGGAAGAGAAGTCGGCTGCCTAGATTGTGATGGGATGAGAGCGCGCTAGGGCGGTGGGAGCTGGACAGCTTGAAGGGAGAGGAAGTGAGCCAGGGACATGGGCGACGATGGCAAGAATGGCATGGGGTTACTAGGCAAGGCAGAGTGAGCATGGGGCTGCAGATGCCACGTCATTACATGTACTTGAATCATCAATGTTTAATCATGAATAATGGAATATGGAACAATGTTATGAACTTGTGTGTCATGTGTGGTCACACAATAAGATTGAATTGTAGTGGCGAGGGATGTCACACAACGATGTTGAATTATTGATGGCATATGGTGCTTGGTAATCAACCGGGGTGGTAATTATTTAGATTGGGGCAAGAGGTAAGAGGCAGTATGCCAAGGTGGGCCATACGGCAGAGGGTATGTGAAAGTCTTGGCCTAGTCACTCTAAGGACTTAACCTTACAAGCCTTTAACTTGAGTCAATCATGCAACCATATATCTAGTATGGGACAGCCTAGCTGATTAATTTGCACTGTCTTAACTTGGTACAATCAATGGCAGTGTGAGTCCCGAGTTATGGATTAACTCACATGGCGCAAGAGAGGGGCCTTGGATGTGGTAACCAGACCCACCAGTGTTGAAACCTTAGTAGGTAGTACTAGGTTAAGGCAAAGCATTGTAAAGACTTTGTCATGATCTCTCCGCCGACACACCAAATGAAGTGTGCTAATCCGGAAGGCATCAAGAGATGATCATATCATATAGGTAAAGTATATAACCTCTGCAGGATGTAAATATATTCGAATAGCCATGCTCGTGGTATTGAGCATAAGTCGGGAATTATAGTCAAGGGTTAGGTTTTGCGCAATAAAATTTGGGATGGATGACAGGTTGCCATAGAAGGATAGAAATTTGACTTAGGATTGGAAACTTAGTTTACTTGAGAAATGCTGAAATTATTACATATTGTTATTTGTTTTACTGCCTTTCAATCTATTTACTATATTCATTTACAAATACTGCTTTACTGCAAAATAACTGTGTTAGCCTTTTCCTTTGGAATAAGCCTCGCATATAGTTATGATTAGAACTGCATTCTGTGCACAATTTGTTGAGTGCTTTAAGTACTCACCCTTGCCATCAACAACATCACCAGTTGAGGAGCCCATATCAGCTTGGAGGAGTACCATGATGAGACGAATGTTTAGGGTACGAGCCTTGTCAGTTGCCTGTAGTATACTGAGGGGTTATCTACGTTTTCATTCCATTGCAGTTTCATTTGTTGTTCAGCCTTGTGAGGCATAGTCATGTAAGTTGACTATAAGGTTATTCAACTAGTAATATTTAATATATGATATCTTTTATCTTATTTCTGTTTGTATGATTATGGTATTTACCGATATTGAGTCTGTGTGCACTATCGTGATCCTAGACTAGTGCAGTATACATAGAGGGTCTGGATTTGCATATTCGGGTCCCAATACTGATCTTGTTAGAAAAATTCTTATAGATGGATTAAACCTCACTACGAGAAGACATAAAATATATTCAGGTGTGGTGAAAGAAATTATATATAAAAAGAATATAATATCTATGACCCCTTTTGAAACAAAGGGAGACAGGCTCCTAACATCAGAATGAACAAAATCAAAATGATGCTATGATATGGACTCACTAGAAGGATAGGGGAGTTACAGCTGCTTGCCAAGCTTATATCCTACACAAGCTAAAGAGGTATCAATAAACACAGACCCTAAAAGACCACGATGAACTAAAGAAGATAGACATGAATCACAAAGATGCCTCAAATAGTGATGCCACTGAGTAAACAATGCAGTGGAAGATGCAATAGATGCTGAAGCAGTGGTGGAGACGGAGAGACTACCAAGTGCAGTGAAAGAAAGACGAAGCCAGTCAAGTTCCCAGAAGACATTGTGAATCACTATGGCGGGCGCTAGTACCAACCAAAAACCCTGTGCAATGATCCTGAACACAACAAGAGTCAGAATCGAGCATAACACGACATCCATGATAAGTGAGGTGGCCAGCGGATATAAGTTGTATGGTCAGTTTGGGAACATGAGAAACAGCATGAACATGAAAAGAGAAAGACAAAAGAGTGCCTTGTCCTTTAACAGAAAGAGAGGTACCATCTATGATCTGAAAAATTGATGAGAGCAGTGAGAGGACTAATGAATTTAAGGCTGGCGGAATCATATATCATATGAAAGGAAGCACAGAGTCAAGAATTCATGGTGAGATACTTGAAGGAAATGTGGAAGGTCTTTCAATAAAAGATTGAGTAGCAGAACCAGCAAAACCTGTCGATACAAAAGCAGCCATGCGACGTAGTAGCATGAGAATCTCTTAAATGGAGTCAACCATCAAAGGTCCTCTGAGGGGAGGTGCTCGAGCCTCTAGCTCCCTTGGGAGGGCGGCCATCTTGATGACTTCTTGTAACAGAACTGTTCCATGTGTCCATTCTTGTTGTAGTAGATGTAGTAAAGCTCTCCAGCCCCAGTGACCGCCATTGGTGGAGGGACAACATGAGGCACAACAGATGTGGAAATTGGTGCTCGCAAAACCAAGATTGAAGGAGGCACTAGCAGACCCGCACCACAAAGGCGAGCCTCCGTAGTATGAATAGCTGCAAGGACCTCCAACAATGTCACACGAAGGTGGCGAGTGAACAGCTGGGCGCGAGCCTACTCAAACTTAGCCCGAAGACATGTTAAGAAGTTGTAGATATGGCGAAACTGCAAATAAGAGTGCCAACGCTGATCGCACTAGCAAGTGTGGCAAACCATTGATCCAAGAGAACTAAGCTGATGCCACATCAAGGACAACTGTGCGTAGAATTCATCCACAGTAGAATCACCTTGTTGTAGTGACTTCTCTTGTCACACAACACCTAGTTACAAAGAATCACCAGTAGGCTCATAGTGGTCGCGAAGATGCGCCCACATCAACTATGTTCAAGGCAAAGCAACCACATCTCTAATGAGATGCACCTCTATGCTAGCAACCAAAATAACGGAGGCACGAACATCCTCATCAATCCACATCTTGTAGGCAATAAACCGAGTCTAAAAAGACTCCACAACATCATCATGATCATCATACGCCTTTTGTTGAGCAGCATCATCAGCTTCCTTGGAATAATAGTCGTGCCAGGGGAGCAGCACAAGGTAGACATGGTAGCTCACCAATGAAAAACTCACAAAGACAATGACCACTCACATGATGTAGAACCTAGTCTCGATAATTGAGACCATTGAAGATAACTAGGCAGCGAGGAACAAAAATGGTGCCTGAGGAAGAACCAAAAGACAACGACATTTTTTGACAGAGTACTAGTACTAGTTTCACACGCACACGTGTTGAAGACAGCACACATGGTGGAGGTGGAAGCTAGAAGTTGATGGCGATGTTGCCCGGAACTTATAGTGGCACCGGTGGAGAGAAGCGGCCGGTGAGGGCCAGTGACGTGCGAGTGGACGACAACGAAGCTGTTGGCAGCAGTCAAGTGGAGCGCGGGTGGAGACGGAGGGGATGGCCAAGGCGTCTCGGCGAAGACGAGCATGTAGTTGAGCGATGAGCCCCTGAGCCAGAAAATGGTGTGAGGATCCTGGCGGGGTCATCAGGTGATGGCAGAGGTGCCACAGCATCAGGGAGGCTTCGGGAGCCTAGTCCTGGCGACGGAAGCGTCGTATGTACAGAGGCGAACGGTGGCCGGAGACTGCGGAATCACTGGATGAGAACGACGGCTGGTAGTGGGAAGAGCTCTAGGAACAGCAGCGGTGGTCAGCCAAACAAGGAGATGGTGGAGGATGGTGCAAGTGCAACGGCGATAAAACCCTAACCCTAAATTAGCTCTAATACTATGTTGTGAATAACACTTGTATTGATTATGAGGCCAATAAGCAATAATATATACATGTACATGAGAGTACAAAAGAAAAGCCTATATTGTTGGAAATATGCCCAAGAGGCCAATCATGAAGATGATTGTCATGTATTTATGCATATGTTGTTCCTTTAATAATGTCATATTATAGATCATCAAGTATGTGACTTGATCATGAAACTCTATAATTTGATTATGACATTATTATAAATTGTCTTTTATTTATTTATTGGGTGGGACACCAATAAACTTTATTAAAAATAAGCACATGAATTGATTGATAATCATATTTCATGGATTATGGGCATGTAATACCATTCAATCATGTGAATACATGTAAGTGTACATAATATTGGACTGACCCGCTTATGAAACACCTTTTGAGGATTTGATTAGTGTCATAAGTTGTTTCATACAATGATAATGATTGATCCTTAGTCCTGAGATTAACACAGTTTTCTACATGAGGATGATATGCTTTGATGTTATCTAACGTTGTCCGTAACTGGATAATCATAAGAACAGCATTCGGGTATACTTTGAATCATGCAGAGGGAGGTGTATGATCAAGATGGAATTTGTCCTCCTCATACTAAGGAAATGATATCAATCGGCCACTCGATGAAACAGACTAAAAAATGTGTATGGCCATATCCGAACGATTAAGTTGTTAATCGATCGA
Organism: Guadua angustifolia; assembly: GCA_036346375.1. Lineage (NCBI taxonomy): Eukaryota > Viridiplantae > Streptophyta > Magnoliopsida > Poales > Poaceae > Guadua > Guadua angustifolia. The sequence continues at coordinate 44,421,132 of CM070512.1, forward strand.
TCTTGTTAGTCTATTTCAGAGAATAGAGAAAATTGGTTTAACAGTACAAGGATGATAGACCTCAACCTTGAGTTAAACTATGATATGAAAGTGACAAAGGGATCAACATGTATTCATTGAAGGTTTGTTGGATAAATGACATTCATGCAATTTGGGTAGTTGTCATGTTCTGCTAGGAACCGCTTGCGACTAATAAATCGGAAAAGTAGTTTTTCAATTTATTGCTAACATAACATGAATCTAAAGGGTTACACACAAGAATAGGTTTAAAACAGATTTATAAAATCTTCTCTTGTGACATACATGTCAATGCGATTAAACATGATATTTGGTTGTTTGCAAAATGGCAGTGAATATGCGTGCAAAAATATGATTTTTTTCTGCGCAGAAATCATTGTAATAGTGCTGAAAGCACTGTAGCATATCAGTAGCACTGTAGCAAACCGACATGATACAGTGCCAGCTGTCCCAGGTACTCTAGCAACCGACTTGCTACAGTACCACGTGGTGGTTACTGTAGCATAGCGGTTGCGATAGTAACGCGGCTATAACTATGGCTTCCAGAGTTCAGAAAAGGTAAGAATATTTGAGAAAAAAAAGTGAAAAAATTGTGAGAAAAAATTAAGAAGGTGAAAAAGTTTCACCTGAACCAGAAAAGTCACGCGAGTCGTGTCGCACGGTACTAGCATACTACCATATGGTGTCGTCCACCTGTTCGTATGGATACTTGAAGGTCGTGGCTGCTACTGCCGCGAAGATCCGACGTGTCCATCTCCACTGCTACGTCCAGGCATTGAAGCTGTGAGCTTTGCGGAGAGTTTCTACAAAAGTTTTTTATTTGCGCTCTCGGGTCCATGGTACACATTTATTGCTTTTATTGTTTTCTAAATTTTGGTTCTAATGTATGCGATCAGTCTGGGAAAGGGAATAAAATTTTGAAATTTTCTGGGTCTTTCCACCCTGATTCCCAATATATATAAGGCAATACAGGATACTAACAATCTCTATACAAGGCAATGCAAGATACTGTCTAACAACCAGACCTCGTTCTGAAATTGTAATAGCATCCAATGCCCTACCTAGTTGTCTGTGGTGTAAACTTTTATGACTTTGTCATTTCATTCCGATTAAACATTCAATTTAACAGAGATTTAAGCATTGATTGTTTGTGAAGATCAACCTTCAACCTCCTTTTTACCTTATAAGTTGGCTTGTGTTAACTGATAACATTGCGTATTCATTTTCTTGGTTAAGCATGCTGCACTGGACTCCACTATTTTGAGCCACTGTTTCCTTTTAACACGACCATATATGCTTGCTGAGCCTGACTTATTGAAGCTTGAGGCAATGCCACTTGCTATATTAAAAAAATCCCAAAGGAAGAATGTTTTTCTGAGCAGGGGGGCATCACTGAATCTAACTTCTTTTAAAAGGTAATGTTATAAACAACACTACTCAAGAAAACGACAGCTTATCATGTATCAGGTTTGTCCACTGCCCCCTAAAGAATGATGTAGTCATGTTTCAGTAAATAGGCTGCTAGTTCAGCTTCCGTTTGATTAATCTATCCTGAATTTGATGTACAGGCAGTTATCAAGATGGATGAAAGTGGATCTTTCCACATAAAGAATTTTGGAATATGTCCAATCTTTGTTAATAGCAAAGAAGTACCATGTAACAAACGTATCAATTTAATTTCCGATGAATTACTTGAGGTATGACCTTTCTAATCTTTTCTTTCATTTTCTGATAGAAATTTCCTCTTCTATATGACTTCATCATTGGACAACAATTGAGAGTATTTCGGTTATTATTCCTGTCCTGTTTAGTTCTACTGTCCTAATTCCACTTGTGTCACCTATCTATAAAGTTAGTAGGTTACAATGCTATCAACTTCACATATTTGTATGCAAATTTGCCTAGTACATGTTAGTATATTACTAGAAAATGGAAACATTCAGACTAGCTGGATGAAGAGTCTATGCTTATTTACATATCTAGTGGGCGCTAAATTGAGTGCTGACATGTGGAAGTCAACAAGGACCATTGCATCTAACTCCAGTGGCTAGGATGTAGGCGGGCAGAGGAATCCCAGCCATTTAATCCGTTTTCCACCCCCCTCCCCCAGTCACACTTATTTCACAAAAATGCCCCTGCTTCCTCCCCTTCCACCCCATTGTCCCTCTCAATCCAATCCCCATGGCGCGTCTGTCGCCTCGCCGGTTCATGGTGCTGGGCCTCATCTGTCCTCCCACCATCACCTCATCGTGCTTACATGAATTGTGAAGCTCACTTCGTGGGAAGTGAGCCTTTAGTGACTAGTCTCCAAACCTAGGGTTTGGGGGGCGGGGCGGGCAGGTGGAAGGAGCCGGCGACGCTATGACATGGGCCAATCCTCCATCTGGGTCACCTGAACCAGATCGACCAGATCGATGCCCCACATGGGCTTTCACCTTAACACCAAATTAACCGTTAGCATCAGATATGTTGCCTTGTTCTTTTATGTTTCATAGTTGCCTTGTGATTTTGTATTTCATGGTTCATATGATTCGTAATATGGTGTGCAATGCATCTTGTTGGAATTAGTAGGTTTTTCCGGCATTTTTTAATCCATAAAGTTGTATAATAAACCATGACATATGTGATCAAGATGAACAATAATATAGTGTTAATTGTTTTGCTAGACATATCAAAGTTTGAACAGACTATCATGCCTAGCTCGCTTATTTGTAGAAAATAGAACATACAAAAGAAAAGTTCAAGAAAGTACCCAGTAGCGGGACCATTACTGGAGGCAATGGTGGCGCTGCTCATGAACCGATCAACATTCTCGATCGCAGCTAATCGATGTAGTCGATCTTAGTTGATGCGTAGAGGTTCGCGTCAGCGATCCCCGAACGGACTTCGGAAGTAGAAGATGTAGTCGATCGAATCGGAGCGATCAAGAAGGCGCCCCCAAAACCTCGATTGCGGCTATTTCGGCGCAGAACTCGCAGCGGGCAAGGTTTCGGAGGCCTGCTCTCTCTGCTCAGGCGCTGCAGCGATGAAGAGACGGAACACCTGGAAGCAACAACAATGATGAGAGCTAGGAGGAGATGAAAGGTATCTGTGGTGGTGTGATGACACAAGGTGGAGCGCCTCCTTATATAGGCGCCAGGGAAGGATGCACCTGGATGTTTCGGTGGTGTAATGGGTGCCATCAAGAGACCATTAACCAAGTCAGTTACTTGCCATCAAAAGGGCCATTAACCACATCAATTACAAGTAACTGACGTCGGTTACGAGCCAGCCATCAACCACGTCCGTTACTAGTAACGATCAGTAGTTACTGGTCATAAAACGCCCGATTTAATTACTCTTTAACAGCAAAAACTTGCCCAACACATCACGTCATACTGGTGCGGCTGCTGCACTTTTGTCTTGCATCATGCACGGCGCTTCGGCTTCGGCAGCGCATGTGGCACATCCAAACCCCTTTTCCAACCTCACAACATATGGACACATGACCTGTCTATTTAAGTTTGGTCAACCACCTCTCAATTACCCATGTGGGATTAAAGTCCTCGTAACTCCTAGTATTGCACATGGGCCTTGGGATTTATTGATTTTAATTATAAATGGACCCTAGCCCAATTATTCTAACAATCCCCACCAAATTCCAAGGCATATGTGAAATATTCTTAGTTCCTTTGTTGTTTGATATACCGGTGTTTCGATGGAAGCTGTTAAGTTGAACATCCACCTAGGACAAAGGCTACACTCATCCTGGCGAACAATGGACTATGCCTTGAATTGATAGTTTTGTGCGAATAAGTTTCACCAAAGTCCTTTTGGTACTAAGCGCCATAAGCATCCCCTCGGTTTGGGCGTATAAATCATACTCCTTGGCCTTTCATGAGCTTCTAGAGATCACCCAGTCTCATATACTGTGACTAGGAGTCAGGCTCATATAGGTGTATTCCTCATAAGATGTTCTGTAGGACAACATCTCTGCTTTGTAAGCCACTCGGAACACATTAAGGTATAACCAACCTGCCATACAGAATAGGAGAGTAATGCATCTCCAACGGAGTGGGATATGTATAAAAATACTCTCCTCCCAGCCAGCCAATAGCTTGTTTCACCATCCTACTTCACGGGATCTCCGATCACATAGGAAGAGTTACCACTAAGGCGTGACTCATGTGGGTCTCAAGCCCATCTCCCTCGATGCTTCATGTATCACATTCCGTGATAGTCCCTTAGTAAAGGGATCTGCCAGGTTTTTAGCCGTCTGGACATAGTCCAATGCTATCACTCCGGAGTTTTTCATTTTCCTGACAGACTTCAACCTCCTTTTGACGTGTCTTGATGACTTCATGTTATCCTTAGAATTGTTGACCTTGACAATCACAGTCTGATTGTCACAGTTCAAAAGAATAGCAGGTACCGGTTTCTCAACCACCGGCAAGTCCATCACAAGCTCATGTAGCGATCGGCTTCTTCTTGATGGCGGTGTCTAATCTTTGTGAGTTCTGCTTCCATTGTTGACCTCGTTAAGATAGTGCCTTGCAAGACTTCCATGAAGCAGCGCCACCTCCCAAAGTGAACACATATCCACTTGTGGCTTTTATCTCATCAACATCGATATCCGATTAGAATCATCTTTGTAACCCTCCGGTACCCTTGGATACCGGTGTAGTGAATTCCATAGCTTCTTGTCCCTTTTAGGTAGCGCAATACTCTTTCTAGAGCACGCCGGTGATCACCTCCGGATTTGAAACAAACCGGTGAGTTTGCTCACGACAAGCGAGATATCCGCCTCGTAGCACTAGGTAGATACATCAGCGAGCCAATGATCTGGGAATATCTCAATTGATCCATTGCTATACTCTGATTTTTCCGTAATAGCACACTAGGATCATACGGCGTTGGAGCAGGCTTGCAGTCACTAAAACCAAAGCGACTCAAGACCTTTTCCACATAATGGGATTGCACAAGTGTGACCCCACCATCATCTTCTCTTAACAACTTAATGTTTAAGATGACGTCCGGTTCTCCCAAATCCTTCATTTCAAAGCTTTCAGACAAAAAGTCCTTGACCTCCTTAATTAAATTAAGGTTCGTCCCAAATATCAGTATGTCATCGACATACAAACACAAGATCACTCCCTCTCCCCCACCATAGCGGTAATACACACATCTGTCAGCTTCATTCACAATAAAGCCGGCAGATGTCAAAGTTATGTCGAACTTCTCATGCCACTGTTTAGGTGCCTGCTTAAGGCCGTATAAGGACTTCAACAATTTACACACCTTCCCTTCATGACCCTTTACTACAAATCCATCTAGCTGTTCCATGTAAATTTCCTCCTCCAACTCTCCATTAAGGAAAGCTGTCTTAACGTCCATTTGATGGACAATCAGACCGTGAGAGGCAGCCAGTGATAGTAGTACTCAAATAGTAGTCAGTCTGGCAACTGGTGAATAAGTATCGAAGAAGTCTTCGCCTTCTTTCTGGGTATAACCCTTTGCAACAAGCCTCGCTTTGTACTTATCAATCGTACCATCAGGCTTAAGCTTCTTTTTAAACACCCACTTACATCCTACAGGTATACACCCGTAAGGATGATCCACGATCTCCCAAGTTCCATTAGTCATGATAGAATCCATTTCACTCCGAACCGCTTCCTTCCAATAGTCAGCGTCCTGAGATGAATAAGCCTCAGCAATGGTTTTTGGAGTGTCATCCACTAGATATACAATAAAGTCATCACCAAAAGACTTTGCAGTCCTTTATCTCTTACTCTTGCGAGTTACTTCATTGCCTTCATCTATAGGATTTTCCACAAGTGAGGGTTCATTGTGCATTACAGGAATAGTAGGCTCAAGAGAAATGATAGGTTCTTCGCTTGAAATGCTAGGTGTTTCTTTCATTGGAAATACATTCTCAAAAAATGTGACGTCTCTGGATTCCATTATGGTGCCTTCATGCATATCATGAATACCAGATTTTACTATTAAAAATCTATACCCAACGCTGTGAAAAGCATAACCAAGAAAAACACAATCCATGGTTTGTGGTCCAAGCTTACGCTTCTTTGAGATTGGTACACTGACCTTAGCCAGACAACCCCAAGTTCGTAAGTAGGAGAGATTCAATCTTTTCTTTTCCCATTCCTCAAACGGGGTTATCTCTTTATTCTTTGTAGGAATTCTGTTTAGGACATAACATGCCGTCAATATAGCCTCACCCCACCATTCCTTGGAAAGTCCCGCTGTATCTAACATGGCGTTAACCATCTCAGTTAGAGTGCGGTTCTTCCTCTCCGCAACCCCGTTTGATTGTGGTGAATAGGGAGGCGTCCTCTCATGGATTATGCCATGTTCCTCGCAGAATAAATTGAATTCATTTGAAAAATATTCTCCACCACGATCGGACCTAACTCGCTTAATCTTTCTCTCAAGTTGATTTTCTGCTTCAGCTTTATAGATTTTAAAATAGTGAAACGCCTCATCTTTTGACTTCAATAAATACACGTAGCAAAATCTAGTAGAATCATCTATCAACGTCATGAAATATTTCTTTCCGCCTTTTGTCAACACACCATTCATCTCGCACAAATCCGAGTGAATTAGTTCTAATTGTGCTAAGCTTCTACGCCTCTCTTTGCCTTGTGAGGCTTGCGAGTTTGCTTAGATTGCACACACGTTTGGCACTTAGAACTTTTGATGATGTTAACTTTGGAATTAAACTCATACTGGCTAAGCGCTTCATGCAACCAAGATTAATATGACAAAGCCGGGAATGCCAAACATTGGCCTCATCATCACACACATGGTTAACAACGTTATTACACAAATCCGACAAAGATAAGCGGAACAAGCCTCCGCTCTCATAGCCTTTACCAACAAATGTTCCAAACTTAGAGACAACACATTTATTGGATTCAAACACCAGTTTATAGCCCTCTTTACACAGGAGAGAGCCACTGACCAAGTTCTTCTTGATAGATGGGACATGCTGCACGTTCCTCAGCTGCACGATCTTTCCCGAAGTAAACTTCAGATCGACCGTGCCAACACCACGAACATAAGCATGTGATCCGTTCCCCATTACGATGGAGGAAGTCCTTGCGACCTGATAAGAAGAAAACAAGGAAATATCAGCACACACATGAATATTTGCCCCGGTGTCAATCCACCAATCAGGTAAATGACATACTGAAAGAACTGAGGGTAAATTACCATACCCGGACGTTCCAACATCAGTATTGGCAACAACAACATTTGCTGATTTTTTCTGCTTATCCTTGCGTTCTGGACAGTCCTTGGCCCAATGGTCAGAACTTCCGCACACAAAGCAGCCTCCTTTCTTGTTGTTGTTCTTCTTCTTAAAATTGGTAGTCTGAATGGCATTGTTTTTGTTCTCAGGCTTGTTTTTGCCTTTCTTTTGGGATTGGAAATTCTTTCTCTGCACCACATTGGCACTAGAATTTCCCTCATGTCCCTTCACACGCGTGTCTTTTGCTCTCGCCTTCTCCTCAACATCAAGAGAACCAATCAGATCAGCAACGCTGAATTCTTGTCTCTTGTGCTTTAGAGAAGTAGCAAAATCCTTCCAAGAATCTTGGCACTTAGCAATTATGCAACCCGCCACAAACTTGTCAGGTAACACACATGGGAAGTTTTCGAGTTCTTTTGCAAGCGACTGAATCTCATGAGCCTGTTCTACTACAGTACGGTTATCAACCATTCTGTAGTCATGAAACTGCTCCATGACGTATAGTTCACTGCCTGCATCAGAGACCCCAAACTTGGCCTCAAGCGCATCCCACATTTCCTTGCGGTGGATAAGTGCATATATGCATCCACAATATTCTCACCAAAACGCTAATGATTGCACCATGAAACAAGTTATCCATGACCTCAAGCGATTGCTCCTTTTCAGAGTGAGTTGCGTTTCTCCAGGCTTAGGCTTTCCGCTTGCAACATGATACACGTTCATGGCTGTCAACCACAGGATCATTTTTGCACGCCATCTTTTATAATTTGCGCCCTCAAACACATTGGGTTTTAGCGCAAAGCAGCAAAGCCAGTAGCCGAAAAAGACCTACGTTCAGGTTTTTGGATTGTTGGAATTAGTAGGTTTTTCCGGCATTTTTTAATCCATAAAGTTGTATAATAAACCATGACATATGTGATCAAGATGAACAATAATATAGTGTTAATTGTTTTGCTAGACATATCAAAGTTTGAACAGACTATCATGCCTAGCTCGCTTATTTGTAGAAAATAGAACATACAAAAGAAGATTTCAAGAAAGTACCCAGTAGCGGGACCATTACCGGAGGCAATGGTGGCGCTGCTCATGAACCGGTCGACATTCGATCGCAGACTAATCGATGTAGTCGATCTTAGTTGATGCGTAGAGGTTCGCAGCGATCCCCGAACGGACTTGGAAGTAGAAGATGTAGTCGATCGAATCGGAGCGATCGCGCGATCGCTCCTCAAAAACCGCTTGCGGCTATTTCCGGCGAGAACTCGCGGCGGCAAGGTTTGGAGGCTCGCTCTCTCGCCGCCTCAGGCGCGTATGATGAGCGAGACGGAACACTGGAAGCAGCAGCAACAGTAGAGCTAGGAGGAGATGAAAGGTATCTGTGGTGGTGTGATGACACAAGGTGGAGCGCCTCCTTATATAGGCGCCAGGGAAGGATGCACCTGGATGTTTCGGTGGTGTAATAGGTGCCATCAAGAGACCATTAACCAAGTCAGTTACTTGCCATCAAAAGGGCCATTAACCACATCAGTTACAAGTAACTGACGTCGGTTACGAGCCAGCCATCAACCACGTCCGTTACTAGTAACGGTCAGTAGTTACTGGTCATAAAACGCCCGATTTAATTACTCTTTAACAGCAAAAACTTGCCCAACACATCACGTCCGCCCTGGTCTGGCCTGCACCTGTGCCGCACCGCGGCACGGCACGACACGGCACGGCGCGGCTCGGCGCGCGCGCATGTGGCACATCCAAACCCCTTTTCCAACCTCACAACATATGGACACATGACCTGTCTATTTAAGTTTGGTCAACCACCTCTCAATTACCTATGTGGGATTAAAGTCCTCGTAACTCCTAATATTGCACATGGGCCTTGGGATTTATTGATTTTAATTATAAATGGACCCTAGCCCAATTATTCTAACACATCTACCTATGTTTTTTTTATATAAAATAATCTATTGCTTAATAACGTTTTAAAAATAACCCCTCCTGAACTTATTTCCAATTTCCAACAATAAACCCTGCTTGCAGCGTTGCCATTGGTTGTGTTGCATGTGACCCTTGCAACGTCACACGTTCACTTACAATGCCATAGATGGTTTTTTAAATAAGTTTGGACCCACCCGTGGTGAACGTCGTTGCAGGCAATTTTTAAAAATAAGTTTTGAGGCATGTTTATTTTAAAAAATAAAATGAAAGACGGTTTATTCAATAAAAGATCCTATCTATTTAACATGTTAGGCACTTAGGCAGCTGCAAAAACGGTTATTTGCAAACTGAAGCGTGAAAAAGGTTATGGGTGGAAAGTGACCATATATGTTTCCTTTGGGGACTTCTTTTAATAATTGATGCCTTTCAGCTGTAACAGATGTTCTTTAGCTGTCTAGGTTTTTTTGTGCCATTCAGTTGTATTGCTCAAGAATCATGCCTGATGGCTCATCACTGACATGAAAAGTAATCAGAAGAAATCCCAAGGGCGATTGATACATACTGTAATAGCAATTACATCTGGGTACAGGTGACTAGTTATAGTTCATTTGTTTTGTTTTGAGCTAATTATTCTCCCCTGGCTTATTTCACTGAAATGATACAAGCTTCGTGTAATACTCTCCTGGTCTTCTCTTAACTGCTTATTTTTCCTGCAGATAAGGGGCATGGAATTCATTTTTCACATCAATCCGGATGCTGTAAGGCAACACAGTTCACGTTAGGAGAGGAAGCTCCCAAGGCGAGAACTCAGCATTTGACTGGCATCAAAACCCATGACTTAAGGTTGTGAGCAAGCTTATTTATAAATTATGATAATATTTCCCTTCTCGGTAGAACACTATGATCTAATTAACTTGCTTTCATCTGTTGAAGAATTAGACATTTTCCAGATTAAATTCTGAATATAAATCATGAACAGCATCACAGAAACTAGCATGTATATCTCTAACATACTAGATAGCACGAACATCATTATCATCTTGATAAACATGATTAGGACAGATCGAACGTACTGAGCAGAAGAGGATGACGGCGCGTTACGTTGCAGTTGCGGTGTTGGCGTAGTAGGTGCGATTGCGGTGTTGCGAGGTCGGCGTTGGTGACATAGCGTCGCGAAGCCCAGCTACGACGGCGTCAGCGGCAGAAACAGAAGGCGAGCCGTGGTAGCGATCTTGAGCGATCGCATGGGCGCTTCCCAAAACCTTATTCGCCCTCTCGGTGCGGGATCTCGAAGACGAAGGGTTCCGGAGACCAGCTCTCCCGATTGCAGATGCACGTCGGCGCTCGGGATGGAGAAGATTACGACGGCGGCGGGGGGCGAGAGGTGGCAAAACCCTAGCGATGTGTACTATCGTATTCCTCTACGGGTGCACGACCACGGTATTTATAGGGTTACTCTGGTAATCGTGACCGAACGTGACTCGAGGGCGTGCCACGATCGGTCGATTCTGAGTCCGTATCTCATACCGCAAACGCGATTATCGAGTAGCAAAAGAATAAAGCGCAAAGGAGGCTGCGTCTGCGCAAGGCCTGGACCGGATTTCGGCGGACCATTCACGCAGTGCCGCACACCCGCGCCTCCGCCCGCCCCGCCCTGCCCATGCCCAGCCCGAGCCCAATGAGGCGAGGCGAGGCGCAGCGTGTGGGCTTTCTCCCTTTCTCCCACATGGTTCTAGGAAGGTGGAAGAACTCTCCCTTTAAGTTGGTCATCTTCCACCTCCACAAGCAATATGGGACTATTGTATGCACACATGTCTCCTCATGAGTGGGCCTTTGAGATTTTCTAGGAATTATTTGTCTCAATTAAGTGGGCCAAGCCCAAATAATCCAACAATCCCCACCGGATCTCAAAGTCCATTTAGAGATTTGCCAATACTCACTCTTGTTTGATATACCGGCGTTTTTTGAGAGTATTAAGTTGAACTTACGCCTAGAGCTCTAAGCTACACCCATCCACAACTTGAACAATGGACTAAGCCTTGAATTGCAAGTTTTGTGTGAGCAGTTTCACTCAAAGTCATAAGCGATACCTAGCTGCGGTAGCCTTCTCATGGTGGAGCATATGAGTCGTACTCCATGGTCTCTTCATGAGCTTACTAGAGATCACCCGAGTCTCATAGATCTGCGACTTTAGACAATCGAGCTTATATAGGTGTGTTCTTTCAAGAATGCTCTGTAGAACAGCATCTTCGCTAGTTATAGCCAATAGAAACACATTAAGGCATATCGCCATCCCGCCTTCTGACATTTTGAGAGTATTGCATCTTCACTTAGAGAGGGTAACAGATTACTCTCCTCAGTTCGCCAATAGCTTGTTTTACCCGGGACCCAATTCACGGGATCTCCGATCACAAAAATTGAGTTACCACTATTGCAACTTATATGGGTCTCATACCCATCTCCTCGATGCACCTTTTATCACATTCCGTGATAGTCCTTCGTAAAGGATCTGCGGGTTTTTGTCTGTTTGAATATAAGTCACACTTATAACTCCGGAGTTTCTCAATTTCTGACAGACTTGATGCGTCTTTTGGCGTGTCTTGATGACCGCATTATCCTTAGCACTGTTCACTTTAGCAATCAGCATTGATTGTCACGATTCATAAGGATAGCGGTATTAGTTTTTCAACTACGGCAAGTCCATCAAACTCACGCTGACCAATCTGCCTCTCGGTGGTTGTATCTAAAGCGATGAGCTCTGCCTCCATGGTTGACCTTGTCAAAATGGTGCATTTGCAAGGCCTCCATGACCTTTGCACCACCACCAATGGTAAACACATATCCACTAGTAGCATAGAGCTCATCAACATCAAATCCATTCGAAAGTCACTATATCCCTCAAGCCTCGCGGTGCCACGAATAGTGAATCGCATAACTCATAGTACCTTTCAAATAGCGCATTACCCTTTCAAGTGCATGCCAATGATCGAACCGGGTTTGACATAAACCTACTCAATTTGCTCCTGACAAATGATATATCGAGTCTCGTTGCACTGACCAAGATACATGAGCGAACCGACAATCGAGAATATCTCAATTGGTTTAAGCCAATTCTCTTATTCTTTCTCGGTGTCTGCTTTGGGATCATAAGGAGTGGGAGAGGGCTTGCTGTCCATAAAGCCAAACCGGCTCAAGACCTTCTCCACATAGTGGGATTGCGAAAGAGTAATCCCACTCTCATCATAATAAGCTTGATGTTGAATTACATCGGCTTCTCCCGATCTTTCATATCAAATTTCTTTGTGAGAAAAGACTTGACCTCATTGATCACATCAATATTTGTGCCAAAGATCGATTATATCGTCCACATAAAGGCATAATATAACTCCTTCACCCCCACCATAGCGATAGTATACACATCTATCGGCCTCATTAATGACAAAGTTCGCGAAGTCAAAGTGGTGTCAAACTTCTCATGCCATTGCTTAGGTGCTTGCTTGAGCCATACAAAGATTTCAATAATTTACACACCTTGCTCTCTTGACCCTTTACTACATACCCATCATTTGTTCCATGTAGATTTCCTCATCTAACTCTCCATTAAGGAAAAGCCGTCTTCACGTCCATCGATGAACGAGAAGACCATATGAGGCGACCAGGAAAGTAATACTCGAATGGTGATCATTCTAGCAACAGTGAATAAGTATCAAAGAAATCTTAGCCTTCTTTTGGGTGTAACCCTTAGCCACAAGCCGAGCCTTGTACTTCTCAATAGTACCATCGGGCCTAAGCTTCTTCTTGAACACCCACTTACATTACAGGTTTCTGACCATAGGGTCGTTCGGTCACCTCCCAAGTCCCATTGGCGAGAATCGAGTCCATCTCATTCTGGACAGCTTCTTTCCAATTATCTGCATCTGGAGATGCATATGCCTCTGCAATGGACATGGGAGTATCATCCACGAGGTACACAATGAAATCATTGCCAAAGGATTTTTCAATCCTCTGTCTCTTGCTCTTTCTAGGAGCTTCATTGTCATCCTCCTCTAGGATTTTCTCAAGTGGTTGCTCAGAAGACTCAACAGGTGTAATAGTCTCAGGAATTATCTCAGAAGAAAATCTAGAAGTGCTATGCATATCTTTCATCGGAAATATATTCTCAAAAAACGTAGCATCACGAGACTCTATAATAATATCAACATACATAGCAGGCACATCAGATTTAACTACTAAAAATCTATAAGCGATACTCCGCTGAGCATATCCCAGAAAGACACAATCCACTGTCTTAGGCCCGAGCTTATGTTTTTTGTTAATCGGTACATTGACTTTCGCCAAGCATCCCCATGTGCGCAAGTAAGAAAGTGATGGTTTTCTTCCAACCCACTTCTCGTAAGGGGTCTTCTCCATGTTTCTATTGGGAACTCTATTCAGGACATGACATGAAGTCAACACAGCCTCCCCCCACCATGCCTTAGATAAACCAGCAGTGTCTAACATGGCGTTCACCAAGTTAGTTAGCGTGCGGTTTTTTCTCTCGGCAATCCCGTTTGATTCGGGCGAGTAGGGAGGTGTCCTCTCATGAATAATACCATGTTCCACACAGAAATCATCAAAGATTTTGGGAAAAAATTCGCCACCACGATCCAACCTAAGACGTTTGATCTTTCTCTCTAGTTGATTTTCAACTTCAGCTTTATAGATTTTAAAGTAGTCTAGCATCTCGTCCTTAGTTTTCAAGAAGTAAACATAGCAAAATCTAGTCGCATCATCAATCAATGTCATGAAATATCTCTTTCCACCCTTTGTCAACACACCATTCATCTCGCATGGATCGAGAATGTATGAGTTCTAGAGGTGCCAAGTTCCTCTCCTCAGCCGCCTTGTGAGGCTTTCGAGGTTGCTTCGATTGCACACAACTATGGCACTTAGAACCTTTGGCAATAGTGAAATTCGGAATTAAACTCATGCTGGAAAGTCGATTCATAAGACCAAAATTAATGTGGCATAAACGAGAGTGCCAAGTACTTGCATCATCATTAACACTACCACATATATGGTTCACAGACTTATTATTGAAATCTGAAAGGGAAAAGCGGAACAAGCCTCCGCACTCATAGCCTTTACCAATAAATAGTCCATTCTTGGACACAACTACTTTATTGGACTCTAACACTACCTTAAACCCATCTCTGCATAGAAAGGAGCCACTAACAAGATTCTTATTGATAGAAGGACATCTTTGACGTTCTCGGCTACGATCTTTCCGAAGTGAACTTGAGATCCTTTGTGCGGTGCCATGAGCGAAGCATGTGACCCATTCCCCATTAGGGCGGAGGAATCCCGAATGACTCGATAAGAAGAGAACATATTGATGTCGAACACACATGAGCGTTAGCACCGTATCAATCCACCAACTGGAAGGCTGAAATCTCGAGAATCTGAAGGTAAATTACCATACCTGCGTCTCGGCATTGCTAGCGGTCCTTGTGTTGTGACCTTAGACGTCATCCTTTGTTGGCCTTTTTCCCTCGACGGTGCCGCACGATCGGGGCATTCCTTGAAAAGTGTCCGACCTCACCACATGTGAAGCAGGGCAGGCTCGGCCTTGTTCATCTTCTTCTTCTTGAAGTTGGTAGTCTTGTTAGGCTTATTTTTCCCTTTGTTCTTGCCATAGTTCTTGAACCATGTTGGCGCTGGGTAGCCCTCGGCTCCTTTACCATTGAAATCCTTAGCGAGCCTTCTCTTCAACATCAAGGGCGCCATCGGTTTTTGGTGATATCTTTGTCCTCTTATGTTTTAGAGTAGTGCAGAAACTCCTCCACGAGGAGGCAATTTTGCAATGATGCAACCGGCCACAAAAGGATCAGGTAAGACACATTCCAGGAGTTCGAGTTCCTTGACAATGCATTGTATCTCATGGGCTTGCTCTACAACAGAGCGATTATCGGCCATCTTATAGTCATGAAAATTCTCCATGACATACGAGTTCCATTACGCATCCGATGCACCGAACTTGGCGTTCAGTGTATCCCACAGCACCTTCGCGTCTTTTATGTGCATGTACACATCACACAGACGATCGGCAAAACGCTAAGAATGCATCCCACGAAGAGAGTATTGGCATCCGTGAAACTCTTCTGCTGCTTTCGGCGAAGATCACCTTCGAGCTTGCCTTTACTAACCCGAGAATACATTCATAGTCGTAAGCGAGGCGTGACCTTGACTTGCCACCTCTTAAAGTGCACACGGAGAATTTCTCCGGCCTCGGTCGTCGGCAAAGCCGACCATTGTTAATCGAGAAAAATGTCTACAATAAGGTTTTTGGATTGTTGAAGAATTAGACATTTTCAGTTAAATTCTGAATATAAATCATGAACGACATCACGAAACTAGCATGTATATCTCTAACATACTAGATAGCACGAACATCATTATCATCTTGATAAACATGATTAGGACGGATCGAGCGTCTTGGCGAAGAGGATGGCGGGCGTTGCGTTGCGATTGCGGTGTTGGCGTAGTAGGTGCGATTGCGGTGTTAGCGAGGTCGGCGTTGGTGACGGCGTCGCGAAAGCTTAGCCACGACGGCGCCCAGCGGCGAGAACGAGGAAGGCGAGCCGTGGTGGCGATCTTGAGAAGTCGCGGGCGCTTCCCAAAACCTTATTCGCCCTCTCCGGTGCGGGATCTCGAAGCGAAGGGTTCCGGAGACTGCTCTCCCGATGCAGATGCGTCGGCGCTCGGGATGGAGAAGATTATGGCGGCGGGGAGGCGAGAGGTGGCAAAACCCTAGCGATGTGTACTATCTGTGTATTCCTCTACACGGGTGCACGACTTGATATTTATAGGGTTACTCACAGTATGACAGCGCGGCGAGGCGCAGGCGTGTGGGCTTTCTCCCTTTCTCCCACATGGTTCTAGGAAGGTGGAGAGAACTCTCCCTTTTAAGTTGGTCATCTTCCACCTCCACAAGCAATATGGGACTATTGTATGCACACATGTCTCCTCATGAGTGGGCCTTTGAGATTTTCTAGGAATTATTTGTCTCAATTAAGTGGGCCAAGCCCAAATAATCCAACATCATCCTCTGTATGTAATTCGATGCATATTCCATGCTTCTCCTAATCTAATAGGCTCAAATCTTTTTCTTCAGTTGTGGAGTACAGTGTAGTATTATAGTTCTCAATTTGAACATGTTTCTTTTCAGTAAACTTTATTTGACAAAAGGCAGTGTAAGTGGAGTTGGAATCCTCAAAGATAACCCTGTAAATACCTAACAAGCTTCCTTCGTTTAGGGCATGTCCATCGCCTACTTTTCTTTGATGCCTAGATAAAAAAAAAAATATTCGAATTCTGCTATTTGCATTCGTGTTATCAAATCGAAAGTGACACAAGCTATGAGCACAAAGGGCCATTGGAGTGTTGCAGTTGAGCATCTGGGTTTGATGGGATTCTGACGTTTTGACGATATAGTTGGACACCCATTTTTGTATCTTTTGATCATTTTTTTGCTTGTGGATGTGGTCGTCAAAGAAGTCCAAGAACAGGAGCACAGCCTCACAGGTGTGCTCGTGGGTGATGATGTGCATTCGATGAATCAGATACCTTCTTCCACCAAGGATAAAAGCGTTCATGATAACGCACTTTTTTCTTAATAGGCATGATAATGCAACCTTAATAAAAAAAAATGAAACAGCAGTACAGTTGTTAGAAATAGAGAAATTTACGGTGCATTATACTAGTAGTATATAGCGGGTAGTAGAAATCAGATTTAACCGTTGATTTGTTAAGAGTATTTCTACGAATGAACTGTAGAAAGCAAGAAGGAAACGCTGAAACATGCGCCATGGATGCGCGCGCATTCAGTGCCGACCACCCGAAGGCAACGGAGTAGCCACCATGCTCTACCAAAGTTATGGCAATCGTCTGGAACGAGCTGGGTTGTTCTTTTCCTTGTGAAATTATGGTAGGAGCTCTACCTTGTACTGCAGAAGAAGAGAAATGAGTCACCCAGTTTGCTCGATCCAGGATCGAACCAGTATTCTTCCTTTGGCTAGTGATTATGCTGTTGCCTCGGTTTAGACCCTGTTTGTTTCGGTTTTTTTCTAGCTTAAAAGTCAAAAAGCCAAAAGTTAAAACAAACAGATAGCTTTTAAGTCGGGCTTAAAAAAAGCCAAAAGCCTCCCATGAATTAAAAGCTAAAAGCTAATGTGAGGTGGCTTTTTTTGGCTTTTGCGGATTGAAATTTATATTTGCACTACTACAGAACCGGCTACTACTAGCGGTTCGTAACCCCCTTTAGAAGCGGTTTTATAACCGCTTCTAAGCAACCGCGTGTGATACCCGTCGGGTATCACGGGTATCACACGCGGTTGGTCGAACCGCTTGTCTTTGTGACACGAAGCGGTTGGGAAGGTGTTCGGGAGGGCAGTGGAGCCGCCGTGGGGACTCCTGGCGGTTCGTGTTATAAACCGCTTGTGGAGAAGAATATCGAAGCGGTTAGTCTTACCAACCGCTTGTGGAGAGCAGCACTCCAGAAGCGGTTGGAGTCACCAACCTCTTGTGGAGAGAGTTTTCGATTATATGTATTTTAGAATATGTTCTTATAGTGTTTTTGTATATCGTTTTTTACCATAAAATTAAATATGAGGGGAGGAGTTTTTTGCGGAATTAAATATATATTGCATATGCATACTGATACACATGTTCACAAGCTAGCTAGCTAGCTCACTACACGAAAAAACGAACTTAATAGTGTAAAAAATGGACAAGTACATAGACGCAACCAACGTTTACAATTTTGAATGATGAAAAAAAATGATTATCGAACTCATTTCTTGCATACGTCACTCTTTTTGTCCTTGGTCGGCGTGGATGTAAATCGGCAGTTCATCGGTGTTCAACTCTGGAAACATTACGTGGAGCTTCGCCATTTGAGATACAACCTAAATCGACAATGAAGCCGATGAGTTGTTCTTGGAGTCTGCGCGACCGGTGAGGCGGAGCACGTTAACATGCTCATCGATGTTGGGTGACAATTAATTAAGCGGGAAGTATATAAATATCCGATCACATGCAATTAATTAAAATGTAAGTTGTAGCTAACAAATTGACATGCATATCTGAACCTCGGCATAATGTTCGGCTAAATGCGCCATGGATAAAACTTTGAATATAGTGGAACACGTAGTAGCCACATAAGTTGTTTCGGTAGTCGGCATTTAACCTTCAGCGAGGAGAAATTTGAGAATATCGGATGAAGAAGCGATATGGCGCATGTATATTAATAATAGTTTTTGTAGTGCGTGCACGAGTGCTTACTATGACTTGAATTCTTTCTCGAATTCTCCTTTTTCTGCTTCTTGAACTTTGCAAATGTCTGTTCGGGGCGTCAATGAACCATTGGTATTTTTGGATTTGGATTCCTTCTTGAGTCATAAAGCGTAATCCTGCTTTGTTGTCAAGCTCGATGACTAGAAGGATCGATGAAACCTATTAGTATATTGCAACATATGCGTAAGTAGCTACTCGTACTATCAATGGCTTAAGAAATACAAGAACAAGAGGTTTGTGAGAACACGTGCTTGAAGTTGAAGGGCGAAGTATATACGGTTTGTAGTCTTTGTTTCAACAATGCATGCAAAAGGTATCCCTCAAGTAACGATTTTTGCTTGTTGTATGACCAGATTTTCTCGTTGACAATCTCGGGTCGATGAAGCCAGCGTTACTGTTTGCCCGTCTTACGCATCGTTGTATCTCCATTCTACATAAGAAGGGATAACTAAGTTAATTAGATTTTCAATTTTGTGGTGCGGGAGGAAGCAAGCGGTAAACTTAGTAGATCGACACTTACATGACACCGGCCAGGACATGAAAGACACGTTGACCTCGTCTCCTTGGTACACATGGTACAAGTCATCGAATTCGACCATAGTTACGTGTTGTTCCTTGGAAGAAATACTCATCTTGGAAGCGGAGGAGGAACATTTGATATCCTTTAGATGCCCTTTCCATGTACCATTCATGCATTTGGCGCATCTTGGTTGGGAGATCTTTTATATCCTTTGGATCAATTAGCGCTTTCTTAGAACTCATACTTCCATTTGGTTGGTGCCATTGGAAGATCTGGTCTAATGATTTGAGTCCGCCTCCTTCAGAATGCCATTTTCCTCAAGTCCTCAAAGACTCTGCGATCTTCCACTTTCTTCTTTCCCTTGAAAGAGCAGTGTATTTTGTAATTGTAGCCTTTCTTATTGTCCTTTTGTAGTCGCTCATCACATAGTGGCGGCGCCGTTCCGCATGATTGAAAATGCTTCACGATTTTTATCTATTTTAAGCTTGGCTCTGGCTTCTTTGGCGCAAGTTGCACAGCCACATCCGTCTTTACGGATCTGGCTAGCTCCTCATGATCGAGATCATATGGCCTCTTTGGCGGTTGCTTTGACATTCTCTGGCTGCCGGATGCCGTTTTCGTGGGAGGAGGTGCTAGTGCGGGATCTCTCCTTCTGACATCGAGCTTCTTCCTCGGGGGAGATGCTGGAGGCGTGGTGACTGCAGATGTTGGGTGCTTCTTACTTTCAGGCGGTGGCGGTGGCGGTGGCGGTGGAGTCGGGCTTCTTTGTGGAGCGGGAGGTGGAGGAGGCGTGGCCTGGACCACCGGGGAAGCATTCCGTCTGCGGCATTTGGAGGAGTCGTGGGTTGTCGATGTGGAGAAGGCGTGCTTGCTCTTGGAGCTGGCTCAAATTGCGGGGCCTCTCTTGCTGGAGATATAGCCTCCACACCATCTGGAAATATGATGTGCTTTTTGCGTCAGAGGATGAATGTGCCATGGAGGGCCTGTCCAAGCTTTGTCACGTCGTCACCCCTAGCAATCTCGAGCACGAGATCTTCGAAGCCCCCCACCACCTCTTCCACCGTGACCTTGAGTATCAGGAGGTATCTGGTTGCGATGGAATGTCGGCCCGCCTCCACCGGATAAGCCATGCCGTAAGCCACCTTGAAGGTGAGGTTACGCATATCAATGTGTGCTTTCGACCGGCGGCGAACCTTGATCTTGTCCACGGGATAGCGAACTGCGGGTCATCTGCTCTGAGGGCCACGGCGGACGCAAGAAGCTGCTCTTTAGCGCGTTCGGATGATCCGGATTCGGCGCCGCTGAACATTGGTCGAACGTAGTGCTCCCTGGCCGGGTGATTGCCGGACACTTTTGCGTGACCGGGACATCGATGGAAGCCTTCGTAGCTCTAAGCTCTTCCTCCAATCGGCCCACTCTACGATCTCTCCTCTTGCTACATCCGGCTCTGTAAGTGCTTGAGTCTTTGGCAAAGCCGTGCGCCTCCATGGCACCTTCCGAAACCTCGTGTCCGTCCCGGTGCTCGGGGTTTTGAAGGGCATATGTTAGCTCGTCATTCTCCTGTCCGTCACCAAGTTTCTGACCGAAGTCGCTCGATGGCTTCTACAATCCTTTCACCAACTTCTTGGGTATCGGTGCCATCACCAAGCTCTTGTCATCGACAAGTTTGCCCCGTGAGCCAAGAACCAATTGCGTGGCGGGGCTCCCAATCCTCGGTTTGGGTAGAACATCGTCTTGCGAAGTTCCTCTTCCGCTTGTCCCATTTCTTTGCGGCCTTGATGTAACCACGGTCCCGAGATGGTGGTGGTATTTCTTCTTCTGGGCATTCACCTGTTTTTGTCTCTCGCGGCACATCCGCATCCGACCGCTTGTATTCCTCAAAGCATCCCAATGATCGGCGGCTTAGGAAATTGATTGAAGTCGGCCTTTCTCCTTTGTCGATGTACTTGCGGGTGAGGGCGACATCCTTCTTTGAAAGGAAGTTGCCATCTTCTTCAAAGCTCATCCCTTGGCCTTCGTTTGTATCATACGGAAAAGTGAAATTTTCCTTCATATCATTCTAGAGCGGTTCCTTGGTAGGCTGCAGGACTTGACCCATTTCGGATCTTGATTGGGGCGTGATCCCTCACGTGGTAGCCGTAAGCGTTGTTGAAAGGGCCAATTGCTGATTAGGGCTAGCACACTCCGTCGTTGCCCATTTGGTTATCACGTGCTTTGTCGAAGGCTTCTTGTTAGGTCCTCGGTGCATTCGGATTTGGGTGGCGATGAGGTCTGCATTTGGATACACAAACACATATAATATGAAAGATTTTATAATAATTAACATGTTTACGGTGATTTTATAATGGGTAAGAGTATACCTCGGTACCAGTGTTAACGGCCTCATCGTCAGCGTCAGCAGCACCATCGCGATTTTCCGTATCAGTGTTAACGACCTCATCGGCAGCGTCAGCAGCACCATCGCGATTTTCCGCGTGAGTGTTAACGGCCTCATTGGCTAAGGTGCTACCCAGCGCAATGGTCTCGAACATCGATTTTCTGCTCGCAAAGCCGGGTCACCACGTCTTGGTGTCGCCATCTAGAGTAGAGCAAATCTCGAGGCTTAGATTATATATGAAGACAAGATTGTTGAGAATTTTAACTCTTTGAGGTGTGAGGGCTTGCGAGGA
The DNA here is from genome assembly GCA_036346375.1 of Guadua angustifolia. Taxonomy (NCBI): domain Eukaryota; kingdom Viridiplantae; phylum Streptophyta; class Magnoliopsida; order Poales; family Poaceae; genus Guadua; species Guadua angustifolia. Next base: position 44,442,847 of record CM070512.1, read on the forward strand.
ACTTACACATTTCACATGATACATATACAATTGACAATTCACATATACTTATACATTTCACATAAACTTACACATTTCACATGATACAGATACAATTGACAATTCACATATACTTACACATTTCATATGATACATATACAATTGACAATTCATATATTATTGCTTATTTGCTCAATAAAAAATAATGAATGACACGGTACCACACTTGCATGCCATCATTTACAAAAATGAAATAACGTTATAAATCCATTATAGTTGTGGATTTGTAACCTTATTTCATTTTTTGGAAATGATGACATGCAATGTGGAAACCGTGTGATTCATTATTTTGTTTTATTGAGCAAATAAGCAATAATATTCTAAAGAATATATGAGTTGGGCCCCTGTATCTTGGGCAAATAAGCAAACTCAAGTTCCGCTTTTACCCTACCATCCTCCTTTGCATAGTTTTAAGTTTTAAGTTTCAATACAAACATTGCTAAACATTAGGCACTTGCTTAGGCCCCTTTTGCATCAGTTCTTGCTAGTGGAACATATATGTTTGATCTGTAGTGCACTGAAAGGAATCTGTCCGATGTGTAATCCAAGCACAAAAGCAGAGCCAAGCATCTTCCTTGAGGGGGGAAAAACACCTTGTCAAAAACATTACAATAAAAGTGGTTCTATCTTGCTCACATAGAAGAAGAAAACTACACTACTAAATATATGACCAATTAAAAGAGCATCCTAGAATCAAAAAGAAAAAGGATAATAAATTGTTAAATTAAATTCTACGGTTCATGTACAGAAAAGTAAACTTATGTGTAGCTAATGAGAAATCTAGCTTCTACTAGCTTGCTTGCAAAGAAAATGGGAAAAAGGTTACAATTTAATTACAATTTGCAAATGCTATCAATATCATGTTATCACGAACTTATTGGTCCACAGAGCCCTCATGTTATCAAATCATGACCTTGACACACACAAAAACCTTGTGGGCATTTAGTGAACACCTTGTGGGCGTGAGAATAAAGAGGGAAGAGGAGAGCGCGGGCTATACCTTGTCCTCCGGGGAATGGTGGCGTGGTGGCGGCTTGGTGGTGAGGACGCTGGCGGCGGCTTGTGGCGAGGCGTCGGCGAGGTGGGTGGTGAGGCGGCGACGAGGTCACGCCCTGCAGGGGTTGAGTGGCGCGGGATGGTGGAGTGGCGCCGGGGTGGAGTGGCGCTGGGATGGTGGTGTGGCGGACGAGGCAGCAGCATCGGCAGGGCAGGCGCGGGATCTGGGCAGGCGGCGGTGAGACAGGGAGGCGAGTCACGAGGCTTGAGGGACTTAAAAATTTGTTGTCTGGGCGGGGACTTAGAAATTTGATGCAATGGGCGTCCTTATCTTGGGAAGTCACCTCTAGCGGTTGGTATTAAAACGCTTGTGGAAGGCTTTACAAGCGGTTAGTAATACCAACAGCTTGTAAAAATATAGCAGGGTAATATTCAAAAGTATCGGTGTGCATATCGTTCGATAAGATCTCTTCCCTCCCCACGGCTAGCGTGGCGTTTGAGTGTCTTGGGCTCGTCCACCGGTTGAACCCGCTCGCGCCCCTTGCCATTCTTTTTTTACTATGCATCTTCTACAAGCGGTTCTTAGTAACAACCGCTTGTAGAAGATCTGCGAATAAAAGCGTTTTAATACCAACCGCTTGTAGAGAGAAAAACGACTGAAATTTTTTAACATACTAGATAAGGACGCCCATAGACCAAATTTTCTAAGTCCTAAGTCACGACAGCGCTCTAAGTCCTGAGCGCCTCCCTCTGTCAAGGCGCTCCCTCACGCTCTCTGTTTTCATGCCCACAAGGTGTTGGTGAAATGCCCACAAGGAGTTTTGTTCATATGTTGATGTTGGAGTAATGAAAAAATATTGTTAATGCTAAGTTGTTTCACTCTTTGAAGCTATTAATTCATGTCGACGGCTTCATCAAATGGCGAGGCGAAGAGACAACTAGATGCATTGCGGATGAAGCTATCGTGCCCTCGATCACGGAGATCCTGTAAATGTGTTCACCTCCGTACATCAAGAATCCATCCAGTGTTCATGAAGTGTTGAATATGTCGGTAAGTTTTGAAGTTATTCATTTGTTCATATTCCTTGACTTTCACCTTCCGTTCCATTCTTTACTGTTTGAAGGGCACTGACATGTCCGTATTAGCGATTAGGTGATAAAGCCACCATGGTCTTGAAAATCTTGCAATGCAAATTGCTGCATTACAAGAAGATTTGCTGCCAAGTGATGATGGCCGACGGTGTAACATTTAATCTGTTGCAAGCGAGAGATGCACATCCCGCCGCTACGATGACAACAAGAGTATTAAAAAGCTAGAAAAGCATGGAAAGAGTAGAGGACATGCTAAAGAAATTAGTTAATATAGCTATCATTGTAATGTTGCTCCTTTTAGTTAATATAGCTATCATTGTAATGTTGTAAATTTCACTGCTTGCTTTTGGGGTTTTTGTATGGGAATTTATGAGCTAACTATACTAAGCTAAATTTCTCTTTGTATATCTGTAATTTCCTTTTTTAGGTATGCTAAAATTTATCAGATCCCTTCATAGAGTGGATATAAATTTTTAGGCTTTGTTCTCATTTTAAAATTTGTACAAGCGGTTTTCGGGCTTTGTTTTCATTTTAAAATTTGTAGAAAAATTTTGTAGAAATTATGTACAAGCAATGTTAAACATCAACATATCAACATGATCATATGGAATAATTTGTATACAAGTAGTACATCTTAAGTCTTCGTCTTTACAATTGTTCGCCGTTATGATCGTGGCGTATGTAAGGAGCATCGACATCACTATCACGCGGGGCGTTTATGTCGATATCAAGCTGTAAAAGGAGGGAGCTCGTCGAGGCCGACCATACTCTTCCTCGTCGGTGGCGTTCTCAACTCCTACAATCCTTCGTTTGCCTTGGAGAACCACATGTCGCTTTGGCATTACCTTTTGCTTGTCATACGCTTTTTAGGTTTGCTTGACATGTCCATTACATAGAAGACACGGATCACATCGTTCGCGAGAACAAGCGGTTCGCGCCTATAGCCGACTTCGTGAGATCCACGGTTGTCACGCCGTGTTGTCGACCTTCACACCGTTTGGAGTCGGCTTGACCCATTGGCACTTAAATAGAGGACCTTCAGAGGTCCATAGTCGAACTCCCATATTTCTTCTATGAAACCATAATAGGTGTCCAACTTTGCATTTGTTGTCTTGGCATCTATACGGACACATTGTTACGTTGGTGCTCTGTTATCACGGGATCGGTGTAGAATGTGTAACCATTGATCTCATACCCTTGAATATCACGATTTCTTGTGATGGTCCCGAGCCAAAGCGTTGCAATAGTTCATCGTTTGACCCTTCCTCAAGGATGTATACAGAGCATTCTTAGGAAGAATCCATGTGCTTCGAGGTTATCAACTCTCTGTCTTCCTGTGAACTTCATGACGTAGGACACTCTTGTCTTGATCTACATAGAGGCGACTATAGTTGATTGCTTGAGCAGTGAAATGTGCTTGCTTGAATGCAACAAGATCATTGCATGCTGGCGATTGCCTTCCTATTGTCCCTTTGCCCGTAGCCTCCCTCGTGTCGCGTGATATGGGGGCGCCGATAGGATCTAGATCATTCATGTAATCAACAAAAACTCTATCACCTCCTCCGTCACATAGCCCTCGGCAATGCAGCCTTCGGGGCCTTGACGATTCACGGACGTACTTCTTGGAGACACTCATGTACCTCTCGAAAGGGAACATGTTGTGCGAGATACTGCTCGTCGAGGATACCTATCTCCTTGACAAGGTGAGCGGTGAGATGAACCATGATATCAAAGAATGCAGGAGGAAAGATCATCTCGAGGCTAACCAAACTTTGTACCACATCGGCCTCCAACTTAGGCGGTTTAAATTTGGTTCGACAACCTTCGTGAAATGGCGTTGAGGAAGGAACATAGCTTTGTGATTGTCCCCGCACCCACTCAGGCGATATACCTCGACTGACAACGGAGCAAGCTGTGTCATCAACACAAAGCGATCATGGGATTTTAGGCCTTGAAGTTTGTTCTCTTTCGTGTTTACGAGTCTCTTTACATTTGAGGAGTATCGAAGGGACCTTCACCTTGCTTGGACACTCAATCATGCTTTTTTCTCTTCTTTGCTTGGAGTGTAGCTCGCAGGATGTAGAAAAAGTTGTTTTGTCCTTCTTTGTTTTTTGGATGTAGGTCACTCCTCACCTCCATGTCTTCAAGGTCCTTAGAGCTTGCGGTGTATCTTCGATTTGCCATACATATCTATGTAGCCTAGCGAGTTCAAGCAAACATTCTTCGTGATGTGCATGAAGTCAAGCGAGTGTGAACCTCCAAAACTTCCCAATCTGGCAGTCCCAAAATATTGATTTCTTCTTCCATGTGGGTGCATGACCATCCTCGTTAAACGCAGGTATGCTTCCAAGACCCTTCCCAAATACTACTTTCAGATCCTTTACCATAGCAAACACATATCGCCCATTACGATCTTTGATGCTTAACACAATTCTGTTCCCAGATTAAATTCTTGCCTTTCCACCTCAAAGCTTGTTGCCAGGAAGAAACTGCGGTGGCCCATGTACACACACTTCCGAGAGTTTTTCGGTACATGCAGTCCGTTTCATCTATGCCTTTGGGTGCGAGCTTTAAACCCTTTGTGAGTTTGGCGGACGAGTTCTGAGAAGCGAGCCAATCGTTGATTATTACAAACAACAATGCCTTGAGTTGAAATACTCTCTTTTGTACTCATCCCAAACCCGTACACCATCCTCCCACAACTTCACAAGGTCTTCAACCAATGGTTTCGGTGAACATCGATGTCGTTTCGAGGTTGCTTTGGGCCTTCGATCAACAATGGCATCATGATGTACTTCCGCTTCATGCACTGACCATGGAGGAATGTTATAGATGCAAAGCGTCACGGGCAGTGCTATGGATCTTTGCTCAAGCTGACCAAAAGGATTCATCCCATCGGTGCTCAACCCAAACCTTACATTTCGACCTCATTTGCAAAGTTCGGTAAGCCGATCGACTTTCCTCCACTGCGAGCCATCTGCGGGGTGTCTAAGCATCCGTCTTCCTTACGCTCTTCTTCATGCCGGCGAATCATCTTGGCATGACCTTCGTTAACAAGCAGGCGCTTCAGCAGGGGATCACAGGAAATACCACAATACTTTGGCTGCGGTTCTCTTCTTCGTCGATTCCCATCAAATTCACGGATCGCCACGTTGCACCATATCTGGGATTCTTCGCTGCTTGGACAAACCTCCAAATCGGCATACTCATTGCGATCTGAGGATACAATCGTTAGAGACAAAGCGTGTATCTTCCGTACTTGCAATCCTAAAGGCGGAGGACTCGCTTCGCTTCATCGTAGATTCGGTAGAGTGTTACCTTCGGAAGCAACTTCTTCTGAGTGATAACAAACCATTGAATGCCTTGTCGACACACCGTTTTTGGCCTTCCATTGCATGAGCTCTAGTGTAATCTGCTGACTTTTTGTGGCCCATCCACAGTTTGGGTACAGCGATTCTGTGATCCTCTACCATGCTCTGAAACTTCTTGTATTGTCTTTCCTCTGTGAACTCTCCCTCTCGTCACGGAGCATCGATCTAGCTCATCATCGCCAAACTCGTTGTTGTATCTTCCATGGACCCGTATTGAGTGGTGTCGGCATCTTGTTGGCTCTATCTTCCTCTTCTTCGTCTTCTTCATCGTCTTCTGTCGAATCGCCTCTGTTTAGCCATGGTGGGTCCAGCGGTATAGTTTGCCATGAAACCTCTCGTGATCACATGCCTCATAACCATCCATCGTTAAAGTGCTCCTTCTCATTCTTGCGGTCTATGCACGGACAACGTATGAAGCTTCACGGAGGCAAGAATGCAACGGCAGCGTCGAAAACTCCTTCATGCCATCTCTGAACTCTCTTGACCGAGCGGTCCGCATTGTACATCCATTGCGGTTCATCTCGCCAATAAAAATAATAACAACATCTATCACAATATTTAATTAAACCTAACTATGTCTAATAGTTTTGTATTTTTTAATCATTACGTATTCTTTTAACTAAAGCCAACTAATTATTTCTAATCTGCTTGCATTTTTTAAATAAAACTAACTAATTGTTACATGTTCATGCAAACCTTTTCTATCATTTAGCATTTTAATTTTACTAAATAAAAATTATTTTTACCTTTTCCCCACCATTGTAATTTTTCATCGTTTCACATTTATTGCATTTCATTCCATACACCAAACAATATATCACCTTAAGAAAAAAAATAAGCCAACAACAAAAACACTAATAATTCCCACAAGAACAAAACATGATTTCTCAACATCAATGCACAAAAACATCAATATATAGGTGAGAAGGATGTCGTGACATGTTACTCACCTTAGGAACAATTAATTGAGACTAATAGCCTCAATTGAAAATTTTGGCGGCACCTCCCCATGAAGCTGCTCTCGGCCCACCACTCTGCTGTCGGATCTGTGCGAGCTCGGGAGGAAGATGGGGTTTAAATCGCTAAAAGATGGGGTTTAAATCTTATTTGGCGGGAAGGGGTCTCAAGCGGTTCTACATCTGAACCGCTCGGATCCCCACCTATAGAAGCGGTTAGTGTCTCGAACGCTTCTAGATCTCTAGAAGCGGTTCTGACACGAACCGCTTCTAGAGATGGGACTCGAAGGGTTCGTGTCAAGAACCGCTTCTAGAGACCCCCCGCCGTTCTGAACCGCTTACCGCTACGTAGAGCACAAGCGGTGCGCACCTAACCGCTTGTGATAGACCGGTTGTGAAGGCCGGTTCTGTAGTAGTGTTGCCATTGAAGTTGTAACATATTTACCCACCAATGCCATCCATATAACTTATCTATAAAAGCCGAGAGAATTGGAGGCCAACCAGGGTGGCCACGTGTCGCCGTTTTTTTGCGAAAAAGCCCTCCGTAAATTTCGTAATTACGTTTAGGTCCTCCGGCCGGTTATTTTGCAAAAAAAACCGTTGTCTATATATATTCACGAACAGGTCCTCCGGTGGGTAGTTTTGCGAAAACAAAAAATTACATCCAGGCCCTTCTATCGGTAATTTTGCAAAAAGAGCCCTATAGTTTCGTATATTCGCGTACGGGTCCTCCACCTTTATTTTTTCGTTTGCGAAAAAAAGCTCCGTAGTCTGTATATTCGCGGTTGGGTCCTACGGTGGGTAGTTTTGCAAAAACAAAAAATTACATCCAGGCCCTTCTACCGGTAATTTTACAAAAAGAACCATATAGTTTCGTATATTCGCGTACGGGTCTTCCATCTTTATTTTTTCGAGAAGGACCAACGAACCAAATTTTGTACGGAACGACGTAGCGCGGGTTCCTATCTAGTATAAATGAAACTTCTTTTGTTTTCAAAGGCGTCTCCCTCTCCCTCTCCCTCTCCCTCTTCCTCACAATCTAAAAGGGTATTTTAGATTTTTCAATAATAAGCTACACTATCCAACCCATAAAAAAGTCAAGGTGCCAAACAACGTGCCTTAGCTTAAAAGCAAATGGCTTAAAAGCTGGCTTTAAGCCAAAAGCCAAAAAGGCTAAGCTGAAACAAACAGGGCCTTACACTACAAGGATGGATATTTTCCCCGAGTGTTTTGCACACTCGGGATAGGGGATAAAACACTCGGGATACCCTATCCCGAGTGGGCACACTCGGCGTAGTGCACTCGGTGTTATTTTATCGGGAAAAGTTAGCTATGCCGAGTGTACTCTTGGGAAAAAAAATCTATACCTGAGTGCACTCTCGGGATAGCGCTAGGATTGAGGGCCGCCCCCGTAGCGGACAGGGCAGTGACACGTCGACATCTATCGCGAAACATTCCATCTCAAAAAAAAAAAAAAGCGTGCCATGGATGTGCGCATTTGCTCCCCCCGGGGGGACGCGGATCCTCTGCAGTTATTTTTCTCTGCCGTTGGGTCACTGCAGGTGGGCCTTTTACTGCGTGGGACCCATCTGTCAGTGACTGGCAGCAACTGCAGAGGATCTGCGGTTTCTTTCTGCGACGGACCCTGCATGTTTGAATTATAGTGTACTCAAAACCATGAGCAAATGAAGCATGGAATCACCTTGCAAAGTGTTGTATATACGTTTCATACTCAGCCCGTTCGTAACACGAGCACTAATTTCTGCATGTTAATTGGATAGTTCTGGTGAAATTCTTTTGTTTCAAGCAGGCCCTTGACGAGTGAACATGTGTTGGTTCTATGGGAATAAATTATCAGTGTCTAATTGGATCTTACGGTTTTCTGGAGATGGCTAGCTCAAAATTACCAACAAAAAAAGAAAAAGAAAACACATTTGCACCCAGCACAAAAAACCAGGCAAAGTTACAGTCCGAAATACACAAAATCTCTGAGGATCTTATGAGCAAAATTGACGAGTATCTATCAAACGAGTGACACATGAGTATCTTATTCTTCTCAATCAGGTTCAGAACCACCAAACGAGACACACGACTACACGAGTCACCAAGCCTCAACTCCCTCCTTACATATATAAGCCATCACTCGCACTACCATCACCTCACGAGCTCACACACCACACGCGAAATCAAGATGGGCGGCATCTTCGCGAAGAAGAAGCACAAAGGCGACGGCGCCGCCGCCGCCGCCGGCAAGGAAGGCAGCCAGTCGGCCGTGGAGGCCGTCCACTCCAAGGCACGGTGGGACGAGCTGTTTGACGCCCACAAGAGCACCTCCAAGCTGGTACGTACGCACCTTTCTCTCTTTAACTGAAGAGCAAAACACAATCTGGATGCTGAGATGAAGCTCTGATCCTGTTAATCTCTTGGTTCTCTTTTTTTTGTCGTAAACAACGAAAGATGGTGATCGACTTCTCGGCGTCATGGTGCGGGCCATGCAAGTTCATCGAGCCGGTGTTCAAGGAGATGGCCTCCCGCTTCACCGACGCCGTCTTCCTCAAGATCGACGTCGACGAGCTCCCGGTATTTTCATGCAAGGGCTACTGCAATACTCTTCTTTTTCTCAGCAGCATATATATTGCGGCTATGCATGCAGTTTATGTCGGTGTGTTTATGCTAAACCGGTGGACTTGGCATGCAGGAGGCACTACTACAGAACCGGCCTTCACAACCGGTCTATCACAAGCGGTTAGGTGCGCACCGCTTGTGCTCTCGTGCCTAAGCGGTTAAGTGGGCAGCAGGCGGGAGGGTCTCTAGAAGCGGTTCTTGACACGAACCCTTTTGAGTCCCATCTTTAGAAGCGGTTCGTGTCTAGAACCGCTTCTAGATATCTAAGCGGTTCAAAACTTCGAACCGCTTCTATAGGTGGAGATCGAAGCGGTTCGTGTGTAGAACCGCTGTAGAGACCCCGTCCGCCAGCGCATTTAAACCCCATCTTCCTCCCGAGCTTCATGCACGGGACAGCAGAGTGGTGGGCGATAGCAGTTCATGGGGAAGTGCTGCCAAAATTTTCAATTGAGGTTATTAGCTTGGAATTAATTGTTTCTAAGGTGAGTAATATGTTCTTGACATCCTTCTCCCCCATATATATATATTTTTTGTGCATTGGATGTTGAGAAATCATGTTTTGTTCTTGTGGGAATTATTAGTATTGTTTACATTGTTGGCTTATTTTTTTGTTCTTGAGGCGATATATTGTTTGGTGTATGGAATGAAATGCAATAAATGTGAAGCGATGAAAAATTACAAAGGTGGGGAAAAGGTAAAAATAATTTTTATTTAGTAAAATTAAAATGCGGATGATAGAAAAGGTTTGCATGAACATGTAACAATTAGTTAGTTTTATTTTAAAAAATGCAGCGAGGATTAGAAATAATTAGTTGGCTTTAGTTAAAAGAATGCGAGAATGATTAAAAATACAAAACTATTAGACATAGTTAGCTTTAATTAAATATTGTGATAGATGTTGTTATTATTTTTATTGGTGTAGATGAGCCGGCAATGGATGTACAATGCGGACCGTCGGTCAAGAGAGTTCGAGAGATGGCATGAAGGAGTTTCTCGACACGGCCGTTGCATTTTTGCCTCGAGGAAGCTTCATCGTTGTCCGTCGTGGACTGCAAGAATGAGAAGGAGCACTCCGAGCGATGGATGGTTATGAGCCATGTGATCACGAGAGGTTTCATTGCAAACTATACTGCTGGACCCACCATGGAGAAAGCAGGCGATTCGACGGGAAGATGATAAAGAAGATGAAGAAGAGGAAGATAGAGCCAGCGGTATCTGGGACACCACTCAATACGGGTCCGTGGAAGATCTGATCGGCAGTATGGCGATGATGAGTTAGATCGGATGCTCCGTGATGGAGAGGAGAGTTCACGGAGGAAAGACAATACAAGAAGTTTGAGCATGGTAGAGGACCCGCAGCGCTTTGTACCCAAAGCGTGGACGGGGCCACAAAAAGCTGCGTACTACACTAGAACTCATGCAATGGAAGACCACAAGCGGTGTGTCGGACAAGGCATTCAATGGTTTGTTATCACTCGTAAAGAAGTTGCTTCGGAAGGTAACACTCTACGAATCTCGTATGAAGCGAAGCGAGTCCTCGCCCTTTAGGATTGCAAGTACGGAAGATACACGCATGTCCTAACGATTGTATCTGTATCGCAATGAGTATGCCGATTTGGAGGTTTGTCGGTGTCGCGAAGAATCGGTATAAGGTACAGCGTGGCGATCCGGTGAATTAGATGGGAATCGTCGAAGAAGAACTCGGCCAAAGTATTGTGGTATTTCCTGTGATCCCCGGTTGAAGCGTCTGTTTGCTAACGAAGGTCATGCCAAGATGATGCGTTGGCATGCGAGAAGAAGCGTAAGGAAGGCGGGATGCTTAGACACCTGCGGATGGCTCGCGATGGAGGAATGTAGATCGGGCTTACGAACTTTGCAAATGAGGTCGAAACATAAGGTTTGGGTTGAGCACCGATGGGATGAATCCTTTCGGTCAGTTGAGCAGCATCCATAGCACCTGGCCTGTGACGCTTTGCATCTATAACATTCCTCCATGGTTGTGCATGAGGCGGAAGTACATCATGATGCCAGTGTTGATCGAAGGCCGAAGCAACCTAGAAAGCGACATCGATGTCTACACGAAGCCATTGGTTGAAGACCTTGTGAAGTTGTGGGAGGATGGTGTACGGGTTTGGGATGAGTACAAAAGAGAGTATTTCAACCTGCGTGCATTGTTGTTTGTAACAATCAACGATTGGCCTGCTCTCGGTAACCTGTCCGGCCAAACTGTCAAAGGGTTTAAAGCACCGCACCCAGTGCATAGATGAAACGGACTGCATGTACCTGAAAAACTCTCGGAAGTGTGTGTACATGGGCCACCGCAGGTTTCTTCCTAGCGATCATGCTTTGAGGTGGAAAAGCGATAAATTTAGCAGAGCAGAAATTAGTGTTAAGCCTCAGCATCGTAATGGGCGACTTGTGTTTGCTATGGTAAAGGATCTGAAAGTAGTATTTGGGAAGGGTCTTGGAAGCATACCTGTGCCGAACGAGGATGGTCATGCACCCACATGGAAGAAGAAATCAATATTTTGGGACCTTCCATATTGGGAAGATTTGGAGGTTAAATCACTCGCTTGACTTCATGCACATCACGAAAAATGTTTGCTTGAACACCGCTAGGCTACATAGATATGTATGGCAAATCGAAAGATACCACCGCAAGCTCGGAAGGACCTTGAAGACATGGAGGTGAGTGACCTACATCCGAAAAACAAAGAAGGGACAAAACAACTTTTCTACATCCTGCGAGCTACACTCCAAGCAAAGAAGAGAAAAAAGCATGATTGAGTGTTTGAGCAGTGTGAAGGTCCTTACGGATACTCCTCAAATGTAAAGAGACTCATAAACACGAAAGAGAACAAACTCCAAGGCCTAAAATCCATGAGCGCCTTGTGTTGATGACTGATTGCTCGGTAGTATCGAGGTATCTTGCCGAGTGGGTGCGGGGACAATCACAAAGCTATGTTCCTTCTGAGCGCCATTTCGCGAGAAGGTTGTCGAACCATTAAAGCGGCCTAAGTTGGAGGCGATGTGGTACAAAGTTTGGTTAGCCTCGAGATGATCTTTCCTCCTGCATTCTTTGATATCATGGTTCATCTCACCGTTCACCTTGTGAAGGAGATAGGTATCCTCGGACGATGTATATCGCACAACATGTTCCCTTCGAGAGGTACATGAGTGTCCTCAAGAAATCGTCGTAACCGTTCACGTCCAGGAAGGCTGCATTGCCGAGGGCTACGTGTGGAGGAGGTGATAGAGTTTTGTGTGGATTACATGAATGATCTAAATCCTATCGGCGTCCCCATATCACGACACACGAGGGAGGCTACGGGGCAAAGGGACAATAGGAAGGCAATCGGTTGCATGCAATGATCTTGTTGCATTCAAGCAAGCACATTTCTTTGTTACGAAGCAATCAACTATAGTGCGCCCCTATGTCCTTGACACAAGAGTGTCCTCGCCACGAGTTCACGAGGGGAAGGCAGAGAGTTGGATAACCACGAAGCACATGGATTCTTTCGGCGGTGCTCTGAAGTACATCCTTGAGGAAGGGTCAAGCGATGAACTATTGCAGCGCTTGGCTCGGGACCATCACAAGAAATCGTGACATTCAAGGGGTATGAGATCAATGGTTACACATTCTACACGGATCGAGGATAACAGGAGCACCAACGAGCAGCGGTGTCCAGTATAGGCGCAAGAAGACAACGGCGGAGTTGGACACATATTATGGTTTCATAGAAGAAATATGGGAGCTCGACTATGGACCTCTAAAGGTCCCTCTATTTAAGTGCCAATGGGTCAAGTGACTCCAAAGCGGTGTGAAGGTCGACAACACGGCATGACAACCGTGGATCTCACGAAGTCGGCTATAGGCGCGAACCGTTTGTTCTCATGACGATGTGATCAGTCTTCTATGTAATGGACATGTCAAGCAAACCTAAAGCGAAGGACAAGCAAAAGGTAATGCCAAAGCGACATGTGGTTCTCCAAGGCAAGCGAAGGATTGTAGGAGTTGAGAACGTCACCGAGCGAGGAAGAGTATGGTCGATTCGACGAGCTCCCTCCTTTTACGAGTTGATGTCGACATAAGCGTCCTGCGTGGTGATGATGTCGATGCTCCTTACATACGTCACGATCATAACGAAGGAACAATTGTAAAGCGAAGACTTAAGATGTACTACTTGTATACAAATTATTCCATATGATCATGTTGATATGTTGATGTTTAACATTGCTTGTACATAATTATTTATACAAATTTTAAAATGAAAACAAAGCTTGAAAACCATTTGTACACATTTTAAAATGAGAACAAAACCTGAAAATTTATATCCACTCTATGAAAGGAATTGCGTAAATTTTACCATACAAAGAGAAATTCAGCTTAGCATAGTTAGCTCATAAATTCTCATACAAAAACCCCAAAAGCGATTGTGAAATTTATAACATTACAATGATAGCTATATTAACTAAAAGGAGCAACATTACAATGATAGCTATATTAACTAATTTCTTTAGCATGTCCTCTACTCTTTCCATCCTTTCTTCTAGCTTTTTAATACTCTTGTTGTCATCGAAGCGGTGGGATGTGCATCTCTCCTCTTATAGACACTAGTCAGCCGGATCTGTGAACTCTCCTTGGCGACAAATCTTCTTGTAATGCAGACAATTTGCATTGCAAGATTTTCAAGACTATGGTGGCTTTATCATTACGCCAATCTGGACATCTTGTGCCCTTCAAGCAGAAAGAATGGAGCGGAAGGTGAAAGTCAAGGAATATGAACAAATGAATAACTTCAAAAACTTACCGACATATTGAACACTTCATGAACACTCGGGATGGATTCTTGGATGTACGGGAGGTGAACACATTCTGAGGATCTCGCGCCGAGGACACGATAGCTTCATCCGCAATGCCTCTAGTTGTCTCTTCGTCTCGCCATTTGATGAAGCCGTCGACATGAATTAATTGCTTCAAAGAGTGAAACAAATTACCATCAACAATATTTTCTTTACTCCAACATGAATATATCAACAAAACTCCTTGTGGGCATTTCACCGAACACCTTGTGGGCATGAAAAGCAGAAGCGAGGAGGGGCGTCTGACGAGAGAGGCGCTTAGGACTTAGAAAATTTGAAGGTGTGGGAGAGTGCATGCGAGGGACTTAAGCTCTACCAACTTCTAGTAGCGGTTGGTAGTAAGAACCGCTTGTAGAAATCTGATCTACAAGCGGTTAGTAATACCAACCGCTTGTAAAGGCCTGATAAAAAAAAAAAAGAATGGCATGGCGTGGGTTTGAACAGGGGTGGTTGAGCGATACACTCAAGCGCCCGCGCTAGCGAGGAGGAGGAAAGATCTTATCGAGCTATATGGGCACCGTATTGTTTTTAATGTGTAGCGGTCGTACGTTTACAAGCGGTTGGTATTACGAACGCTTGTAAAGTACCCCTACTGGCGGTTGGTAATACCAACGCTTGCATAAACCTTTCCCACTCCGCCCATCCATGGTTACGCAGCGGTTAGTAATATTAACGCTTGTAGAAGTCCTCTTCTAGCGGTTGATAATACTAACAGCTTGTGAGGATTTCTACTAGCGGTTGTTATTACCAACCGCTTGTAGAAAATGAGTGCCCTATATAAAGTTCATCTTGCCGCTCTTCCTCACACCCCAAATTTTCTAAGTCCCGCTTCCTCACAACCCAAATTTTCTCGGTCGCCACCTCAGCCGAGTCCCGCGCAGCGCCACCTCGCCAGGACCTCCTCTGCCACCGCTCGGCGCCACCCCGCCATTCCACCCGGAGGACAGGAGATCCTAGGTGCAGCGGCAACGCCCCCTCCTGCTCTCTCTGTTTTTATGCACACAAGGTGTTGGTGAAATGCCCACAAGGAGTGTTTATGTTGTCTTTGTGATTAGTGGATGGCTATGAAGTGTTGTGATTAGTGCCCACAAGGAGTGTTGAATGGATGGCTATGAAGTGGTTTTTGTTCTGTTAGTGTTCATGTGTTATAGTGCGGATGTTTGAGGCTTTGTCTGGATGTTTGAGGAGGAATGGTAGCGATTGGCGCCGAGAGAGGAGGAGAGCTCTGTGGCAGGGAAGAGGAGAGGTGCAGATCCGGTCGGTGCGGGGAGGGAGGGAGTAGTAGTCGGTGATGAAAGCGAGCCACCGAGTAGTACTCCCCAGGATTGCAGCCAAGTGAGGTAAGGAAATGGGAGTAGCACTCGGCAGTAATACAAGTAGCAGGTGAATAAATCACTTCCAGTAGTAGTAGCACTCGGCAGTATTAGAGCCAATTGGTTCAACTCAAATAATAGCCAAGTGACTACTAGTGTCAGCATTAGAAGTATATGTAAGTATATGTGAAATGTGTAAGTATATGTGAAATGTGTAAGTATATGTGAAATGTGTTATTATATTTTTTACTAGCATTTCATATATTTTTTACTACAATAGTTGCTAAATTGTTGTCTGATGATTTAGTTTTCCTGCTCTCCATCAGGTGATTCATTAACATTCCTCTTTATTTATGCCTGGGGCGTAATCACAATCTATCCTTTATTCAGTTGAAATTTGGTCGGATGAAGATAAGGACTCGATAAAATTTCTTTGAATAAAAAATAATGAATCATTCTTATTCCCTGCGATATGATTTTCAAAAAGCGAAGTAATGTTATAAATCACGACTAGAATGTTAATAGTCTATTACACCTGAAGCGAGCAATCGGTTCCTTATCAACCAAGCCACGTCACCTCGTGGTCTTCTCCACGAGTGTATCGTATGCTCTCTGGCAGCCATGCTTTTGGAACTTGCGAGTCTTTGGTCAATCGAACGAGGACCTTCTCCAGCAGTCGGCACCTTATGTCGCCGATGGGCTCATAGCGGCCGGCAATACAGCGGCTGCTTGTTGCCGCGGCGTGCGAAAGCCTATCGGGACGATAGAGTGCCGACCGTGAAGATCTGTCTGGGTGATCAGCACCTACAAGTTCAAAAGCATGGCTAAGCTGATACACTGAGCATGGCTGTGATTTGAATAAAATCATATGATTTGAATAAATGATTTTCGATTAAATAAATATATATGAATTGTCATTTGTATATGTATCATGTGAAATGTGTAAGTCTATGTGAAATGTGTAAGTATATGTGAAATGTATAAGTATATGTGAATTGTCAATTGTATATGTATCTTGTGAAATGTGTAAGTCTATGTGAAATGTGTAAGTATATGTGAATTGTCAATTGTATATGTATCTTGTGAAATGTGTAAGTCTATGTGAAATGTGTAAGTATATGTGAATTGTCAATTGTATATGTATCATGTGAAATGTGTAAGTCTATGTGAAATGTATAAATATATGATTGCATGCAGAAAGTTCATATATAATCTAAGCCTCGAATTGTTCTCAACAATCTTGTCTTCATATGTAATCTAAGCCTCGAGATTTGCTCTACTCTAGATGGCGACACCAAGACGTGGTGACCCGGAATACGATGAAGCGGAAAATCATTGTTCGAGACCATTCTTGTTGGGTAGCGTCTTAGCCAATGAGGCCGTTATCACTGATGCGGAAAATCACGATGGTGCTGCTGACGCTGTCGATGAGGCCGTTAACACTGGTACCGAGGTATACTCTTACCCATTATAAATTCACCGTAAACATTTAATTATTCTAAAATCATTCATATTATATGTGTTTGTGTATCCAGCCCGGTACCTCATCGGCCACCCAGTCCGGAATGAACCGAGGACCTAACAAGAAGCCTTCGACAAAGTACGTGATAACTGAAGTCGGCAATGACGGGAGTCTGCTAGCCCCGGATTCAGCAATTGGGCCTTTCAACAACGCTTGCGGCTACCACGTGAGGGATCACGTCCCAATCAGCATCCAGAAATGGGCTGAAGTCCCTGCAGCTACCAAGGCGCTGCGGAATGATATAAAGGAAAATTTCACTTTTCGGAAGGGTGCGAACGAAGGCCAAGGGATGGACTTTGAAGAAGATGGCAACTTCCTTTCGGCGATGGAAGTCGTCCCTCACCCGCAAGTACATCGACAAAGGAGAAAGGCGGACTTCAATAAATTTCCTAAGTGGCCGATCATTGGGATGCTTTCGAGAGTACAAGCCGTCGGATGCGGGGCAGTGCGAGAGAGAAAAACAAGGTGAATGCACGAAGAAGAAATACCACCACCATCTCGGGACGGTGGTTACATCAAGGCTGCAAAGAAATGGGACAAGCGGGAAGATGAACTTGGCAAAAGACGATATTATACTGGCGAAATTGGGAGCCCGCATGCGCAATTGGTTATTGGGTCACGGGGCAGCCTTGCGATGATGGTAGCTTGGTGATGGCACCGCGAGTCCAGAAGTTGGTGAAAGGATTGCGAAGCAATCGGCGGACTTCGGTCGAGATCCTGGCGGCGCGACAGGAGAATGACGAGCTAACATATGCCCTTCAAAACCACGAGCACCGGGACGGACACGAGGTTTCGGAAGGTGCCATGGAGGCACGGCTTTGCCAAAGACTCAAGCACTTACGAGTCGGGACGAAGCGGGAGGAGAGATCGAGGGTAGAGTGAGCCGATTGGAGGAAGAGCTTAGAGCTACAAAGGCTTCCATCGATGACTGGTCACGCAAAAAGTGTCGAAGCAATGAGCCAACCGAGGAGCACTACGTTCGACCAATGTTGAGCGGCGCGGAATCCGTGATCGATCCGACCGCGCTAAAGAAGCGATTCTTGGCGTCGCCGTGACCTCATAGCGAGACGACCCGACGCCCGTCATCCGTGGGCAGCATCAAGGTTCGCGCCGGTCACGAGCTACACATTGATATCGTAACCTCTCCTTCAAGGTGGCTTACGGCATGGCTTATCCGGTGGGCGGGCGGACATTCCATCGCAACCAGATACCCTCCGGATACTCCAAGGTCACGGTGGAAGAGGTGGTGGGGGGGCGAAGATCTCGTTCTCGATATTCACGGGGCGGCGAGGTGACCAACCTTGGACAGCCCTCCATGGCACATTCATCCTATGGCGCAAAAAGTACATCATATTTCCGAGATGGTGTGGAGGTTATATCTCCGGCAAGAGAGGCCCGCAATTTGAGCAGCTCGAGAGCAAGCACGCCTCCTCCATCGACAACCCACGACTCCTCGGCGTCGCTGCCGCAATGCTTCCCGATGGTCGAGCCACGCCTCCTTCACCTCCGCTCCACAAAAAGCCCGACTCGCCACCGCCACCGCTTTGAAAGTAAGAAGCACCCAACATCTCCGGTACCACGCCTCCGGCATCTCCCAGGAAGAAGCTCGATGTCGAAGGAGAGATCCCACACTACCACCTCCTCCCACGAAATCGGCATCCGCGACCAGAGAATGTCAAAACAACGCCAAAGAGGCCATATGACTCGATGCGGAGGAGCTAATTTGCATCCGTAAAGACGGATGTGGCGAGCAACTTGCGCCAAAAAGCGAGTCAAGCTTAAAATAGATAAAAAAGCGTGAAGCACTTTCGGTCATGCGGGGCAGCGCCGCCGCTGTGATGGCGACTACAAAGGACAATAAGAAAGGCTACGATTGCAAAATACACGGGCTCCTTGGCGGGAAAGAAGAAGAAAGTGGAAGATCGCAGAGTCTTGAGGACTTGAGGAGAATGGCATTCTGAAGGAGGCGGGACTCAAATCATTAGACCGAGGATATTCCAATAATGGCACCAATCAAATGGAAGTATGAGTTGACAAAAGCGCTAATTGATCCAAAGGATATAAAAGATCTCCCAACCAAGATCGTCAAATGCATGAATGGTACATGGAAAGGGCATCTAAAGGATATACAATGTTCCTCCTCCGTTTCCAAGATGAGTATTTCTTCATGGGAACAACACGAACTATGGTGGAATTCGATGACTTGTACCATGTGTACCAAGGAGACGAGGTCAACGTGTCTTTCATGTCTGCTTTGGTGTCTGTAAGTGTCGATCTACTAAGTTTACCGTTTGCTTCCTCCCGCACCACAAAATTGAAAATCTAATTAACTTAGTTATCCTTCTTATGTAGAATGGAGATACAACGATGTAAAAGGCGGGCAAAGCAGAGCGTTGGCTTCATCGACCCGAGAGATTGTCAGCGAAAATCTGGTCATACAACAAGCAAAAACAGCTACTTGAGGAATACCTTTTGCATGCATTGTTGAAACAACACTACAAACCGTACATACTTACGCCCTTCAACTTCAAGTCGTGTTCTCACAAACCTCTTGTTCTTGTATTTCTTAAGCCATTGATAGTACGAGTAGCTACTTATCCATATGTTGCAATATCTGAATAGGTTTCCTTTGGATCCTTCTAGTCATCGAGCTTGACAACAAAGCGGGATTACGGTTTATGACTCAAGAAGAATCGGTCCAAAAATACCAATGGTTCATTAACATCCTTAACAAGACATTTGCAAAGTTTAAGAAGAAGCAAAAAGGAGAATTCGAGAAAGAATTGAAGTCATAGTAAGCACTCGTCAGTGCGTACTACAAAAACTATTATTAATATACATCGCCATATCGGTTCTTCATCGATATTCGAAATTTCTCCCGTGAAGGTTAAGCGCCGGACAATTTGGAAACAACTTATGTGGCTACTCGTGTTCCACTATATTCAAAGTTTTATCCATGGCGGCAATTTGGAACATTATGCTGAGGTTCGTATATGCATGTCAATTTGTTAGCTACAACTTACATTTTAATTAATTGCATGTGATCGGATATTTATATACTTCCCGCTTAATTAATTGTCAGCCCAACATCGATGAGCACGTTAACGTGCTCCCGCCTCACCGGGTGCGCGCACTCCAAGAACAACTTATCGGCTTCCTTGTCAACGAGGTTGTATCTCCAAATGGCGAGTTCCATGTAAGGTTTCCTGCGTTGGACACCGTTGAACTGATGACGACATCCACGTCGACCAAGGACATAAAGAGTGGCGCATGCAACAAATGAGTTCGATAATCATTTTTCATCATTCAAACTTATGCGTCGGTTGCGTGTATGTACTTGTCTATTTTTACACTATTAAGTTCGTTTTTTGTGTATTGAGCTAGCATGTGAACATGTGTATGAGTATGCATATGTAATATATATTTAATTGCAAAAAACTCCTCCACTCATATTTAATTTCATGGTCAAAAGCGATATACAAAAACAACAGAAGAACATATTCTATAATGCATATAATCAAAACTCTCTCCACAACGGTTGGTGAGTCCAACCGCTTCGAGTCTTGCTCTCCTAGCGGTTCGTAATACTAACCGCTTCGAATATCCTTCTCCTGGCGGTTTGTAACATGAACCGCTTGTGGCGTCCCACGTGGCGGCTACTGGCCTTCTGGACACGTTCCCAACCGCTTCGGTGCCACAAAGACAGCGGTTCGAGCAACCGCTTGTCATACCCGGCGGGTATCACACGCGGTTGCTTAGAAGCGGTTATAAAACCGCTTGTAAAGGGGGTTACGAGCCGCTTGTGATAGCTGGTTCTGTAGTAGTGAGGTGACGCGGACATGGCGAGTGGAGGCGATGCCGACGTTCGTGTTGGTGAAAGGCGGCAAGGAGGTGGGCCGCGTCGTCGGCGCCGACAAGGACGAGCTCGAGAGGAACATCAACATGTTGAGAACATCGTCCGCGTCGGCGTAATGACCGATGAAACATATGATATCGAGATAGATACACTACTGGTGCCAATCGCCTCAATGGAGGGACCGGACGTGCTCGATCGTATATATAGTGAGCCGCGTGTGCTCATCTTTATATATCTTTGCCTCTTCTACGTATGTGTAACTAGCCAGATCGTCATCTTGACGAAGCCTCACGAACATATGGATGTACTGCTTGAGTTAATAAAGGTTTTGTTGCACCGAAAAATATAACGATGGACTGATCGTTTTAAACACACGAAAACGCCGGTTTCAAGTTGATTTGTGGTGTGTCAACTGATTTGATCCTACAATCAGCAGGATAGATAAAAAAAATATACTCAAAACTGATCTAATGCGACGATAATCGGTAAATATATAAACAACTATGTAAAGCCGATTAAATCAAAGGTAATGATAAGTCTAGACAGCTTGTTACGGCTGATTAGATGATTGATAAAGGTAGATTTTCTCAAAAAAGCAATGCACAACAACATTTAAGAAAAATCAAACCTGATTGGTGTAATCGAGGGTGATCAATAATAGGCGATGCACAACTTTATTGATCAAAATCGGATTACAAGAGAAATTCTAAATTACAAAGCTACTTCTAGTTAATAGAAAGAGTAGATAAAAGTAGATGTGAGTTGTTTGGTTGATTGGATTGATTGTTTTGCTCGCCCTTGACCCCCCTTTTATAGTGTATCGACCGATCGTATCATTCTCTAATGCGTCACTAATCACGATCCGTATCAGTCTTTATACAGATAAAACTCCATCTCTGAATCAATATCGGTCATAATTCTATCTTTAAATTAAACATTCCCTTTTTAACCAACATTGGCCTAAAATATCATTTTTTATCCTTAGCCTGACAAATTGGTCATGTCTTGCCAAATTCTGGCGCTAACATATGCCAACCCCCATTTTTGGGAGATAGTATATTATCTTCCAAAAATTTTCTTTGTTGGTTTTAACCACCATCGGCTTAACCATGATTTGCACAGTACTCTCACTACCGTCTTTGGTAACTACTCCACTTATGGTGCCGTAAAATCTTGAGATGCGTATCTTCACCATTAACCACTCACAAACTGTTGAAAACATTTTTTGCTTTTTCACCTTTTTTATGCCCCTATAAATATGAAGTCCATTCATCTATCATTTTCATGCACTCAAACTTTTAGACCTCCTTCCATCGGCTTCATCCGTATCTCTTAGACTTCAAGCTCCTCCTTCAGAGACCTTCATCGGCCATCATAGCTTTTCTTCACATCAGCCCTAATGGACCCCAGCCAGGTACTCATCCTTATACTCGATAGCAATGACCAATATTACCTAGGACCAGTAGGAAGTCTTGATTCATTGGTCATGATAGAACAAGAAATACCTCGTCTTCCCCTTTCGGCCCCCAAGTACAATATAGAAGGATGGAGCAAAAGCTTTAGGGCTTGGCTGACAACGCTAGAGGGCTGGAAGAACTGGTATAATCAGGTAGTAGCCCAAAAGATGGTAGAGTGGGAAAGGATGAGAATAGCTGAGTGTCTCCCTCTGTTCTTAGCCGATCCAGAGACTAATGAGCCTTTAGTAGTCATGGCTTGTTATTTCTGGTCAGACACCTTTAACACCGTTATATTCAGAACTTGCCTTATTGGACCAACCTTCTTAGTGTGGCACAGCTTTGTCACCTCCGATTGGATGGAGATCAAATATCGGCTTTCAGCGCCAAACCCTAGCATAAGTTGATCTAATCCAAGTGAGAAGGTTAGAATAAATATATCAGCAACAAAAAATGAGTCGACCCAGTGTTTAATAAGGAACACATTGCTTTTCTCAATATGTGGCTTGACCGATTCCTTTTCTGTGGGGCGTCACTTGGGCCGACACAAGTATATCAAGCTGTAGCAAAAAAACTAGTTAAGGGTCATCGGCTAGGATTGGGGAACTCTTCTTGCGGCAACATACTAGATTATGCATGCAATCCGAAGTGGGCTTTTTACAGGAATGGGCCAGTATTCAGTTGGTAGTGTCGGTGGTCCACTATGGTTTATACAAGTTTGGTTGTATTGTATCCTTAGCCGACCCATCAATATTGACTCGGCTGAAGTCACCCCTTACCCCCTAGAGGGAACTCCAGAAGGCCAAGAACCTGAGTTTAGAGATAGCCAATCATTCAACGAAAAAATTCATCCTCTGCTCTTACACCTAGCCAAGACTCACCTCAATCGGAGCAAGAAAATTTATGGCTTTCTTCCTTCAGCTCAGTCAAACGGACTTCAGTTAGCATGATTTTTTTAGTTATAAGGAAGCCGATAGTGTTTCCTGGACTTCATTTATTCATCTGGCCACCGACAGCAATGAGATGCTTGTAGAAATATTGGACCTATACAAGATTTTTTGTCACCAAGTGTGCTATCTATCGGCTTACACACAAGAAATCGATCTTACCAGCCCTCTTATGAGTTGTATCACCCATCTGTGTATGCCAGATAGCTAGGATTCAACCAAGTATCTCTAAGCTTCCAGTTCTTTGATCGAATCAGACCAAGGGATCGGCTCCACAGTTTATCCAGTGCCAACATCGTTCTGCACATAGCCGATGATCTTCAACTCTACACCCTACCACACTTTGTCTTGCAAACCCGAAGGGCAGGCAACTTCACTAGTTAGTGATCGGATATTTGCGCAGCATTATACCCTATGGAGCGCACTGTATCAGCGGTGGTCACCGAATTTTTCTCAGATCTGCCACCCGTTGAGTTGGCAACCACTAACTACACTAGTAGTGGCTCAAGCTCTAGTAGCGACGCTAGTTCATCAGGCTATACTAACACTAGTTAACATTACTGGAGAGGTATTGGCTAAATTTAGACTTTATCTGTCAATAAGCCTATGAAAATATTTCTTAGCTTTATTGATTAGCTTGTCTCCATTTTGCAAACCAAATTAGTGGGAAAGAAGCTAGCCGATTCATCGGGTGTTGGCCAATCCAGCAAGCGACCACTCCCTACGGTGGTGGCTTTGGTGGGCTACTCATCGAACACTCTTGGTGTCCAAGCCCTTTCCATCTCAGACTAGGAGAAGCAACAACCAAGTAAGCATACACCCATTGGTTTACAATTTAATTTCTTCATAACCTTGTGTGCCAACCGATAATCATTAGCCAACCTGACATAAAAGAAATGTGACTGGACTAACAAAAAGGCTGTCACTTCCAAAGGTCCTCCCACCAAAGAGGGATCAGGATCATTCTCCATGTGGATCGGCTTTTGATAAGGTAAATATAAGTATTAGTCGATTCATGACGTCTCCCATTGATAACCTCTAACAAACTTGTTCTTGCAGCCTCAACTCTCTCCTTCGATCCAAGTGGCCAACATTTTGTACGATCTACGCTGTGGAATTTGAACTTCCTCCCTACAATAGGACTGACCTATAGCAACATGAGTTTGTGTTGCTAGAACTCAAAATACATGTTGCAAAGACATGTAACAACACAATTGATAAGTGTTGTTATTGCCCATGTTGGCTATATTCCAACACAAAACAAGTGCTGTTATATGGAATGAAAAGTGTTGCAGACTAACAACACATTTTTATACGAGTACCAACACATCTTTTTGCTGGCTGCCAACATTTCTTACGCAAACTTTTCCTGCCAGTAGCAACACCTTTTCTAATAGTAGCGACACATCTTTATAACCCCCAAAATTTGTTAGCAATAAATTTTCCATCGGCAATACTACTATACACATCATAATATGTAGACAAAACAAGGTAACTAAATTATAGAAACTATTATACCAGCCTTTTGTATACATCATGTTTGCAAAATGCCCTAAGTATACAAGAGTATACATAACCTATACAATTCTACTTGAATGTACTAAGGTTTAGAGCTTTTGGGATCATCTTCTGATTCTTCCTTGAGCCTTTCTTTGGCTTGTCATAGACGATGAACTTCTACCTGCTAAACAGACTTTGATACAGTGTCTCCCATTATACGGTTCAATCTTCTATGCCTCAACGTCAACATGAACAGGAAGTTGCTGCAAAAATTCACACAATCTCTGGATAAGTATAACATCTTGCCAAAGCTTAAAACAGAATAAAAATTACTAAAGAATGCTATAAGGATTAAAATTTTCCAACATGTGGGCTTCTAGATAGTCCCTCAGTTGATTGGTGTTGCTTAGTAGTCAATTGAAGAAGAATTAACCATAGGGTGCAGCATATATCTGCCCTTCCTTCCTCACCATGAGGAGACATTAAAATGTCATGAAAATCAAAGTTCTAATGTGAAAAGAAAATAAACAGTTAGCATACAAGTCAAAGCACCAATCTGATTACTATGAAAGAATGATATACATTTCTTTTCCTCACTGACTGAAAGGTATGAACAAAATGAAAGAATAAGGACCTGCAAAATAAATAACTTAACAGGCAGATTCAGGTTGTGATTCTCTTATCTCATTAAAAAAAGGGAACAAATGAAACCCCTAATATTTTAAAAATTGAACAGAGACCTAATTTTATGTATTTCAATTAACAGAGGGAACATATTTTGTCAACTAGCAGCTCACATTTTCGACGATGATAAATAATTGCTCAAAAAATGATACTTCATGTAACAGGATATGCTATACAGAATCATAAAACAAGTGGATACTTCAGATTTCATGATATGCCATCAGAACAAGTGGATACTTCAGATTTTTAGAACTTTCGATTGCATGTTGCATGCCATTCTATTTTTCTAAATGCGGACAACTGTCAATTTGTGGCTACAAAATATAAGATATATTAGAATTATAAGCACTAGATACAATATCAATGAAGAGTGTGCCATAATCAAGGGATGTAAGCTGTCATTTTGGTGATTGAAATATACACGGTAGTTACTCTTAACACTAAGCCACCACAATATTCATGCTCCGAGCATGGCAGACAAAAATTATAAATTGTACCACAGCTGAATGAAAATTTTTGGGGCATCAATCGGCCAATTTGGGAAGTGTTTGGTACATATTACGTCAGAAACAGCTTTAAATGCTTGGTTAAGTGTTCAGTACATATTGCATAATAAACATCAGATCAAATGGGGAGGCATTACCAATAGGAAAAAAATCGTTGTGACTAAGATCCATTACCTTGAAGCACCTCCACTTATTGCACCGTATGTAGTAAGTGATGGATATATCTAATGTGGAGGCAGACAAGAACAGAGGAGAAACAGAGTAGTATTATTCTCAACACAATTGCATTAATTCTTCTCTTGAGCTTACAAGCTTGTAGATTTGTCTCATGATCACTTGGTACAAGAGGATGCCAAAGCCATCATTTCATATTTTTTACAAACCGACATTCCTCTAACCGACTTAACAAAACATATATTTATATAATTTCCTACAGCTACCAAGGATCAGACGTCTAGTCCTTTGTTTACTGTAACCTGAGCTGTGCATTTTTTTTACTGTCATTAACTAGATGCTGATAACAAACTGGAGTACACAACTAATGTTTAGCTACTACTTAGCTAAACTATTTGTTACCGACTTTGACTAATTAGTAACAAGATACGCAAAGATTGCTCTAGAATCTTGTCTATTTCGGCAGGCACTTACCTACTATCTTCACAGCTCACGGTACTAATGTTCCAACTCAACAGCCTAGCTGTAGCTAAGCACGTCTACTTAATGTCGATTCATGCAGCCAACTCAAAACAGAATTAGAGCAACAGTAAGTTCCAATCTCCTGAAATCAAATAACATCTAGGCCACAACAAAAAGAAAAACTGCAAAAACAGTATTCCAAAAACTGCAAAAACAGTATTCCAATCTCATAAGAATAGCATCGAACATGCAATGGGCATGAAAACTCACCATCGGAACACACAACTGCAAAACCCGTTGCCTCCTCCTTCCAGCGCCATCACTGCTCGCCTTGCTGCAGCCACCTCAACCTTGACACTACGGAGGTGGATCAAGCACGCCATCACCGGATCGAGCACGCCATCGTCGGATCGAGCTCGGAGTCACTAGATCGGGGATGCCATCACCGGATCGAGGTCGCCAATGCATCGAGCTCGCTGCGCACTAGATCGATGTCGCTTTAATGACCAAGTGAATGGCTATGAAGGTGAAGTGAGCAGCGCCACTGGTGGGGGGAGTTGGTGGGGGCGGGGGTGGGTGTGAGTGGCGACTGGGATGCTCCAGAACAGATGGAGATGAAAAAAACTGGAGCCAGAAAGCTTATCGAGGAGCAGTGAAGTGGCAAAAATGGCATCCCTACGTTGTGCCGGGCCTTATATTGTCTCAATCCAACTCTTATTTGACATCATCTAATATTTCCGCGGATGACTTCAACTCGGACGCCTAAAATTTTCGAACGCGCTGTTATATTTTTTCTCTATGGATGCAACATTTTTTTTCAATGCGTGCAATATTTTCCTTCGACAATAGTAGAAATGTGGCATAGTAATCAGATGTTGCAAGGATTGAAAAAAAATATTGCACGCGTCAGAAAAAAAATGTTGCAAGCATTGAAAAAAATGTTGCAAGAGCTGTCCGATAGAATTAATGTCCGAGCGTTAGTATTTCCCATATTTCCGACTTCATTTTTATGTGATGCTTTCTATATAAAAATTGATTATTTTGCAATCTACGATGATCCCTCTTAAGCATCCATGGTTGGACGATTAAAGTGCCTAACTCATAATTGGTAAATTTGCAGGTCCAATTTGTCGGGATGTCTGTGAATGGAAACATTTCATAGGTCTATTGGAACCGGCTCAACATGCATAGAATATCGTCCATCACCTATACATAACAAACTACTATAGTATATTCGTACCAAAACATGGATTGTAAGAGCATCTCCAGCAAGGGCCCCTAAAACAGGGCTCCCCTATTTTGGATATAGGGACTCCCCTATTTTTTAGATTCTGTTTTCAGAGCACAAGTCCAGCAATATTCTTTAAATCTCAGCTTCAATTCTAATCGACATTGGAACTTACAGCATAGAGGGAAAGTTGCTTTATGGATGGAGCCAAATATGGATACAAAAAAGTCTACTTTATTGGGAAAGAATCAATATACATTAACATCGAGTTGGGATTCAGTAAGTCTTTTTCCAATTGAAATTATGAAGTTGACCAAGAGTAGCATTCCGGTGTTACATAGTTTTATTTATACTATATTTAACTTGTTACACATAGATTCTACAACATATACTATATGTTGCAATAGAGTTTTTCACGCAACACATGGTTGATGTGTTGGAGGGAAGATGTTGCTATTGCTCAATCTTGTTGTAGTGGCCCTTCGCCATCACAGTCGACACCTCTTGCACTGACTGCTGCTGTGGAATCGCCTGCCAAGTCGACAGACACCCTTATTGATATGCTAGGTTTCACCTTATCAGACTTGGAGGATGACAAGGAAGTAACAATGGACACTTGCACTAATGAAATCCAGCATATCCTCTATGCGTTCAAGGATGAATCGGCCACAGTAGCGTCAGCCCCAGGCGTGAAGGAGAGACTGGACAAGTTTTTTGTGCCATCTTGATGAGAAGAGAGAAGCAGTCGATGTGGCCAAAGCTAGGTTCGCACTTGGGGATGCGCAACAAGAAGACTAGAAGATTCTATATCGGATGATAGCCAATACCAAAGCCAAAAAAGCCAAGTATGACAAAGACGCCAAGTCCCACACAAGCTCAACAAAGAGGCGACTCTGAAACAAGAGTCGACCAAAAAATTTCTTGAAACAAAGTTGGCTAAAATTAATAAGCAGATATCGAAGGCCAACAAATGCTAGTGGACTTTGCATCGGCTTTGAAGACCCAAAAGGTCAAACTTGGTCTGGCCGTGGTGGCAGTAAAGAAGCAATCGACTGAGGTCACTCCTGTGCCTAGAAACATCAAAGAGGACTAGAAGACCCTTGAAGATGTGGAGCAGACCATTTCTAAGGCTGCCGCTGTACTGTCGAGTCTCGAGGCCAAGCTCAACGATACTAGGATGTAATCGGCTTATCTAGAAATTGTACTTGAATGCTTGTAATGGGTTGGTCCCAAAACAATATGTCAAATGTTGTTTAAAAATGTTTATAATCGGTTATTTAACCGATTGTTATTCATGCTTTCATCTTATTGCCTAAGTATGATGTTTGTAATCAGTTATAGTTTATTTTTATTACTATAGTCTTGTAACACCCCGGCGCCAAACGCACCGCGAATGCTACCAAAAGACCCTAAATGACGCTTACAACATTCGGAACCATACTGGTCCAGAGTGTCCCCAACAAGACCCAAGAAATAAAAACTTGACAAAGAAGTCCAATTGAACTAATAACTCAACGAACGAGTCACTAAACCTTGAAACTCTCTAAACCAGTTTAGAACTAAGTCACCGAAATTTACAAAATTTCGGCATGACCTCTATAGAAAGTAGGACATCCACTCAGCAGACAAAACATTTGCAGTTATGATATCATTCTAGCAGGTCCTTAGTTAATCAATCACACACCGAACATAAATTAATAAATTTCACCACGATGAACAATAAATTACAATCACATTAATTACATCCAGATTTAACGAATTGGTTAAATAAATTGTTGGAGACCGAAGTCGTATACGTGTTACTACTCCCAACCCGACGAGCCAGCTTCAAAGTACCTAAAACAAGTGTCGACGATCGGGATCGTCAACCGCGAGAAAAAGAGGTAGGGGTCAGAGAGTTTATGGGACCCGAGCTGCGTTTTGCTCGAACGAAGGAAGAAAATCGATCGTGGTGATGGTCGGAGCAAGGCGACAACGAGCACGAGACAAGAGTTTATACTGGTTCGAGCCCCTGTGAAGGTAATAGCTCTACTCCAGTCGCCTTGCGGCGGTGATTCTTGTTATATGGGTATACAGAGCAGTGTTTACAACTCAAGACGGTAATGGTGATTCCTAGCTCGAGCTGCTGTGTGTGCTGTGTTCGTCTTCGTCTCTTTTGGAGCTCATGCGTCCTTGGTCTTTATACTCCCTCTGCATAGCGGCGGGGGAGCGATCCTTGGGAAGGGGCCTTCGTGCACCTTGAAATTTGGCAACAATCGCCCCGAACTTGCCGCCTCTTACTCATCCCCACCGCTCTCTGAAGCGCGGTCAAATGCTAGATCCGAAATCCTAGGGCGGACGGGGCCAGACGAGACCCGCTTGAGCTCGAGGTCGTCTTGAGTCGAGCTCGGGCACACCGCGCTCGAGGTCGAGCGCCCTGATCTTGCACCAGTCATGATCGGGGCCTTCCGAGCTTAGGGATCCGTTGACCGCCGCCGGCCGGTCAAGAGTTCCAGCCCTCGTCGGCCACCCCGAGGCTCTAGGTCGGAGGAACCCTCGGGGCGACCTCGAGCCTTATTCTTGGGACGGAAAAAACCTTCGAGGTCTTGGATCGCTTGGTCGAGGTCGAGGCGGAGACCACAAGGCAAGTCCTTGGCCTCGACACTGGCGACCTTCGGACTTCTCGATGTTGGTGCGGATGTGAGCGGTTGGTGGGCACCTGGCGGCGTCTCGACTCCGCAGCCCAAGCCTTAATCGCGCCCGTCAAATCGCGGTTGGCATGCCTTTTGGCGCCGTGGACCGGACTTTGCGGTTTATAAACCCAGCGCTACAGCCTTCTGGCGTTAAATAAAAGCTCTTGCTCTTGCACCCTTCGCCTTCCAAGCCTTCTCGCCCGAGCAAGGTCCTCCTTTCCCCCTCAGACCAAACCGGCCTCAACCGCCATGGCCAAGCTAGGAAGGAGCACCTGTCGCTTTTCGAGGATGAAGGAGCTCGAGTCACAGGGCTTCTAGACCCGTTTACATGGCGACTCACGGCAACGAGATCGAGCCGCACCCCAAGGACAGCGAGATCATCTCGCACCGAGCACTATGCCCTCTTTGGCTTGCGGACCCGGAGAGTGAGTTCGTCGCGAAGTCCTCTCCAGTGCGACATCGAGCTCATCAACACAGTGCTGAACTCCGTTCTTCTCCTCACCATCTTTTCCCATCTATGCGAGGATTCCTAGGGATCCTCCCGACTCCTCGCTCTTCTTCCAGACTTGGTCTCTTCCGCTCAGGGAAGGACCCGTGGTCGGATGCCTCTACTTCCATTGCTGGTCGGGCTCAAGTGGGCCTTCCTAAGTTCCACCAGGATTCCCTCGGCCCGTGGAGCAGCCGGTTCTACTGAAGAGGGGCGAGGCCGGACGGTGTCTGAAGGACCCCCATCGCCAACCGTAGAAGGAGACTCGGTCGGACGACCTCGAGGTCGACGAGGAGGCCATCGCCCTCATCGGATCTGCGCCATCGCGCGGACTCAACGGCAAAGCGATCGCCAATGATTTCCTACGGAACCGTGTGTCCCCTCTCAGGCGGAGGGAGCACCCGTTCTTCGAGATCCAGGGGTCCGATGATGCTACCCGCGAGGGCACGTCTAGTAAGTCTTCTTGTCCCAAGGTCTGGTTCGTGTACACCCTCCGACCTTCTCTTGACAGCCGCTTGTCTTGCAGTGCCGAAAGAATCCTGGGTCGCCGCCAGGATGGTAGAGATGTTTGGGAAGGTGGCACACGAGTACGTCATCGGCAACCCCATCCCGAAGAATGTACTCCGTCGAAAGGACGAGGTAAGTCTCCCGACTAAGCGCTCGAGTCTTTTGCCTGCGAGCCCCTTCCTGAGCTTCGCTTGCTTGTAGGCCCACCAGGAGTTGCTGGACACGGCTAGGAGGATGCTCCGCTGCTGGCAAGGCGAGAACAAAGGGAAGAAGCGACCTCCACGGCCGGATCAAGCAGGGGCGAAGAAACGCCACGTCGAGTGGGGGGACCGTGCCACGGTAAGGGCCCTTCTAGCCGAGCCCCCGAGCTTGTGTTTTTCATGCCTTGCCGTCTGACGAGTCTTCCCTTACGCAGCAGCAGAGCGTGGCTGCCGCCCGCCAGTCTTGGGCACTCCCGCCCCCAGGCATGAGCAGAACCCCGCCCTTGGCGAAGCGATCTGAGTAGCTCGAGACCCGAGGTCTCAGGCCGTGAGGACACGCAAGCGCAGCGCCCCCTCAACATCGGGGCAACAAGACCTTCGACGGCCCTCGACGAGGAGGAGACTGGTGACCCAGGTAGGCCCCCGTCATCCTGGTCTGCGCCGCCCCCTTCGTTTATTTCTGGCTTAGAGTATGCTTTTGATCACAGACCTCGAGCACCCGAGCTCGAAACTTGCCCGTTTTGACGATGGCTGTTGTCCAGGGCGAGTCCGAGTCCGAGGAGGAGAACGCCTTCGAGTTGGTCCCGCGCCGCGATCGTCGTGGGACACGCACTTCTTCGGGCCAGCCCTTGGTCGGTGAGTTCTACCAAGGGCTCGACGACTCATCCGAAGAAAACGAGCCCGCGGTCGGCGCGGACTACGACACGGGCGAGGCCCACGACACGAATCTTGTCGGCGGGCTTCCGGCCCGTGAGGAGGATACTCGGGGCCTTGAGGCCACGATTGAAGTGGCCTCCAAGACCCCACCACCACGATCACCGGGCGTTGAGGCGCGACCCGTCGGTCACGGGGTGATCGGACGTGAAGCTCGCAGACCTCCCGCCGCGATCGGTATGCGGCCGAGGTCGCGGCACCCCAGCCACGGAGGTCGTGAATGCCGAGGCGGATCCGGTTGCCATCCTTGGCGCCGGGAGGCAGCGGGACCCGACCGTGGAGATCGGGGCTAGCATGCCGCTATGTCCTCCCGTCGGCCTTAACCCTTGGAGGCAGCGGATAACAAGCCGCCCGGCGGGACTCGAGTCCCGGCCCAAGTCGCCATCGGTGGCGTGGTCGATCCCGCACCGGCATGGCGGTTGACGAGGAGGAGGAGATCCTCGCGATCGTATTGACGGCCGTGAGGACTTCACCGCCTGCGCTGGAGGCGTCTCCGCGAGTAAGGGTCTTCCGCCAACCGTAGCTCGTGGTTTGACCTCCTTGTCCCCTCTCATTTTTGGGCCACCCTTTTTCGTCGTGAAGGTGATCGACCATGCCTCTTGAGGGCTACAAGGCCTCGAGAGCATCTTTGTCATCTTGAGGTCTCCTCAACGATGAGAGGCGCGGGAGGTTGAGCGTGGCAGCTCGTCCAGACTATTGAGGTCGGCGAGGAGCTCGGCGAAGGCCCAAAGCTCGGCGATCTCGCCGGACGATGAGGCGCAGGAGATAGCCTGTGGAAGAGCTCGAGCAGACCAGGGCCTCGAACGCGACTTGTTTTAAGGCCGTGGAGCGAGGCGCAGACGCTCAGCCCACGGCCTTCGAGGTGGCGGGCCAAGATCGAAGCTCGAGAAGGCTTCATGAGGCGTCGACTCGAGCTCAAGGCCAAGATACTCCAGCTCGAGGAGGAACTTGGGAGCGTCAACAAGGCGCTTGAAGCCGAAGCGAGCCAAGGTCAAGGACTGGAGAGGGCAGCGTGGGCAGCACACTCCTGACGAGGGGCGTCCCGAGCTCGAGGCCAAAATCCTCGAGCTTGAGGGGAAGCTCGATCGTGCCACCAA
Source organism: Guadua angustifolia (assembly GCA_036346375.1). Lineage (NCBI taxonomy): Eukaryota > Viridiplantae > Streptophyta > Magnoliopsida > Poales > Poaceae > Guadua > Guadua angustifolia. The sequence continues at coordinate 44,476,112 of CM070512.1, forward strand.
AGGCGCTCGAGGTCGAGCGCGCTAAAGTCGAGGTATTGGAGAAGGCTCCGTGAAGTCGCCTCTTGGGCGGGACTAAGGTCCCGGGCTCAAGAGAAGCTTCAGCGTCGGTAGAAGCGGCGAAGAGTGCCTGGCCCGGCTTGAAGACTTAAGCAGCGTCGGCCGTGGATGCCTCAAAGCCCTCCGGCTCGAGGTGAGATCGCAACCACGAAGGCAAAAGTGGCCCACTCGGCGCAGAAAAGCTTGCCGCGAGATGGCCGACCAGAAGAAACATCAAAAAGCAAGGAATGTACTAACGAAGTGGTTTGTTTTGGTGTACAAAAAACCTCGTCCTGTTGTAAATCCGTAGCTTGGGGATACTTGAAGTCTTTCTTGCTTTGCTTGTTAGCCGTTCCGTGCTTTCTAGGTCGTCTTGCCGATAGGGTAGCCTTACCCGGCCTTGTTGGGCCCGAGGTCGGCGACGCGTGCCTTGGGCACAAGACTTAAATATGGACGAGAGGCCATGACACGCAAAGTGGAGGAACAATTCGCAAAGGTAGAAGGGCACAAGCGGACATCGTTAAGTAGGTTAGTGCTCGAGCGGCTCGCGACCATGCATATCGCTCGGCAGCTAAAGCGGCGAGGTTCTCGGCTTCGAGCAGGCACGAGGAAGAGCTAGATTGCGAAGAGGTTAAACTACGTTTAGCTCATCCGGCGGGGATGAGCGTCAAACTGCGTCACTTAGACTAGGAGCAAATGCGCTTACGCGAAGGTCGTGTTTGAAAAAAAAAAAGCGAGGAACCGTTAAAAAGAAATAGTAGCAACATAAGTGGAAGCGGACATAAAAAGGGCAAAAATGAAAGACCGACTTTTATTGAAATGTGAGGCATAGAGGTTACACATAAAATTTCGAAGGTTGATCTATGTTCCACGAGCTAGAGCTCTCTGTCATCGGGCATCGCTAGCCGGTAAGCCCCCGTACGATCTGTTGAAACAACTCTATAGGGGCCCTCCCACCGCGGGGATAACTTATTGGTGCTGGACGAGCTCTGAATCCGCCTTAGGGCTAGGTCCCCAACAAGGAGCCTCCTAGGTCGCATCGACCGAGACGCATGTCTGTGAAGAGCTTGCGTAGTCGTTGATCGTGGCGAAGGCACGGCATCTTACTTCTTCTGCGAGGGTGAGGTCGAGATATTTCGTGCTCGAAGTCGACTTGGTCGACCAAGTGACCTGCAGAGCCAGTGACCTCGGGAGGCGGGATGACCGGTGCGAAAATGAAAGCCGAAGGGCGTGGACCACGTGGCTCGGCTTATCGTGGTATGAATAGACCATAGGGCGGTGGGAAGTTCGTCCACCGAGCCTTGCCGTGTCGGTCGAGCTCATCTGCGACTCGTTTCTTGGCATACTGGACGATTTGCATATTGGCGCGTTCATTGCTCCGTTGCTTCGGGGTGAGCCACCGAAAGCGGCAGATTTTGATGCCGAAGTTCCTCGCAAAACTCACTGGAACAACTTCCGTAAAGCGAGTACCGTTGTCGATGATAATTTTGCATGGAACCCGTGCACGGTGACCACGAACAAGCGAGAAGAAATGAACTACCGCCGAGGCGATTATGGTCGAGACGGTTCAGCCTCTATCCACTTGGTGAAGGTGTCGGCGACGAACGAAACTTCTTCCCCGGTTGCTTGAGGAAAAGGACCGAGGATGTCCCCAGTCGAGAAGGGCCATGCGGCGGGATGGTCTGCGGAGCGCGTAAGGCGGGTTGATCGACTTTCGGGCGTGGAATTGGCGAGCTCGGCGCAGCGGACGATATCACGAGCATCTGAGCCGAGGGCCAATAGTACCCCATGCGGAAGGCCTTCCCCACCATTGTCTGTCTGAAGAGTCGCCCACGAGGCTGAGTGAATGTCATGCAGCAGTACTTACCCTCCTCCGTGGAGATGCATCGTGTCGGGATCTGGGAAACATTGCGTCTGTAAAGCTCTCCTCGACAAGCGTGTCTGAGACTACTTTGGCGCAATCGCTCCTCTCGGCGGTCGGGTGGCAGTCACCGAGCAAGGAAATTATGGATGGCCTCGGCCGGGAGGGTACCCTCGACCACGGCGACCATGGCCCTTGGTCGGAAATCGACGGGACGAGGCGTCTCCAGGATGACGTCGGGTGGGATGTCGTCGTCGGAGGAGCCGAGCTTGGAGAGGAAGTCTGCGCTGGAGTTGTCCCGCCTGGGGATGTGCTTGAGCTCCAAGTTCTGGAACCATTTCTCCATCTTGCGCACCTCGGCGAGGTACTTCGCCATCGAGTCTCCCGAGCATTGGTAGTCCTTGTTGAACTGGTTGATGACGAGCTGGGAGTCGCCCTTCACGACCAGGCGGCGCACACCCAAAGCCTTGCAAGCTAAAGCCGGCGGGAGGGCCGTATTCCACCACATTGTTGGTCGCCGAAGCCAAAGCGAATTCGTACCTCAATTTGTCGCCTTGGTGAGGATAAGGATCGGCCCGAAGCGCTTGAAGGACCTCGAGCCGTCGAAGAACATGACCCAGGGCTTTTCCTCTTCGACCTGAAGCTCGGGAGCGGGCTGCGACGTCTGCTCGACCACGAAGTCGGCGAGCACTTGCGACTTTATGGTCGTGCGTGCCACGACCTGGACGTCGAACGCCGCCCGGTTCCATGGCCCACTTGGCGGTCGTCCACCACCCTCCGGGTTCTCGGGATGTCCCGGCGGGAACACCGCCGGGGCGACCTGAGAGTGCGCTGGAAATAGTGCCGGAGCTTGCGCGAAGCCATGAGGAGAGCATATAACAGCTTCTGTACCTGCGGGTAGCGCTCCTGCGGGCCGTGCAAGACCTCGCTGACATAATAAATGGGGTCTTCTTTGAGACCCCGTTCCGCCACCAGGCGGCACTAACGACGAGGGTGGCCGTGAGATATAGCAGTAACTTCTCACCAGGTTGCGGCGTTATAAGGAGGGGTGGGGACGACAGGTACGCCTTCAGATCGTCGAAGGATCGTTGGGCCTCTGGAGTCCACTCGAAGCCCCCGTGCTTGCGCAAGGTTTGGAAGAATGGGAGCCCGTGCTCGCCGAGCCTCGAGATGAACCTGCTGAGGGCGGCCATGCGGCCAGTGAGGCTTTGCACCTGCTTGATCGAGGTCGGGGGTGCCATCTTCTCGATCGCCTCGATCTTCTCCGGGTTTGGACCAACCCCCGAGCCCTCGATCATGTAGCCGAGCACCTTACTGGACACCGCGCCGAACACGCACTTCTCGGGGTTGAGCTTGATCTTGTGCCTGTTCAGGTTGGCGAAGGTCTCCTCGAGGTCGCGAACGTGGTCGCCCTCGGCGGGGCTTTTGACGATGATGTCGTCCACGTAGACCTCAAGGTTCCGCCCGATCTGCGGCTCGAAAGTCTTGGTCATCAGTCGTTGAAAGGTGGCCCCTGCATTGCGCAGACCAAATGACATGCTCGTATAGCAGTAGGTGCCAACCGGTGTGATGAAGGAAGTCTTGCTCTCGTCCTCGACCGCCAGCTTGATCTGGTGGTATCCCGAGTAAGCATCCAAGAAGCTCAGCATCTTGGCATTCGCGGTGGAGTCGACGATCTGGTCGTCTTGTGAGCGGGAAGTTGTCCCAGACAAGCCGAGTTCAACCCGTATGGTCAGCGCACATTCTCCACTTTCCTCCCTTCTTCTGCACGATGACCGGGTTGGCCAGCCACTCGGAGTAGTTAATCTCACGAATGAAGCCGGCCTTCAAGAGCTTGTCAAGGTTCTCCTTGATGACTGCGACCTTCTCCGGGGAGAAGCGGCGGACTTCGGGCGTCTGGTCGGGCGGATCCCACTCGCAACTCGTGCTCGATCACCTCCTCGGGGCCTTGAGCATGTCCGCTGGCTCCCAAGCAAATATGCCCTTGTTGGCGCGGCGAAAGTGTGAGCTCGAGTTCCTATTTGGAACTCAACTCGGTCGAGGCGTGGGCCTTTTGGCAGGTCACTCTCATCGGCGGCACGGCCTTCATTGCCCATTGGCTGGATTACCGCCTTACGGCGGGCGTTCTTCGTCGTTGCCTCCGGACATGGCTGGGGCGGCATGCGGCGAGCCAAGGCCTTGGTCTCGCAGCCATGTGCCGCTTAGGTCGCCTCGCCGCGGTGATGACACCGTTGGGACGAGCGACTTCATGCACCGATGGCCATAATGGTTGGTGCCATGAACTTGACCAAGGTGGCGCCCGAGGATGGCGTTATGCGGAGGTCACCCTCGACCACCTCGAAGGTGATCAACTCGGTCGCGAAGTTGTCGAACGCCCGAAGGTGGCGGGTAAGACGACTGCCCCAAGGGGGTGGTCGAGCTCCGGAGACTATCGAAGAATGGTATGGTGATGCTCTTGACCTTTGGCCGGGAATCTGCATCCGGTCGGCGCTCTACTGCGGCAAGTTAAGAGAGCTGCCGCCATCGACCATGACGCGACCGACCGTGGTGTTGCTAATGGTCGGAGTCACGACCAAAGCGGTCTTGGTCTCGGGCCATACAGGAGGCGTCCTCTGGAGAGAAGGTGATGGTGGCCCTGGCCCACTTGCGTGGCTGTTCGGCGGGCTTCAATGGCGACCTAGTAGATGGTCCGTCTGGCGGCCTTGACCTCGCGCTGATGCAGTAGGCCAATGAGCCACGAAGATAGCGTCGATCCGGCGCTCGCCTTCTTGGAACTCCAAATCGAGGTCGTCGTGCTCGCAAGCATTCACCCAATCGGGTGGTCGTCATCGCCAGAACACGGGCATCTCACCGCCCATCATAAGCGTCCGGCTTAATGCGCCAAGCCTGCGTGCCCGCGGTCGTGGCGTCGCCTTGTGGAATAGGCAGAACTTTGATTCGTCATATCCCGCGCGTCCCTCGGTCCCCTGCGGCCGAGCATCAGCCCGCCGGGGGCCGGCACGTTGGCCCTCCTGCTGGGGCTGGTTCTTCGCTTGGTGTGGTCGGGGTCGACCTTGGCGAGGCTTAGAGTCCTCCCGAGCTTGGCCTCGGACCTCGAGGACCTCGCTGGCAGCCATCGCCGAGAGCGATCACCGCGGTAACCCTCCGCCACCTCTGCGATCGCTTTCACTTCTTGGTGGTGGCGCCTTGGTCGGCACCCCTAGAGTTGGACGGGCCGGCCTCTGTTTGGTTCAGACCAAGCTTACCTTGGTCGTAGTCGCGTTCAGCGGGCGGCATCGTCGCGTCTGCGTCGCTCCGCCATGCGGAAAAAGTTTGTTGATGGCGAGCCTCGAGGTGATCTCCGTGTCTTGGTGAGGCGTCGATCACGGACCCGAACTTGAAGGCCTTGATGGCGGCCTCGTCGAAATGCTCGGGATCGAGGTTCCTTGTGCGGATGAATCGCCGCACAAAGTCATGTGATGGCTCGTTCTTCCCTGGATGACCACGATCCAGTCTTTCTCCTGCCCGCCGCTTCGTAACAACTCTGGAAGTTAGGCGAAGGCGTTCTGAATCTGGCGCCACGACTGAAGGAGCGAAGCCGATTAAAAAGCGAGGTCCTAGCGGCCCGTCGGAAACGGTCGGGAGGTAGTTTGCCATTCTGAGCTCGTCCCCTCCGGCCGCGGGATAGCGGTCGAATAGATGGGCGAGGAACTTCGTTAGGGTTCTTAGTCGTCGGCGCTTCGATCGTAGCGGGCTTGAACCGGCCAGAAGCCTTTGCCGCGACGAAGGCCGTCGAGTCGCCATCTGGCCGTGGGCGGGACAGTGCTACGCCGGTCATAGTCATCGCCGACAAGATCCTCTTCTTTGCCGGACTGGTCGAGGCTCCCGGGCCCGACCTCCGTGAGGAGCGACCATGGTGCGAGCACGGAATCACTGGTTAATGCTTGCAGCGGTCTGGACCTGCGGCGCTGGGCGGAACGTCCGGGAGAGGTCATGAATCTGCTGCCGATCGACTCGGAGTGGCTCGGCTCGAACTGGTCTGGTCGGCGCGGTGCCGTGGGACGCCACGCGTCTGCGTCGAGCCTCGTCTGAGCTTTGTTGCTCGGGGCTAACTCTGCGCGAGGAGGTGTCCGACGCGGTGACGGCGTGGCGTGTTATCGTTACTTCTCTGGAGGCGGGTCCCGAGTGTCGACTTGGTGCTGCGGAGGTTCGACCTCGATCGCAGCCGTCGAGCTCTTCGGCGAGGCTAGGCCAAAAGCTCGACCTCGCCCTATCGGGTCGGCCATGACCCGGCGATAGCGCGGGCGCTCCCGGAGGAGGGAGCTGGGCGGCTCGAAGAGCGTCTTGGCCTTCTCTGGGCCTCCGCCGGAGAAGCGGTTATAAGCAGTTGATGGCAACTGCACCATCCGTGAGCGTCTTGGTCTGCAGATCATGGTCATCGCATCTCCTCGGTGCCTTGACCGTCGATCATCGAGCGTCTTTGCTCGGCGGCGGCGGCGGCGTGAAACGAGGACCGGAGTCGAGTCCGTGCGAGGAAAATCCATCGATGAAGGCGCCATGCTCACAGGATCTGGTGTCGTTCTGCGAAAAACAAAACAATCGGGCCCCACGGTGGCGCCGGTGTCGGCGATCGGGATCATCAACGCGAGAAAAAAGGTAGGGTCGAGAGTTTATGGGACCCGAGCTGCGTTTTGCTCGAGCGAAGAAGAAAATCGATCGTGGTGATGGTGAACAAAGCGACAACGAGCACGAGACAAGAGTTTATCTTGGTTCGAGCCTGTGAAGGTAATAGCTCTACTCGATCGCCTTGCGGTGGTGATTCTTGTTATATGGGTGTCTGAGGCGGTGTTTACAACTCAAGGCGGTAATGGTGATTCCTAGCTCGAGTCTGCTTTGTGTGTCTTTGTGTTCGTCTTCGTCTCTTTTGGAGCTCATCGTCCTTGGTCTTTATACTCCCTCTGCATAGCGGCGGGGAGCGATCCTTGGGAAGGGCCTTCGTGCACCTTGAGTGGCGGCAGAAGCGCCCCGAACTTGCCGCGACTCTTACTCATCCCGACCGCTCTCTCTGAAGCGCCGATCAAATGCTAGATCCGAAATCCTAGGGCGGACGGGGCTTGAGCGAGACCCGCCCGAGCTCGAGTCGTCTTGGTCGAGCTCGGGCACACAGCGCTCGAGGTCGAGCGCCTTGATCTTGCGCACCTGTGTCATGATCGGGGCCTTCCGAGCAGGGATCCGTTGACCGCCGCCGGCGGTCAAGGAGTTCGACCCTCGTCAACAAAAACAAACACGCATGAGTTCAAGATTCGTGATACAACAATTAGCAATATCGATAACACTTAAAGCATTTAAATCGGTCACATGCATACCTCTTATACCAAATTAACAAGTGCATCAAACAAAAAAACACTTGATTAATTCATTAACTGCATTGCTCACTCGTTATACATACCTCAGTAGTCAATATTGGATGAGTCCACGATTCGATCCATTCTTGACCTGTGAATTACCCTCAACACAAGGATTATCAGTTGCCATTCATAGTTAACAGTACCAAGTAATGCGTCAGGTGTAACCATAATACAACAATTTGTCGAAACCAATATGTTGACCACCACTCCTTGGCAACATCATGCAATGCGAGTATGCGTACATGCTCATATGCACCTTTCAAGGCCTATACCGGTATGGCTGAGTGCACACCCGTCGGTATGCACCCTCTCATTCCCCTCCATCCTGTGGAGAGTGCCTACTCTTACTGACTCGCTCTCATGCACTCGTGTGTATGGGACTACGAGGTAGGTCTTCCGTGCTCACTACGGGTGAGCACCGAGGCCCACATCAATATGGGACGCCTCCTCCATTATGAATGCACAAATGCAATAGACACAATTAAATGGCCACTACAATCATTTCTACCATTCCATATAAACATGCCCGGAAGTATGGATAACAGTCACATTCTCATATTCATGAATAACCATTCACAGTAATCTAATCAACCCAAGAATGAGACATAACAACAATTGTGTCATCTCAATTAGCGAGTGAGTCACAACCAAAAAGAATCTACATCGCAACACATTTATTTAGCCATAACCCAAAAGTGAAAGCCTCAACTAATCCTCATATCCATATATGATCATTCGCACTAGCTTAATCAAAATCATGAATAAACCAGGGCAATGTATCACATAATTTAATAGCACGAAGAAATTCCTCAAATATACTAACTCTAGAAATGACTTAATCATTTAAACCTTGCATCTAAGCACTCAACCCATTTTCAACAACGCTGTTGTACTTGCCTTAAACCGCGGGGAGTGGAGTGGCATGCGAAGAAGAGGCCACTCCTCCTGAAACCAGAAATCAAACACAAATACAAATTACCGACCAATCAATCAATCAATCAATCAATCATAACATTGGTTAAAACATTAACAATCCTTCCTGGAATTAGCTCTTCTTTTCAACTACGGCAACTCTGAACAACAGTTACAAAAACGATCCTAACTTTTGACCCTCTTACCCAATTTAAGTGAACTCAGATTCTAAATTGATTTTAAGAGAACACACTAACAACTCTCTCTAAATTAGGATTTTATGCAATACTATTAACAAATTAAGCTAATATACAACAACAGGTTCATAATCAAATGGCAGTAAATAATTCTTAACTCCTTTGAATTGAGCCAAACAAAATGTAATAAGGATCAAGTCACAGCATAATATTCACAATCATTACCAGGGTAAGAATAATATTACAGAAGCTCATACACAACTAACACACATATACATATCTCATTCCATAAACAACACCACATAAAGTCCTCAAGAACCTAATACTGATAAACATATACAACTGGCTGCATGTTTGGGTCGCTCAATTCCTTTTAATTCATTAGAGGGCAAACATATAGAACAACAGACATGGATATATAGATGTGTATAAAAATTTAGAAATGCATCGATTCTTGCATTTCCAAGCCCATTTCTCAACCTTGCACACTTAAATCACTGCAATGCATAACATAAACCTCCTAGCATTTCATCAAACACATGGCATGCACAAAGAAATCAAATACCAAACATGCAAGCAAATCTCCCCAAAACAATACCTTGCCTCTCTCTTGAATGAGGAAGAAGGCCAAGGGGAGGTGAGGGAGATTTCTTGTCGTTAATTCTTGGTCTTTGATTCTTCTTTGCCCATTGCAGCCCTCTTCTTCTTTGGTCTTTGATTCTTCTTCTTGCCTTGTTGATCCCATTATTCTTTCTTGGCGAAGGGAAAGGGGAAAAGGGCGCCGGGCAGGAGGGAGTCGAGGAGGCGACGAGCCATGAGGAGAGGCTGGAGGTCGCCGCCATGAAGGGAGGGGCCAGGGAGAGGCGCCAGGAGGAAGCTAGGGGAAGGGCGCAGGAGGGGACGCCGTAGGAGGAAGCTGGGAGGGCGGGAGGCAGGAGGGGCGCAGGCGGGGAAAAATGGAATCGGGAGGGAGACGACTGGGGCTTGGGGAAAAAGACAATGGCTGGCTCCCTTGGATGCTGTGGCTTAGGGTTAGGAAAAAAAATAAAAGCTGCACACAATTCTAGAGACCACAAATCCACATCTCCAAAGATTGAAATTTCAAAACTACGGCGAATAGAAAATCCTTTATGTAAAACTTGCCATAGAAAAATTACGGCTCGGGGAAATACCCTTTCCGATATGCATTCGGCATATCTCAAATCTCTTTGCTAAGATTCTTAAAACTACGAGACGACAAAACTTTTGCCCTTCTGAATAAATCCCTGAATTTAAGAAAACAAAAACAATTCCGGCCAAGAACTCTGGAAAAACGATCTGCGGTATTACAAGTCTATAGCTAGAATTAACCACAATGAGTTAATTTGGCTTTTCACAACTGATAGCTACCCTTAGCCGATTAGGAGCCAACCTAAATACTTGGGTGATACTTTTTTTAAGTATTTACCATTCATCACTTTAGAAAATACCACTCATTCTAGCGTTCCCAAAATATAAGAATTCCTATCTACAAGCCGATGAATTCTTTACGATCCTTCTCATGTTGGAGACCATTTGCAAAATCGGTTATCCTTAGAGTCAACAAGCAGTATAGTCTTCCAAACCAAATCGGCTTCACAAAATGACTTAGGCATCACCTTTTTATTGTAATCTCTTGCAGCTCTTGTCTTATTCTTCTTAAGCCGATCCAGCGTACTTAAACGTAATTATGCCAAGTCATCCAAATTATCAGTCATTAAATCCTTATAATCTTGAGCTGACAAACCATTTTGTATAGCCGTTCATATGGAGTCAATACTGATTTCCAAGGGCAACATAACCTCTTGTCCATAAACTAATTGATAAGGTGAAGTCGATAACTTTGTCACACCATGGTACGCAACCCAATAGGCCCATATCAACTTCGTTAACATCACATGCCAATTCCTCTGTTTTTCTTTAATTTTTCTCTTGATTAACTTTATCAATGTTTTATTTGATAACTCGGCTTGACCATTAGCCTGTGCATAATAAGGTGATAAATTCAGTAATTTTATACCCAAACTTCTGATAAAACCTTGAAACTCATCGGACATAAACACAATGCCCTAATCGGTCATAATAGTTTGTGGAATCCCAAACCGATGGATAATATGTTCTATACAAATCTGATGGTTTCAGCACTCATAACCTTTTTAAGTAGAATAGTCTCAACCCATTTAGAAAAATAATCAGTCACGGCCAATATAAATTTATGGCCTTTACTTGACGCAAAAAATATTTGTCATATCATATCTATCCCCTATCCTCTAAATGGCCAAGGCTTGATAATTGGATGCAAATCCGATGCTGGAGCCAATTATACGTTGACAAATTTCTGATAAGTCTAGCATCTTTTATAATATTTGAAACAATCTTCCAACATTGTTGGCCAAAAATACCCAAGACATTTTAAGAGCCATTTCATTTTGTGAGCCGATGTAACGACCCCATTTTTGCATAAAATATGAAAATGAGAATCTCATGTGGATACAGTGTTAGTCCCATGATCTGTGGCTAGTATGCACATTTACAACAATTAGAATCACAACCATACATCATATTATTTAAACGAAAGCTAATTATACAATGTTTTCATACAAATTAGAGTATTTAAATGTAGCGGTAGAAGAAGCAAAGTCTTGTAGTATGCCCATCCATCCAGTAGGCAACTGACAAGACATAAATATCTAGAAAGATTGCATTAAAGAGTTTCCCGCAACTTGCGATGAAAGGTATACTTTGGAGCTTCGTTTTCTTGTCCACCTAAAACAATAGATTAAGCAAGGTTGAGTACTTTCGTACTCCGCAAGACTTAAGGTGGTATTTACAAATGAAGTAATGCAAGTTAAGTCAAAGATGGCTTCTACGGTTAATTTGCATAAAGCGATATTGAATTTGTAAATCAAGTTATCATTTACAAAAGGAATTTGTAAAAGCAAGTTTGACTAATAAGAATAAATAAAGCATAAGTAATAACTCACTGTCCTCCATGACATGAGCTTCGAGATGTCTAATTTCCTGCCAACCCGTGGTATAATCATAATCTTTGCCAAAACAAGGAACAGTAAGTGAAAATCATCCTATTTTGAAAATAATAAAATAACTAATTATGTGATGTTGTTACCAAGTGCCCTTGACTGCGGGCGCGGCTAATCGATTAGGTTTATACTCTGCATAGGTGTACCGCTTTACCCACAAGTCACGACCTTTTCTTTTTGCCGTATGTTTCACGCACCTTTGACGTGTGGCTAGAATATTCATGACGAAAATCTTTACATTACCTATTCTAACTTTGTACCAGCCTGGTGATGTTAAGTCCTCACTATGGTGGCAGAAACACATATATATAAATATGGTATCATTCTCACAAAAATAGTCGGGCACCGTTTCTCCACATAGTAAGGCATACACCGTTGTTCCGATATGCATTTACCCACAGCTCGGTGTGGAAGCCCCTCACAAGCAAACCGAAATGGAATGCTTTTACTATCTCCCACCTACTAATGTACAAAGTTAATCTAGATAATTTAATTAGTTTAAGGCTGTCCCATACCAACACTTGTGGTTGTACGTGTTTCTTGGCTTGTAAGCAACCCATAGCTCAGTCCTTAATTCGACACAAGCGATACTTCTTCCTACATTACGTGCAAATCCATCTGCACATCAAGATTCACATATCCATACTTATCAAGGAAGTTCCATGAAGCAATAGGTATATCTACCAAAACCACAAAATTGCAAATTTATAGAAAATAAACACATACATAAAACATCTTGATAAACAAAGTGAAAATTAAATATTGGAATCAATATAATCAAAAGGGTGCTTACCTTGCTTAATTGTTGTTTACGACGAAGTCGTGGTCGTAGCTAACGGTGTCGACGATGATATTAATGACGTCGAATTCTACACATCGTTCAATGGAAATATAGCAAATAACAAAATTTAATAAGGGCAAAAAGAAGACAGATAATAAACCAAATAAGAACTTACTATAGAAAACAGACATGGTTTAGGGTTGTATGATATCAGGTTCTCGTGTTTAATCGAATATATATATTGTTAGCACTTGTATTACGAATTCAAAAGGCTAAAATTATGTATTCTTATATTTATAATTTTGAATTCAAGATGCAAAAATTATTTAGATTAATATAATTAAATATTAGTCACTTCGTTGTATGATATGTATGAACAGTACTTATTTCTTAATTAACTTTGTATAAAAATTAGTTTTGAATATGCTAGATCTGTTAAGTTAGGTTACTGATTATATATTCATGGTTTTTAAGAAGGTTCTAGTGATATGAATATCTTAATCTTTGATTTCTCATTTCTTATTAAGCTCGTTTACACATATTACAAATTTCAAAGATCATAATACTTAGGGTTATTTGGCTGATAGGATTTATATGCAGAGTATGATGAAATGAGGTTATTTCTTCAGAATAAGGTAGTCTATATATTGGGGGGGCATTCCCAAGCTAATTTTATAAATTTTAAGATTTAGACGAGACATCTTATTCATTGCTGAAATAGCTTATCTGGTATTAAGGTTATATTGGATTAGTAAGGTGTAGTATACAAGTAGTTCTTAGCACTACGTGTTTTTGCACGCAGGGTGGATTATACATGTTGGAATCTATGAAATAAAGCTACTGACTGCATTTACACTATGATTCTTGAGACACAAGTATATTAGCTGAAAGTTTCTTGTGCTCAACTATTCACATAGCATGCTTTTGACAACCTTAACACTGAAGGTTATTACACTAGCTTGATTTAGATGAAAAGCAAGTTGTAGTAAAGATATTTTTCTAGATTGTGATAGTCCACATCCTAAAAAACATTTTTGGGCTGTTCTTCACAAAATTTGTATTTAGACGAGTTGTTTTATGAGTTGCCGAAAAGGCTTAAATGGTCATAAAGTTGACGTTATACAGGATTGGATTTCGTTTTAAGTTTGCGACTAAATTAAACATGATTATTCACTCATTTTTCTGGCATTAGTAGGGTATGATCCTAGTAGTATTTTAGAACTGGTTTTGCATCATTTTGCTTTTGGCTGCGATGTTTTATATGCACCCAAAGAGTGAAGTCTTTTATGGAATCAATCCAAATTAGTTCTTTTTGCCAACTATCATGAGCTTGACTTCATGGATATTTTGGGTTAACTCTACCTGATTCCAATCACATTTTACAAGTATATTTAAATCCTTAAGTTCACTGATATCATATAGAAGCTTACTTTAATCTAAAGGTTAAATACTAATTATGATCTTTTATCACGATTTTTTATGTATCAAGCAGTCTGATCATACAGGGCATTCAGGAATTAGTCTTTCCTGTACTGGCATCTTTTTGAATTATTGGGCCATGTTATCATATGAGCCTAACATCCAAGACTTATGATAAACTTAATCTAAAATTAAATAAGCATGAAATGTTTTTGCATATGCAAACTATTGTTGTTGTTATTCAAAACATTCCAATAGTTAATAAACCATCTTCATGGTCATTCTGGAATGTATGCATCTATCCATACTACTATTAGTTATCATTCATATGCACATATTTACATTTGGGTCATATTTCATTCATAAGGCTAATTCCAAATCAAGTTCACTTCTTAAACATGTTGTTGCTGTCAAGTAACTTAGTTTCATGGTCCATTCTGCACATATACATGTGTATAGATATTACTGCTAGTTATTCAATATCCATGCATATACATATCTATTTCTTTTTTAACGGGGTCTCATTCTTATTCATGAAACAATTCAAGTCCAGATTATTTCTTAAGTGTTTTAGCATACTCAGGTAATCTACTAACATAATAACATTTAGAAATCAATTCTTCTCATTTTGGCTTTCTTTTGGATAAACTATGTATTTTTGAATATTTATAGTATTGCAATTAACCTTTATTACAAAATGACTCAAACACATATGAAATTCAAATTTTTTTATATATTTGGGTTCCTGGAAGTATAAGGATGTCATCAAAAGTTGTTTCATTTAATTCCGAGTTGGTTTGCAACATTTTTGTGTATAGCATATATTTAGTCCTTTACTTTAATTTGAATTTCAAACTCATCCAGTAATCTTTTTCAAAATGTTTTTGCATATTCTGAATGTACTTGATTTTTGATGAATTTATAAATTTGTTTCATCTTATTTGGATTAAAAATGTGAAAGATATGCATATATGAATTTGGCTTGGTTTTAAGAAATCCAGAGAAAATAAATGTGCCTTCCTTATACTGAAAGCAGATTTTCATTTTTGCTGGTTTTCTTTAAAACACTGACCAACAAACAGTGGGGAACTGAGTCTTGATGTTGTGTGAGGAGGGAGAGGTGACTATGAGATGGTGGCTGTCGTGGGGGTCCTGCAAGTCATCCTCACCGAACAGGGGTCTCACCTTCGTGGCTTGCCGCCGGCGAACCAGCTCCGGGGAGGTTTAGCCACTGGTGCGGTGAGCACTAGGGAGCTGAGGCGCACCCATGGATGGTACCGATTCAGCTGGAGGTGCTGCCACCGAGATGGAGCGATGGTGGCCATGGCCGAGTAGGGGAGAAGAAGAGTGAATGCATTTTAGTTCGAATCAGTAGCAATTTAGGCATCAAGGACTTCTAAGAGTCCCATTTTTGTGGTTAATACATTTAGTAACTTACCAAATTACCTTGCCACCGATGACTATGTTCAGGGAAGATGAGCAAAAGGGGTGTCGGTGTTTCGTAAACCGGCAAGTAAATTTGTAAGTATAGGGGCCGCGCGTTCCCTCTCCTTGAATGGTTAGACGAAGGGAGTCCAAGATGTATACTGGTTCGGGCCGAATATCCCTACGTCCAGTTCGTGGTGGTGGTTTTGTATTGCTCGGGGTGAGGTGGATTACACGGTGTTTACAAGCGAAGGCAAAAGGACTGGCCTTAAGCGCCTTGTCCGAGTAAGATGAGGGGGAGCTGTGTGCTCGGGGGAGTTCGGATGCTGGCTCAGATTGGGATGAATCAAATTGAATAGAATCGAATGCCCTTTCCTGGGGGCCCTGCTCCCTTTTATATAGGCGGGAGAGCAGGTTACACGGGAGTTTGGAAGAGAAAAAGTAAAGTGCCTTCGCCGGAGTCGGTCATCGATCTGGCGATGACCGCTCCTCGTCACCCACGTCTGGGTTGGTACACATAGCGAGCAGCGTTCCGTCAGGAAGGGGCGCACCTGCTCTCTGTGCGCCTGTCAGGTACTAACGTCGTTACGCTGCGCTCTGGTACCGCCTCGGGACGGAGCGCGTCTCTCCACTGTGCATGACGGGGGTGAAGGGATAGGTGCTTGACTTCGGCGGCCCCCCGGGCCACCTTGGGAAGGAGCCACCTGCCCCAGCATGGCCGTCGTGTCCACGGGGCAGGTGACCAGCTTGAGGTCGACCGGTGACGTGGTGGAGGCCGCTGAGTCAGAGCTCGTCTGGGATCCGACCTGAGGCCAGGTCGGAGGCTGCGGGGACATCCGACCTGTGGCCAGGTCGGAGCCTGCGGGGGCGTCCGACCTGCGGCCTGGTCGGAGCCTGCGGGGATGCCCGACCTGCGGCCAGGTCAGAGTGCCCCTGGCGGTCTTGATCGGGGTCGAGGGTCCTTCGTGGCCCAACAAGGCCTTCAGCCAGAGCTGAGCCCAAGACGGCCCATTTGGAGTTCCAGCCAATATTCAGTGATAATCCCATCTGTGAGGGACGGGGACTTTGGTGATACCCCCTCCAGCACTCTGCATCGCTGCCAGTCTCGCCGCCATGTCCGAATGACTGAGAGAGAGAAACGATCTTGAAATAGATGTATACCTTGCTGTGGGGTACCCCCTGGTATAAGTATTCGTCAGTAGCCCCCGGGGCCGTCTTGAAACACGCGCGTTCCTGGATGGGCCCACCACCTTCGGTGGCGCAATCTCTTCGCATGCATGGCAACGCTTCAGCTTCTCATGCCCCCATTTATTGGGAACCGTTCGGCTTCCGCGCCTTAAGCATATATAAGAGTGGTACGGTTACAGGAGTTGGAGGAGTCATCTGCCTTACGGATTTTTGACCGCTTCGCAATACTTGTTTTCTTTTATGGCTTCTTCCCGCTCCTCTTCTCCCAACGACGAACCGTTGGTATTCGGTTTTGGAGACGAGGATCCGCCGACGCCGACGGACGAGGAGGCCTTTCTCATGGAGCTTTGGGATGACTTCGAGCTCGCCCAGGCCGAATGGGCCGAGCAAGATGCCACCGCCCGCGATGTCGCCGCCGTCGATGCACTGATCGACATCGTTCCGAAGCTTGCCAAGGCTAGGGATGCCCTCATCGAGGCGGTTCGGCATGCGCGCGGCGCTTAGATTGTTGCGCCATCTTGATGTCTTCACGCTAGTTTGTAATGATGCGAGTAGCAACTATATGTAACTCGCGCACCATATAAATGCCACTAGCTTTTGTCTGTTGAGAACTTTTGTCCGTGCGATTTCTTGGATCTTAGCCACAGCGCCGCGTAACGAAGCAACGGGTTCTTTGGGGTGGCCACCTTGGTCGGCCTAGCCCGACCGACTTGGTCGGCCGGTCTCGGCAAGGTCTTGTGGCCTTGCCGGTGGAGTCTGAGAGCCCTGAGTAGGTCGGAGAGCTGGTCGGGGGGTTACTTTGGTCGGCAAAAATCCGACTGGGTGAAGCGAGTGGACTCGGTTGTTCCCGAGCCCCCGAGTAGATCAGAAGGCTGCTTTGGTTGGCGGAGCCCGACCGACTTGGTCGGCCGGTTTTGACCGGGTGCGTGTGAGCAGGTGGGTGTAGCCCCCGAGCCCCCGAGCAGGTCGGAGAACTGGTTGGGGGTTTACCCTTGCTAGCTGAGCTTGACCGACTTGGTCGGAGGGGCCTGGCTCGACACCGTTTTGATCGGCGCGGACGCCCAGATGCCTTTAGACAAGGTTCTGGTATCCGAGCGCTAGTTTTACGTCGTAGCTGGACACGGCCTTAGTCGGCAGGGATGCCCAGATGCCTCAGCGAGGTTCTGGTTTCCGAGTGCTTGTTTTATGTCGTAGCTGGACGCGGCCTTAGTCGGTAGGGATGCCCAGATGCCTCAGTGAGGTTCTGGTTTCTGAGTGCCCGTTTTACATCGTAGCTGGACGCGGCCTTAGTCGGCAGGGATGCCCAGATGCCTCAGTGAGGTTCTGGTTCCCGAGTTCTCGTTTTACGTCGTAGCTGGACGCGGCCTTAGTCGGCAGGGATGCCCAGATGCCTCAGCGAGGTTCTAGTTTCCGAATGCTCGTTTTACGTCGTAGCTAGACGCGGCCTTAGCCGGCAGGGATGCCCAGATGCCTCAGCGAGGTTCTGGTTCCCGAGTGCTCATTTTCGTCGTGGCGGGCGTGGCCTTAGTCGACAGGGATGCCCAGATGCCTCAGCGAGGTTACGGTTTCGATCTTGTTTTACGTTGTAGCTGGACGGGTTAGTATGGCTGGTTTTACGCCGGAGCTAGGCGTGCTTGTAAGGCTGGTTTTACACTAGAGCTAGGCGTGCTTGTAAGGCTGGTTTTACGCCGGAGCTAGGCGGAGGGCGTCCATCCCGAGTCCTCGTCAAGCGAGGCTATCTGCGAAGAGTGGCATTGTTTGTCCCGTATCGCCCGTCGCGGTGTGGGACCTGGAGGTGGTGAGGAAACACGTGTTTACCAAGCGTAGGTTTGAACACCGTGCTCGTGGATCAACTAACGGGTTATACGAGTGGGCCCTGGAGATCCCTCCCAATGGGGATCTTTTCGAGTGGACGATCCCTGCGCCGGGTGTCCGACCCGCTGGGGGCGACCCATAAGAAACCTTTCTTTACTTGATCCCGTATCGGACCCTGAGTTGTGCACCGACCCGGAGCGCAGCTGGCTGCCACCCATCGATGGGTTCTGTGGGAGAGTGTGAAGTATGGTCTCGGACACGAGTTAAGGCGATTGGATCATCCGCCAACCCAACTCGAGGCCCACTAGGGGCTCGCCTTGTCCTCGCCCCTCGCTCGTTTTGCCTGCTGGGGCGGCTTGAGGTCCACTTGGTGGATTAGGCCTTTGGAACCCGCAGCGCTAGGCTAGTCATGGGTGTGAACTATCGAGCTCTCTCGCCACCTTGAGGCTGCAGCGGCCTGGTGGGCTTTTCATACCTGCTTCGTTCTGGTCGACCCGGCCCAGCGGCGGAGATCGAGAGGTCGCAGGGCGCGTCACCCGGAACGGCGCCCTGATGCTTCTGCTGGTATTTAATGCGCGTGAAGGCAATTAAATGCGAAGCGAAATGATTGGGAACCGATACGTCTCACCAGCGGCGCGGCGTGGCGCTCTGATGGGACGCACGACGCTTCAACCGAAGCGGTGTCCACTTGACTGGCGTCCGCTCGGTCGATGCTTGCTCGGCTGGTGCGTGTTCGGCTGGTGCCTGTTCGGCGCCTATAAATTCGGCGTGGGGGGGCGATTGGGCGAGTTCTTCGCGTTTGCTTTCCCTATCTCCTCGCCTTCTTGCCTGAGAAGAAAGAGCAAAAAAGCCAGAGAGTTCTTCACCTTTCCCCTTCTCCCACCTTTTCGCGTTTCCCACCTCTGGAGATGTCACGGCCTGAGTGCTCCGCCCAGTCCAGCCGCGCGCAAGGCTTGGAGAAGAAGGGGTTCCTCCCCCCGCAAGATGCCTCGCGGTGGAGGGTGCCGACGGGGGTCGCGGTCCCCGCTCCCGCCGCCGACGAGATCGTCGTGCCCGCCTCGTTCTACGAGCGCGAGTTTAGGCTCCCGCTCCACTCGTTCGTCCGCGGGCTGCTGCACCATTACAAGGCCGAGGTGCATCAGCTCAACCCTAATGGGGTGCTCCACATCGCGGTCTTCATCACGTTGTGTGAGGCGTTCTTGGGGATCGATCCCCACTGGGCGCTCTGGAAGCACTTCTTCCATGCCCGGCCGAGGAAAGACCAGACGGCGGACACTCTGGCGCTCATGGGCGGCATAGCCCTCCAATTGCGCCCCGGCCGCGCAGCGGGCTACGTCGACTTGAAGCTGCTGTCGTCGAATCTGGGGTGGCACCCCGAATGGTTCTATGTCCAGAACCTGGGAGGCAGCGTCCTGGCTTTTACCGGTCGGCACCCTAAGGTGAGGTCCGAGTGGGCCTGGGGGCCCGACAAGAGGGAGAAGAACAAGGTGGAGGTGATCGTCGAGCAGATCGAAGCCCGTAAAGGCGGGGCTTGGCCGCGATGTCGTTGTGCGCATTCATGAAGATCGCGTCCGGCCCCTCATGGGCGAGGCGCCCCATGTTCGATGCAGGGGGCATCCGATCCCATGAGGATGGTGGAGACAGAG
The DNA here is from genome assembly GCA_036346375.1 of Guadua angustifolia. NCBI lineage: Eukaryota > Viridiplantae > Streptophyta > Magnoliopsida > Poales > Poaceae > Guadua > Guadua angustifolia. The sequence continues at coordinate 44,495,838 of CM070512.1, forward strand.
CTCGCCGCGTCGGAGGTGGAGGCTAGGGTGGCCGCCGTGTTGGTTGGGAGTGCCACCGTGGTGGCGGGTGGCCGCCCCGAGCCTTTTTCGGCACAGAATCCCCCAGATTTGGTAAGCCGAGCGATTCTTTTCCCATTTTCTTCCTTCTTCCTCAGCCCTTAGCATATCGTCCGACCAGCGCCTTTGTGTTGCCCAGGGATTGGCCGGGATGGTCTCCCGGGCATTGCTGCCGGGGGAGAAGGCGCAGAGAGCTGAGGCCCACGCGCCGGTCGCACTACAGGAGTCTGCCCACAAAAGGTGGAAGGAGGTGAGGAGGAAGAAGAAGGAGGAATACGTCTGGCCAGTCAGTCGCCTTGATGAGGAGGTCTCAAGTCGACCGCCATCGTCTGATCGATCCGGAGTCGTCCTCGAGCGACAGCAACGGCGACAGCAGTGGCGACCCGTACGGCAGTGGCAGTGGCGACCCGTTCGACTTTGAGCCGCTAGCTGGCGGTAGCAGACGAGTGTCGGCGCTAACGCTTCTTTGTCGTTGAGACCAGTGGAGCCGTCGAGCGGACACGTCCTGAGGAAGCGTAAGGCGACTTCGCCCGCAAGGGGGCAATGAACAGAGCAGCGGCCGCGCGCTCGCTTCAGCGTGAGTTCGCATTAGGGTAGCAATGACGGTGAGGGTCGGCGTCGTCTCTGACCGGCGTGATCGAGGCATCGGCCGAGAGTTATCTGTGGTGAAACCAGCGGACGTCGAGTGCATGAGCGGAACTAGGACCGCCGCAAGAGGAGAGGGTCTCGGAGGAGCTGGGGCGCGAGGAGGTTCTGGTGCCCCCTGGAGGGTCGGGGTCTCGATCGGTGGCCGAAGGAGACGAGGGAGAGCTCCCGCCGCCACCGCTGAAACCTGCGCTTTGGCGTGGTCTTTGGGAACTGTTGTGACCTGCCCGCGTCGCGCCAGGGCCAGCGGAGGGGGCGGTCCGGACGTTGGAGGTGGTCCCTGCCTGGCCACGGGAGGAGTCACCGCGCGACCCTCATAGCGCGACTTCTTTGAAACCACCGGGAGTCCACCAGACGCCTTTGCCTTGTCTGGCCGCGGCAAAGACAACCCGGTATCAAGCCGTTGTTCATTCACGCGGACGGCGCGAGGACGGAGGCGTGGGGGCCTTCCGGGATGGCGCGCAGCTGGTTGAGGCTGAGGTGAGCCAGATCCAGAAGGGTCTAGGCCTCGCCCTCGAATCTGCTGAAAGGGCGCTGAGCGCTGTCTCCAAGGGAATCCGCCCGATCGGCGCGGTAAGCCAAATCAAGCCCCATCCTTTGCTTTTGATGAGTTTCAGTGGTCGGTGGGCTGATAGGGTGTTCATGTTTCGCAGAACCTGCAGGCCCGATCGGGGGAGAAGTCGAAGTTCCTTCGGGACCTGTATGGTCTGAGGATGGCAGCCGAAAATGAGGGCGACCGTCTGCGCTCCGAGCTGCATGACGCTAGGAAGCCTTGGCACGCGAGCGAACGGAGGCAGCGGGGGCCCGCCGGGAGCTGGATAAGTTCTCCAAGGCGCTGCTCGAGGAGTGTCGGATAACCAAGTCCGGGGAGACGAGGATATCCGAGCTTGAGTCTCTCCTGGCGATGGCCAATAGCGCCAAGGACGCCGTCGTCGCCGCGGAAGAAACCGCGCAGTCGGAGGTGACCCGCCTCCGAGGTGAGCGCGACCAAGCTCAGGAAGAGTTGGACTCTGCGAGGAGGGACACCGCGCGCGACCAAGAGGCCCAGGCTAAGGCCGAGGAGGATCTCCAGCGTCAGACGGCCTCCGCGGCTGGTATGCAACCCGATGCTGGTTTAGTTTCCGCGATCGCAGATCTCCGGGCACACTTTTTGATATTGCTTCGATCTGCAGAGTTGCAGAAGAATCTCTGCGACACCGTGGAGGCGCGGAAACTGGTGGTGGAGGAGCGTGACGCGTTGGCCACGTCGCGGGAAGTGGCCCTGTCGGCGAAGGAGGCAGCGGAGAAGGAGCTGTCCGAGCTGACCGCCGAGCTGGCGACCCTTCGGAGGGTCAGTCGGGAGGTCTGCGACCGGGTGCTCGGGACTGCCGCGCAGGGTCCGAGCTCTCTTGTCGCCGCGTTAACCCACATGCCGGAGCACGTCGAGCGTTCGGTGAGCAAAGGGGTCGTCCTCGGAGCTTCTTCGGCGCTCGTCAATGTCATCTCCTACTATGACGGTATCAGCCTTGACGCCATTAGTAGTGGGATCACCACGGACCGGACGGATGAGGAGATCGACAGGTTTGAGGACGAAGTCGACCCGCATGCCCGAGTGATCGCCGGCCGGATATCGTCGCAGAGCGCCCTCCACCATCAGTAGAGGGAAAAAGTTAGATGTTTCAATTTTTGTAATGTAATAACTTCGTCATGTGATGAACTGAAGCTTGTTTTAACGTTCTGGCCAGTCGGGCCATTCTGTAGGTTCGACTTTATCCTTCGCACTTCCCTGAGGTGATAAACATTTGACGACCATAGCTTTAAAAACCGCGGGGGTTGTATAAGAGTAGGTCGGTGTGTTAACACCTTTGAGGAAAGCTCAAAAAGCGAGGACTTAAGCAAGCGTTCATTACTTTTCGACACGGGAAAGGTGTTCCCGACCAACTCGAATCACGCCGCCGCAGTACTTCCTTCTCTGTGAAGCACTACTTCCATAGCCGTAGCCATTGGGGTGTAGGCCGTAGCACTTGGGTCGAAAGGGTTACCGCTAGGGGGGAACCGAGTAGTCAGTCGGGTCACCGACCCATGTGAGTGTAGGAACTTGCAAGCACGAATTGTTCATCTGACGAAACGTTCATTCGCACTTGATACGGGAAAGGAGTGTTCCCGACCAACTACGAATCGCGCCGCACAGGTACTTCCTTCTACCACAGTACTACCCATAGCGTGATTGTTGGGAGGTGGTAGTAACGCAGGTTGAAAGGGTTACCGCTAGGGGGGAACCGAGTAGTCAGTCGGGTCACCGACCCGTGTATGTGCGTGAACTTGTAGCCCCCGAGCGGTGCATGGGGACCAAGCTTGTGGTCATCGCGCAGCGCTTGAACTCGGGGGAGTGGAAAATGGGTGCGAGAATAAGAAAAAGTTTCAGGGATAGAGTCGCCTTAACTTTTTTATTCCCCGTGTTGGAGACATCGTGGCTATTGGGCCCGTCGCTCAACCTTCCATCGGGACAGCGAGCTAATGGGCCTTTCGCCACCTCGGGGCCGCTGCGGCCCGTCCAGGCCTTTCTTCGGTATGGCGGTGCGACCGGTCCAGCTCAGGAGCCGAAACCGAGGGGTTGCGCCACGCCCTATCCGAAGCGATGTCCTTCCGCCCCCTGCCGTCCCGTCGCATTTAATTCACAGCGGGCGGAGTGGAAAGGATTTAATGTCGGCCCATCGCGTCGCGTCCTGCCAGGAGTGGTTTTAATGCGCGTGCGGCGCTTCGCCCGGGGCGACGCCCGCTTGGGCCGCTCCATCCCGCCTCTATAAATTTGGCATGGGGGTGGGAGAGCGACCACGCCCAGCATTTCCTTTGTCTCTCTGTCCCCTCGCGCTCGTCTCCGACCCTTTGAAGAGCAAGATGACAAGCGGAGGGCGTGATGCTGCCAGTGATCGGAGGGCCAGTAAAAGGCCCCGCACCGACACCGGATCGTCCGCAGCCGCGGTGAGGGGTGGGCTCACCTTGCCCTCGTCGACCTTCCGCATCCGGAATCCTCTTCCGGGGTAAGTTTCCTTTGCTTGGCCTCGGGATGGCTTTGATTTCTTCTTACTGACGTTGGGCTACTTCTTCTCTCTTCCAGCGCCTCTGGCTCGAGTTCGAGCCCATGGGCTGCTGGCCAAGCCGCTTATTGGGAGGCGGGCCGCCACCGTCTTTGCGACGAGGGCGGGCAATCGGCATGACGGCCTGCCTGCCGTGTGGTGGAAGCCACCACAGTGGCTCGAGCCGAAGCGGCCGCCACTCGAGAAGCGGAGGTGTTAGCCCAAAGGGCTCGGGCTGGGCAGCAGGAGGAGCTTCGCGAAGATCTTGTGAGGCGTCAGCAAGCTCGAGGCGCGAGCCGCCGAGGAAAAGCTTCGCCAAGGCAGCGAGGAGGCGGCGTCGCGGCGGGCTCGGGCCCAAAGCGAGGAAGAGCTGGCTGGCTGCATGAGGAGCGGCGGTCTCGTGCGAGGCCTTCTTTCCATGCTCAAATCCGACCCTCTGAGAGCATGGCGTGAGCTGGAGCCATTGGGGGTGAAATTTGGATGAGCCGTTGGAGGCGTCTTTGCGCCATGATCGCCCTTAACCTCCCAGCGGCCGAGCATACTGGTGACTGCCAGCGCCTTGAGCGCGGCGCACCGTTCGCGAGGCGCGGAAGATTTGCGTCGGCGTGGCGAATGCGTCTTGGCTTATTGCGCCAACCGCGACGTCTCCTTCGACCCGATCACGACCGTCGCCGAGATCGAAGGCGACGCAGGCCAGGAGCGGGCCAGAGTGCGGGCGGCGGCGGAGAAGGTGGCGGGACTAGGCGATGTCGTTGTGGCGATGTGACTCGGCAGCAGCAGCGCCTTTGTTTGAAACCAGCAAGGCGCCGCATCTAATTTTTATACATGTGGTGTAATTATCGACGATCGGGATCGCCGACCGCAAGAAATGAGTTAGAAGTCGGTGTGATCACGGGACTGGTGCGCTTCACTTAGTCGGAGGAAAAGTATGGGCGCGGTTATGGTGGGAGTGAGGCGACAACGGCGGAGGCGAGATTTATCTTGGTTCGAGCCCTGGGAGGTAATAGCTCTACTCGATCGCTGCGGCAATTCTTTTAGCTAATTCGAGTCTGAGGGTGTTTTTGCGGCTCAAGTTCAACAATGGCTAAGTCTAAGCTCGAGCTAGGCGCGTTGTGTGTTGTCTCGTCTCGCCCCAAAATTTGTGTTCCCTAGGTTTTATACCTCCTCGGCCATAGCCGAGCTAGATTCAGAAGTGGCCCTCGTGCATGTTGAGGGCAGCGATGCTTGCCCGATCTTGTTGTGCGCATCCACCTCTGCCTTACGACCCGCGCCTTGAGCAACGTCGGTCAAATGCTTGATCCAAAATCCAAGAGGCGGATCGTGGCTTGAATAAAGGCCCTTGGGAGCTCGAGGTCGGCGAGGCCGTGCTCAGGTCTAAGCGCTCTAGGTCGGCGCCTTAGCACTTATCTAGGTCGAGATCGGGGGCCTCTCGAGCTCGGGGTCAGATTGACAGCGCCCGACCGGTCAAAGGGCCTTGACCCTCATCGATAATGTTTATATAATATGTATTTTGGGAACTTTGTTTGATATCTTGCATTTCCCCTTTGTGGTGAGCACTCGCTGAATGACCGTAGTCCTTAGGAACCGCTAGGGTTGTTTGAACGTAGGTCGGAGCGCTTGTCTTTCAAGGGAAACACAAAGATAGCAAAAACTTAGCAGCTCAAAAACGTGTCCCTGATCAACCAAGGACCACTCCGCACGGGCACTTCCTTTTCCCGCAAAGTGCTACTTCGCAACCGTAGCTGCTGGGGCGTAGGTCGTAGCACTTGGGTCGAAAGGGTTACCGCTACGGGGGCTCGCGATGGCCGGTCGGGGCGCCGACTTAGACGAGCATGCGAGCGAGAGCCCCCGAGTGGCGCACGAGGATCAGGAGGTGGTCAGCACGTGGCGCTTTGACCTCGGGGGACTTGGTGGAGACACGAAAATAAAGAAAAAGTTTTAGGGATAGATTCTCCTTAACTTCTCAATATTCCATGCGTTGGGCACAATGTTGCCATCGGCATCTTTGAGTCGAAAGGTGCTGGGTCAAAGGACCTCTACGACGGTGAAGGGCCCTTCCCACGGAGGGGACAAATTGTGCCTGTCCTTGCTGGATTGGACCTAGCGCAGGACAAGGTCGCCAACGTTGAAGGACCTTCCGTGGACCTGCCGGCTGTGGTAGCGTCGCAGCGTCTGCTGGTACTTGGCCGATCGTAGGATGGCCACATCACGCACCTCGTCGAGCTGGTCGATGGCATCTTGTTGCGCGTCGAGCCCCCGAGTCTTGTCGAAGGCTTGTAGTCTTGGGGCGCCGTACTCCAGGTTGGTCGGCGGGGCGGCTTGACACGAACACCGGGAAAAATGGTGTAAACACAGTCGGCCGAGGTCGGTGTGGTCGCGAGCTCCAGAGAACAGAGGGCAGCTCGGTAGCCCATCGTCCCACAATTTCTTGATCGGTGAAGATTCGCGGCAAACACTTGGAGGATCATGCCGTTCACCCGCTCGACCTGGTCGTTGGTCCGCAGATGGGCTACGGCAGCCCAGTCGACGCGGATGTTGAAGTCGTCGCAGAACTCAAAGAATTCTTTCCCCGTGAACTGCGTTCCGTTATCGGTGATGATGGAGTTCGGGACTCCAAACCGATAAACGATGTCGCGAAAGAAGTTGGCCGCCTGCACCGAGTTGATGGTGGCGACTGGCTTGGCTTCTATCCACTTGGTGAACTTGTCCACCGTGACAAGCTGGGTGGTCAAGCCCTCGGCCACCTTATTGAAGGGCCCGACCAGCTCGAGTCCCTAAACGGCGAATGGCCAAGTGATGGGGATTGTCTGCAAGGCTTGTGCTGGAAGATGTGTCTGCCGGGCAAAGAACTGGCACCCTTCGCAGGTGCGAACAATTTGCTCGGCGTCGGCCACGGCGATTGGCCAGTAGAAACCTTGGCGGAAGGCTTTCCCCACGAGGGATCGCGGTGCGGCGTGGTGGCCGCAGACACCGCCATGGATGTCGGCGGTTGCTTCCTTGGTGCGCAGAATGCGCCACGGAGGACTCGGAGGAACTCCTCTTGTAGAGGTCTTCTCCGACCAGGACGAAGGATTTCGCCCATCGAGCAAGGCACTGGGCCTCAACTGGGTCGGCTAGGAGCGATCCGTCAGTCAACCGGTCGATGAAGGGCTTCCTCCAATCGGTGTTAGCGACCAGCACGTTGTGAACTGACCCAGACGACTCCGCATCCGACCGTTCGCTAGTCGAAGCGGTTGCGCCCGGAGAGTAGGTCGGCTGCTCAGCCAGTGAGTCCAGTCGGATGGAAGGTTTATGGAGGTCAGAGACGAAGATCCCTGGCGGGACCGGTCCCTTGCCGGAGGCGAGGTTAGGTAGGTAGTCAGCCTCACCATTGTAGCGTCGATAGCTATGGTGAAGCTTGAAACCCTTGAACCTTTCCTCGAGCTTGTGCACCTCCCGGTAGTATGCTGCCATGCGAGCGTCACGAGGCTACGTGGCCTTCATGACTTGGTCGACGACAAGCTTGGAGTCGCCGTGTACGTAGAGTCGGCGCGCGCCGAGGTCGGCGGCGATCCGGAGACCATTGACGAGTGCTTCGTACTCGGCGACATTGTTGATTGCGTCGAAGTGTAGCCGGATGGCGTACTGGAGCTTGTTCCCGAGCGGGGAAACAATGACGACTCCAGCACCCGCTCCATTCTTGGTGTAGGACCCATCAAAGTACATCGTCCAGTACTCGGAGTCTTCGAGCGCCGGTGGCGCCTGGGCTTCGGTCCACTCGGCGACGAAATCGGCCAAGACCTGTGACTTGATCGTCGTCCGGGGGACGTACGATATGTCGAGGCCGTTGAGCTCGAGCGCCCACTTGGCTATTCTCCCGGAGGCGTCGCGGTTGCGGAAGATCTCGCCGAGTGGCGAGGAGGTCACCACGGAGACGGGGTGCTGGTCAAAGTAGTGGACCAGCTTTCGCTTCGCGATGAGCACCGCATAAAGCAGCTTCTGTACCTGCGAGTACCAAGCCTTGGACTCGGAGAGTACTTCGCTGATGAAGTACACCGGCCATTATACCTTGAGCACATGGCCTTCTTCGGCTCGCTTCACAACAAGTGCCGCGCTGACGACCTGGGTCGTGGCGGCTATGTAGAGGAGAAGCGGTTCCCCGTGCGGGCGACAAAGACGAAGGCGAAGTCGAACGCCCGGATCGGTTGAGGGCTTCCTAGGCTTCCTGCGTCCAGCTAAAATGATCAGATTTCTTGAGCAGCTTGTAGAGCGACATTCCGCGTTCGCCTAGACGAGACACGAAATGGCTCAAGGCTGCAAGGCATCCTGTCAGCTTCTGGACTCCCTTTAGGTCGCTGATCGGGCCCATCTTCATGATCGCGGAGATCTTTCCCCAATTGGCTTCGATGTCGTGCTCGGAGATGATGAAGCGAATAGCTTTCCCTTGGGGACCCCGAAAACGCATTTCTCGGGGTTGAGCTTGATGCGAAACCGTCGGAGGTTCGCAAAAGTCTCCTCCAAGTTGGCGACGAGGTCGTCGGCCTTCTTAGTCTTGACGACAATGTCATTGACGTACGCCTCGATGTTACGGCCGATTTGGTCGTCGAAACACGTTTGCATACATCGCTGGTATGTAGCACTCGCGTTCTTTAGACCAAATGGCATCATTATGTAACAAAACGAGCCGAACGGAGTGATGAAAGAAGTCGCGAGCTGGTCGGACTCTTTGTAACATCCCAATTTTTGACTTTTTAATTATTTAATATTATTTTATTGCAATTTATGATTTTTGTGAATTTTTTGGATTTATTTGGATTTTCTGAGATTTATTGGAATTATTTTGAATTTAAATATATTGCCTTTTGTCAAGAAATAATTATAAAAAGAAAAGTTTAAAATAAAGTTTTGTCAAAAATATTTTAATTAAGTCTAGAATGTTTTAAAGTATTTTTGGAATTTTTCTTGGAATTTTTATGATATTTTTGTTACCCCAAATAAATCAAATGAATTTCCTTATTTATTTTAATTAAAAATCCTGGAGTAAATCGAGGTGAACAGTACTGGGCTCGGCCCAGCACTGTGCGTCATTCGGCCCACTACTGTGCGTGCATCGCTCAACCCAGCTTCGGCAGGCTTGATCATTGACCGTCAGATTGCCATCCAAGGGCCTTCATCAACGCGCGTAAGTCATGAAACCCTAAAGCGTCTCGGACGTTGGATTTCAATCGCACGGTCTTCATCAGATCTTTCCGGTTCGGAACCCATCTTCTATCCGGGCCGTCGGATCAAGATCGTGCGGTCGTGGGTCATCGTGTCTGAGTCGAACTGGCGCCGCCGCCATCTCCGAGTCGAACTCGCCGCCGCCGTCAAACCTTCCATGTTTTCCGCGCCTTGCCGGGTATTTAAGGACCCTAGGCCCTTCACGAGGATCCCGATCGGCCGCCTCTTTTCCTGCGGCCAAATACCGAGGAGAACCGTAGTCTTCGCGCATGCTCGTCGGAGTACCAAGGAGCTTCGCTGTGCCATTGCCGCCATTAGGGAGTCTCTTCCGCCGCACCGAAGCCGGATTCGAGGTCGTCGCATTGTGCCGCGTCCACGTCGCCACTTCTTCCTCGCCGGAACAAGCCGAAACGCCATCGGGTGGGTCGTCTTCCCCAAGCCCAGTGAACCCGCGCCGCCGCACTGCCATCGACGGAGCCGAAGCACACCAACCGCCGGATCTCCATCGGAGCGCCAGGAACAAGCCACGCCGCCTCGGTGAATAGCGAACCACGCGGGTAAGTGTTAACCGTTGGATTTAGATCGGGCGGTAGGGATCGGGCCACGCCAGTTGGGTCAACAGTAAAGGCCTCGGTTAAGGATAGCCGTCGGATCATAGATGGAGGGCTACGGTTGAGCCGCGTCATTTAAGTGCACAGTAAAGTACTTGGGTAAGCGTCGGTCGTCTGATTTAGATCGGATGGCTACGGTTTAGCCACGTGTTAGATTAATCAATAGCCATTAGATGGATATTCATCGGTCCAGATTATGCCACGTATTGCCCGTACCGACTTGGCGCCATGCTGACATCAGCTGACGTCATAAATCCGGATTTTTCCTTATAAAAATAATTTTATTAAATTTAGAAATTCAATTTAATTTATTTTCGAACTTCTAAATGCTATAACTTTTGCATACGAACTCCGATTTAGGTGATTCAAATTCCTAAAAATTTGTAAAATTGAGATATATCTAATGGTGATTTTTATTTGAATTTTTGAGTTCATTTGTTCTTTGGTTTTGGTGTTTATTTGCTATTTTCTTCTCGATTCGCGTAGATGTTGAATTGTGCGAGGCTTCGGAGGAGGAATTTTCAACTCAGGAACAATCCTTAGACCAAGACCAGGAGCTTAAGTAAGGCAAGTTGTGCTTTAATCATGTTGCACCCAAGTTTGCAAAAATTACTATTTTGATTTACCTTATTGCATGATATTTTATGTGTATAAATGTTTTTAACTTAACTTTGGGATTAGTTAATATACCCTTTGAATTACACCCTACCTTGTTATTTGTATGCCATAATCCACTTGTTACCTTAGGTTGGTTCACTATAGTTGGTTAATAATGAAATCAACATGGATGGTTAGAACGGAATAGAATTGCTTAGCCATGCCACGTCATCACATGTACATGAAATGTTGATTATTAATTTTGACTAATGGAATATGGAACCATTATGTTAATTTGTGTGTCATGTGTAGTCACACAAAGAGATTGAGTTGTCGTGGCGAGGAGGTCACACAGCGATGTTGATTTGTGAGTAGCACATGATGCTTGGTAACCAACCGGGAGGTAATCATTTTAGATTGAAGCAAGTGGAAGGGGCAAGTGTGCCAAGGTGGGCTCAGTGGAGCTGAGGGTATGTGTAAGTCTTGCTTTAATCAATCCTAAGGACTTAACCTTGCGAGTCTTTGACTGAGTCAATCATGCAACCACATATGCATTATGGGGCTGACCTAGTGACTAATTTGCAAATGCTTAACTTGAGTGCTATCGTGGTGGTGTGAGTCAGGGTGTACGGAGAAACTCACATGGCGCAAGAGGGGGCCTGTTGTGGTGGTGTAACCCTTGATGTTGAAACCTCGGTGAGTAGCTTTGGGTTAAGAGGATGCATTGTAAAGGCTTTGTTATAATCATTCGCCTGTGTGGTGCATGGTTGTATCATGTGGGTAAAGTGCATAACCTCTGCAGAGTGTATAAACTATTCGGAAGCTCGGGAATTACAGTCAAGGGTTAGTTAATTAAAATGAACAACTGTTATGGGATGGCAGGATGCCATATGGATAAAGGAATTTGACTTAGGATGGAAACTTGGTTTATTTGAGAATCATTGAATCTATTATTGTTATTATTTGTTTTACTATCTTTTCAATCTATGTATTATATGAGTTCTTAAATTATGCTTTATTGCAAATGAACCCTTAGCCTTTCCTTTGGAATAAGCCTTGCATATAGTTATGGTAGAGTTGCATTCTGTGCACAACTTGTTGAGTATGTGTTGGTGTACTCACCCTTGCTTAACAACCAACAACAGTGGAGAAATTATCGCCGAAGGATTTTCAGGTGGACGCGAGTCACTAGGCCAATCCTTGTCAGTCGCCTGTGGTGTGCTGATGGGGCATGTACGTCTTTTGCTACTTTCCGCTGCATTTGTTCAAGTTACTTTCAGTCTAGCCCATGTGGCTGAATAATTTAAGTGATCATAAAATCATACACTAGTTATATTAAATAAATGAAGTCTTATTATTCTTATCGTTGTGTATGATATGATGCTTACCAATGTTAAACTGTGTGCACTAGCGTTGATCCTGGGAATAGTGCGGTAAAACACAGTGGATTCGAATTGGTGAATTTGGGTCCTTACACTCTTTCATCGCTATCTGGTGGTAGCCTGAGTAGGCATCCAGAAAGGACAGGGATTCGCACCCTACAGTGGAGTCGACAACTTGGTCGATGCGAGGCAATGGAAAAGGGTCCTTGGGACACGCCTTGTTAAGGCCCGTGTAGTCAACACACATTCTCCATTGCCCAGACTTCTTTTTTACAAGAACAAGGTTGGCTAGCCACTCGGGGTGGCGCACCTCTTTTATAAACCCTGCGGCCAAAATCTTGGCAATCTCCCCTCCTATGATCTTGCGCTTCTCCTCGTCGAAGCGGCGCAAGCGTTGAGCGACCGGCCTTGAGCCGGGTCGGATATTCAAGGAGTGCTCGGCGACCTCCCTTGGGATGCCTGGCATGTCGGAGGGCTTCCATGCGAAGACATCACGATTGGCGTGGAGGAAGTCGACGAGCGCGCCTTCCTATTTGGCGAGGAGCGTGGCTCCGACCCGCACGGTCTTGGCCGGATCCTCGGGATCGACCGTGACCTCCTTCGTGTCCTCGGCGGACTTGAAGGATCTTGGCCCCGACTTGCTGGAGTCGGGGGCAGACTCGGAGGTTTCCCTCCGAAGGCTTTCGAGCTCGGCGGACGCGATGAGCGTCGACGCCAGCTCGCAACTACTGCGCTCGCAGTTGTAGGCGAGCTGAAAAGACGTGGCCACGGTGATGACTCCCCGTGGCCCTGGCATCTTCAGCTTGAGGTAGGTGTAGTTGGGAACCGCCATGAACTTGGCGTAGCATGGCCTCCCCACGATGGCGTGGTAGGAGCCAGGAAACCCCGCGACCTCAAAGGTGAGGGTTTCGGTCGCGAAGTTGTCCGGCTCCGAAGGTAGCAGGCGGATCGATTTGCGAGCAAAGTGAACTGGCTGGCTAGGGACGACGCCGTGGAAGGGCGCCTTGCTCGGTCGGAGACGCGAGCGAGGGATTCCCATGGCATCGAGAGTCTCAACATACAGAATGTTGAGGCTACTCCCGCCGTCCATCAGCACCTTGGACAGGTGCTTTGGCCCCACAACGGGGGCAACGACCAGAGGATATCTCCCTGGGTGCGGGACGTGGTCGGGGTGGTCGGCCCGATCAAATGTGATCAGAGACTCCGACCACCGGAGGTACTTGGGTACGGCGGGCGCCGCTGTATGGACCTCCCGGAAGGCGAGCTTGAGCCGCCGCTTGTCGGCGTAGCACGCCGGCCCGCCGAAGATCATAAGGCAGCCGTCGGGTTGCGGGAACTCGTCGTCCGCCTCCTTTGCTCCGGCATCTGGTCCTGCTTCTTCCCTTTTCCCCGCGTGGGGGCTCCGGAAATAAAGCGCTTGGGTTTATGATCCTGTATTTGTGCTGACAGGGTACCGTGATGTGGACACGGCCGTCCATCGGCTTCTCGAAGTGGTCGGTGTTGCCGCTTTCTTTGCTTGGCGCGGCGGTCGGCGGCCGCTACCACATGGCCTTCGCGGCCTTGCTTCCCCTTCCGCTTCCGTTTGTCGGAGCGATCGGAGGGGGCGCCGGCTTCAGCGCTGGACTCGCGCTTGGCCTTCCCCTTGTCGAAGATGGCCCCCACAGCCTCTTCGCCAGAGGCGTGGTTGGTGGCGATGTCCAGGAGCTCCTTGGTGGTCCGGGGCTTGGCGCAGCCCAACTTGTGGACCAGAGCTTTGGAGGTGGTGCCGTAGATGAACGCCCCGACGACATCGGCGTCGCAGATGTTGGGGAGCTCATTGCATTGTTGGGAGAAGCACCGGATGTAGTCCCAGAGAGTCTCCCCTGGCTGCTGCTTGCAGCCCTTCAGGTCCCAGGAGTTCCCAGGGCGCTTGTAGGTCCCTTGGAAGTTGCCGACGAAGAGATTCTTTAGGTCGGCCCAGTTCCTGATGGTCCTCGGGGGCAAGTACTCGAGCCGAGTCCGCGAGGTAGATGGGGAGGTACTGAATGATGAAGAGATCATCGGTAGCCCCCCCTTGACATCGAGCCAGTAGTCTTCAACCAGAACCTTGGGGTTTGTCGCCATGATGTACTTGGTGATGTTGATGACGTCAAAATCTGGGGAAACCGCATTGCGGATCTCCCAACAGAACGCTTGAGGCCCAGGGCCCTCGGGGCTTGGGCTGCGGTCGTGGCGTCGGCCACTGTCCACGGCCCGCAACTGGGCCGCCGCGTCGATCGCCCTTCTCCGCGCCTCGAGGGTGGCGCAGACGTCATGACTTTCGCCCAGGTGCTCGCGCACTGGAGTGTGCAAGGCCTGGGGCCGCCCAAGGTGCGGCGCCATCTGCGCCGGACCCTGCCGACCCCGAGTGGCAGCACGACTCGGGTGGCTCGAAGAAGCCCCCGAGTGGTGGGAGCTAGAGCCTTGCATGTGCTGCATGGCAGCACGCTCCACCAGCCCCTAGAGGTTCTGGTACATGGCCTTGGCCACCGGGTCTTCTGGCTCGGGGATGCCGCGAAGCAGCATTGCTGCCGCAGTGACATTTTGGCTGGCGTGGGGGAAGAACGGGAGACCGTCGGACCCCTCGGCCAGTTGGTGTTATACACTTGATGCCTTGCCTCAGTGCGTGTGAAGCCTTGGTGACTCTGCTCAGTCGGCTGGAGTTTGTCAAGCTTGGCCTTCTGGGCCTCTAGCTCATCGCGCTGTTGCTGGAACTCAGCACGGTGAGCCTGGAGGTGTTGCTCGCGCTGAACCTCCACCTCCTGCGCATCGGCTCGCCGGGTGGCGGTTCCTGGACTTACGATGGTTGCAACCGGGTCGGTTGCACCCGCCATGTTGCACTCGCGGGAGTACAACTCGTCTGTAGTGTGCTCCACGTCGGAGCTAGAGTCGTCGCTGGAGGAAACCTCCAGCAGTTCATGGACGGAGGTTGGCGCGTAGCCAGCCATCACCACGAGCCTTGAGCCTGCGGGGCGAAGTCTCCGCCCGCAGGGGCTCACGTGCGCCGCCACCAGAAGCGGCGCAACGCCGGACAGGCCCCGGCGTCGAGGTCCGTGCAGGGGCCTCAAGCTGGAGGTCGCCGAAGACGTCGGCGATGGAGTCCAGGCTCCTAGCGGAGGCCTAGACCTGAGAGGTGGTGGGGAGGAGCACGAGCTCTCCCGCCGGAGTGGCGACGAAGTCGAGGGAGCCGAAGCGAGTCCAGCTCCCCGACGCAAATGCGCCGTCATGGGTGAAGAAAGCCATCAAGGAAGCAAGCGGGAATCCGGAGATGACGATGACGCGCGAGACCCCTACCTGGCGCGCTAACTGTCGGTGTTTCGTAAACCGGCAAGTAAATTTGTAAGTATAGGGGCCGCACGTTCCCTCTCCTTGAATGGTTAGACGAAGGGAGTCCAAGATGTATACTGGTTCGGGCCGAATATCCCTACATCCAGTTCGTGGTGGTGGTTTTGTATTGCTCGAGGTGCGGTGGATTACACGGTGTTTACAAGCGAGGGCAAAAGGACTGGCCTTAAGCGCCTCGTCCAAGTAAGATGAGGGGGAGCTGTGTGCTCGGGGGAGTTTGGATGCTGGCTCGGATCGGGATGAATCGAATCGAATAGAATCGAATGCCCTTCCCTGGGGGCCCTGCTCCCTTTTATATAGGCGGGGGAGCAGGTTACACGGGAGTTTGGAAGAGAAAAAGTAGGGTATACTCATGGGAGTCCGGTCATCGGTCTGGCGGAGCGGGCTCTGGTCACCCACATCTAGGTTGGTAGACATAGCGAGCAGCGTTCCGTCGGGAAGGGCGCTGCTCTCTGTCTTTGTCAGTCGCGTCGTTCTGTGCCGCTCTGCAATGCCGCCTCGGGGACGGGCGCGTCTCTCTTGTGCATGACGGGGTGAAGGGACAAGCGCTTGACTTCGGCGGCCCCCCGGGCCACCTTGGGAAGGAGCCATTTGAACCAGCATGGCCGTCGTGTCCACGGGGCAGGTGACCAGCTTGAGGTCGGCCGGTGATCTGGCGGAGGCCGTTGAGTCGAGCTTCGTCTGGGATCCGACCGAGGCCGGTCGGAGGTCTGGGACGCCTGACCGAGTCTGGTCGAACTCATGGGCGTCCGACCTGTGGCTGGTCGAACTGTGGGCGCCCGACCTGCGGCCAGGTCCGAGCGCCCCTGGCGGTCTTGATCGGGGTCGAGGGTCCTTCGCGGCCCAACATGGCCTTCAGCCAGAGCTGGGCCCAAGATGGCCCATTTGGTGTTCCAGCCAATATTCAGTGATAATCCCATCTGTGAGGGACGGAGACTTGGTAATACCCCCTCCAGCACTCTGCATCGCTGCCAGTCTCGCCGCCATGTCCGAACGACTGAGAGAGAGAAACGATCTTGAAATAGATGTATACCTTGCTGTGGGGTACCCCTAGAATAAGTATTCGTCAAGGGGGCGGCATGTTCTGGATGATGATTCTCAAATATTTTTGAGGGCTTTTGATTGCTACAATTTACTGACACTATGGTTTAAAGCAATTTGGTTTTGGCTTAGCGATTCGTTTGGATTTCATATTTTAGTTGGAGCTTTGGTGTTCTTGGCAATGGCGGTTAGAGGACAAAATTGAGGGGGTTCGACCAGAGAGAATGAAAATCCAGGAAGAGTCAAGAAAATCTAGAAAATTCAGAACAAGCATCAGTAAAAATAATTAAATGTTTAATATTTAATTCCTTATTATATTTTGTATTTTGCATTGAGGGGAAAATGGAATCAATGCAATAAAAGATTTTCTTAAGAACCTAAATTCAAGAAAATTTTGTATTAGATGGATTTTCAATGTAAATTTTTATTTCCAACACTTTTTCATATTTGTTTGATGTAAAGTTTTATTTTGCAGTTCATCCTTATATTAAGGTTAGATTTCAAGATATTGAGATAGAAGATAATACTTTTAAACAATACTCTTGATTTCAATTCAAAGTTTTTATTTAATTTCATTTTTAAATTTTTAAATTCTTATTTTTCTTATTTTGAAATTTTTGGGATGTTACAGCCAATTGATGGGATCCACAAATACCTTCATGTACTTCTCCTATGGTCACTTTAGCTTCTTCGGCTTCAAGACATCTTAGTGCCAAACCCTCTATAATAGAGTACAATATTGAAGAGGATATACTTTAGGGCTTGTTGCTTGATTCTTCGATCAGTAGGTTTTGAGAGATTGGTCAAATATTCCACTATTTTTGCTCTCCAATCATTGGTGGTAATGCACATGACCATTTTTCCTATCAGCTCAAATTCCTTTAATCAGCCAAAAACATTATAGTCCAATTTTTGTTTAGTTAATAAGTTAGCCTTATCATTTAACTCATGAGGAATACGACAAATGGAAAAAAGAGTGAATGAGCATATTATAACAAGACACTAATATTCAAAATTTCATCATAGCAGTTATATTCTCCCTTAATCTGCTGGACCACTAACAGAGCATCACCATAAGCCTCAATAGAATCAACTTTGATAATATTGAGTAGCTGTAGGCCTTTAAGCAATACTTCGTATTCAGCTTGATTATTGGAATATCTGCAATTCAACAACACTATTCTGATACTATCGCCCTCTTGACAAACCTATTCATCAAAAAAATTGCTAAGGAGCACCAGATATTAGATCGACATTTATATCAGTTTCATATCTTATTATAAAATTGGCAATTACTTGACCTTTAACAACTTTAGCCGATTCGTACATCAAATCGAACTCGATGAGCATATAGGCCCATTTGCCAAATCAAACTCGCAAAATTTGAGCTAACATCATATATTATATAACATCAAGTTTACAAATAATTTTACAAGCCGATGCTGAAATATAATGCCTTAACTTCATACAAGCAAAATATAATGACAAGCAGAGTTTTTCTATAAAAGAGTACCTGGTTTATGCATCACTTATCTATCGGCTTAAGTAGAAAATAACCTGTTCTTTATCATCAAGATTTTTAATTTGAAGTGTCATGAATCTTGAATTTCAGCCTTCAAGTGAAGTTTCAATAACAAAATTTTTCTTCCAAAACAAACAAACTATAAAAAAATGAATTTGAAATGTTATCTTAATTTGAATTTTTATTTCTTGAGTTTTCTAGAATTATTGGTTTTTCTTGAATTTTTGCTTTAAAAGAAAAATCTCAAAAATTGAAATGGTAAAATGGTAAAAAGATGAAAAGGTAAAAGTAAATTCATATAAAATTTATTTTAAAAATATTAAGCATTTAGGTGAATTATTTCAGTTGGTAAATAAACTTTTAATACAGAATAGTGAGATGATTAATGAAAAGACATCTCTTTTAACTAGAAACAATGCATAGTCGAATTAATATAAAATTTTTAGATTTATATGAAGCTATAAAAATTACAATAATGTACCCAATACATTAGTTACCCCTGTTAAAAATTTCATAAATTAATAATGTCATTTATGGCCTTTTAAAATTCAAAAATAGGAACTCTCAAAATTTGAAAATCTGGAATGTTAGAATTCTTATAAAATAAATACAAAATATTTTAAATTTAAATTTTTATGAAGAATCCTTAACCTAAAATAAACTCTAAAAAAGTTTGAAAAATAAATCATTATCATTCTCACCCTTAAATAAAATAAAATCCGAAAAGGAATTTCTAGATAGAGCCTAATGTCAGAATTTTTATAATTTTTATATAGAATATTTTGACCTAATATTTCTACTGGAAGATAAAAATTACCAAGAGGCCTTGGTCAAAAAGTTTCAGAAAATTTGATAGTGCAATGATAGCTCCTCTACTGCAAAGTACTACCCTGTCCAAGCTAACCTTATCTCTTTTCCCGTGCTCTAGTCACTACCATGTGGGCCCATCTTCTGTGCCGTAACCATCGCTAGAAAGTAACGGGAACTCACCCAGTCACCGGCCAATGGACCCCGATCTGACCTGTCAGTCTCCACTTCACGTTTACCCGTTCGTTCTTTCTCTCCCAGACCAAAGCCACCTGAGCTCTCCTGATCGTTCCTCTCTACCATGCAATTTCTCAATCCAATTAATTGAATTGGTTACGAATCACTGCTCAGTGCTGCTAGCCTATCCTTGGAATCCCGTTTCATGTCCTGCCTCTTTTATTTCACAGTCAAGCTAGCGCTGAAGAATAGCAAAGCCGCCGCAATTGCTTCACCCGTTCACACCACTAGGCACTACCTTAACCTCAGCTATTTAAACAACTCGGAGCAGCAACCAAACACCTAAACTGATGAGACCATGTTCGGCATGGATATGATCAAGGCTATTCCTAATACACTGCTTTCATCTACATTGTTTCATCGACCTCCACCTTGGCCAGGACGATCACGCAATTCGCCTTCTTGGCCTTTGGATTTAGCGTCATCATCTACATCAAGTGGTATCAGAGCGCCAAGTTGCTCGGTGAGAAATTCAGTACCCTAGATTAGTTTTTGTTTTCTGTCCAAAATTGAAAATCCTCCACAAAAATTCAACCTTTAGATTCAATCTGACATTTTAGTGGGTTTTGTTAGATTGAAAGTTAGCTTTGCTACTTCATGTGGTAATCACGCGTGTTGGCTAAACCGCCCGAATTACTATCTACGGAACCCCACCTTTCTCTTGTTTTTAGATTGGACACTTCAATTCATATTCGCAATTTCAGATTGCTTTTACAATTGTTCTTGCTTGTTTTTCGGTTGCTTGCAGGAATTGAACCTCGTGTTCAGGTTGATTGTGCCAACGGCAAGATCAATAACACTCTGGAGTTGGTTTAGCGATTGCTAAGGCGCACCGTCATCGTACGTTGTAGTCGGATCGTCAAAATCAGTTCCTCCAATTCGAAGTTTTCACTCTCATCGAAATATCGGGACCCAAAGTCACATCAGGTGGTATCAGAGCAACTTGGCCAGGACGATCACGTAGTTCGCCTTCTTGGCCTTTGGATTTAGCGTCATCATCTACATCAGGTGGTATCGGAGCACCAAGTTGCTCGGTGAGAAATTCAATACCCTAGATTAGTTTTTGTTTTCTATCCAAAATTGAAAATCCTCCACAAAAATTCAACCTTTAGATTCAATCTAACATTTTAGTGAGTTTTGTTAGGTTTTGATCCATTAGAGTCTTTGTTTTAGTTGCTGATCATTTTTCCTTCGCGTAGCTTTTATTTCAATCTGTCCAGTTCTTTGTTTTGTTCATAACTTTCGCATACGAGCTTGATTTTAGTGTTTTTGCACTTTCCTAAAACCTTGAGACAAGCTCCACAAAAACCTAGTTGGGCATGAATTATAATTCCATCCGAAAGGTTGTTTAATCTGGACATCAAATTCGGGAAGCTAGTGGCAATTGCAATCCAAGTTGGTTCGGTATTTTGATCATAACTCTCACATCCGAACTCCGATTGAGAAGTTTTTATACTTTCCTGCATCCTTGAAGAGTCCTCTACAAAACGTTTTTGGGTGTCCTTTGTGATTCGAATTCATTCAAACCGAATTTGACTCGGATTAGGATTTGGTCAGATCGGCTGAATTTTGTTAAATCTATGCACCTTAGTGTTTTGGTCATAACTTCTACATACGAGCTCCAAATTATGTGTTTGAATACTTGTGTTAAAGCCTAGAATAGTACCATCAATTTGTTACATTGTGAGCAAACTTGATTCGGTCATTTTCATGCCTTAATTGAAGCGACAACCTTGTTGCACAGTTCTGGCCGAATTCGGGTTTCTTTCTTCAATTTGTGTTGTAACTTCGTTCCTTTGAGTTGGTTGAGTCCAGAGCATCCACAACCATAAAATTCCAAAATATCAGTGCACATATCTTTGAGAACCAATTCATCCTTTGCGAATACTTTGATCCCAATTGACACTAGCTATTTGAAATTGCTTAGGGCTGTTCCTCTTGACACATTGCACTATCATATATCTTGTGATATCAAGTTAGGGATTCCAAAACTTTGCTTATACTAGTGTTGGCCGAAAGTCACCAAAAAAGAAAAAAAGAGAGAAAGAAAGAGCCAAAAGGCCAAAAAGAAAAGAAAAAAAGAAAGAAAAGAAAAGAGAATAGTGGCCAGCAGCACTATATTGATCAAAACCCTAATTTGTGTTTGTTATTTTCAGATTATGCAATTGTATTAAGTAGTGAGCAATCTTGAGCCCTTTTACCTTTTCTAAAGCAATTAGCTAGTGTCTCTCCATAACTTATGCAACACGAGTTTTGGTGCTGAAATTATTCTTATTTAGCTCATTCCATTGGTTGCATTAAGTTTCATTATCTTTGCGTGTGTATTGCCTTGAAATTCACTTATATCTTTGAGATCGGCAACTAGGGCTTGTGAATTCTAGTATGGATTATTACTTATCATTACAATAACTAGAATTATCAGATTGCATAGGAAATCAACATAGCCTACCAAGCTCCACATATTCTACCTCGTATGTTTGTTCGATCCCTTGGCAATCGCTCTATCCAAGCTTAGGAGAACTTTTGACGCTGCCAACGGCCGACAACCCCTACTGCACGGTAAGAATTTGTAGGAGCTTTGGTTAAAGTTTGAGAGTTGAGCGACTTGTTTAGCCACATCTAGTAGTTGATAGGAGATTACATATGGCTGTGTTTTTCCTTGTTGTCTACTAATCATAATAGGTCCACATGAAACGAGTTCACTTCGATTCAACCAAAGGATTTGCGACATGAACAACATGACGGCTTCGTCTCCTACTTCTGAACACGGTAACCTCAATTTAACATTGCCTCCATATGCTGGAAACTTTGACCTTGAAGCATATATTGATTGGGAAATAGCGGTAGACAAACAATTTGGCATATATAATTTGTTTGAAAATGAAAAGATTTGTTTTGCCGCTAATGTGCTTTTTGGGTATGCGCTAACATTGTGGAAGCATGTTTGTAGAAAAGGGAGAAAACCTGAGAATTGGATTGACATGGAAAAATTTATGAGACTTGAATTTGTTCCTGAATATTATGCTGAGTGTTTGCTTACTAAACTTCAATGCTTAAAACAAGGGAGTAATACTGTTAAAGAATACTATCGTGAATTGCGAACTTGTTTGTTACGTTGTGGTTTAGAAGAATCTGATGAAGCTATCCAGTTTAGGTTCATACATGGGCTTAATAAGGGTATTCAGGATATTCTTATTGATCAAACATATCGTTCTCTTTCACAATTGTTGGAAAGTGCTCGTAGTATTGAATGTTTGAATGCACTATTAGCTTCACTTGAGGCGCCTGTTGTCGCACCTCCACTTGTGGCTAACACTTCGCAGACAAACGAGCACAAGCAAAAAGAGATTGAGAACATGGAAGATGAGAAAGTCGAGCATGGGACATTCCCTTCGACTATGGAACGAGATATGGATACCCCGACACCTATAACAACGGATGAAAATTTAGGAGGTAATGTAAAAGGTATTGATTTTACACATGGTGGAAATAATTTTGATACGCTGAAATTGTCCACTACTCATGCTGTCATAGAGCAACCTTTAATGGAACCCATGGCTGAAATTTCATTGTTACAAGATGATGTGCATGCTTTCTCTTGTGATGAAGAAGAGTTGTGTGAGAATGCTTCACTTATATCCATGTCACAACTAGTGAATGAACATGTTTCTTTTCTTACAAAAACAAACACTTGTGCTGATAATAAACGTGTTATTCACATTGCTAGTGAAGAAGATGAGTTTAGATTGATATCTTCTTTAAATACTTTAGGTTACATTGAATTTGATATTCTGTGTGATCCAAATAGTTTAAAGGAGAAACTTTTTGTTCATGCCGATTTGCCATGGTTATCACGAAACACTTTTCATATTATCGGCAAACATAATGAAAAAGGAGAGCATATGGTACATCATGTTTATATTTGTTCAAATCCAAATCCATCATTTTATATGCAACAATGTGATCGATCCATAACAAGTACTTCCAGTTTCGTTCTCAATCTACATGATAGTTTTCAAGAAAGGGGGTACATAGACGTTGATGGTTTTAGTTCCAATAATTTAATTGCAAAAGATGTGCATATTGCTTTGTTCCCTGTTGGTACTAACATTTTGCAGAAGACTATGATGGAGTCGAGGACGACTCCAATTCAAAAAAGGGAGAATGATGAGACCATGTTCGGCATGGATATGACCAAGGCTATTCCTAATACACTGCTTTCATCTACATTGTTTCATCAACCTCCACCTTGGCCAGGACGATCACGCAATTCGCCTTCTTGGCCTTTGGATTTAGCGTCATCATCTACATCAAGTGGTACCAGAGCGCCAAGTTGCTCGGTGAGAAATTCAGTACCCTAGATTAGTTTTTGTTTTCTGTCCAAAATTGAAAATCCTCCATAAAAATTCAACCTTTAGATTCAATCTGACATTTTAGTGGGTTTTGTTAGATTGAAAGTTAGCTTTGCTACTTCGTGTGGTAATCGCGTGTGTTGGCTAAACCGCTCGAATTACTATCTACGGAACCCCACCTTTCTCTTGTTTTTAGATTGGACACTTCAATTCATATTCGCAATTTCAGATTGCTTTTACCATTGTTCTTGCTTGTTTTTCGGTTGCTTGCAGGAATTGAACCTTGTGTTCAGATTGATCGTGCCAACGGCAAGATCAATAACACTCTGGAGTTGGTTTAGCGATTGTTAAGGCGCATCGTCATCGTACGTTGTAGTCGGATCGTCAAAGTCAGCTCCTCCAAATCGAAGTTATCACTCTCATCGAAAGATCAGGACTGAAAGTCACATCATAAACCACCCCCCTGTGCTCCTCTCACTTGCACATTAACCTTAATTCGGGCATCACTCATCTTGCTCAATTTCAACCCCAAATCCCGTCGTCGCTGTGTGCTAGTCAAACTCCTTGCTCCATGTATCATTCCCAAATCAATCCTGTAGGAAGCAGGCTCAGTTGCCTGTGATCACTGTCCACTACTCGATTAGAGCTCTTCTTCACCAAAATGCTCCACCACCAATACCTTCCTTCCCCGAGTCTGGCCATGCGGTGGCGAGACTTTCTGGCCAACTTCCAATCGAAAAGCACCCAAAATGGACCGCCCTCGTTCCTTTGATGATCATGCTGCCCTTGCCCGAACTCATTTTGCTCTTCGTCTACCTTGTGGCTACTCGCCCATGGTGGTGCCGCCCCTCATCGGTGGCGCCCTATCTTTGATGGTCACTGGACCACCATTGACCGAACCCTTGGATGTGCCCTAGCATGCTCGAGCCTCTCGTGCGCTTGGTCGAACCAGAGCCTTGCTGGAGCACCAATGCCGGCGAAGCCCTAACTCTCCCCTGTTTTGTGCCACTAGCTGGTGGGCCCATTTAGTTAGTCAGGCACGACAAAACTCGAAGCAGGCATAGCCAAAAGGTGTATCCGTGGTGAGAAAATGTATTTCACCTTTTCGAAGCATTTACTAACCGACCAAAATTCATATAGTGATAACTTCTGCATTTTTATTCCAATTCTAGTAAAATAAATTTCTAAAATCATCTAAAAGCTTATAATTTCAGAATATGCAAAACTATTTTGAAAATGAACATTGTGTAAATTTAAAATTTAAAAATTAATTTATAGGTGTAAAATATGTTGTATGTGCAATATTTGCAAATAAACTCAAAATGGAATGAAACTAATTTTGTTAGAATCCTTTGGTCAAAAGAAACACAAATATGTAAAAATATTTGAATTTCATCTATGCTTGAATTATTTTCTATTAAAGGTTATTTTCAATGCACTAAATATTCAAAAGGGAATAATGTGTGCAAAAGAAATCTGGAATCAGCAGAATTGATATTTATATATTAGTATATCAACAGGACTCTAGAATATGGTAGAATGTTTGACTAATGAATTTGACTTGAATAGTTTCATGAATAGAATGAGCTCCTAGAGTAAAGAATGTATATATATACATATGTATATAATAAGTAACTAGCAATAGTATACATACATCTATATATGTGCATATAGTTCAAAATACATCATGGAACTGATTTATTAATATCAAATTGTTTTTGAATAAAGCAACAAAATATTGCATAGGTACAAATTTAATCTGCATAAAGATCATAAGCTTTCTCCATTTAAAAATATATAAATATATATGTATTTATAATGAAGAGCAAAGTCATGATAAGAAACTAGATTCTAAATATCTAATGTAATCAAACTATTTAATCCAGCAAGAATCATTACAATAAAGTTATAATCAACACTTAACCAAATAGTTGAAGTTCCAATACTTGTATATAGCAAAGATATGAAAGTCTTAAAAGATTCGAGAGGGTTACAAGAGAGCGACAATCCATTATACTCTTTTGATGTTGTGCTTAAAGAATTCATAGTTAGTTTATCAAATCTTCTCTGTCATCGTGGTTGCTTTGTTGCCATTATTTCGGCTTTCTTTAGTGAGATTCATCTACTTCGTTCTTGATGTCGTGTACACTGGTGCCATATCTTAGAAACTCTTACCTAATCCGAGAACTGTTGCACGTAAATAGGGGTATCGGAGTATAACAATATATCATATTTATGCCATATTTGGAACTCGGAAGCTTTATTCGAATCTTACATGATTTGTATTATTTCGCATTGTTTCTTGTGAAACTGCTATAAAGTTATTGCATTTCACCACTAAAAGAAAATTATCGCATTTCAAACATGTTGTAAGACATTTTCTTTTAGCACATTTCACAAAAACTGCGTATTTTTGTCTCCACCCATAACAATAATATTTCGACCTCCATTTTCAACGAGCTAGCGGTACTAAAATTCATAAAAAATTGAATGAAATATAATTTTATGAAAAATCAGCAATAGGTTGAAAAATTAGGAAAAAATATAATTTTATTTTTAAGGAACTTTTCTATAAACTTCTTTTTAAAAAAAAATCACACAAGTGGTCTTAAAGCTATTAATACTAATTTTTTAAAACTTTTGGATAAATTTTTTATATTTTTTGAATTTGAATATGAACATGACATAAGCGGTAAACCGAATAGTATGCTTTTCTGAACCGACATGGTACAAGTAAAATTCGCAAAATCCAAGTGGTTTCCAACAAAAATTTGAAACCCTGTAAGCCTTACAACTAACCAAAGGTGTCACTTACCGCAAAATTGTTACCGTGCAATTCTGTCCACGTGGACGTGGATGCCACGTCACTTACGAATCAGACGTGGCGTTAAAAATGTGCACGATTTGACCCCTAATTTCTCAGGCAGCCGTTACGGAACTGGTCCCTTTCAACTCCATCTCAATAGTTGTTGGTCTGTTACGAAGCGATAGTTCAGCCCACCTCCATTTTCAGGTAGTCCCACCTGTCAGCGCGTAGCATGTATGACTGCCCCCTGCACCAGACGCTGACACCGGGTCCCAGCTGCAGCGAACGATGACTCCCGCCGCAGCTAACCAACCACCGGAACCACGCCACAACTTCTCGCGCTCTCCTCGGAGCGGCTCGACTAATTCAAATGGATACCTCCTCCTAGGGCCAAGTGTCACGACGCGCGCGCGCAAGAACCGCGAGATGACGCCTTCCCCCGTCTCCGGCGCCGGCGACCACTGCGCCGGAGTCATCGGCGGTGACCCCGAGGCGCCCTACGATGCCATTCACCCGGCCCTCCCCGATGGCGACGGAGGAGATGATGGCGCCTCGGCGGTGGCCACTGAACCCGAGCTCCGGTACCGGGGGTGGAAGACGATGCCGTTCGTGATCGGCAACGAGACGTTCGAGAAGCTGGGCAGCATCGGCACGGCGGCGAACCTGATGGTGTACCTGACCTCCGTCTTCCACATGACCAACGTCAACGCCGCCATGGCGCTCAACGCCTTCAGCGGCACCACCAACCTCGCCACCGTCTTCGGCGCCTTCGCCGCAGACCTCTACCTCGGCCGCTACGCCACCGTCGGCATCGGCTGCATCGCCACCTTAATTGTAAGCCCTCGCCATTGCCAATGCCTTCCTCTGTTCTTGTAATTTGGAGTTTGAAGTAATTATTTGATGTGGCAACTGGCAACTCTCGCAGGGCATGATCGTCCTGACACTGACAGCAGCCGTGCCAACGCTGCACCCGCCGCCGTGCGCCGGCCGCGATGGGCCGTGCGCGGGCGCGACGAGGGGGCAGTTCGCAGTGCTGGTGCTAGCGTTCGTCTTCATCGTGGCCGGCGCCGGCGGCATCCGGCCGTGCAACCTTGGCTTCGGCGCCGACCAGTTCGACCCGCGCACCGAGTCCGGCCGCCGCGGCATCGACAGCTTCTTCAACTGGTACTATTTCACCTTCACCATCGCTGTCTGCGGCTCGTCGACGGTGATCATCTACATCCAGAGCAACGTGAGCTGGTGGGTCGGGTTCGCCATCCCCGCCGCGCTCATGCTCGTGTCCTGCGCACTCTTCTTCGCCGGCGCGGGGCTCTACGTCCGTGTGCGCCCCGAGGGGAGTCCCCTCACCAGCGTCGTCTGCGTCGCAGCCGCCGCGTTCCGGAAGCGGCGTGTGGCCGCGCCCGACGACCCCAGCCAGTCGCTCTTCAGGACGCGCCACTCGAGCTCGCTCGTGTCCAGGCTCCCTTACACCGACCAGTTCAAGTTCCTCGACAAGGCCGCCGTGGTGGTGCTCGAGAGTGAGGTCAACAAACACGGCCTCTCCAAGAATCCATGGCGGTTGTGCAGCGTGCAGCAGGTGGAGGAGGCCAAGTGCATTCTCCGCATCCTGCCG
This sequence comes from Guadua angustifolia, assembly GCA_036346375.1. Lineage (NCBI taxonomy): Eukaryota > Viridiplantae > Streptophyta > Magnoliopsida > Poales > Poaceae > Guadua > Guadua angustifolia. The sequence goes on from CM070512.1 coordinate 44,523,125, forward strand.
GTGTGGGTCACCTGCATCGTTTACTACGTCGCCTTCGCGCAGACCAATACCTACGTCGTCCTGCAGGCGATGCAGTCCGACCGCCGCCTCGGCGCCAGCGGCTTCGAGGTGCCGCCGGGGTCCTTCACCATCTTCCCCATGCTGGCGCTCACCATCTGGATCCCGGTCTACGACCGCCTCGTCGTGCCGTGGGCGAGGAGGCTGACCGGCCGCGAGGAGGGCATCACTCTGCTCCAGCGCATGGGCGTCGGCATGGTGCTGTCCGTCGTGGCCATGCTCATATCCGGCATGGTAGAGAAGCGCCGGCGTGTGCTCGCTGTGCTGCACGCCGTGGCCAGCGGTGGGTCGTTGTCGCATAACAAGGTCTCGCCGGAGTCGGCGTTCTGGCTGGTGCCGCAGCTCGCGGCGCTGGGGCTCTCGGAGGCGTTCAACCAGGTGAGCCAGATGGAGTTCTACTACAAGCAGTTCCCGGAGAACATGCGCAGCGTCGCTGGCTCTCTGCTGTTCAGCGGCCTTGCCCTGTCCAACTACCTCAGCGGGCTCCTGGTGAGCGTCGTGCACCGCGCCACAAGGGACGCCGGCGCCGGCATCAATGGGTGGCTCGCCGAGGACCTGAACATGGGAAAGCTGGACTACTTCTACTTCCTGATTGGCGCCATTGGGATGGTCAACTTCTTCGTGTTCCTTGCATGCGCAAAGTGGTACAGATACAAGGTCTCTGATCATGATCAAGAGCAGGGTGCAGGTGAAATCAATGGCCAACCTAGATCAGTGAGAGGAGTGTGTTGAGGAAAGAAGAACAGTAGCTAACTAGGAGATCAATCTGGTGTTTTCTTTCCTTATCTCCGGTGGTACATCCAGTAGTGATACATGCTAATGTGATCTTATTGATGAATTTCAAAAAGATATGTGATATGTTCCAAAGTCTCTTTTTCTGCATTTGTTATTTTTTTCTCAGATTTTCAGCATCTAAGAAAATTTTTCCTTAAAATCTATCTGTTGTTTTTCAATTTTTAAAATTTAATGAAAACTTGTACAGAGCCTGGAAGTAATTTATTTAAGTTCTAAATAATCTTAGGAACCTCTCCAAATATTTTCATAATTTTTGGAGTTGGATTGCTAATTTTAGAAATTCAAACTTAACTTTTACATTTAAATCAATTGAGAAAGCAAATAAAAATTAGTTTTGTGTCGATGGGCCAAAGCCTTCCTTTCGGCTTGACCCATCGCTGTTTGGCCTGACCCCAGCCCGCACACCCACTCTAAGCCAAGCCACCTTCTCTTTCCTACCTTCTTAGCTTAAAAGCGTATTTCGCCAAAACGCTTTCTCTCTTACTCTCTCCCTACGCTAGCTAACATTGTGGGCCCACTCATCAGTCTTCTTCTTCCATGCACCATTCATAACATGAACGAGCACGGAGAGCATTGTTGCACCAATCGGGATTGACTTCACTGCCCACAGTTTTGTGCGACGACACCCGCTGCCTTGTCCCCTCCTCCAAGCCATAGATGGTGTCAACCACAAGCCTCTGCGCTCGGTTTTCTCCCATTTTCTCCCCACCCTGTCACTGGTTTTCACCTAGCAAAGCCTCTTCATCTAACCCTCTAAGCCGAATGGAGAGCACAATTCTTCCTCTCCGAGCTCACCGCATCCCTTTTGCCTAGTCACAGCCCCCATCTCTCAACACTACTACATAAAAGCTCATCACAGATGGTTTATAAACCGTATCATAGATGATTTTGTGAATTGTCTATAAACATATGTCAGTGATGAGAAGGGCTCATCATAGACAGTTTGTGAATCATTAATGAAAATTAACATCACAGACAGTTCTTAGCTAGAACCGTCTATGATATTTAATCATGACGGGCAATTTTTGTATAGAATTGTCTGGGGTAACACTGTTTCCTCCCACTCTTGACAGAACTTCCATGAGTAGTACCTATTGTTTAAAATTTCCTTCTCTTTAGATATTTTTGCACAAATGTTCATACTTTAAGATGATCCCGACCAGACAAGATGTGCCTCAAAGCATCTCGGATGTTCAAATATTGAATTACAAAATCTATAACTGATTGTGCCTTGTAAATATCATTCTAGAAATATCTAAAGAGAAGAAAATTTCAAACAATAGCTAGTACTTATGGAAGTTCTACCAAGAGGAGAAGAAAAACTTTTAGTTCCAATAAGCAAGATTCTATTTAGTCATTGCATTGAGATGAGCAAATATTAAGGATAATTTCAGGTGATAATACATTGACAAATTATGATATCACAAATGTCAACAAGCATACATTGAGAAACAATATTATTTCATAGATCAGGATAAGGCTAGGAGACATTAGGGCATTTCCATGTCTGCCATTATATAGTGAAAATCTACTAATTTTTGGCTCAGTATCATTGTCGTGGAATTGCAGTTGAAATAATCTGAGTATCAAACAACAGGTAAAGAAATGCAATAGCCCAATAAATAAGCAATCTGAATATCAAACAATCTAAAATTTCAGCTCATTACCATTATCATGTAATCTATATGGTTATTGTCACTAAATAAGCAATGTAGACACATTGGTGGGCTTAGAATACCTAATAAAAGCCTAAATTGGCAGTAATGCACCCCTGAAATAAAATAACTTATTGTTTTATCTTTTGCTTTAACATCCTAGACTATATATGCTGAATGGTAGTTCATATAGGTATACCAAGAGCACATGTGAATGTCCAAATAAATGGCACATAAGATCCAACAAACTTGTTTTTTATGTTCATTTCAAAAATAAGTCTAGTAATAACAGGATACCTACTACGTACGTAACAGAAAAATCAAAAGATCAGTTATGCATAATTGCATACAAAAAATGAAAAACTAAATTTGGAATAGCTATTGGTTTCCCAATTCATGCAAACAGTAAGAATACTATTATAATTTTTCTAGTCTACTAAGACCTAATACCTAAATGTTAGGTTTTGATTATGCAGGTTTCTAATAAACAACCTTTTGAATCAAATGAAAGTTTGATTCTAATTGAATCTACACATGATATGCACACAACCAACAAGACATAGACGGCGAGGGGGAGGCTTTTGCGTAGTACACACCGAGGGGGAGGGCGCAGTCGAGGAGGAGACGGCGAGAGGGAGGCTTTTGCGCAGGACTCACCTAGGGGGAGGGGAAGGGGGTGCCACTGACGGAGAGGGGGAGCTGCCGAGGGGGAGGGGGTGCCGCTATGTGGGAGGGGGAGTCGCCGTGTGGGAGTCGAAGACATCGAGGGGGCGGGCGCCGGCTAGGGTTAGGGGCACTTGGAAGTGCTAGGGGAATGGGGGTATTGCGGTCAAGACGAAGCCAATTAGAAGTACTATATTCGTGTCATCACAGACAGTTCTAGGCTTGAACCATCTGTAAAAACTACTTATCACAGATGGTTCTGGGCCTAAATTGATAAGAGTTTATGCTTAGAACCATCTGTGATGAGGGTTTTTTTAAACTTTGAAGGTTGTGATCAACCGAGCATTCTTTGTCTTCTCCCCCCATGTGACTCCTCACATTCCCGAACATGAACACGGACGGTTCCAACTTCACTAATACTTCGTCTTTTCTAGCAAATTTGCAAATTACAGACTTTGGAATTCCTAATCTAGTTCGTTTCATCCTTAAAGGCTTGGAGGTGGATGGTGGTGGAATGCATAGGGCTGCTGTGAACAAACTTAGTTTTCCTAAGAGTCCAAGAGAAAGAGCATGAAAAGTTTGCTCTTGCAATTGTAGAACCACATCTTCCAGATGACCAACTGGACTAGGCATTTCAAAACATTCGAGATTATGTGGAACGAGTGCAAATGGTACTTGTATTACGCTGCACTCCTCATCCCTTAGGAGTTGGTATTTTTCAGTTCAGCTCTGTGCTTACTAGAGACATCATGGTACTCAAGCAACCCTAGTAGTTGAATATGCAACACTCTTTTCACTTCATAAAACATGAAGAGGGAATTAATTGGAGAACCTCTACCTTCACTCGAGTTGGATGGATTATGTTCTTAAGGTTTCCGTTGGATTTTCTGAAATTTCATTATGTCTCTCATGCTGTTTCTTCATTTAGGGAATTTAATTCATTGGCATGACAGTGATAGAGTTAAAAGTAGAGTTCTTGCCAAGGTTCTAGTAAAGGACACTATGTTTATTCCTCGCAGAATAGTGATCAAAAGAGGTCACACTTCAGCAGACCAAGAAGAGTCTTGGATAGTGATGGTTTACATTCTCAATATTAAGCTTGCAGATGATTTACCACAAGAAGAAGGGTGCTCCAATTTTGCCTGGAGGTGAGTTTGATCATCCAGAAGAGGCAGCATTAATTCCTCACAATGCTCCACCTATGGAAGCTGATGACCTAGCTTGGGACAATTGGCCTCAACCTTAACAAAATTTTAATCTTGGGAATGTTATCATGTTACAACAACAAAAATCTCAATCAATCACTTTTGGAATTCATTCTGCTATGTCATTGATTTGTATGGAGTCTTCTCCATATTTGGAGGTTTATTTTTCTGAGGTTGTTTCTCTAAGCAGTAATGAAGTGAGTCTAGCTATTATTCCAGCTCAGTCTCAATCACCAAAGATTTCAGAACTATTGACTCCATTAGGCCAGTTTGATTTTGAAGCTATCAAAGAAATGTGGAATAAAATTCCACTGTATTAGCAAGACTTAATTATTGAGCGAGCTCAAGTGATAGGTTTACATAGCTTACTTTCTCTAAAAATGGTAAAAACTGATTTTGATACATCTGAAAGAAAAAGGATCTAGAGTAAGCTATTTGATAGCTCATTTCTAGAGAAACCTACAAATGTAATATCTGATGATTTGAACTTAAATGAAAGCCTAGCTATAATTCCTTACTCTACATCTGTTTTAGCTCTGCCTGTTAATGAAAATAGCAGTAAGTCTCCCAAAAAGGCCAAGGGTCCATGCAAGAAGAAAGACAATCAAGAAGAAAGACAATCTCTATTTCAGTGACCTCCCTTCGTAGAAGTCCCAGAATAAAGGCTAAGGGTCCAAGCAGCTCAAACTGAAGACAGAAGACTCTTCAATTCATAGGTCTTTTTTATTACCTGCTTGTAACTTATTTGTTTGGTCTTGTCCTAGATTAAACTACCTTGTTAAACATATCAGTATGTTTGATTATCGCAACTGTCATCTGCTTTGGGATAATTACACTGGATTTCTTATTATATTTTCTCACACACATGATAAGTCAGTGGATTTGTGCATCACTTCCTAGTGGAGGATAGTATCTCGGTTACACATTTGGTTAACATATGTTATGTTAACGATGCTCAAGCACATATAAGTCATGATTTCTAGAAAAATCTCATCACAGTTAGTTTTATCCAAAAACCATCAATGATGAGATTAACATCACAGATGGTTTTATCTAAAAACCGTTTGTGATTCTGCCATTCTCATCACATATGTTTTTGGATAAAATCGTTTGTGACGAGACTCTTATCATAGATGGTTTTAGCCAAAACCGTCTATGATGAGCATGGCAGAATCACAGATGATTTTTGGATAAAACCATCTGTGATGTTAATCTCATCACTGATAGTTTTAGTCAAAAACCATCTGTGATTCTATCATGGATGATTTTTGGATAAAACTGCTTGTAGTGATCAAACATCACAGATGGTTTTTGAAAATCATCAGTGATGAGGGATCTAATATGAGCCTTTTTATAGTAGTACACTGAGCTAGTCGGAATGCTAGTGTCGTCCTTAATGTTAGAGATAAAATAGACTTGCTATAGATATCTCATCCTATAGATAGAAACTGAATTGTATAAGGACCGGTTTTCCCTCAATCTTGGTTTCATACAGAATGATTATCTGCGATTTGTTCACTATATTAACAAAGTTATGCGGCCTCTAGCGAGGTGAGAACGCTTTCATCTTTCCACATGGTATCGAGCCTTCTCCTCAAAGCACATCCTCAGACCATGAGCATCGTTCCTTCGTCAACCAATATGCACCATGCCCTCACCGTTTGGCCAACTCAGAGAGAGAAACTCAACAAGAACAATTATCTTCTATGGAAGGCACAAGTTCTTCCACCATCCGAGGAGCCCAACTCATTTGGATATCTCGACAACACAGCCGTCCCACCTCGAAGGAGATTGACGTCAAGGAAGGAGACAAAGTGGTGAAAACACCAAATCCTGCACATGCTCAATGGATAGCCATGGATCAGCAGGTCCTAAGCTATCTCATGTCATCTCTATCAAGGGAAATCATGACCTTGAGTTGTTTTACACAACGGCGCCCAGCTATGGAAGACTCTCGAAGAGATGCTGACCTCAAGAACTCGCGCGCGATCTGTGAACACACGCATCGCGCTCGCCACAACTCAAAAAGGTAACATGTGCATTCGAGTATGTTACTAAGATGAAATCTTTAGGAGATGAGATGGCAGTTCTTTGGAAGACCTCTCGATGAAGAAGAGATGGTTTCATACATCCTCGCGGGTCTCGACATCGACTTTGACTCCGTGGTCTCGGCTGTTGTCGCTTGTGTTGAACCAATCACGGTGGCCGAGCTCTACGCTCAACTTCTTGGACACGAAGGAAGACATGATCTCCGGCATGGAGCTACTCATCTCGCAGCTAATATGGCTTCGCGAGGACGTGGCTTCAACATGCGCGGGCGCGGCAACAGTGGTGGCCGTGGCCGCAGCAATGGTCGCGGTCGTGGAGGACGAACGTCATCCAATGGTGGTCGTGGAGGAGAACGGCCTACATGTCAACTCTGCAACAAACCTGGACACACGGTATCATCCTGCTGGCATAGATTTGATCCTGATTTTGTTCCTCAAGAGAAAAGTGCTGCTGCTGCCACATCCTCCTACGCCACATCCTCCTACGGGATTGATACGAATTGGTACACCGACATCGAGCTACAGATCATATCACGGTGAACTCGACAAACTAAGTGTTCGAGACAAATACAATGGTGGAGAACAGATCCATGCCGCCAATGGCGCGGTATGAATATTAGCCACATTGGTCATACTCGATTCATACCCTAAACGTAATCTCCATCTCAAAAATGTTCTTTATGTTCCGAAGCTAGAAAAATTTAGTTTCGCTCATCGCCTTGCTTCCGATAATAATGCATTCCTTGAATTTCACCCCAATTATTTTTGATTAAGGATCGGGTCACGAAGAAAGCTCGCTTCAAGGCGAGTGTAAAGACGGCTTATACCCGCTTCTGCAACATCATCCTCTTCATATGGTTTCAATAAACAAGTTTTCAAATGTCAGCAAACCTTCGTGGCAAGATGGCATAGTAGGTTAGGTCATCCTTCAAGGTCTATAGTCCGACATGTTATCGAAAAAATAAACTCTTGTGTTCCAATGAGTCAAATGAGTGCATGCGTGATGCGTGTCAACAGGCAAAGAGTCATCAACTTCCTTATTCCAAGTCGTCTAGTATTTCTCTTGCTCCTTTAGACCTTGTTTTCTCTGATGTTTGGGGTCCTGCTCCGATTCGTCAGGCGTAAAAAATACTATGTGAGCTTTATTGATGACTATAGCAAATTCACCTGGATTTATTTAATTAAACATAAGTCTGAGGTTCTCCAAAAATTCCAAGAGTTTCAAGCCCTGGTTGAAAGGCTTCTAAATAAGAAAATTGTTGCTATGCAAACCGATTGGGGAGGAGAATATGAAAAATTGAATTCCTTCCTTACTAAGATAGGCATCACACATCGTGTTTCTTGTCCTCATGCTCATCAGCAAAACGGATCAGCTGAACGCAAGCATCGCCACATTGTTGAAGTTGGTCTTGCTCTTCTTGCTCATGCCTCCATGCCTCTTAAGTTTTGGGATGAAGCTTTCCTTACCGCCACATATCTCATTAACCGAATACCAAGCAAGGTTATCCAGTTTTCAACTCCCCTAGAAAAGTTGTTTCATACTAGACCAGATTATTCGTTTCTTCGCACATTTGGATGTGCCTGCTGGCCGAATCTTCGCCCTACAATATTCGAAAACTTGAGTTCAGATCTAAGCGGTCGTATTCCTTGGTTATAGCACTCTTCATAAAGGTTTTAAATGCCTTCATATCTCTACTGGTCGTGTATACATTTCTAGGGATGTTGTCTTTGATGAAAATAATTTTCCTTTTGCTTCACTTCATTCCAATGCTGGTGCTCTTCTTCGGTCTGAAACACTTCTGTTACCTCATCTTTTACCGTGTATTGATCAAGGGGGTGAATCCATGAGTAGTGATCAATTGACTAGTATTCATGCAAATTCTACTTCTGAAAATTCTGAAACTAACAGTGAAGTCTTGGAGGAAATTGGACCTACTTTGGTGCAGGAACCGCATGAGGTCATGGAACCACTCAGCCATACTGAGCACAACGCTGACTCGATTCAGGAAGAATTCGTCTCGGATCTGCCGACCGAATCGTTATCAAATTCAGCAGCTGATCCGTCCGTGGTGGACAGGCAGAGTGGAGGCAGTACTGCAACTGAAAGTGCATCCAGTGTCCAAGCGCATGCTCCAGCAGCACAAAACCGTCCAGTGACAAGGTCACAAAGAGGTATCAGTAAGCCCAAAATTTATACAGATGGCAATATTAGATATGGATGCTTGACAACCTCAGGAGAACCACAGAATGTAGAAGAAGCATTAAGCAACAAAGACTGGAAAACGGCAATGGATAGTGAGTATACTGCACTCCTTAAAAATAAAACTTGGCATCTTGTACCTCCCATTGCAGGAAGAAATATTATTGATTGCAAGTGGATATATAAAATTAAAAGGAGGGCTGATGGAACCATTGATAGGTACAAGGCCAGGTTAGTTGCTAAAGGATTCAAGCAAAGGTATGGAATAGATTATGAAGATACTTTCAGTCCAGTTGTTAAAGCTGCAACTATTAGAAAAGATATTATCTGTTCTTTGTAAGTAAAGATTGGTGTCTCGTGCAATTAGATGTGCAGAATCGTTTCTTCATGGTGTTCTTGAGGAGGAAGTATACTTGAAACAACCTCCAGGGTATGAAGATAAATCCAAACCACACTATGTGTGCAAATTGGACAAAGCTCTATATGGTCTCAAACAGGCACCTCGAGCATGGTTTTCTAAATTAAGCACGAAGCTTCAACAGATTGGTTTTTGTCCTTCTAAAGCTGACACCTCTCTGTTCTACTATCACAAGGGTCAAATTACAATATTCCTATTAGTTTATGTGGATGACATTATTGTGGTTAGTTCATCACAGGATGCTGTGACAGCACTTCTTCAAGACCTCAAAACAGATTTTGCCTTGAAGGACCTCGGCGACTTACATTACTTTCTTGGAATTGAGGTTAAAAGAACTCAAGATGGAATCATGTTATCTCAAGAAAAGTATACAAAAGATATCCTTAAAAGGGTAGGCATGGAGAATTGTAAACCTGCTACAACTCCTTTATCTACCTCTGTTAAATTGTCAGTCCAAGGAGGAGATTTGTTGGGGCCAGAAGATTCAACTAGATACAGAAGTATTGTTGGAGCTCTCCAATATCTCACTATGACTCGTCCCGATATTTCTTTTCCTGTCAACAAGGTATGTCAATTTCTTCATGCACCCACTACAGAACATTGGACAGCAGCAAAGCGTATTCTAAGGTATCTCAGGTACACACTTGGGACTGGTTTAAAAATTCAGAAATCATCATCTATGCTTGTTAGTGCATTCTCTGATGCAGATTGGGCTGGATGCATTGATGATCGTCGCTCCACCAGTGGCTTTGCTGTGTTCTTAGGATGTAACCTGATATCTTGGAGTGCCAGGAAGCAAGCAACTGTTTCAAGGTCAAGCACAGAAGCTGAATACAAGTCCATGGCCAATGCAACAGCTGAGGTTATCTGGATTCAATCTCTGTTGCGAGAATTAAAAGTTGAAAGTTCTAGAGCAGCTCAATTGTGGTGTGATAATCTAGGAGCAACATACCTCTCTGCTAATCCCATATTTCATGCAAGAACAAAGCACATTGAGGTTGACTATCATTTTGTTCGTGAAAGAGTAGCACAAAAACTTCTTGAGGTTCGATTCATTTCAACAAATGATCAACTTGCTGATGGCTTCACCAAGGCTCTCTCTGCACAAAAGATTTTAGATTTTAGACACAATCTTAACTTATGTAAGTTATGATTGAGGGGGGCTGTTAGAGATAAAATAGACTTGCTATAGATATCTCATCCTATAGATAGAAACTGAATTGTATAAGGACTGGTTTTCCCCTCAATCTTGGTTTCCTTCTGTAACAGATTATGCTGCGATTTGTTCAGCTATATTAACAAAGTTATGCGGCCTCTAGCGAGGTGAGAACGCTTTCATCTTTCCACACTTAACACTGGTGCATGCCCTCCACTATGCTTTGCCATGAACCACACCATTTTCGATGAGCTAACTCCTCAAAACTCGTGTCACATTGCGCCATTTTGATTCTTCTTTAATTCTCCTCAACCAGTTCGGTGATTGGTGCAGTGTATCACCAGAATTGCGTCTTCTTCCCTAACACCGCTCGCCACTATCGCCAGCGCCACACTGCTGCCTTGATGGTTTCCCAATTTGAACATGATCCTTTAAAGCATTCATGTGGTCTCCTGAATCTCATTGTGCAATCGTTTGTAGCTCAAGCCCTCTGCAACTCCTTGTCCGCGTGAAGCTTTTCGCCACCAACCTCACCATTTGCTATTCTCTTCTCCCTGGTGAGCTTTAGAGTTGAACATGGTCATTTACACCCTGCTAGTCTTCCGTGGACCTTATGCACACCATGGATTCAACAGATTTCTGCCGCCGAGCTTCACCACCATTCCATTTGCCACCGTCCCAGTTTCTCCATCGCAAGCCTCTCGCCAACACTTCCCAACAGCTGCTAGTCGCCTAGGTAGGTACCTGGAGTTCCCAGGATTCCTCTGCGTGCATCATTCCACTCGTTTGAGCCATGTTCCGAGCCAGTTTCTTTCTGCTTCTTCTGCCGCTGCTTTTTTCGCTGTCAGCTCGACTCCAACCACCTTGTGCTATGAACCCGCCACCAATGACCTCGCCGTCAACTCTGTGACCAATTTTGCCGGTCCTCACCACCAATCCCCAAGATGTTCGCCGCTGGCAAGCTCAACCAGAGAGCTCCACCGCTCTCCTCTATCTTCTTCTTCTTTTCTCTCTATGACATCTAAGGGTCGACATGTGAGTCACTTAAATAGTAGTTAAAAGAATAATTAGTGCAATTAGTAACTAATTTGAGTATGATAAGTGGGATCCCTCGTAGTTTTACAATTAAATCCAATTTAAGGTTTGTTGAGACTAACAGGTAGGACCCACTTGAGAAAAAATCAGTAAAAATAATAAAAATCTACCAGATTGACCCAACAGTAAAATAAATCTGGAAAAATAACATAATAGATACTTCCAACAGTAAAAGAGCAGATCCTGTATTATTATTATAAGTGTAAATAGGATGTGTAGTGTGGCATGAGTTACAGTGTGCATTGCTAACATAATATAATAGATACTTTTAGCAGTAATTCAGTTGCTCCTCGGAAGAAAGTACAGCAACCATCAACGCACGCTCCAACTCACGCCTAGACGACACATCTAAAAGACGAATTATTTTTTCAAATAATATTTAAAAAATAAAAATTTATAGAAATAATGTGCCAAAATTAAAAATGCAACGGAAAAACCCCTAGAGTCAAATCTTGGTTTTCGCTTCCCTTGCTATTGGCTTGTTATCACGCTTTTGAAAAGTTCCTTTGCTTGAACGGCCAGTCACTCTGTTCTCTTCCACTCTTGTTGAGCGCACGCTGGTAGTAGAAGGAAGCGGAGATGGAGGCAGCTAGGCATCCGTTTGAGTTCGAGATCAAGGCTAGCTTTAGCAACTATTGCTACGACGGGCCCTACTAAGCCCATCTGACCTGCTTAATCAATGACTCCGGTAGTCACTTGAACCATCCTCTCGGATAGTCCACAAATAAAAATAAAATATTTTTTATTGAAAATCAAAATATAAAAATAGGAGAAAAAATTTGACGAAAAAAATAGGAGAGGAAAAAAAACCAGACAGCAGAAGCAGAAGGTAAAATACGAGGTAAGTACAGTTTTTTAATGACGTGGAATCCAACCGAAGAGATGACCACCAGCTAGCAATGGCCAAAGCGAGCAGCCTCTAACCGGTATATGTTTAATAGCCAAGATAAGCTGCTAAGTAAAGTTAAGCCAGCGGCAGGGTTTTTTTTTTTCAAAAGCTAGGGATTACCACTAGGGCCTGCTTGGGAGCCCGGTTTTAGGCCCAAAACCAGTGTAAATTATAGGCCCGGAAATTTTTCTGGATCTGGCCATAAAATTATGCTTGGGTGGGCTGGTAATCCAATATCTTTACTCCCGGTTTGGGCCAACGCGGGCGGAAAATTTCTCTGGGCTGAGGAGGCGATGTTTTCTTTCCAACGGACGCATCGAGAGGGCTCGCTTCGCGACTGGCGAGTCGCCTCGTCGACTCGAGAGGAACCCTAGAAGACGACAACCACGATCTCGACGGCATCGACGGTGATTGTGGATGCAACTTCCATCGACGACGACGGCGAGTGCGATGGCAAGATCGATTCGGTTGCTGCGGATTTGGAGGTGGGGAGAAGAGATTCGAGGTGGAGGGTAGGGGTGAACCGTTCGGAGATGGCGGCGTTCGCGAGGCCCGGGGAGAGGACGACCAGCTTCGCCATGGCCTGCAGCCTCCTCAGCCGCTACGTCCGCCAGAACGGCACCGCCCCCGCCGATCTCGGCCTCGGGATCAAAGGTGAGTGGTCGGTCTCGGGCTTGGCTGTTGGATTAAAGCCGGTCGCTTTTTTGGGTTGGGTAGGGAGGTTGCGGGAGTTGGGGATGAAAAATCCCGCCCTTGCATGCGTTGATTTGGTCTTGAAATTTCGAGCGAGCAGCTTGAATTGAGGAGTCCAGCCGTCTGATCCGAGCTTTGTTTGGTTTCAGGTGAGGCCGAGCCGCAAAGGGCGCCGGCGACCACGAGCTTGCTGCCCGTAGCGGATGGAGAGGAGGCGGAGAGGAGGGAGACCATGGAACTGTTCCCGCAGAGCGCCGGCTTCGGCGTGCAGGATGCTGCCGCCCCTGATGCCGCTAGTAGGTATTTGACCACGCCACTTTGCTCTTACTTCATTTTTGCTGTGCTTAATTTATCTGCACCAGGACTAGATGTTGCAACAAAGTAGTATTGTTCTGGTCTGAAATCTAGTTGAGGGAGATGGTCAGAGCTCAATCCTTTTAGTTGCAACAAACTGTTGCCTGGGTTGAAATACTTTCTTCTTGGTATGAACCAATCAACCATTCTTAGATTATTCTTGTTGCAACAAACTGTTGCCTGTTGTCATCCCTGCATCATTGCATTTAGATTGTTCTTGTTCTGGCAAATTTAGGTTCATTTCATTAGAACTTGGGGTCAATTTAAGTACAATGCCAATTCTGTAGACTTATCCAGTCACTTGAGATTATGGTATAGCCAGCTTTCATTCTCTGAAATCCCCCCTGCCTTGTTATAGTTCTGGCTCTAACAATTGATGAATCTTCAGTTATGTATGTGCAGTTTGGTTTGTTATCTCTATGCTAATTGAGAACAGGATTGGCATGATCTGTGGAAACCCTCATTGCCTTGCTTGTAGTTTTTCTTTTCTGCAATTCTGAGTATTTACTGCACTGATAAGTTCTCATGCTTATGTTTCAGAAATAAATTATGAATCTTTACATATTGCTTCCTTTCTTCTAGAGAACATATTTAAAAATGAGCTTTTGAACATAGCAATTCAAAGAAACAAATGCTTGAATTGAAATCATAAGCTTGGGTTTGAAATGCTTGAACATACCATGTGATTTCGATTTTTCTTCAAGTTATGTCATCCCCATTACATTGCTGAGATTAGATTAGTAGTTCCCTGATTAGTTCTGTAGTTGAGTACAATTTTAAGAAACATGATAGGAGTCCCTGATTTGTTCAATTTCTGTTTTCTCTTGTTCACTCTGATATTGTTTGGAGCTTAGATTGCTTATGATGATGGAGATATAGAGGTACTACTGCTTAGGGATGAAAAATGGGAATTCATCAGTGACATATGCACATTTCATTCACCTTATGATAATGTATTCATGATTCTAATTTCTTCCCTTCTTTCTGACTTACTGTTGTTCTGGCAGGAACAAGACAAAACTCTTGAAGTTGCTAGCTCAAATCAACATGCATCCAAGGCACTTGAAGTTGCTAGCTCAAATCAGAATAGGGTTATTGTAGGTCCTGATGTCACTATGTTAAGAATGCTCACATGCAGGTGTGTGTCTTACCTGCAAAATTCTTTTGTCAAGTATGTGGTAGTATGTGGATGTATGCATTTTGTCTGTGCATGATTATTTAGATAGATATAGAGGCTCTGATTTTCCTGAATTCTTCATATGGCCATACAGATGAGCATGAATTCTTTTTCAATGGGAATACCCAAACAACAATTGAAAGTTTTTACAAGAGAAAATAAATCCGGATGTATTCTTTGTGCCCACAAATATACAAGTGTAAAATATTTACACTTGTAAAAAATTTCAAGGCTTCCAAGCAGGTCCTAACTCTATTCTTTTTTACTTGTCAATTTGGCATTAATATGGTCTCCGATATATACATTTAACAATTACTGTTCTAATAACATTTTAGTACAAATTATGAAAAATACAATAATATGAAAGTATTATTTTATGAAAAATCTAGTAATAACATTCCCGCGTAACAAATACAATTATTTTTGTTTATATTAGCGGTCAAAGTTTTAAGATGTTGATTACATATATTCTAAAAATAACATCTAAAAGGACGAATGGAATATCACAAATGAATTAATGAAATAGGTAGTTGTTCATCTACATCCACCTGTTTCAGGTAATTGATGGATAAGTATCTTCATTGTTTTTAAAGAAAAAGATCCGAATTGTGTTCTCATGGAAACTTTTTTTTCAGCCTCACACTTGAAAACCATGTTCAAGCAGGCATTGCCACGACTAAAACAGTTATCTCGATTTCCGGTAGGGAATCCGAGACAGCTGTTACCTTATTTTCTTTTACGATATATTCATTATCCAAGATGATTGTGATTCTCTTGTTCTTGAATAAATTTAAACTCGATCGTTGTTCCAAAAAAGAAATTCCAGTAGGAAAATGAAGAATGCAACAACTGAGTTCGCTTAATTATGGCCCATCTTGCATGCTTAGTCTTCCAACACTAAAAGCCATCTGCTGGGCCAACCCAATCATACCGACGTACATGGGCCGGGCTGCCAAAAAAAAAAAAAGAACACTTATGTGTAGTAAGTTCCCATCAGTTGATGTATTGTAAGGAATTAGGGTGGCTATTATTCAGTGTGTTAGTTCAATTCATTCAGATGATTTGGTTCTCTCTCTCTCTCTGCATGTTTGTTCTCCAAAAATGCATATAATGAGCAAAAGACATCAATATGAGTGGAAATTCAGGAACATATAGCTCAAAACAACTGATCAGGTGCTGAGGTTTTCCCCTTCATCTTGGAAGGCAAGCTTCTGATCTAAACATGCCAGCATGCAACCTTGATTATTATGATTTTGCATCCTGAAGCTCCAGCCTCCAGTTAGGGTATTGTAAGGAACACTTCTGTGTAATAAGTTCCCATCAGTTGATGTATTGTAAGGAATCAGGGTGGCTACTATTCACTGTGTTAGTTCAATTCATTCATATGATTTGGTTCTCTCGCTCTCTCCCTCTGCATGTTTGTTCTCCAAAATTGCATAGAATGAGCAGAAGACATCAATATGAGTGGAAATTCAGAAACATATAGCTCAAAACAACTGATCAGGTGCTGAGGTTTTCCCCTTCATCCTGGAAGGCAAGCTTCTGATCTAAACATGCCAGCATGCAACCTTGATTATTATGATTATGCATCCTGAAGCTCCAGCCTCCAGTTAGGGTATTGTAAGGAACACTTCTGTGTAATAAGTTCCCATCAGTTGATGTATTGTAAGGAATCAGGGTGGCTACTATTCACTGTGTTAGTTCAATTCATTCATATGATTTGGTTCTCTCTCTCTCTCCCTCTGCATGTTTGTTCTCCAAAATTGCATAGAATGAGCAGAAGACATCAATATGAGTGGAAATTCAGAAACATATAGCTCAAAACAACTGATCAGGTGCTGAAGTTTTCCCCTTCATCTTGGAAGGCAAGCTTCTGATCTAAACATGTCAGCATGCAACCTTGATTATTATGATTATGCATCCTGAAGCTCCAGCCTCCAGTTAGGGTGCCGGTACAGAGGAATAAGCGCATACCTATATTAATTGCATCACATGTACATCAAAAGACTGAATAATGTACTACTATAAAGTATTGTGCTTAAATGTCATCAAGGGTAATTCATCAAAGAAAATTATGCTCTGTTTGCCATTTCTCTGACAGACTAGTCGCTGCCACAAGAAGATGACAAATGTTTAGTCTTCCAATTGCTTTTCAAGAGTAGACATTTCCTTACAAAAAAAAGAAAAGAAACTGCTGCAATTTGCAAAGCATGTGCATGGAAAAACCTCAAGAACTCCAGATTCGGCAGTAGTTACTGTCGTATCGCGTGTTACTAACTTATTAACTACCAGTGGTACTTCTTTTGACAGTCGTGATTGTCAGCTTCAAGTTTGCCATCTGCAGAGAATATGTTCATCATGGAGATGCTTTGACAACATCCCCCCATGTGGTGTTGACGAAATGCACATCCAATGCTGAGGTCAATAGTCAATGCTCCCTCATTCAGTTGTTCATCTGACCTGTATGAATTCAGTAGAGTCATTGCATAATTTGTTGTAATCTCAAGTCAAGTCATGAAGCCAACAGAAAATTTTGCATGGCATTATTGCCAGTTTGCCTGACGGTAATGTTCATCCGCCGGGCGCTTTGAGCCATTTTCTGAAGCTTCCGCGTTACATCGACGAGCCGAGCATGGAGTACGCAGATGCAGATGAATGCAGACGCTGCCAACATTTCCCCACATGTTTTAGAAACACATGGATGGATTCAAAACATGTGAGTTCTCCACTGAGGAAGTTCAAAAGTAGGAATGGTCTGTAGTCAATTTTCTCGAGTCCTCCTGAGTGCTCCACGCAGAGACGGTGTGCTCGGAAGTCCGATCACCGGAAGCTCGTGTTGTGGCCTGAGACTTGTTTCCTTCCTTTTCTTTTGCTACATTCAACACCAAATTATCAAAAATTAGGTTGCGAGGAATTAATCCGATTACGAATGGAGCAGTGATTAACTATTCTACTTCAGTCTTATGTTCATCCATACAGCCGGTCCAATTGCTCAGCAGCCTTACACGAGCGTGTTTGCCCATCTTTCTTAGACATACACTGTTGAGCCTGAATTCGTTTCATTCTCTTGACATAGAGTTCTATTCCTATAGAGTTTTTTTTTACATACGCTTATAAATATGTTCATGTAATTCATCGGCTAGAGCAAGAACTCCATTGTAAATATTTTCTCATATAATAATATTCGCCTTTATATGTCTGTAATTATTTTCTAAAATAATTGTCACGCAAAATTCATATCTTTTGTTTCTTTTTTTTTATTATTTTTAACAGGTAGTATCGTCGTGCAGGGTGCATGTCCAAAAACTTTTTCATAGACACAAGAAAAATTACGTATGAAAACCCGACAGCAATCCAGGAAGTGCTACAGACTAGAGGTGGACGTCGCGACGTACCGTGCCGGTCCAGTACGGGTTCATCGTGCTTTCTACCTGAACCGTATCGGGCTGTGACGGCCTGTTGTGCCCACCGTATCACGCTATGCCTGCCCGGCTAGCCTTCGGCGAGCCCAGGCACGACCCATTTAAGTTTCGTACCGTGTCGGCTCAGATTCAGTCTATTTGTACTATTGCGATGAGAGGAAAAGAGCCAGTAACGTATGAAATTGAGGCAGCGGATATAAATATTATGGAAAAAGAATTAAAATTTATTTATTCTTAAACAATTATAGAGAGCGAGGAGGATGTGCTAAATATGGGCGAGAGAGGGGGCAATGGGTGAAAAAGAAAGTGAGGAAGACACGCGAGAGACATTAAGAGAGACAGGTGAGAGATAGCAGCTTCTTGCACTGTTTCTCAATCTCTCTCAGCTATCTCTCCCCTCTTGCTGTCTCTCTTAGGTGCCAACAGCGAGAGGTGGCATCTATGCTGCTGGATAAGTCCATAGCGTTCATACTCTGCACGTCGGTGGCCTTTATACTAGGCTTCTTTCTTATGCCTTTATACTAGATTTCTTTCTTATGCTCTTCATGTCGGTGACCTTTTTTCTTCATACTAGCTATATATAGCCTATAGTGCTCGATTCTCGATCATACCGACACGATATGACTCATTTTAAGACTTTAGATCGGATCATACCTGTCATGCCACCTCTGCAGACAATCTCCCTAGCATAGGTCGAAAAGTTAAAATTAAAAAAAAAAACGACATCCATACACTTCACGAGGAGATCACAGTGGCTGTCGGCCAAGCCTTGTCCTTGTCTTTTTCGTGATTTTTTTTGCTACGCGTACACGGAAAGCTGTCAGGAAACTCCAAGGGTCATTGCTTCGTGTACATAGTTGGTGTACCAGAGGGTTCACACAGTTTTGTTCCAGTAAATTCAGAATTTCTTCCACATGGCGACTATGAAGTATGACTGTCCACTGCTGGATCGAAATACGAAATTTTTTGTATGGCAAGTCAATATGTGTGTTGTTCTTACATAGCTCAATTTGACTGATGCTTTTTTAGTGATCGACGAGATGCCTGCTGTGTAGTCCCTTGAGAAGAAGAAACATAAAAATTGTAAGGTCTTATTACTGATTTATCTTCATCTATCAAATAATATTCTGCAAAAGGTTGTCAAGGACAAAACCGCCACTATATTATGGTTAAAGTTAGAGTATCCAAGGTTGACATCAATATTGCTTACCTCTATCTTATGGATTTTAAGGTTGGTATTTACGTATTTATCAAGAAAGTTCCATACAACAAGTAGAAATATATACCAATACCCATAATATAGCCATTTTATAGAAAGTGCACGCATGCATACCTAAATTTGTAAAGCAACATAAATTAGGTGAAATAATAGAATTA
This sequence comes from Guadua angustifolia, assembly GCA_036346375.1. Lineage (NCBI taxonomy): Eukaryota > Viridiplantae > Streptophyta > Magnoliopsida > Poales > Poaceae > Guadua > Guadua angustifolia. Next base: position 44,542,329 of record CM070512.1, read on the forward strand.
ATATGATCAAGGGAGATGTGCTTGCCTTGCTCATTGAATTCTTGAGCTTGTTCTGGGTCGACGAGAAAGGTTTCTAGAATATCAGTGTTTACATGCAAATCATTGTAAAGCAATAATAAGAACCCAACGAATTCAAATAGAGACCAAATCAAATTATTTTTGCAGATTCTGAAAGATTATGATTTTTTTAAAAAATTAAAACTGTTTAACTCAATTTGGAGTTTATTTGTAGATATTATGAGCATTTGAATTTAAATCGGCTAAAAATTCCCTAAAATGGAAAAGCGGGGTGATGTTGAAAGCATATTTCTAGAGACTACACTTCTTAATAGAGAAAGGATATTCTCTACTGAATTAAAAATGCATTTGGTATTTTTGGGGTTTTTCTTTTGTTTTTATAAAGGCTGTCAAGCGTGGTCCATTTGTCAGTGTTTTTACTAATTTTTCAGAATAACTGACAGGTGGGGTCTACATATCAACAACTCATTACTAAGTACCGGTTTAATTTACAAATCGAGCTATTAATTTTTTCCTAGCCCACATGTGACTCGGTTTTTACACTTGGTTTTAAAAAGAAAAACTAGCATGTGGGGCCAACTTAGTGAGTGAGAGAGAGGGATGTGAGTGCCTGACAAGCAGGGCCAACTTGTCATCGACTCAAAAAAATACGATGGTTCGAACGAGGTTGGCAGCGATGAATGGAGGCAAGTTTTGTGGGCCTGAGGCCTAGGATAGCAAGAGGTGGAGGGGAAGCTCGGGGAGTGGTAGACGATGGCTCGGGATGGCTAGAGAGGGCTGGTAGTGAATCTCTGTGGTAGCAGCCATGGTGATTAGTGGAAGAGGGAGAGCTGGTGTGATGGGTGCGAAATTGACTGAGGAGAAAGCACCAAGAAGGTGGTAGAGTTTTGTTTTGAGGATTGACGATGGTGGGAGTTCACCATGGAGGTCTAGTGTCGACGATTGTGATGGAGGAAGAAGATAACCAAGGCTATGGTGCTCTCAGTGAGTTGAGCTGCAAAGGAGGGGAATGTGATCAGGGTACCCTAAGGATGCTTCAACCCACGGGATTTGAGAATGGCTCACTAGGGGAAGGAATTGATTTGGCTCATGGCGGCAATGGAGCTCCTCGAAGGGCAATGGTACTAGGCACTTGGAGGTAGAGCAATAGGGGGAGTGCATCAGGTGGAAGATGACCCACGGTCCCTTTTATAGGTGTATGATCAGTCTTTGGGCTTAGGCCCGTGAGCAAGGTGCTGCTGACAAGTAAGGACAGTGGTGCGGCAAGGACTTCAGCTTTTCGGCGGTTTTGCTGCACACGCAAGGTGTCAAGGGTGGTGGCGATGGCAAAGGGAGGTGATGGATAAGTGGAGTCAGGCATCAAGGTTGCGAGAGCAAAGCTTGGAGGATGGGATGGGGGAAATGGCGAGCGTTCCAACTATTGTCACGGCATGGCTAGCGCGAAGCGACTTAGAGGGTCTTGGTGATGAAGGTTAGGGGGTGTTTGGGACAGCTCCAGCTCCAGCTCCACCAAAATCTGTGGAGTTGGTGGAGCAGGTATTTCTAGCTCCAGAAATTTATGGAGCTAGAGCTGTGGGTACATTAAGAGTGTTTAGGTAGATCATCTAGTTTACATTTTAGACTAAAAATATAAACTTAATTCACTTTATTTTAGCCTATAAGTTTCAGATCTGAGCTGGAGCTGGGAGCTGGAGCTCTCCCAAACAGGGCCTTAGTAAGAGGGCGATGATATGATGGCCAAGCTCTAGGTGCTCACATGGTCTGGCTCACAAGCTATCATGGGTTGGGCATGAATAGCGTGGCGTGGGCATAGTCTGGACGTGACCAGCTAGGGGAGTGGTTGACACATAGGCCTGACGTGTCGGAGAGAAGGCAAGAGAGTGGAGCCATGAAGGGAAAACGTATTTTGCCCAAATATGCCCTCTCGCTGGCAAAGACGGGTTTTGAGCTAGGCGCTTTCCCTTTTTAGATTTCAAATCAATTTAATTAAGCTTTTAGTTGTGACTAGACATTTCTGTAATTCGTAGAAGTACCAATATGACCCCAAAATTTATGAATTTTTTTGGGTGTTCTTGAGATAGTACTGATGTTTCTATTAAATTTTCCCAATTTTTCCCGCTTTAAATTCCTTTAAAAATTCTTTTAGTGCTTCAGTTTTAATAAAGATTTCAATGTTAAATTTTCCAAAAATAGCAACATAGCTCTAAAATTCATAACATTTTTGAAGAGGTAATTTGGATTACCTAGAACCTAAATAAATTATTTTTGGACTTTGAGTAGTTTTAAAATTCAAAATTTAAATTCATAAGTGTTGGCTAAAAAATGAAAAATGTATTATCTTTACATGCCAAAAATTCTAGAAAAGCCAAAAAATTTAGAAAATCCACAGTAAATGTAGGGAAATAAATTGGAATATCATTACTTATTCTATGTAAACTTATGTTACAATTCTGTAGAACCTTTAACTTTTTTGAAAACTATCTCTTCTGGTAATTCAGAAAGATGAATTGTGGTTATGCATGATGACATGCAATTTCTCAAGAAGAATGTCATTTAGGAGCAAGTCAATAGTTGCCAATTGAGAAGAGGGCTATTCACTCCAAATGGATCTTCAAGAAGGAGAAAGATGTTTCACCAACCAAAGAGAGTTTCAAGGCAAGGCTCATTGCTGAAGAATATAGCCAAAATCTTGGTATTGATTTCACAGATATCTTATCTCCAGTTGTGAAGTATAGTTTTATTCGTACTTTAATTAGCATTATGGTTATGAATGATTATGAGATTAAGCAATTGGATGTGAAAACGGCATTTTTACACAGGGAATTAGAGGAAGACATTTATATAGAGCAGCCGAAAAGTTTCATTGTTCCGAGAAAGGATAATTTTGCTTGTAAGTTGAAGAAATCTTTTTATGGTTTGAAGAAATTACCTAGCTAATGGTACAAGAGATTTGACTTATGATTTCTCAGGATTCTAAAAGATTTGATTATGATAGTTATGTTTATTTTAAGACCGTCAATGGTTCAGCTATTTATTTGCTCCTATGTATCGATGACATGTACATTGTTGCAAAAGAAAATTCAAAATTTCCTTGCAAAGAAAAATTCAAAATTGAAGGAACAATTAAGAAGTGAATTTGAGATAAGGATCTCAGTAAAACAAAGAAGATTATTGGTATGCAAATTATTAGACATAGATGGTTAAAAAATTATACCTAAATCATAAATGGTATATTGATAGAGTTCTTTGTTGTTTCATAATGCAAATCAAGGAGTACTTTGTTAGCTGTGCATTTCAGACATTCTTCGGCATCATTTTCATAATTAGATGATAAAGTTGAGTAAATGTCTAGAGTTGTATATGCCAGTGCAGTTGGCTCACTTATGTATACTATAGTATGTTCTCACCCTGACTTATCTTAGTCATTAAGTGTTGTTGGTAGATAGATGGCAAATCCTAGACAACTGCATTGAAAAGCAATTCAATGGCTTTTCATATACTTGCAGGGCACTTTCTAATACTTGTTTACAGGTTGACAAAGACTAGAGATGGACTTTGGTTTTGTGGATTCAGATTTTGCTCTCTTACTGGTTATTTATGCATTATTAGAGGATGTGCTGTTATCTGAAAAGCAAGTATGCAATATACTATTGACTTGTCTACCACAAAAGCTGAGTATATGGCTATTTTTGAATGTTGCAAAGAATCTATTTGGTTGAGACGTTTGTTTACTGAGCTTTGCGAAAATACTTCTTACAATATAATTTTGTATGATAGATAGAGTGTTATTTTCCTTACAAAGGATCAAATATTCCATGAGAAAACAAGCACATTGATGTCAGATATAAGTATATTTGAGGTATCATTGACTAAGATAACATTAAAATTAACAAGATAAATAATCATGATAATCCTGCTGATATATTGACAAAGCTACATCCTACCACTAAGTGTAAGGTTTACTAAAAGTTATGACTCACTAGTCCTTTGGACTTTCAACATATAAGGTGTTTATGCTGATCTGTTTCAAGAAGCTTCACGAAGTTTTTCATGTACCATATGAATATGTCTCTGTAGTCCATAGGCTAGAGGAAGAGTTTTGTAGTAAACATCTTCTCATATAATGATATTCGCTCTTGTGTGCCCGTGATTTTTCTGTAAAAAGTTTTTTTATGTAAAATTCCTATCTCCTATTCTTATTTTTATGTGCATTACTTGCAACACACACCATTTGAAAGTACCTACATTTGTGTACAGTCAGAGGCGGAGCTGTTGGTGGGGCTGGGTGGGGCTGAAGCCCACCCAGCCAGGTGCCCAGCAAAAGAACTCTATTGACAAACATCACTCCCTTCACAATCATACTTGTAATAACTAACCCGGCTAACAACATAATAAAAAGTAAAACACACTAACCAGTTGAACTACTTATAACACTTAGATTGCAAATGGTGTCACACTGCTCTTATTGTGCCTGACCATGGGTCATCAAGTACTCGACTAGCTTGAGCAGCTGCTTCGACTTACTATCTATTGATGAGGTGGCATTCAACTCTTTCTGAGTGAATTCCAACTATACATCTCTTTCTATGTGAAGAAGGTCTGACATTTTCTTGACAAAGTCTTCAATTTTGGCCTGCATCAACCTTGTCTTCTCAAGGATATATATATATATATATATATATATATGATTGGTCATTTGTAGCGACATCATAGTAGGTTGTTTTTCATGCCATGGTGGCTTTATCTCGCCGTAGTCACGCTTTCATGCAGAGCCCCCCTCTTTGAAACTTTCTGGCTCCGCCACTGTGTACAGTGGCTTTATCAAATTCGGCATGGCACATGCTTCTCTATTTCTGCGGTATTTGTTCCATGTGGTGTACTGGAACGATGACTGTTTAAGCTTTGCTGATGGTTTTTCAAGCTTCCTGCTTGTGCTTCACATTTCAGATTAACATTGAAGTACCGATTACTAAAGAAAACAAAAGGGTATCACTGAATGAGTTATCGTCTATTAGAATTTGTAACTCACCAACATATATATTGAAATGTGCTTTTTATTATGACTTTTTTTTGTCTCAATTCTGACTGTATAAAAGTTTTTTTTTCACAAATGCTACTGAGAAAACGTAACAGCTGAGTGTCCAATGATGAAAAACCAATGTTCCAGTGTTTTTCATAGGTCAGATGGATTGAAGATAGACACCTGCATGCAGATAGTGGCTGTGACGTTTTCGGAGTTGTTGCAGTCTCCAGTACACCTTTGTCTGTTATTTTTTGTAATTATATATGAGCAAAAAGCTTATGAAATTCTAATCTTTTGAAATTATTTTCACAACAAATGTATTACTACCATTTCAAATGGTTAATCTAGACGGTTATATGTATATTAATGGTCAAAGTTTGAGAAATTTAACTGCATGCATCCAATAGCAACAGAGGGAGTACTTGTCTGTTTTGTCAAATCCACTTTAATAGGCTTTAAGCTTTATTTTAGGTGTGAAATATTTATTGTCTGCTAATCATTAAAGACATCATCAGCGAGCTCATTAGATTAATTTTGTCTAGATTGCGGCCATGTCTTCATTAATATGGAATCTCTGTACTTGCTACTACTTCAAGAGTCAAGCCAAGAGCTTATTTAAAATCAGGCACCTGGGAATATTCTGCCCCTTGATAACACTACAAGATGCTAACCCATCCATTCCCCTGATTCCATGAACACAAGGATTAAACAGAGGACAAAGCGCTAGAGGAGATCACAATTCACAAGGCCCATGGCCATTTCTCTAGAGAAGAACTTATCCATCTTCCTTAAGTATGCATAAAACACCGAGTATTACATGCTTTAATTAATAATATACTTGTCATCTATACAAAAACTAACAAAAGAACATATGGAGCCATGCATGCATATGTCACTGACAAGAGCAGCTGACAGGCCATATCCTCCTGCAATCTCAAGCAAGGCTCCTTTCACTTTCATCCATCCTCCTGCATTGTACACCCTCCTTATCCTCTTGCATTTGGAAGTACTGCAACAGGCCAAGAAAAACACACACACATGGGCATGGCTTCTCCATCTAGCATCTACCTAGTACTGTAGCGCCATACCGACTGGCTAAACCAAACCCTTCCAGATCCATGTGACTGTGGTTGGGTTAGGGATGGAGCAGCGGCATGCATGATCACATCGATCTCATTAGTTTTATTTATCTTTCTGATTGGTGTACATGCTGGTTGATTCATTCACTTGAGCTGCAGCGCCTCCAATGGCCTCCCCAGCAGGGACAGCACAGTGGCAGCAATGTGCGTTGGCGTCAGCCCTGCCTCCTCTATCTGGTCCTGCGGTGCACCGTGGTCTATGTATCTGTCCGGCAGGAACATGGATCTCAGCTGCAACAAAATCAGCAACATGGTTAGGTTAACAAGAATCGGCGAAGAACGAGGAAATCTTCCATGGAGGAATGAATTTTTCTGTGTTTTTTTTTTCTGAAAGAAAACTGTAAATCCTAAGTAAGTAACTACGTTTCTGAGAGAGGATGCTACTTACTTTGAGGGGGCCGTCGAGGAGACCACTGAGGCTGAGGTAGTGTGCGACGTGGGAGCCGAACCCGCCAATGGCGCCCTCTTCGGCGGTGATGAGGACCTCGTGCTCGGTGGCGAGCTCCCGGATGAGCTCTGTGTCGAGCGGCTTGCAGAAGCGGGCGTCGGCGACGGTGACGAAGATGTCGTGCTCCTTGAGCGCCTCGGCCGCTTTCAGGCAGGCCTGCACCATCGTGCCGTACCCCAGGAGCGCCACCCGGTTGCCTCGGACCAGCACCCTGCCCTTTCCAATCTGCACGGTTCCCAAAGTGTCGCAGCCATTAAAGACCTTGAAGAAAGCATTGATCATTTTGATGGAGAAGAAATTAGGTAAGTAGGTACCTCAAGCGGGGTCCCTTTGTTGTTGGGAGGAAGGACGGCGCCAATGCCGTTGCCGCGGGGGAAGCGGAAGCAGCTGGGGCGGTCGTCGATGGCAGCGGCGGTGGCGACCATGTGCATGAGCTCTGCCTCGTCGGCGGGAGCCATGACGACCATGTTGGGAAGGCAGGCCATGTAGGTGACGTCGAAGGCGCCGCAGTGCGTGGGGCCGTCGGAGCCGACGAGCCCCGCGCGGTCCATCGCGAAGCGCACCGGCAGCCGCTGCAGGTCGACGTCGTGCACCACCTGGTCGTAGCCGCGCTGCAGGAACGACGAGTAGATGGCGCAGAACGGCTTGAGCCCCTCGGCGGCGAGCCCCGCAGCGAACGTGACCGCGTGCTGCTCCGCGATGCCGACGTCGAAGCACCGCTCCGGGAACCGCTTCTGGAAGTAGTTAAGCCCCGTGCCGCCGCCCATGGCCGCGTGGATGGCGACCACCTTGTCGTCCGCTTCCGCCTCCTGGATCAGCGACTCCGCGAAGTACTGCGTGTACGACAGCGTCGGTCCCTTGGCCTTGAACTGCTTCCCCGTCGTCGGGTCGAACTTGACCACGCCGTGCATCTTGTCGGCGGCGGCCTCCGCCGGCGGATACCCCTTCCCCTTCTCCGTGACGATGTGGATAAGCACCGGCCCCGGCGCCGGCATGGACTTGACCTTCTCAAAGATGGTGACGAGGTCGTCGAGGCTGTGGCCGTCGACGGGGCCGATGTAGTACAGCCCGAGCTCCTCGAAGAGCGACGAGCCCGACGCGCTGATCATGCCGCGCGCGTACTCGTCGATCTTGGCCGCCACCTCGTGCGTCTGCCCGCCGACCTGCTTGGTAACGGTCTTGGCGGCCTCGCGGAGGCGGCGGAACTTAGTGCTGGACTGGAGCTTTGTGAGCGCCTTGCTCAGCGCTCCGACGGGCTTGGAGGGCCCATCGAGGGTGGCGGTAGGGAGGGAGACCTGCTTGTTGTCGTTGAGGACGACGATCATGTTGGAGTCGAGGTAGCCGGAGTTGTTCATGGCCTCGTAGGCCTGGCCGGCGGTCATGGCGCCGTCGCCAATCACGGAGATAACGTGGTTCTTCTTGCCGAGGAGGTCGCGAGCAACGGCCATCCCGAGCGCCGCCGAGATGCTCGTCGAGCTGTGGCCGGCGCCGAAGGCGTCGTGCGCGCTCTCGTCGCGCTTCGGGAACCCAGCCAGGCCGGAGGTCTGCCGGATCGTGTGCATCCGCGACCGCCGTCCCGTCAGAATCTTGTGCGGGTACGACTGGTGCCCGACGTCCCAGATGATCTTGTCCTCCGGCGTGTCGAACACGTGGTGCAGCGCCACCGCCAGCTCCACCACCCCCAGGCTAGAGCTCAGGTGGCCGCCGGTCTTGGACAACGTGTGCACGATCTCCACCCGGAGCTCCGCCGCAAGCTGCTCCAAGTCCTGCAAGCATGCCACGCCAAGAAGCCAAATTCAACCTCTGCTTCCAAAGCGACCGAGCAGCTGGAGCTGGAGGAGACGAAGAATTTACCGGGGTCGAGAGGTTCTTCATGTGGACGGGGTAGTTGATGGTGTCCAGCAGCGGCGTCGCCGGCTTCTCGCCGGAGTAGTCGATCTTCCACGCGCCCGTCGTCGGCTCTTTCCTCATCATCACCTTCCCATCGCCGCCTCCCGCAGCCGCCGACGTGCTCGCGCGCACCTGGAACTGCAAACAACACCAAGAACACCCCCATCAACTACAAATCAAAAGCTTCGATTTTTTCCAAAGAAACAGATCACGCGTTCAGCTGTACGAAAACGACAGCTCCGGCGAGCCGACGCGGCACAAGCTGAGACGACAAACGTCAGCGCGTGGAATACGGCAGGAAGTAAGCACAGTCATCCGGCGAGCTAGCGCCTAGCGGCCGTACCTGCCGCCGGCAAGAGGCTTGAACGGTGGTCGGGACCGCGAGGAACGCGGAAGGCGTCGACGATGCTTGGAACGCCATTGGAGATCGAGACGTGCACAGAGATCGAACCTAGAGAGTTCGGAGCTCAGTTACTCGTTACAGCTGCGATTAACTGCCCTAAAGTTGAATCGAAGGCCTCAATCAGCCAACAATGGCGATGCCTCTTTGCGAGGAGGAGGAGGAGGAGGAGGAGCAGAGGTGAGGAGTGAAGAGGGAAGCAGAGTAGGGAGCTGGTAATATAGGCGCGCGGGGGGTGGAAGGATGATGTCATAATTAAGGGTGAGAAATGGGATTATTTTCCAAAGTGGAATCACGGGGGAGAAAAGGGGAGAGAAAAAGGAATAGATGGCGAGAAAACGGCGTTTCTTCGGGGAATTAGTTGGTTCTCGCGAGATGATCCAAGTGTACGTGAGTACATCGTGCAGCTCTGCCAGAGCACAGCCCCGAGCCAAGCCGGGAGAGAACGGGAAATAATTTACAAAACTTCAGGTCATGTTTGAAACGTGGGATTATTTTTTTATTCATATGAAAATTGAATTATTTTCTGTAAAAGTTCCACGAAAATCATGTGAAAATTGAACTATTTAAAGCTGCTATGTGATAATGTGAACGAGATGTTAGAGCATCCACAATGTCTAGCACCCGCGTAGGTGCAAAAACATGCTACATCATTTGCACGCTATGTTTGTCTTTTCTCACCCTAGTATTTATCAACCATTTTTCTCTCCAAGACGAGATATAATACTAAATAGCCATCTGTATCCCACAAAGGGTAAAAAATTTTGGCAAATTTTGGATTTCGGGATAGGGCGAAATTTGAAGTACCGGCCGAATTGAAAAATTTTGAATTTGCTACAGTAATTTCAGAAATTTCGGGGCAAACCAGGCGAAATTTCAAGTTTGGAAACTGGATTTTGATGTTTTAAAGCCGGAATTAGTCCAATAACCCTTAAGAAAGTCATCTTATATGAAAATTTGTTAAAAAACTAAATTTTTGTGGCATTTTAAATTTTAGGCAGAAATACTATCAGATTTTTATAAAATTTTACAAGTTTGATAATGATTTAAAAAAATTATGGTACTATATTTAGTAGTGTAGGATCATACATAAAAATGTTAAAAATAATTGAACTTCAATTGTTATCTTTAAAAAATCAAAAACCGAATGGACATAATTGGGACGATAAACTTGTTAGATTTTTCTAAATTTTTTAGAGTGTGGTCATGATCTAAAATTTTTATGACAGATTAAGAATTGCCTCAGTACCATTCTATAAAATTTTCAAAAAATTTCAATTTTTTTTGTTTGATCAATCAAATTTATAAAACCATTGAACTTCATTTGTTATACTATATTGCAAAAACCAAAAGAGAAAGAACATAAATGCTACTGTGCCTTGTAAGAATTTTATAAATTCATTGGAGTGTGATCATGATTCAAAATTTTTATGAGATCTTAACACTTTCTTATCACTCTTCTGTAAAATTTTCATAAATTTTAAATCTTCTTTTATCGCTAAAGCAAATCTATGTATTGATTATCAGGCTTTTATCAGGATGTAGCACTGTCAGAATTTTTGAAACATCTTCAAGTATGATAATTATATGAAACTTTTACAAAAAATTAGTGATACATCAGGACCTTCCACAAAAAATTTTGAAATTTTCCAACATGCATGGTTCGAACTATTTTTCATTCTGTTCAAATTTGCCGGTAAGGCTTTTATCAGGATAGTAACACTATCCAAATTTTTAAAAATTCTTGAAATTTGATCACCATCAGAAAATTTTATAAAAACATTAGTAATTCATTAGAATTATTCACAAAAAAATTCAAAATTTTCTAACATCGTTTGTACCATTTTTCATCTGATTCAAACTTACCGGTCAACGTTTCATCAGTATAGTACCAATGTTTGAATTTTTAAACATTACACAGATCTGCTAATCACCTAAAAATTTTATGAGAACATCTCTAATATATCAGGAACCTTAAAAAAAATTTAAATTTTTTTGAAATTGTTTGGACCATTTTTTAGTCAGTGCAATTTCGCCGAAATTTCGGATTTTTGGCCGAAATTTCGGTAACAAAAAAACTTGATTTGAATTTTTCTTTTTAAATTTTGAATGGATTTCATCTGAATTGATGAAATTTCGCTGAAATTTCGGATTTCGGCTGTGGACGAAATTTTGTTCAAAACGAAATTCGAATCCTTGCTCCCACACCCTTCTCCCGTCCCATGGAACCAACCTTGGTGGCAATTCTAGCAAATTTTGCCTGGTGCTGCCCCGTCCAATGCGCATAAACTCATGGATCTTCAATAAACCATCCAAATGCATTTATCTAGAGAAAGCAATTAGTCAAATGCATTGTAGTTTGTAACAATACAAAACAGCAACTGATTGTTACACACTTATACTTTCTTGTTAAAGATAGCAATAAATAATAATCATATAGCATGATAGAGTGAGATGTGATCCTGAATTCAGCAATCCTGAAGACGAGATTGGCCACAACAAGACAAGTAGACAACTCCTAAAGCTGATCGTGCAGGTCTAAGTATCCCAGCTTTTTAAGAGAAGATTATCAAACACTTGACAACTATACTGCTACCAGAATCCAATGCACAACACGAACTGCAAGGAAAAATTATAGCTCCTATACACACTTGTTAAAAAAAACCCACAAATTTTGACATGATCAATGGAGTATATATCCCATCACCGTTCATGATCATCACTGATCAATCAACACCATTCAAGCAAGAAAAAAAAGATGATCCATGAATCATGATCATGAAAAGGGAAGCCACAACTCCACAATCCAATCAAGGTCCAGATCACAAAATCCAATCTTTGAAGGCATCGGCCATCACAAAATCCCAGGAGGGCCGGCGGCGCGGCGCCATCGTCGCAACCCGCTGCCGCCTCCAGTCCATGTATCTACCCCATCTCGACCGGATCTGGTAGTCGAGCTCCTCCACGCAGCGCCTCCATGCCGGATCTGCCGCCTCCACGTATCTACCCCATCTCGGCCGGATCTGGTAGTCGAGCTCCTCCCAAGCGTCGTGACCCGCCGGATCCGAAGTGGGTGAAGTCCGCGAGGGCGGCTGCGCAGCCGCGGAGCTGCGGGTTGAGGCTAGCCCGGGATGTGCTCCGCTGTGCGGTAGTGCGGGTGGGGCACGCAGAATAGCGCAGGCCGTAGGAGGCGGTGGTGGAGACTAGAGAGAGCGATGGCCGGCTTGCTGTCATGGAGGAGGAGTGCGCAAGCCGCAGGAGGCGGCGTGGAGACCGGAGAGATCAGATTTGTGATTCAATGGAATGGGGGGAATGACCGAATGGAAGAAGAATGGGGCGAACGCCGAACGGTTCGAAGCTTTTGGCGTTGGCTTTGTTCGGTTGAATCGGTTCTTCGGTTTTTGAGGATTGGAAACCGAACCGAAGCCCGAAAACCGAACAGATCTAAAATAAAAACCGAACCGAAAACCGAAAAAACCGAAATAATCGGTTAATTCGGTTCGGTTCGGTTCGGTTTTTCGGTTTTAAAATGCCCACCCCTAACAACGGGGCCTATGGTTAACGTACCAGTTTGAGTGCTGACCTAAGTGATTCAATACTCAAGTTTAAGAATATACTACCAAAATTTTTCTTTCCATTTTTAGGAACTCATATGTAGGGATGAAAATGGAACGGAAACGGTTAGCAAATAACTGTTCCGTTTCTGTTTCCATATATTTTTTACTGGTAACGAAAACGAAATCGGAAATCCCGAAAACGGATAGTGGCTGAAACAGACGCGGAATTGAACGGAGTGGATACAAAAATGAAGGTGAAAAATTTCATCCAGGTATGTTCCTAGTTGTAACACCCTAAAAATTTGCAAATTCTTTCATTGAGCATTTATTTCAGATTATATGAATTTTTAGCATTAAATTGATTATTTTTGCTATTTTCCTATTTAAATAAATAATTTATTTAAGAAAAACAAAACCAAAATCTTGCTGGAAATAATTTTCTAAAGTTTAAACTGTTATAAAATATTTTTGAGAATTTTTGAATTCTATTTGATATTCCCTATAAAGCAAAATATATTAATGATATTATTTAAATTAGAAAATGAATTTAAAATCTCCATTTTTCTTATGGGCCAAAACTCACTTTTCTTTCTCCTTGGCCCACTCTACTTCCTGGCCAAGTAAGATTTTTCGGTTTTATTTATACAAAATTTTTGTTCCGTTTTCATCGGACCTGATTATCCCTTTGAGTGATCGACAACACACTTATATTCAGGTACCTTCGAGATATGCAGGGTCAAACATGCGATGTATACAGGTTCGGACCTCGTCAATGAGTAATACCCTATTCCTGTGTCGGTGATGATTGAGATCGATGAAGAAATTACAGATTGATGGAGGTATCCCTGATTACAAGAAAAAACAACAAATTTGGGGGATGGCTAGACTATAGCTTGTATGTGGCTACACTAAATTGCTAAGGGTTGCAATGGCTTCTTCAGGCTTGCACTCGCTTCGTCTGGCTCTCGATCGGCCTTGTCCTTGATGACGTCTTCCCTTGTTCTTATATAGTGAGCTGGAGTACTGAGTCGTAGTCGATGAGGAGTCCTTCTGCCGTTATAATCCCCGTATCGTATCTGAACTTCCATAGCCACTGGGCATATTCGAGTGGGTTTCCTCGTATCGAGAATAGGATCGGAGCTTTCCCTGCAGGGGATATTCTTTCTGCGTATACCTTGTCCCGCAGACTCGGGCTAGAGATATACAGAATACCCTGGCATTGGCAAGTATGTACGTGACATGATTTCCAACTTTTTGGTGCATGCCCATATCCCAAATTTGCATATTCGACAGGGCTTTCGTTTTCGTTTTTCTCTGAAATGGTCGGAAATTTTTCGTTCCATTTTCAACCGTACTGACATGGTTAATTTTCATGGAGAAACCAAATTACCACGTCGTGTTTGTCCCAAAGAATCAAATGATGATGGTGAAAGCAATATATCGTTTTCTTTTCCGAGGGAAAAGCGGCATACTGCGTACCAGGGTTTCAAAAATGAGCGAAAACTGCTTAAAAACTGCGGTTTTCGATCTTACCGTTACGGTTCGAGGTCCAAAATCACTCGGTAAACTTTTTTAATAAAAACAATTAAAAAATTAAAAAAAATGTTCAAAATTTATGCGTTGAAAACTGCTCGAAAACTGTTGAAAATCGCTCGAAAACCGTTTTTTAAGGAACATTCAATTGGTTAGTTGATTTTCGGTAAAAACCGAGTGATTTCTCGCGAAAAAACGAGTAATTTCTCGTTAAAAAATAAGTGGTTTCTCACGAAAAACTGAATGGTTTTCGAATTTTTTAATTTTTTTCTAAAATATTTGATTTCTTAACCATAGTTTTCGAGTGGTTTTTGTGGTTTTTGAATTTTGAATTTCAATCGTTTTTTTTTTCATAAAATGGTTTTTAAAACCCTGCTGTGTACTGCCCATTTGCAATCAGTTGTCTGATGCTAGCCAAAACAGATTACCTTGGACTTGTGCATGCATAGTGTATACTTTCCTCGTTCACAAAAGACTGAAGTTTTTTATTTTTTAAAGTCAATAAGATAATCCATTGTCCACTAAATTCTATTATCATTTATTTAAAAAGTTATAAAAGTAGAATATTAGGAAATTACTTTTTTTTTAATGAATCGTACATTTAAGACAATATCTTTTGTCAAAATTAATAGAATTTAATCAACAGCACGTATTCAATCACGCCGCTTTTCTGTGATCGTGCGAGTACCTGGCGCAAGAAAATTTGCCACGATCGAGCACATGTAACGACCAAATTAAGTACCAAACAAAGCTAGCTAGATAGCTCGTAGATGCTTGGTCCATACCGTACGCGATTCTCCGTGGGCTCGTTTGTTTCCGGAGAGCTCCTCTCGTACGTACGTTGATCGATCGATCAATCTCTTCGCATATATTCTGCAGCATGAGGATGATGATTGTGCTACCCCTTTTCCTGGCTAAGCAGCCGGGGGCGCTATCCGCCATGGAAACCCACCGCCTGTTTTCTTCTTCTTCTTCTTCATGCATATCCTACGGAAAAATGTCTATTTCTCGAGCGTACTGCGCCGAGTGCATGCATAGCCCGGAGGAGAGAGATCGAAGGATGGTCAATAAACTCCGCTAAGCAGCCGGCCGGACCACTATGTGGCCATGGAAACCAAATCCACAGTAAATTTTACAAAGCTATATATTTTTGTATAAATTATCATAAAACCGTAGATTTTAGTTTTAATTTCACAAAATTATAGGTTTTGGAAGAACTTGTACTATAAAATTACTGGTTTTAGAATTAACTTTTTTTTTAACGGGTCTGGGAGTCTGCACTCACATGGTAGCCTCACGTGTAAGTGAAATGTAAAATGAGAGAGTACGTGAAACTGCCATACAGGCTCACACTTTTAGACCTGTAACAAGAAATGGTCAATATTAAAACCTGTAGTTTTATGAAATAGAAGCTAAGATCAATTGCTTTCTGATAATTTATATAAAACACATATAGTTTTGTGAAATTTACTCGTCATTTTAACCTCATGGCTTTCGATCTCTAGTGTTTGTGGAGATACCTGTTACAAGGAACGGTCAATGTTAAAACCTATAGTTTTATAAAATAGAAACTAAAATCAGCTGTTTTTTGATAATTTATATAAAACATATATAGTTTTGTGAAATTTACTCGTCATTTTAACATCATGGCTTTCGATCTCTAGTGTTTGTGGAGAGATGCTCTGCGAAACAAGTAACATGTGCGCTCTCCATGAATTAAATTTCGCTTAGCATTTAGGCCTATCTAAATCTTAAAGGACTGGCAGTCAATAAATTTCGCTAAGCAGCCGGACTGCACTGATCTGTTCCATATAAAACTCATCTACGTCTCTCCCTTCTTCTACCTTATTCTCATTCATCACTATTTAAAAGGTACATAAATATTTAAATATGAATGAAGAATAGCTAGATAGTGATTATTTATCTATTCATTTGCTTTAAGATTTATGCAATTTGTATTAGAAGTTGGTGCATAGAAGTAATGAATTTAATTTGGTAACATAAACTGCACACATGTAACTTGAACTGATTTTGTAATTTCACAGGGTTAAACACCCATTTTTGCAGTTCAGGGGTTAGGTGAATCAAACTCAGTATGCTGCGTCGGACACTCGGTGTAACATTTTTTTCTAACGTTTGCAATATTTTTTTTCAACGTATGCAATATTTTTTTTCACGCGCACATTTCTACTATTATCGAAAGAAAATGTTCACGTTTAGGGAAAAAGTGTTGTAGCGATCCAGATCGATATTTCTACTGTTATCGAAGGAAAATGTTTCACGTGTAGGAAAAAATGTTTGGAAAAAATATTTTAGCATCCGAAAAAATTAGACGTCCGGCTTCTAGCAATTCCGATCAAACAAGCAAGCTGATCCATCCAACATATTTACCCATGTTGCTTTCTAAATGTGCAGATGACCATGAATGTCCAGTCGTACACATGTTACCTCTAAGCCATTGAGTTAGGCAACATGTAGACGACCTTGACAAATTTACACAGCACATTCCCACGTTTTCATGGCATCAGACGCCATCTGATCGACACCATTTCCGCTGCACATCTTCTCCTTCCTCTTCGCGCCATGGGCGACGCTGCGAAGTCTTCGGCCATCGCCATTAGCGCCGCAAATGTTATTGCCCACATTCCCAATCTCGACTTCCAACAATATGAAGGGATATGGGTAGGCTATACTAATACAAATTAAAAATTCTACTGTATAAATCAGAAAGCCAAGCGAGTAAGTGATAATGTATTGTTACCACTAGACGCGTAATGCAACAGAATAAGAGTTGATGTAGCCTAATTTAACGTAGTGCGCGTCCTATTGTGGTGGTCAATCTTTCTCGTGCAGTGGTCAATCATCCCTATGTGGTAGTCGATAGTCTCGATCAGTGTCACAGTAGTAGCAATATCTCTACTGAAGTCCACATGTTCGGGGAAGAAACGCCGTCCGTTAGTGTGTTAGCACCAGCATGCACGGGAAGGCTCAAATGGTGACGGCAAGGGTTTCGATGTATCTGGCTGTGCAACAATTGTGATCGTGAACTCCCTTTAAATAGATGCCCCCTTTGGCAGAACCCTACGTTAGGGCCCAACCATGATGCAATGCCCACTTGGTCCATTAATGACAGATGCAATCCGAATCACTATATTCTAACTCGTTAAGTGTGTGACCCTATAGGCTCATACATAATCGACCATAGGCCAAAACTCCTTTTGGCTCATAAGTCGGCAGCGGTCTCTAGTAGGACATAGCGACTTCTAAATACTTATGAAGATAATGTCGAACGAACTTATATAGTACTCATATACTGATCCTTTTGTCTCATGATACTAGATCAAAATCAAGGCGAGAAACGTGCCACCCTATGATAGCTCGATTCTTCATTCGTTCTGTAATGGATTATTAAGTTGCAATTGACTTCTCAATTACATTCGGTATGGCCATGCATTTCCTTATTCCAACCACATTTAGGGACCTAGAGACATCTCTCTCGTTATATAGAAGAGGCAAATTCCATCTTGATCTCTCACATTCATCAGCATATTTCATAGTGAACCCAAAGCTACCTTCATAAGTGCCTAGTTATGGAGTAGCGTTTGATAACCTCTAAGTATACTATTACACATATAGAAAATCATGACAATCTCAGATCTAAGGATCCCACATACACTATATATTAGACTAATTGATGCACATAAGAATATAACAATTCCTGCAGTGTCTCATGGTTGGTCACTCTAACATCATGCTCTCCAATATGCGTCTACATTATTGATTTGATATCCCTATATCCATAATCATGTAACATGATCATTATGTTGGAAATATACCCTAGAGGCAATCATAGAGATGACTATATTTCCATAAATATTCATAAGCTATGATATTGTTTTTTGAATAACATCATGGATATTGATTAACAAGTACGTGACTTGTTAGTGAAACTCTATATTCATTTTTATAATGTTCATTCTAAAAGGGGTCCCTAGTCGATAATCAAATGAGGACACGTATGAGTAGATTAGTATATGTACTGGTCAATGGCCACGTTTCATAGGTCATACATACGGAGATATCAAACCAATAATATGGACACATGTTAGAAAACATGGTATTGGACATCGATCCACTATGAGACACTGTGAGAGCGTTGTATTCTTTCATGTCATCAGTTGGTCTCATATACAATAAATGTGTATGCTATATCCTTCGACTTGAGATTTTTGCATGTTCTTAAGATGCGCAATGGCTTACTTAGGGGTTGTCAAATGCAACTCCATAACTGGGTAGTTATAAAGATGGCCTTCGAGTTTGTCATGAAACATGTTGCGAGACATGGTCAATTAAGATAGGATTTACCCCTCCATACAACAGGAGAGATATCTCTAGGCCTCTCGAGTGGTCGGATTCTGGAAAATGCATGCCCATGCTACTCAAGTAAAGAGTTAATCGAGTCATTGAGTTAAAGAGTTAACTCAATGTATTTGGGGAATCCGAGTCACAGCATCGAGAAAGAGTGGTCGAGCCATCCAAACAAGGATGACAATAACTCGCCTTCGGTTTGATCGATATCGTGAGGCAAGAGAAAATGCATATAGGACATTGTTGAGGTTCGTCCAATCTTTACATGTACTCAAGAGTTGGTAAGTCCTGCTAGGGGCCGCTATCGTCCATTGGTTGAATTCTCAATGATCGAGTAGGAGTACTCGATGGTCGAGTAGGTGTACCCGATGGTCGATAGGGGTACTCCAGCCATGTCCAAGTGCACGTGAACCTATAGGGTTGCATGCTTAAGGGGCTGTAACCAATTCGGATTGGGATCCAAGTTGTAATGGGCTTAGAGTTCCTAATAGGCTTCAAGGGTTGAAACCCATTATGGGATATCTATATAAAGGGAGGAGATGGTGGTTTTGAATAATGGGGACATAATTGGAATTCAAAATTCCTGAAACCCTAGCCACCACCTCTCCTCCACCTAGAACCAGTAGCCGACGCTAGCACTCCAGCGCGTGGCGTTCCTGCCCCATACGTGTGGATACCTTAGAGGCGTTGCTATGAAGCTTCAACACTAGGACGATCCGCAACCTAGGCGTTGCTACGCTCACAAGAAGTTGTTGGAGAAGGAGTGAGGCTAGTATGACTACATCTACACCACCGTGCTACATCGACTCTACTTCCGCTACATGTCTGCGTGTCTAGTGGTAATTTTGTGATCTATAACTTATAGTGGTTCCTTGGTTACGTGGTAGAAAATTTTGATTTTTTGCTAGAGTAGCCTACCCGTTCCCTAACACATTAATCAATACATATGCTGACCTATAAATCACAATTGTCCTATATGATGATATAAGGTTAGGGATAATTTAGAATAATATCAAAACATAAACAAGGTATTCCACAAACAAGTCACATGCTGGTTGATCGACACTAATGATATTTATCTAAAGAATAAAATAATCATATTATTACATAAACGTGATATAATCATCTCCATAATTATCTCAAGGACATATAACTAACACAATCCAACTACTCCAACTAGCCTAAGCTATTCCTTGCTGCCCTTGGCAAGTCTCATTGAATAAGCATGCATGTTGACAACACATCGCCGCTTGAACCCAAAGATACCGAGTGGGTTCAGAACGACTGCAATGATTTGATATGGATTTATGGCTCAGTCTCTAGTGACATCTAGGCCATATAATACTCATTCCTGAATCCACGATGCACATCATTGGGATGTTGGGAAACAGGTGGCTACTCTAGTGAAAAATTAAAATTTTCTACTGCGTATCCAAAGAACCACTACAAGTTATAAATCATAGAATTACCACTAGACGAGCAGACCCAAAGCGAAAATAGAGTCGATGTAGCGCGGTGATGTAGATGTAATCGTACTAGCCTCACACCTCCTCCAACAACTCCTTGTGACCGTCGTAGGTTGCGAATCATCCTGGCATTGAAGCTTCGCAGTAATGCCTCCAAGGTATCCACACGTATGGGGCAGGAACACCACACACCGGAGTGCTCGTGGTTTTGGGTGGAGGAGGGGTGGCGGCTAGGGTTTTAAGAATTCTGAATTCCTACTGTGTCTCAAACCTAACGCCAGCACCCCTCCCTTTAAATAGTCGCCCCATAATGGGCTCTACATTAGAGGCCTATTAGGAACTCAAAACCCATCAAAATTCAGATCACCATCCAAATCAAGTCCTATCCCTTTAAGCGTGCGACCCTATAGGTTCATGTATACCTAGACATGGCCCGAGTACTCTTACTCAACCACTAAATGGTAGCGGTTTATAGTAGGATGTGTCGACTCCCGAGTATATGTAAAGATCACATCGGACTAACCTAAACAATGCTTAGTTACATGCATTTCCCTTTGCCTCATGATATCGGTCAAACTCAAGACGAGTACATGCCATTCTTGTTTAGTTAGCTCGACCATTCTTTCTTGATCACGTGATTCAGAATCCCTAACTATTGTTAACTCTTTAACCGTGAGTAGCATGGCTATATATTTCTGGAATCTGACCACTCGAGAAGTCTAGAGATATCTCTCCTGTTGAATGGAGGGGAAAGTCCTATCTTAATCGACCATGCTTCGCAGCATACTTCATGATAAACTTGAAAGCCACCTTTATAACTATCTAGTTATGGAGTAGCATTTGGCAACCCCTAAGTAAGTCATTACACATCTCGAGTACATGCGCCAACCTCAAGTCTAAGGATATAGCATACACATTGTATATGAGACCAACTGATGACAAGAAAATTACAACGTTCTCATAGTGTCTCAAGGTGGGTTGATCTAACTCCATGTTCTCTAACATGTGTCTATATTATTAGTTTGATATCTCCATATCTATGACCTGTAAAATATGATCATCAACCAATACATATGGTAGTCTACTCATATGTGTCCTCATATGTTTATCGACTATAGATCACATTAGAATAATCATCACGAAGTCATATATAGAGTTTCACAAACAAGTCACATAATGACAATATTCAAGAAACAAAATAATTAATCATGAACATAAGAAAATATAATCATCTCTATGATTACCTCTAGGATATATCTCCAACAGTCTCTCACTTGCATTAGAGCCAATCATTTAAGTATCTAATACCCATAGCTCTTACGTGCATCACATGCTTTGGTTGTGTGAGAGGCCTTGTTAACAGATCAACAACATTTGAATCCGTGTGTACTTTGTATATCTTTACATCTCCTCTATCCACAATCTCGCAAATAAGATAATATCATATCATCTTAGTATGTGTTTGAACTTTTGATGGGACCTTGGCTGCTTAGCCTGACTCCACTATTATCACAATAGAGATTTATTGGACTGGAGGCATTAGGGACCACACCCAGTTCAAAAATGAATTTCTTTATCCAAACACACTCCTTTGCAGCTTCAAAAACCGCCATGTACTTGGTCTCCGCCGTAGAATCAGCAACTGTGTCTTGTTTGGAATTTTTCCAACTCATTACCCCTCTATTTAAAATGTATACAAATCCAGATTATGAACAATAATCATCCTTGTCGGTTTGAAAGCTTGCATTGGTGCTTGCATTGGTGTAACCATTTACAATGAGCTCTTCATCACCTCCATAAACTAGGAACACATACTTAGTCCTTCTCAAGTACTTAAGAATGTTTTTAACCGCTGTCCAGTGGCCTTCACCTGGATCAGACTGCTATCTGCTCGTAACACTTAGAGCATATGATACATTTGGTCAATTATATAATATGGCGTACATGATAGATCCAATAGCCGAAGCATATGGAATCTTACTCATACGGTCTTACTCATCAATAGTTGAAGGACACTGAGTCTTGCTAAGACTTTTCCATGCGACATAGAAAAGAACCCCTTTTTGGCATCCTGCATATTGAACCAATTCAATACCTTATCGATGTAAGTACTCTAGCTTAATCCAATTAGTTTTTTCTCTCTATCTCTATAGATCTTTATACCCAAGATATATGCTGCTTCTCCTATGCCCTTCATAGAAAAACTATTTTTCAGTGAGGTCTTAACAGATTCCAGCATAGGAATTTCATTCCCAATCAATAATATGTCATCCATATATAAGATTAGAATTACAAGTGCGCTCCTACTAACCTTCTTGTAAACAAATGGTTCTACTACGTTCTTAATAAAGCCAAAACCTTTGAATACCTCATCAAAACGAATATTCTAACTCCAAGATGCTTGCTTCAAACCATAAATGGATTTTTGAAGTTTGCATATTTTACTAGCTTTATTTGGATCGGCAAAACCCTTAGATTGTATCATGTACACATCCTCACTTTGGTTTCCATTAAGGCAAGCCATTTTGACATCTATTTGCCATATTTCATAATCGAAATATGTAGCAATAACTAGAATGATCTGTATAGATTTAACCATTGCTACCACCGAGAAAGTCTCATCGTAGTCAACTTCTTGAACTTGTCGAAAACCCTTTGTGACAAGTCTAGCTTTATAGATGTGAACATTTCCATCCATATCAATCTTCTTCTTATAGATCCATTTGCATTCAATAGTTTTTACACCATCAGGTGGATCAATCAGGTTCCAAACCTGATTGTCTCCCATGGATTCTTTCTCGGATCTCATGGCTTCAAGCTATTCCTCAGACTCTGGGCACATCATCACTTCCTTATAAATCATAGGCTCATTGCTATCCAACAACAATATATCACGCGAATACCGAGCAGTTACTTTGCGCAGCTTGTTCGACCTACATGGAATTAGTGTCTCCTCAATTGAGGTCCCTCCAACTAGAGTTTTCTCAACCATGGGTTCCGCAACTAGGGTGTCTCTGACCAAGTCCTCCTTGAGTGGAGTAACTCAAACTTCTTCGAGTTGCACTGTTCTTCCACTTGTCTTTAGTGAGAGAAACTCTTTCTCTAGAAAGACACCATTCTGAGTGACAAACACTTTTCCCTCTTGTCAGTTGTAGAAGTAATATCCTAACGTCTCCTAAGGATATCCCACAAAAAAGCGTTTATGTGATTTGGGTGTGTGTTTGTTGGACGTCTGACATTAGCATAAACATCACAACCCTAGGACTTTTCTCAGTCCACATCTCATATGGTGTCTTATTTATATATTTAAATGGTACTACCTTATTTAGTGTGAAAGCTATAGTTTCTAGAGTGTAACCCCAGAAAATAGTTTTGACATGCCTTTACGCCGCTTCAATTATTTATATATTTGACAAGCCTAAGCCTAATTCCATGTCTGGCCCCAGAAAATAGTTTGGACACCCCCAATTATGCCGCTCGAACACCCCCATTCCTTTGAGCGCATGTCAGGAGGCGTAAGTTGTGGAACAATTCCACAACTCTTTAGATGATTATTATTAAACTTATGAATAAAATATTCACCTCCACGATCAGATCATAGAAACATAATTTTCTTGCCATGTTGATTTTGTACTTCATTCTAGAATTCCTAGAACGTTTTAAAAGTTTTCGACTTGTGCCTCATTAAATAGACATAACCGTTTCTACTATAGTCATCAATAAAAGTAATGAAGTATTGAAAACCACCTCTAGCTATCATGCTCATTGGTCCACACACATCAGTATGTATAAGTTCCAATACGTCAGATGCCCTCTCATAATGCCTACTGAAAGGTGTCTTGGTCATCTTACCAGGTAGACAAGACATCTCTATGGAGCTTCGTCATGCATTTTTGACTAATATGACCTAGACGACAATGCCAAAAGTAAGTGGGATTTAAATCATTAGGCCAAAGTCTCTTAGCATCAATATTATGGACACGTGCACCGTCAAGATTTAAAACAAACAACCCATTTACAATGGGAGTATAGCCATAAAATATCTTATTCAAAATTATAGAAAAACCATTGTCCTCAATAATGAATTTATAACCTTCTGCCAATAAACATGAGGCAGAGATAATGTTTTTACTTAATGCTGAAATATAATAACAATTATTCAATTCGATAATAAATCCTGAAGGTAAATGTAGTGGCAAGATCCCGACGGCCAATGCAACAACCCTTGCTTTATTCCCAACACGGAGATCAGCGTAGCCTCTTGCAACAGTCCTACTCCTTATTAACCCCTACATTGAATTACAAATATGAGCAACCGATCTGGTATTAAATACCCAAGAGTTATTGGGAGCATTGGCAAGAAATACATCTATAATATTAATACCTAAATTGGATGGCTTAGCTTCACCATTCTTTTTTAGATCTGCTAGGTACCTTTTGCAATTCCTTTTCTAATAGCCTGACTCTTTATAATATAAGCATTCACTCTTTAAAGTGGGGCTAGACATGGAATTAGGCTTAGGCTTGTTGCTGGGGATTTTATTCAAAGCTTTAGCCTTACCTTTTCCCTTAGTCTTAGCCTTCTTTTTGAAGCTAGTACTTTTCTATACCATCATCACATGACTAATACATTTCTTAATGCTATCCTCTGCAATCTTGAGCATCATATGCAACTTAGTGAGATTCTTGTCCATGCCATTCATATGAAAAGTTATAATGAATTACCCAAAACTTGGAGGGAGCGACGCAAGAATCAAGTTAGTAGCCAACTCTTGGCTTAGTGGAAAATCAAGTTTTTTCAAGCGCTGTGTGTAACCAACCATCTTGATTACATGAGGGTTCACCGGACCAGCTTACAACCAAACAAAGACTTTGAGATCACATCTCTCATTCCTAGCCTGAGTCTCAAACATGCTCTTAAGCGCCACGGTCATATCATAGGCCTCTATTGTGAGAACTCATCCATGAAGCACAAGAAATCTCCATGTGATTACTGTACTAGTCCCTGATCAGTAGCTAGCACTCACATATTTACAACATCAATATCACATCCATACCTAGAATATATTAATACTTGGAACAAAAGTTAATTATATAGAGTTCTTTACATAATAATATGGTACAGTGGAAAAAGACTTTAAGAACCAAAAGCCTCGTGGAGTGCCTATCCAACCCACAGGCATCTAACAGGGCAAACCCTAGAAGAAATCATCGTCAAAAACCCCATGGTCTGCCTAGAAATATGAATCATCTGGCATGTCGTCGACTTCATTTTCTGAGACAACGATTTTAGGAAGGTTGAATACTTTCGTACTTAGCAAGACTTATAGTGGTTCACAAATTCATAGAAGTAATTATGCGGGCTTAAACAAGGATAAGGCTCTAAGTTACTTTGCAGTTGCATAAAGAAATGTAGGCATATGATTATAATAGATTGCAAACCGAAGGTTATAAAAAATGCTAAGATATTTGTAATCATAAATAAGTATCCAAGATCCACAACACGGCCTACCCGACTGTGAAGCTCATACATGCCAGTCCTTTGACATAAAATGATGGTTGCTAAAACAGTTCCAAATCAAACCAATTTTTTAGAAAATACCAAAATCTAACATTGGAAAGACCTCACCAAGTGCCCATGATCGCGGGCATGGCTAATCGATTAAATTATTACTCTGCAGATGTGTCGGTGTTTCGTAAAACCGGCAAGTAAATTTGTAAGTCTAGGGGCCGCGTGCTTCCTGTTCCTCGAATGGTTAGACTACAGGGGTCCAAAGTTTATACTGGTTCGGGCTGAATGTCCCTACGTCCAGTTCGAGTGATGGCGTTGTATTGCTGGGGATGCGGCTGACCGCGAGTGGTTACAGTTTCTCAAAGGAGTCCGACAGGCCGGCCCTTTGATGTTTAGAATGGACTCTCTACGGTTGGGTGACTTGGAATGGTCCCGATCCCCCCTCCTCATGAGACCCTGCCCCCTCTATATACATGTGAGGGGAGCAGGTTACACGGGCGCTCTTAAGGAGAGATGAAAAACAAGAAAGGGTAAGCTATGACCGGGAGTTGAGTCCGGTCTTGGGCTCTGACGCTTGTCCGTTGATAATCCTTGCCATACCGGGCCGGTAGACACATGGGGTTGGTGCTGGCATCCCGTTTCTTTGGGAAACGGCGTACCGGCTGTCTGTGTGCTTGTCAGTGCCGACGCCTAAAGTGATGGCTTCGAGATTGACTCGGGAGGCGCTGCTTCCCATCATGTGCATGACCGGGCGATGGGACAGCTTGCTTGACTTTGTCAATCCTTTGGGCCGCCTCGGGACGGTGCCACCTGCCCTTAGTGAGACTGACGAGACAGGTGCGTAGCCTAGGATACACCGGTGGCAAGGCGAAGGTCATAGGTCGGAGTCAATCGGGGACCCCGCCATAGGGACCCATTGGGGCTTCCGGCCAGACCCCTTAGTCGGAGCAGGCGGGTGCACCCGACCGTAGCTGTGGTCGGAACCCCTGGTCAGATCCGACCAGGCTGTGGGCCGGAACCCGATGGTGGCTCCGACCTGCGATGTGGTCGAAGCCTATGGGCCGGACCGAGACCGATGGTCCTCTGCCTCTCGAAGGAACCCCCTGCTTTGGTTTGGGCCTGAGTAGGCCCATCTAATATCTTCGCTTGTATTGACAACTTCATAGTCGAAGCCTTTTTGTGGGTACCCCGCATAAGTATTCGCCAAGGCCTCGGTCGCCCTTAACGCGTCGTGTTCTCGGGCGGTCCATCGCCCTTGATAGGTCGACCGTCTTGGTCACCAGTTTTTTCGGGCTTGTGGAGCTCTCTGTCGGTGTAGCCCCCGAGCCCCCGAGCAGGTCGGAGAGCTGGTTGGGGGGTTGCATCGGATTGTTAGTGATTCGAGCCGGGCGAGCTCCTGATGGCCCAGGCTTTGCGGGACTCAGCCGACTTGGTGCTGTTCGATCCCGAGCCCCCGGGCGAGCTTATGAAACTTGGCGGAGTCCTTCCGACTCATTGAGCTAATTTCGCCTGGGTGCGCGCGAGCGCACCCGGCGGGTGTAGCCCCCGAGCCCCCGAGCAGGTCGGAGAGCTGTTCGGGGGGTTTCCCTGACCGAAATGCTGGTCTTACGTTTTGGCCGGACGCTTGCCCTGGCTGGCAGGGAGGCCCATGCGCCTTGACGAGGCCCCAGTTTCTGGGTGCTCGTTTTACGTCGTAGCTAGACGTATTTGTTGGCTGGTTTTACGCCGGAGCTTGGGCGAGGGCGCCCGCCCGAATCTCGTCTTGTGAGGCTATCCGTGGGAGGAGCGGCCATTGTCTGTCCCCCACAGTACGCCCGTCCGCGGTGTGGGACTGGAGGGGTGAGCAACAGATGCTTGCCTATGCGCGGCTCGAGCACCGTGCTCGTGGAGCTGCTGGTGGGTTATGCGAGTGGGCCCTGGAGTTCCCTACCAAGGGGATCTTTTTCTGAGCGGACGATCCCTGAGTCGGGCGTCCGACCCGCTGGGGGGCGACCCATGAGAGCCTTTCTTTACTCGATCCCGTATCGGTCCCCGAGTCGTCAGCCGACCCGGAGTGCAGCCGGCTGCCACCCTACGACGGGTTCCGCGGGAGAGCGTGAAGTATGGCCTCGGACACGAGTTAAGGTGATTGGGTCGTCCGCTGACCCAACTAGGGGCCCACTGGGGGCTCACCTCGTTCCCGTCACTTGCTCATTTTGTACCCCGGGGCGACCTTGAAACCTCTAGGGTTGTCAAGGCTTCGAGCCCTGCGGTGTTTCAACGTTCTCGCCACCTCGGGGCCGTCCGTGGCCCGACGGACTTTTTACCGATGCGGCCCAGCTGATCCAGTCTGGAGGCCAAAAAACAAAGGGCCGTGGGACGGGGCGCCAGCAGTAGTGCTCCTGGCGCCCTCCCGTCTGGTATTTAATGCAAAAAGATTTGGAAAGGATATGCCTTCGCTAGCGGTCAGGCGGCTTCGACGGACGCGGCGGCGCTTGTTTCGAGGCGACGCTCGCTGGACCGCCACTCGACCGGATAAGCGCCCGTTCGGTGCCTGCAAAACCAACGCGGGGGAGGCGCTCGGGCAGACTCTCGTGTTTTCCTTTTGTGCGCAAGCATCCTCCTACCCAAGAGGAGAAAGCGAAAAAAAGTCCGGGGGTTCGTTCCTTACCTTTTCCTGTCTCCCATCCTCGTGCCGCCGGAGATGTCATGGCCCGAATGCTCCATCTCGCCCAGCCGTCCACAAGGCTTGGAGAGGAAAGGGTTCCTCCCGCCGCTTGACGTCTCGCGGTGGAGGGTGCCGACGGGGGCCGCGGTCCCGCCCCGCCGCGACGACGAGATCGCAGTGCGCCTCCTTTACAAGCGTGGGTTCGGACTTCCGCTCCACTGGTTCGTTCGTGGACTGCTGCACCACTATAAGGTCGAGGTGCACCAGCTCAACCCCCACGGAGTGCTCCACATCGCGGTCTTCATCACGTTGTGCGAGGCGTTCCTGGGATCGATCCCCACTGGGCGCTCTGGAGGTATTTTTTCCATGCCAAGTCGAGGAAAGATCAGTCGACGGGCCCCCTGGCGCTCATGGGCGGCGTAGGTCATCAGATGCGTTCGGGCCGCGCGGCGGATTATGTTGATTTGAGGCTACCGTCGTCGAACCGGGGGTGGCACTCCGAATGGTTCTATGTCCGGAACCCGGAGGGGAGTGCCCCGGCCTTCTCTGGTCGTCGCCCTGTGGCGAGGGAGGAATGGTTCTGGGGGCTTGACAGCAGGGAGAAGAACAAGGTGGAGGTGATCGTCGAGAGGATCAAGGCCCAGGTGCTGCGGGGCCTGACCGGCGAGACCATCGTGCGCGCTTTCATGAGGATGCGCGTTCAACCCCTCATGGCGAGGGACCGCCCCATGTTCCAGTATGGGGGGGTCCACGACCCCATGCGGATGGTGAAGACGGAACTCGCCGAGTCGGAGGTCGAGGCTAGGGTGGCCGCCGTGTTGGTCGGTTGCGCTATTGCATTGTTCGGAGGAGGCGCAAATAACCATTTTAGGATTGAGATATTTTGCTTGGTGCCTGCCGCGGGGCTGGAATGTTTCTGACCGGCCATGGTTCTCATCGCTCGGGCACTTCCTTCTTCCACGAAGCGCTACTTCGCAACCGTAGCCATTGGGGCGTAGGCCGTAGCGTTCAGGTCGGTAGGGTTGCCGCTAGAGAGAACCGGGTGGCTAGTCGGGCCATCAGTCCGTGCGGGCATGTGGTGTTGTAGCCCCCGAGTGATGCGTGGGGGCCAGTATGCCGGCCGCCACGCAGCACTTGAGCTCGGGAGGAAGAAAGCAAGCTTAGGGAAGAATTTTCTTAGCTGGTATCCCGTGTTCCGGTTTTCTTCAGTCGATGGGCCTGCTTCCATGATGCCCGGTGCGATCGTGACGGCCCAGGAGCTTGAACCGAAGAGTCGCGCCGCGCCTCTGTTGGGAGCGGTGCCCCTGCGCCAAGTCTTGTTGCATTTAATGTGGGAAGTGGGGAGTGGCGAGGGCCTGTCCTGTTGCCCTGGGCGCGGAGTTAATGCGCATGTCGCGCCGTCCGACGCGTCGTCCACTTCGGTCGCTCCGCCCCGCCCCTATAAATAGGTCAAGGAGGGCGCGAAAGCGACTACGTTCAGCCAGATTAACGCCGCTGCGCCGTCTTTTCGCCTTTTTCTTCCAGTTTCCTGAATCAGCGAGAAATGGCCAGTGGCGGTGACGATCGGAGGGCTGAGAAGCGAGTGGCCGTGGTGGAACCACACGGTCCGGTCCCCAAGAAGTCTCGCGGTCTTTGGACCCTCGGGGCGCATTTAAGATCAAGATCACCCTGCCTTCATCGGTATTTCGTATCGGGAACCTCCAATCGAGGTGAGGGTCCATCGATCGGCGCTGGGGTTACCTTTATCTTGTTTTTGCTGACGCGGGGTCCCTTCTTTCCTTTGCTAGCGCTTCTGGCTCGGGCTTGGTTCCACCACCCGCGACGCGCGAGATGGCGGTTGTCGTTCCACCTGCGGCCTCGACTGGTCTCCCTGCGACGGGAGGCACGCCGGCGGACTTGGCGGCGGCGCTGGCGGGGCTGCATGCCTCCCTTGACGCCAGTGTTGCGCGCGCCGCCGCCGAGGCGGACGTGTTTTAGCGTGATCGCGAGTCCAGTCGTCGAAAGGAACTCGCGGCGTGCGGAGGAGGCGCAGCGCAATGGGCCCGCGCCGTAGTCGCGGAAGAGGGGCTCGCGATGGCGCACGAGGAAGCGGCGACGTGGCGTTCTCGGGCTGAAAACGTCGGCTGCCGTGGTCGACAGTCGACGCGAGAACACGCACACTCAGCGCAAAACCTCCCGCCGTGCTCGCCTGCGTTTGAGAGCATGCGCCAGAGCCTGAGGTGGCTTGGGGTGGGGCTGCACGAGCCCCTGGAGCGGACTGCAGAGCAATATGCCATCGGGCTCTCCCAAGCAGCCGAGGCCCTGGATGACCTACCCCGGGCCCTGCGCGAGCGCGCCGCCCGCGAGGGGCAGGCGATCGCCACCGACGTTGCGGAGTATGTGCTGGCCTGCTGCGCCAGCCGCGACGCCTCCTTCTGCGCGCACACAGCCATCGCTGGGATCGAAGGAGACCCCCGCGAGATGCGAGTGAAAGTGCACGCGGCGGCGGAGGCGGTGGTGGGGCTAGGTGTGGTCACCGTGGGCCCCGAGGTCGGCAGCTCCGATGATGATGACGACGACGATGACGACGACGACGACTTTGCTGGGTGATTCTCCAGGCGCCGACGCAGGATCCTTTTTGTTTTTGTTTTGATCAAGTTGTATGTTTTTTGGGACACTTTGTTGGTGTGTTTTTATAATCTAGATTTTGCCCCTTGCATTTTCTTCTGTGATGCGCACCTGCTCGGACGGCCATTGTCCTTGGGGTCACTGGGACCCTTCGAACATAGGTCAGAGCGTTGATACGCAGATGAAGACACAAGTCAGCCGCGGACGCTGGGGTGCAAGCCGGCGCGCGCTCACGGGGGAGCAGAATGTTCCCGACCAGCTATGGTTTATGCCGCGTGGGTACCCCCCTTGTTTGCGAAGCACTATTTCGTGACCGTTGCCGTCAGGGCGTAGGCCATAGTGCCCGGAACAAAGGGATTAGGACCGGGAAGAACCAACAGCTAGCCGAGTCATCGGCCTTGGTGGGCTTGCAGCGTGTTCGCACACATTTGAGTGGGAGGAGAGCGTTGCCGGGAGGTTGTCGTTTGTCCCGCACGGGCATGCCCTTCTTCCGCGAGGCGCCACTTAGGAACCGTAGCCGCTGGGGCGTAGGTCGTGACGCTTGGGTCGAAAAGGGTTACCATCCGGAAAAACGACGGTTAATCGGATCGTTGTTCCCACTGAGTGTGTACGAAGCAACCGCCCCCGTGTGTTTGCGGGGAGCAGGGTGCAGCCGTCATGGAACCCTGAGGTTCTAAGGGAATGCAAGTGGTGTCAAGGAAGGGGTTACCTCAGCCTTTGGGCCGAAACGCGCTGGAGCGGGGTGGCATTGGGCTTTGGTTGCGCCCGGCGGATGTCTTGACAGCCGTGGGTGAGGCCGCTGCCGGCTGGCGGCGGTTCGCCTGAGGGCGAGACCGTCGTCGTGCGATCGCCCGCGTGCGATGGCGTCCTTTCGCTACCGTCCCGTCCCATCACCGCCCAGCACGACGTGGTTCTTTAATGCGCCATGATGGCCTCCCGCATCGAGCCGTGGGATGGACGGGACGCCTTGGTGTCGTGGACGAGGCGTCGCTTGCCTAGGCTGCACTTCCCTTCTGACTATAAATAGGGTTTTGGAGGCGAGGTAGCATTGTGCTCGGCATTCGTGTGTGCTCTCCTTCATCCTTCCTCCAGCTCATCTGTCTTCCGGGGGGGTTTGAGCGGACGAGATGGCGAGCGGTGGTGAGGATGGTGAGAGGACCAACGGGCGGCCGACGGAGGGGGACTCGTGGGGTGCTGACCCCAAGAGGCCCCGCGTGGACGCCGGGACATCCGCGACGAGGAGTGAGCTTGTGCTGCCCTCGTCGACCTTCTCCATCCGGAACCCGCCGCCGGCGTAAGTTTCTATAGCTTCGTCACAGCGTAACCTTGTCTTCTCGCATCTAATGGTGATGTTCTTGTATTTTCTCGCAGCTCCAATTGGCAGCCAGGTACGACGCCCTCGCCTTCCTCCTCGGACGGAACGGGGACCGTAGGGGCCACCGAAGCTGTTGCTGGTGGTGACTCTCGCGTGCCTCCGGCCGTTTCGGAGGCGGAGGCGCTGCGGGCGCGCGCCGAGGCCGCCGAAGAGGCCGCGGAGGGGCAGCGGGCGCGCGCGGGCTGCTGAAGCGGAAATTGCCCGGATGCGCGAGGAGCACGAGGTTCTCCTTTCCGTGCTTCGTCCCGTGTACGAGAGCATGGGCAGGAGCGTGAGGCCTCTGGGGATGCGGTTGGACGAGCCACTGGAGCGCACCACCCAGCAGTACGCCTCGTGCCTCGCCCGAATGGCCGGGTCCCTGGTGTACCTGCCTCTTGCCCTGCGGGAGCGCTCCGCTCGCGAGGGGCGGAGGGTCGCCTCGGTGGTGGCGGAGTACGTGCTTGCCTGCTGCGCCAGCCGTGACGCCTCTTTTGACGCGGTGGCGACCGTCGCCAGATCGGCGCACCCGCCCAGCGCGGGCAGTGCGGGCGCAGCGGAGATGGTAGCGAGGCGAGTGCGCCTCGAGGTCTCGGATGATGAGGCCTGCGGGGAGGAGGATGCCGGTCCAGTCGGCCCTTCCCTCGGCTGGGAAACCTCCACTTAGGCGCTCCCCAGCGCCGGCGTCGGAACTTGCCTCCGACGCGGGGACGCTGTCCTGGGGGTCGCTGTGTGGTGCTTCTTTGGAGCATCCAGAGCCCCCGTGGACGAGGCAGCTCGGGTACCGGGGCACCGCCTTCTGGCGGCATCTTATGTGATGCCTTTTTCGGATGCTGCTCATCGGCGAAGTCGTTTTGAGCAGCGTTGGTCGTGCCCTGTTGCAGAGCCACACTTGCACTCGCGAAGACGGTGGTCCGCTCTTGATTCCGGAGTGTTAGATACATCGTAGTGGCAGATGTCCTCCTTATCCAGGACGGCGGTCCGCCTTCGTGATGCCTCTTTTGCACAGCAACAGGCTTCGATCCGCTAATCTTTTAGCTTTAGACGATGCTCATGTAAGGTAGGTCGTAGAGGACCAGTACGCATTTGTATGTTTCTGAATGATGTAAGGGAATGAATATTTGAGAAGTCAAGTTTACTCCATGTTTCAATTTTTACATTTCCTTTCCATGCCGGGCTCATGTTAGGTGACCGTAGCTCTTCGAAACCGCTGGGGTTATTCGAGCGTAGGTCCGAGCGCGGACACTTTGAGGCAATGACGCAGGGAGCAAAAACTTGGCCACGAATGGTTCTTCCGACCGACTACTGGTTGCCCGACATGTGTTCTTCTCCCCTTCAGAAGGCCGCTTATGATCAGAGCCACCAAAACCGCCGGAGTTTTGGTGTGGGTCGCAGCACTTGGGTTGAGGAGATTACCGCTAGGGAGGGATCTGAGACTGGTCGGAACGCCGAATCGTGGGCTTCATGTGAGATGCATGCCCTCCGAGTGAGCCAGATGCCACCCGAGCTCGGAGGGTTGTAGGAAACGCGAGGGAAGCGGAAAGCTTCAGGGATAGAATCGCCTAAGCTTCTCGATGTTCCAAGCGTTCGGGATGACATTGCCTGCAGCATACTTAAGTCGGTAGGTGCCGGGCCGGAGGATCTCCAGAATGGTGAAGGGACCTTCCCATGGAGGAGAAAGCTTGTGCTTGCCTACGTTGGATTGGACCTGGCGCAGGACCAGGTCGCCAATGTTGAAGGAGCGGCCTCGAACCTGGCGACCGTGGTAGCGGCGGAGCGCCTGCTGATACTTGGCCGACCGCAGGATAGCCACGTCGCGTGCTTCATCGAGTTGATCGACTGCGTCTTGCTGTGCATCGAGCCCCCGTGCCTCGTCGAAGGCTCGAAGTCTTGGGGCGCCGTACTCCAAGTCGGTTGGCAACACTGCTTCGACGCCGAACACCAGGAAGAATGGTGTGAACCCAGTTGACCTGCTTGGGGTGGTCCGCAGGCTCCAAAGAACGGAGGGTAGCTCGGCCGCCCATCGTCCTGCGAACTTCTTCAATCGGCTGAAAATCCTGGGCTTGAGTCCCTGGAGAATCATACCGTTTGCTCACTCGACCTGACCGTTGGTTCGCGGATGGGCCACGGCCGCCCAGTCGACGCGGATATGGAAGTCATCACAGAACTCAAGGAATTCTTTCCCCGTAAACTGTGTCCCGTTGTTGGTGATGATGGAGTTCGGGACTCCGAATCGATAAACAATGTCGAGGAAGAAATTGGCTGCCTGTACCGATGTGATGGTGGCAACCGGTTTAGCTTCGATCCACTTGGTGAACTTGTCCACCGCAACGAGAAGGTGGGTGAAACCTCCGGGAGCCTTTTTGAAGGGCCCGACAGGTCGAGTCCCCAAACCGCGAACGGCCAGGTGATGGGGATCGTCTGGAGGGCTTGCGCGGGTAGATGAGTTTGGCGGGCGAAGAACTGGCATCCTTCGCAGGTGCGGACGATTTGTTGGGCGTCGGCCACGGCAGTTGGCCAATAGAACCCTTGCCGAAAAGCCTTTCCCACGAGGAATCGCGGGGCGGCGTGGTGGCCACAAATTCCGCCGTGGATGTCAAGCAACAACTCCTTCCCGCGATCGGCGGGAATGCACTTCTGTAGGACTCCAGACGGGCTTCGCTTGTAGAGGTCTTCTCCGACCAGGATGAATGACTTGGCCCGCCGAGCGAGGCGCCGGGCCTCGATCGGGTCGGCGGGGAGTGACCCGTCCGTCAGTCGGTCGATGAAGGGTTTCCTCCAGTCGGAGTCCGTTATTAGCACGGCCTGACCTGACTCGGACGACGCCAAGGTCTCGACCGCCCGTGAGTCGGAGCGGTCAGATCCGTGGGGTGTCCTCCTGCTCGGTTGTTTGGTCCCATCGAACGGAAGGTTGGTGAAGATCGAGGATGAAAATTCCGGATGGGACTGGTCCCTTGCTGGACGCGAGGTTGGCGAGGTAGTCGGCCTCGCCGTTGTGACGTCGGTAGCTATGATGGAGCTCGAAGCCCTTTAACTTTTCTTCGAGGTTGCGCACTTCACGGCAGTAGGCCGCCATGCGGGGGTCGCGAGGCTCCGTCGCCTTCATGACCTGGTCCACGACCAGCTTGGAATCGTCGCGGACGTAGAGCCGGCGTGCGCCGAGGTCGGCAGCGATCCGGAGACCGCTGACGAGGGCTTCATATTCCGTGACGTTGTTGGTGGCGTCGAAGAGTAGTCGGATGACGTACTGGAGTTTGTTCCCAAGTGGGGAGACAATGACGACCCCAGCTCCGACCCCGTTCTTCGTGTAAGACCCGTCGAAGTACATCGTCCAGTACTCGGGATCCTTGAGTACGGGAGGCGCCTGGGCCTCGGTCCACTCGGCGACGAAGTCCGCCAAGACCTGCGACTTGTTCGCCGTCCGGGGGACATAGGATATGTCATGGCCGTTGAGCTCGAGAGCCCACTTGGCCGTCCTCCCCGACGCGTCGCGGTTGCGGACGATCTCGCCGAGTGGCGAGGACGTTACCACGAGGATAGGATGCCTGTGAAAATAATGGACCAACTTCCGTTTTGCGATGAGCACCGCATAGAGCAGCTTTTGTACCTGGGGGTACCGGGTTTTGGATTCAGAAAGCACCTCGCTGACGAAGTACACCGGCCGCTGTACCTTGAGTGCACGACCTTCTTCCGCTCGCTCCACAACAAGTGCCGCGCTGACGACCTGGGTCGTGGCGGCAATGTATAGGAGGAGCGACTCGTCTGGTGCCAGGGCGACCAGCACCGGAGGTGAAGTCAGGAAAGTCTTCAGTCTATCGAGGGCTTCCTGCGCTTCTTAGGTCCAGGTAAACTGGTCAGATTTTTTGAGCAGCTTGTAGAGTGGCATCCCACGTTCGCCAAGGCGGGACACGAAACGGCTCAAGGCTACGAGGCATCCGGTCAGCTTCTGGACCCCCTTTAGGTCGGCGATTGGCCCCATCTTCAAGATCGCCGAGATCTTCTCGCGATTGGCCTCGATCCCGCGCTCGGAAATGATGAAGCCGAGCAGCTTTCCTTTCGGGACCCCGAAGACACACTTCTCGGGGTTGAGTTTTATGCGGAACCGTCGGAGGTTCGCGAAAGTTTCTTCCAGGTCGGCGACTAAGTCATCAGCCTTCTTGGTTTTGACGACGAGGTCGTCGACATATACCTCGATGTTACGGCCGATCTGGTCGTCGAAACACGTTTGCATACATCGCTGGTATGTAGCACCCGCGTTTTTCAACCCAAAAGGCATTGTTACGTAACAAAACGAGCCGAACGGAGTAATGAAGGAGGTGGCGAGCTGGTCGGACTCCTTCATCGCTATCTGGTGATAGCCTGAGTAGGCATCCAGAAATGATAGGGATTCGTATCCCGCCATTGAGTCGACGACCTGGTCGATACGAGGCAATGGAAAAGGGTCCTTGGGACAGGCCTTATTCAGGCTTGTGTAGTCAACGCACATTCTCCATTGCTCGGACTTCTTTTTTACAAGAACAGGGTTGGCAAGCCACTCGGGGTGGCGCACCTCTTTTATAAACTCTGCGGCCAAAAGTTTGGCGATCTCTCCTCCTATGATCTTGCGTTTCTCCTCGTCGAAGCGGGCGCAACGTTAGGCGACCGCCTTGAGCCAGCCGATGTTCGTGGAGTGCTCGGCGACCTCGCGGGATGCCCGCATATCGGAGGGCTTTTATGCGAAGACATCTCGGCTGGCGCGGAGGAAGTCGACGAGCGCGTCTTCCTATTTGGCGGGGAGCGCAGCTCCGACCCGCACGGTCTTGGTCGGATCGTTGGGATCGACCGCGACCGTCTTAGTGTCCTCGGTGGATTGGAAAGAGCCCGCCCCTGATTTGCTGGAATCGGGGGTGGACTCGAGGACCGCCTTGCGGAGGGCTCCAAGCTCTGCGGCCGCAATGAGCTCCGACGCGAGCTCACAGCCATCAAGGCTTCCTTGTCAGAGGCAAAAGCCGAAAGACGCGGCCACGGTGATGACTCCTCGCGGCCCCGGCATCTTCAGCTTGAGATAGGTGTAGTTGGGGATCGCCATGAACTTGGCGTAGCATGGCCTCCCCATGATGGCGTGGTAGGAACCGCGAAACCCTACGACCTCGAAGGTGAGGGTCTCGGTCCGGAAGTTATCCGGGCTCCCGAAAGTGACAGGCAGGTCGATCTGCCCTAGTGGGTAGGCCTGCTGGCCCGGGACGACGCCGTGGAAAGGCGCCTTGCTCGGCTGGAGGCGCGAGCGAGGAATCCCCATGGCGTCGAGAGTATCAACGTACAAGATGTTGATACTACTGCCGCCGTCCATAAGCACTTTGGACAGGCGTTTCGGCCCCACGATGGGGGCGACGACTAGTGGGTATCTCCCTGGCTGTGGGACATGATCGGGATGATCGGCCCGATCAAAGGTGATCGGCGACTCCGACCACCGGAGGTACTTCGGCGCGGCGGGCGCCGCGGCGTGAACTTCACGAAGGGCGAGCTTGAGCCGCCGCTTGTCGGTGTAGCTCGCCGGTCCACCGAAGATCATGAGGCAACCATCGGGTTCTGGGAACTCGGCGTCCCCTCCTTGGGCCCGGCATCGACTGCCGGGTCCTGCTTCTTTCCTTTACCCCGCGTAGGGGCTCCGGAGAGGAGGCGTTTCAGAGTCTCGCACTCCTTGTATTTGTGCTTGACGGGGTACCCGTGATTCGGACACGGGCCCTCCATCAATTTCTCGAAGTGGTCGGCCGAGGCTGCCTGCCGCGCCTGCTGCTTGGCAGGGCGATCAGTTGCCGCGACCTCGTGGTCCTTGCGGACCTGCTTCCCCTTCCGCTTCCTTTTGTCGGAGCGGTCGTGGGGGCTGCTGGCTTCAGCGCCAGACTCCCGTTTGGCCTTCCCCTTGTCGAAGATGGCCCCCACAGCCTCCTCACCGGAGGCGTGGTTGGTGGCGATGTCGAGCAATTCCTTGGTGGTTTTGGGCTTGACGCAGCCCAACTTGTGCACCAAGGCTTTGCACGTGGTGCCGTAGATGAATGCCCCGACGACGTCGGCATCGCTGACATCGGGGAGCTCGTTACACTGCTGGGAGAAATGTCGGATGTAATCCCGGAGTGTTTCTCCTGGCTGCTGTTTGCAGCTTTTCAAGTCCCAGGAGTTCCCAGGGCGCTTATAAGTGCCCTGGAAATTGCCGACGAAGACGCCCTTCAGGTCGGCCCAGCTCCTGATGGAGTCGGCGGGCAAGTACTCGAGCCAGGCTCGAGCCGAGTCTGGTAGGTAGATCGGGAGGTACTGGATGATAAAGAAGTCATCCAGTAGCTCACGCCCGACAACAGTAGCCGTAATCTCGAGCGACACCGGGGTTCATAGCCCCCGTGTATTTGGCTATATTGACGGGTGCCCGGAACCGGGTAGGAAAGTCGGCGTTGCGGATCCTTCGCGCGAACGCCCGTAGCCCCGGACCGTCGGTGTGGCTGCGATCGCGTCGCCGCCGGCCATTGTCGGCGACCGCGATCAGGCCACCACGACCGTCGGCCTCCTTCTTGCGTCAAGGGTGTCGCGGTAGTCGTGGTTTTGGCCGAGGCGCTGGCGGGCTATGGTGTGCGAGGCTTGGGGCCCGCTCGCTAAGTTCGTCGTCTTGGCGAGTTCGTGAACACGGCTCTGCTTGCCCGAAAGGGTGCCCGACTGATGGGGGCCTGGGGCCGGCATGTGTTGCACAGCGGCACACTCTACCAGCCCCCGGAGGTTTTGGTAGGCGGCCCTGGCCCCTGGCTCAGTCGGTTCGGGGATGCCACGAAGCAGGACTGCGGCCGCAGCGATATTCTCGGAATGGAAGGAAGTACGGGCGCCTTCCGCCTCCATCCATTGGCTCCGCCGGTGTACTGATGGGCTCGCCCGCGGGCGCCACCAGGCACTCGGGGGGGAGCGAGCTGACTCGCCCCTTGGGCAGCCCGGCTTCCGCCAAGCTCGCCCTCAACCGCCTTTGGTTCCCCATGCCGTTGTTGGGGTATGACAGGTGAACCTGGGGGCCTTCTGCGCCCTCAAGCTGACGGCCCCCCTCCGGCGCGTCGTCGAGTCGGAGGTGGGAATCGTGGCTCATGCCCGTTGCGGCCGTTTGGCCGGGGGTGCTAGCCATGCAGCACTCGCGAGAGTACGGTTCCGGCGGGAACTGCTCTGTGTCGGAGTTGGAGTCGCTGCCGGAGGAGCTTTCCAGTATCTCGTGGACGGAGGCCGGCGCATAGCCGGTCATTGCCACAAAGCGTGAACCGGCGGGAGGCAGCGTTTCTACCCACGTGAATACCTGCGCGCTACCTTTAGGGGTGGCGCACCGTTCTGCGGGCTTTGAGATCCATACGGGAGCTTCGAGCCGTAAGTTACCGAAAATGTCGGCGAGGAAGTTTGGGCCCTCAGAGAGGGCCTGGTCCCGGAAGACGGCGGGGACGAGCGCGAGCTCTCCCACCGGTGTGGTGACGAAGTTGAGGGAGCCGAACCAGATCCAGCCCCTCAGAACCGATGCGTCACTGTGGCTGAAGGAAGCCATCAAGGAAAGAAGCGGGAATCCGGAAATGACAGCACGCGAGGCCCCTACAGCACGCCAACCTGCCGGTGTTTCAGAAACCGCAAGTAAATTTGTAAGTCTAGGGGCCGCGCGCTTCCCGTTCCTCGAATGGTTAGACTACAGGGGTCCAAAGTTTATACTGGTTTGGGCTGAATGTCCCTACGTCCAGTTCGAGTGATGGCGTTGTATTCTTTGGGGATGCGCCGACCGCGATTCTGGTTACAAGCCAAAGGGGTCCGACAGGCTGGCCCTTTGATGTTTAGAATGGACTCTCTACGGTTGGGTGACTTGGAATGTTCCCGATCCCCCCTCCTCATGAGACCCTGCCCCCTCTATATACATGTGAGGGGAGTAGGTTACACGGGCGCTCTTAAGGAGAGATGAAAAAGCAAGAAAGGGTATGCTATGACCGGGAGTTGAGCCCTATGCTTAGGTGCAGAGCTGTTGGTCTTGGAGTCCGGTCTTGGGCTCTGACGCCTGTCCGTTGATAATCCTTGCCATACCGGGCCGGTAGACACATGGGGTTGGTGCTGGCGTCCCGTTTCTTTGGGAAACGGCGTACCGGCTGTCTGTGTGCTTGTCAGGTGCTGACGTCGGCAGTGGCTGGCTTCTGAGATTGCCTCGGGAGGGCGCGCGTCTCCCTACTGTGCATGACCGGGCGATGGGACAGCTTGCTTGACTTTGTCAATCCCTCGGGCTGCCTCGGGACGGTGCCACCTGCCCTTAGTGAGACTGACGAGACAGGTGCGTAGCCTAGGATCCGCCGGTGGTGAGGCGAAGGTCATAGGTCGGAGTCAATCGGGGACCCCGCCATAGGGACCCATTGGGGCTTCCGGCCAGACCCCTTAGTCGGAGCAGGCGGGTGCGCCCGACCGTAGCTATGGTCGGAACCCCTGGTCAGATCCGACCAGGCTGTGGGCCGGAACCCGATGGTGGCTCCGACCTGCGATGTGGTCGGAGCCTATGGGCCGAACCGAGACCGATGGTCCTCTGCCTCTCGAAGGAACCCCCTGCTTTGGTTTGGGCCTGAGTAGGCCCATCTAATATCTTCGCTTGTATTGACAACTTCATAGTCGAAGCCTTGCTGTGGGGTACCCCCGGCATAAGTATTCGTTAGGATGTGTACAGCTTTACCCACAAGGAATGATCAACCTCTTTGCCAGACCAATTAACACACTTCCTTTGGTGTGTCGGCAAGGAGATCATACATAACCATTATATTATCTAGATATGGCTTTGTACCAGCCCGGGACGTTGAGCCCTCACCATAGAAACATAAACACTCACCCAAGACGTGGATCCATTCACATAATACCCAACACAATATTTCTATTCATGGCAAGGTGTACACCGTTGCATTCATAAGTAAAAACCCCTATAAGGAGACCTGACCGGAATGCCTGTGCTATGTCCCGCCTTCCAATGTGCAAAGCCATACCTAAATAACTTAATAGGTTAAGACCATCCCATACCAGCCCTCGTGGTTGCACGGAATTCTTAGATCAATAGCATCTCATTTCTCGGTCCTTAATCTGACACAAGCGATAGTCCATCCTACACTATGTGCAAATCTATCTACACATCCGGCCATTGCCAATAATCACCCGCGTCAAAATCGTAGTTTTATTTTGGGTTTTTAATCAAAATACAAGCAACCTTTCCAAATTGTACCCAACAACTTAAAGCATTTGAAAAGACCAAGTTCATTTCTAAGCATGGCTAAGTAAAGTATTACACTAACAATTATACTCAGAATGACATTATTTATGTCTAATTCATACTAGAGTTATCAAGGTTCACTCTTTCATACATATTAAGAAAATCCACAATTTACAGGTGTAGCTACTAGCTCTACCCCAAAATAGCAATTATATGGGGAATTATGCTGATGCATACTACATTGACAAAAACAACATATCGTAGGTGAATTATCAGGTTCGACATGCTCGAGGAGGTGCTTGCCTTGCTGATCATTGTCTAGATCAAAATCTGGGTCAGTGACAAGGTCTTCTTCTTCGCCTTCTCGGACGTCGGTGTCTACACGTCGCGCAACAGAAAAATGAGTAATAATCATCAAACTCCAAAAGGGAAAAAAGAAAATAGATAATAAAACAAACAAAAACTCCCTACAGGGAACAGGGGTTGATTTTGTGGATTAATTTCTCTTATATTATGAATTCAAGAAGCTAAAATTACATATTCTTATATTTTCATTTTTGAATTCAAGATGCAAAAATTATTTAAGATTATAATGATATGATTGCCACTTGAACATGAAACAATTCCTTTCTTTAATTTGGATTTAGATTCAAAGCAATACCGGCTAGGGTATGGTAGCATCGGGCCTATGGCCGGTGTAAAAATTAAAGAGAGGGTGATTTCTGGTTCAACATCGAGTGGTGCTATCGGCCTAGGGGCGGTAGCACCGGCCTTAGGCCGGTGTGAAAATTCTAGAGAGATGCTTTATGAGAGATGATCGTCGGGCGGTGCTACCGGCCATAGTAGCCCGGTGCTACCGGACAAGCGGTAGCACCAGCCCTTTGGAGCAGTATGAAAATTCTAGACAAGGTGTGTTTGCGGGTTTTGGGGGCAGTCATACCGGCCAAGGAGAATTGGATATATTTGATGTTTTTGTGATGTTTATCGCATATCTTTTTGACATTATTATGTGATGGGTATTTTTCTTGTTTTTGATGGTTGCAAGACGACGAAGCTAGATCTTGGTGAGGCGAAGGTTGACCGAGACCAGGCGAGATGCGTCGGAGGTCTAGACGATAGGGAATCGCTGAAAGATGATCAGAGATGGAGTCATGGTAAGCCTAGAAGACAAGGAAAGGAAAAGGTGGTGGCTAGATGCTGCATGGATCAAGGAGGTCAAGGATAGCGGGCCTAGTTAATGTGCTTTGATAACCGTGCAAGAAAACTCAGTTTGTTTCATGGATTTTGGATTAGTCAAGGATAGCGGGCCTAGTTAATGTGCTTTGATAACCGTGCAAGAAAACTCAGTTTGTTTGGTGGATTTTGGATTAGTCCTTGCATGGTTGTGTGAGTGGGTCAATTCTAGCCCTTGATGGAGTGCCCTAGGTTCCTCCTGTATAAGGTTTCTACCGATGAAAATGTCATGACCGGTAATATGGCTGATGTTGAGGTGAACGCTAAGGGAAGGAACATTCTTATACAAGGTCTTAGCCGCAGTGAATACGATAGAATTTCTCACTTCCATTCTACTCATCAGATTTGGGTGACCCTCGATGCTTACCATGAGGGAACCACCCAAATCAAGACCGTGAGACAGGACCAATTCAAGTGTGATTACAACAAATTTGAACAACA
Organism: Guadua angustifolia; assembly: GCA_036346375.1. Lineage (NCBI taxonomy): Eukaryota > Viridiplantae > Streptophyta > Magnoliopsida > Poales > Poaceae > Guadua > Guadua angustifolia. The sequence continues at coordinate 44,585,179 of CM070512.1, forward strand.
CATTGGTGAGAGTCTTGACGAGTGTTTTGGTCATTTTACGAAGATTTTGAGCGACCTCCGAGTAGTCGATTGCATATATCCTAGCTTGGATAATGCTCGATATTTCTTGACCACACTCGATCTTCGAGTTTGGGAGATAAAGGTGACCACCATCAAGGACACTATAGACTTATAGACCTTGACTTTTGACGGGCTTTACTCCCGACTCAAGACTCATGAGATTGATGTTATCTCATGCAAGACAAAGTCGCAGTTGCTGGCCTTGGTCATCGATCCCATTGTATCCATTTCTAATATTTTCGTTGGTTTCTCTCTTTTCACCCTTTACGAGATAACCGATGACCAACCAAAAATATTTCCAGAAAATGAGCTTACTCTTTTGGCTCGGAAGTTTTCTCATGCCTACAAAAGGGTGAGAGAGAGGAAGAGAGGTGGCACGATCACCTGCTTCGAGTGTGGTGGCCCCAACCACATTCGAGCAAACTGCCCTAAGCTGGAGAAGGGCGAGAATGATAAAGAATGACTACACTGACAAGAACCGCAACAAGAAGCCTCCAGTTTGCGAGCCGGTGCATGAGAATTACTACAACTTCTCAAGAACAAGAAACTCTTCCACCGTGTTCTCACCGCCCTCGATGACATCAATCTCTTCGACACGGAGACTTGGAGTGACGAAGTCGAGGATGATCCGTAAGAGAAGAAAGGCGGCGATGATTTCATCAGCATGTGCTTCATGGTGGACGCCAACGGTATCAGCGACTCCGAGCTCTACAACGACTTGGACGAGGTACCCTCCTATGACCAACTCAATCAAGATTTCTGTAAATTAGGGAAATTTCATACTAGTGCTAGAGTTAGGTGTATGGAGCTAGAGAAGGAAGTAGGTACCTTGAGTCGAGAGTTAGCTTCAATTAGATCTTCTTCCTCCCGAGCCTCTAATGACTATTCTCTATGTGATGGCTTGCTTGTGGAGCTTGAGAATCTAAGGACTATGCATGATTGTGTGGTTTCTAAGCTTGAGAGTCTTAGGTCAAAGAATGCTACTACTTGTTCTATTGATGCTATTTCTGTAAATGCCAGTTTTTTTCATGCTCACACTAGCTCATCATATAAAAATTGCCCTAAATTGCTTACTAAAATTGATGCCATGAGCTCTCACCTTAGGAAGCTATCTACTAGAAACAATGAACTTGAATTGCATGCTTCTAAGGACTCAGTCAGCTCATATGAGTGTTGTAGGCAACTAAAACTTAACAATTAATCTTTAAATGTCAAGTGTGCTGAACTTGCTAAGAACTTACTAGCTAAGTCACAAGAAAGTTGCTTCCAATGTGCTGAGATTGAGGGGGACTTGGATAAAATCCAAGTCAAACTTAGTAAGAACCTTGTAGCCCAGACCCTTAGGATTAGAAATGCCCCTTGCGTTTCTTGTGAGGCCTTCAAGGTTAAGGCAGCCGTGCTAAGGGAGAAAAATGCATGTGCTGGTTGTTCTTTCTTATCTGGTTCTTCCTCCTCTTCCTTTCTTTGTTCTTCATGTGCCTCTTTCTTCTAGGAGTGTGAGTATCTCATGAGCACTCTCGAGACTCTGAGTGCTTCTAAAGTATACACTACTACTAGACAGGTTAGAAAGTTGCTAGTTTTTAGGCGGTGTCCAGGACTTGGTTTTCAGGTTATTCAGTTGAGTTTTAGTCCTGGAGCTGCTCATTGTCAGTCTATCCGCCATCCTCTTGATATTCCTTTTTTTCCCATCAAGGTAGATATCAGCGACGTGAGGTATTTTATGGTAGGAGATTCAAGCAGCCTCACTGAGATGGTCTGATCTTTGCATCACGATGGGCCAACCCAGTTTCTGCTCCTAGATCTTCTACTAATGTTATTTTTGATCTTATGAGAGTTGAGCATCAGAGAGACACTATAGTCCAGTCTTCTTCTTCTGTGGTTGGTACTTTGAGGCATCGTGTGGTTCAGTATTGGGTTCCCAGGTCTTCACTTTATCCCAGTACTAAGTCATCTTTCTCTCTTGTGTCTTGATCAGGTTCGTCGGATGGGGAAGGGAGAGGTTTGGATTGTTGACTCCGGTTGTTCTCGCCATATGATCGGAGACTCTCGTTGGTTCTCTTCCCTAGTCCGAGCCCTTGGTGACAAGTTGATCACTTTTGGGGATGCTTCTTCGGGTAGAGTCATTGCTAAATGTACCATCTGTATTAATAATAATTTTATTCTTAAAGATGTTGCCTTAATGAGTAAGCTGCAGTACAATTTGCTCTCTGTTTTTTAGCTTATCAATGACTCTTTCGAGGTAAACTTTAAGAGTAGTGCCTGTAGAATCCTTGATTCATTAGGAGGGTCAGTTTGTGGGATTTCTAGATTTAGGAGAGTCTTTTGTCCTAATTTTTTATTCTTCTAGACACTCTCTTTGTTATTTGATTACTTCTGAGTTACATGATCTCTCCTTTTGGCATAGAAGACTTGGTCACATTGGTTTTAATCATTTGACTATAGTTAGCAACCATGATCTCATTCATGGCTTGCCTAAACTCAAAATGGTCAAAAACTTTGTATTCTCTCCTTGCTGACATGGCAAGCTGGTTGATGCTTCTCATCCTCCAGTCTCTATTGTGTTGACTAATGCACCAGGACAACTTTTACATATGGACACTGTTGGTCCAACTAGAGTGCAGTTAGCGGGTGGAAAGTGGTATATTCTTGTCATTGTCGATGATTTTTTGAGGTATTCTTGGGTGTTTATCATGGCCTCGAAGGATAGGACTTTTTCTCATTTCAAGGGTTTGGTCAGTAGGCTATCTTTTGAACTCTCAGGTGTCTTACGAGCTATACGTCATGATAATGGCACAGAGTTCAAGAAGTCCTACTTTGAGAGTTTCTATGTGGAGTCTGGTTTAGAACATCAGTTCTCCTCTCCCTATGTCTCTCACAAAATAGCGTAGTGGAAAGGAAGAACAGGACCCTGGTAGAGATGGCCAGGATGATGCTAGACGAGATAGTACTCCTAGAAAATTATAGGCTGAGGCTATAGTTATTGCTTGCCATGTTTCTAATCGCGTATTCTTGAGAGCACATTTACACCACACTTCTTATGAGTTGAGGTATGTGTAAAAGCCTAGTGTCTCTCATTTTCGTGTGTTTGGTTGCAAGTGTTTTATTTTGAAGACTGGTAACCTTGATAAGTTTGAGTCTTATTCTTCTGATGGTATTTTTTGGGTTACTCGACTTCCTCGTATAGCTATAGGGTCTGGAGTTGCGATGCGAATAGTATTATAAAGACCTGTGAGGTGACTTTTGATGAGGTTAGCCCAGGAGCTAAACCAGATATTTCAGACTCTTTTTCCTCCTCCGATACCATTTTTGTAGAGGATGAGGATGATGGAGATAATGGTGTTCCACCAAATCCAATCCCCTCTACACATGAGGTGTCACTTGTTTCCATTTCTGAAACTCAGGGAGACCAGTCCTTACCTTCTGACTTTCCTTCAGTGAGTGGCTCTGCTTCTACCTCTTCTGTGCATGAGGTAGAGGATACTTCCACTTCTGGACCTTCCCGCCATATTCAGCGTTCTCATCCACCTGATCAGATCATTAGTGATCTATTTGAGCTTGTGTCGTGCTCAAAATCAAACTTATCTTCTTTCTTCCTTCACTCTGCCTTTGTTGCCTCTTTTGAGCCAAAGGATGTTACTCATGCATTATCTGATAAGTCTTGGATTAATGCTATATATGAAGAACTTGAAAACTTTGAGAGGAACAAAGTCTGACAGCTTGTAGAGCCCCTATCTAGTCATAATGTCATTGGGACCAAGTGGGTATTCAAAAACAAGTAGAGTAAGGATGGGGTTGTCATTTGTAACAAGCTTAGGCTAGTTGCACAGGGCTTTTCTCACGTTGAGAGTCTTGACTTTGAGGAAACCTTTGCCTTGTAGCCAGACTAGAGGCTATTAAGATCTTGCTTGCATTTTCTGCATCCCAAGGCTTGAAGCTCTATCAAATAGATGTCAAGAATGCATTCCTTAATGGCTATATTGAAGAAGAGGTTTAAGTCAAGCAACCTCCAGGATTCGAGAACCCCAAGTACCCGAGCCATATCTTCAAGCTTTCCAAAGCTTTGTATGGACTTAAGCAGGCCCTAAAGCATGGTATAAGAGGTTTAAGTTCTATCTTCTCAGCCATGGTTTCAAAATGGGTATAGTAGACAAGACTCTATTCATTAGATACTAAGATTCTCATTTTCTCCTCGTCCAGATTTATGTGGACGATATTATCTTTGGTGGCTCTTCGCATTCTCTTGTGTCTCAGTTTTCAGAGGTGATTAGCACATAGTTTGAGATGAGTATGATGGGCGAGTTGAGCTATTTCCTCGGCTTCCAAATCAAGCAGATTCGGGATGGTACTTTCTTGCATCAAGACAAGTATACTTGAGACCTCCTAAGACGCTTCGATATGTCTGATGGGAAGCCAGTGAAGACTCCTATGGCCACCAGTGTTGTCCTTGAGCCTGACAAGGATGGTGAGCTTGCTGATCAAAAGGAGTTCTGGAGTATGATCGGCTCCCTCCTGTACCTCACCGCTTCGAGGCCGGACATACATTTTGCTATGTATCTGTGCACTCGATTTCAAGCTTCTCCTCATGCCTCTCACCGCTAGGCGGTGAAACGCATCTTTAGGTACCTTCGTGCTACCACTAATTATGGTATTTGGTACTTTTCCTCTTCTTGGCTGTCCCTTCGAGCCTTTTTCGATGCAGATTTTGCTGGCTATAGGATACATAGGAAGAGCACTTCTGGAACTTGTCAATTCGTTGGCACTTCTCTTATTTCTTGGTCGTCTAGAAAGCAATCTGGGGTTGAATAGTCCACCGTAGAGGCCAAGTATGTTGCTGCAGCGAGTTGCTGTAATCAGGTGCATTAGATGCGATCAACTCTGTGTGATTATGAGTTACCGATAGAGAGTGTTCCACTTTTCTGTGACAACACTTCTGCTATTTGCATTGCTAAGAACCTAGTGCAACATTCCCGAACCAAGCATATTGATGTTAGATATCACTTCCTTAGAGACCATGTGGAGAAGGGAGATATCGCACTTCAGTTTGTAGAGAGTGACCGCCAGATAGCTGACAACTTTACCAAGCCCTTACAGCTTATCGTCAGGAGAAGCTGATCTGTATATTATGTATTATATGCCTTCTTCTAGCATTTCTTTTCTTTTGTATCTTCTCGGTGTTTATGGGCTTATTTTTCTATTTTAAGTTTGCTTCACTTAGACTTCTAGCATGCTTCACATGGGCCTCTCATCTTATACTTTAGGTTGCTATCATACATAATTAGCTATTCTCTCTTCTCTTTAGGTCGAGTTCCCTCACAGTCTTATAAGTCTAGCAGGTGTTAGGCCCCTGGGTAGACAGGGTCTGTGTGCACTCTTTAGTTTGGGATATAAGGTCAGCTTCCCTATGTTAGTCAGTGGAGAAGATAAGAGCGAGTCTGAGCTATAGTGTTCTCTAGTATCTTTTCTATGCTCTATAGCCACTCAGTTTGCAGTTTCTCAACTTGTTTTTATTCTATGTTTCTAGTTTTAATTGAGTTCATTTATACCTTTCCTAAGCTTAATTTTGCTAATAACTCAACTTGAACCAAATTTGTGCTTAAAATTGATTTACTTGTTGTGGGGGTGTTTGGAGAATCTGCTTCATGTGTTGCATATAGACTTCATTTTCTATTTTATGAGATTTGTCTATTATGCAAATGATTTATCTTATATGCTATGCACCTTGCTACGTTTATGAAGAAAATTGCTAGCTTAGATATGTCCAAGTTCATTTTGATTCATCTTACTAAAGCATGTTAAAATTTGAAAATTAAAGTTTTAAATGAAAACTTGATGAAACATGTTGCTTTTACTTGCTATGTTTCTTCTTGAGGTGTATATGCCGCTATTTGTAAAATTTTGGAGTTCTCTAGGGTCCTTATAGCAACTTGGGCGAAACTAATTTGATTCATACCTAAGTCCTTCATTCGCTAATATACGCCAAAATGAAAGCAATAAAAATTGACTCTTTTTGTGCGCATTAGACTGAACACCTTGCATTCACAAGACAGCTTCCCATTGCACTTGGGATGAACTTGGCATGTGTCATGTATGACGAAGACCATCCTCCTAAGAGTTGTTCTTGAGATGGTCGACAATGGCTTGAGTCAATTACGCTTGAAAAATGCAAATAAAAAAACGCATAAGTGGGTAAAAAATACAAATAATGTCAAACATTTGCACCCGGCTATGTCTTTTGAGATCATAAAGAAAAATTTGCATCAAATGAAAAATGAGCTAAATGGACCTTGTATGCACTTCTAGATTCCCTAAAGTGTTGAGTAGGTTGAACTCTAGATTTTCCATTTGATCCTTTGAGTGGTTTTACTTCTAGTTCTGAAACTAATGCTAAGTGTTGCACTCATTAAATCTTACAAACAATGACATATTCAAAACTATGTTTGCTAGCAAAATTTGTTATTTGCACTTGTACATGTCTTCGCTTAGCAAAATCTAAAATTGTCTAGCTTGGTGTCATATCTTGTCATCATGGTCACTTGGATAATCTCCAAAGCTCTTCTAGGATGCATTTCCTGCATACATATATTGCCAAAAGGAAGAGAAAATGCTATCTTGATGCCTATATTGCCAAAAGGGGGAGAAATTGTAGAAAAGACATCATTAAAAGATAAAAATAGAATTGCATTTTGGATCTTATGATTTTTTTGAAAACTTGATAGTTATTTTGAATCATAAGTATATTTGAGTTCTTGTGAGTTTTTATTGGTCTTTTAGAGCTTTTGTGGAAAACTTGTTCTTTCTTAGTTTTTGCTCTAAAATCCTTCTTGTCAACTTGGTCATACCCTATTTTTTTTTTTTTTTGAACCAAGTTTGGCTTTTAATCCTAAATGCTTCATTCTCTTCCTCCTTCAAACTCAAATTTTATGCCTTTTAGGTGTTTGTCAATATACTCATCATGGGGGAGATTGAAAAACCATGTGGAGGTCTATCCATGTGTGTGATGAGTTATTGACATTGTTCAAACTAGTAGCATTTGAGTTTGAGGGAGATTTGATGTTTAAATCCAAATTTGAAGCATTTTGAGTAGTGTCCAGCAAGGGCGGTGCTACTGGTTTGGCACAGGTGGTAGCACTAACTGGCGGTGCTACCGGCTCAGGTGCAGTAGCACTGGGTAGGGCAATAGCACCGGTCCACCATGGGTACTAGCACCGACCTCAGGCCGGTGTGAAAATTCCAGAGAGGTGTTTTTCTAAGGGATGATCGTCGGGCGGTGCTACCAGGTAAGCAGTACACCAGCTCTTTGGAGTGGTATGAAAATTTCAAAGAAGGTGTGTTTGCGGGTTTTGGGGGCGGTCATACCGGCCAAAAGGCGGTATGACCAGGCCGGCGGTGCTACCAGTCTGAGGACTTTAGCACTGGTCCTTATGAGTGAAATTGGATATATTTTATATTTTTGTGATGTTTATTGCATATTTTTTTGTACATTGCTATGTGATTGGTATTTTCCTTGTTTTAGATGGTTGCAAGAGTATGAAGCTGGATCATGTTGAGGCGATGGTTGACTGGGACTAGGTGAGGTGCGTCGGAGGTCCAGATAGCCGGGGATCGCTAGAAGATGATCAGAGACAGAGTCATGGCAAGCCTAGAAGACAAGGAAAGGAAAAGATGCCAGCTAGACACTGCGTGGATCAATGAGGGCCATCGGATCACGGTCTAGTTGATAGGATAGCGAGTCTAGTTAGTATTCTTTGATAACTGTGCAAGAAAATCCGGTTTGTTTGGTGGGTTTGGGTCAGCCCTTGCGTGGCTGTGTGAGTGGGTCAATCCTAACCCTTGATGGAGTGCCCTAGGGTTAAGGGACTCATCCAAGGGCGGTAGGTGGCCTAAGAGTAGTATAAATAGAGGGGTAGGAGTAGCCTTCCCCCTCTTGAAGATTTTTGAGGTTTTTAGTGCTCTTTTGAGCTTTACCTACCTTGTTGTGAGGCTTTGTAAACCTCCCTTCTAGAAATCCAAAACACATTTCCTTATTCTTGAATTTACTTTACACAATTACATTTTGTCTAAAATTTCACACTTACATTATTGCCATTTACATTTACGCAATTTGGATTTACCTCCCCTCCTTCTACATATTTTTGCTTCTTGTGCCAAGGATGTTGATTGATGGATGAATCTTCTTCAGATCATATCCCAATCATCTAGACATTCCATGCGTTTTTTTTGCAACAAACCGGTCTTGTGCTCTTGAGTGAATGATTCTTGTAGATCGCATTTTTAGAGGTTTGGACTTGAGTTCTTGCTTGCTGTGACATGTGGGAGGCTATCCAAGATCATCTTTATCATCAAAACCCCACGAGCAAGTCTTAGATTGAGTTCTTGAGTTTTGCTCAAAGTTGAGGTATTCTTCCTTCAAAATGAAAAAGGTTAGAACTTTGATATCAATATTTGCAATTGATGGTTGGATTATGTTCCTGACATCCTAAGGAAGGCATCTACCAAGTTTCGTGAGTTTTTGTTCAGCCGATCAAAATATTTCTCAAAAGTGGCTTTTAGAGTTCGTGTTATTCTTCCTGCTATTTTTGAGGCCGGTGCTACCGACCATATCTCAGTGCTACTGGACCCCAGTGCTACCAAACTTAACCTAGTCATACCAGAGCCCAGTGTTACCGATCTTGGTCCGGTGCTACCGGTCTTGCAGGATACTTGCTCTATTTCATTTGCTTCTTTTGAGAGCTTTGGTTAAGGACTTGCTAGGACTATTTTGAGTGAGGAAAAATTTTATTTAGGATCATTCACCCCCCTCTGATCGCCAAGGCTTTTTTCACGTAAGTACTCTAGGTTCTTGTTATAATCTGAATATTGCTACTGATTTGAATAAATCTTAGTCAATGTTTGGCATTCTTATTTCTGTGATATTAGTTTTGATAGCACTACTTGAATGTCCATATTAGAATTAATTCCAAAATGTTATATTGTCAAAGGAATAAAGTTCCAATCTTGTGTGCAAGCGAAGTAGCCTCGAAAACCATTTAAGGGATTAGAGGAAGAAAAGAGCTTGGAACCATTAGATCTTGTCCATTCTAACATGTGTGAGATGAATAGATTGTTGATAAAAGAAGGCAAAAGATAATTTCTAACTCTTGTAGATGAAGCAACGTGTTATTGTTATTTGTATTTTTTTAAAACAAAAGATAAAGTTTTAAACTACAAAATTTATAAGGTTAGGGTTGAGACCCAACTGGAAAAGAAAATTAAAAGACTAATGTCTGATCATGGAGGAGAGTATATCTCTCATGAATTCTCCTAGTTCTACTTTGAGCATGGCATAATCCATGAAGTTACACTAACATATTTGCCCCAATCAAATGGGGTAGATAAGACAAAAAATCGAAAACTAACAGACTTGGTGATTACCATGTTGGAGAGTACCAGTATGACTAAGATATGGTGGAGAAAAGTTATATTAACAACAAATTTCATACTAAATAGAGTAATCACTAAAAAGTGAGAGATTACTTCGTTAGAAGGATGGAAGTGGAGAAAACCTAATGTCAATTTTCGGCAAACTTGGAGATATTTGGCAAAAGTCAATATACTATTACAGAAAAAGAGAAAGCTAGGACCTAAAACAATCGATTGTACTTTTCTAGGATATGCTCATAACAACATGACCTATAGATTATTAATAGTCACTATTATAGAAAAGTCCATCACAGACAGTTCAAATACGTCATCACAGATGGTTTTCTAAACTATATGTAAGCATGGGCCAATGATAATACGACGCATCATAGACGATTCCTGAACTATCTATGAAACACCTATCACAGACGGTTCATGATAAAGACCATTGTTATAGCCTATTATCACAGACAGTTATGAGTATAGAACCGTCTATGATAAAAGGATATCACAGATGGTCTATATTAAGATTTGTTTGTGATAGTATATTATGACAGATGGTTCATAGTCCCAACCATTCGTGATATGAGTTGTATTACAAACGGTTTTTCCTAAGAAACCATCTATGATATTATTTTGTATTATTGAAGCTTTTTCTATTTATTGGCTTGCCTCAGAAAATGCTAGACATCCTCTCTAAAACAAGCAGAACATAGATTACACATCCACAAGTACACATATACTATGAAAAATAATCTCATATTATATCACATCACAAGTATATTATAGATTGCACCATAGCACATCCATTTTAAAAATCAACTCAAATATATTAACCAATTGAATGCACAATTGACACAATTGAATGCTGGAGAAGGAGACGCCGATGGGCTTGAGGAGGAGGTGTCGAGGACGGGCGAGGGCTTGAGGAAGGAGGCGAATGGTTTTTGGTTTTGATTGGGTGAGGAGTGTGACAGGAAAAAACTCTAGAAGGACATATATAATAGCTGTTATCATAGACGATTCCATCTTAGAACTATCTGTGATAACACTTATCACAAATGATTCTATCATAAAACCATCTATGATATATAGGTATCACAGACGGTTTTGTCTTAGAAATGTCTGTGATGCCCATATATCATAAATAATTCTCTATTAGAACCGTCTGTGATATCTATTTGGATAGACCGTTATATATTGATTTTTTTACTTTATTTTTAGAGTTGGCACAACTATTTATTTTGGTGTATGATTCATGCATGTTACTATTACAAAAATTGCAATGTAAATAGTAGCTTCAACCTTTAAAATATCATATATAGATGACAACTAAACATCATATTCTCATAACTCCATATAAATACAAATCCACATGTACATGAGAAATAAACATGACAACCTCATCTTAACTCTATTTGATTATTCTTTTGTATAAAAATTAGTTCGTCGTGATGATCGATGTGTGTGTGTAGCTAGCTTTCTCAGGTTGTTCTTCCTCGACTGTCATTATGACATTTTAGATAGGAGACAACTCGTCAAATTGATTGTATTCTTCCTCATCTACTACATTCTCAACTCCAACAATCCCCACTTTTTCCTAAAGAACTACATGGCACTTCTTGTTGGATGAGTTGGTTATATAAAAGAATTGAACAATTTGGTTAGTATAACATCCCAATTTTTGCATTTTATGGATTTAATATGCATTTTATATTTTGTGAATTTTTTTGGAATTTATTTAATTTATTTTGGATTTATTTGAATTGAGCCTTTTGTTAAAATTATTTAAAAATCTAGAAAGTTTAAATAAAGTTTTTCTAGAAATGTTTTATTTGAGTTCCAAATTCCCTAAAATATTTTTAGAATATTTTTGGAATTTTTTGGGTATTTTTACTATTTTATTTGGCTTTATTGAATTTCTGTGATTAATTTTATTCGAAAAATGTTTTTAAATGTGTTTGAATAGTGTTGGGCCAGACCCAATTGGGCCCAGCCCAATTTCCCTACGCCATAGCCCACATCAGCCCGCCCTGCTGAAACCCTAGTTTTCCCACTGTTGGATTTCAATCGGTTGGCTGTCTATGCACCACATCGCCGTGTAGCGTGAATTGTTGGATCACTACCACACATTAGGTCTGGACCTTGCCGCATCACCCAAGCCATATCATTGCTAGACTCCACCGCCATCACGTAATCCTCTGCTTTTTTTGTGCCAAACACGGACGTCTAGGTTCCTATTTAATGCGACGCCACACATGTTGAAAAGCCTACCCTAAACCGCTCCTTTTGCCTTAGAGCACGAAAACTGAGAATTCGTAGTTAGCCTATGCGAGCTCATCAGAATTGCCGAATCCCGCACCATCAGTTTTCTATTGCTCCGCCGTCTCCGAGCATCGCCTGCCGCAGTTTAGCCCAGATCTGAGTTCGTCGCGATGAGCTCGTTCGAACCCACTAGCTAACATTGCCAGAATTGTGCTATAATGCCATCAGCTTGGTCATCGTCTCCAACTCCAGTAAGCCTCTGTCGTGACAGTCTATCACCAAGCCATGGCTACTTCTGTTAGCTAATGTCCGTTCGATCTCCCGCATGTGTCCAAGATTTAGCTACGTGTCGTGCAAGGCACCAAACCGCCATGTCATCTCGACCGTTGGATTTGCTTTGTGCACTCCAGATCATGCCATGCATGCTTCGTTGTTTCTTCTACTTTTGATCCACCTGAGCCATTCGGTCTAGTCCCGTAGTAGCCTCGCATCGCAACCTCATCAGCAAACCTGGACCGTCTGATCTAATCATGAGGTCATGAAGTGGCCACGCCATCGTCGGTCTCATCCGTAGATCTTAGCCATTGGATCTGGAGTACATGGTTCAGATTGCATTGTGTGGTGGCGAATTTGTGCATGTTGTGTGTGTTGCTCTGTGGTTGTGCCACGTGTGCTACAGACGTTAGTGCCTGCATCAGCCGGTGCATCAACATAGTACCGCTGGTCCACGATGGACCAGGGCCTGCCGTGGACTGGGTGCATGCGCAAGGATGCGTCTCACTCTGTAATTCGTCCACATGTCTATTGATGTCATAAATCGGTTTTCTAGGAGAAAAATAACTCACTTAATTCGGTTTTTCTATTTTTTGATTTAATATTTATTTCAACTTTGAATAGCTCATTCTCCCTCATCCAAACTCTGATTGAGGTGATTCTAGTTTTTAAAATTTTCTAAAATTGAGCTATATTTCATGATGAATTTTATTTAATTTTTAGAGTTGAGTTTACTCTCTATTTTTGGTATTTATTGCTTTATTATTCGTTTCATGTAAATGTTGAAGTACCTAAGGTGTACGTAAGCAAGGGGCCAACTCTAGATCAAGGACTAGAGTAGGATTAAGACCTGTAAGTTGTGCTTTGATCATGTTGAACCTAAGTTTCTAAAGTTATATTGCTTTTTAAACTATTCCATGCTAATTCAATTCATATTTGTTTCAAATAATTTGGGATTAGCTATTCATCCAATTTGAGTTATGTCAACCTTGCCATTTGTATATCATATTTCATTTGTCATCCTAATATGGTTCTTTACTAATTGGTAGCTATAATTGCCAGTGTGGGTTAATTAGAACATGGATTGTTTGCTTAGCCATGCAACGAGTTATTGATATCATTTTATTTAAAAAGATTAATCTTGCTTAATGGAATATGGGACATGTTTATAAATTTATGAATATATGTGTCAGATGTTGTCACACAATGTTGCTGATGTTGTTGATGGCACATGGTGCATGGTAAACAACTGGGGTGGTAAAATGATTTAGACTGAGGCAAGTGGCAAGAGTTATGATTTCATGGTGGGCCAATGTGGCATTTGGGCAGTTGCATTGTCTTTTTATAATGGCTATGGATGGTATAATGGTAATGGTGATTTTTTTAGTCTTGCAATATTCAATTAAGGACTTAACCTTGCAAGCATTTGAATTGAGTTATTCATACAACCACTATCTGGTATGGAATAGATTTAGCTGATTAAATTTAATTTCTTGGCTTTGGTACTGTCGTGGTGGTGTGGGTTCCGGGTGTACGGGTAGACACACATGGCGCAAGAGGGGGTCTTGAATGTGGTAACTAGTCCCATTAGTGTTAAAACCACAACAGGAAGTACTGAGTTTAGATAGAGCATTGTAAGGGCTTTGTGATGATCACTCGCCTTTGTAGTGTATGATTATATCTTATAGGTAAAGTGTATAACCTTTATAGAGTGTAAAACATATTCGAATAGCCATGCTCATGGTATTGAGTAATGCTCAATGGTTACAGTCAAGGGTTAAATTTTGATAAAATAAACTTGGGAATGGAGGCTGTATACCTATGGAAGTATGGAATTTGATTAAGGTTGTGAGTCAGGTTGTTTAGAAAATAACTGTGAAATTTATTATTGTTATTATTTGTTTTACTATCTTTTCAATCTATTATGCTATTCTTTTATAAATATTGCTTTATTACAAAATAGCCAATTCAGCCAATCATTTAGAATAAGCTTTGCATATAGTATATTAGACTTGCATTTTGTGCACAGCTTGTTGAGTGTTTTATGTACTCACCCCTTACAACAACAAATCACCAGTTGGAGAGGAGGCTATACCTGCTTATGAGGAGGAGTTTCAGGAGGAAGCGGACAACTAGGGTGCGAATTTTGTCAGTTGCCTGTGGCAAATTGAAGAGTTACTATGAATAAATTATTTTTACTGCTATTTTATTTATTTTTCAGTCTCAGCCTTGTGAGGCGTACTCATATAAGGTGGACCATAAAGTCATTAAAAAATTATATTTAATTTGATGAAGTCTTTGTTTTGGTATTCATTATGTATGATTGTGATATTTATCTATGTTGAGCATGTGTGTACTAGCGTGATCTTGGACTAGTGCAAAATATACATAGGTCCGGATTTGCATATTCAGACCCCGACAAAGGTGGTATCAAAGCCATATGATAGTAGGTCTTGTCCTAGCTAGTTTGGTTGTCTTACGAGTATCAAAAACTATTTTCTAAAGTCAAAACTAACTTAAAAGGTCAAAAAGCTCTTGACTTATCACCTCTTTTTTGCTTCCGACCCTTGCTGAAATTTTCTACTTTTCTCTTGTTTTAAGTTGAGGTTTCACAAGAATTATCTTCTACAGATAAAAATGGAGATTATCTATGGTGAGTGTAAGGGAGGATTTGCTGCTAAGCTATGGAAGATGTTACAACTACTTGGATGATTTGACAGACCCATCTACCGAGGAACCAGCTGGGTGGTCAATGGTAAAGTATGAGGGATGCTATGCAAGATTAAAATCTACGCTTGCGAGAACACTATCGGGAGCCATCCTATCAATATCACTATGAGGAGGTATTCGTTTGAGGCGGGGATCCAGGAGTCGGCACGCTTAGCACTCCGACGCATCACTCAAGACTGTGTCAATGAGTTGGAGTCTATTGTGTTCAGACATCACCCTCATGGAGGAGCCACCATTGACTCTAAGATCAAAGACGAGGAGGATGTCACAGTTGTTCACCTTGCTCACTTCGCCATCGCCCAGGAGAACGTCATGAAGACCACTACTCAAGAGCTCAAGGAGGTCTATGAAGCCCTGGAGAAGGCCGAGTCAGATCTTCATGATACCAGGATTTAGATCATTGAGTTGGAGGATGCCCTCTACATCAAAGAAGAGGGGGTTGAGCTAGAGCAGAGGATGAGGAGTTAGAGGAGGACCCCGAGGAGGTGCAGTTTGAGGGGCAAGAGTCTGCATCATCCAATAAGACCCCTGGCCATCCAAACTACTTTGCGCTGATGCCGCGTCACCCACCACACTACTCCTTAGGTGGACCACAGCTCGGATGGATTAGTGATTAAATGTTGTTAGTCTAGTAGTAGTGACTCAAGTGTGTGAGTCATATAAGTTTAAGTTAGTAGTGATGCCCTTTTGGTGTTTGAAATGTGTGCTTAGATTTATAAGAGTCTTCATGATTGCTGAGTGTGTAGTATGTGGATCTTATACCAAGGATGAATGATTGATAGAAGAATGTTCTTCAGATCATATCGTAATCATCTAGGTAAATCTTGTGTGTTCTTTTCAAGAAACTGATGGTTTGTGCTTGAGAGAATCATTCTTGTTAGATTGGGTTTGTGTGGTTCTTGTCCTGTGTTCTATCTTGCTATGACATGTGGGAAACCATCTAGGATCACCTTGATCATCAAACATCCACGAGCTAGCTAAGGGCCACATTTTTTTGGACCCATTCTTGTGTGCTCTTTCGTAAATTGGAAAAAGGTTAGAACTTTGATGTTAATCCTTGCAATGGAAGGTTGGAATAGGTTCTTAACATCCATAAGATGGTGTCCACAAGGTTTCACAGGGTCAATCAATCAAAAGATTCATTGATTTTCCTTTTAATGTCATGCTGATACACTATTCACTGTACTGATTTTAATATAGCATGGCACTACCACGCTGCAGTAACCCTGGTAGTGCCAGGGTACTGTTCATTTGATAGTACTGAAGCTAATTTGCGGTATTGTGGCTCCTTGCTAAAGATTTCTAGAATTTTGGTTGGATCATTTTTAGTGGGGGATATTTTTATTTTGGGATCATTCACCCCCTCCGATTGCCATCTCGATCCTTCAATTGATATCAGAGCCCAATTTTGTTCTTCCATCGATTTTGACCAGTCTCTAGAGCCATGGCGATGAATGAGTATTACACCAAGCCTCCCATATTTTCTGTAGTTGATTTTCCTTTCTAAAAGTCAAGAATGGAATTGTACATCACTGCCCAGGGCTTCCTGATTTGGCAGAAGGTGAAGCTTCTATATGAGGTTCCTGCCGATGAAAATGTTATGGTCAGCAATATGGCTAACGTTGAGGAACATCCTCATACAAGACCTTAGCTGTAGTGAGTATGATAAGATCTCTCACCTATGATCCGATCACTAGATCTGGGTGACCCTTGATGCTTTTCATGTGGGCACTACCTAGATCAAGACGGTGCAATAGGATCAATACAAGGGTGACTACAACAAATTTGAATAGCACTTTGGTGAGACTCTTGATGAGTGCTTTCGTCACTTTACAAGGATTTTGAGCGATCTTTGTGCAGTTGATTGCACATACAGTGACTCGAAGAACGCCCGACACTTCTTGACCACACTCGATCTTCGGGTTTGGGAGATGAAGGTGGCCACCATCAAGGTCACCATAGACTTATCAACCTTGACTCTTGATGGGCTCTATTTCTATCTCAAGACTCATGAGATCAACATTGTCTCTCATAAGACAAAGTCGCAATCGATGGCCTTGGTCACCGATTCCATTAGAGCCTTTTTTGAGACTTCAGTTTGTTTCTCTCTTTCTACCATTTGTGAGCTAAGCGATGAATAGCTGAAAATTTTTTTAGAAAGTGAGATTGCCCTATTAGCCCATAAATTTTCGCATGCCTACAAGGAGGTGGGGGAGAGGAAGAGAGGTGGCATGATCACCTACTTCGAGTGTGGTAGCCCCAACCACATTTGGGCAAACTTCCCCAAGCTAGAGAAAGGCAAGAACAACTCCAACGGTTCGAAGCTAGAGAAGGAAGTAGGTATCTTGACTTAAGAGTTAGCTTAACTTAGATCTTCTTCCTCCTGAGCCTCTAACGGCTGTACTTTTTGTGATGCTTTGCTTATGGAGCTTGAGAACCTAAGGACTATACATGATAGTGTGATTTTTGAGCTTGAGAGTCTTAGGTTGAAGAATGCTAGTACTACTTCTATTGATGCTATTCCTGTAGATGCTAGTTTTGTTCATGCTCACAATAGCGCATCATGTGAAAGTTGCCCTAAATTGCTTACTAAAATTGATGCCACAAGAACTCACCTAAGAAAGCTATCCACTAGAAATAATGAACTTGAATTACATGCTTCTAAGAACTCAATCAACTCATGTGAGGATTGTAGGCAACTAAAATTTGACAATGAATCCTTAAATATCAAGTGTGCTGAACTTGCTAAGAACTTACAAGTTAAGTCACAAGAAAGTTGCTTGCGATGTGCTGAGATTGAGGGGGCCTTAGATAGTCGAAATTAGGAAGAAGCTAGAGGCCCAGAACCTTAGGATTAGAATTGTCCCTTGCATTTCTTTTGAGGCCATCAAGGTTGAGGCAACCGTGTTGAGGGAGAAAAATACACGTGCTGGTAGTTCTTCCTTATCTAGCTCTTCTTCATCTTCTTCTCCTGTTCTTCCTTATCTGGCTCTTCTTGATTTTCTTCTCCTGGCTAGCAAGAAGGTTGTCGAGGTTGAAAAGATTGCAGTAGATGCGATGCTTGCCACTCTGCAATTGGAGACACTTGAGCACATAACCTCATCAGCCCATCTTGCAACTTCCTACATGCTCGGCATGGTGAAGAGCCACCATCTGGACCTGGACTTCTCAATTTTGGACAAAGGATTCGCATGTGAGGCGAGCGAAGCTGCTGACTGCATTGAGTCCTTCATAGACCTTACTGAGAGGTTCATGGCCCAGTTGGAGTTGTCTCTCATCGGCAATGGTGATGACGCTAGCAAAGGTTCTTTAGCCTGAACATGCTTCATGTAAATGATTGAACCTTTTTTGCTACTGTGGTCTTGAATGATATTGCTAATTAATCTTCTTGTCTGTCGTCCTTTGCTTGCTATTCCCTTGTCGATGAAATAGAGTAGCACAAGTAGATGCAAATCTGATCTAGCACTCGTAGACCCTTGATAAGCAGTTTCGTAGCCACACACATCCTTGATCGTATCTGCACACAGGACTAGAAAAACTTTCCTTAAATTACTTTGCCCCTGAGTGTATACTCGGAGAGGCCGCATATAACATAAACACTATATAAGTTGAAGTCAAACTACATGATTTTTGCAAGTCTACATCGACCACATGGTATAGACTTTGTAGCGAATGTAAACTTGCTAAGTAGTGCATGTAGAATCGACTAGAGGCCTCATTTCCCATCATCCGCTGAGCTTTAGATGTCAGATAATCTAGTGCTTGTATGCACATAGGATAGAATTGCTCGTCGTAGGGTTCAAGAATGGTCACCCTTTGGTTTTACTCACTGACATGCTAAGTATGCGATCGAGTAAATACGTGCAAAAAATCACATGTAAAAGAAATAAAGAGAACTAAAGAGATTATGCCTACAATGCTCCAGTCGATAGTAGCATCGACTAGAAAATAGAGCAAGGTACAGAGTTACCTGTAGCCCCCAACTCCTTACTCGATGATATCATCGAGTAGGGAGTAGAGTAATGCAAGCACAAAGTCGTGATGTAGCCTCCAACTCCCTGCCCGATAGCTGGATTGAGTAAAAAGTGGAACATTAACATCAAAGATATCTATTGCGACTCCCAACCCTTTATTCGATGGCCATATCAACACAAGAGTGGAGCCAAGTAAAGAAAAGATCGAGCGATGTAGCCCCTGACCTCCTACTCGATGAGTGCAACGAGTAAAGGGTAGAGCATATGCATAAAAAATGTGCGATGTAGCCCCCGACTCCCAAATCAATGACTGTATCGAGTAGGGAATAGAGTGTAAGCATTGACAATAGTAGCCCCTGACCGTACGCTTAGGACAGTCGGAGTAAAAACCAACTCCAATAGTTGGGTACTGTTGCAACCTTCACGCCCCTTCAGCTTCCATGCAGTGCATCATTCGGTCAATGTCATAACTTGGCATCTCTTCAGTTTTTGCACTTGTGTGGAAGTGCAATGGATGCCTCATGGATTGAGACTGAAGTGGATCTTGATGAAGCCTTTGCTACAGTGTGACCCGTTTCCAGAGCTATAAATAGACAGGACTTGTAGTCTTCTGTCGAACTCCGTTTTCTTTCTTGTCTTCTACTCGTAGCGCTTTAGTTATTTGACCACACTCATGGCTTCCACCATCGTTCCTATCTCTGGAGATCCTCATAGAGGTCCCTCCCCCTTCGCCGTCGGTCGTAGTCTCCTCGAGGCGGATCGTCATCGTTATCTCGAGGATGAAGAGATCGACTGAGAGGTCGTTGAGAGGGAGGCCTAGCTAGAGGAGGAAGATGAGGTCACCAGTAAACTAAACGTCACCATCGAAGAAGACAAGGTCACCTCCGCTGCCCCTAGGGGAGAAGATGCCACCGCCACCAAAGGAGAAGAAGGTGAAGCTGCCGCTACCAGTGAAGAAGGTGAAACTCAAGATAGATTCACCGACCCGACACCTACTCGTGCTCCACACTTGACAACAGAGAGGTCACCTTCTCCATCGATAACCAACCAGGCCTTCGCATCCCCTTTCGGCCCATACCAAAGGTGGAGGCCCATCCTAGGGACCATCCTCTTCTAATCCCCGAGGGAGCAAAAGAGGCGGTGCGATGCCTTTGAGGACAAGTAGTAGTAGGGTACCTACCTCATATGTAATAGAATAACTTTTGTTAGTTAATTTTAATGAACTCGTATTTACCTGAATTTTGGTTGTGATGCACTAGTTCTATTGTTCATGCGTAAAATTTTTTCAATTGGTCGATGTTCTATGAGTTGCCAAACACCGCTCCTTCTGTTGTCGATAGCTGTACTGATCCGAGTCGAGTCACCTTGACCACTACGTAGGGACCTTCCCATTTAGGTGATAGCTTGTTGCTGTTGCCTTAATTCTGCACCTTCTGTAGTATTAAGTCCCCAACGATGAGTGTTCTTGCCTAGATTTTTTGGCTATGGTATCGACGCACGGCTCGTTGATACTTGGCTGCTCGAATGGATGCCCGATCCCTGCACTCTTCGAGTAGATTTACATCGTCTGTTCACACCTGCTCCCATTCCTCTTTTGAGTATTTGTCCACACGAGGTGACCTGAATGTTAACTCGATCGGAAGCACCACTTCTGCTCCATAGACCAAGAAAAACAGTGTTTCACCAGTGGCTCGACTAGTCGATGTACAAGTAGCCCATAGCACCGTGGAGAGTTCTTTTGCCCACCAAGTCGAGTAATCCTTGAGCCTATCAAACATGCAGGTCTTGATCCCCTACACAATTATGCCGTTGGCACATTCGACCTTACCGTTACTTTGAGGGTGAACTACGGAAGCGAAGCAAAGTTTGATATCCAATTTTTCACAAAAGACTATGAAAGCATTGCTCTTGAACTGGTTATCGTTGTATGTGATCACTCGATTAGGGATGTTGAATTGAGTAATGATGCTCCTCATGAACTTCTTAGCCACTTCTAAGGTAATGTTTCTAACGGGTTTGGTTTTGATCCACTTGGTGAACTTGTCGATAGCCACAAACAAGAACTTGTAACCTCCTTGGGCTCTTAGAAGTAGTTCCAAGATATCCAAGCCCCACACAAAGAAAGGCTAAGATAGAGGAATAGTTTGTAGGGCTTGGGCTGGTCAGGTTGTTTGCTTGTCATAAAATTGGATGCTCTCGCACTTTTTCACCAGCTCACAAGCATCTTGCAGGGTAGTCGGCCAATAGAACCCTTGCTGAAAAACATTTCCGACTAAGGTGCGATAGGATGTATGGTTGCCATAGATGCCTCCATGGACAGTGAACAATATCTTATTGCCCTCTTTCTAAGTGATGCACTTCATCAAGATTCCTTTACTCCCCTTTTGGTAGAGCTTATCGTCTACCAATTCGTATAGCTTGGACTTACGCATAATTGTCTCAGCTAGGGCATCATCGTCAGGGATATCTTGACCTTTGAGATAGGCTTATAATGGAGTCATCCAAGTCAGCTTATGTTCGAGTAATGCAGCTTCCGTGTCTGCAGGTTCGGCCTCGCTGACTCGACCAGGCTGCTGGTCGAGTTGGGCAACATCTGCCCCCCGTACAGGAAGATAGATGATTTGAGTTTCTCAATAAAGACTCCTACGGGCGCAGGTGAATGGGACCAAGCGAGTCTGGCAAGTTCGTCGGTAGCGGAATTTTCACATCGCCTAATATGCCTTACCTCGAGTCCTTTGAACTTATGCTCTAGTTTGCAAACCTTATTCAGATATGCCACCATGTTGTCATTCGAGCATTGGTACTCTTTCTGCACTTGGTTTACGACTAGCTGTGAGTCCCCTTTCACGAGTAGTCATCTGATCCCAAGCGATGCAGCTATGCGGAGCCAGTTAACTAGCCCCTCATATTTGCAATATTGTTTGAGGCTTGAAAATCAAGTTGGATAATATATTTAAGCTGCTCACCTATCGGAGATTTGAGCACAATGCCAGACCATGAGTCAAGTGGTCATCGACCATCTTGTGCTCTTTTTCCTCGACGTTCATCCATTCTGCAATGAAGTCCACCAAAGCTCTTGACTTCATGCTAGTTCACGGTGTGAAATCGACCTCGAACTCACTGAGTTCAACCGCCCACTGTGCAATTCACTCTATCGCCTCTCGGTTGCATATTACCTCCTCGAGCGGATACATCGTCATGATCGTAATTTTGTTCACCTGGAAGTAGTGTCGTAGCTTTCGAGAAGTCATCAGGATGGTGTACAGCATCTTCTGCACTTGAGAGTATCGTAGCTTGGTGTCATGCAAGACCTCGCTCATGTAGTACACCAGTTTCTAGACCTTAGCCTTTTTCTTGGGGCAATCCCGCTTGACCACCAGGACTATGCTTACTACTTGAGGGGCAGCTGCAATGTACAAAAAGAGCTCCTCTTTTTTGTTAGGTGAAGTTAAAATTGATGGAGATGATAAGTATCTTTTCAAATCCCGAAAAACTTCTTCTGCCTCCTTAGTCCACTCGAATGTGTCTTGCTTCTTGAGTAATTTGAAGAAGGGTGGCCCACATTTGCCCATCTAAGAGATGAATCGACTAAGACCTGCGATGCAACCGGCGAACTTCTGCACTTCCCTCAGTGTCCGCAGAGAACGCATCTAGTTAATGTCCTTAATTTTATGTGGGTTGACCTTGATGCCTTGATTGGACACCAGGAAACCAAGAAGCTTGCTGGACGGAACGCCGAACGTGCACTTCTCGGGGTTAAGCATCATTCGATACTTTCTAAGGTTGTTGAATGTTTCCTCAAGGTCACTGATTAAGGTGCTCCTGATTTTCGACTTGACTACAATATCATCGACGTACACTTCCACATTGCGCCCGATTTGGAACTTCAAGCAATTTTAAATACAGCGTTGATACGTAGCACCAACATATTTCAAACCGAAAGGCATCTTAATATAATAGAATACTCCGAAGTGGGTAGTAAAAGAACTTTTCTCCTCATCCTCTGCGGACATACTAATTTGGTGATACCCTGAATAGGCATATATAGAAAACTTAGCAGTTCACAGTCCGCAGTAGAGTCCACTATGTGGTCGATGTAGGGGAGAGGAAAAGGGTCTTTGGGGCAAGCCTTGTTGAGGTCAGTGTAATCGATGCACATCCTCCACTTGCCATTGGGTTTCTTGATGAGGATAGAGTTCGCCAGCCACATTAGGTGACATACTTCTCGAATAAAGCCAACCTTTTGGAGTTTGCCAACCTCCTCTTGAATGGCCTGCTTCCGATCTTCCACAAATCTACGCTGCTTCTGCACCACAGGCCTGGCGCTTGGTTCCACAGCTAGCCGATGCTCGATCACCTCCTTGGGGACCCTGGGAATGTTAGACGGTTGCCACACGAACATGTCGCGGTTTGCCCGAAGAAAGGTGACGAGCTCGAGTTCCTCTTTGGGGTCAAGGTTGGCACCTACCTTGATTGTCTTGGAAGGCTCCGACAGGTCTAAGGGCACTATCTTGTTGCACCCACCGGTCTTCTTATTCTTCTTGCTGTCGACTGGGTTCTTGGCGACACTATCAGATACAGGAGTCTTGTCGATGCTCTTGGATTTTTAGCGCTTGGCTCCCTCGCCATCGGCACTAGCTGCTAACCCGTAGAGGTGCTCGACCATCACCAAACTCTTCTTATCGTACTTGACCGCAGCATGCTGGTCCCCCTTGATTACAAGGACCCCTTTTGGCGCTAACATCTTAATAGTCTGGTACGCACAGTGCACCGCTGCCATGAACTTGGCTAGCATAGGATGGCCTAGGATCACGTTATAGGTAGTCTCAAAGTCCTTCACATCAAATAGGATCTTTTTGGTGCGAAAATTGTCTAGTGTGCCAAACATGATGGGCAGCTCAATCTGGCCAAGAGGCATCAATGATGTGCATGGAGTTATGCCATGTAACAGCTTGGCTTTGGCTTTGATCTTTGTTCGGGGAATCCCCATGTTCTCTAGTATTTTTGCGAAGATAAGATTCAACGAGTTACTTCCATTAACCAAGGTTCAGGCGACCTTAACGTTGACGATAGTGGGCTCGACCACCACGGGGTATCGACCCAGATGTGGGACCACAGTTGGGTGATATGATTGGTCGAAGGTGACCAACACTTCTGACCACTTGAGAAACATGAGGGGAGCTGGTGTGGCCTGGTTAACCTCTCGTTCAACTACCTTATACTGTCTTTTGGACTTATATGTGGCAGATCCCCTAAAGATGTGCACCAGCTTTTGACCAGCCTGCGGTATTCGAGCTCATCATCCTGAGGCTTCTCTTTGGCTTGCTTGATCCCACGATCGGCGAGGGCAGCCTTGAACTTCTCCTGAAACTTCTTACCGATCACATGGCATTCGTCGAAGTCATGTTTATCTGTATGATGGACTGGACAGTATTTGTTTCCTCCACAGCTTCGACCCTTGTAGTCGCTGATATTGCACGCCTTGCCCCTTTCGACCGTGGTTATAGTGGATTCACCGTTGCATTTCTCTTCGCGATTTTTGTTTCTATTGGCCCCTTGCTTGGATGACTCGGGCTTATCATTGTCAAGCTTGGGGTCATCTATATGGTCTCAGGTTTCGGCACGTATAGTGTATTTATCTGCCAACTAGAAGAGCTCCTTGGTGGTTTTGATTTTTCGAGTGGCAAGCTTTCCCTTCAACTCCCTATCTTTGACGCTGTTCTCGAAGGCAACTATGACCGCCTCATCTAAGATGTCAAGGATTGAGTTGAGCTTATCATTAAAGCATCGGATGAAGTTGAGCAAAGACTCCCCTAGCTTTTGAATTATCCGATGCAAGTCGCTACGCGTTCCAAGGTGTTTATACATGCCTTGAAAGTTGGCGATGAACTGGGCTCGCAACTATGCCCACGATGATATCGACTGAGGTGGGACGTTGAGCAACCAAGATCTCGCTGCACCATCTAGGGTGGTCAGCAAGTAATTGGCTATCATCTTTTCGTTTCCTTCGGCAGCCCTTATGACTGTAGTGTAAATCTACAACCACTCGATGGGATTGATCCTGCCCGAGTATTTTTCGACAAGGTCTAGCTTGAACTTGTCCGGCCATCTGACTACGTGCAACTTAGGGGTGAAAGCCTTGCACCCTTCATCGACGTCCTCGGGGGTTGTCTATCGCAGACCTTGTCGTTCTCCTCATCCAGGAGGGAACCTGCGCCGTGCCGACGAGTGGCCCCTCAAAAGTGAAGAGTTGCCTCGTCGGGCCCAACACACGAGAGATTGGTTCCTCAAAAGTGGGGACTCATTTTCCCACCACTCGCAGTCTTCTCGGTCGTGTTCTTCCCTTTGATCACGAAGGATGTCATGCAAATCTTGTTGATCATGAGGAATATGATCTCGAAGATCCTTGGGACGTCTCTGATGGGAGTTGGAACGAGCTGTCTTGGAAGCACGATGGTTAGAGCTAGCCACCGCCGACCTTGCTGCTTGATGATGATCGTGGGATGGTCCCAATAGATGACTTCTGGTGCCCTACTGGCTGGGGCACCTAGACCTTGAATTAATCACTCGAGCAGTCTGAACTTGCGCCACATCGAGTAGCGATTTCATCTGATTGAACACTAGAGTCATCGGGTTGCCCGGATCCAGTGGTGGAAGGGATTTCAGTAGCATATGAACACACTGGACATTTGCCTCAGGGGTGTTGAAGATGTTGATGTTGCGACTTTAGTGGGACACTGCTCCTGGGACACGGTTGTTCTCGCCGTTGTGGTCAAGCTGTCGAGGGAGTTGTTGTCCCTGAAGATCCCACACCCACGGGTGAGCGTTGTTGGATAATCGAGATCAAGTTGCTTTGATGGGTTGGCCAAAATCTTGTTGTGGCCGCGGCTGCTAGATCTCACTGATGATTTGTAGTATTGGGATGATCTGTAGTATTGGGAGCAACAACGTTTGCGACCGCCCAGGCTGCAACCATCACCACTGCAGGATCTTGAGGCATGCGCAGGGGGATCTGGTGTCCCTGACCATCTATGGTGTCCCCCCTAGATTCCTTTCTTGGGAATTGCCGGCAGTAGCACCGTTGCTTTCTCCGGCTATGAACACGCATTGATCTATTCGGTTGTTGCTCTAACTGATGTGACCGTCACTTTTGCTATCGCTCTTCTTCTCAACGTACTTGAGAACGCTGGGTTCCATAGGTTTGAAGTGTATAAAACACAACCCTCGGTGTGGATCCCAAGAGCAGGACTCAGTGAAGTCATTGTGCATTAGATCTCCACCCGGTCTCCATCGATAGAGCATGGTTTTGAAGGCGATCTCAAACCTAACTGTGGTTGCTTGGTCGATGGCGGTAATCGAGCGAAAGTTGTCGCAGGAGTTGACTTGGATACTTCGATGTGAGTGCACACTGAAGACATGCTTAATTTGTAAAAATAGTTGAAGGCCCCTACCTAGTGCACCAACTATTGAAGGTTAGATTTTGACAACAAACTTATGATTTGGGGTACCATCGATTTAGCAAAGTCAAACACGAAGATAGTGGCACACGATGTATATAGGTTCATGCCTCAGATGGAGTAATACCCTACGTCCTGTGCGGATGATGTATGAACTTGGTGTATGGATTACAAAGCAAGGTGTCTAGCCCTATTTACAATGAAGATTAGATAAAAGCAATGGCTAAACTATGGCTGGAGGTTGACGAAGCATGGTCTGTTGACTCCAGGTTTCTCAATGTTTTCTTCCTTCTTCGTTCCTCCTGCCTGGCTCTCAAAAGTTCTCTCTCTTGAGGATACCTATGCCCTGCCTTATATAGTCAGGGTAGCCATGCCTCAAGTTGAGTTGTAGTCAGCTTGGGATACCAGATTGTAGCTGATGAGGAGTCCATCATTGTGTCAATCTTTGCAGCATATCCAAACTTCCCTAGATACCAGGTGTACTTGAGTTAGTTTCCTCGTAACGGGAAAACGATCGAGTCCTTCCTAGTGTGGAGATATCTGGAGTTTCCAGATGCTTGCTTGAGCATATATGGCATATTCTTCGTGTTTCCGCTATGTGCTCATACCCCATATTTAGATATTCGACATGGCCAATAGGGGAGTAGTAGTGCCGGCTAGTAGTACTACCGATCCATAGTAGGTGGTAGTGCTAACTTTTTTTGTAAATTTAAAAATTAACTTTTAAATTTAAACATTGTTGTGTGATGGGTTTCCTTATTTTTGATAGTTGCAGGACGACGATGCTAGGTTATAGTGAGGGGGAGGATGCCCTGGACTAGGGAAGGTTCACCGGAGGTCCAGACGGTCAGGGATCACCGAAAGTTGATCAGATACAGAGTCTTTGCAAACCTAGAAGACAAGGAATGGATAAAATGATAACTTAGAGCTACTCGAATCAAGGAGGATCGTTGCATCACTATCTAGGTGATAGAGTAGCGGGTCTAATTAGTATGCTTTGAAAAGCATGCAAAAACCCGGTATGGTTGTTGGGTTTCGGGTTATCCCTTGTCTGATTGTGAGAGTGAGTCAATCCTAACCCTTGATATGTTCCTTAGGGTTGAAGGAATACATCTAACAGTGGAGGATGGCTCAAGAGTAGTAAAAATAGAAGGGCAGGGGTAGCTCTCCTTTCTTTGAAGATTTTACAGGTTTTGGTGCTTCTTTGAGCTTTGCTCATTTTGTTGTGAGGCTTTATAAATCTCCCTTCCAGAAATGAAAATCTAATTTTCTCAATTCTGAATTTATTTTCTGCATTTACATTATGTTTTAAATTCAGCATTTAAACTCCGCACTTTATATTCTTACAATTT
Organism: Guadua angustifolia; assembly: GCA_036346375.1. Taxonomy (NCBI): domain Eukaryota; kingdom Viridiplantae; phylum Streptophyta; class Magnoliopsida; order Poales; family Poaceae; genus Guadua; species Guadua angustifolia. The sequence continues at coordinate 44,612,689 of CM070512.1, forward strand.
CCTTTCCACTCTTTTGATTTGCCTCCCCTCCTTCTAAATGCTTGTAGATCTTATGCCAAGGATGAATAATTGATGAAAAAATCTTTTTCAGATCATATCCCAATCATTTAGTCAAATCTTGTGTGTTCTTTTCAAAAACCAATGAGCTGGCCGAGGGCCAAGTTATTGTTTTTGGACCCATTCTAATGTACTCTTCCTTAAATTGAAAAAAGTTAGAAATTTGACATCAATCCTTACAATTGAAGGTTGGAATAGGTTCCTGACATCCATAGGAAGGTGTCTACAAAGTTTCATAGGATTTGAATCAGCCGATCAAAAGATTCATCGATCTTCCTTTTCAAGTCGTTATGATTTACTATTTACTGTGCTGATTTACTGTAGCACAACACTCCTGATAGTGTGGCGAGTACTGTTCATCTGACAGTACCGGAGCTAATTTACGGTAGTGCCGCTCCTTGCAAAAGATTTTTGGAATTTTATTTTCTCCACCTTGCTTTGATGAAGTGAGATTCTTGGTTGGAACATTTTTAGTGGGGAATATTTTTATTTTGGGACCATGTGCCTAAACTATGCAGTACCGCCACGGACCAGTCGGCCCGCCATGCCATGCCGCCAAGTCCTGGCTGGCCCATCTTGTCGTGCCTTGCTGGCCTGGCTCACCTTTGGTGTGTCCAGCCATGGTTCATTTGCGATTCGTGCTGGCTTTGTGTTGTGTTGGTCTAGACCCAACCCATTTACACTATTGCGACGAGAGAAAAGGAGCTAGAGATGTATGGATCGGAGCTGAGGTAGTGGACACAAATATGTACTCTCTAGTCCCCATTCTTCATCTTTTAATATCTCCGTTGTTTTCCCTTTCTCTGTATACGAGAACCGTAAAAGGCACCGGCCGTAAGATAAGCCATAACATAACGCAATATCACGGTAGAGCAACCTACCATGTGCCATACTTACTTCAGACCCATCGGGCTTGTTTTGTGTCTTACCGGCCCAAGCACGACCCATACTGACATACTGTACCACCCATCGTGCCTAACCGCGAGGCCTAGCATTGTCCTATCATTCGTGTCGTGTCAGCCACCCCATGTACGTACTGTGCTATGCCGTGCTTTAACCATACCGTACCAACCGTGCCATGGATCAGTCTAAAAAGGCCTATCCCAGTTCACATATCTAGCTTCCAGTACATCGATATTTTCACGCAGGGCCTTCCTATGGCATTATTCAAGGAATTCCGATTCAGTCTCAACGTTCACCATGGCTCGGAGTTGACACTGCAGGGGATGTTTAAAAATAACACGGCAACTTCCTGGATTGTACCAACCGGTTGAACCAATGCTAATCTTGTGCATAATGTTTTACTAGAGCGCAATCTTATCTCTAGTTGGCTAGGTTGTTGTACACGATAGCTTTGCTATCTTGTACCTATATGTACCGATTGTATTATAGAGCAGATATAATAATAAAATCATCTCAGCTTATTATTAATATATACACATCAACTTTTTATTATATGAAACAGTAAGAAAAGCGAAGAAATAAGTGAACATACTCTTATGTAGCAGCCAACATCGCACAAGAATCAACGTGTTATAGCCAGTCAAAAGCTTGTATGGGAGCCAGCGCGAGCGACTGCTTACACATTTTACCAATAGACACAAAAATAAAGTTAGTGTTGAATATTCAAAATAAATGTTTTAGTGTTTATCTAGAAACAACATTTAGAAATAGTTATCGTACAAGGTAGATTTATTGTTTAGTTATTGTATAAGCTAGATTTATTATTTAATCTAGATGACGTAGATGAAAGATAAAATAAATAGCAATCTTTATTATTGTACATGTTCTAGCAATGAAACTTGTTGCCTGAGCATCCCCACGCCGTCACGCAGACACCTATAGATGCAGTTAACCTCAGCCTCTATATATATGTAGCTCGCAAAAAGAGGACAAATAATTTATGAGGCCAATGGCCATGCACGTATCTGTGGCGCTGAGTTTGTATGGATTCATGTAAAAAAAAAAACCGAATGACTTCAACTCGGACCATTGATATTTTTAGACACATTGTAATATTTTTTCTCTATATATGCAATATTTTTTTTCCAACGTATACAACATTTTCTTTCGACAACAATAAAAATGCGGCACAGTAAATGGTTGTTACATATGTTGAAAAAAAATTGCACGTGTCGGAAAAAAATGTTGCAAGCGTTGAAAAAAAAACGTTGCAAAAGGCATCTGTTGGAATGAACAGTGATCGAAAGTCCGATTGCTAGCAATCGCCAAAAAAAATATTGTATATAGCTAGCTATCTGCGTATACCACCTTTATTAAACTCCATAGACTTCCTGGCCTCCCAGGTATGCCACTTTGGCGAGCATACGGTGAATATCCTTTACTAATCTAAAGTAGCTAGCTTCTTTGTCTGCGGAAGTGCCACGTCAGCAACTTAGCAAAATAGTGTCTCACGAAATCTAAAGTTGCATTCAGGTCCTCATAATAGCTCTTTTGCAAAAACAACCTCGTAATTCCGCAAAATCACATATGACATTGGAAATTATGTTTTGGTCCTCCGGCCCTTTTGCAACAAGATCCTGTGATTTTGTGTATTCGTGTATAGCTTCGAACCCTTTATACAAAAAAATAAAAAACTTTACGGTTTCAAAAAATTACATCTAGACTAGGAGCACGCTCTTTTAAAAATAAAATAAAATCACTTGTGGTATGCTCAACACGCAGCACGTGACTCCAGCTAATATTGTTATTGTCTGCTGCAGATCCAGTATACAGAGGCCCTCAACCTACCGCGCTATATTTAGTTTAATTAATTCATGTCACATGGATTAATTTATTATTCATACATATGATCAATGTCTATCGCATTTCGTGTAAAAAGGTGTGACATATTATATTAGATATATTAACGCGTGCTTCACGTGGCCAAACTAAAAACAGAATTCAAACAGTAAATTCGTCTTACAAACACTCACATGGCAGAGCGGAGGGGCTATCCATCATTTTTATCTTCAAATAAGATTATACTAATATAAGTTAGTACTATACACGTACAAAAAGAAAATACAATTAAACCTTGGTTCATATGCATCGACAATCTAAGTCGCCCATTGGTGTTTATAAAGATTTATTCCAAAACAAAAACATTTCTTCACTTTGTTTCCTTTCTAATAAGTTAATTGGAGAGAAAAATGTTGGAACCACACTACATGTATAACATCTAAAAAATTTAAATTAAACAAGAATGCAAATTTTAAAATTTGAATATATTTTATTTTTGAACTTTTCTTGCAGTATTGGCTTTTCTTGGATTTTTGCTTTAAATAAAAATCATTTAGTAAAAAGGGTAAAAGTAGTATATAGGGGTGCAATCGGATCGGATAATTTCCGACCGACCGACCGACCGAATGTGTTCGGATCGGATTCGGATATTTTTTTCGGATAGTTCTCGGATTCGGAATCGGTTTCGGATATTTTGTTTCGGATTCGGATTCGGATTCGGGAGATCACTATCCGTCGGATCGGAATATTCCGAACTTATTCTCGGATATATCCGGTAAACCAAATTCGGATATCCGACCGATCCTAACGCGGGAACACCTCGGCCAGTGCTTGCCCCACCACCTCCAGCCTCCACACCGAGCATCACTGCCACGCCTCTGCTCCACCAACCGTCGGCCATCCTGGCGCCGCATCCGCGCCGTCCGCTCCGCCGACCGTCGGACATCCTTGCGCCGCACCACCTCCGTCCTCCGCACCGAGCACCACTGCTAGGCCTCCGCTCCACCGACAGTCAGCCATCCTGACGCCGTATCCGTGCCATCCGCTCTGCGTCCAGCCGGCAACAGCTTCGGCGACCTCGCATCGGCCTCCGGGCTAACTCCCCGTGTCCGGCCACCTCCTCCTGTACTGGCCTTGACCCCGCCCAGCTCCGCCTTCCTCCATGCCAGCCCGCACTTTGGACGCCCGTCGCCGGTCGTCTTTGCTCTCCCAGCCTACCAGCCGAGCCGCCGGTCCACGCCTCTCACCAAGCTCCCGGCTACACCGACGCTCGCCCGGCCCTGATGAACTCGCGGAGGAGTAGTTGCGCAGCTTGTGCCCATGAAGTCTTCCCGAGAAGCAACTGAGACAAGCACTGATCCGGACTTCAATCAAATCCAAAGACAATTTGTTTTTGGTTTGGGTTCTTTCGGTTCCGGCTCAGAAAGATGTTGTGGAAGCTCAAGCCACTGTTCCTTAGTCCAATGTGGCCTATTTGTTTTTGGCTTTGGGAATTCTCAGTCTGATGGAGCAAATCAAATTATAGCCTAAAGTTCATTTCGTAGTAGTATAAAATAGTAAAATAATATTTTTTTATTAATGTTAAATACGTCATGCATTTTTGTTACCGTTTGTTTTATAAGATGAGACTATGGTATTTATAATGATATTATCTATGTATCATTCTATGTTTAAAAATTTATCATTGTGTACCGTTCAAATTTAATGTATTTTTACAACTTTGTTGGACTGCCTGATAAAATAATTTGTTAGACTGTGATAATCTTCTTGCATGTTAAACTCATACGGTTGGTTAATCAGTAATATATATGTGCTTTATGCGGTATCTGTTTTCGCGCATTATCCGACAAAAATTATTCGATATCAGACGATTCCGCTCAGATTCGATTGAATCCAGAACCGATATTGTCCGCGCCGTATTCGTATCCGGTACTATCCGAATCCGATTCCGAATCCGACAAAAAATATGGTTTAGGATATGGAAAGAGCAATATCCGACCGAATCCGAGCCGATTGCACCCCTAGTAGTATATCAGCAAAAATATAAAAAGACCAAAGACCAACATGATCATCAATTCACTGGAGCCATAATAAGAACAACAAGCTTATTTTCAAACGCACTACTATAGATCAGACCTTCCATACCGGCTCATCAGTCCCGGTTGGATTTGAACCATCATCGATGATGGCTTGATGCAGTTCATTGGCTACTGATCTGTCGTGGGCTTAAGATGCGGTTCAGTAACACGAACCGATCGATGCCCTCACATTAGTACCTAATATACCCGCCTTTAGTACCGTTCAGTAATACCTAACCGATCGATGTGAGGGCATTAGTACCGGTTCGTGTTACGAACCCGGACTAAAGGTACCTTTAGTCCCGGTTCGTGTTACAAACCGGTACTAAAGGCTCGTTCCAGCATACTTTAAAAAGGAATGCATATCCTAGTCTATTCAATACGCGTGGGTGGGTGGGTTGGGAGTGTCTTGTGGTGGCATGCAGGAGGTTCCTGATTCGAATCTTGAGTTCATCATAATTTTTTCTACATCACGAGAGCGCTTTAGTCCCGGTTAAGGGAACCGGGACTAAAGGTCAAAGACCTTTAGTCCCGGATGGGCTGTCCCGGTTTGGCAACCGGGACTAAAGCCCGTTTGTGTAGTAGTGACGTTAGCAATAAAATAAATGAAGTATTATTTTATGCTAGCCTTATCATGATTGAAACCTAGGCTAACGTAATCCTTGGCGTATAGACTCTTATAAACCTAAATGGAATTCGTGTTGAATGCTCATCAAATCAAAATCCTCTAGTTTAACAACCAGTCCTATGCTCCATTTCAGTCACAGAACTAAATCAAGTGCTAGTAGTTTGTCAATATCCTGACGTAATTCTGGATGAATTACCTGGAATGCCTCTAGATCGGGATATGGAATTTGTTATTGATCTTGTTCCTAGATCCGCACCCGTATCCAAGCATCCATATCGTAAAAAGGACGGTGGTCTACGTATGTGTGTGGACTATTGTGCTTTGAATGATCACTACTACAAAAAACCTCTTTCTTACCGGTCTATCACTGTCGGTTCGGCTAGAACCGGCAGTGATAACATTTTTACTGCCGGTTCAAAAGTTAAATTGGCAATGATACTATTACTGTCGGTTATTATCACTGCCGGTTCTCAATAACAACCGGCAGTAATAATAGAGGAAGTATCACTGCTGGTTCGGAATCAAACCGGCAGTGATAATATTTTTTGAAAAAATCATAACTTTTGCATACGGAGTCGGATAGAGACAAAATTTATATAAAAATTGTAGCTGTCGATAAGATCTACAACTTTGTAGTTGATAACTTTTTTATTTGAAGTCATTTAGATGTCCAAATAATTGTTGAAACTTTCAGATACGAAGGGATAAAAGTTGTCAACGATTATTTGGAAGTCTAAATTACTTCAAATAAAAAAGTTTCAACTACAAAGTTGTAGATCTCATCGAGAGCTACAATTTTCGTATAAATTTTGTCTTCATCCGACTACGTATGTAAAAGTTATGATTTTTTTTAAAATATTATGACAGCCTGTTCGGAATCCGAACTGTCGGTGAGACTATTACTGCCGATTCTTAAGAAGAACCAGCAGTGATAATAATATCACTGCCGGTTCGAAATCGAACTGGCAATGATAATATTTTTAAAAAAATCATAACTTTTGCATACGAACTCCGATGGATACAAAATTTATATGAAAATTATAGCTCTCGATGAGATCTACAACTTTTTAGTTGACAACTTTTTAATTTGAAGTCATTTAGATATCCAAATAATCATTGAAACTTTCGGATGCAAAGGGATAAAAGTTGTCAACGATTATTTGGATGTCTAAATGACTTCAAATAAAAAAATTGTCAACTATAAAGTTGTAGATCTCATCGAGAGCTATAATTTTCATATAAATTTTATCTCCATCCGACTCCGTATGTAAAAGTTATGATTTTTAAAATATTATCACTATCTGTTCAGAATCCGAACCGTCAGTGAGACTATTATCACTGCCGGTTCTCAGGTTCGGATTTCGAACCGGCAGTGATAATATTTTTAAAAAAAATCATAACTTTTGCATACAAAATCGGATTGAGACAAAATTTATATGAAAATTGTAGCTCTCGATGAGATCTATAACTTTATAGTTGACAACTTTTTTATTTGAAGTCATTTAGACGTCTAAATAATTGTTTAAACTTTCGGATACGAAGGGATAAAAGGAACATATATCTTATAGTAGTTGAGAAGTGAGTGTTAGGTGAGATGGTAAGGGTTGTTCACGCGAAGCAGCAGGTCACAGGTTCGAATCCTAGCAACCGCACACGCAAATAAATTTATTTTTTGATTTTACCGAGTGATTTTTGGATTTACACTATCACTGCCGGTTCTATTCTGTAGTGGTGGATGTTACCATTAAAAACAAATATCCACTTCCTCGAATTTATGATATGTTCGATCAATTGAATAGTGCTCAAATCTTCTCCAAAATTGACTTAAGACTTGGATATTTCTAATTAAAAATCAAATATTAAGATATCCCAAGAACTGCTTTTAATACCCGTTATGATTTATATGAATATACCATAATGTCTTTTGGGCTTACAAATGCTCCTGCAAGTTTCATGAATCTTATGAATAAGGTTTTCATAGAATATTTGGATAAGTTTATGGTGGTTTTCATTGATGTTATCTGTATATATTCCAAAAATGAGAAACACATGCGACACTTGCGTATGGTTCTCAATAAACTCTGAGAACATAGCTCTACACCAAATTCGAAAAGTGCGAGTTCTGTCTAAAAGAAGTCGCCTTTCTCAGACACATCTTATCTAAAGAAGGAGTTGCAATAGACCCAAGTAAAGTTCAAGCAGTCCTAGCTTTGGAAAGACCTCAATTGGTTACTAAAGTCTGAAGTTTCCTCGGTTTAGCCAGATATTACCACCGTTTTATTGAGAACTTCTCCAAAATTGCAAGGCCCATAACTCAACTTCTAAACAAGGAGAAGAAGTTTGAGTGAACCCTTTAATGTGAAGTAAGCTTTCAGGAATTGAAGAAAAGGCTAACTACAGCCTTAGTGTTTTTATTGCCTAACATCCATAAAATCTTTGAAGTTTATTGCGATGCATCACGCCACGGCCTAGGTTGCATGTTGATGTAAGAAAGAAAAGTTGTCGCATATGCTTCTCACCAACTTCGCCCTCATGATCTAAACTATCCCACTCATGATCTTGAACTAGCAACCGTAGTGCATGCCCTTAAAATCTAGTGTGATTATCTTATCGAGAATCGATGTGAAATCTATACCAATCATAAAAGCATTAAATATTTCTTTACCTAGCCATATCTGAATTTAAGGCAAAGAAGATGGCTAGAGCTGATAAAAGATTACGATCTTGCATCACTACCACCCTGGTAAGGCCAATGTCGTAGCCGATGCTCTTAGCCTAAAGATTTATTGCACACTAATCTCGAATCAATCAAAATTGATAAAGGAATTCCAAAAACTCAATTTGGATATAGTTGAAGAAAATTATGTTGCTGCTCTTGAGTTGCAACCAACTCTTAAGACCCAAATAAAAGCTGCTCAACTGAAGGATGAAGCTATTACCAAAATCCAAAGCCAACTGAAAAGAGGCATAGAATCTTAGTTCTCCGAAAACCCATATGAAGTTATCATGCATGGGAATCGTATCTATGTTAAAAATGACCCTGACTTAAAGAATTGATTCTAAAAGAAGTTCATGAGTCACCTCTTTCCATTTATCCTGTGAGTACAAAAATGTACTAAGATGTTAAAAAGGAGTATTGGTGGCCCAGCATGAAAAAGAACATCGTTGCATATGTCGATAAATGTGATATATATCAATGGGTCAAAGCTGAACATCAATGCCTAGCTGGTCTCCTTCAGCCCTTGCAAATTCCAAAATGGACATGGGATGATATAAGTATGGATTTCATTTTTGGTCTACCCAAAACACAAAAAGGATATGATTATATTTGGGTAATTGTTGATCGGTTAACTAAAGTGGTCCACTTTGTACCAATCAGAACCACACATTCTAAAGATAAACTCGCCGAGCTATATATGGATAACATTGTGCGTTTGCATAGTGTTCCAAAAACAATTATTTTTTATCGTGACTCTCAATTCACCTCTTGTTTCTAGGAAATCCTACATAGGCTTTTGGGGATCAAGCTAAATTTTAGCACAGCTTATCACCCTCAAACAGATTGACAAACTAAACCGACAAATAAAATCCTAGAAAATATGTTAAGAGCTCATGTGCTATCATATAGCACTAATTGGGAGAAATGTTTGGCATTCGCTGGATCCTCTTACAATAACAGTTTCTAAACAAGTCTTAAAATGTCAACATTTGAAGCACTTTATGGAAAAAAGTGCCAAACTCCTCTCTTTAGGTTCGAAGTAGGAGAAAGATAATTCTTCGATCCAGATCTTATTCAAGAAGCTTAAGAATATGTAGATTTAATCAGAAGTCGACTTAAGGAAGCACAATCTCGTTAGAATAGTTATGCCAATAATTGTCAATGTGACCTAAGCTTTGAAGTTGATGATTATGTCTACTTGAAAGTCTCGCCACTTCGTGGTGTCTGTCGATTTCAAATTTGAGGAAAATTAACTCCTTGATATATTGGACCATATCGTATCCTTGAAATCCTTAAAAAGTAAGGTGAGAAGGAGTATAAATTGGAATTACCACCTCAGCTATCTGATATTCATGTTGTCCTCCATGTGTCGCAACTCAAGAAGTGCCTTCACATCCCCACCGAGCTCACTCAATTAGAAGAAATTGATCTTCAACCTGATTTGACCTATTGAGAACATCCAATCAAATTCATCGAAGAAACAGAACGTCACACTCAGAACAAGTCCCACAAGATGTTGAAAATTTAGTGGAGCAATCATACCGAAGATGAAGCAACATGGGAACGAGAAGACCGCCATAGAGAAGAGTTCCCTGATTTTTTAGACCCGACAAATTTCGGGGACAAGATTGTTGTAGGGGGTAGATTTTCAATATTCCAAAAAATTAAATAAAACAACAATGGAAATTTTAAATTTTGAATATGTTTTATTTCTAAATTTTTTTGGCATTATTGGATTTTCTTGATTTTTTCTTTAAAGAAAAATCATTTAAGTGGAATTAGTAAAAGGGTAAAAGTAAAAAAGGTAAAAACAGTATATCAACAAAAATATGAAAAAATTATATTAAAATTTGAGAAGTCTCCTATTCTCTTTTTCTGTGGTCAAAAGAAATTTAAATGCATTAATTAATGAAAAGAAGTAAGAGTTGGTAGATTTTGACTGAAAACAGTGAACTGTCAGAATTTTATAAAATTTTTTGAAGCTTATCTTAGTGAAAGACCATGTGTGTGATGAGTTATTGACAATGTTCAAGCTAGTAGTGATTGTGTTAGATGGAGATTTGAGATTTAAATCCTAATTTGAAGCAATTTGAGCTCTGTCTGTTTTTCCCGTAACTACCGGCCGAGCGGTAGCATCGGACCCAAGAGTGGTGTGGAAAATCCTGAGAGGTTATTTTTAGGGGATTAGGCAAGTTGGTGTTGCCGGCCATAGCAGCCCGGTGCTACCGGCCGAGCGGTAGCATCGGCCCAAGTGCCCGGGTGTGAAAATTCCATAGAGAGATATCTAGGTTTTGGCTGAAGGGTGGTGCTACCGGCCAGGGGGCTGTAGCACCGGCCTTGATGAGCGTGGATGATCTAAAAATTGTGATTTTAGAAGTTTAATTGCATATCTTTTTGGACATTGTTATGTGATGGGCTTTCCTTATTTTTGATGGTTGCAGGACGACGGTGCTAGATCATACTGAGACGAAGGACGATTAGGGCTGGAAGAGGTGTGCCGGAGGTCCAGACAGTCGAGGATCGCTAGAAGATGATCAGAGATGGAGTCGGTGCAAGCCTAGAAGACTAGGAAAGGAAAAGATACTAGCTAGACACTGCGTGGATCAAGGAGGGCCATCGGATCGCGATCTAGTTGATAGGATAGTGGGTCTATTTTAGCCCTTGATGGAGTGCCCTAGGGTTGAGGGACTCATCTAAGGGTGGTAGGTGGCCCAAGAGTAGTATAAATAGAGGGGTAAGGGTAGCCTTCCCCTTTTGAGGTTTTGAGGTTTTTGGTGCTCCTTTGAGTTTTGCCCACTTTGTTGTGAGGCTTTGTAAACATCCCTTCCAGAAATACAATACTCATTTCCTTATACTTAATTTTCTTTACGCATTTACATTATGTCTTAAATTCCGCACTTACATTCTTGCAATTTACATTTATGCAATTTGGATTTGCCTCCCCTTCTTCTATATGCTTTTGCTTGTTGTGCCGAGGATATTGATTGATGGATGAATCTTCTTTTAGATCATATCCCAATCTTTCAGGCAATCTATGCATTCTTCTTGGAAGAAACCGGTTTTGTGATCTTAAGTGAATCATTCTTCAAAATCACATTTGTGGAGTTTTTGACTTGTATTCTTGCTTACTGTGACATGTGTAAGGCTATCCATGATCATTTTGATCATCAAAACCCCACGAGCAAGTCTTAGATCAAGTTTTTGAGTTTTGCTCCAACTTAGTGTGTTCTTCCTTCAAAGTGAAAAAGGTCAGAACTTTATCGTCAATCTTTACGATTGAAGTTGGAATGAATTCCTGACATTCTTATGATCACATCTACCAAGTTTTGTGAGTTTTTATCTAGCCAATAAAAAGATTCATAAAAATTTGCTTTTAAAGTTCGTGCTGGTTCTTTAGCTGTTCTTGAGCCCAGCGATACCGGCCCTGGTGCAGTGCTACCGACCTCCCAGCGGTAGCACCTACCATCCAGAACAGTTTGTTTATTTCATTTGCTTCCTTTGGTTGCTTTTCTTTGAGGACTTATTTGGATTGTTTTAAGAGAGGAAAAAATTTGATTTTGGCTCATTCACCCCCCTCTGATCGTCATCTCGATCCTTCACTCGGGATGAAAACTTTTCCATGTCTTGCTCAGAGCAGTACTAAACTTACATAAAAATATATAAAAAATTAATATTCGGATATATTTCTATTTAAAATTCAAAAATAGATAATAGGAAAATCTAAAAATTTTAATGTCAGAATTATTAGAAATTTTTACTCAAGAGTACATAGAGCATAACAAATACCCTCAAAAATTTACAAAAACTCTTGACCTCATTTGCATCTTCAAATAAAAGAAAAAAGTAAAGAACAGAATGGACAATGCAACTTGTCAGAATTAATAGAATTTTTCTACAAAATATTTTAATAAGAAAATTTTCTCGATAGCAATCCTTATTTCTAGAGCTTAGTAAAAAAGTTTAAAAAAAATATTAGACATGGTTTAAACTTCCATTTAATGAAAAGATTATAACTTGCCCAGCTTATAGAGCAAGCCAGCCTTTATCCTGTGCCTTAGTCGATTGGGCCCCAGCTCATAGTGAGGCAAAGCCAAGCTAGGTTGATGCCATTGTCTCACAAGTCAGCTGGCTAGCTCTTCTCCTCTACTCGCTCTGTTTTCCTCCTCAACTGAGCTGCCCATATCACCGAAACCCTGCCACGGTAGTAAATCGGCTACCAAAACCATCCCACTCCACTAAGCCTTCCTGATCGAAGCTTTACTCACCACCGTGCTCAAGCACCATCATAATCCGCCCATCACTGAAGGACACCTGAAAAGGGGAAGAAAGCAAATTGAGTTCTCATGGTGAGCATTCTTCCAATCCACTGCATCTATGGTATCCTTGTGCCGCCTAGAGCTTACCTCGGGCCTCAATTGCAGCTCAGTTCGCCCGTAGCACCACCGCATCCTCGCTCATCTTCCTCAGGGCCGACGCCTATTAGCAGCCCACTCTGGCTAACAGCAGACCTCATTAACATGTGAAATGGATTCCTTACACCTCATTGATGCTCAATTAGGGCTTACCCCATGAAAATGAAGCATCCGCTGACCTCACAGCTACTCAGCGGTGGAACCGCTGTGTGACCCATGGTGGCAGCACACTCCGGCCATCGCCGTGTCATGAAGAGTCTGGGCGGGCTATGGTCACAGAGCAAGGCCGGCGGTAGAAGTTGGCAAAATTGGTCCTGAGAATAGCAAGAAGAGGCAAGTTGTCGTGAGTGTCGTGCTTGGTGGGCGGGACCCACTTGTAAGAGGCTCGGGAGTGAGTATATAACCTGGACAACGCTTGTGGACCGGGGATGCTTTTCGTTGTCTCCAAGTAAACCTCTGCTTCCTCCCCAATTCTTCTTCTCTCTTCCTCAAAAACTCCATGCAAAACTCCGGAAGTTCATGACAATTGGTATCAAAGCCAGAGAACTTCCATGCTAGCGCCCAAGAAGAGACAATTGCAACTAGAGGGGAAGATCACCACCGCCATGGCAACTATAGAGACTCAACTCGAAGGAATGAGTTCGCTGTTGAAGTGGATTCTGGACAACTTGCATGGCATGAAGTCCGAGATCAGTTAGGTTTGCTCGACGGTGGATGGAGTCATGGGTTGGGTGGTAAACCTGGAGACGCGACCAGAGATTCCCACACCTCCAGGGATGCAATCGTCATCAACTCCGTTCGGGCTACCGCCACGATTCGCACCAATGAGTGAGGAGAACATACAGGCCAACGGCTGTTGCGCTTCAGATCAAAACTGGGGGCAAGCGAGGGGTATCCTTGGGTCCCCAGCGCTACCTCCGTTCACAAGTGCGTATGAAACTCTGACTACCCTTCAAGTGTTTGATGTAATGGCCAGTGAGGGAAGGGTTCCACATCATAGTTTGAATTCTCTTCCTCATCAATCCTTACCCAAATTAGAGTTTCCTAAATTTGATGGGGAGAATCCTCGGTTCTGGAAGGAGCATTGTGAAACTTATTTTGAGGTCTTTGCCATTCATCTGGGGTTACGCACCAGATTTGCAGCGCTGTACTTCACAGGCAATGCTGCTCTCTGGTTGCAAAACACAGAGTCCAAAGGTCGGTTTGAAAACTAGGATGATATGTGTGCTGCGGTAGAAAGACATTTTGGGCGCAATTTGTATAAGCGCCAAATGAGTCAGATCATTAACCTTAAGCAAACGGCCTCTGTCAGTGAGTATGTAGAGAGGTTTGAAGAGTTGCAGCATCATATTTTATTATACAATCTGACTCAGGACAATGTTTTCTTTGTTACTCATTTTTTGGGTGGATTACAGGAAGAGATTCATGTTGCGATCGTTTTGCATAACCCAGAGGATGTGGATACTACTGCTTCCCTTGCTTTGTTGCATGAGGAAGAACTAGAGCTATGCCGTAGGAAGCAGGGAGTCAAAGGAGACAACCGAGAATTTATGAAGAATGGCAGTAAAGTTGTAGAGAAATCAAGGTTCACAGTTAAACAAGATGACAACAAGAAAACGGAGGATACAAGGAAACCCAGTAGTGTGTAGTGGAATGAAAAGTTGGAAGCATTGAGAGCGTATCGCAAGGCTAATGGGCTATGTTTCATATGTGGTGAGAAACGGGGAAGGAATCACAAATGCCCAGAGAAGATTCCAGTGCATATTATTGAGGAGCTGCTTGAGGTGTTACAAATCCAGGTTTAGACAGATTCGGACAATGGTAACACTGGTGAATCACATGAGGAGGAATTAATGGTTGTTTCTCAACAATTCAGTAAGCAGAAGAATGGCCGTAAGACTCTTCGCCTGCAAGGTCTTATAGGCAAACAGGAGGTCCTGATATTAGTTGACTCTGAAAGCACTTACTCCTTCATCAGTGATCAAATGGCTCAAAGGTTGCAGTGTCCTACAACTGAAATTGAAGTTTCCCGCATGGTGATAGCAGATGGGGGTTCCTTAACTTGTAATAGAATGGTGCCAGGGTTAGAGTGGTGGATCCAGGGCCACTCTTTTCAATATGATATACGAGTGTTAGCACTTGGCTGTTATGATATGATCTTGAGAGCGGATTGGCTTGAAGATCATTCACCCATGTGGGTGCATTGGAGGAAAAAATGGATGAAGTTCACACATAGAGGCAGATGAGTTTCCTTACAAGGGGTGCAAGATGTCATGCAAGGTTATCAGCAAGTCAGTGCAAATAAGTTAAAAGGATTGTTAAAACGCGGGGCACTTACTCACTGAGTTCAACTGTACCTGATTAATCCTTCGATTTCTCCACCCTCCACAGAAGCTGACATCATGGCGATCAAAGAGGATGAGGTGCCGCAACCAATTCAGGCAGTGATCAACAAGTTTGCACACTTATTTCAGGAACCCAAGGAATTGCCTCTGAGACGCATCTTTGATCATTCCATTCCTCTTATTGGGGGAGCTCAACCAGTGAATGTGCGGCCTTATCGTTACTCCCCACAACACAAAGATGAAATTGAAAAGCAGGTGGGGGAAATGTTGCGCTTCGGCATTATACAAAGAAGCACTAGTCCTTTTGCATCTCCAGTGCTGTTGGTGAAGAAAAAGGATGGAACATGGCAGTTTTGTGTGGACTACCGTCAATTAAACTCCATCATGGTGAAAAATAAACACCCATTGCCCATTATTGATGAACTCCTGGATGAATTGTCAGGAGCACGGTGGTTTTCGAAGTTGGATTTGCGCTTCGGCTATCACCAGATTCGAGTGGCTGCTGGTGATGAATACAAAATGGCTTTTCGCACCCATCAGGGTTTATATGAGTTTTTGGTAATGCCATTTGGTCTGACAAATGCGCCAGCAACTTTTCAAAGTGTCATGAATCAAATCTTTGCTCTGCAATTGCGTAAAACTATTTTGGTGTTTGTCGATGACATTCTTGTGTATAGCAAGACATTGGAAGATCACGTGGCTCATCTTTTGGAGGTGTTCAGTATTCTACAACAACACGAGCTGTGGCTTAAGAGGTCAAAGTGTTCCTTTGCTCAACAGACATTGGAATATCTAGGCCATGTGATCACCACAGCTGGGGTGGCCATGGATCCAACCAAAGTTAAAGCAGTTCTTGAGTGGCCTGTGCCAAAGTCATTAAAGGAGGTACGGGGATTCCTAGGCCTCACAGGATATTATCACAAGTTCATAAAGCATTACGGCATCATTTGCAAACTTTGGACAACGTTCCTTAAGAAGGGAATTCAATTCTAGTGGACATTTGTGACAGAAGAAGCCTTTCGAACTCTTCAACGCGCACTAGTTCAGGTCCCTGTGCTGGCTATGCCCAATTTTTCAAAGCAATTTGTGTTGGAGACAGATGCAAGTAACGTAGGAATCGGAGCTGTGTTGATGCAGGATGATCATCCAATAGCTTATCTCAGTAAGTCACTAAGTCCCCGAAATCAGGTACTCTCCGCGTATGAAAAGGAATGTCTGGCTATTCTCCTGGCAGTGGGCAAGTGATGCTCTTATCTTCAGCATCGAGAATTCATAATCCGAACTGATCAACGATCGCTTGTGCACCTCAACGACCAACGTCTGACCACTAGGGTTTAGCATAAGGCGTTTTTGAAACTATTGGGTCTACACTTCCAAATACATTACAAGAAAGGTGTTCAGAATGCGGCAGCTGATGCCTTGTCTCGCTGTCAAAGTCATGACGACGTTTCTGCTATCTCGGTTAATACTCCATTATGGATGGAGAACCTGGTGGTAGGATACCTTGAAGATGAGGAAACAAAACAATTGCTGGCTGAACTCTCTGTCAATAAATCCAACACGAAGGGGTTTACTCTGACGTACGGAATTATCCACTTCTACGGCCGAATTTGGGTCGGTAACAATGCTTTGGCTCAAAATCATATACTACAAGCATTGCATAACAGCAGCATCGGAGGGCATTCCGGGGTTTAGGCTACATATCAAAAGGTGAAGGCCTTGTTTGCTTGGCCGAAAATGAAGCTATCTATGCAACAATTTGTACAAGGTTGTGATGTGTGCCAAAGAGCAAAGACAGAACACGTTCGGTTGCCCGGGCTCTACAACCATTACCAGTACCATCGCAATCTTGGAATGTAATCAGCATGGACTTCATTGAACATCTCCCTCCCTCGCACAAGTTCACTACTATTTTGGTGGTCATTAACAGGTTTTCTAAATATGCACATTTCTTGCCGTTAGCCCATCCTTACACAGCATTACAAGTGGCACAAGTATTCTTTGACAATGTGTACAAGCTCCATGTTTTACCCTAAGCCATCATATCGGACCAAGATAAGATCTTTACAAGTGCTGTTTGGCAAGAACTGTTTCGTTTATCGGACACCAAGTTGAACATGAGTTCATCGTACCACCCTCAAACGGATGGGCAGACCGAGCGGCTGACTCAATGTTTGGAAACCTATTTACGGTGCTTTGTTCATGCAACGCCAAGGAAGTGGTCAGAGTGGCTAGCACTTGCTGAGTATTGGTACAATACCACCTACCACTCCGTATTGGGGAAAACACCATTTGAAGTGCTTTACGGGTTCCCCCCTCGTCACTTTGGTATTTCTAACATCTTTGCCTGTTCGGTGACTAATGTTCAAGAATGGCTATCGCAGAGATCAGAGATGGCCCACTTGCTTCAACAGCATTTGGAGAGGGCACAGTTACGCATGAAAATGCAAGCAGATAAGCAATGCTCAGAACGGGAATTTCAAGTCGGTGATTCAGTATATCTCAAGTTGCAACCTTATGTGCAAACCTCTGTGGCAAACAAGCGAAATCAGAAACTCTGCTTCCGATTTTATGGACCATACAAAATTTTGGAAAGGGTGAGAGCGGTTGCTTATAAGCTTGATCTACTAGAAGGGAGCCAAATTCATCCAATGGTTCATGTATCCCAATTGAAGCAAAGTATACCACCCACAACAGTGGTCAGTATTGATTTATCCCTTATCGTTGATGATTCTCTTGCAATGTCTACACCAATGACCATCCTATATCGGCGCTTTATCAAGAATGGCAACACTGCTACGTTGTGTGTGCTCGTGTAATGGGCTGGAGTATCGCCATCCTTAACCACTTGGGAGAAGCTCTCGGCAGTGCGTCATCATTTTCTGACAGCTCCGGCTTGAGGGCAAGCCTCAACTCAAGGGAGGGAGAATGTCATGAAGAGTCTGGGCAGGCTATGGTCGCAGAGCAAGGCCGGCGGTAGAAGTTGGCGAATTGGTCCTGAGAGTAGCAAGAAGAGGCAAGTTGTCGTGAGTGTCGTGTTTGGTGGGCGGGACCCACTTGTAAGAGGTTCAGGAGTGAGTATATAACCTGGACAACGCTTGTGGACCGGGGATGCTTTTCGTTGTCTCCAAGTAAACCTCTGCTTCCTCCCCAATTCTTCTTCTCTCTTCCTCAAAAACTCCATGCAAAACTTCGGAAGTTCATGACACGTCGGTGGCGAAGAAACCCACCAACGGGTGCACTAGAGTGTTCTGAAGCTATCTAGGCCATCGACCGAGGAAGCCCTAGCCTATAGCCTTTCCGGCGTCGTGCCCTAGCCATGCTCTATTTTGCTGTGACTAACTGCAGGGCCCCGATGTTAGAGACAGTGGCAAAATTCAAATGAAACCCGCACATAATTGAGAATATGTTTTCAGTAGTATGAAAGCGCATTTTCTATTTTCCAGTATTTTTCATACCCGAAAATATTCAAACATTTATAACTTTTAGATTATAGATCCTAATGAGTTAAAACAAATTTATAAATTAATGATAAATCATTTATTTTCTAAATATGCAAAAATATTTTGAAAATGAACAATGTGTAAATTTGAAATTTAAATTCAAAGAAAAGGATAGAAATATGCTATATACAATATTTTTGCAAATGAACTTTGAATTGCATGAAACTAGTTTTTTTGGAATTGTTTGGTCATAATCAACTCAAATATGCAAAAAGATTCAAATTTCAAATTGTTTTAGATTTTTTTCTAATAAAAGTTAGCTTCAATATATTGAATGTTTAAATATTCATAACTTACGCAAAAGAGCTCCAAATTAAGTATAATCAATTTCTAAATGACATTAAGATAGTAAACTACCCAGATATACAAAAATACTTAGGGTGAACCATTGAGTTTATGCATGATATACCATGTGGTGGCTAAATGACTTAATAATAATCCAAATAATTTTGGCCTCTTGAATTAAAAATTATACATATAAATATATATAATTTTAGCCTCTTGAATTTGTAAAATAAAGAAAAATAATCTATAGAAGACAAGAAACCTTATCTTGAGTATAACGTAAAACTACTAGTAATGAATAAGAATTAAAAGGTAGTCTAAAATAAGAGTACATGAAACTTAACCCTAAAACCATATCTGTTTTTCATATCAAGTTTTTATTTGATTTTTTATCTATATTTGTTTTTCCCTTATTAGAGTTTATTATTTGCTATGTTTCATTGAACAATGTGTAGAATCTGGCATAACTAATTTAGTCGCTGATGACCCTGACTTCGAACTCGATGACAATCAGTAAGGAAAACACCCCCTTGACCATATTGTACCTACTACTTCAATTATGTTATATTGCTTTTGTCAAACTATTATACATGTGTGCACTTTTCTATAAATTTGCTAAGTTGGGATACTGGTAGTTATACATGTTAACTCATGGAACTTCTTTACTAAATGTTGTATTGTGAACCTTGATAACCCTAGAGTAAGGTTAGGCAATATCTAATGTCAACATGGGTATAAATGATCGTTTAATAATAATCATGCTTAGCCATGCTAAGTAAAAAACTCTGTTGTTCTTTATAATTTAAAAAAGGTTGGGTATGGCATTAAAGGCTGCTGGTGTTTTGGTTAAAATGGAAATAAAATTATAAATTGATGCGGGCGATTATTGGCAATAGCCAGATATGCTTATGGCTTGCATGTAGTACGTAAGGGGATATTATCGCTCGAATCGACCTAAGAACCAAACTATGGATTGTTTTCAGGCTAAGAACTCGTACAACCACAAGTGCTGGTATGGGACAATCTTAACCTAATAAATTTCTTAGACTTAACTTTGCACATTGAAAGGCTAGAGTAGCACCGACATTCCGGTTATGCTTACTTATAGTATTTCTACATACCAATGCAACAGTGTATGCCTTGCTATAAGGAGAAACGTGTGTGACAAGGATGGACTGCTTTAGTTGTTGTGTGAATGACAGGGATAGACTATCATATCTTGGGCATGTGTTTCTGTAGCCATAGCGAGGGTTTATCGTCACCGGGCTAGTGCAATGTCATGTCTAAGTAATGTAACGGTTATGTTATGATCTCCTTACCGACACACCAAAGGAAGTGTGTTATTGGCCAAGCAAAAGAGATTGACTGTTTCTTGTGGGTAAAGTTGTACACCTCTACAGAGTGCAAACCTTTTCAAAAAGCCACGCCTGTGGATATAGGCACTTGGTAAAGTCATCACGTAGGTAGAAGTTTTAATATTTTCTAAAATGGTTTGGTTGGAAAACGTGTTTGGAAATTGTTACTTCATATCGAGAGTTGACGATGAAGTGTCATGAAACAGTCGTTGTAGATTGTGATGCGAAATTTAGTACTCTGCCAATACTTTAAGTTCACTCATGCTTGCTTTTACAATGTTTGCAATATATTATATTCTTATGATTCATTTCTACAGATGCAAAATAACTGTAGAAACTTTTCTATTGTCATGGCCTGCATTTTAATTATATCTACATTTGTGAAACACTATAAGTTTTGCTGAGTACACAAGTACTCAAATTTGCTTAAATTGTTGGTTCAGAAGATGAAGAATGTGAGATTCTAGACAATTCATACTTTCGCATAGGCTATGGGTATTTCAATAATGAGCTTTTCTAGGGTTAACCTTGTCAGTTGCCTACACATTTTGGATGGGCTAACTACAAGGCTTTTCTAGGATATGATGTCAATATTGTAAACATATGTGTACTAGTCATTGATCATGGGACTAGTACTATAGGCATGTGGAGGTCTTCCGTGCTTTAATGGCAGGTCCTCACATTCGGTGACATAGTATGAACCATGACAGTCAGCGAGGGTTCTGATTAGACAAAATGGCAGACCCAAGCGGTGAGGCTGTGACTATTCTTCCTTACCACCAACCAGTGGAGGACATTTTTCCACCCCCGTCGACCTACAAACCCTGTCCGGTGCACCGTTTACTAGCACTGCCCAGGTCATTTGAAGCCAGATCTGGCCTTCCCTACCACTGTCAGCAGCGGATCCAGCCCTCCAGACCATGCCACCACCATCTTCCTTGTCCTGGCACCGGTACATGCACCACCATGTGCATCTTCCACTTGTCGGTACTTCACCCACTAATACGCTAGATCTGGCCTCTCCATGCGCGGTAGTGTGGCCCTGATCCAATCTAGTTGGTGATAGTGTCCTCAAGGTACGGCAAGGAGGGTGTCCCACTCTAGATCCGCCGAGGAAGCCCAAATCTGGTTGTCATCTATTACTGCTCTAGGAAATGCTAGCCATGCCCTCTGTTGCTCTAGGAAAAGACTGCATAACTAATTAACACGTTAAATGTAACAAGTACCTAAGGTGACGATCTTCTTCGCGCTTCTTGTCCATGCGGATCTTCTTGAGTGCAACAATCTCGTTCATTTCCATCCCTTCGCCATGTAGACTTGCCTGATAGCAGCCACGGAGATAAAATCAGATTAGACGAGTACTGAATTGATTAGGGAAATGAGGTGATTACCCGTATGTGCCCTCGCCGATCTGCTCGAGCTTCTCAAAGCAGTCGATGTAGGTTAGGGTTTAGGGATGGGGGCTTGCGGGAGAAGGGTGCAGGTGGGGAGGACACCGATGGGGGCTAGGGTTTAGGGCGACACAAGGAAGGAGGTGAGGGCGGCCAGCGGAAGGAGGCAAAGGCAAGCAGGAGGAGGCATGGGTGGGCGAGTGCAAGGAAGGAGGGCAAGGGCGGGAGGAGGCAAAGGGCGGGTGGGCGACGCAAGATGAGGCAAGGGTGCAAGAGGAGATAGAGAGCACAATGAGGCAGAGGGTAATGCACTAGGATAGGGACAAGGATAAAGGGAACAAGGGATATCACAGACAGTTTTCTGCTAGAACTATCTGTGATGTGCCTTTCATCACAGACGGTTTTAGCCAAAAAACCATCTGTGATGTGCCTCTCATCATAGACGGTTTTAGCAAAAAACTGAATGTGATGATCAAAGGACATCACATATGGTTTTTTGCTAGAACCGTCTATGATATGCCTCTCATCACAGACGGTTCTAGCTAAAAACCATCTGTGATGATAAAGAGGAGTCATCATAGACGGTTTTTGACTAGAACCGTATGTGATGAGGTGAACATCATAGATGGTTTTAGATGTGCCTAAGACTTATCACAAACAGTTTTTTTTTGCAAAAAATCGTCTGTGATAACACGTCATCACAGATGGTTTTTGAAAACCATCTGTAATAAGGAGTCTAATATAAGTCCTTTTATAGCAGCGACCGTGTGTTTTAGTCCTTCCTTGTATCTGTACTTATTCTTAGCTCTGTTGCGCTCTGTGTACCTCCTTCGACCCTGAAATGTGCTTCTTCCTTGTCTCCAGTGCACAGTGAACGTGGCCGATGATGTATGTGTACACATTTACAAACTTTATTCTACGTATAGCCTCGACACATGTTGCAAACACATGTATTTACGTGTACACTTTTTTAACCCGCAAAAGCTTTTGTATGTCAATGCGTTAACATGTACAAACTTGCAAGTGATGTGGACGTGATGTAATTAGTTTACCTCGTGCACTTAGAGCATCTCCAACAACACTCTCCAAAACTCACTCTTCAAAAGCCATATTTAGAGAACTCTTCAAAAAAATGCCTCTCCATATCTCCTCCCTCTCCAATAGGACTCTCCATATCACACTCTCTATTTTCTCTCTCCTATATTCTAATTTTATTCCACATAACCATCATAACAACAACCATTTTTTACCGGTAAATTCATACAGCTGTATTTGAATGCAGGAATTTAAAAATTAAAATTTATTGTGACAACCACATAGTAACGGTTATCTTTCAACGGGTAAATTCGAACGGCTATATTTGAACATTGGAATTTTAATTCGAATTGTCCTTGTTCAAATATGAAAGCAATTACATTAGCAGAAAGTAGTGGATCTATAAAGTCTACATAAGCGCCATCCTGGAAAGGGCCCCAAATCACATGCTCATAACGATCCATCTGCAAGTGAAGGTAGCCGCACATCAGCTTAAACATTTCTTAGCCAAACCTTCAGATCATAAAGCATCAAAGGACATTGATTAAGCTACAACACAAAGGTCATATGTTTCAAACCATCCTTCTCAACCCCCAATTTGCGGATCAAAATATCTTAATATGAGGATGTTGGTATGCATTGGTAACTCTCACAATTAGCAATCAAAATAATAGAGGAATGGGGAGTTCATGTTGCTTTGCAGTGAACATAAGTCAATTTCCCACATGAAGCATTTCCTTCAAGAATTGAAACAACATAAATAAATTCATGCACCAATTGAGTTGTTTTACAATGATTTCCCTGTGCTTTAGTTCAAAGTTTATCAGACCAACTGAACTATAGATCTTAACTGAACTACAGATTTTCAGCTTTGCAAACCACCGATTACACGCATGCTCTTGATTTGTTATACACTCAAAAAATTAAAGGGATGCTACAGATCTTAACTGAACTTGATGAACAAATAGATGAGCAAAGTTATTAATAGAGCATAGCCTACTTCCGATCAATGGAGCATAGTGTTGAAAAGGATGCGATATAAAGAGCAAGATTTTCTTAAGTATTCCATATAACAATATGAGAAACAGTACATAAATCATGATCATTTGAAATGACATAAATGGTAATAGACCACATAAAGGCAATTTTATGTCATTCACATAAAGAATCATGTCTACCATGGCAATATGGAATTGACTAAAATCAATTGCTCTCAGATTTTAGGGTATATTTGAAGGTCATAAACCTTCAACTACAATCACGAATGGGCAAAACAATCAATCTAGAGAATAAGGCCTCAAACCCTTACCACCTTATCATGCACAATAAGAATTGATAATCTATTCACTGAAAATGAAGTTCTTTACTGCCAGGTAAAACTCAGGACAGACCAACAAGCTAAGTTCTGTAAATGACAATTTTACCAGCCAAACAGAACAACATGTAACCAGTTAATTGGAAGTGACAATTGAACCAGCAGACTGAAACTAGAAATAACAGGATATGACTATATTTTATTAACAAGATTTAGATCAGTAAACTTTGCCTCACAGAATATATAAATCCGGTCAGATCAGTATGCAAAACAAAACTAATTGACACTTCCTGAGCAAACAATAGACTGATTACAAACAATTATTCTGAATCAAATAAGAACTGCTAACTAACAGTGAATAAATCAATACTTCTAAAGCATATAAGTCTACCGGTTCAAGGCCTTATTCACGGGATAAATTGTCTATATCATTAATTACCCTATTATCATCACAGAGCAACAAGCAACCCACAGCCAGCAGAAATGAAAAGGAAGAACCAAAGTTCACTTACAACAGCAGAACAAAGACTCCAAGTCATTCAAGAGGGCAAAGCACAACAGAAATGCTGCTGTCCCGAAATCCTAGTGCCGCCGTTTGTGCCACGGTAAGATCGGCAAGGAAGACGGAGATACGATGCCCTCTCTGTATTGGTGACACAGTCAATACAGAGGCAAGCCTCAAAATCCATCCGCACAAGATAATACCCACTTTCTGGTTTTCGGATTCAAGAACAGAGACCCAATAATTAAACCAAGACACAAGGGTGCTTAGATCAGACCAAGCACTGGGACTCCTGGCACCACAATCAAGTACAAAGTCACAGTACAGATGAGCTCGGGTCAAAGCCAAAACCCTAGAGCTCACAGTACTTAACCAAGCACAAGAGTCCAATGCAAAGAATGCTCAAACCAGGTCTCCTTGCTCCCAGGAATAATCTCAGGACCTCACTGCACGCCGGAGTCTCACTGTAACATCCCAAAATTTGAGTTTTGGAATGTTTAAAATCAAAAATGAACCATTTGCATTTTCTTGGAATTAATTGAAGCTTAATATGAATTTTCCAATAATGAAAAGATTTAATTTGATTAATCTATGCATCAAACTAAAGGTTTCCAGTTTTTGATGGGTTCCTTGTGCTTCAAGGAATTTTTCTGTATTTTTGGAGATTTTTCTGATTTTATTTGATATTTATTTGAATTCATTCGGATTTATTCGAGTTTCTCGGAGTTAATTAAATCAAAAATGAATTTCTAAATCAAAAAGGCTTTCGGGCCGAATCTCTTTCCGCGGCCCATTACTATTCCCCGCAGCCCGCTCCTGTTTCGGCCCAATCGCCAAACCCTAATCTTCTCGACCGTTGGATTCCGATCCAACGGCCATTCCTCGCCCGCGTCGCAGCTTATCCCTCGGCCGTCGGATTGTCTCCTCACGGACGGTCGGATTGCAGCCATGTAGCGCCGCCAGCAGAAACCCTAGCCGCGTCGGAGTCCTCGCGCCGCACGCTGCCTTCCTCGGTCTCCGTGTTTTTCACGCCTCCCAAGACTTTAAAAGCCGCCGCCGACCCTAGCCCGAGGTTCGCCTCCCTGTTGCGTGCATTTTGCCCTAGCTCTTGCCGTCCGAGACCCCGCCGACACGCCGTACGCCCGCGCCGAAGTGCGCCGCCATCCCGAGCGTCTTCTCCGCCGTCTCCTGGTCGATCCGGTCGTCCTCCGCCGTGATCGGTTGCACCATCGAGTCCGCCGCATCGCCCTCTCCCCGAACCGCAGTGTCTTCCGCCCGAACCGTCGCCCATTCGCCGTGCACCAGGTCGTCTTCCTCAAGTCCGGCGGAATATCACCGCCGCTCGCCGTCGGGCGCCTTCGTAAGTTCTTGCCCATCCAATGTCCATCCGACGCCCCAGATCAAGCCGCGTCATCCTCGCCGCATCTTCATCCCGTGGCCGTCCGATTCGGAGCCAACGGCCCAGATCTTGCCAGCGTGGCGAACCTCGCACCGTCTTTGCGTCATCGCTTGCGTGGCGCGCGTGTGTGCCAAGTCGGCGCCCACGCGACCCTAGCTCTGCGTGGCGTCTGCGTCAAGCCTGTTCGCCACCTCACCCGAATGTCGCCTCGGTGATCCGGTCCACCGTGGGGATCGAGCCAGCGACATGTGGGCCCCGCATGTCATCGGTATTTATTTTTTTTTCCGATTTTCAAAACCGAAAATCCCAGCCAATCACAAGCTGCCACGTGTCACCCCTTGTGAATTTCTCTGATTTTCTCTGAATTAAATCTTCCAGGAGCCCGTTCTCCTTCATCCGAACTCCGATTAGAGTAATTCAAATTTCTAAATTTTTGTAAAATCGAGATCTACATTCCAGAGCAATTTATTTTCAATTTTGAGCTTGTTTTCTCCTCTGTTTTGTATTTATTTGGTTTCGTTGCTTTATTTTCCGGTAGACGCGAACCCCGAGGGAGTGACCGGAGACTTCGAAGACCAAGAATCAGCACTTGAACAACAAGGCAAGTCGTAGACCTTTGATCATATTGAACCCATGTTTGCAAAAGTACTTTGTTTTATACAATTGCATGCTATTTGTGTAACAATGCTAGTTTATGGGAGTAGCTATTTACTGTTTGAGTATGCCTTTGATTATTGGAATGCCATGTATCCATTGTTAACCATAGGTTGGGACATTATTAGTTGGACATAATCATAGTACCAGCATTGGGATATCGTAGCTATGCTTAGCCATGCTTAGTTGTCCGATGGGATTCATATCACCTGTGAACTAATGTTAATCTTGACTTAATGAGATATGGAATTGTGGCTGTTGACCACTGTTGTAAAACTTGTTGTACCATGGCAGGGGATGCCATTGGTTTTGGGTTAAACAAAATGTTTCCCTCGGGCAATTGATCGTGCAGTAAAGGGGGTGCTTTCTAGCACATTGGGATGTGGCTGTCTTGCCTGAGACAATTTAAGGACTTAATCTTTTGCGCCATTGAACTGGGCCTAACCGTGCAACCACAAGTCCGGTATGGGACGGACCTAGTGACTAATTTGCAATGTCTAGTCTTGAGTGCTGCCACGTGTTGGTGTGGGTTCCGGGGTGGATGGGTAGACTCACATGGCTCAAGAGGGGGCCCCGAGGGGCGAAACCTTAGAGGGCAGTACTGGGTTTAGACATGCATTATAAAGGCTTTGTAGTGATCTCTCTGCCGACACACCAAAGGAAGTGTGTTCTTAGCGCTTGGCATTAAGGGATGATCATGTCTTGTGGGTAAAATTGTACAACCTCGCAGAGTGTAAACTATTGAATAGCCGTGTCGCGGTCATGGACAAGCCTGGGGATTTCACACGGGGTATAGAGTATTTTCTTGAAATGTGGAATGGTTGGGATGTGAACAGGGAGTTCACTGTTGTTTTGTTGTCTCAAGCTATACTGTTGAATTGTGTGGTTGATACTTGTTGCGAATGATGTAGGGTGATGCCTCATCATTCTGTTCATGTTGTCTACCATTGATTTATCAGATGATTTATTATTGTTTTATTCAAACTGCCTTCAATCTATTTAGTGTATTTAAATTCAAGTTGTTGCTTTCTGCAAATAAACCATACAACTATCCTTTGTCAAGCCGTGCATGAATATATTGCATCATTCCCTACGGCTTGTTGAGTACGTTTGTACTCACGGCTTTATGCCCTTGTTGTTCGATTCTTGAGGAAGGACCGGTAATGAGTATCAAGAGGAGGAGTACTATGAAGACTACGTCGACTAGGAAGGCGTTTCCCCAGACGATTGCCTGTGGCATGTCGAATGGCCCAAGTTATTTTTTTTTCCGCTGCAACAGTTTTTATTTGTTTCCTTAAGCTAAGAGGCATTGGTGTATGAACCTTGACCATAAGGTCGTTTGCTTTATTTCAATAATAATTTGCTTCTTCTTAGTTATTTCGATGTATGGAATGATATGTCATCTATGTTTCCCTTGTGTGCACTAAGCGTGATCTGGACTAGTGCGGTATACTGAGGGTTTGGATTTGCATATCCGGGTCCCGCAGAGATAGTATCGAGCCATATCGATCGTGAGGTCGCTTTCTTAGTTAGCATGGTCTTCAAATTTATTTTCTAAATCAAACCAACAAATTGGTATTCAATAGTTTGTCTCTTCTCATCTTATTCTTAGGTTCTTATTCCTCTCCTTTGCTGAAACATTGCTTTGAAATTTAAATTGATCTTATCCCCTAAAACTTCTTAAAAGCCATGGATCTTCTGTAAGGAATCAAATCGAGGGAAGCGAAAATCAAGCCGTCGAAGAGCATATCCGAGAAGACTACCATATAAGATAGGTTTGTGGTGCTCTATGGTGTTTGAGCATGCCATTCTCTTTTGGTTTAGCTACATTTAGTCCGCGTATACTAGGATTTTTGTTGCTTGTGTGCCGGGTATGTTGTACACTTGCCTCCAGCACGGTGTTACAACTGTACCTTAAGTTGAAAGCTTTATTTGGTTCTTTATTTTGTAGCCTTTTCGGCTATGTCTTTGGTTGACCTTTGTTCTTGGGTATTACCTTCTTCCCTAGAGGACCTTACCACTTTCCTATTGCTTTTCCCTCTTACCTATTAAACCCTTGTCTTTGCATCACAGATGGTTGACACTCGCTCTGAGCAGTCGCGATTAGCAATGGATGCCAATGCTAATGCAGCGCCTTGATGCCCCGCCACCACCTCCTGTAGTGACGGACCAGAACTTGGGACATTTCTTGGCAGCTCAGACTCAGCTTATGAATACAATGATGCAGAATATGAACAATATGATGAATCAGCAGAATCAGACTGCAGTTGCCCTAGCAAACTTGTTGAACCAACAAAATCAAGCTGCTGCTTCTTTATTCGCCAAGACCTCCTCCAAACGCCCTCACCCAAGCTAGCAGAATTCATGAGGACTCGTCCGCCTACCTTCTCCAACTCTTCAGAACCATTGGATGCAGATGATTGGATTCGCTCCATTGAAAAGAAGCTCGCTATTGCTCAGTGCACAGATCATGAGAAGGTTCTTTATGCCGCTCATCAGTTTGAAGGCACCGCCGCTGAATGGTGGGAGAACTACATTGCCGCCCATGATGACCCTCAAACCATCACTTGGGCAGAGTTTTCAGCTGCTTTTCGCCATTCCCATATCCCTGATGGAAAGGTAGAGATGAAGAAGAATGAGTTCAGGGAGCTAAAGCAAGAAGGGATGTCAGTGAGTGAATATCTCAATAAGTTCACTCAGCTTGCTCGCTATGCACCAGAAGATGTAGCCACAGATGATGCTCGCCAGAAAAGGTTCAAGCGTGGGCTCAACCCAGGTTTAAAGGTACAAGTGATTGGCAACGACTATGCAGATTTCCAGCACTTGGTAGACAAAGCTATGCTCATTGAGGAGTCCCGTCGTGAGTTGGAAGAATCCCTCAAGAGGAAGATGATGCAACATGGAGCTCATCGAGAATCACCGCAGAGAGCCAGTCCAATGCTCAACGACACCTTTCGTTTCACTACTTCTCCATCAGCATTCAGAATACCTGCACCAGCACCTCGCCTAGCTCCTTCAGGCAACCCTAACATCAACGCCAACAGCAATCCGCCTTAGAGGACCAGTAATCCAGCTGCAGGAGTCACATGCTTCAATTGCCATGAGCGTGGTCACTATGCTAATAATTGCCCCAGGAAGCAAGCAGTGACGCCCGTTCGTTTTAACCTGGGATCGACACCAGCCATGACCCCCGCACCAGGAGCAGGACGTGGAACGTCTCAGACCCCAAATCAAGCTACTAGGACCCCACCGTCTGTTGGAAGAGGTCGCGTGAATCATGTCACCACTGAGGATGCCCAGGCTGCATCAGACGTCATACTAGGTAAGCTCCTAGTCAACTCAGCATCTGCCATGGTTTTGTTTGATTACGAGCTACGCTTTTCGTTTGTTTCTCGAATTTTGCTACAAATCATCACTTAAGGACAAGGCCTTTGGCTGTTTTATTGGTGCAATCACCGGTTCGGTTGAGTCTGAACCAAGGCTGCCCCAGTTAAGATATTAATCGGAGGGTAGAATTCTAGCCAACCTCATTGTCCTAGACACCAAATCCTAGATGTAATCCTAGGAATGGATTGGCTCTCCAAGAACCAAGCGGTTTTGGATTGTGGAAATAGAGATCACATTAACGATCGAGATGGAGCTAAGCTTAAGTTTCAAGCTGCTAGTAGATCGGCAGAAGGAATACAAGTTTGTGATGCCAAAGGAATAAGTTTAGAAGATGTGCCAATTGCTAGAGATTTTCTGATGTGTTTCAGATGAGTTGCAGGAATGCCACGGATAGAGATATAGAGTTCTTGATTGAGCTAGTTCTGAACGCCACCCATGTCCAAGAGGCCGTATAGGATATTTGCTAATGAGTTAGTGAAGTAAAAAAGCAGATCAAAGAGTTGCAAGATCAGGGTTTTGTTAGACCAAGTTCTTCGCCATGGGGGGCCCCAGTTCTTCTAGTTGAAAAGAAGGATGGAACTCAGAGGATGTGTGTAGATTATCGTGCTCTAAATGAGGTCACCATTAAGAATAAGTACCCTCTGCCAAGGATTGATGATTTGTTTGACCAGCTTCAAGGAGCAGGAGTATTCTCGAAGATTGACTTGAGGTCAGGTTACCATCAGTTGAAGATCCGCAAAGAGGATATACCCAAAACAGCTTTTGTGACTCGGTATGGACAGTATGAGTATACCGTGATGTCTTTTGGTTTGACCAATGCTCCTGCCTACTTCATGACCCTGATGAATAAAGTATTTATGGAATATTTAGACAAGTTTGTCGTTGTCTTTATCGATGACATTCTGATCTATTCCAAGAGTGAGGCAGAACATGAGGATCACTTGCGGAAAGTATTGACAAAGCTAAGAGAACATCAACTCTATGCTAAGTTTAGCAAATGTGAGTTTTGGATGAAGTTGCATTCCTAGGTCATGTTATATCAGCCGAAGGTGTCGCTGTTGACCCTGGTAAAGTGAGAGATGTGCTCAATTGGGAGTCACCGAAGACGGTAACCCAAGTTAGAAGTTTCCTTGGAATGGCGGGATATTATCGCCGTTTCATAGAGGGTTTTTCTAGAAAAGCTAGACCGCTCACCCAACTTTTGAAAAAGGAGAACAAATTTGCTTGGACATCGAGTGCGGCGAAGTTTTCAGAGCTAAAAAGTGTTTGACGACGCCTTGATGCTTGTTTTGCGGATATCGAGAAAGGATTTTGAGATATTTTGTGATGCATCCGTCAAGGACTCGGTTGTGTGCTAATGCAAGATAAGAAGGTTGTGGCATATGCTTGGCGTCGACTAAGGCCACATGAAGTCAACTATCGACCCATGATTTGGAATTAATTGCCGTAGTGCATGCTTTAAAGATTTGGTGTCATTACCTCATCGGTGTCGTTGTGAGGTGTACTGCGATCATAAGAGCTTGAAGTACATTTTACCCAAGCCGAACTCAATATGAGGCAAAGAAGATGGTTAGAGTTAATCAAGGACTATGACATTGGTATTCATTATCATCTGGCAAAGCCAATGTCGTAGCGGATGCTTTGAGTAGAAAGAGTTCTTGCAATACCTTGATGATTAAGGAAAGTCGATTGACACTCTATGAGGAATTTGAAGCTCATCTAGAAGTGGTGCAAGAAGGTTACTTAGCAACTTTGGAAGTCGTCCAACATTGGAAGATCAGATCCGGAAGCCCAAGCCGATGATCTTGATATCAAGGAGATCAAGAGTAATATGAAGAAAGGAAAAGCCCGAGATTCATGAAGATGAAAAAGGTTGTGTGGTATGAGAATCGTATTTGTGTACTGATCGAGAAAGAGCTCAAGGAGTCATTACTCAAAAAGCGCATGAGACATTATACTCCATTCACCTGGAAGTACCAAGATGTATCAAGACCTCAAGGAAAGGTATTGGTGGCCTAGTATGAAGCGTGAGATTGCGAATATGTTGCTCTTTGTGATGTTTGCGAAGGTTAAGCGAGCATCGAGGCGGCGAGGATTGCTTGACCATTGAATATTCAGAGTGGAAGTGGGAAGAGATTGGTATGGATTTCATTCTGGGACTCCTAAGACCCAAGCGAGTTATGATTCGATCGGGTGATAGTGGATCGATTGACTAAGGTAGCTCACTTCATTCGATTAAGACTACCTACACCGGAGATAAATTGGCGAATTATATATGTCAAGGATTGTCGGTCTTCATGGAGTGCCTAAGAAGATTGTCTCCGATAGAGGAACCCGTTTACCTCTCGTTTTTGGCGAGTTTGCGAAGCTATGGGAACTCATCTCGGGTTTAATCTTGCTTATCACCCTCGGTGATGGACAAAGCGGCGTGTGAACCAAATTCTTGAGGACATGTTGAGAGCTTGTGCTTTGACCTACGGTGCAAAATGGGACAAGTGTTTGCCCTATCTGAGTTTTCTTACAATAATAGTTATCGAGCCGACTGCAAATGTCTCCTTTTGAAGCCTTATATGGTAGAAAGTCAGAACCCTCTCAAGCTGGAAGGAGGCGGAGAAAGACAGTTATTTGGTCTGCCATCTTGCAAGAAGTCAAGAACAAGTCTGATTAATTGAGACAAGTTGAGGATAGCACAAAGCGCATAAAAGAGTTATGAGATAATCGTCGTCGAGATTTGAGTTTGAGCCCAATGATTATGTGTATCTCGAGTCACACCTCTTAAAGGAGTTAAGAGATTTCAAGTAAAAGGAAACTTGCCCTAGATATGTTGGACCGTTCAAAGTCTTGGAGCGAAGAGGAGAAGTTGCTTACAAGCTTGAATTGCCTCGATCCTTATTTGGAATCCACGATGTGTTCCATGTGTCTCAGTTGAAGAAGTGCCTGCGAGTGCCAAAAGAGCAGATGCCGTTGGAAGCTATCGATTTGCAAGAGGATCTCACATACAAGGAGCAGCCAGTGAAGATATTGGATGTTGCAGAGCGCATCACGAGAAGTAAGATCATCCGTTTTTGCAAAGTCCGGTGGAGCAATCATTCAGAAGAGGAAGCCACTTGGGAGCGAGAAGAGGATCTGAAGTCTGAGTTTCCCCACCTATTCTCTAGCCAGTCCGAATCTCGGGGTCGAGATTCCATTTAAGGGGGGGAGGTTTGTAACATCCCAAAATTTGAGTTTTGGAATGTTTAAAATCAAAAATGAACCATTTGCATTTTCTTGGAATTAATTGAAGCTTAATATGAATTTTCCAATAATGAAAAGATTTAATTTGATTAATCTATACATCAAACTAAAGGTTTCCAGTTTTTGATGGGTTCCTTGTGCTTCAAGGAATTTTTCTGTATTTTTGGAGATTTTTCTGATTTTATTTGATATTTATTTGAATTCATTCGGATTTATTCGAGTTTCTCGGAGTTAATTAAATCAAAAATGAATTTCTAAATCAAAAAGGCTTTCGGGCCGAATCTCTTTCATGACCCATTACTATTCCCATGACGCCTCTGTTTATTGTCGCTAAACCCTAATCGTCCGACCGTTGGATTCGATCCAACGGCCATTCGCCCACGTCGCGGCTTATCCTCGGCCGTCGGATTGTCTCCTCACGGACGGTCGGATTCAGACCATGTAGCGCCGCCGGCAGAAACCCTAGCCACGGAGTCCTCGCACAAGCCGCCGCCTTCCTCGGTCTCCGTGTTTTTCACACCTCCCAAGACTTTAAAAGCCGCCGCCGACCCTAGCCCGAGGTTCGCCTCCCCGCTGCGCGCATTTTGCCCTAGCTCTTGCCGTCCGAGAACCCGCCGACACGCCGTACGCCCTCGCCGAAGTGCGCCGCCATCCCGAGCGTCTTCTCCGCCGTCTCCTGGTCGATCCGGTCGTCCTCCGCCGTGATCGGTTGCACCATCGAGTCCGCCGCGTCGCCCTCTCCCCGAACCGCAGTGTCTTCCGCCCGAACCGTCGCCCATTCGCCGTGCACTGGGTCGTCTTCCTCAAGTCCGGCGGAATATCACCGCCGCTCGCCGTCGGGCGCCTCCGTAAGTTCTTGCCCGTCCGATGTCCATCCGACGCCCCAGATCAAGCCGTGTCATCCTTGCCGCATCTTCATCCCGTGGCCATCCGATTCGGAGCCAACGGCCCAGATCTTGCCGCGTGGCCGAACCCTACACCCGTGCTGCGTCATCGCTTGCGTGGCCGCCGCGTGTGTGCCAAGTCGGCGCCCACGTCAGCCCTAGCTCCTGCGTGGCGTCCGCGTCAGCACAGCTCGCCACCTCACCCGAATGTCGCCTCGGTGATCCCGGTCCACCGTGGACCGAGCCACTGACATGTGGGCCCCGCATGTCAGTCGGTATTTATTTTCTTTTTCTGATTTTCCAAAAAACCGAAAATCCCAGCCAATCACAAGCTGCCACGTGTCACCCCTTGTGAATTTCTCTGATTTTCTCTGAATTAAATCTTCCAGGAGCCCGTTCTCCTTCATCCGAACTCCGATTAGAGTGATTCAAATTTCTAAATTTTTGTAAAATCGAGATCTACATTCCAGAGCAATTTATTTTCAATTTTGAGCTTGTTTTCTCCTCTGTTTTGTATTTATTTGGTTTCGTTGCTTTATTTTCCGGTAGACGCGAACCCCGAGGGAGTAGGAGACTTCAAGACCAAGAATCAGCACTTGAACAACAAGGCAAGTCGAGACCTTTGATCATATTGAACCCATGTTTGCAAAAGTACTTTGTTTTATACAATTGCATGCTATTTGTGTAACAATGCTAGTTTATGGGAGTAGCTATTTACTGTTTGAGTATGCCCTTTGATTATTGGAATGCCATGTATCCATTGTTAACCATAGGTTGGGACATTATTAGTTGGACATAATCATAGTACCAAACATTGGGATATCGTAGCTATGCTTAGCCATGCTTAGTTGTCCGATGGGATTCATATCACTGTGAACTAATGTTAATCTTGACTTAATGAGATATGGAATTGTGGTCATTGACCCTTTGTTGTAAAACTTGTTGTACCATGGCGGGGATGCCATTGGTTTTGGGTTAAACAAAATGTTTCCCTCGGGCAATTGATCGTGCGATAAAGGGGTGCTTTCTAGCACATTGGGATGTGGTGTCTTGCACGAGACAATTTAAGGACTTAATCTTGTGCGCCATTGAACTGGCCTAACTGTGCAACCACAAGTCCGGTATGGGACGGACCTAGTGACTAATTTGCAATGTCTAGTCTTGAGTCTTGCCACGTGTTGGTGTGGGTTCGGGGTGGACGGGTAGACTCACATGGCTCAAGAGGGGCCCCGAAATGAAACCTTAGAGGGAAATCTTGGGTTTAGACATGCATTGTAAAG
The DNA here is from genome assembly GCA_036346375.1 of Guadua angustifolia. Taxonomy (NCBI): domain Eukaryota; kingdom Viridiplantae; phylum Streptophyta; class Magnoliopsida; order Poales; family Poaceae; genus Guadua; species Guadua angustifolia. Next base: position 44,647,894 of record CM070512.1, read on the forward strand.
GCTTTGTAGTGATCTCTCTGTGACACACCAAAGGAAGTGTGTTCTTAGCGCTTGGCATTAAGGGATGATCATGTCTTGTGGGTAAAGTGTACAACCTCTGCAGAGTGTAAACTATTTGAATAGCCGTGTCATGGTCATGGACAAGCTCGGGGTTTCACACGGGTATAGAGTATTTTCTTGAAATGTGGAATGGTTGGGATGTGAACAGGGAGTTCACTGTTGTTTTGTTGTCTCAAGCTATACTGTTGAATTGTGTGGTTGATACTTGTTGCGAATGGTGTAGGGTGATGCCTCGTCATTCTGTTCATGTTATCTACCATTGATTTATCAGATGATTTATTATTGTTTTATTCAAACTGCCTTCAATCTATTTAGTGTATTTAAATTCAAGTTGTTGCTTTCTGCAAATAAACCATACAACTATCCTTTGTCAAGCCGTGCATGAATATATTGCATCATTCCCTACGGCTTGTTGAGTACGTTTTGTACTCACGGCTTTATGCCCCTGTTGTTTAGTTGCTGAGGAAGGACCCGGTAATGAGTATCAAGAGGAGGAGTACTATGAAGACTACGTCGACTAGGAAGGCGTTTCCCCAGACGATTGCCTGTGGCATATCGAATGGCCCAAGTTATTTTTTTTTGCCGCAATGCTTTTATTTGTTTCCTTAAGCCAAGAGGCATTGGTGTATGAACCTTGACCATAAGGTCGTTTGCTTTATTTCAATAATAATTTGCTTCTTCTTAGTTATTTCGATGTATGGAATGATATGTCATCTATGTTTCCACTGTGTGCACTAGCGTGATCCTGGACTAGTGCGGTATACACAGAGGGTTTCGGATTTGCATATCCGGGTCCCGACACTCACCCAGCCACAAAACCGAAAAACCCAGAGAGAACACACGGGAGGAATCAAGATTGAAAATCCTTTTTGTGACCCCTACTGGATGAAGAACTCAAGCTTATAGAAATAGAGGAGAGGGAGGCCTTCATACTGCATGGCTCGTGCATCACCCCCAATCACCTCTACCGAACTGGCGAGATCACTGGAGATTATTGCGCCAGCGCCGCCGCACTCATTTCTGAGATGAGGACTCAGTCCTCTTTCATGAGCACACTATTCTCTGCCTTCCCATCTCTTATTCTATACAGCCCTAGTGGGCCGGCCTCAAGCCAAATAAACAAATAGGCCAGCCCAAAGCCATTTCTCCAAATGCAAAATTCCAGCCAATATCACAACAATCCCCACCAAATTTTGTAGATGGAGAAATTATCTTGTTTGATATACAGTTGTTTGACAATGAGTACCTTTCGGGTTTGAACCCAATGTCTAGTTACAAATGTCGACTCTGCCTGCAGACGAAGGAGGATAAAACCTTGATCCTACGCCTTGGTGTGAGAGACGTCATACTAGCAACACTCTGTACGGGGCAGCTTTTATTTTAGCTCTCGGGTTAGGACTTTCCCGGTCATGTCCTAGTTCTTGATTCATGAGTATCTTCTGGAAGTATACCCAAACTTCCATTAATCGCGACCTCACGATTATACTCATATAGGTGAGTTCTCCAAGGAGTCCTGTAGGACAACTCCTATTGCCACACGGCATTGAACTCATTAAGAACTTATAGTTCATCCTGCCATACAGATGAGCACAGCAGCTAATGGGACCCTTAGATGTGCTCTCTAGATTCACACAGTTTGTTTTCCTAGAGCCTAGTTCACGGGATCTCCGCTCTTCTAGGATAGGTTACTACCGATGTGATCCTCTCAAATGGGTATGAGCCCCATTCCCTTAGATGCTGCAAGAATGACCTTCCGCGCCATTCCCTTAGTGAAAGGATCGGCCAAATTCCTTTTAGACTGGATGTATTCTACAGCAATAACACCCGTCTCTCTGGCATGCCTTAGCGACTTTAATCGTCTCTTTATGTGTCTTGAAGACTTCATATTATCCTTACTACTCTTCACCTTCACCAAAATAGTTGGTTATCGCAGTAGGTAAGGATAGCTGGAATTGGTTTTTCCAGCACTGGTAGGTCAGAAAGGAGTTCTCTAATCCATTCTGCCTCTACAGCTGCTGAGTCAAGAGCTACCAACTCAGCCTCCATGGTGGATCGTGTAAGAATGGTCTATTTGGAAGATCTCCATGATACAGCCCCACCTGCTAGAGTGAAAACATATCCACTCGTAGCCTTCAGTCATCCGAGTCACTGATCTAGTTAGAATCACTGAATCCTTCCAGGACTGCAGGATGACCAGTGTAATGTATTCCCAGATTCATTGTTCCCTTTAAATATTTAATGACTCTCTCTAGTGCTATCCAATGATCATCTCCTGGGTTGGACGTATAACGACTCAACCTGCATACAACATATGAGATGTCTGGCCTAGTCGCACTAGCTAAGTACATCAGGGAACCAATAATCTGTGAATATCTTAGTTGGTCTTTACCTTGACCCAAATTCTTTTTCAGCTTAGTGTTTGGATCATAGGGTGTGGCAACCGGCTTGCAATTTACAAAGCCAAAGCGATTAAGCACTTTGTCCACATAATGGGATTGAGACAGTGTAATCCCATTCTCACCCTTTATAAGCTTAATGTTTAAAATCACATCAGCTTCACCCAGATCTTTCATATCAAAGTTCTGGGAGAGGAACGATTTTGTTTGATTAATTACATCTATATTGGTTCCAAACAATAGTATGTCATCTACGTATAAACATAGAATGACACCTTCACTCCCTTTGAATCGATAGTACACACACTTGTCGGCTTCGTTTACGCAAAAGCCAACAGAAGTCAATGTATTATCGAATTTTTCATGCCATTCCTTGGGAGCTTGTTTTAGACCATATAAGGATTTAATCAATCGACACACTCTGTTTTCTTGTCCTTTTACCACAAATCCATCTTGCTGTTGCATATAAATCTCCTCGTCCAGCTCTCCATTTAAGAAAGCGGTCTTTACATCCATTTGATGTACATGGAGTTTATATGAAGCTGCCAGTGCCAAAAGCACTCGGATTGTGGGTAATCTGGCCACAGGAGAGTAAGTGTCAAAATAGTCTTCGCCCTCCTTTTGCGTAAAGCCCTTAGCCACCAATCGGGCCTTGTACTTTTCAATAGTACCATCGGGTCTACGCTTTCTTTTAAAGATCCATTTGCAGCCCACTGGCTTGCAACCAGTTGGAAGATCTGCTATCTCCCAAGTCCCATTAGAGATGATAGAATCCATCTCACTTTGATCGTGCATCCTTCGATACTCGCATCCGGTGATGCATATGCCTCGAAGACTTAGTGGTTCATCATCCACGACATAGGTGACATAGTCATCGCCGAAGGACTTTTCGATCCTTTGCCTCTTACCCTTCTCAACTCCACTGCGAGCCGTGTCATCACGCTAGAAGGAATAGAGTGTTCATGAGAACCATTAGGCGTGCTATCTTCTTTTGCCCTCATAGGAAAGATATTCTCAAAGAATGTCGCGTCGGCGAGACTCCATTACGATATTCTTGCAATGTCGAAACCTCGTGACTTGACCACTAGAAATCTATAAGTCGTGCTCGATGAGCATACCCAATAAAGACACAATCCACGGTCTTTGGACCGAGCTTTCTTTTCTTGTAGAGGTACATGTACCTTGGCCAAACAGCCCTGTGTTAGAAGAAATGACAAGTTAGGTTTTCTCCCTTTCCATCCTTCATAAGGTGTAACCTCACGATTGCGAGGTGCAACCCTATTTAGGACATAATTAACTGTGAGAGCAGCCTCACCTCACCATGAGTTAGCCATACCTGAACTTTGTAACAAAGCATTCACTAAGTCACAAATAGTTCGGTTCTTTCTTTCAGCCACTCCATTGGATTGAGGTGAGTATGGTGGTGTAAATTCATGTATTATACCACTTTCTTCACAGTATTGAGAGAATTCCTTAGGAATATATTCTCCTCCCCGGTCTGACCTTAACCTCTTTATTGTCTTTTCTAGTTGATTTTCAACTTCAGCCTTATAGATTTTAAAGTATTCTAGTGCTTCATCTTTAGTTTTGAGTAAATAGATGTAACAAAATCTGGTTGCATCATCTATGAGAGTAAAGAAATATCTTTTGCCATCTTTAGTTATTATACCATTCATTTCACAAATATCAGAATGGATTAATTCAAGTGGTGAGGTGGTTCTGCCCTCAACCGTATGAAACGGTTTCCGAGGCTGCTTAGCTTGAACACACACCTCACACTTGTGATTTTTCTCATACTTATATTTAGGAATAATCTCCATCTTGCTCAAACGCTCAATAGCTTCATGATTAACATGACAAAGACGAGAATGCCATAAGTCATTATTATTATCACAATATGAAGACTGAAATACATTTATATTATTATCAAGAGTGGAGATGCAGAACATGCCTCCGCAATCATAGCCTTTTCCTAAGAACAAACCAAATTTGGTCAACACAACCTTATTGGATTCAAAGACTAATTTTATTCCTTGACGGCACAGCATTGACCTGCTCAACAAATTGCGAGTCATCGCAGGTATATACAGTACGTCCTTAAGAACAAGCGTCTTGCCTGAAGTTAACTCCAGACTTACTTGTCCTATCCCACGCACTGCAACCGCTGCACCGTTCCCCACTAGAACGGTTCCACTTGCTGTACCCTGAAAAGAGGAGAAATAAGTCCAATCAGTGCATATGTGTCTTGTAGCACCTGTAACGATCCACCAATCAGTAGATGAATTTGCCATAAAGGCCAAAGGTGCGTACCATCGGTGGAAGTGCACGCACCGATCTCCGGTTTACGCAATGTACCACATGCACTTGAGCCTTAGCGCCTTTTGTTGTTCAGGCGTTGGCCCCTTTCCTCTTCGGTTGCGACACCGATTGGCTTTATGGCCAGGTACGCCGCAAATGAAGCAGACAATCTCCGTCTTCTTCTTTTTCATGTATTTAGTCTTGATATTGTTCATAGGAGATGGCTTCTTGATTTTCTTCATATTCTTGCTTTGGGTCTTGTGCTCAACAAGATTAGCCTGAGCGGGAGCCTTCATCTCTCCATAGCTATTTTTTGACTTCTCCTCGACATTAATGGCGGCAGCCAGTTCACCAACTGTTAGCCGCTTCTTCAGATGTCGACGGGCGGTGACAAAGTCACGCCAGGAAGAAGGCAACTTAGCTAGGATTACATTCACCTAAAATCCCTCTGGTAGAACACACTCGTATTGACCTAAGTCGCGTACGAGGAGCTGCAGTTCATGGATTTGCTCCATAATGGATCTGCCTTCAACCATTTGGTAATTCAGGTATTTAGCAGTAATGAAGGACTCATTTCCGTTGTCGCTCTCGGCATATTTCTCATTAAGCTCTATCCAAATCTTGCGTGCCTCCGTGAAGTTCACATATACGTAAAAAAGCCTATTTGATAGTGTCGGGACCCGAATATGCAAATCCGGACCCTCTGTGTATACTGCACTAGTCCAGGATCACGCTAGTGCACACAGGCTCAACATTAGTGAATATCATAATCATACACAACGTAAATAAGATAAAAACATAATATACTAAATATTAACAGTTGTATGACCTTATGGTCAACTTACTTAGCAATGCCTCATAAGTCTGAACAACAAATTGAACTGCAGCAGAATGAAGACGTAGATAACCCCTCAGTATACCACAGGCAACTGACAAGGCTCGCGCCCTAAACATTCGTCTCTTCATGGTACTCCTTCTTCAGCACTGATGATTTTTTGTAGGCAAGGGTGAGTACACCAACACGTACTCAACAAGTTGTGCACAGAATACAATTCTATCATAGCTATATGCAAGGCTTATTCCAAAGGAATGGCTAAGTGGTTCTTAAGCAGTAAGCAGCATTTTCAAACATAAGCAATATGTAGATTGAAAAGACAGTAAAACAAATAATAACAAGTACGTAGATTCCATTGTTTCTCAAATCAAACCCAATTTCTTCATCCTAAATCAAGTTCCATTATCCACATGGCATCCAGCCATCCCAAACAGTTGTCCATTTTAATTAACTACCCCTTGACTGTAATTCCCGAGCATTGCTCAATACCGTGAGCACGGCTATCCGAATAGATTGTACACTCTGCAGAGGTTATGCACTTTACCCACATGATACAACCATGCACCACACAGGCGAACGATCGTAACGAAGCCTTTACAATGCATCCTCTTAACCCAGTGCTACCCGCTAAGGTTTCAACACTGAAGGGCTAAACCACCACAACAGGGCCCCCCTCTTGCGCCATGTGAGTTTCCTCCGTGAACCCGGACCCACACCACCAAGATAGCACTTAAGTTAAGCATTTGCAAATTAGTCAGCTAAGCTGTCCCATTCCAGACATGTGGTTGCAAGTAAGACTCAGGTCAAAGGCTCGCAAGGTTAAGTCCTTAGGATTGATTAAAGCAAGACTTACACATACCCTTTCTCGTCCATTGGGCCCACCCTGGCACCCTTGCCCCCTTCCACTTGCTTCAATCTAAAGTGATTATCTCCCGGTTGGTTACCAAGCACCACGTGCTCTTCACAAATCAACATCGTTGCGTCACTCCGCTGCCACAACAACTCAATCTCTTTGTGCGACCACACATGACACACAATTTACATCATTGTTCCATATTCCATTAGTCAAGATTATTAACCAAATGAACATGTGATGTCGTAGCATGGCTAAGCAATTCTATTCCGGTCTAACCATCCATGTTGATTTTCTATTAACCAACTATAATTAACCAACCTAGGGTGACAAGTGGATCATGACATACAATTTAACAAGGTAGGGTGTAATTCAAAGGGTACAATAGCTAATCCCGAAGTTAAGTTGAAATCATTTATAAACATAAAATAACAAGTGATAAGTTAAATCAAAATAGCATGCAATCCAATCTATGGGTGCAACATGATCAAAGCACAACTTGCCTTGGTTAAGCTCCTGATCCTGGTCTGAAAATAATTCTTGAGCTGAGAAATCTCCTTCTGAAGCCTCGCACAATTCAACGTCTACGCGAATCGAGAAAGAAAAGCAAATAAAAACCAAAATCAAAGATCAAACAAATTCAAAAATTCAAATAAAAGCCACCATTAGAAATATCTCAATTTTACAAATTTTTAGGAATTTGAATCACCTCAATCCGAGTTCGTATGCGAAAGTTATAAGACTTTGAAATTTGGAAAATCTTGAAAATACCCTGAAAATAGAAATTCCGAATTTAGCGAATTATTTTTATAAAGTAAATTCTGATTTTTCCCACCGAACCGTACGGACGCGACGTGGTTGATTCTCAGCCGTTGATCTCGTGATCGACGGCTGTGGCTTACCCTCACCGTTTCTGCTCACTGCGGACGTGGACTAATCCAGTAACCGTTGAAAATCGACGGCTCCGAAGCTTCCGATGCGACGATGCGCAGCGGCCGAGTAGTCGGAGACGAAGACGGCGATGCTCCGATGGCGCCCGGCGTGTTCGGTGACCAAGAGCGGCCGATCCGGCGCGGCGAAGTCGATTTAACTCGAATCCGCCCTCCTTTCGGTGGAAGCGAATCCCGACGACGAGAAAACGTGGCGGAACTCCTCGGCAATGCTCTTCGTACTCCGGCGAGCTGGCGCGGCTGCTACGACGGCTCTCCGAAGATAAGAAGGCAGGGGAACTACGCGGCGAGGTGAGGTGAGTTTCGGAGGGGCTCGGGGGGGTCCTTTTATACTCGGCAGGGCGCGCTATTCGGGGAAAGACGACGGCGGCGGCAGAGCTCGACTCGGATACGGCGGAGAGGAGACCGACTTGGAGACGATACACATCAGCCGCTTGATTCAAATCAGACGGCCCGCATCGCTAGGGTTTCCTATTCGGTTTCTGCGTGATGAAGGCCGTTGGATCAAGATCCAACGGTCGCCCTTGATCCTTTTTAAACTCCGATCGGTCAGCACAGTGCATGGGCCGGCCCACTACTGTTCATTCCTTATTTACTTCGGATTTTCCTTTTAAAATATTTCCATAAATCGTTTTGATTTATTTAGGGCCTTAAAATACTCTAAAATTCTCATAAAATTCTCAAAAATATTTTGAGCTATTCTGGACTTAAATAAAATATTTTCACAAAAACTTTATTTTGCAAATCTCTTTTTATAATTGTTTCTTAACAAAAGGTAATGTATTTTAATTCAAAAGAATTCAAATAAATCTCAGAAAATCCAATAAAATTCAGAAAAATCATAAAATTCATAAATTGCCATAGAATAATATTTAATAATTAAGAAGTCAAATTTTTGGGATGTTACAGATAGGATGGCCAAGATGCGCGCTAACGCTGAAGTGTTAGCCTTCTCCCAACTGGCCCTTTTCGCAGTCATGCGATCAATTTCGGCCTTGTCGGTCACATCTTCCCCTGGAAGGGGTGGCATCTCTTCGCTGATAGCCCAGAACAGTCCGAGCTCAATCAGCCAGAGCTTCGCCCTAGCCTGCCAGCGTTTAAAGCCGGCCCCATCAAATATTTCAGGCTTAATTGCGTCTGAGGACACAGAAGCCATTGATTCTCTAGGATTTCTGGATTGTTGAAAAGGATGCGATATAAAGAGCAAGATTTTCTTAAGTATTCCATATAACAATATGAGAAACAGTACATAAATCATGATCATTTGAAATGACATAAATGGTAATAGACCACATAAAGGCAATTTTATGTCATTCACATAAAGAATCATGTCTACCATGGCAATATGGAATTGACTAAAATCAATTGCTCTCAGATTTTAGGGTATATTTGAAGGTCATAAACCTTCAACTACAATCACGAATGGGCAAAACAATCAATCTAGAGAATAAGGCCTCAAACCCTTACTACCTTATCATGCACAATAAGAATTGATAATCTATTCATGAAAATGAAGTTCTTTCTTGCCGGGTAAAACTCAGACGAGCAACAAGCTAAGTTACGTAAATGACAATTTTACCAAATTAAGCAGAACAACATGTAACGAGCTAATTGAAGTGACAATTGAACCAAAGCAGATGAAACTAGAAATAACAGGATATGACTATATTTTATTAACAAGATTTAGATCAGTAAACTTTGCCTCACAGAATATATAAATCCGGTCAGATCAGTATGCAAAACAAAACTAATTGACACTTCCTGAGCAAACAATAGACTGATTACAAACAATTATTCTGAATCAAATAAGAACTGCTAACTAACAGTGAATAAATCAATACTTCTAAAGCATATAAGTCTACCGGTTCAAGGCCTTATTCACAGGATAAATTGTCTATATCATTAATTACCCTATTATCATCACAGAGCAACAAGCAACCCACAGCCAGCAGAAATGAAAAGGAAGAACCAAAGTTCACTTATAGCAGAACAGCACTCCAAGCTGTTCAGTAGGGCAAAGCACAACAGAAATGCTGCTGTCCCAGAAATCCTAGTGCCGCCGTTTGTGCCACGGTAAGATCGGCAAGGAAGACGGAGATACGATGCCCTCTCTGTATTGGTGACACAGTCAATACAGAGGCAAGCCTCAAAATCCATCTGCACAAGATAATACCCACTTTCTGGTTTTCGGATTCAAGAACAAAGACCCAATAATTAAACCAAGACACAAGGGTGCTTAGATCAGACCAAGCACTGGGACTCCTGGCACCACAATCAAGTACAAAGTCACAGTACAGATGAGCTCGGGTCAAAGCCAAAACCCTAGAGCTCACAGTACTTAACCAAGCACAAGAGTCCAATGCAAAGAATGCTCAAACCAGGTCTCCTTGCTCCCAGGAATAATCTCAGGACCTCACTGCACGCCGGAGTCTCACCCAGCCACAAAACCGAAAAACCCAGAGAGAACACACGGGAGGAATCAAGATTGAAAATCCTTTTTGTGACCCCTACTGGATGAAGAACTCAAGCTTATAGAAATAGAGGAGAGGGAGGCCTTCATACTGCATGGCTCGTGCATCACCCCCAATCACCTCTACCGAACTGGCGAGATCACCGGAGATTATTGCGCCAGCGCCGCCGCACTCATTTCTGAGATGAGGACTCAATCCTCTTTCATGAGCACGCTATTCTCTGCCTTCCCATCTCTTATTCTATACAGCCCTAGTGGGCCGGCCTCAGGCCAAATAAACAAATAGGCCAGCCCAAAGCCATTTCTCCAAATGCAAAATTCCAGCCAATATCACAACACATAGCACCCAAGCAGCACCTCAAGAACCCAAAAAATTGTGCGCGTAAAAATGGGCAAGGGAGCATAGCACCCGAGCAGCACCTCAAGAACCCAAAAAATTGTGCGCGTAAAAATGGGCAATGGAGCATAGCACCCGAGCAGCACCTCAAGAACCCAAAAAATTGAGACCGTAAAAAGGGCAATGGCTCAAGCAACCCAACATTAGTACAAATGAAGAGCATAAGTGACCTCTATCACCGCTGAATTAAACTCAAACTTCAATTAAAAGTTGCAGATGCACACAGATAAATCAACCCCTAATTTATTCACAATAACAGTCACAGGGATTACGAATAAAACATGAGATAAGATAACTACCACCTTGATCGAGAAGTGATGAGAAGGGAAGTAGAAGACCACGCACGACGACAAGGAGGAGGACAAGCATATATCTAGTCTAGAGCACTGATAAAACCCATTAAGGCATTTGAGATCACGAGTTTCACTGCTTCTAGTCGCTTACCAAGTTGCGTAGAAGTCGACAAGTAAAGGCTTTTCAGACTTCTCCAGTAACTCATCAAATGAAGAAAATGTTTGCTTCTTTGCTTCAACCTATCCAAAAGAGGTAAATATAACATAGAAAATAAGTAATAGAAATAAACAAATATTAAAACAAAAAAATAGCATTAAGTGCTGTTAACATAAAAAAAATTACATTTATGACGATGACAGAAGGAGGCTATCTACAAACATAAGGACACTAAAAAACTGAACATAAGAGCTTGACCATATTTTGTAGTTAATTGATATTTGACAAAACAGCTACAAATACATATAGTGACATTCATGAAAGAATCCTAACCCTTTCATCAGTCAAACAAATTCAGGGTTTAAGGGCAGATACCATCTAATAGAGTTGCAACAAGCATGTTGGAGCTCGAGGATTAGCAAAAAACTTCCTAGCTACTGATGTTTATGACAGACATCAAGTTAATTAGTTAACAACCTTCAAAACAAAGAGTTGGATATTGCACGGTGATGAGTGGCAAATGAGCTAGATATTATTATCTGCGGGGCCTAGAAGAACAAAATATGTGTCGGTAGACCCAATTTGCTCTCAGTAAGACTGAATTGGGACTTTAATACAGTAGATGAAATGCTAAGGTTTAATTCATAGCTTCAGGTTTACATCTCAAAGCGGCTATTCTACCATCTAGACCAATTTACTAAACAAAATTCGTGCACGGTGCATCCCATTCCATGAGTTAATTTGAAGTAGCCAAAATGTTGTGTTGAGCAAGGGGAATCAACGAGTAATCGAATGGAGTTCGCAAGGGATTCACCAGGAGCGTGCTTCCCCGACGAGGAGGCGCAGTTGCTCGCCGGAGCCCCACGGCCGGCGATGAGGAACGAAGCAGTGTCCACTGTGAGGGGCTCGCCGCCAGCGAGCATGCAATGAGGGCGACAGGACGACACGACGTTAGCGACGCCAGCGTTGCAGTTGTGGCGGCGGTGGTGAAGGGCACCATGGGTCCCCGCGCCTAGGGTTTTGGTCGGCGCGTTTGTGGTTTACCTATTTGCTTCAACCCACAGCTAAACACAGGAGGAGAAATTAGCCAAATAGATCAGAAAACCGCAACAATTCCAGTAGAATTGCGCACCTTGTAGCGAGCGGAAGGTCACGAAGATCCCTCGGTGGGACGAAGAAGGACCTACTGGTTGTACGGCACCGCCGCGAGGCTGGCATCGCCGTTGATGTCCTCCCCCATTTCCACCTCAAATCTGCACCGAGTGAATCAAACCAAATCTAAATCGCTATGAACCTGCCGAATTGGGCGACAGAATCCGTGGCTTTGGAAATCCGTGGGGTGGAATCTTCCTCACCTCACTCGATTTCGATGCGCCGGCAAGCTCAGACCCGCTCCCTTGGGCGGCGGGGGCGAGGCGCGCAGTTGGTGGCGTGGTTGAGCGGACAAAGAAGCCTCCGAGCGGACACGCGAAGAGTGCGGACAAAGAAGCCTCCGAGCGAACACGCGAAGTCTCTCTCCTCTCGCGCCTGGCCGGATAGCGAGCGGAGAGAGACTCGCCAAATGTAGCGAGTCTCTCTCCACTCGCAAACTTTGGCGAGGACGGTGGCGAGGTTGTTGGACCATGTTTTTTTTTCTGAGAATCTATATAATTTGGCTATAGGGAGTGGCTTTGGGTGTCTTTTGGAGATGCTGTTATGAGCACTACACACGCACCCAACTCTAGCTAGCTACGCACTTCACACATTGGTCATTTAGGGCCTGTTTGGCGGAGCTCTAGATCTTGATTCTCTAACTCCAGCTCCTGATTCTCTGGTGGAAGTGATTCTTGTCTGAGAAATAGTTATGAACTTGGTGGGGAGATTCATAACTGGGAGGTTGTGAATCAGGTGGGGAGAAGGTTTTTTTGACTCCTAGGCTATAAGTCAAAAAATATGAATCACTTCCTCGGATTCCTATATGAAACTGGTTGATTTTTTCTTGTTTGGTAGAGCTCTACAGCTTCTCATAGGGAAACTGAAACTAGGAGCTCTGCCAAACGCACCCTTAGCACTGCCTGCCAATAGATGCGCTCTAGTTGCACTACAACCCAGATATACACACAAAAGACTATTTTCTTTTTTATTAGCTCACTTAGCTGCTGGATGGTGTGTGCTAAGTAGTCTAACGTAGTAAATGATTTTAAAAATAATAATTAGAAAGGATATACATAAAAAAATGCTAAAGTTGTCTCGAAATTATAGAATATCACGTACTCTTTCTCTATTTCAAAATATAAGGCATATAGTTTTATTCATTTATGTTACAAATAGAAGACGTGTACAGAACTTTAATGATATTTTCTTTCTTTTGCCCTAATTTATCTTTCTCTTCTCTTCAATATTTATGAGTAAACACCTGTCCGCAGTATTCTCTCCCTCTTATTCCGAGACATTGAAATTAGGGACATTATGATCATTTTCCTCTCTGCCATGCATCCTCATAGTTTTATAACTTTCTTAATCTCTGTACGTAACCAAAATAGGTACTATAAAAAATAAACGGAGGAGAGTATTTAAAAACAAAATTTAAAATCTAGAACTACATGTATTTATAAACGGCGAATACAATTAAAACAAATATACGACTCCGTATCCTATCCGGCGCGTGCGTAATCACGTGTTAGGCATGCAGATAGCGCATCGATCTCGACCTCACGCGCCAAGCCAAGTGGTATGCATGTGTGCACGTATACATCAGTTATTGCATAGAATAGTCAAAACAAAGCTTGCTAGCTCGATCTGTGGCTACACACGTTCGAATAGTCTTGCAGGGTGAGAAATTAATTAAAGACCCGGACAGATCGATGCGTATATATGAATCCGGTCAACGTACACACTATAGTATACCATCACGTTAAGCGCCAGGCCTGAATTGGTTCAAAGGGTTCTTGGCCATAAATTATCGTCAACAACACGTGTATGTACAAGTGTCGCGCGTGCGGCGTTCATTCGTCCATATATATGATATCGTAGAGCCACATGTAACTGTCACTAATTTCAATCCAGGTGGTCTCGCGGCCATTCATTAATTGAGCACTATTATTCGTCAATGCACCGATTGAGATCGAGCAAGCTAGCTACTACTCCCCCCATTCCTGAATGCGTATCATTTTAGCTTCCAAATTTTGTTACTAAATACATACCATTCTACAATATCAAGACAACTTTTAACCTTTTTCCTTTGTATATTCCTATCATTCAGTATTCCTAATGTCATTTGTTACTGTAGAACAGATCGAGTAACACATATTATCTGAGAGTAATAGAGTTAATGAAGGAGCTAGGACAATTTAGACATTTCTACATGTGCCTTGGTTGAAGTGTAAAATCCTAGAATATCATCTATTCACGAACATGCAAAATACTATAGAAAAAGACTATTTCATTTAATTTCCACCTATTTTCCACATTTTACGTACGAACACACATCTAAGACCTGAGCAACTAGCTTGGTGCGCTATGAAAACTGAGATCTTCTCGTGGCCACATGAATTAATGGAACGGGCAAAACTGAAATCAACTGATGAAAGAGAGACATCCCTGTCGAACATGGGTATCTCTAAATTTTGAAAATTAAACGCTAGTAAATCACTTTTTCAATAGGTTAAATTTTATGATTGATTAATTGATGTTGATTTTGCTGTGTGGGATTCGAAAGACTTCAGAACTATTTGTATTGTATTTCTAGCAAATTTTGAATATATATGTTTCATTTAGGATGTTACGAAACAATTTTATAAGTCTATATAGAGTTGCATGCCTATTGAAAATTTTATAGTTTGTCGGTTGCTTTTGAATGAATCGGATGTTCTACGAAAATATATATAACTCAATATATATGGTATATGAGTTAAGAGATCTTAAATTCAAAACTTAATTAATGTAACATTAAAATAGATAATTATGACATGGTACACAAATTACTTCGTGTCCACATCTCCTAAGCCAGAGGGAGTCTAGACTGTGCACTACAGGAAACAAGAATAGTGTCCTCGGCCGAAATATTTTTATCGTCGGTAAAAAGGCCGACGACACAAAGTATGCCTCTGTCGACGGTTTTAACGCAACCCGAGCGACATATATATACCAAGCGAGGCTGTCTCGGCGGTTACATCAAACCCGCCGATATAGACCACGAGCTGTGTCCTCGGCCTCATTAAACCCGCCGACACAGGCACTCCACCTCAAACAGGAGTGTCGGGCGCGATGGAAATTGAATTTCAGATCCCGCCAACACAAGTGTGTCTCGGCCTCATTAAACCCGCCGACACGGGCACTCCGCCTCAAGCAGGAGTATCGGTAGCGATGAAAATTGAATTTAAGATTCCACCAACACAAGCTGTGTCCTCGGCCTGTGTCGTGGGACTTGTGTCGTCGAGAGGCCGACGACAGAGCCCTGTGTCGGCGGTTTTGGCATCTGTGTCGTCGGTAAAAGCCGAGGACACTGAACAAGATCCCTGTAGTGGTGGAGGGGTATATTGAAGTATATTGTCCAATTTTCTGCATTAATTCAAACATTTAGATGAACAAGCTGTACATGCAAGATAATGCAACTCACTAGTGCTTAATTTCACGATGGACCACCGGATCACAAACTGACGCATATGTGCGCTCTAACCAGCTTAGGGCGGGGCTGTAGTTGGACTGAAAAGTTGCTTTATTTTGGTTTGCTGAGCTGTAAAGCTGTTGTATCTAGTGGCTGCGGCTTTTCTTGTTATGCCATTTGACAAACTGACTGCTGCAATTATAGCTTTTGGGGTTAGGGGGAGGGAGGGCAAACGAGCGGAGAGGCAATAATCTAGCGAAACACAGTGGCGGACGAGTAGAGAGGTGACGTGGAGACGACGAGACAGCACGACAGAGGTCGAGGAGGTGGAGTGAGCGAGATGAGCGGCGGTCAAGCAAAGTCACAGCTATAAAGCTTCTCCCCAATAGCTATAGTTTTTTAGGTACTTTTGTTACGGTTTAGTTTTTCAGTTATTTTACAACCATACTGTTTAGAAGAGCTTTTGATATCAAGTTGATATGCAGCCCCAAACAGCCCCTTAGCTAGTTTGCTGTCTAGGCGATCGAATGCATGCATCATGCATGCTATTCACGTGACCGAAACGAGCACACATGGCTGCTAATGTTTTTGTTTGTACTTTGTACATGGTCGTTCACACCTCAGCTAGCTTTGCTACATTGCTTGGAAAGCGATCGATGCTAGCCTCCAATATTATTGTCATGTGTGAAAAACAGCGGTTCAGATCACTGCTAAGCATGGCGGCATCTGCTGTAGCAGACATTGTACAAGCTAGAGTACGATGAGATGAAGCATGAATCGAAAGGAGAAAGCGAAAGATAACCAAGCTTTTTTTAATTTGTCCGTATGTATCGTAGTTTCAACACAAAGGTAGTCACCAACTTAGGGTCTGGTTGGAGGAGCTGTACTTCAGCTTTAGTCGACCAAAAGCTCCCCTAAACAGCATAGCTAAAAAGCAGCTGAGAAGCTAAGTCACAGCAGAAGCACCTTTAAAACTGAAGCTGCTGAGGAGAAGTTTTTCAGCTGTGACTTTGCTTGACCACCTCCTACCTCGGTTACTTTGCCTTCTCGACCTCCGCCACCCCGCCTTGCCACCTCCACGTCACCTCCCCACTCGGACGCCGTTGTACTTCACTATGTTGTTACCTCTCCGCTCGGTTGGCCCCCAAAAGTTACTGTTGCAATATACCGGTTTGCCAAACAAAGATAACAAGAAAAAGCCACTACCATAAATTCTGGTGTTTTCTGACTCAACAAACCAAAAGCAGCTTTTCAGCCCAGCCGCAGCTCCTCCAAACAGGGCCTTAATTTGGTTCCTACTTCCAATATTATCGTGAAATCATGCATCTTTCACTATTACAGAACACAACATCATAATCGGTTTAAAATTAACATCTCAGACGGTTTAGTGAATCGTCAGTAATAAAGTGTTAATGATAAAAAGGGTACATCATAGACGGTTTGTGATGTATTGATATCACAGACGGTTCCAATTTAGAATCATCTGTGATGTATTGATATCATGGACGGTTCCACTTTGAAACCGTCTGTGATGTTGTCTTTTCACTGTTTACACTTTTCTATTTATTGGCTAGCCTTAGGAGATTCTAGTCGTGCCTTCTAAAACAAAACAGATTACAGAGTTTACATCATAAGTATATTATTATGACATACATTTTAGGAATCAACTTAGATTACATCTCACACACTACATACAGTGCATCTATGTCAGAAATGAACTTAGATATATTAACCAATTGAATCCATAACTACAACTCACAAATTTATAGCACGAGGTTCATAAATTAATCCAAGTGGTAACTAACAAATTCACTACTCATCAGGTGAGGCTAAGTAGCATTCGCCACTTGGATTTACGACCTCACGCATCAAGAAGGCATAGAGTTGTCCTCGAATTCATAGCAGGTCAGCCTGTTGCAACACAGATCCAGCGTATTTTCAAGTTTGTCAATGGAAAGAGTAAAGTATTGCATATATATAAATTGATAAGTAGAAATAATTATTGCAAGATTGATAAAACCTCTATGATATTTGTCTTCTTTGCACTAATGAGGATTTGCATGTTGTAGCAAACATAGAATCCACATAGGTTAGTGGCCTTTGGCTATAGGTGGCACTTGTAACACCCCGAACGCCAACGCGCCACGGATGCTACCAAAACCCCGCTTCACCAGCGACACCCCTCGGACCCACACATGTCCAAAGGGGTACCAACCCACAATAATTCTCCACAACAAGATCAATTAAACCGAGAATTACCGAAAAAGACATAAAAACCTAACACCTCTATAAACTTGATTGCAATCAACCACTAAATTCTAAAAGTGGTTCAAAACTAAGTCACCGAAATTTACAAAATTTCGGTATGACCTTTCTAGAAAATAGGACATCCACTCAGCAGACAGAAAACATATGCAGTCACATGATATTATTCTAGCAGGTCCTTAGTTAACCAATCTCACATCCAATAGAAATAAATAACTCCACCACGACAAATGACACATTACAAACACATTAATTACATCCAAACTTAATGAATTGGTTAAATAAGTTGTTGGAGACCGAAGTCGTGTACGTGTTACTACTCCCAATCCGACGAGCCAACTTCAAAGTACCTAAAACAGGAAGCAAACAAGCGTGAGTCCAAGACTCAGCAAAGTGCAACAAGTATGAAAAGTAAGGAATTCGACTAAAAATACAACTAATTCAAGACATAGAGTAACAGAGCCTTTAATTGATATCCATAAATAAAAGAAGCAGTTTGAATTCATATAAATCAAAAACGTAGAAACACAATTACTTCACGTTTAACATAACCATTACTTAATTGAAATCATCCGGCAACAGAAGCAGTAACTACTCCCCTTACCACAACCCACTCGAGAACGTAACAAACCTTACCCATGCCTCAATAAACATTTTTGGATGAGCCCACGACTCCATCCTCAACCTGTTCTTTCCATTCTCATCAATCAACATTTATCAATTGCAATACACAATGCAATGCAATGTTTTTATGCGTTCATGCTCAAAATGCAACCTTTTAGCCTATACCGGTATAGCTGAGTGCACACCCGTCAGTGTGCACCCTCTCAATCCCGACCATCCCGTGGCGGGGCCTACTCTTATTGACTCGCTCCCATCCGTGGATGGGATTACGAGGTAGGACTTTTGTACTCACTACGTGTGAGTACAGAGGCCCACATCAACATGGGTCGCCTTCTGTAATGAATGCACATATGCAAATGATGCTTATAAATAATTCATACACTGCATCATAAGTATTAGCTCTTAATCATGATTTAAAAACATATCGCATAAACATAGAAACAATAGGGAAATTCTTGAACATACCAAAGATTAACTGACTAGTACATATAACAATTCTCAAGCCCATACAAGAGGTAAATCTTATTCCAATATCTCCTGTGCACATCTGTCTTGCAACGCATCATGTCAATGTGCTCAAAATGATCTCTTTCCGCTTTCATCATCATACTAAGAACCATTTCTAGATATGCTATTAAACAAAACCAAATCATTAGAATTTTCATACTCTTATAGCAAGCGAAGCATTTAACACCTAATAACGCTCTAGGGGATGAACTTGCCTTTTATTGAAGACGGAGTGACGCGGGGTCGAGGCAACCCCCAAAGACCCTCTACCTGAAAAATAGCAATCACCGGTAAATACTCGCATTCGGGATAACTCACTCCAACTTCTCCTAATTAGTTCGGTACAATTTCGATTTAAGTAGTTGAAGACCTTAGCACAATCTACACGAAATTCTCCCACTATATCTGCGTATTCGAAAATTCTAATTCAACCATCTAGCCAAAACTTACACAATAGCTTAAGATCACAATTTCTATCGAAACCCTAAATATTCTCAGACAACGGTGGTTGCACCAACCAGAGCTATCTACAAATGTGATCTACTCCAGTAGTCCACACCACAGCCATACCTTGGTATCGGTTGTCTACTTTAATATAAATCATCACAAGCTCAAATGATAGAATTAGTGATTCCCATTCCCAGTCACGACTTTAACTAATAAAACAAAGACGATTTGCCTACCGAATAGGGGTTCCACTATAGTTTGAGTACTCTTCCCCTCAATAGCAGTAAATGGCAGCTAATCTAGCATATTAGAGCATGAATTCTCTTTACCAATAAATATTCTAAAGCTGAGCACAAAGCAAGAATCAAAGAAATGATCAAATTTCCTACATCAAGAATATGTTGTCTCAGCCTTTGAGTTGCATAGCCATAAATCAAGCAAGCAAAACTCGAGCACATGCAAGTACTTCAAAAATGATCAGAAGCATCAGCTGATTAGAAGCATCATACACAAATACATATATATGGTCCGATGATCTTCAAAAGAACATGATAACATGGCATCACGACAATTAATCCTAGCCAACATTGAAAAACTTGGGAGCATGATAACAAGGGAATTCTAACATAATTAAATCATAAAACTTGGGAGCATGACATAGATTCTAGCATTTCAAAGCCCATCTTTCAACCTTGCACATTTCACTCACTGCGATACCACAACCTAAACCTTCTAGGCATTTCATCGAATACCTAGCATGCACAGAAAACACCCAAGCTGGAATACCTCGAAGCAATTCCATGGAGGAAGGAGGGAGGTGGGGGAGAGGCTGGAGGAGACGCTGGAGAAGGCGCTGGTGGTGGCAGCGAGGCTGTGCGCGAATGCCAGCGTGGGCGAGGGCGGCAGTCTAAAGGGCGAGGCGGGTGCGACATGCAGTCGGGTAAGGGCTAGCGGCCAGGAGGCGCGGGCGGGCCGGCCGAGGCACGACGCAGGCGAGGTCGGCCGGAGGCAGGCACGGGTGGCTCTGGACACACGCGTGCTAGGGAAAAAGGAGGCGGCGGCTGGACCAGGCCCTCCCTCTTCATTCTCTTTTTTTTTATAACCCAATAAGTGGAAGCATTAAATAAAAGGGCTAGGGGGGAAAAGAATAAAATGCATTTATAAACTACTCAACAATTCTAGAGACCACAACCGACAAACTCCAAAACTGACATTTCAAACTCATGGTGAAAAGAAAAACTTTTGAATAAAACTTGCAGTATTACAGCACTACCGAAATGTAATAGGTTAGTTCCGGAGGCATTATTATGGAGTGTGAAGAATTATTGTGTAATAATTGATACCACAAACTTATGAATATGCTTCAGCTACGATGAGTTCTTGTGTGGCCCTCCACAATCTCTGTAGATATTGAACGACGTCTCAAGTAATTTTGCGATAGGTGTCAAGTTATGGGTGTTACCCTTTTAGGTAAATTTCTCGGTGTTGTCTTGGTATAATTACAAGTAGAACCCAATGAAACCAACATAGGTATGTCACTATGATTTATGAATTTTTTTTCCGTTGAGTCAGCAATACTTTTTCCACATACTTCTGAATGACTTGTAAATTTCTATCTATGGTTTACTTGGGCACCATGTGTGGGTCGAGGAAACCCACAGTTCTTACTTTTTCTTGATTCGATGATCATGTATCTATATATACAAAAGTAAGGACTATATATGCTCCAATGATTTGTTCGATCTCTACAACCTCAATACCCTCGACGCCTCACTCATCTGATACTGGACATTGTAAGTATGTGCAATCACAGTCTACATTCATGAATACGACATGAATGTAGACTGTATTGCACATACTTACATTGTCCAGTATCAGATGAGTGAGGCATCGAGGGTATTGAGGTTGTAGAGATCGAACAAATCATTGGAGCCGACCACGAAAAAGCCCCACAAAAACTGGTGGAAGAAATGCTCCTCCTTAAAGCTGACCGAGATACTCGATACCCGTTGTGCCACAAGCTTGTTAGCTTCTTCTATGCACCAATTTTGCAATCTAACGCAGGCTATTGTCAGTGTCTGTTGGCACTCTTCCAGAATGAATAGTTGTTTCTAGTTTGCATTGCTGCGCCAATAGGGCCAACAAAAAGTCATGGGCCTCTGTTGTCCTCTCCAATTTGACCTTGTCACTGCCTCGATACCTATCATAGGTCATCTTCGTGGAAGATGACTGGGTCCAAAGTGAAGTACTGGCTTGTGCCTTATAGGACATGATAACTGATTTGGTGGGCTACTACAGTGCAGCATGTGGCTCCGATAGTGCTAGTAGCTCTAACGTAGCACGTAGCTCCGGTAGTGCTGGTAGCTTCAGTGCTACAGGATGGTCGTTGGAGGAGATGTTCTTTTTGGGCCACTAGATGAATATACCAATGGCATCCCTTAGTGTCACGATCTCATCGTTTTGAGGCATCTTCAGTATGACGGCCTTACAAATTTGATGTACACCGTCGACATGTACCTTCATATAGCACAGAGCTACTATGCGACCGTGCACAAATGTTCCAAGAGAAGATGGATACTCACGCCCCTTAGTAGCCTATAGGGGAATGAAGCTGTTGGCAAGCCTTACATGGAGATTACATAGCGTGGCCATCTACATAAGGGTATACAATTAGCTAACACATCCAACAGATCTATCTAAAGAGCATTGCAGACATGTATATGACATGGATGTCATCGATAGGAAATTTGGCGTCCACAACGTTTGTCTCAGGGGCGGAACCGCAAATGCTCTAGCAGTTAGTTGGGCTGAATTGCGTCTGTGCATCTAGGACTTGCATATTGCGTGTGTGCCTCTCCACCGCCACCCTTTGCTCCATCCTTTCTTTAAAACTTCTTAGCTAATTATCGAATTGTGCTCTCAGCCTTTCGTCAACCATTTCCTCAATGAGTGCTACTAGCCATTCCTTGTGCTCAGCTTTACTTCTCTTTCTACTCTGATACGTGTTGAAGTCTTGTGGGAATCCCATTTTCCAGGGAATGAAAACACCTTTGCCTCGCATGCGACCCGGGTGCTCCTTATTTTCCAAGGCCGAGGAGAGTATATATTTCTCTCTATTTTCTTGGAAAGAGCTCTGAGAAGATTCTGTACTCAACACAATTTGCATCTAAGATCCCAACATATTATTTTACTTATAAAGTTATATATGGACTAATTACAAACTAAGTAGTTCGATATCTTAACAGGCGTTGGGACACTTCCTCATCGGCCGAGTTGGCAAGGGACATGGCACCTAAAGATATGAGATGTGACATTGCTTTTACCTAGTTTTGGGTGCGAGGGTCTAAGATCGAGGCAATGGTGGCATGGCCTCCTTCTGGATTGCCTCATCATCCTTCCTCCTCCATTTCACGATCTTACCAGTGGTGCTGAGTTTGTGCGGGTAGATGTTTTTTGCCTAGACGGTCTTGTGCACTATACTTTGACTCACGAATTCTTTTGTCGTCTTCATCTCAACAAATCATTTCCAAATGTCTTCAATGATGAACCCATACTTCTGGAATGGAGTCATTTCCTTATTTACGTAATTATTGACAAGGGTACTCTTGAAGTTTATCCATGCCTTTCCTGCCACTAGCAACGCATACTATCGCATTGTGTGCATGGCGTCTTCTAGGAGCATGAACGATGCAAAAAATTTCTATCACCAGGTTGTCATGCTCCTCATCTATCAACGACTTCCATGATGGATAGGTGATGGGGATCCTTTCCCATCCAACTATCCCGCAGAATTTTTGGAATACTGCCGTTGCCTTAAGAGGTGTGGTAGGGGCCCCATCCTGCGGATCAACCGCTGTTATGGTTATCAGCTCTAGGGCCTTTTACTTAGCCCTCTTGGACTGTGCCTCTATTTTCCTATGTTTGGCTCGTTAGATCCAATTGGCGATGAGGAATGAGGGGACGCCATCGTTTTTTTAACTAGATTGTGTTAGACCTTCAAAGATCAGTCAAGTTGGTAAATCGACAATTCATAGATAGTCTAGAAAAGGAAAGAAAGTAAATTTAAGAGTATTATTTAGAATAAGGAAATCAATATTCAAAAAGTGTTTCTTTATTCTTTAGAACAAGAGATTATGGACAGAGTACTCTCAGGTGTCGGGCTACTAAAGGTTGTTAGACCTTTAGCCTCCTCATCACAAGGTATATGGCTACTAGAGATTAATCTCTTACCTCCACTACACCTAAGATCAAATAATCATAATTGAACTTAAACAATTAACTAAGCAAATAAGGCCTTGAACTCTTACATTCCTAAATTATGTTACAAAGAGCGCAATCAATATACTTAGTAGTAATCAAAAGTGCAACACAATGAGTATTGAACAAATTGATCAAGCTAAAAGACAGTGAAGCAATACTTTCTAGCACTATCAGTTCAAGGCCATATTTACAACTTTAATTGTTTCAGTTCGTCAAGAAACCATTTCATCATAGGCAAAAAAAGGGTAGTAAACAGTGAGAAGATCCCCAAGACAATTAAATCGTCTGGCCTCTTCAATGCGAGGTTCCTAAGACAATTAAATTATCTAGCCTCTTCACGTGCAAGGTCCTTAAGATAATTAAATTGTTAGCCCATTTGTAGATAGTAAAGAGTATGTGGGAATATTAGTACAGGACAAAATAAATAACCAACCAACTAACAAAAATAGAATTGTCTGAAAGTATTCCAGAAATCCAAATAATATATATAGGAAGCTTGCTGAATTGTATAAACAAATAAAACCAGAATATCCCATAAAGCCAAACTACCAAACTACATTGAAACTAAAGATATTATTAGACAAAGAAAAGGTTGATGGCAGCACGCATCCCATGGTGATTCTTTATGGATAGAGGGAGAATGTTAATTATGTTAATTGGACAAAATAAGTTATTTCATATTTCCATTTTCAGAAAAGCAGGTGAAAGTTTGTACATCAAGTTCTCGGACATATGGAATGCGTTTATTATCTCTTTGCTAGATGAAGACTTAATAACAATAGGTTCACATTTTGTGTTAGTCATTCTTTCTATTTTTACATGTTTTAAAGATTGTGTTTGCAATGTTTTCCAGGGAGAGAAATTTATTGATTGTTCCATCTTCTGTGGGTGATACTTGTGTTTTTCAATGGCCTCCTTTCCTTCTTGCTAGTAAGGTACATGCTTTCAATCATCCAATAATTGAACTAAATTTTCTCCCTTAGGCAGTACTATGGTGGTCATGACTGTAATATTTTAGATTCCAATTGCACTTGGCATAGCAAGGAGTGTCAAGAAAAAGGATGAAGAATTGATAAAGAGGATAAATGTAACGACCCCCATTTTTTACACAGAATGCAAAAATGAAAATCTAATGTGCTTGTAGTACTAGTCCCTGGATCAGTAGCTAGTATGCACATTTACAACAATTGGAATCACAACTATACATTATATTAATTAAGCGAAAACGAATAAACATATAAATATTACAACTCAGAGTATATAGCAGCAAAAGAAGCAAGGCCTTGTAGTGTACCCATCCAACCCGTAGGCAACTGACCAGGTATAAATCCCTAGAAAAGATCACGGCAATAAAGATCCCGCATCCTGCGACGAAACAAACTTTCGAAGCTTTGCTAACTTACCACCTAAAAACAACAACTTAAGCAAGGGTGAGTACTTTCATACTCCTCAAGACTTAAGGTGGTATTTACAAATGCATAAATGCAGGCCAAGTCAAAGGAGGCTACTACAGTTAATTTGCATAAAGCTAAATTGAATTTGTAAATCAAGTTATTTGCAAACGGAATTTGTAAGAGCAAGATTAATTGATAACAAATAAGTAAAGCATAGTAACACTCACAGTCCTCCATGACGTGAGTGGCAAATAATCCACATCCTGAAATCCATCAATGTCAGCCCTTCGACATAAAGCAATAGTTGCTAAAACAAAACCCATTTTCAGAAAATACCAAAGTCTAGCATTGGAATGACTTCACCAAGTGCCCATGACCGCGGGCGCGGCTAATCCATTATATTTATACTCTGCAGAGGTGTACAACTTTACCCACAAGGAATGATCAACCTTTTTGCTCGACACACGCCTCCTTAGGTGTGCCAGCAAGGCGATCATACATAGCTGTTACATTACCTAGACATGGCTTCGATCCAGCCCGGGACGTTAACCCCCGCCATAGAACTAGAAACACACACGCAAGTCGTGGATCCACTTTCACACACCCAACACAACGTTTCTAAACATGGCAGGGCGTACACCGTTGCATTAGCAAGTAGAAACCCCGTCAAGCAAACCAAACCGGAATGCCTGTGCAAACTCCCGCCTTCCCAAAAGAGCAAAGCCATGTCTAAATAACTTAATAGGCTAAGGCTACCCCATAAATAGCCCTCGTGGTTGCATGGAAATCTTGGATCAATAACGTCCCATTGCTCGGTCCTTAATCCGACACGGGCGATACTTCACCTACACTACGTGCAATTCCCTTTGCACATCCGGCTATTGCCAATAATCACCCGCGTCAAACCATAGTTTTATTTTGGATTTTTAATCAAAATACCAGCAACCAACATTGCCATTTCCAATGTTTTCAGGAAACAATTTTGATCTGATCATCTGTATTGTTGTTTCTAAAGCATGGCTAAGCATGAATAATATGTAACACATATACCCATGATGACATTAAGTAATGCCTATCCTTAATCTATGGCTATCAAGGTTCACATGTCCATAATTATCAAAGAAGGTTCATGAGACAACAGGTATAACTACCAACACCACAATATAGCGAATTTACAGAAAATAAACGTATGCATGAAACCATTTGATAAATAAAAGAAAAATTAAATACTGGGTTCAATATGATCAAAGGGGTGCTTGCCTTGCTTAATCTCCTGTTTACGATGAAGACGGGATCGCATATGACGATGACGAAGACAGAGACGTCGGGTTCTACACGTCGATCAATGGAAATACAGCAAAATACTAACTTCATTAAGGGCAAAAAGAAAATAGATAGTAAAACAAATAAAAACTCTTCACGGAGAACGGGGATTGCTCTTTATGAATTTATAAATTTATAAATTTTATTTTACGAATTCAAGATGCAAAAACTGGTTAAGGTTAAATAGATATGATCATTTCATGCTTAAGGTGAATTCTTACCTTTAATTAGGATTCAGATTCAAAGCAACATTTAATTAATATTCTAGTTATAAGAAGTTAACCTATTGATTTAGGCTACTGGGATTATTTTCATGATATTTGAGAAGGTTCTGGGGATACAAACTTTATAATTATTGATTTCTCATTTAAGCCTAAAGTTCATTCATTCATATTGCGGCCTAAAATAATGTGAACACTTAGGGTTATTAAGCTAACACGATTAATGTGTGAATCATGGCGAAGTGAGATTATCTTTTCATATTTGGGTAGGCTATACTTTGGAGGGCACTACTAAGCTAATTCCATAAGTTTTAGGATTTGGACGAGATATTATATTTATCGCTGAAAAGCTTTTATGGAATTATAAAGGTTACATTTACGAAATCGGCAAGAAAGTGAAACGCAGGGTTAACACTTAAGGATATTGGTCTAACAGGATTTATATGAAAAACCAGCTATAAATAGAATACTTTTCTGGAATACAGTAGTTCATATATCAAATAGTGTTCTTATGCTAATGTTTCCAAAATTCGCATTTAGACGAGTTATTTTATCTATCGCTGAAATAGCCTAAATGATCATATTTGCAACCTTAAATCGGCCAAGTTTCAAACTTAATTTCCAACTACACTATACATGATTCTTGATTCATTTTTCAGGTGTTAATAGTAAACAATCCTAGAAATGTTTTAAAGTTGGTTTGGCATTATTTTAACTTTAATTGCAAGAGATTACCTATTTACTTATTGTTATAATTAACATTTCTTTTTATTAGAAGAATGCAAACTAAATCTTATCTTAAATATTTCTACACACAGGATCTATATTGTTTTCGGAGATTAATACAAATTATTTCCTTATTTTATGAGTTTTTATGCTTTCATTTTTATTAATGGCCATATGAAGTTCTACTAGTGATCATAAAGCAAATAGATTAAACTGAGTTTAATATTTAACTATTTTTATATATTTGAGTTTATTATGGTTTCAGAGACACATAAAAATTTACTTAATGATTTTAAGAATTATATTATCTATATGAGCAATAATGTCCATAATGGTGTGTTTATATCATTTTCAATTTTAATAATTGTTCTATGACTCAAAAATTAAATGTTTTCATGGATTTAAATTCATTTTGGTCTTACCATCATAGAAAAAATTTATCTTATTATTTTATGTCTTATTTTCCACTAATTTAATATAAAGACCATATTAATATTATTAACATAGTTTAATTTAAATAATTCCCCTGTAGCGCAAAAATTACATATTTTGCATATTTAGAATCTTACTGATTTCATGTGAATATAGAAATTTGTTCCACTGAAACTAAATCAAAATTGTAAAAGTTATTTAAGCTTCATTATTAACCGATTAGGAAAATTAACTAAAAAGGAGAGTACGCTTTCACAGAACAGAATACACACTCAAGCGCTTGAACTGCTATTGCTCTGCACCACTGACAGTAGGGCTCCGCGCGACAGAGAGACAGAACAGAGGCTTGGCTTACGGCATGGCGGCGAAGGTGTTCCGGCGAAGATCCGGCGAAAGCGAGGACACGGGAAGCTGAAGCTCGGCAAGGAGAACTCGGGGGTGGAACCGATTTGGTCGGAGGAGGCCTCAGGTGAGCTGCCGCTGAGCTCCAACGGCGGCGGAAATGGCGGGCAGTGGCGAGCGAGAGTCAGTGCATGAGAGCGCTAATGGGTAGTATATTCAGCATCAGAGATTCACGGGGACTCCATTTTTGTGTTTCTTCCGATCGAAAAATGGCTGAAGAGCTTTGCCACCGTGCGCCGATTTTGGAGAAGACGGGGCAGCGGCGGCGGCTTGATTTTGCATAAGGGAGCTCAAATATTTTTGAGGGCTTTTAATCAGCAGTACTTGGTGATGCTCTAGCTCAAGGGAATTTGGGAAAGAGTGATTTGATCACAAGAATTTCAAGCTGGCTTTGAGCTTTAGTGGTTCGGCTATGGTGGAAGAACAGAGGGATTTCAGTGTTTTGGTTAGAGGAGAAGAAGAGGAAGATGGGAAAGGGTGAAAGAGTGACTCATGCGATCACTAGGTGCAATTTATAGCCAAGGAACGCAGTGGATAAACCGGCCTTGGTTGAGCTTGCCTTGGGCGGGAGTTTTACCGGGCGCGACATGGAGTAATGGCGATGCTTAATAGCGACGACGTGGCTCCGGTACGGCGTAGAATGGCTGGAGGTCTTCGTGTCAGCAATCGGTGGCTTGGGCGGCATTGCTGGTACATGGAGTAGGCGAGGGAGGCGCTGGAAAAGCAGAGAGAACGGAGGGGATGAACTCGGCTCCGGCTTAAGCGGCAGGGAAGAAGAAAGACGATGGGGAGGAGAGAACTGAGGCTGGCGGGTGGGACCGGGACCACTGGCAGAGAGAACAAGGCTCAAGATTTCTCGCGTCAGCAGATGGGCCAGAACAGAGCTACGGGCCCACCTGTCGGCGAAAGAGCGAAGTTTAGATATTTTGGCTGAGCGATTGTTGTCTGAGTTTGCCTTAAAACAGCCATCAAATCACCACCCAATTTGTCAAAGATTTTTGAATAAGGTCTCCAGTTAATGTACTACCTCCATTAAAAACTTTGGATCAAAAAGTTCTACAGGGAATTAATTAAAATTCTGACATTGATGACTGCCCAGAATTCTTAATTTTGTTTTTGATTTAATTGAGGGTGCAAATTACATAATTTATTTTTGAGACTTTTTTTTCCAATTTATTAGAGCTAAGGATTTTTATGTAAAATTTTCAGCTCAAAATATTGCTCCAGTATTTTATAAAAATTCTGACATTCCATTTTCTTGATTTTTCTTGTTTCTGTATTCGAATTTTTAGATGACTTATTTGACATGATAAATTTCTAATATTTTTACTGGGAGTATTTTATTAATTTAGGTTACTATATTAATTTTATCAGGTAAATATGGAGTCTAAAGATTTTGCATTAAATCTGACCTTGCACTATTTTTAGTCAAAGCAAATGTCATTTCAACAATTAAGTCTCATTTTTGTTCATAAAAATTTATTTTTGGTTCAAAATACTTTTAATGCAGGCCTATGGTTTAAATGGTAATTTTTCAAAATTTTTACTTTTACCATTTTACCTTTTTCTTATTTCTTACTCTCATTTCTCTTTTATTTGATTATTCTCACAACATAAAAATTCAAAGAAATCCAAATAAAAATATTTAACAACAAGAAACTCAGAAAAATATTCACATTCAAATTTAAGATTTACATTTTACTGTTCCAAAATTTTTAGGATGTTACAATAAAACAGGATCCATATACCTATTATGCTATAATAGAGTGTTACAAGTCTCTGTTAAATATTATGTACAGCCTTATAGCAGAAACAAGTGATAAGAAGTAAGCCATCTTTTCTTCTGTCCCCTAATATGATGTTTAGGCATGTGTCTACACTGGGACAACTAATTTAGTATATGATTATGTGGCTAACTAATTTAGTTCATATTGCATCACTTCATTGGTACAGTGTTGTTGATCAAATACTTCATAGCATTGAAGATACCATACAACGACAGTCACTTGTGAAAGAATTTCGATTGGATGAACTTCCTCAACTATGTGCTAAGTTTGTGATGAGGACATCACTCCTATGCATACGCCCGAGACTTCTCCAGTTGTGATGCAAGGACCCATCACAAGAGCATGAGCACGGCAATTGAATCAACAGGTGAGCTCGTTCCTAAGTGCCTGTGTATATACTTGTGAGGATGGTATGCTACCTAATGATATTATTGATTATATTGTACTTAGGAACTTTGGAGAGGATCATGAAGGCCTTGGGAATCAGCAAGGGCCACACTACTACAGAATCGACCTTTGCTACGCCCATCATCTGGGTTGAGATTTAACCGGACCGATAGTTAGATCATCCTGCTCAACGGCCACAGTTCATGGGGAGCGATCAGTACTGGTTCAACACACGAACCGGTACTGATGGTATAACATCAGTACTGGTTCGTGACACGAACCGGTACTGATGTGATCACATCAGTACCGGTTTGTGCCTTCAACCGGTACTGAGTTTCAATTTAAACTTCTTCCTCCTCCCGCTCTCTGCCAGGTCCAGATCATTTCACTACGCGAAAAGAACAGTGGAGCTTCGGCCAAGAGCTTCAAGGGAGGGGAGGTGCTGCTCAAAATTTCAAAATTTTGGTCATTTTACTCACAACCAAGGTAACTAAGGTTAGTAATATCATTCCTCACTTCATTTGGTGTTAAATAGAGCCTCTTTTTTGCTTGAATTATGAAGAAAATTTGATCTTTTCCCATGATTGATGAAAGATTATGAATGTAGAGGGAGGTGCTGCCCAAATTTCAAAATTTTGGTCATTTTACTCGCAACCAAGGTAACTAAGGTTAGTAACATCATTCCTCACATCATTTGGTGTTAAATGGAGCCTCTTTTTTGCTTGAATTATGAAAAAAATTTGATCTTTTCCCATGATTGATGAAAGATTATGAATGTAGAGATCTAGCTTGATCTTTTCAAATAGGATACAAAAACTTGTTGTGTAAGCTTAGAATTTGCTTGGATTATAATGTAGCTCGATTTAATGTGTGGATCTAACTTAAATTTAGGTTTTAGTTCCATCGATCGATGAAGGATGAGGTTTGGTTGCACGTAGTTGGGGGGGAGAATGGTGCATGGAAATCATGGAGTTTAGGATCTTCAAATGGCAATAGTTATGTGGAAAAGAAGAAATTTAAATTCATTTGCTAATTAAAATAATATCGAAATATGAATGGCTTTATAGAAAATATAAAATGAGTTCAATATTTGAGAAAAGTTTTCAAAAATACTTTGGAATATTTTAAACTTAGAAAAATTACTTCTAGTATAATTTTGGTTTTAATTTCCATCAAGAAATTATTTTTGAAAACATTATTAATTAAGTGCTAGAGATTTAGAAAAAATAAAAACAAATGATTGAATAATAATTTGGAAATTTTAGGTGTTACAATTTCAACAGAATTTGCAAACAAAGTCGTCGTGAATTTTGTTGTAATTTTGAATCCAGACTGATCGACCAATTCTTTTTGTAGGTTGCAAAAACTTGTTGTGTGAGTTTAGATTTTGCTTGGATTATTATTTAGCTCAGATTGAAGGTGTGGATCTAGCTAATATTTAGGTTTTGGTTCAACAATTCATTATCGCAAAATGAGCTAATAGTTATCTTGATGTGACATAATGTAGATGGACCGGCGATGGATGTACATGGACCGACGCTCCCCGGAGTTCTTGCAGGGTTTGCAAGATTTTCTTCATGCGGCCGATGCACACACGACGTCGGGCTACATATGTTGTCCATGCATAGACTGCAAGAATGAGAAGGAGTGGCAAAATCCAGCCACCTTCACTTTCATTTGCTCACAAGAGGTT
This sequence comes from Guadua angustifolia, assembly GCA_036346375.1. Lineage (NCBI taxonomy): Eukaryota > Viridiplantae > Streptophyta > Magnoliopsida > Poales > Poaceae > Guadua > Guadua angustifolia. Next base: position 44,679,656 of record CM070512.1, read on the forward strand.
TCATGTCAAACTATACCTGTTGGACCAAGCACGGTGAAGAAGAGATTATACAGAAGACGGTGAAGAAGAAGAGGCGGACAACAATATCCCTATTTGGTCAACACGGTTCTTTCAAGATACATTGGGGAGTTTGGTGATGATGACCTAGACCAGATCTTTGCGTGATGGAGAGGAGAATACATCGATGAAAGACATTACGAAAAGTTCCAGTGGCTATGGGAGGACCACGGAACACTGTTGTACCCAAACTGTCGACAGGGCCATAAAAAGTTGCGTACCACACTAGAACTGATGCAATGGAAGGCGACCAATGGATTGTCTAATAAGGGATTCGACGAGTTGTTATGCCTCATAAAGAAGTTACTTCTAGAGGGGAACACACTGCCCGAAACTACGTACGATGCCAAACAAGTTGTCTGCTCTTTGGGGTTGGAGGTACAGAAGATACATGCATGTCGTAATGATTGTGTCCTTTATCGCAATGAGTATGAGGATTCGAAGCTTGTCCGTGTGCAAAACTTCACGGTATAAGACCAGCGTGATGACCCTGTGAGGTAGAGGGGCGCAGAAGAAGAAGAGACCTCCGCTAAGGTGGTGTGGTATTTCCTGTAATCCCTGCTGAAGCGTTTATTTGCGAACAAAGCGCATGTCCAGATGATGCGCTGGCACAAGGAAGACCGTAAGGACGACGGAAGGCTAAGGCACCTTGTTGATGGCTCCCAGTGGAGGAAAGTCGATAGAACATACTCGGACTTTGCTGAGGATGCAAGGAACATAAGGTTTGGGTTGAGTACGGATGGGATGAACCCGTTCGGCGATATGAGTAGCAGTCACAGCACTTGGCCCGTGACTCTATGTATCTACAACCTTCCTCCTTGGCTGTGTATGAAGTGGAAGTACATTATGATGCCATTGCTTATCCAAGGCCCGAAGCAACCTGGAAATGACATTGATGTGTACCTCAAACCGTTGGTTGAAGATCTGTTAACACTGTGGAACAATGGTGTACGTGTATGGGATGAGTACAAAAGAGAGCACTTCACTCTACGTGCATTGCTATTCGTAACCATCAACGATCGCCTGCACTTGGTAATCTATCGGCCTATCTATCAAAGGATATAAAGCCCGCATCCACCGCTTAGAGGATACGGACAGCAAGTACCTAAAAACTCTCGAAAGGTTGTGTACATGGGCCACCGTAGGTTCCTCCATATGAAGGACCCGTTCACGGAGGAAGGGTGAGAATTTTGATGGGACAGAAGAGAAACGAAGAAGCCCATGCATCGCGATGGGACGCTTGTATTTTCTTTGGTAAAGGATCTGAAAGTAGTATTTGGAAAAGGTCCCGTAGCAAACCCGTCTCCCGGTGAACAAGGTCACACGAAGGCCATTTGGAAGAAGAAGTCAATATTTTGGGACTTACCTTCATCGAAAGACTTAAAGGTCCGCCACTCATCGGACTTCATGCATATCACGAAGAATGTCTGCGTGAACCTACTAGGTTTCCTAGATATGTACTAGTAAGTCAAAAGATACACTTCAAGCACGAAAGGACCTATGACTATTGGGACTTAGGAACGACCTACTCAAAAAAAAGAGAGAAAGGACAACATTACCTCCACCCCGTGAGCTACACTCGAGCAAGGAAGAGAAAAAACATGATTAAGTTCTTGAGCAAAGGTGAAGGTCCCTTCGGATACTCCTCGAACATAAGGAGACTCATAAACATGAAAGAGAATAAAATCGCATACATAAAATCCCATGATTGTCATGTGTTGATGACACTGATTGTTCTAGTGGCGGTGCGAGGTATTCTGCCAGATTGGGTACGAGGGACAATCATCAAGCTATGTTCGTTCTTCAACGCGGTGTCGCAGAAGGTCATCGAGCTGAATAAGGTATCTAGTCTGCATGATGACATGGTCAATAGTCCGTTAGCCTTGAGATGATCTTCCTCCATCCTTCTTTGATATTATGGTCCATCTCATGGTCCACATTGTTAAAGAGATAGAAATTCTCGGACTGTGTTCCTCCACAATATGTTCCTTTCGAGAGGTACATGGGTATCCTAAAGAAGTATGTTCAGAATCGGTCTCGCCTGTAAGGTGCATTCTTGCAGGTGTCGACTGAGAGGAGGTGATCGAGTTTTGTGTTAGTTACATTGATGATCTGAATCCGATTGGCGCCCCTGTATCACGCCATGAGGGGAGGCTACGGGGAAAAGGGACTTTAGGGAGAAAAGAATCCTATAGCGACGATCTACTTGCATTTAAACAAGCACATTTCACGGTATTGAAACAAGCAATCAGAGTGGCTCAGATATCTATGATCACGAAATGAGTCTACGTGCCCAATACCCAGAGAAGTCGATAAGTGGATCGCGATGGAGCAAATGGATCATTTTGGCGCTTGGTTACAAAAGCAAGCTGTTGGGCAAGACGATGCACGATGAACAATTGAAACTCTTGGCTCGAGGACCGCCCACAACAATCATATCATTTCAAGGGTATGAGATAAATGGGTACACATTTTACACGACAACCCAGATAACAAGAGCACCAACCAAAACAAGGGCGTCCAGATAGATGCCTTGGACAAAATGGAAAGATGGACACCTACTATGGTTTCATAGAGGAGATCTGGAAGTCGAGTACGGGCCATTAAAAGTCCCTCTGTTTGGTGCCAATGGGTCAAACCGACGGTACCGTGGATATCGATAAGTACGGTATGACAACCTGTGGACCTCAAGCAAGTGGCCTATAGGGACGAACCGTTCGTGTTTCGCTAATGATGTGACACATGTATTCTATGTGATGGACATGGACAAAGAAACCAAAAAGGAAGGAGAAGACTAGCGAGAGCGATCACCAAGGCGCCACGTGGTTCTTCGGGTAAAAGAAGGAATGTCGAGTTGAGGCGTCCACGACGAAGAAGAGTATAATCGGTTCGACGAGTGCCTCCTTTCACGGTGGACGAGACATTAGTGTCCTGAATGATACAGAGGAATCTCCCCACGACGCCGCGATCATAATGAAGGATCACTTGTAAAAGCAAAGTATGTTAGCAAATAAGGATTGCTTTGCTTTCTTTTGGTGTAATAGACTACTAACATACTAGTTTCTCATTCCTCTAGAGGTTTTCTGTTGTTCGTATTTTCTGCTCAAATTGTACTAATATTTGACTAACAATATTGTTCAAAGTCCTCTGTACTAATATAACAAGGTGACAATTTGCAATGGAATTATAAGAGTGCAAAAATTACTTTATTTCTTACAATCTTAAAAAAAGGCTAAATGAATCTATAGTGGTAAAAGCATTTTTAAAAATTATTTAATGAAACAATAGTTAAATAGTAGATTTTAAAAAGAAATCTTAAAAAAAGGCTAAATGAATCTAAAGTGGTAAAAGCATTTTTAAAAATTATTTAATGAAATAATAGTTAAACAAAGATATTTAAAAACCCGTTCTAAAAAAAAAGATAAATGAATCTAAAATGATAAAAGCATTTTTAAAAATTATTTAATGAAACAATAGTTAAACAAGAGATTTTAAAAAAGAAATCTTAAAAAAAGGCTAAATGAATCTAAAGTGGTAAAAGCATTTTTAAAAATTATTTAATGAAACAATAGTTAAACAGTACATTTAAAAAACCTATTCTTAAAAAAAAAGATAAATGAATCTAAAGTGGTAAAAGCATTTTAAAAAATTATTTAATGAAACAAGAGTTAGACAGTAGATTTAAGAAATAAAAAAAAGAAAAAAAAGAAGGTCTAGGGGGCACGAGCGGGGCTCGAACCCGAGACCTCACGGATTGGGAGAGCTCGCACTCAAGCGCCTCGCGCTAGCCAGGGGGGAGGAAGATTTCTTATCGAGTGGTAAGGGCGCTAAATTGTTTTGAGACGTTTTATAAACCCTTCACATCAGTCCCGGTTGGTGTATCCAACTGGGACTGATAGTGCCTAGGGCTGCCGAGGCTGACCCATCAGTACCGGTTGGATACACCAATCGGGACTGATGTGAGTCATCTGTCCCGGTTGGTGTATCCAACCGATCGATGTGAGACATTAGTACAGTTGGATACACCAACCGGACCGATGGTGCACCTATAAATCCCTCCGCCGCCTCCTCTTCCCCAATTTTTGCTACTCCGCCATTGTTCCCACTCTCCTCCTCCTCCCGCTCGCTTGCAAAGACCACCGACGACGGGACGCCTCCAACGACCCCATGGCCGTCCTCCTCGCCTCCGAGCGACCCCACCGCCGCCGCCCTCACCTCCGAAGCCTTGCCTCCGCGCCTTGCCTCCGCCGCTGTTCCCCTCCGGCCTTCGCCAACCCTAGGGTTTGTGCCCTCCTTACCCGATGAGATCACTTGTCACTTGATAAAATAATATGCGGTTGGGTGCCCTCCTTACCCACTGTTCCCCTCCGGCCTTCGCCAACCCTAGGGTTTTGTTCTGTTTGGTAAATTTTGCTTGGGTTGCAACGACATTCCTAGTTGGTATCCTCAAGAGTGAAAGTTGGGAGTTTGTCTTTGTCGATTCTAGAACTAACGAGATGGTCTTTGTCGATTCCTGACATGGATGATGGTTTTGGATTGGTGGTCTGAAACCATGTGGTTTTGCCTCATTGGTGCCCGAGTGATTGGTTTTGGTTGCGTTGCTACGTTTGAGAAGCAAATTTGCGTTGCTGGTTGCTATTCAGTTTGAAATATAACCAATTTATCTGTTGTGTTGATTCAGTGAACCGATTAAGAAATTTGAGGGACTAGCCATCGAGCTAGAGGCCGTATTTCTTGATCTGGAGGCACTGTTTTTGTTCTCTTATGCTGCTCGATGATGATTAAGTTGAATGAGGCAATATTAATCTGACTAGTTAGTGATTATCCTCTGTGAGTCAGCACTGTTTAGATTATTGTGTCTAAAACTTCAACTTGGCTATCCTGAGAATAGTTCCTTTCATGTGACTTGATTAACTTTGATGTCCTGGTCTAATCGGGAACTCAATTCTCACTGGTTTGGCATCACTGTCGTAGGCAAAATTATTGCAATTCTGTTGTTCAGTAGCTTTTCATCCATAATTGAGTATTAGTGAGTCAATTTTCTTAAACGGTGCTGAACTGAATAGAGTCACTAATTTCATATTGATATACCCTGTGATATATTGCTTAAATTTGGTGTTGGAGGGCTTCTTTGAAGCAACCCATCAAGTTCTTAAATCTAAGAGCAATACTGAAAAAACCAAACATGAGTAGTATACTGTTTTGGATGTCCTGTTTATATGTGTTCATATCATGAATCTATGTGCTTATAAGCTTATACTGTTGAATTCATGATCATTTCTTATGTCTGGACATTGTGGATAAATTGTGCTTAGTCATATCTGGGTTAAGTCTATGTTTCATTATGCTCATACTGCTCTACACTCAACAATTGAATCAACACCAAGTTATCTTTTATCAATGCTTTGCCTCATTGGCATCATATTGACAATGTTATGGGCCAATGTTATGGGCATCATTCTGTTATGCAGTATATACTTTCCTTCTATCTATGCAATGCATCATATTGACAATGTATGTGAATTATTCTAATTTCTGGTGAATTTTGAAATTTCTATTTTTATTGATCAGTTTCTATGTATGTGTGAGATTTCTATGTATATGTGAAGTTTGAAATGTATATGTATCATGTCAAATGAATATGTATCATGTGAATTATTCTAATTTCTCGTGAATTTTGAAATTTCTATTTTTATTGATCAGTTTCTATGTATATGTGAGATTTCTATGTATGTGTGAGATTTCTATGTATATGTGAAGTTTGAAATGTATATGTATCATGTCAAATGAATATGTATCATGTGAATTATTCTAATTTCTGGTGAATTTTGAAATTTCTATTTTTATTGGTTAGTTTCTATGTATATGTGAGATTTCTATGTATGTGTGAGATTTCTATGTATATGTGAAGTTTGAACAGTGGTACGCAGTATAAGACAGCAACCAAGTCCATTTCAAGCGAGCCTGACTCCTCATGGCTTTGCCTCTCGGTGTACCGGACGCTCTCGTGACATCCATGCTTCTTGAACTTGCAGGGGCTTATTTTTTTAAAAATCATTTTAGTGTGGAATAAGAATGATTCATTATTTTTTATTAAGCAAATATATTCTTAAGTATATATGAATTTTTTCATATTATTTTTTCATTTCGAGATGTATATGTATCATATGAATTTTTTCTAATGTATAAGTATCATTTTAAAGTTACATGTGCACATGTTTGTAGCATGAGGTCACAACATCACTTGATTTCCTCTCAACTCTAGCAAAATTACCATCCTATAGTATTTGGCCGATTTACATTAGTAACATCTTTGGCGTTGCCGCCCATCCTCTCTACCGTCTCTTCCCCATCGTCTTCCACGCCGTTTTAGAGTAGTACCATCAGCTTTACATGAAATGTGATCTATTTTCGTTAATTTTCAGTGCTTCTTCTAGCCTAAGAAACGACGATGGATGACGAAAAATTTATGAGAAGTTTGATTGCGGGATGTGATGGTCATGAGACGTCGGAGCCTGCACCCGCCACCGAGGCCAATGAGGCTGCAGAGCACGATGAGGCTACAGAGCACGATGAGGCCGGCGAGGTAACAATCAGTCACGTTCATGATTGTCGGTTCCACTACCATGCTAAGACAACATCCTAACCCGTTCATGATTGTACCATGCTTTCAGATCAGTCAACCAGGCAGGCAATCACGTCAGCGAGGTCCAAGCAAGAAGAAGAAGGCAAGACATGTTATCACCGAAGTCGGCGAGGACGGCCGACCTCTTGCACCCTCGGGGGCACTTGGGCCGTTCAATTCGGCATGCGGCGTCCACATTAGGGACCACGTGGCAATTAGCATAGCAAAATGGGATCAGGTCCCTCAAGATACGAAGAACATGCTTTGGAACGATGTGAAGGAGACATTCACCTTCCCCAAGGGACCGAAGAGAAGGTGAAGAGTTACACTCTCAAGAAGATGGCGGTCGATTCCGGACTTATAAAAAGAAGTCGAACACGGGTATATCAAGAAGAATTGAACGCCTCGACTTCAACAAGCACCCAAAGTTGCAAGATCAGCAGGATGCGTTTAGAACTACAAGACTTGGACGAAGGTCAAAGTTTGAGTGAGAAGAATACGCTGAATGCACAGAAGAAGAATTATCACCACCGACTCGGCCCTGGTGGTTACCGCCATGCAATACCAAAATGGGAGAAGAGAGAACAGGACCTGCTAGCGAAGGGTTTCGCACCCGCAACAATGGATTGGCCCGACAGAGCAAAGCATTGGTTCTATGCTCACGGCGACAACCTTGATGATAACGGCAATGCTGTGTTTGGGGAGGTGCTAAGAGATGTGGCCAGAAAGCTTGTACAGTCCGTCGAGGAGTCTTCCCAGGGTAGCTTTGTGCCAAACAGGGAGAACGACGAGCTAACAAGGGCCTTGCAAAATCCAGAGCACCCTGGACGTACACGAGGCGTCGAGGTTGTCCCGTGGAAGGTTGGTTTCGCTCAGGACGCCGAGACCTATAGGAGTCGGGCGAGGAGCAAGGCTCGACAGACACAACAACTTAGTGCGCTTGAAGAACGCCTGAATCAAACAAATGAGAGAATGCAAGAAGAGATCCGAAGAGAGGTGCAACTAGCCTTGAGCCAACAGCGCGAGACGGGCCAAGAACCTCCAAGTAATCCTAACATCATCAGCCCCTCGGGCAGCGAAGCAGCTGCGCTTCCGGTGGGCTAGCAGAAGCGGACTTGGACAAGTATCCCGTAGACGACATCAGACAGCGGACACCTTGTGAGCTGCATATCCAAGCGCGGAACCTTACCTTCAAGGCGGCCGATGGCATGGCTCACCCATTAGAGCCGGGGCAGCTTATCCATGGCCAACAGATACCGTCAGGATACTCCAAGGTCTCGGTGGAGGAGGTCTGCCCAGGGTACGAGGACCTTGACCTCGAAATTCCCGGAGGTGACGGATCATGGGCTAGGAGAGGCAAGACACAATTTCATCCTGTGGCGCAAACGGTACATAATTTTTCGAGATAACATGGACGTGTCCTCTCCGCGAAGAAGCCCGAGAAGAAACCCGTCTCCTCCCAAGAAGGCGTCGACTCCTACACCACCTCCTGCGCATATAAGCCCGACAAGAAGCCCGTCTCCTACACCATCTCCTACGCATATAAGCCCCGAAAGAAGCCCGTCTCCTCCCAAGAAGGCGCCGACTCCTACACCACCTCCCGCGCACATAAGCGCCACAAGAAGCCCGTCTCCTCCTAAGAAGGCGCCGACCAAGGGAAACAAGCCAGCTCGGCCAGTAGCTCCCAAGAAGACGGGGTCCTCCACCCAATCCAAGAAGTGGTGAACTTCCGGCGGCCGTATGATATGAACGATGAGGAGACCAAGAAGGTGGTAAAAGGAGAGGTAACTAAATTTCTTAAACCCAAGTCACCAGAGAAGAAGGTTCAACCTAGCACAGAAGAATTTTATAAAGGCTTAAAGACTATTACAAATTTGAAGGATAAAAAAGAAATGCCTCGCCAATCAAACTACGAGCGCACATTGAGTAAGGAATGCCCCAAGAAGAAGATGTCAGCTGAGGGGAAGGGTAAGGAGATGCAAAAATTCTTCGATGAAACTGGCCTTAACGCAAATCAAATATTAGGCACGGAAAAGATTGAGTTTGCCCAAGTAAAATGGTTATTTAAAGTGGGCGGGTCATTGGTCAGGCATGAGGAGCTGCTTGACTAACGACAAAGATGCGGCAATTTCATGAATGGTACTTGGACACGACCAAGCATGGTCTCTGAGATGTTATTTGTCAAGTTTAAGGAACAAGATTTTTTCGGTGAAGGTGAATTTGTTGTCGATGGGACTACATATATATATGATCTATACTGCATGAGGCGCCCTCGGCGTGAGCTTGATGGGTTGCTGGACTCTGTAAGTGTCTTAATTATTTGCAAAAAACTATCATGCACTTCCTTGTACTATACTAACTTGCAAGCCTAACTAATTTCTTATGTAGCATGGAGATACAAAGATGCCGAAGGGATCGTATTTTCGACATAGGCTTCATGGACCCAGTAGTTATCAACGAGACAACCGTTAGAGACCACCCAAGCGAAACAGAGACTAACGTATTCAATGCGCTAATGGGTCAAAGATATATCTAGCCTACTCATTTGAGTACGTGTTTTCGTACCACCTCATTCTACTCCTTTTTCATAACACGATGTTAGAATTAATTAGTTATCTACGTTGACACATCTATGTATAGTTTTCACTGGATTCTTCTTATGATCGAGCTAGATCGTAGCTCGATCACAATTATGGACTCGCAAAGGAGACCAGTTGAAAAGTATCAAAACTTTATCGACATGCTCAACCGGTATTAATTCTTGTTCCTTTCATTATCGTACTAGCTCTATTTCCTTCAATTTGAAACAAATTCTAATCATGTACTATTCGTAATCACATGTGTAGTGCATTCACACGGTTCCATGCTAAAAACGTGGGCGTATTCAAGGAGAAATTTGACATTACAATTGCCTCTCGTGTACGTATATCATAATGCTAGCTTTTTAGTTAGTTAACTTAATTTCCTTGCATCCATTTCACGCTTTCAACTTTTTCCACCGCAGATCTTGACTCACCACGGGTAACAATTTATCGGCTACTATGTATGCGAAGTTTATGCACACCCAAACCGAACCGCCGATCGCATGCTAAAAGGCAACAAGGGGGTGAGTAAATATAATTACTAGCTTTAATGATGTATAGGTACTCCTTATATCTGGTACAAATTCAAGTATTGATTAGTTAATGACTTAACGATAGGAGCCTCAACATTTGGCGGAACAAGGTTCGGAACTCTCGCCGGCACGAGTGAGAGCAATCCAAGAACAACTCATCGGCTTTATTTACGATGAGGTCGTAAATCCAAAAGGCGAGTTTCATGAACCAATGTTTAACAGGTGGGGCCCTTCGATAATGACCGGTGAATGTCGGGGTTGACATCTACAGCTAGCAAGAGCGATGCGCGTAAAAGATCCCGATGAATAGAAGGAAAAGAAATACTAAAGTTGTAATTAAAGTTGTGTACATATATATTGTAATACATTAGACGATGAGCGAAGAACAAATATGTGTACATATTTTAATACATTAGATGTAATTAAATTTGTTAATGAATGTTCAATGATTTAATTATCGTGCAAAGTGCATGATTGATTATCTGTGCTTTTAATTAGTTGTGATTTAACACACACACATATATATAATAGCTCTTGGAGAAATAGACATATATATATACAAAACATCGATGCGGTTGGAGAAACCAGCAGTATCGATGAGGGTTCATCGCACGGTTGGAGACACCAACCGCATCGATGAGGTCCTCATGGGTTCCCGACGCTGCGCCACGTGTGAATTGAACCGCATCGATACTCTATCAAGACGGGTGAGTGAACCGGGATCGATGCCCTTGAGCATCGGATCCCGGATGCTCTGCACGGTTCAAAAACCGGTACTAAAGGCAGTTTTGGACCGGGACTAAATGCCCTTTCCGTAGTAGTGCCAGGAGGGAGGCAAGGAGGACGTCCAAGTCAAGTTGGAGTCCCAATTCAACTCGGAGTCGGAGTCCCAATTCAACTCGGAGTCGACTACCTCGGCCACCAGGAGCAGTATTCACTAAAATCGTCTCCCAGGCCACAAACGGACTCCGATTTTAATGATCCACATATGTATCGAAAGCTAAGGAGATAATATTTCCAATGGAACTAGTTTTAGGTCAATTGGACTTCGGAGTCAACGGAAATATGCAAAACAATCTAGAACACTTTTTCAGTCTGAGTTCGAGTCCAGTTCGGCCTCAGCAACAGCACTGACTTTAAAGTGCCATAACTTTTGATTCCGGAGGGCTCTAGAGACCCATGAGTACACGTTTGAAAGATCTCAGAGTCTAGTTTCCAAAGGATCAAGCCTCACCTCAAAATTCCTTCAGATGCGTCCGAAACTACCAAAAACCAAACATTGCTTTTTCAGTCTGAGTCAAACTCTAGTCAAAGTAGGCTTGGTGTTTTCAATTTGAGTTGTATTAGATCTCCAATGCTATGGACGACCCCCTCCTGCTCCCCTAGTATAAATAACCACCCAAACCCTCATCTAGGACTTGGGTTTTGCTTAGATCAATTCTGTCTTTGAACAGTGTCGCCGTTCATTCGGTTTGTGAGACCCCAACTCGTGTGCTTAATATAATTCGCAATTTCAGATTGCTTCTTCTACGTTCTTACTTGTGTTCTTGATTCGCATGCAAGGATAAGCCTTCTTGGCGAGGTCGACCGTGTTTGTGCATGGTTGATAACCAACGGAGCCGTGGTGTAGCGATTGCTGGGTTCGGATCGGTTCTGATCGGAAGCCAGATCGTCAACGTCGAGTCTCCACCAATCGACTTACCTTTACCTGTCGGAAGATCAGGCCACCGTGCGCATCAGTTTGATAAGCCACTATCTCTACTATTGTTACTAATAACTAACATTCTTGTGTTATCTTAACCAAATATTTTATGTGTACCACATTTTGATTGTGACACTTTAAAAAATTGATCAATCCATTTGCAGAAAACTGATCATGAGGACATTGACCAAATAAGGACACAAATTGCTAATTTGTTAAAAGATATAATGGAAATCATCATGTAGGATATTATGAAGAATGGACAAGGGTAAGATATATGCTGAAATGTACAATCTCGAGAATAATTTTTGACAATTATTTTTCTTGCAAATTCTGTAGTATTTTGAAGGATAAAAATAGAGACAATCAACTATTTGCAAATCTAAATATGGACTCAACAGAGAGGACGAAGTTTGGAGCATAGTAGCCGAATACGGGGTCGAGGCTGCGTTCCAGGTACCCGGGTCGCCGTCCTAGATCGAGGGTCGAGGTCGACTAGGGTCGACGTCCCAACTCTCAACGGGTCACCGCACCATTATGGCTGGGATTCAAGACGGAAAGAGATGGAGACGAAGTGATGAAGAAGAAGACAGACAAGCTAAGCTTCAGAGATGCAGACGAAGAAGACGGCAGAAGGCTTACGGGGCTGGTGCCATGCGCCGCAGTGCTGGGCACGAGGGCGCCGCCGTGTCGGATGGTGATGGGGAATGGTGTCGCTGGCCAAAACAGAAAAAGGAAGAACAATCAGAGCAGGAGCGCCCGCGTGGGAGGAGTGGAGGACAGGAAGACGATAAGGCGATAAGCGCTGGAGTGGACTATGGGCTGGAGTATTGGACGGACCGACGGAGATCTAAAAAATTAGTATACATAGCAGTAGCGGGAGATTTCCCTCCATGTCCATGCCATCTAAAAAAAATCCCTCCATCGATCTAATTCCCGGGCCTGGAAAGAGGAGTGAGCCGGGGCAGAACTTAAAGCATGGGAGAAGGAAAAAGAAAGCAGCCAATCGGTCTTTTCTTTGGATCGGACTTCAAATGGATCTTTTAATCGATTTGGAATTTGTTTGAGTCACGTGGTTTACTGTTTATTCCAGATTCCAGAGTATTCTAGGCTGCAATGCTGCATGGTGGGCTGGGCCTCCCTTCTCTTTTCCCTTCTTTCCCTTTTCTTTTTCCTTTTTCTTCTATCTGCCTTGCTTCGCCATTTGCGACTTCTAGACTGGTATATGGTATCGACCCGGGATCATCGACCCATATGCATCTGGGTCACATACCAAATCCTTGGTTCTCGTCCCAAAGGGGTATACCCACTTCGTATCTTATTTTTTTCAAGTGTCTACCCACGTCCCACGACTCCGTACCTCGACCCCTTCGACCCGGGAACTTTGTGACCATGGTTTGGAGAGAGAAGGTCAAGTGTTCTTTTAGACAACTTATTTGAATATTAATATTACAAGTTTACAAGCACTAGTGTCCTCACATTATCTACTGGTATTCTGTGTTAACATTGTGTTAGGCTTCAGTTGTTGTTGACAACGAAAGAATCAGCAATATATGTACCAACAAATTTAGAGGCTCGGTACAGGATCACTTTCTTTGCAAACTCGTTTTACAAGAAAATGCCAAGGGCTCTACAGGACCACAGCATGATGTCCTTTAGGTAAGAATCCAACTCGCTCACTCACCCCCTCTTTTCATTCACTAACCAGTATTAGCAAGTTCTTTTTTCTTGGCACATAGTTGCACAATGGATTTGTCTGTAGAAAATTTCTATCTGATCTTACCTCTCTATAATAATTTTTTGCTCAAAACAATATTTGATTAATAGTTTTTCTGCTTTTACATCAGTGTTTTAACTCAGTACTTTAAAGAGGAGGTGCTCTTCTCAGCAGATGATCTTTATAAAAAGAATGAAGATGGGATATCCATATTGTTCTATCTACAAAAATATTTCCAGGTATTTCATACATGTGTTGATCTGACAATTGTACACATTAATTATCTTCTTCTGTCAGTAAATGATTTATCGTAACCTCTTCCATGCTAATAGATGAATTTTCTTGAGTGGATAAATTTTAAACCAAAGGATGAAAATCATACCTGGGAGGTGTTGCGGGGGAGGTTGGATGGAGGCAACGCCGAGGGTGGATGCGAGTGGAGGCACGGGGGGAGGTCGGTCGTGGGAGATGCCGAGGAGTAGGTAGTCGGATGAAGGCATGACGGAGGTGGGGCGAACAGCGGCTAGGGTTTAATTAGGAGGTGGGGCAGACAGTGGCTAGGGTTTAGGAGGTGGAGCGGACAGAGGCACAAAAGGAGGTGGGGCAGATGGAGGCTAGGGCAGAGGTGGGGCAGACGAAGGCGCGGGCGGAGGCAGCCATGGGGATGTGAGGGTGGAGAAATGGGTGCGGGCGTGTGAGGATGAGGTTGTGGGTCGGTTATGTCCCAAGACTGGTCACAGACGGTTCAAGCCCAAAACCGTCTGTGATGAGTCTTGTGTTTTTTTCCTCAAGTTAACATTTACTACAAGATACGTGCTTCAATGCTTTTTTTGACAGTTGCACAAATATCAAAGCATGAATAATGGGTAGATAATGATTACTTATTCTTTCGCTTGCTTCAAGATTTGTGCAACTTGTATTGAAAAAAAAACATCCTAATTCCATTTCCTTCTATTCATTTGTTATGTTTATGAACACTTAGTACATATCTTACTGCATTGTCTCCTGGTTTGGTCATCACTATGTACTTTGAATTGCACAACAACTTTTAGTAGGGCCTAGAATTTTCATCTACTAATTTATGATTTTATAGTGCATTGCAATATAAGCTCAGTTACCAATTATAAGTTGGAGTTGACTTAATTTTGAGATCATTTTGCTATCTTTCTTACAGTTTAGGATTTAGGATATGTATAGCTATAATAATGTAACCTTGCTAGAATCAGTACACTTAAATGTATCTTTACTTACAAAGATTACATGCCACAATACAACATCAACAAGAAATTGTCCTTGATGTAAGGTATATATTGACCATACATATTCATAGCTAGCTTGTTGACATTAAAATATGGGTATACTTAAAATAAATATGACGACCTCTTCATATCTCCACATGCTTATTTTTTTGTATAAAAATTATCCCTTCACGATGATCGATGCGTGTGTAGCTAGCTTCCTCATGTTGTTCTCCTTGGACCGTGATGCCATTTTCAATAGGAGGTAACTCATCAAACTGATTGTATTTTTCCTCATCTACTACATTCTCAACTCCGACGTTCCTCCTTTTTCCCTGAAGAACCACGTGGTAATTCTTGTTGGCAGGTGGGTTAAATAGAAGACTTGAATAACATGGTTAGCGAGAACAAATGGTTTGTCTTGGTATCCGACATGTCCGAGGTCCACAGTGTTGCTGTACTTTTCAACCTTCACGTGTTGCAGGTGAACCTAATTGCACCAAAATAAGGGGATCTTGAATAGTATGTAGTCGAGCTCCCAAATTTCCTCAATAAACCCTAGTAGGAGCTCTTCGTCAACTCAGTGGTATTGAGTGCATCTTTCTGAACACCACTGTTTTGGTTTATGCTATTCATGTCAAGATATCTTGTGTAAAATATGTACCTATTTAAGTCGTATCCTTTTCATGTTACAACTATGAATGTTGGCCCCTTTGCCAACCATGTCAACGTATCACCTAACGAGCTTCCAGTGATGGGTTGTCGCTCCTTCAACTATCTGTTGCATTGATGGTTATGCTATCTAATAATCTAGGACTTCTACCACGATGGATTCTCCTGTCATAGACAATTTTTGTGCTCATCGATATACGGGGACACTATAGCTATGTGTTGCAAAACCGTGAAATGGGCTTTAGCATATGCAATTGGATCAGGCATAATTACTTTCCTTCTGATGGTCCCAATACTTTGGAGCCTCCCTTATGGCGGGATTGAAGCATACCAATCAGTTTGACCTGAGCCATATAATCCATGCAGTATTCGATGATCTCTTTGTTGTGTAACATTCCAATTTTTGAATTCATTGTGCTCGAATTTCAAAATCCGAACCCGTGGAAATTTTCTAGAATTAATTCCAGCTTAAACTGAATTTTCCAAAGCAAAAAGGATTTAATTGGATTAATCTACATTTCAAATTAATTATTTCTTATTTTTATTGGGTTCCTTGTGCTTCATTTGATTTTTTTGTATTTTTGGGGATTTTTCTGAATTTATTTGCTATTTATTTGAATTATTTGAAGTTTATTCGAATTTCTGATAATTTATTTATTTCGGAAATGTATTTAAACCCTTAAATCCTTCCCGGGCCGAATTTCCTGTTCAATCCTGTCGACGATCGGGATCGCCAACCGCAAGAAGTGAGGTAGGGGTCAGTGTATTATGGGACCCGAGCCGTGTTTCACTCGAACGGAGGAAGAAAACAGTCGTGATGATGTTCGGAGCAAGACGATAACGAGCACGAGACAAGAGTTTATACTGGTTCGAGCCCCTGTGAAGGTAATAGCTCTACTCCAGTCGCCTTGCGGCGGTGATTCTTGTTATATCGATGTACAGGGAGGTGTTTACAACTCAAGACAGTAATGGTGATTCCTAGCTCGAGCTGCTGTGTGTACTGGGTTGTCCTCCCCTTTTTCGGAGCTTGCGCGTCCTTGGTCTTTATACTCCTTCTTGCGGGCAACGGCCGGGAGACATCCCCAGGAAGGGGCCTTCATGCACATTGAGGGCTGGCGGTAACTGCCCCGGACTTGCCGCGCACTCCTGAATTATCCCCACGACCCGCTCTCTGGTAACTTCCGGTCAAATGCTAGATCCGAAATCCCAGGGCGGACCAAAGCTTCGAACGAGATCCCGCCCGAGCTCGAGGTCGAATGGGATCAAGCTCGGGATCACAGCACTCTAGGTCGAGCGCCTCAATATGCACCCAGGTCGTGGTCGGGGCCTTCCGAGCTTGGGGGATCCGTTGACCGCGCACCGGCCGGTCAAGGAGCACCCAGCCCTCGTCAAATCCACTTCGGCCTGCTCCTGTTCACTTTCCCGTCCAGCCCACTTCAACTCGCCCAGCCCAACACAACCGAAACCCTAGCCCCTCCGATCGCGCCCGTCAGATTTTGATCTAACGGCCGAAACGCACCTGTCGTTTGTTATCTCAGCCGTAACCCTAGCGCGTAGGCCGTTGATTTCCAATCCGACGGTCCCCGTGCATCCACGTCGCCAGCCCAAGCGCCGCCGCCATGCGAACCCTAGCCGCCCGACCAACCTCGCTTTTCCGTGCCGTTTCCCGCACCCCTAGGCTATATAAGCTACTGTAGCCGCCGTCTCTAGGGTTGCCACTTCGCGCCGCACCCGTTGGCATTACCCATTTCACCGGAGGCGCTGCCGTTACGCCGCTAGCCCTCGCCGGAGTTCGCATCATCTTCCGAGTCTCTCCGCCGCCATTATCTCCCTCTCCGGTGAGTCTCCGGTGACACCGGTTGTACCGTTGCATTCCCCGTGTCATAATCTACCTGTTTTACTTTGTCTCATGGCTAATCTGGTCCAATTTCGCCATTTCCAAGTCATCTTCTCCAGTCCTAGTGGGTTGCGCCGCCGCCTCGCCGTCGCGTGTTTCTCCGTCAACCTCCGCCGTCGATCTTCACAGCATCGGCTGGATCCTTGCCACGTATACCGGTGAGTTTTTTCCCCACATGGTGTCTCGTCACTGCCATGATGTCGTCCGCGTGTTGCCCCATGTACGCCACGTGTGCGCCACGTCATCACCAGCCGCCCGCGTAGCCGCCCGTGTATGCCAGATCTTCGCCACATAGGCCCTAACTTCCCCACATGGCGTCCTCGTCAGCATCGCCAAGTCGCGGTGTCCGCGCCATGTCAACACCGCGCTGCCGTGTCAGCCGCGTGGTGCCACATGCTAGCCACGTGTGCGCCACCTCATCGCCGTAGATCTGCGTGTCCGCCACGTCGCGCCACGTTGCGCCACATCACCCCGTGTCATCCTCAGTACTTCGAGTCCACATGAACCGAGTCTATGACTCGTGGGCCCCATATGTCAGTGCACTTATTTCTTTTATTTTCTATATTCCCGAAAATCCGAATTACCAGCCAATCGTATGCCGACACGTGTCACCCTTTAGCAATTTTTCTAATTTTCTTTCCCGAGAAACTTCGGAAGGCTCGTTCTCCTTCGTTCGAACTCCGATTCGAACGATTAAAATTTATAAATTCATATAAAATCAAGATCTATCTGTTGGTGTATTTATTTTGAATTTTTGGATTTTATTTATTTTTGGATTATTTATTTTTGTCTCATTTTGCGTGTTTCGCGTGTAGACGACGCAGCGGTTGAGCGAGCAGAGCATCCGACAGAGGTAGCAGCAGCGGGAGAGGTTGAAGGCAAGTCTCCCTTGACCATATTGAACCCAAGTTTATGAAATGCTATTTTGTTTTAATTATTGCATGCTTATTATTTGCGTACTGTACTTTAATGTCATTTTAAATGCTTAAATAAATGCCAAATTGTTATAACCACATTGATATTCATTTTGACAACCATTGACACCCTAGGAAAATTAAGTACTGTTAATAATAATCATTTTGTATTATGGGACGGTAGAAAATGCTTAGCCATGCTTAATCACGTCGGTACCTTACCATTATGGAAATGCTTTCATATTTGATTCAAATGGAATTGTGAAAATACGGCAATTGGTGTTGCCGGTATTAATTTGAAAAGTAAAAATAAAAAATGGTTTAGACCGCGGCGGATTGGTTGTATGGCGGGTGCGGGATGCACAAAATTCTGGAATGTGATTGTCCGCCCCAATCAATTAAGGACCGGTCGTGTGTTACCATGGGCCATGCTATACAGTACAACCACATGTCTATAATGGGTACGACCTGGCTAAGTAATTTGCATGTATCGTTATTTGACTTCGCCATTTGGATGTGCGGTTTGCCGGGAGGGTACTTGCAAGGCGCAAGAGGGCTTCTTCTTTGATCGGGTAGCCCTAACAATGTGAAACCTTAGCGGCGAGTCGGTAGCGGTATTATGCATTGAAAGGCCTTGTCATGATCTTCGCCGCACACCAAAGGAAGTGTGTCAATAGCTTGGCGAAAGAGGTTGATCATGTCGTGTGGGTAAAGTGTACCAACTCTGCAGAGTCAAAACTACTTGAGTAGCCGTGCCCACGGACAAGGGCAAGCGTGGAACGCTTTCACATAGTAGATTTTCTGGTTTTTGGTTTTAAATGGAAAAATGATGATTTGGAGTAAAATGAAAATGTGGTTGGGAATCCGCGAGCGGCTAGAGCTCCCGGATTTTAGTTTGGCGGTTGGAGCCAACCAGGTAGTTGGAACCTGGAAAATTGTTATACTACAAATTTAATTAATTATGCTATTTACATTTTGTGAAATACTGCTTTATGAAATTATTACTTGTATTTAAATTTCAATTTCACTTTATGCAAATGAACCCTATATGCTTCCTTTGTTCAAGCCTTGCATTTAGTTATTTGCATTAAGTTTCCAAGACTTGCTGAGTATGTTACATACTCACCCTCGCTTTTCATTGCGGGGCTGCTTATTCCATAAAGCAGATGAAGAGATCAGAGCATGCAATCCTCCGTTCGACATCTATGGTGAAGACTTTGAGGAGGAGGACTACCCGGACTACTAGGGAGCGTACCCCAGTCGGTTGCCTGTGGGCATACTGATTGGCTCTTTTTGTTGCTACATTTTCCGCTGCTACTTTCTCACTTAAGCCGTAAGGCTCGATACTTGTAATAATGTGATGATGTTTACACTCTTTTGCTTTATTACTGTTACTTACTTATGATATGTCTGTGTTATCATCACTGTATGACTGTGTGTGCTAGCTGTTCCTAGACTAGCACGGTTGAAACACAGAGGGGTCGGATTTTGGTAAATCCGGGTCCCCACAGAGGCATAACCTTTGACAATGCTACCCTCCGGTTGAGATCGATTTTGTATGTAGAACTTGAGAATTCCCTTGTACCTCTCGAATGGGTACATACTACATAGGAACATGGGCCCGCACATCTTTATCTCTTTCACAAGGTGAACAATGAGATGGGCCAAGATATCAAAAAATAACGAAGAAAAATACATCTCAAGATTATATAGAGTCATCACAACCTCGGCCTACAGAGCATCTAGTCCTTCAAGATCGAATACCTTCTAAGCAATTATGTTAAAGAAATTACACAATCATGTGATTCTCTCCCAAATCTTGCGCAGTAAAATACTTTTAATTGCGACAGAGAGCATATGTGTCATAAGCACATGGCAATTATGAGACTTCATGCTAGTTAAGTTCAAATCTTGCATCGAAACAAGTCTCTTCATGTTAGAGGAGTAACTGGACGGAACTTTCACACTATACAAGCACTGGTACAGTTCATTTCTATCAAATTTGGACAAAGTGCAACAAGCAGGTTCGCAGTACATTCAGCCCCTGTCGGTCTCTTTTGGTGCTAACTCAGGTCTGATGCCCATATCGACTAAGTCAAGTCGTGTATTGATATTGTCCTTTGTACCCTTAATGTTCAGTAAGAGACCAATTAAGCTATCACAGACATTATTCTCTACATGCATGATGTTGATGCAATACTGAACTTCTAGGCATTCCCAATAAGGTAGGTCCCAAAATATTGATCTCTTCTTCCATATGCTCTTCTTACGAGTCATTGATTTACATCCATTTCCAAGCACATATCCAAGTTCTTAACCATATCATGAGCATCTGTTCCATTTAAAGGTTTTGGAGCTGAACCGTCTTTGTTCATAATGTCGAATTGTTTCTTTATTTTGTAGTATGGGTGATTCCTCCAAAGGAACCTACGGTGACACGTGTACATGGTTTTGCACAAGTGATTCAGCCACACACTCTCGGTATCATCTAAGAAGTGAGTACAGGCTTTGGCTCCTTTTTTACTTTGGCCTGACAAGTTAGTAAGGGCATGATAACCATTTATGGTATAAAACAACAGGCAGTACAAAGTGAAGTACTCTCATTTGTGAGCATCCCATACTTGTAACCTAGGAGCCCATAGTGTTTTCAGATCTTCCACCATGGTGTTAGGTACACATCAATATCATTCCTAGGTGCTTCAGGCCTTGGATATATATAGACAGTAAAATGTACTTTCTCTTTATAGACAACCTAGGAGTTGTAGATATAGAGATTCACGTGTCAAGTACTATGACGGCTGTTCATGTTACCAAAAGGATTCATTCTGTCTGTACTCAACCCAAACATTCTATTCCTCGGATCTATAGTGAATTATTGAAACCTCATGTTGATGTTTCTCCACTGAGTGGAATTAGTAAGTGTCAAAGGTTAGATCTCAACAATAAACTTGTGATTACGGGTACCTTCGGTTTAGCAAAGTTAAGCATGAAGACAGTGGCACATGATGTATACAGGTTTAGGCCCCCAGATGGAGTAATACCCTACGTCCTGTGTGGATGATGTATGAACTTGGTGCACCGAGTACAGAGCAAGGTGTCTAGCCCTAGTCACAATGAAGATTAGGTCTAGGCAATGGCTAAACTATGGTGGGAGGTTGACGGAGCGGAGTTCGTCGGCTCCTAGATCCTATACGTCTTCTAAAAGCTCTCTGCCAAGGTCTTCTTTCTCGAAAGCTCTCTCTAAAGGTCTCCCTCCTTGAAGATGCATACCCCCGGCCTTATATAGTCGGGGTAGCCCTACCTTAGGGTGAGTTGTAGCCGGTTTGGGATATTAGATCATAGCCAATGAGGAATTCATCGTCGCATGATCTTCGTAGCATATCCAAACTTCCCTGGATATCAGACGTATTCGAGTTGGTTTCCTCGTAATGGGAAAGCGATCGAGTCCTTCCCAATGTAGAATTATCTTCTACGCGGATACCTATTCCCATAGAGTTGGGCTCGTGATATCCAGAGCTTCTATATGTCATTAGAACATATCCTTCATGTATCCTTCACGTACACATACCCTATATTTAGATATTCGACAGTAGACCTTGAACTCTGCCCAGCGGAGGGTTCGCTCAAGCGTTTGGTCGATTACTACCAATCCCTGGCTTGGTGGAGTAATGCTTCGCTGACTTGTGGTCGAACGATTCGAGTAGATTGAGAATCACTAATTATCGAGTAGGGATGTGTCGGGTCGAGCACCCTGCCATCAGCCCGTCTCAAGTCCTTAGGATAACCACAAGTTACTTGATGTTGTCTTATCGACTCGACTCTGACCAGAGTTAGAAAAAATCAAGAAAATCTAAACATTAGGCACTTGAGCATTTATTTCTCTCATTTGTAATGCCAAGATAGATGTAGTGCCGTCATTCCGCTTTTTTCGCCAATCAAGGCACCGTGCCGCCAGGAGTGAATCATTCGCCTAAAATGGTTTTTGGCTTATAAATTTCTGGATCCGGAACTATAACCATTCCCCTCCTTTTTGCCTCTAATCTTATTCTCAAAGCCTCCATCGTGCTCCTTAAACCCTAGCGCCACCACCTTCGAAGAATTCGTCCCATGTCTTTCTCAATGATGTCCAGCCCTTCAACCAATGCTGGAGTTGTCCCGCTGCCAGAGAAGAAACCTGAGACAGAGAAGCGTCTTGCTGAATTGATGAAGAATGGCTTCATTCCTCCTTGGGAGTTCTTCCATTGGAGACCGTCTCAAGGTGAGTTGTATCCCACCCCCAAAATGAGAATGAGACCATTGTGTTTGAGGCATTCTTCCACTGCAGACTCAACTTTCCCCTTTCTCTGTTCTTGCTTTTGGTTCTTGACTTCTACAAAATCCAGATTTTCCACCTGAGCCCCAATTCAATTATGATGCTCAGCATGTTTGTCCATCTTTGTGAGACTTATCTGGGCATCAAGCCCAACCTCAATCTATTTCGCTAATTTTGCAGCGGTGTGTCGAATGCAAATATTCCTATCCCTATTACCTCTTCTTGGCAATTGGACTAGAAGAAACGGTGATTTACATCACCTCTCCAAACACCGTGAACTTTTCTTTAGCTTATTGACCACTCTTCCTCAATCCGATTGACCTCTGGACAAAAGTCCCTCCTTCAATCGCCTATAACGCTTATTATGTCTAGAAGATTGAGGAGCTAAGGAAGATTGGATTGACTGGGTGGAATGTCGCTAGAGATTTCATCATGCACTGATTGAGTCCATTGAAGTGGTAGGATCACTTGGCCTGGGACTACTCCGGAGTCGATGATGGCACCAGGGACAATCTTGGAAGTAAGCACTTGTTACATACTTGTCCTCGCTTTAGTCGATGAATGATGAACTGACTCATTATTTGCCAGATTTATCGGACTCAGATATCTCCTCCAGGCTGAGTAAGATGTTCTAGGGCTTATAACTAGGCACTTGCAGTATCAAGGTGTACTCACTCGCCAATCCTTGGCCGAAGGTGAGTACTGCATCGTGGTTTGTAATGCATCATTCATGCATTTGCTTTCCACTTTAACCTAGTATCTCCTTAGGAAGCCAAGTTCAATGTGGAAGGTGGACCGATAGTGGGAGCCATTGGCCTAGAGAACGATGAGCCAACCTGCAATGACGGTCAAGCATCGGGCGTTGTCTCCACCGATGCCGTTTCTCCCCCAAATGATCTAGCGCCTACCATCGACTCGAATGAGGGTGAGGCGGCTTCGAAGCAAGTGATGGTCGAGTCCCCTGGAGCGAGGAGATCTGTGTCTCCAATGCCCCGTTGGCCAGCCAAACGGCCTCATACCTCATCACTAAGACCATCCAACCAGGTGATCTTTAATCACTCGCTTGGTTGTTACGAAGTTTCTTTTGACGTAATCCAACAAATACTAGACGACCAGCGGGCCGCCTGGGGGGCCGATGTGCTGAAGTCGGTGACACCCAAAAGCAGATGTCTCCTCAGTAGGCTCTCCATCGACCAAGGTGGTCGAATAGGTAACACCACTATCGAGTAGTTCTTGTCAAATTCATCTTCGATAGACTTTTGTTCATAGTAACCACTAGTTCGTAGGTTCCATTGTTGACCGCTGATCTGCCGGTGCCATCTCTTTTGCTGGCTACACAGATCGACAAGCTAGCTTGCGGGACCAGACCAGTCTTGGTGAAAACTACTATGCAGAGGAAGAATGTGCAGGCGAAGTTTTGACAGGCGAAGTAAGTTATCTCTTCTTCCCCTTGATGATTCTTTCTTCTTTCAAGATGCAAAAAGAGAATCTCCTACAGGAATGGTACGTCTAGCGGCATTGTTGATGACATTGTCGTAGCTACCTTGCCGTCTCTTGGCACAGCCGCTACCGTCGTAGCTCCCTCTCCGGCGGCTCCTGCTACAACAACAGTTCCACCTTCTCCAACTTCTCAATCACCTCCAAAATACTAGTCTGTCCTAAAGCCCTAGATTTGGGTATGCGACTATGACCAATCTTTTTCTGATGTTCCGCTTCATCCTCTGCTTCACTTTTTGACACCTCTTGGCTTCTTTTCATAGTGCACTACGGATACCTTGCTTGAAGCTGAAGCTTTCTACGAGTAAGCCCATTAACAATCAGAGTGGCTCATGGCATCCAATCAACAAGTGCTCAAAATGAAAAATGCTGAACTAGGGGCACTCAGGGCCAAGCTGAAAACTGCCAAAGCTGAAGACGAGAAGCAGAAGGGTGAGGCGAAGAAGATGAAGGCAAAGGTAGAGAAGCTAAAGGCTGAGAAAGTTGTTGCTGACGCTACATGGCTCAAGGCCAAGATCAGAGAGACAAGGCGAAGGCGAGCAGGAAGGTGATCGAGGTCGAAAAGGCTACAATATATGCGACACTTGCCACTCTGCAGTAGGAAACCCTCGATCACATGACTTCATCTGCCCGTGTTCTGACTTCCCACATGCTCGGCCTGGTGAAAAGCTACCATCCTGTTCTGGACTTCTCGATATCGGATGAAGGATTTGCATGCGAGGCAAGCGAGGCTGCCAACTACATCGAGTCCTTCAAAGACCATGCTGAGAGGTTCGTAACCTAGTTGGAGTTGTCTCTCACCGACGATGATGACAACACCAGCTAAAATTCTAAGGCCTGAACACGCTGATGTAATGTTTCTACTACGGTCTTAAATGATAATGCCATTAATCTGCTTGTCTATAATTCTTTGCCTACTGTTTCCTTGTCGATGAAATATAGTGGCACAAGTAGATGCAAATCTGGTTTAGCACTCATAGACTCTCAGTAAGTAGCATCGTTGCCAAGCGTATGCCCGATTGTATCTACACACAAGGCTAGAAAAATTCTCATTAAATAGCTTAGCTCCCGAGCGAATACTCGTAGAGGCTGTATATAAGATGAATGCTATATAAGTTAAACTACATAATTTTTGCAAGTCTTCATCGACCACACAGCTTAGACTTTGTAGCAAACATGAACATGTTGAGCAGTGCATGTACAATCGACTAGAGGCCCCATCTCCCGCCGTCCGCTGAGCGTTAGATGTCTAACAATCTAGTGCTCGTGTGCACACATGATAGAATTGCTTATCATCGGGTTTAGGCATGGCCACCCTTTGGTTTTGTTCGCTGACAGGCTAAGTATACGATTGACTAAATGCATGCAAAAAATCACATGTAAAAGAAATAAAGAGATTGTGCCTATAGCGCCCCGCTCAATAGCAGTATCGACTAGGAAATAGAACAAGGTATAGAGTTACCTGTAATCCTCGACTCCTTATTCGATGATATCATCGAGTAGGGAGTAGAGTGACATAAGCACAACATCGTGATGTAGATCCCAACTCCTTACTCGATAGCTGATTGACCAGAAAGTGAAGCATCAGCATTGCAGATACCTGTTGCGACTCCCAACCCCTTATTCAATAGATGTATCGACCCAAGAGTGGAGCCAGGTAAAGAGAAGATCAAGCAATGTAGCTCCCAACCTTCTGCTCGATGAGTGCATCGAGTAGATGATAGAGCATATGCGTCGAAAATACATGATGTAGCCCCTAACTCTCTACTCGATGACCATATTGAGAAGAGAGAAGAGCGTGAGTATCAAGAACAGTAGCCCTCAGCCATACACTCAGGCACATGAGCCCCCGAGCATATTGGTAAGGCCCAACATTTTTTTAAAAAATCTGAACAGACGAAGTAGTGAGCAACATAACTCCATTTTGATGGTTAGGTACTGTTTTAGCCATTGCACCCCTTCGGCTTCCGTGTAGCGTGTTATCCAGTAAACGTCATAACTTAACGGCTCTTGGGGTTTCATATTTATGTGGAAGTGCAACAGACGCCTTCTGGATTGGGACCGACGTGAATCTTGATGGAGCGGTTGCTATAGTGCGACCCGTTTCCAGAGCTAAATAGAAGGGACTTGTAGTCGTCTACCACAATCCGCTTTCTTTCTTACCTTCTGTTCGCAGCGCTTTAGTTCTTCAACCGCATCCATAGCCTCTACTCCACCATCTTCCCTATATGTGGAGATCCTCGGAGAGTCCCCTCCCCTTATGCCGTTGGCCATGGTCTCTCTGAGGCGGATCATCATCCCCTCCGATGATGAGGAGGAGATTGACTGGGAGGCTATTGAGAGGGAGGTCTAGCCAGAGGAGGAAGATGAGGTCACCAACAACTGAACATCACCATTGAAGAAGATGACACCACCTCCGCTACCCTCGAGAGAGCAGATGCCGCCGCCACTACCAAAGGAGAAGAAGGTGAAGCTCAAAATAGCTTCATCGACCCAGTGCCTACTCGCGCTCCACGCTCTATCGGCATTCCGTGGCCTTTGACGACGGAGTGGTCGCCTTCTCCACCGACAAGCAGCAAGGTCTCTGTGTCCTCTTCTGGTTCATACAAAGGGCGAAGGCCCATCCCCAGGACCATCCTCTTCCAGTCCCTGTAGATGCAGGGGAGGCAGCGCGATGCCTCTGAGGGCAAGTAGTAGTACGATACCTGCCTCAAATGTAATAGAATAATTTTTGTTAGTTAATTTTAATGAACTCGTACTTACCTGAATTTTGGTTGAGATGCACTAGTTCTGTTGTTTGTGCATAAAATTTTTTAATTGGTTGATATTCCATGAGTTGCCAAACACAGCTCTTGCTGTCGTTGATAGCCATGGTGATCCGAGTCGAGTCACCTCAGCCACTACGTAGGGAGCTTCCCATTTAGGTGATAGCTTGTTACTATTGCCTTGCTTCTGCACCTTCTGTAGTACTAAATCCCAAGTGATGAGTGCTCTTGCTTGGATTTTCTGGCTATGGTATCGATGCAAGGCTTGTTGATACTTGGCTGCTCGAATGGATGCCCAATCCCTGTACTCTTTGAGTATATTTACATGTCTATTCGCACCTACTTCTATTCCTCTTCCAAGTAGTTGTTGACACAAGGTGACCTGAATGTTAACTTGGTCAGAAGCACTGCTTCTACTCTGTAGACCAAGA
Source organism: Guadua angustifolia (assembly GCA_036346375.1). NCBI lineage: Eukaryota > Viridiplantae > Streptophyta > Magnoliopsida > Poales > Poaceae > Guadua > Guadua angustifolia. Next base: position 44,706,598 of record CM070512.1, read on the forward strand.
AAAATGATGTTTCACTATTGGCTTGACAAGTCGACGTACGAACAACCCACAACATCGAGGGGAGCTCTTTCGCCCACTGAGTCGAGTAAGCCTTAAGCCTATCAAACACGTGGGTCTTGATACCCTACACGATTATGTCGTTGGCACGTTTGACCTGACTGTTACTCTAAGGGTGAGCTACAGAAGCTAAGCAGAGCTTGATACCCAATTCTTCACAAAAGACTATGATATCATTGCTTTTGAACTGACTACCATTGTCTGTTATTACTCAATAGGGGATGCCGAATCGAGTAACGATGCTCCTCATGAACTTCTTAGCCGCTTCTAAGGTGATGTTCCTAACGGGTTCGGTTTCGATCCACTTGGTGAACGTGTCGATAGCCATGAACAAGAACTTGTAACCTCCTTCGGCTCTTGGGAATGGTCCGAAGATATCCAAACCCTAGACGGAGAAAGGCCAAGACAGACAAATAGTTTGCAACGCTTGGACTGGTTGAGTGATTTGCTTGTCGCCAGCTCACAAGCATCCTAGAGGGCAGTCGGCCAATATAACCCTTGCTAGAAAACCTTTCCGACTAAGGTGCGATAGGACGCATGGTTGCCGCAAATGCCTCTATGGACATCGAGCAATATCTTATTACCTTCTTTCTGAGTGATGCACTTTATTAAGATTCTGTTACTCCCCTTTTGGTAGAGCTTGCCGTCCACCAACGCGTGTAGCTTGGGCTTACGTGCAATTTTCTCGGCTGAGCATCATCGTCAGGGATCTCTCGACCTTTGAGATAGGTTTGGAATAGAGTCATCCAAGTTGGCTCATGTTTGAGTAGTGCAGCTTTCATGTCTACGGGTTCTGCATCACTGACTCGACTAGGCTGCTAGTCATGTTGGGTAGCATCTGTCTCTAGTACAGGGGAGACATATGGTTTGAGGAGTTTCTTGACGAAGACTCCTGCGGACACGAGTGAATGAGACGAAGTGAGCCTGGCAAATTTGTCGGCTGTAGAATTGTCACATCACTAATATGCCTTACCTCGAGCCCTTCGAACTTGTGCTCTAGTTTGCGAACCTCGTTCAGATATGCCGCCATGTTGTCATCTGAGTATCGGTACTCCTTCTGCATTTGGTTTATGACTAGTTGTGAGTCCCCTTTCACGAGTAGTCGTGTAATCCCAGCGATGCAACTATGCGAGCTGGTTAACCAACCCCTCATATTCTGCAACATTGTTTGAAGCTTGAAAGTCAAGTTAGATAACATATTTAAGCTCCTCATCTATCGGGAATTTGAGCATGATGCTAGACCCCGAGCCCTGAAGCGTGAGTGACCCATCGAAGAACATAGTATAGTGGTCATTGACTGTATTGTGCTCTTTTTCCTCGACGTTTGTCCATTCTGTAATGAAATCCACCAAAACTCCTGATTGATGCTGTTCACAGCGCGAAAATCGACCTCAAACTCACTGAATTCGACCGCCCACTGTGCAATTCGCCCTATCACTTCTCTATTGCGTATTACCTCCTTGAGCGGATACGTCATCATGACCGTAATCTTGTGCTTGATAATCAGATGCAAAGCCGATGTTGGAGCCAATTGCACGTTGCTAAATTTCTAACAAGTTTGGCACCCCTTGCATTTGAAACAATCTTTTAGCATTGGGCCAAAAATACCCAGTATGCCTTAGCAGCCATTTCATCTTATGAGCTGATTGATGGGATCTACAAATACCTTCATGCACTTCCCCATAGCTACTTTAGGTTCTTCGACTTCAAGACATCTTAGCAACAAGCTCTCCAAAGTTCGATACTATAGCACATTATTGAGGACAACATACTTAAAAGCTTGTCGCTTAATTCTCCGATTAGTAGGTTTTGAGGGATCAGACAAATATTCCATTATCTTTGTCCTCCAATCAGTGGTGGTAACACACATGATCATCTTTTCAATCGACTCACATTCATCTAATCGGTCAAAAACTTTATAGCCCGATACTTATTGAACTAGTAAGTTAGCCTTGTCATTTAACTCTCGAGGAATATGACTAATGGAGAAAGAAGTGAATGAACTGATCACAGCGAGACACAGCACTAAATACTTGATCAAGATTTAATCGTAGCAGTTATACTCTCCCTTAATCTACTGGACCACCAACAATGAATCGCCATAGGTTTCAACAGAATCTACCATGATGTTATCGAGTAGCAGTAGGCCTTTAAGCAATGCTTCATGCTTAGCTTGAGTATTGGAACATTTGCAATTCAACCTAAATGTGAACTCAAAACTATACCCTTTTAGGGAAACAAGTACGACTATGATACCATCACCCTCTCAACATACCGATCCATCGAAATACAGTTACCAGGGGTGACAGATATTAGATCGACATTCAAATTAGTTTCATATCCTGATATGAAATCGGCAATTATTTGACCCTAAACCACTTTAGCTGACTCATATGTTAGGTTGAACTCGATGAGCGTATAGGCCCATTTACCAAGTCGATCTCACAAGATTGGAGCTAACAACATATATTTTATAACATCAGTTTTACAAATAACCTTACAAACCTACACTAAAATATAATGCCTTAACTTTGTGCAAGCAAAATATAATGACAAGTAGAGTTTTTCTATAAAAGGGTACCTGGTTTCATCATCAATTAATCATCAGCATAAGTAGAAAATAACCTACTCTTTTTCATCAATCTCTTGTGCCAAAATAGCTCTAATAGTATCCTCCTCAGTCAATATATATAACTTGGATAGTATACCTTTTTAAGGTACGACTAAAACGGGAGGATTAGTCAAATACTTCTTAATGTTCTTAAAGGCTTTTTATTGATCGGCTTCCCATATGAACTCTTGATTATCTTTTAACATTAACAATGGGGTAAACGAACTAATATGGCCAGATAGGTTTGAAATAAATCATCGTAAATAGTTAATCTTACCGATCAATTTTTGTAAATCCTTCTTGCACATTGGTGGCTTAGTTTTGGCTATGGCTTTGACTCTTTCTTGATTAACCTCAATCCCTCTTTCATGAACCATTAAGCCCAAAAACTTTTCAGCCCACAAACCAAAAACACACTTGTATGAATTCATCTTTAGGCCATGTGCTCTTGTATTCTTGAACACTGTTTCCAAATTAGCTTGATGCTGCAAGTCTTCTTTAGATTTAACGACAACATCATCGATGTAGATCTCCACAATATGGCTGATCAAATCGTGAAAAATCAAGTTCATAGCATGCTATATGTTCCATCAGTGTTCTTTAAGCCGAACATCATTAATGCCCACTCAAACAAAGCTAGGGCACCAGGGCACCTAAAAGTCTATATTTGGTATATTGACTTTTGCTATGAATATTTGATTATATCCGGCTTTACCATCAAGAAAACTAATGATCTTATTCCCTAATGTAACATCAATAAGCATATCGGCTATTGGCATCGGGTACTCATCTTTTCATGTGGCTCTATTTAGGGGGTGTTTGGGACAGCTCCAGCTCCACCAAAATCTGTGGAGTTGGTGGAGTAGGGTATTTCTAGCTCCAGAAATTTATGGAGCTGGAGCTGTGGGTACATTAAGAGTGTTTAGGTAGATCATCTAGTTTACATTTTAGACTAAAAATATAAACTTAATTCACTTTATTTTAGCCTATAAGTTTCAGATCTGAGCTGGAGCTGGGAGCTGGAGCTCTCCCAAACAGGGCCTTAAATCCCTAAAATCAATGCACACCCTAATTTTGCCATTTTTCTTCATGATAGGAATGATATTAGAAAATTCAGCATATCATCAAGAACTGCTAAACTTGGCCTCTAACAATCGCATAGATTCTTCTTTAATAATGTTATAGAAAGCTAGATTAGATCATCTAGGAGGCTATTTAAATGGCTGATAACCTGGTTTTATAGATAGCCAATGTTCAACAAGTTATCAGTTTAAACCAGGCATCTCATGATATTCCCAAGTAAAAAAATCGTTATGATTTATTAAAATCTCAACCAACTTTTTCTTATTTTCTACAGCTAACTTTGAACTAATAAAAGTTGGTCTTTTCCTATTACCATCACCTATGTCAACTTCCTCTAGAAAATCAGTCAATGTGAAACCTCAACCTAACTTCTCGATTTCTTAGAAATCTTCAATGGCCTTATTGCTATCTATCATTTGTCGATAGCTTCACATTTTGTCTTGTAAGAACTTTACTACTAATTTGGACTCCATTGGTGCAAAATCTCGTCTGTCTGATTGAGTGTGCTGACCTCGTGTTGATTGGAATGAGCTCTATCTTGTTGATGCAGATGAAATCACAGTCATATAGAGCTTTAGCCGATATACACTCGGCTTCTTCATGTTGCCATTTCACATCTGAACTCACCATGTCAATGTGAGCCGATGTATCAGATTGAATAACTTCAACCTCGTCTCCGTTCCATTGGATGAGCATTTGGTGCATAGTCAATGGTACACAACAATTGGCATGGATCTAATCTCGTCCAAGCAAAATACTGTAATTACCCTTAGCTTCAACCACAAAAAAGGCAATCGGCAATATCTTGCTACCAACGGTTAACTCAGTCACCATGACCCCTCTTGCCTCAATGGGATCGCCTGTGAAATCATTTAAAACCATATTAGTTTTAATAATATCCTCATCGAACTAACACAACTTTTTGCATGTAGTGTATGGCATTAGATTGACGATTGCTCCTCCATCGACAAGCATCCTTGGTATCAGCTTGTCAATCATGTCTCCTTTTAAGTATAATGGCTTCAGATGCCGATGATCATCTTGTGGCTTCTCAAAAACTATGTCTTTAGCCCCCAAGCACAACTGAGCAAATATCTCTTTGGCTAATATAGTTCTTATTTTGAACTTAGCCGGCAATGTGAACACCGTGTTGATGTCCATCGGAGGTGGAGTATCATCCCAAAACACTCATGAATCTAGGACATCTGCTAAATCAAGTTCTTCTTCAACCAGTTCTTACTTCCTCCACTCCTTTTTAGCAGTCTTAATCGATCAAAGTTCATTAAAAGCTTGGTCTCTTTGTTTTTTCTGCTTAGCCTCTCTCATCTCCTGGGTCCTTAGTCTTTGAAGTCTTCTGTGTTGTGATCGGCTAAGTCCTGGAGAACACTACTTTGGTTTAGGTTCAATCAGCTTACATACCTTTCCCGCAGATCAACTTGGGCCACAAAGCTTGACAACTCTTCTGCTTACGCTTGTCTTTGGTATGGCGTGGAAATCCTTTAATGAACTAGTCATTCATGACTTTCATCAGAATGGTCTTTTATCAGCTTAGATATTCTATCTTTAGTCAATCTCCCATGCCAGTCACCTTGACGAGGATAGTGTTCCATCGGACATGTATATGGTGACGGCAAAGGTAAGCCCCTCTCCCAATAGAATTGCTAAAAGGGGCATTGTTGGTGAGCTATTTCCAAATTATCAGGCCAGTATAGATTCTCTAACTGACATATAAGATAGCGCGGCCTGTCATTTCTCCTTTTATATTTTTTTAGCAACTGGGTGAAAGTTGGATTTGGCTTGTGAATCGACTTACGTGGTGGCGGTGCTTTCCCAGCTTTATACTATTTGCCGATTTGCAAGTCACTCTTAGGCATGACAGTCCTTGAGATTTTTTCTTCACAATTAGTCTCTATTTGCAGCGAGCCGATAGTAATTTTTAGGGTCTCTTTGCCGCTGGAAGTTGACTGAACGTCAACATAGCATGCAACTTTTTACCATATAACCTGCATCAGCTCTTTTCATTTTCTAGAACATTGAACTATATTAATAAGAAAACGATTAGCATCAACTTGCATCGTCATCTATTCTGCAAGCTTGAGTCGGCCATCTTCTATAGCCGATTGTATTTGCTGTCAAAAAATATTGCAATCATTAGTATTATATGAAAAAGAATGATGCCATTTGTAATACCTTTGTTTCTTAATTTCATCAGCTGACAGTATAACATGCCCTTTAGTTAGCTATATAATCTTTTCTTATAGAAGTAAGTCAAAAATATGATCACACTTAGAGACATCAAAAACATATTTTATTTCTGACTCATTCCTAGTCGGCTTGAGCCAAGAACAGACTGGAGATTTTTTTAGATCGTTTAACCCACTAGGCTATATTTATTTTAGCCTCGTTGTCTTTAGAGGATTCACTTGAACAGTACTCAATGAGATTAACCTTAGCCTTTTCTTTATCCTTATTATTGTTATTTGCTTTGAATTTGTCCCAAAAGCCTTTGTTAACAGTAAAACAACTTTCTTGAGTGATCCCTATGCAACAGATCATTGGAAATATGCCCCAGAGGCAATCATAGAGATGATTGTATTTCCATAAGTGTTCATAAATTATGATATTATTCTTTGAATAACATCATAGATATTGATTAACAAGTACGTGACTTGTTTGTGAAACTCTATATTTATCCTTATGATGTTCATTCTAAAAGAGGTCCCTAGTCGATAATCATATGAGGACACATATGAGTAGACTAGCATATGTACTAGTCGATAGCCATGTTTCACAGGTCATAGATATGGAGACATCAAACCAATAATATAGACACATGTTAGAGAACATTATGTTGGACATCGACCCACTATGAGACATCGCGAGAACATTGTATTCTTTCATGTCATCAGTTAGTCTCATATACGATGTGTATGCTATATCTTTGACTTGAGATTGTCGCATGTTCTCGAGATGTATAATGGCTTACTTAGGGGTTGTCAAACGCTACTCCATAACTAGGTAGTTATAAAGATGGCTTTTCGGTTTGTCATGAAACATGCTGCAAGGCATAGTCGATCAAGATAGGATTTTCCCTTCCATATAATGGGAGAGATATCTTTAGGCCTCTCGACTGGTCAGATTCCGAAAAATACATGGCCATGCTACTCAAGTCATCGAGTTAAAGAGTTAACTCGATGCATTCGGGGAATCCGAGCCATGGCATCGAGAAACAGTGGTCGAGCCATCCAAACAAGGATGACAAATGACTCGTCTTGGGTTTGACCAATATTGTGAACAAAAGAAAATGCATATAGGACATTGTTGTGGTTCGTCTAATCTTTACATGTACTCAAGAGTCGATAAGTCCCGCTAGGGGTCGCTATCGACTATTGGTCGAGTGCTCGATGGTCGAGTAGGTGGGTGTACCCGATGATCGATAGGGGTACTCCAGCCATGTCTAAGTGCATGTGAACCTATAGAGTTACACACTTAAGGGGTTGTAACCAATTCAGATAGGGATCTGAGTTGTAAAGGGATTAGAGTTCCTAATGGTCTTTAAGGGTTGAAATCCGTCATGGGACGTCTATAAAAAGAGAGGATGTGGTGGTTTTGTTGAGAGAGAGATAAACAAAAAGAAACAATATAAATTCAAAATTCCTGAAACCCTAGCCGCCACCCTTCCTCTGCCCAGAACTGCGCAACCGGCGATAGCACTCCAACGCGTGGTGTTCCTGCCCCGTACATGTGGATACCTTGGAGGCGTTGCTATGAAGCTTCAACACTAGGACGACCCATAACTAACGAAGCTCACAAGAAGCTATTGGAGGAGGTGCGAGACTAGTACGACTACATCTGCACCACCGTGCTACATCGACTCTACTTTCGCTATGGGTCTGCGTGTCTAGTTGTAATTCTATGATCTATAACTTGTAGTGGTTTTTAGTTACACGGTAGAAATTTTTTGATTTTTCGCTAGAGTAGCCTACCCATTTCCTAACACATATGACTTAAATCGGTGAACTCTTGTCCGCCGAGTTTCTCCCTCACCTGGGGAATTAATCCCTCCAAGACCAAATCGGCTAACTGGTTATTAGGCAAAGTAACTCTAAAGCACCGATTCCTTACTTCTCTAAATCTCTTGATATAATCTATTAGCGATTCTCCAAACTTTTAGCGAACAGAGCTTAAGTCAGAAATTCTAAATTCCAGACTGTTAGAGAAAAGTATTAATGGAATTAGCTTTCCAAATCAGTCAAAAAATGAACCAAATTGAGAGGTAAGCTTATGAACCATGCAAAAGCAACTCCTAACAAAGATAGCAGGAATAACCTAATTTTAACCCAACAGACTAACTAGCTTCACCGCATTGCATATAAAAACATCCGATATGCTCCAAAGTAGTAACAGAGTCATCCCCAGAGAATTTCACAAAATCAGGAACCTTGGATTTATTAGGGTAAGGCATCCAGTCAATGTAATCATGATATGGTTTCTGATAGCTGATAACCTTCCTTTTGGGCTATATGCTGAATTGATCACACAATACAACAGATATCCGATCGGCACAATTTACTGTGTTAGCCGATGCAATATTAAGATTTTGCCAATTGCGCTCATAATTGGCATTCTGCCTCGAGCATAAGGTCGGGTTGATAGGTTGGTTGAGCCGATGTGTATTGAGGAACTTGGTCATATCTGTTATTTCTCCTAGCAATCAGCTTTGGTACCAGCATGAAGGGTTCCTAATATGTTACAACCTTGTACAGGGTAATATTCCTCTACGGAATCGGCTTAGCGTATTGCGGCTACCTAGGAAGTTCAATTGGTTGTGGAACAGAGCTAGTACGTCCAACTTAGTAGCATTGGTATATGCTTGATAATGAGTAACCCCACTAGCATGAGGATCTCTCGACAATATAACAATTGGCTGGGGTGACATCATAGTCAAGGATGAAGTTATAGCCGATGGTTTAGGATCGGCTACGGGGCGTTAAGTGTTTTGTGCTACCGAATAAATAGGGTAATTCGGTAGAGTTTGCATTGAGTCGAGCAGGCTTCTAGCTGATGTCAACTCTTGAGCTATGGTCTTCACATTGTTAGCTATCATCGGTTTAAGAGTTGTAACTAGAGCCGATGATTGGTTAATCAAAGTAGTGCACAGATTGATTGATCATGACAGATAGCTTGTGCAGGCATTTATTGACTCAGTGAGGTATTGGTAATCCCTGCGCCGCCAAGGCATTGACAGTTGGCAATGCAGCCTTCTGATTGACTTTGCATCGAGTTTTTTTATAGTATCTTAAAATCATCTTTTCGAGCATGGCTTTCCGATCTTCAATCTCTTTACGTTGTTCTGGTGTTAAATCATCCAATGTAGGGATGATTATAGCAATGGAATTGAGACGGACATTGGAATTGATTTCACTGAAGAAGACATCGTGTCCTACCAGGCATGCCAAAAGTGTGTTGGCACCAAAAGATCTGACGAAGGATCAATCAGCTTCAACACACAAAGAATGTTGGGTTCAGAAGGTTCAGAGCGTGCCAACCGATTTGATTCTACAATTGGTAAGAAAGATGAAAAAATATGCTCAAAGCTGATTTAGTGTAACAATCAGTAAAGATCTAAACAACCAAAAAGATATTAAATCTAGGGTAACGATAAGTCTAAATAGCCGATTAGGGCTGAATAGATGGTAGATAAAGGTAGACTTTTTTTAAGAAGGCGACGCGTAACAAAATCAGAGAAACGCAAACCTAATTAGCGTAATCGACGAAGATCAACAATCAGCAATGCACGACTTTATTGATCAAGATTGGATTATAAGAAAGATTCTAAATTACAAAGCTACTTATAATTGACAGGAAAATAAAAGAGTAAATGCAAATTTGTTTGGTTGATTGTATTGTTGTTCTCGCCTAACCTCTGATCATCTTTTATAGTGAATCGGCCAATTGTATTCTTGTCTAATGCGTTATCAACTATGATCCATATCGGCCTTTGTTCGGACAAGATTTTTTTTCTTTGAAGCAACATTGGTCATAATTCTATCTTTAACTTAACTATTCCTTTCTTAATTGTTATCGTCTAAAATATCCCTTTTATCCTTAGCCTGGCAAATTAGTCATACCTCGCCAAATACTGGTGCAAACAATTTACAATAATAATATGTGATCTAAAGAAAAACTTACAACAATACATGCAAAATGTAGGGTTAGTATTCCTGTCTACTTTCTTATTGTTTGTTGTAACTGGGTGCAAACGTTCATGATAAAAAAAAAGTATAACTGGTGTCACCCTAAATAAACTCAGCTTGTCCATGTCCAATAATGCTAGCTAGCTACATATGCTCCATTGAGTTAGCAACCAAATCTTTTTTTTAGGAAAGAAGTTTACATCTGCGACAAAGAAGGGATCTGGTCTAACACGGAGGAATCTGAATGGAACCAGTAGCTCGACCATTGCGTCACAGGCTCACAGCTACCAAAATTTTAAACTAGCCTCTGTGAATTGTTTTGCAGAAATAGCCACCTGACCTGCCCATTCTGCTTATGGGACACGCAGAAATCACTAAGGCGTGTCATGTGGCATACTTTCGCGGCATGGTGAAGCTGATTGCTGATTTACTGCGATGTGGAGGCGCGGCGAGGCGCTTGTGCGGGGTGGAGTCACGGCGAGACATTCCATGTAAAGTCCCCATTTTTGATAATATTATCAATAATGGGATCCGTGTGCACATAGTATTAGTCCTATGATCAGTGGCTAGAACGCGTAGTTTACAAATTGGAATCACATCCACACATATAAATATATTACATTCACTTAAGCATGATAAGATTGAGTACTAGCATTACAAACCAAAATATTGTAGCGAGAAATTATTTATCTTGTAGTGTGCCTTTAACCCATAACCCCTAGACAACAGACAAGGTAAAACCCCTTGAAAATATTGTCCTCGTAGTCCCCAAATCTTGTGGATTCATATAAGTCATCGGGACATTCTATATCATCACCTAACATGTCAACGAAAACAAGATTGAGTACAATGCGTACTCAGCAAGACTTGTAGTATATCGCAGATGCAATTATACTAAAGTGTAGATTATGACAAAAGAGGAAGGCTATCTAGTTATTTTACAGTTGTGGAAATAAAACATAATCATATGGTAAATTGTAAACGAAATTTCCAAACAACACAGTTGTTAATCAAGTATGATATAATTCATATGTTTTTCATTGCAGTCTATCCGACTATTTCAAACCACTTCATGATCATGCTTGACATAAAGTGTATTGCCCCACATTATTTCCAATACAAAACCATTTGTGAAAATGCCAAGAGCTAACTAAGTGATGACGTTACCAAAGTCCATGTCCGCGAGCACGGCTAATTGATTAGATTTTCACTCTATAGAGGTGTACAGTTTTACCCGCAAGAAATGATTATCTTTTTGTGCAGCGCAATTGACACACTTCCTTTTGTATGCCGCAGAGATATCATAACATAACCGTTACATATCAAAGCAGATTCTCATATACCTCTTTATACAGCTAGCCTGCTGTCATTCTAGTATTGAGGAATTGACTCTACTGAGATTAGATTTCATTTACAAATAGTATGCATTCTATAATACCTAGCACATTGAAACACATCTTTTATTGGAAAATGGTTCAAGACAAGTTGAAACTTAAACATTTTCGCATACATGGGTTTCTGGTAGCATGTGAAGTCCATCAAAATTTGTTCCATTCAATTCCAAGTATATTTGTAGAAATTTTATGTTGAGCATATTTCCTAACCTTCTCATTGAATTCAAATTTCAAATTTACACTGAGATCATTTTTGAAATGTTTTTGCATATTCTGAGATCTCTTAATTTTATATGAATTTAGAAATTTGTTTCAACTCATTTGGATTTATACTTTAAAAGTTATTGCTAGTTTAATTAGCTCAGTTTTGACAAAAGGAGAAAAGAATTCACAAAATGCGCTTTCATCACAGGAAAGCATATTCCTGCACGCACACCTTTTCTATTCAAATCGCCCGCAGCCACTGATATCTCTGGTCCACCCGTCAATGATTCAACACATGCGAGAGACTCGGCCGCAGTCCCTGACATCCGGGTCCCGCATGTCATCGCCCCCAAATAGAGCCGGGGCTTGACCTTGTCGCCGGCGAGATTCTAGCTGGAATCCCAACTAGCCAATGGTTTCTACAGCTTGAGGAGGCTCGGGAGTACATGAGGGGGGTACCCATTCCACCGGCGATCACCGAAAAAGCCCCACCACCACGGTCGAGTGGTGGAGGCCATGGCGGGAAGCCGCTCCGGTGACAGAAGGATGCCCGAGTGGAATCGGTTCCACTGACAGTGCCAACCACCCCTAGGCATCCCATTTTACCTAGTTTTGGACTTGGAAATTGGCTAGCTCATCCTGCCACCGAGCGCCGTGGAGGAAGGAGAAGAACAGTGGTGCTTGAGCTTTGGTTTGATAATATCTGCAAATAAGTGAGGAGTTTTGGTTTGTGTGAGTCACAGATGTTACTGTGCAAAGGGATTGAAAGAAGATTTCGTGTACCGCCTTAATTCGAGCTCGTTCCGGGACTAGGGTTCTTCAGTCCAAGGAAGAACGAGAGGAAATGGGAGACTATTCGGTGGGTGTGTAGAGGAGGAAGGCGAGAGGAAACGGAGTGCACTGCTGGGCGACCCCAAAGCAAGCTTTTATAACCATGAATTTGCTATGGAAACATCATCCCGCTAGTGTGTCTCGACAGTGAATTCTTCGGCTTGCATAGTGGCTCTGCGGGGGAGTAGGAATGTCGGCGGCTGGTTTTCCAGTGAGGTTGAAATGTGGCAAGTGAAGGACGATGCCTTGACGTCGATTGTCGCGGGTTGGCATCGGGTGACGGAGGCTACAGCGGCACGTCCTGCTCCGAGACTTCAGCGCAAGGAAGGAGAAGAAGGAGGACTGTGGCATGGCTGATAGGTGGGGGCGCAAGCCTCTCAGGCCCACTGGCAGTCTCTCACAGTCGGGCTCTCGCTTCCACCTGGTGGACAATCACCACGGCTCTTCGGTCCCACTTGTTAGTCGCTAAAACTGGATATTCACCTACTCCATCTTGCGACTGCTACACTTAGGGCATTTTATTGGTCAAGAATTTCTAAAAATTTTCATCTGTGATGCTTCGATAGGGTTAGCCTTACAGATAAAATTTTAGACTGAGATAAGACACCAAAAATTTGCAAAAAATTCTAACAATGTACGGTGGCCAATTTTTTATGTTCTCGGTTTTCCATTTTTTGGAGAGTTATATATTATCAAAAAAATTTAAAACTTTTTTGTAAATGTTTATAATGGCTATAATGATCTCTGGTAAAAATGTGAGCTTCAGATATATTTGACCTCTGAGGAAATTATATAAAAATTTTCATGTCGAAATAGTTTTGAATTGTTTTTACTAAATTCTAAAATTGGTCACTATTCACTGTCAAATCCCATTTAATTGCCTTTCACTTCACCTTTTATCATGTCACATGACATTTTAAATTTATATGCAAAGTCCTGGTCATTTATCTAGATTTTATGAAATTTTTACTTATTTTGTTGATATAGGGTTTTATTCTTTCTCGTTATCTCTTTCCTTTAATTGCTATTATTATAGATTTCTCCTTTTAAGCACAATCAAGAAGGCCAAGAAATCAAGAAACCATCCAAGAAAATCCAGAAGATGACAAAATAATTAAATAAAATCCTTGAGTTAGATTTCTTACTTCATTATATTTTCAGGATGTGACATTTCAGTGGCGCCAGGGCTATGCGGTATTTCTTGTCCCATCACTTGTCGTGTCACACGGCTGTCAAAGATTCCTGCTTGGCTGAGAAGAATCCCGCCAATGGACTGCATGGAAAATAGAAATGCTGCGCCCCCATTCTGCAAAAAATTCAATTCCCGCGCCACGATTCCGCGGTAATTATCCCATGCCCCCATTCTGCGGAAATGCGCCACGTGTCGCACCGTAGTGATTTCCACGCTCCACATACACGGAATTCGCGGGCTAGGGGCCATTTCTACAAAAAAAATCACGGGGCTAATTCAATAAAAAAAAAGATTTTTGGGAGCTAGAATAGTGAACTGTTTGACTTCACCTATGTGACATCCACAAAAGGTCACTTTAGCCTTAGGCATGCATCAGGATATAATTTTTTTAATAATATATTTTTTTGAAAAATTACAGAAATAATACACTGGAACAAAAACTGATAGAAATACCTACCTGTCACCATTTCTTTTGGCGATAAGGCCTGTTGTCGCCAATTGAAATGTCAACAAGAGCTTGTCGCCAGTAGATCAGGTTTGTATGGCCATTCCATTTGCCGATAAAGCCCTATTTCTAATTGAAATGATAACAGGTGTTTTGTAAATTTTTTTTGCTGTAAATAATTTGTGCAATTTTTTCTACTCAGAATTGTCACATATTTATTTGTACAAATTATATTGCTATCCCATTTAAAATGGAGGAAGAGTGTTTGTTTTTTGAAAATATAATTTGTATGAGAATATTAATGTACAATGTATTTGAGGAGGACATCACTTCGGTGCAGTGAAGCCAATGAGAAATGAGGAATGAAAAGGTTGATAACATCATTAACAAGCATGAAAGAACTGACAAACAAACAGTAATTCAGAAAAAGTATAGTAATAACACGACAAAGAAAACAACATCACGGACATAGCATGATAGAGGAAATGACATAGCTTGACATAAAAATGATGAAAGAGACATGGCGTGACGATATGAATGAACCATAAATGGAAACTACAGCTAAGGTACATATGCACCTTTTAGAATTGAAAAAAAATCATGCTAATTCTTGTGGACCCTATATGAAAGGATCTATCAGTGCCTTTCTCTTTGATTGCATGAGGCTTAGGGCCTTGGCTTTCTTTCGGTTACTACCGTAGACATCCACCCAATAATAGTCTTCAGACGCAATCTTAGGCTCCTCTTACATGTGTGCATATGCCGCTTTGGCTTTCCCTTCATCTTCTTCCGATATACTTGAAACTCCTCCTGTGCCTTCTAGAAGTGCACTTCGTCAAAGTGGGGGCATAGTGGCTTTGGTTTGTCTTCCGTGGTCTGAGGTTCAAGCTTCCAACATTTGTATCGCTCGAGCGCTAATAGATAGTGCAGGTAGTGAGTGTGTTTGTAGAACGCCCTGCCATACTTGTCTGGCCCATCGATCCACTGGAAGAAGTAGCATGTGGTATCTTGCTAGGATTATGCATGTATAAAGTTAGAGTTTAAAGGAACACACAATGTACTATGGAATGTACATGCTTGTTGTTGACTTACAAGCAGCTAGCTGCACATGTAAAAAGTGAAACTGATGGTGTCTACATGGGTGGATAGCTTGATCCATGTTGAAATACCACAGTCAAAGTTTGGCCAAGGAAACTCAGGGGAGGGGGCATAGGTGCATCCTTGCAAGAACTATCAGGGTAGGATGCCACCTTCTCAACATTCCTCCTCTGCTTTCGAACAAGCTTCACGTAGCTGGACATCGGCAACCCTAACGTTGTAGGGGAGTGTTGGGTGTGGCGCTGGCACAGATGGAGTGTCCTTGGTGGAGGTTGGATTAGTAAAGAAATGCTGCCTAGGTGATCGATGGTTTTATAGATAGTGTGTAGTTGATGCAAAGCTGCTACAGTGGGGGTTAGCGTGTTGTCACTTTGGCCTGACAAAGTAATGGACAGTGTATTACCACTTCGCTTTAAGAAAAACAGCCGACAGTACGTGGGCAGTGTGTTGTCACTTTGCACTGAGGAAGTTATGGCAACGTGTTGGGAAAACAGGCTGAAAAAGCAATAGACAGTGTGATGTCAATTTCAGCTGACAAAGTTTGGGCAGCATGTTATCAAATCAAGCTAACAAAGCAATGGATAGTGTGTAGTCACCACACTCTAAGAAATGGGGGGGTAGCTTGTGCTCTCAGACAAACGCAATAAGTTACGTACAAATGCAATAATTTAATACAATAATTCAACATGGTAATGTAATTGTTCAAAACAATAAAATACGTAGAACAGTCAAGTTCCATAAAGTAGTATTACACATGAAAGGCTTAGAACAATTTTGCATACAAACTGCATGGGAGATGTTGAATATCCAAATATGAGATATGGGTGTACGCCATAAAGTCAAAAATCATACCACGTATATCTCTACCAGCATTTGGCAACCTCAGATGTTTTGAGCCCTGTTTGACGGGATAAGATATATAGAGAAAGGGCATCCCCACACAGGGAAAGATTCGATCATGTTCCCGATACGAGGAAACCCACTCGAATACGTTTAGCGGTTATGGAAATTCGGATGTGATACGGGGATCATTACGGCAACAAATTCCTCATCGATCACGATTCAACACACCAACTCACTATATAAGAGCAAGGGTAGACGTCGTCAAGGACAACCACATTTGAGACAACTCTCAAGCAACAGCCATCTAGAGCTAGACATGCAGGAAAATCTCCAAGCAAGACATCCAATAGCCATAGCCTAGACACCCCCATATTCATCTTCTCCTTGTAACTAGAGCTAATCTTTCCGATCTGTAAGCTGTTCATCGATCTCATACATCATCCACACAAGAGTAGAGTATTACTCGACCAAGAGGCCTGAACCTGTCTACATCATGTGCCCTCGATTGTGTGTTTGACTCTGCATATCTCGAAGGTACCCGAATATAAGTGTGTTGTCGATCACTAACCTTCGACATGAGAAATACAAGTTCCATATAACAGTTTTGCACATGGAAGACATACAACAGTCACGGTTTTTGTACCATTGGGCAATTCTTGAAATTGAGGCATATCTCTTTGTAAAGCGAACATTTCTTGACTCAACACCCACATTCTACTATGTCCATATCGTTCCTAATATGCCTTGCCTACCGACACTCGATACCCTTCAGCCTCCCCATGTCCAGAAGTCACCTTGTGTCCTCCCAATTGTGAGGCTCTGTGAATGAACTTATCACATGAAACCCACATATTTCTCCACTCCAAGTTACCATCATCGCTTCCTTCTTGAAGAACTCTGACATGAATACACTCAGGTGGTATGACATGTGTGCATGGCCTGTGTAACAGATGGGGCTTGTTGCATGTGCGGGAACATATTTGCCTTCAAATGAGGCACTCCTGAACAATTGTTCTTCTATTCATGCCATGGCTGGTTTTGTCTCTATAACAATACCTTAAAATGAAGGTCTTTCATCCGCGTCTTCACTGCTCTGTGTATCTCCCCCTTGCTACCTTTCTGTTTCATGTATGTGGTGATCATCTCAAAGTATTTGATAGCAGGATCTTTCATGCAGACTAATACCCTAGCATGTCAATTCACAAAGTACTTTGTGATCCCTTGGAGAACTCCCTCCACTATAACTACAAGCGGAAGGGGCCTTAGACACTGTATGGCTTAGTTGTACACGTCAGCTAGGTTTGTTGTCATGATGCCATACCTAGTATCATTAGTGTCGTAAAGTAGAGACGACTTCTCCCTAGGCTCATGGTCTATCCAGTCGGAGAAGCATTTAGTGCTCCATCCATTTCCTCTGAACCAATTGTGGAGGATCTATGGGTAACTCTTCAAGCGCAACTAGAGACTCTCTTGTGGTATTTGTTTCCTTCTCCAATGTATGTCTTGCTATCAACTCATCCAATTTTCTTTCATAGTGCATCAAACTTTTATTGTTGGTTCTGATTGTACAGTCTCTTGAATAGATTCATAAGCTCTTTGTTCTTGAACTTCTTGTAGAAATTTACACCAATTTGGCTCTTACACCACCTAGTTTGCAAATTAGGTCATGCATATGGCTCATCTGGCTCTTGCTGCAACCGCAAGATCACCTTTAATTGCCCGAAACGTCGATCGTGTACGATACATACTCTAGGTCACTCACCGATGACATCGGCTTTAATGTTCCTTAGAAACCAGAGCCAACTGTCAGTGTTTTCACCCTCCACAAATGCCAACGCTAGGGAAGAACTTGATTGTTGGCATCCACTCCTATGGCAGTTAAAATCTAGCCCTTGTTCCCTGTTAGAAATGTTCCATCCACACAAAACAACGAATGCAATGCCTGAAGACATTGATGCATGCGATGCGAATGCTTCTAACAAACATCGATACAAGCCCCAGCATTCAATTCCTTGATTACTTGAAGCATACATAGTAGGTTCTGATAGGAGTCTTTATACGTCTCGAACCTTGTTTTCAATGCCTTCTACTTCGCTCTCCATGCCTTCACAAAGCTGATGATGTATTGAAACCACTACTCCATTATAAGTATTATGGCACGCGACTCTAATTCCAGATTGCTCACAATCTCTCCATAAATTGTATTTTGATAAATATTGGAGAGATATTTTTATGCAATTGCAAAGACTCCGTCAGCACGCATGTGTGCCGGATGACTATGAAACACTTTCAAATGGTGCCTCATTTGGTCTGGTAGGCATGGACACACCATGAGTATCCGTCCATCTCGTATCTCACATCATAAACCCAGAGATCTAACTTGACAATCTTAAAGGTTCTTTACAGCGATACTGCCCATGTTGTTACTGCTTCCTGCACCTCCTACTTACTCTTGTAAATGGCTCATTTCCTTATCTCATTCTGATCATACTCCCATACAACGCCTTTAGCCTCATTGACTACCAGCCTATCAAACTAGTACTCCTCAAACTCCGCAGGAAATGGTTGTTCAACACCTTTTTCTTCAAATAAGGCCTCATAGTCACGACTCTTAGCCTCCATCACTTCTACCAACTCTTCAATGTGTTCTCCTTCATCTTCCACACCCATCGGTTCCTACACCTCTACAATGTAATATCAACTTCCTCAGTTTTCGCTTTCTCTTGATCCAAATTCATATCCTGCCTCACTGAGCCTTCTACAATTTGGCTACTCTCTCTAACTTCCACTGGCTCATCAAAAATAGCCTCCTCCTGTGTCACATGGTCGGCATCGACTTTCTGAAATGCTTAAGCCAACAACACTAATGGCCATCTATTCTAATTCATCAATCTTAAATACAAGCTCCACGACTTCTGCCTCCCTCAATTCAACTAACTCCCAGCACATGCAGTCTCATCTCTAATAGCCTACCCCGTGTTACATCAGATCATGCAACTCACGGTCCAACGAGAATAAGTGGTACAACCATCTCATTATCGTGCCCCATAGATGCTCCCCTACACATGACAACCCAGCCATCACACTTAGAAAATGGTCTAGTTCCACACTTTGTGCACCTATGTATGAAACCCCTTCTCCATAGTGTATTTTAAATTGTACTCGTTCATCCATTCCTGTCGAGCATTTATTAAATTGTTATTACGAGCACAACATAACATCATTTTGTCTACTCTACATTGCATGAAACGAGTACTAGCTACAAATATTCACAAATTTAATTTTTGAAATATATACTACCGCACATATATTTCACAATTTTTCATTCCCAATCCGATCCATTTTACACATTTTAAATACTACTACAAATCTTAAAATACCTACATAACTACATAACTATTGTTACTGTGTAAGGTAAAGTGATAGAAGCAAAAATTATACATGCGACATAGCTAACGACTTCTTCCTCCTTCCTTCCTCCACCTCCTCCTACCCCTCCTCTTTCTCTCTTTTTTTCTTCTCTTTCCCCTCTCTTCTTCTTTCTCTTGGATGGTAGATGCAAAATGTGGCTATTCTGCTCGACAACGTGCTACTGGTCAGGCTTTTGGTAGCTCTATCGCTATTCTAAATGGTAACAGACCTCTATCGCTATTGGGTATTATCGCCATTCCATTTAGTGGCAGTATGGTAGTTCTATAAAATTTTTAAATGATATATTATTTCTGTATTTTTTTTAAAAAATATATTATTAAAAAATTCCATCGGGACATCAGTGATACGACTTCTGCAATTAAAATGCGAACTTAATTACCTTTGGAGCTTTGATTTGACATGCATGAGGATACGGGAATCAAGAGTTGAAGGTGTGCCCTTTGCTTCGTAGATTCCAGTTTTTGGACGTGATATAAGAGAAAGTTAGGCGTTAGTTTTAAGCAACAATTCGTAGTGCTAGGGACATTAAGAACTATTTCGATGTACTTGTGTGGCAGTATACACATGCAACCGGATAAATATATTGGAACATTTGCATCCGTACAAGTACTTGAAAACTAGCCCAAGTAGTGAGTGCATTTATAAAAATGCATCGTGAAATGAATATTTTATTAATTAAAATTTTTAATGAATTTTGAAATCAACCTTCACCCTAAATTATTTGAAAAATGGCCCCTGCTTGCCATGCCACCAGCAATAACGTGCAAAATAGTAGCCACTCCAGCACCCGTAGAGTAGTAAAGTAAGCCACACCATTGCAACAACGTGGCCTCCTTTGATACATCATTAATGGTGATATGGTAGTGTTGGAGCATGTAAATATGTAACACTTTTGTCAACACACTATACGCATTCACAGGGTTTTGTTGCTGGTGGTGGAGGAGCCAAATGGATCATTGTTTAGAAATAAATTTGAACTTACTGTGGTGTGACAAGGTTCATTTGCCATGCTGTCAAGGATGGCATGGCAGGTAGAGCCACAGATTCAAATTTCCTTATGGATGACATTTCGCCGGTGACCGAAATCCGAAATTTCATAGAAATCTCGTTATTTCAGACGAAATCCGGTTAAAATTCAAAAAAAATTCAAATCCAGAATTTTTCAAACAGAAATTTTCGAAATTTCTGCCAAACATTTGAAATTTCGCCCGAAATTGCCAAAATTTTGGCAAATTTCAATTGAACTAAAAATAATTCAAATGATGTCAAAAAATTTCATGTTTTGGAGGTTCCTAACACATCAATGATGTTCTCATAAAAATTTCAAATGATTATCAAATTTGATAAATTTTTAAAAATGAAAAAATTGCTACTATCCTGATAAAACGTTGACCGGCAAATTTTAACCGAATTAAAAATGGTACAAACCATGTTAGAAAATTTAATTTTTTAAAATTTTTCTGATACTTTAATAATGTTCTCATAAAATTTTCAGATGATGATCAAGCTTTATAAATTTTAAAAATTTGAACAGTGCTACTACCTTATTAAAAGCCTTACCAGCAAAATTGAACAAAATGAAAAATTCTTCAAACCATGTTAGAAAATTTTGAAATTTTTTTGGATAGTCCTAATGTATTGTTAATATTTATATAAAATTTTTAGATAATTATAATGCATAATAAATATTTAAAATTCTGATATTGCTACATTCTTGTAAAAGCCCGATGATCAATATAGATTTGCTTTAGCAATCAAAAATGTATAAAATTTTTCAAAATTTTACAGAAGGGTTATAAGGAAATGCTTAAGATCTCATAAAAATTTTGAATCATGATGGTACTCCAATGAATTTATAAAATTCTTACAAGGCATAGTACCATTTATATTCTTTCTCTTTTTGAATTTTGAAATATAATATAACAAATGAAGTTCAATGCTTACATAGATTTGATTGACCAAACAAAAAAATTGAAATTTTTATAAAATTTTATAGAATGGTATTGAGGCAATTCTTAATCTCTCATAAAAATTTTAGATCGTGATCACGCACGACAAAGTTTATAAAATTTGGACAAGGTTACTGTCCTAATTATGTTTATTCTATTTTTAATTTTTTAAGATAAAAAATGAAGTTAAATTATTTTGAAAATTTTTATGTACGATCCTAAACTTCTATAGATAGTACTGTAAATTTTTGAGATCATTATCAAGCTTGTACTTTTTTATAAAAATTTGGAAGTTTTTCTACCAAATTTTTAAAATATCTCAAAATTTTGGTTTTTAACAAATTTTCATAGAAGATGACTTTCTTAAGGGTTATTGGACCAAATCCGGTCAAATCCAGCCATAAAAGTTTAAAAAGGTCAAAAATCATGAAATTTCAACAAAATTTCGCTAAAAAAAGGAAATTACTGTAGCAATTTCAAATTTTTTCAAATATTTTTATTAGGCCGGTAATTTGGATTTCATGGTGACCCAAATCCGAAATTTCAATGAAAAATCGCAGAAATTTGTATCCCTGGGTAGAGGTGTCTTTGCGGTGGCTTCCTCACAGATTTTATTATGATCATATTTTTCATAGGTTGGCATGCTTTGCAAATCCTAGTTCTTTTACATGGTCTATATGCAATTGTCATCTTCTCTCGTGACATTGATGCAAGAATGCCCTTAGCTAGCATGTATACTTTTGATGCTATGAGCTTGTGGTGTCGACGTCCATATAGCAACATCCACAGTAGGAAAGGTTTTGATCTTGACCCTTAGACAAGAAATTAAGCTTTGTTTTAGTGGCGGGTAAGTACGTAGAGGGTATATACATAGAGGCTGATGCTTTTGGCCATAAGACGAGGTAGGTGTCGATACCTTCTATTGGAGCAATCCAATTGTCATCTAGTCTAGTACACTCAATTAAAATATGATCAACACTTATGACAACTGTGTGGCAAAATGGACGTGTGTGAATGAAACAATTTTAGGAAAAGGAATCAAGTGATTTGTAGGACTAACTTTTAAAAAAATGGCCAAGAGCTCTAGCATTCACTATAGAAAGAGAGAACAACTGCTGAGCTGCAAACACTGAAGGACCGGAAATGACGATCAGAAAGGGTGAATGATCACTAAACAAAATTTCCCCCCATAAAAGGACCAACAAAGCCACACAAGATCAATTAAATGTAGAAGAACAAATTTTCAGAAAAAACCCGACTCTAGGGCGGCATTACCGCTCATATATTTCCGGTAGTGCCAGGATAAATAGTAACATCGATACTACCGGTGTTACTATAGTGCAGCAGTGCCAATGAACAGTAAAAACATGCATATAAACAGTATCAGCACGACTTCAAAAACGAATGTCGGTGTAACTTTTGATTGGCTGATCGAAAATCCATGAAATTTTGTATGCACCTTGCTATGGGTGTCAGGAAAATATTCCAACCATAAATCGCAAGGATTGATGTCAAAGTTCTGACATTTTTTGAATTTATCGAAGGTTGCACCAAAATCGGGTTAAAACAAAAACTTTGCCTTAGGCTTGCTCATGGGGATTTGATGATCAAGAGTGACCAAGATGGTTTCCTACATGTCACAGCAGACAAGAACTCTAAAGAGATTACTCTCAAAAGACCACGATCAAGATCTATCTTAAAATATTCGTACTCAACCCAAAAACTGGTTTCTTGAAGAAACTTGGATGATCAAGAAGAGGCTTGCTAGATGATTGGGAGATGATCTATAGAGGATACATCTATCAATCGTTCATCCTTGACAGCATAAGATCAAGCAAGAAAGAAACCAGAAGAAAAAGATTAAGAGTAAAGCAAGAAGAAGATCAAAACTTGTAACATCCTAGAAAAATGAAAACTGAATAAAATATAAAATTTAAATTAAATTATGATATTAGTCCAAATTTCTATTTTTCAATGCTTTTCTTGAATTTTGACCTTAAAGAAAACCATTTTCAATATTGAATTGTTAATTTATAAAAAAAACCATTTTCAAATAGAATGGTTAAAAAAAGCCAAAGTTACAAAATAGATAAAATAAAAATTCATGTGGTATTACAATTTTAGCTCTGAGTTTCCATCATTTTCTTTGATTTCTTGCATTTTGATCTTAAAGAAAATTTGTTTTTAGCATTTGATTCTTGAGTTATATATAAACTATGGAAAAAGAAATTACATAATAAGAAAATTTATAAAATTTTATTTAAATATAAGGCCATCATTATAAATCCCTTGTAAAACCCCAAGGATGTACGAATGCATTTAATATGTATAAGGGATTTAAAGCAGTAATTTAGACTAGCAATATATAGTAACCTCATCTGAGTTAACTAAAATTGTACGGACCATTTCTTATCCTACAAATTTTACCATGTCATCTAAAGTACTACAATGTCTTATAGTAAAAATTTTAAAAATAATAAACATAATTCTTTTCCCTTAAAAATTCCAAAATAGAAATCTAAAAAATTCAATAAATACAATTTCAGAAATTTTATAAAATAAATACAAGAATCTATCATCTCAAAATTTTACATTAGCATCTGAAGACATTAGGAACCTCCAAAAAAAAGTTTCAAAAATTTATAACAACGTTTTGGTCCTTAGAAAAATTAAAAATAGAGAATATAAAATCTGGACAGCTGGATTGTCAAAATTTGTAAAAATTATAGAAACATGATCTAGGTCTGAAAATTTTAAAGTGTGATAAAATTTGTCTTAGGATTACTCAAAAAAATTACTAGAAATTTTGAGATAGGTTAGATGGCTCATTCCATGCGAAGAACCCTATCATGTCCAAGAGGGAAAATGCAATGAACCAGCTGGGGCCCAACTGGCAGCCTCCCAACCGAAGTCATCTTCCTCCTCCAGCCCATGTGAGCGCTCTTCTCTGTTCTCTCTCAACGAAAGCAAATCAAGTGCAATTCATTGAACTGACAAAATCAATGCGTCGTACATGATAAGGCAATCGACGTGCTGCCACGGCACAGCCCTGCGCTGCCATTTTCACTGTGAGCAGCCGCAAAACCGAGCCAAGTTCACACCACTGTTCCACTGCCATTCTCGACTATTTAAGTGAGTCTCAAGCTCCATTTCAGCACAAACACGCTCCTTGGTATCTCCTCTACTCCATCTTTTTGCCAATTTCGTCTGAGACACCTCCAATTTCACCATAGCCGAGCTTCCCCATTGCGACCAAAACCAGGCTAGCTTCTCAATCACAACTCCATTCTCCAATTATTTTGGCATGAAGCATCACCATCCACCCACAAACAAAACTCTCAAATCAATCTCTCCGTTCCTCTACCGAGCCTACGCTGCCACGTGGAGTCGTGGACCTCCTGCCATTGCCGCCTCTCTCCGTTGTGTCGCCTCCACGGGCTGCCACGGCCTAAGCCGCCACCACATACGACTTCAGTAGCACTCTTGATTTCCATTTTGAGCTTCGCCTTTGCTTCCTTGCGCCTGCCTCACCACCGGCCAAGCAAGCCAGAGGCGTCACCATGGCTGTAACGTGAAGAAGCCTGCTTTGTTCTCTGTTCTTCTCTCTGAACAGTGGCCCAAGTGCTATAGAGTGCAGTTTCAATGAGCTCCCTTTCTCCAATGACAAGTGGCCAGTTTCTTAAGGCCATGAGCAATAGGAAGTAAATGCATTAAGCTTGGCTCCTGTTTTTAAGAACTTTCAATTCAACAATCAGTAAGTAAAACAAGATTAATTTAACCATCCACTAATATATGATCTTGAGTTAAGTAATTAAAACTCTAATGAACTCAAATGTCAAGCGGAAAGGTCATTTTGGTGTAACCTTCGATTAAAAAATTTTTGCCAAGTAGACCATTAATTAGTAGACCTTCATTATTCTAGGTGCCTGTATACCTACAAGGTTCGCAAAATTAAAATGATAATTAATGACACATGGGCCGAAGAGATTATAAAATTTAGATTTGTCTACAGAAGGAGAAGCCATGTTGTCATGAGTTTAGTCAGCTGATCCAAAGCAAAGGATAAGATCTTGAGCATTTCAAATAAGTGAAACTCAATTATTTAAATACCTGAAATCAAAAACCTAGAGTTGATTAATATTTGATTTAGCTCAAACAATCCCTGTCTTAGATATACATGTAATCCTCACACCTAGTTTTCAAATTAAAACACTATTTTGATTATAAGAAAATAATACATGGGCCGACCTGAGTAGGAATTAATTAGGTTGTCTGATCTAGGGCTGAAAGATAGAAGGTGAATAAGCTAGATTAAGTTAATTAATCTCTAAACCCAAATATCAAGATCTAAAGCTAGCTTTAAATAGTTCAAAACAACATCCTATGCCCCATATACATGTATGACCCTTGGAAACCCTCATTCAATAATTTGTAAACTAGAATGATGCTTTAATAACATACATGACAAGTGAGGTCATCTATTTTTGTAATTAACCGACCGTTTAGTAAAAATGTAAAAAAAATGAAGAAAGAAGGTCCTTGAATGGTTTTCAATTAAATCTTCGATTCAAACATTAGAAGTTAGCTTAAATGTGCCTGACTAGTTGGATTAACCAAACACTGAGACCTTAAATTAGGGCCTGTTTGTTTTAGCTTTTGATTCTGGATTCTGGTCCTAAAAGCAAAATCAGAAACAAACAGTCTGATTCTAGAATCTGATTCTCACAATACAGCCCATCCATATATACTAGAATCCACAATTCACTTCATATGTGTTTTTGGATTCCAGCTTTTGAAGAATCAGCTTCTCTACAACCACAATCTAGAAGTTTTAGATAATCCAAAGCTGAAACAAACAAGCCCTTAGTATTTGATTATGCTTAAACAATCCTCATCCCAAATATACCTAAATGCGTGTATATCATATAAAGATTTACATATGAATTTATGTCTTTAAAATAAGAGTAAGGTACGCACGACTCATTTGTAATATTCAAAATTACAACATAAAATGTCAAACCCTGAGTTGAAAGCAAACTTTAGTTAGTTTAAATAATTATTTTCTCAAGAAAGACAAAACCAGATACAATCGTAAAATATTTAGCTTAGTTAGAGATCCTAGTCAAATAGACAGTTTTTAAATGTTCCATAGGATAAGACCACTTAATATTATAAAAATCATTATGCTAGTCATAGTCTGCATTTAACCCCTAACTGAAAACATGTTTTTATGTAACATACACATAAGGATCCAAAAGATAAACAAACAAAAATAAATAAAAGATCAAAAATAAATGTTAGATCACATAGAACCAGCTACAAAATATTCATAAGATCAAAACCATCTCAATCTGCAAAAAGTTTTAATTTAAAGTAAGCTTGTAGCAGATTTCATTTTCCATGCGTATAAAAACTAAAATATCCATAAAAGCTAAAACATGTAAAATCAGTTTCAAGACACTCTTAAGGTTAAGACCTTCTAATTTTACAAAAATGGCTGTATTTACACATGAATTACACTTAAAATTTTAAAAAGAAAGCTAGACCTTATATATATACATTAGTTTATTAATTATCAGTACCTCGCAAGCTCATATAAGCTAAACATGCATTGCCTTTTGTAAGCAAACATTAAGAATGTGCAAATCAACAACTAAAACTATTAAAATCTTGAGACCTCACCTCTGTGCTAATAATTGAACTTGAATCTTATTCTTATTAAAAGTAAAGTCAACCACAAGTCCGAATAAACTTAACATATACTAACAATTCCCAAAGACCTCACCTCTATGCAAAACATGTAGGGTTAAGCACAAATTGCACATAATATACCACATGATAATTAAGTCTAAATATTTTGAATCCAAATAATTTTAGCCTTTTGGATTCATGAAAGTAGGACCTAAGTCATTAAGAAGTAAAGAATCATACCTAGTAACAGTAGCTAAGGATTGACCTACACTCAATGGTCAACAAAGGAAATTAAACTGATTCGAAATTTAAAGACTTGAAGGATCAAATAACCATGAACCATTGCATACGATAAAGAGACCTCAAACCCTAAACCAACCCTGTTTTCTATAATAGATTCCCATTTGATTTTATATCTGTCTTCTTTTTACCCTTATTAAGAATTTGTCGACGATCGGGATCGCCAACCGCAAGAAATGTGGTAGGGGTCTCGTGTGATATGGGACCTGAGCTGCGCTTCGCCCAAACGAAGGAACGGAATCGACGTGCTGATGGTCGGAGCGGGACGTCAACGAACGTGAGACAAAGGTTTATACTGGTTCGAGCCCCTGTGAAGGTAATAGCTCTACTCCAGTCGCCTTGCGGCGGTGATCTTTGTTATACTGGTGTACAGGGACGTGTTTACAGCTCAAATCAGCAATGGCGATCTCTAGTTCGAGCTGTGGTGTGTACTGTTGTCCTCTCTGCGTTGTGCATCTCCAGCTTTTATACCTCCCCCTCTGCGTAACCGTCGGGAGAAATCTTCGGATCGTGGCCCTTAATGCGCATTGAGGGCCATTTGCAACCGTTCCGGGCTTGCCGCGCACTCCTGCACCACCCCACGACACCACGTCTTGGTAACTGCCCAGTAAATGCACGTGCCGGGATCCAAGGAAACAGCGACCCGAGCAAAGGCTGGCCCGCACCCGAGGTCGTGCGGGGCTCGAACTCGAGGTCGTGCGTACTCGAAGGCACAGGATCCCCAGCCGAACAAGGGCGTGATCAGGGGGCCCCCGAACTAGGGGCCGTTGACCGTGTGTTGACCGGCCAAAGGGTGGTCCAGCCTCCGACAGAATTTTTTTATTTGCTTTATTTCTCGACAAACGATGTATAGACTCCGTCGTTCCACATATCATCGTCAGTAATCTCGACTTCATTTCAAACATCAACCAGCAAGGCAACCAACCCCTTTGATCATATTGATCTTAGTGTTTTAATTTTGTTTTGTTTTGTCAAATCTATTTATGCATGTGTGTATTTTCTGTAAATTCTCTATATTGTGGTACCAGTAGCTATAATCCTATCTCATTGAACTTCCTTAATAAATATTGACATGTAAACCTTGATAACCTTATAATAAGGTTAGACATTACATAATTGTCAGCTTGGATATAAGCGATTACTTAATAACCATGCTTAGTAAAGAAACATATTGCTCTTTATAATTTAAAAAGGTTGAATATGATTAAAAATGTTGAATATGACATTAAAGTTTGTTGATATTTTGGTCAAATGAAAATAAAACTATAGTTTTGACGCAGGCGATCATTGGCAATAGCTGGATATTCATAGGACTTGCACGTAGCGTACAGGGAGATTATCACTTGGGTCGGATTAAGGACTAAATTATTGTGTTGTTTTTAGGCCAAGAAAACCGTACAACCACAAGTACTGGTATAAGATGGCCTTAACCTATTAAATTACTTAGAGCTGGCTTTGCACATTGGAAGGTTGTAGTAGTGCGAGCTTCTAGATGGAGGTTGCTTGAAGGGACATCCACACCGAGGTGATTATGGAACAAACGTTTACCGATACAATAGCGTACACCTTACTATGAGAGAAGTGGAATAGTGAGATGTGAAACCATTTGTCGTACAGAGTGTACAAATATCTTCTACCACCATAGTAAGGGTTTGTCATCAACGGACTGGTGCAAAGTTAGGTCTAGGTAATATAACGGTTATGTTATGATCTCTTTGAGACACACGAAAGTAAGTATTCTAATAACGTTGCACAAAGGGTTGATCATTTCTTTTGGGTAAAGCGCACACCACTACAGAATTTAAATATTTTTGAAAAGTCGCACTCACAGTCAAGGGCACTTGGTAAAGTCATTGCATAGTCAAAAGTTTTGGTATTTTCAAATTATTTGCCAGGGAATGGCAATGAGATGACGTGGTACTCACAATCATAGAGGATTGTGAGTTCTTACTTTATGCTTACATACTTGTTATTTTCATATCAATCAAACATGCTTTTACAAATTCTGTTTGCAAATTACTACTTGATTTATATGTTCAATTTTGCTTTATGCAAAATAATTGTAGAAACCTCCTTTGACATAGCCTGCATTAACTGCACTTTTGCTATACACCTTAAGTCTTGTTGAGTATGGAAATACTCACGCTTGCTTATTTATTAATTTAGTTGAAGAAGAGCCCCCCCCCCCGAAGATATACACTCTGCTTTGTAAGACCTTACTATATAAATTGCCATTACCATATGTGTTTGCACCAGTTTTTGAAAAAATACGACAAGAAAACGACAAAAAAGCATAAGTTTGGATACAACACGAAGCGCCTCAGAAGGATTTGGATAATACGGATAATATTTGGAAACAGAGTCCAGATAGGAAACTACAAAGCCGATTCGGATTACATTGTCGTGTTGGATCAGGACTCGGATCGGCTAGCGGGTATATAAGACGCGTCAAGGCTGCTTGGAGGGGGGACCATCAACACATCTGCCAGTTTTTACTTTCTACAGTTTAGTCTTTTAGCATTGTAATCTTTCCTCCGTAAGTCGACATCGATCGAATAAAGTTGCGTATCGCCGATTGTTTGATCGTCATTGACTTCTTCAGGTTTGATTTGTTCTGTCTTGTTGCGCATCGCCTTTTCAGAATCGATCTGCCTTTTACCCTCGGATTAGTCTTAATCGGCTAATCTAGTTACCCTTCTAATCGGCTTCCTGGCTGGTTCTTGATTCTTAGCCGATTCGCTTCAGGGATCGGCTTAATCGACTTTCACATTATCCTCCTTATCGATTGCAGGGTTAAATCGATTGGCACGCTCGCGCAAAACTGAACCCGGCGTTCGTCTGGTGTGTTGTGGACCAGAAATCCTCTTCACGTTTTTGGCGCCAACACATTTTTGGCACGCCCGGTGGGACCACGATCGACAAGATGACTGCAGGAAAGTCTATCGCACCATCCGACGTGAACACCGAAGCCATATTCGTCCCCACTTTGGACGATTTAACTCCAGAGCAGCGCAAGGAAATCGAAGATCAAAAAGCTGCCTTAGAGGAGTTGATGTTGGGCTGCTATCAGAAAACCCGACGAGGAGTCACGCAGAAGATGGCACTTCCAACACTAAATCCGCTTGGCGAAGCCGGCGTCACATCAACTCCGGTAAGCCGATATATGCCAGCTCAAGCTGAATTATCTGCCATGATTGAACAATCAGTGCATCACGCATTAACTAATCAGTCGTCGGCTTTGGTTACGACCTTAAAGCCGATGATAGAAAATAGCGAAAAAACAATTGCACAAGAGTTGGCTACATCTAGAGGATTGATGGACCCATTGCAGCCACTCCCAACATATCCTGTGTATTCTGTAGCTTCAAACACCAACACGATCAAAGCATCGGCACCAGCACCTTCGCTAATGCCGACCCAGCCCACCGTGTTGGCTCCAACAAATACTCGATCAAATCCAGTCACTCACATTCATGCATACACTGACGCTGCAAAGTTGGATCCATCATCATCAGGAGCACACTATGCCCAGTCGGCTCCTCAGCCGATTGAATTAGATAAAAATTATAAACCTCCTCAAGGACCAACCCAGGTTAGAAATCCGGCTCCATATAGAGTAGTTACATACACAGAGCCGTTTATTCCATTGCCGAGGTTACAACTACCAGAACCGATGGGTACGAATCATGGCAACAACAGTATCCATTGTCTAGAACAAGCCGACCGGCCGAGTTTACACTCGGGGGGCAGGATACTACCCAAAATAGTTGGCCAAACCATAGCATCCCATCGGCTAACAACATCAATTGGGCTGATCAGATTTCTATGGTCTTGAGAGATCAGTTTGGCTTACAGCCCAAAGGAAAAACAATCGGCTATAGAAAGCCGTACCCAGATTATATTGACCGCATACCATATCCTCATAACTTTAGGATTCCCGACTTTGCAAAGTTTTCAGGGGATGATTCAGTCACTACTTTAGAGCATGTTGGAAGGTTTATCGCTCAGTGCGGTGAAGCGGCTCAGTCCGATGGGCTAAAGATTAAGCTTTTTCCCTTGTCTTTATCAGGGACCGCCTTCACTTGGTTTACCAATTTACCTCCAAATTCAGTCCATTTTTGGAATGATTTAGAAAGTCGATTTCATGAATACTTTTTCTCTGGTAGCTTAGAGTTGAGAATTTCAGACCTAAGTGTCGTTCGGCAAAAGTTCGGCGAATCGGCTTCTGATTATAACAGGAGGTTTAGGGAAGTGCGAAATCGGTGCTTTAGTGTAGTATTACCCGATAATCAGCTGGCCGATTTAGCATTCCAAGGGCTGATTCCCCCACTCAAAGAAAAACTTGCTGGACAGGAATTTATTGACTTAAGTCACCTGCTTCATCGTGTATCGGCACAAGAGAGCCGATATTTAAACAGAGAATTCAAAGACAAAATTAGATTAAATAATGGAAAAGATAAGGCTAAGGTAAACATGGTCGAGTATAGTTCAGGTGAAACTTCTGAAGATGAAGCAGACATAAATATAGCCGAATGGGTAAAGGGTTTTAAAAAACCACTTGTCTGCTCGTGGCTCAAGCCGACTAGGGGTAAGTCGGAAGTTAAATACGCTTTTGATGTATCCAAGTGTGACCGCATATTTGACATGTTATTACAAGAGAAACTGATACGACTACCTGAAGGGCATACCATACCTTGGTAAGCCGATTTAAATCAAAAAAAAGCGATCATTGTAAGTGGCATCATTCCTTTTCTCATAACACTAACGACTGCAATATCTTTCGAAAATGATCTGATCGGCTATAGAAGATGGTCGGCTCAAGTTCGCAGAGGAGCCAGCCATGGAAGTCGATGTCAACCCCTTCCCAATCAACATGGTTCAGTGCTCCGGCAAAGGGAAACAGATTGTCCATGAAAGACCCTTAGCAACGCGACAGGTCAACGTAGAATCAAGCTCGCAAGGGGAAACACTGAAGATAACAATCGGCTCATTTCAAATTGAAGCCGATCAAGATGGGAAGAATTCAAGAACTGTGAAGCCGAAAGGGGAATTGCAAATTGGACGGTGGTACAAAGCAGAAAGATCACCGCCAAAAAGCCAGCGTTCAAACCCAAGCCGACTTTTTCACAGCTGCTTGAGAAATATGAAAAAATAAGCCAACGGCAAGTGCGGCAAACTCGCCAATTGGACAGGATATATCAGCCAAACAATAGGTTTCGGCTAAACAACTCATATCGGCTAGACGCTGCAGAGAAAGCTCATCAGAGATGTCCTTTCTGGCGGTTCTGTTGGGAGAAAGGCATGGCATTACCATCTTCAAAATCATATCCCATGGAGCATTATCCGCAAAGAGATTGGCCAAGACAGACGGTGAAAGAGCGGCTGTTCGACACAACACCGGATCGAACAGAACCATGGCACAGAAAGCCGATAAAGGAAAGGCTGGGTACACGAAATGAAGATGAAAACATGGAAATTACAGAAAATCTGGCTGGTAAGATTCGCAAACCAATTGAGCCTAAACCTAGATGGTGCCCAACTGGACTTAGCCGATCACAACGCAGACGGCTTCAACGCCTAAGGACGCAAGAGATGAGAGAAGCTGAAGAAGAAAAACAGAGAGATCAAGCTTTTAATGAATTGCGGCCAGTAAAACTCGTCACAAAGGAGTGGAGGAAAAAACAACAATCCGATGATGAATCGGATTCCTCGGACGATTTGATGTCACCAATGATTCAAGATGGTACTCCTCCCATGGATATCAATATGGTATTCACCTTACCAGCTAAATTCAGAATCAAAACTGAATCGGCTAAAGATACATTTGCTCAACTGTGCTTGGGTGCACAAGATGCAGTGTTTGAAAAGCCACAAGATCCTCATCGGCATCTAAAGCCGTTGTACTTGAAAGGCTATATCAATGGAAAGCTGATATCCAGGATGCTTGTGGATGGAGGGGCCACTGTGAATTTAATGTCAATCTCCACTTGCAAGAAGTTGGGCAAAACCGATGAAGACCTGATCAAAACAAATATGGTGCTAAATGACTTCACAGGTGATCCCACTGAAGCAAAAGGAGTATTGGTTACAGAATTGACCGTCGGTCGAAAAACTTTGCCGACCGTGTTTTTTGTGATTGAAGCCAAAGGGAATTACAGCGAGCTTCTTGGGCGAGATTGGATACATGCCAATTGCTGTATCCCCTCAACAATGCACCAACTTCTTGTGCAATGGGACGGAGATGAAGTTGAAGTTGTCTCAGCCGATACATCGGCTCATATTGCCATGGCCAGCTCTGATGCAAATTGGCCGCATGAAGAAGCAGAATGCATATCAGGTAGGGCACTAGACGATTGCGACTTCATATGCATCGGGAAATCGGGTCTTACGCCGATCGATGTCGGTAGAACACGTTTGATCGGCGAACGAAATCTTGAGAAGATGGAGTCAAAAATGATTCAAATTCTACAAGACAAAGCAAGGAACTATCCGCATATGATAAGTTCGTGTGAAGCCATTGAAGACTTCCAAAGCGAAAAATTGGGTCAAGGTTTCACTTCTGCCGATATGCTCGAAGAAGTCGATATAGGAGAAGGTGATAGAAAAAGGCCAACTTTTGTAAGTGCAAATTTAGATACTAGAATACAAAAGTAAGTTGGTTGAAATACTTAGAGAATACAGGGATTGTTTTGCCTGGGAATACTATGAAATGCCTGGATTAAGCCGACAATTAGTGGAACATCGGCTGCCTATCAAGCCAGGTTATCGGCCATATAAGCAGCCACCTCGGCGTTTTAATCCAGAATTGTACGATATGATAAAAGAAGAAATTGAAAGGTTACTGGAAGCCAAATTCATAAGGCCTTGCCGATATGCTGAATGGGTGTCCAACATTGTTCCTGTCATGAAAAAGAACGGTAAGCTTCGAGTATGTGTCGATTTCAGAGATTTGAATAAAGCCACGCCAAAGGATGAATATCCAATGCCCAGAGCCGATATGCTTATCGATGCTGCCTCAGGTAATAAGATTATCAGTTTTCTTGATAGGAATGCTGGATATAACCAGATATTCATGGCGGAAGCCGATATCCCCAAAACTGCCTTCAGATGCCCTGGCGCGATAGGGTTGTATGAATGGCCAGTAATGACATTCGGCTTAAAAAATGCAGGTGCCGCTTATCAACGTGCCATGAACTTGATCTTTCATAATCTAATCGGCCACATTGTTGAAATATACATCGACGATGTAGTAGTAAAGTCTAAAGATGACTGGTAGCATTTAGCCGATTTAGAAAAAGTATTCAAGAACACTAGGGCTCATGGGTTAAAGATGAATCCCTTGAAATGTGCGTTTGGTGTGTCGGCTGGTCAGTTCCTCGGTTTCATGGTTCATCAGAGAGGTATTGAAGTCAACCAAACGAGGGTCAAGGCCATAGTAGACACTAAGCCGCCGATATGCAAGAACAAGTTACAGAAGCTAATCGGCCAAATCAATTATTTAAGATGATTTATTTCAAATCTGTCTGGTAGAATTCAAGCCTTTACGCCATTACTAAAATTAAAGGGTAATGAGAATTTCGTATGGGGAGCCGATCAGCAAAAGGCTTTTGATGATATCAAAAAATACTTGGCGTCACCACCAGTCCTGGCCGCACCACAGAAGGGAATTCCCTTCAAGTTGTATGTGTCAGCTGAAAAGGAAACTATCGGGGCTGTGTTGGCGCAAGAGGTCAATGGCAAAGAGCGCGTAATATTCTATCTAAGCCGACGACTCTTGGAAACTGAAATCAGGTACCCTTCTATAGAAAAGCTATGTTTATCATTATATTTCGCCTGCACCAAGTTAAGGCATTACATATTGGCATCAACTTGTATAATAGTATGCAAAATCGATATCATCAAATATATCCTGTCTGCGCTAATTTTGAGGGGACGACTTGGGAAATGGGCGTACGCCTTAACCGAGTTCGATCTGCAATATGAATCGACTAAAGCCGTTAAAGGACAAGCAGTAGCCGATTTCATTACAGGACATGATACCATGGCAGGAATAGTCGATGTGGCTCCTTGGCAGCTATATTTTGATGGATCGATTTGCCAGGAAGGGAGCGGAATAGGCATTGTGTTGATCTCACCAAAAGGGTATAGTACTGAGTTCGCATATCGGCTAAATGGTCGATACTCTAATAACCAAGCCGAATATGAAGCATTACTTAAGGGACTCCAATTGTTGAAAAGCATCGGAGTAAATAATGTGGAGGCCTACGGTGATTCATTGCTAGTGGTACAACAAATTAAAGGAGAATTTAGATGCAACGATGAGGTATTATCAAAGTATCTGGAGCATTGCCTTGAAGTCATAGACACCTTTACATTGTTTCGTATTGGCCATGTGCCTAGGGAAATGAATGATAAAGCTAATATGTTAGCTCAAGCAGCGTCAGGCTACAGGGAATATAGCCGACATGAAACGTTTGACTTTGTTGACAAAGCAGTACTGTGTGTTGACGCCACTGATTGGAGAACCGAAATAAAAGCCTACTTGATGGACCCATCCAAAACCACCGCTCGCAAGATTCGGCAGCAGGCTTTGAAATATGTTGTGTTGGAAAGGGAGCTATACTATCGGACATTAGAAGGATTGCTTCTGCGGTGTTTAGGCGATGAAGAAGCAAAGGTAGCCATGGGCGAGGTTCATGAAGGAATTTGCGGCGCGCATCAATCGGCTCATAAAATGAAATGGATCTTAAGACGAACCGGGTATTTTTGGCCGACGATGTTAGAAGATTGCTTCAAGTATTATAAAGGATGCCAAAGTTGTCAAAAGTTTGGGAATGTGCAACTCGCACCAGCATCAGTTTTATACCCGATTATTAAGCCATGGCCGTTCAGGGGATGGGGAATAGACATAATCGGCCAAATTTTCCCAGCATCAAGTAAAGGGCACAAGTTCATCCTCGCAGCCACTGACTATTTTTCAAAATGGGTTGAAGCCGTTCCGCTCAAAAAAGTCACTAGTGTAGAAGCTATCGGCTTCGTTAATGAACACATTATCTATCGATTCGATATCCCTCAAACTATCACGACCGATCAAGGGACCGTGTTCATGTCTAATGATTTTAAAAGCTTCGCAGAGAGCCTATGTATCAAACTACTTAATTCATCGCCATATTACGCTCAGGCCAATGGACAAGCCGAGTCGTCTAACAAAACTTTGATCAAGCTAATCAAAAGAAAAATTGATGAAAAGCCCCGAACTTGGCACTCTACACTATCGGAGTCTTTGTGGGCTTATCGGCTAGCGTTTCATGGATCGACTAAATTATCACCATATCAGTTGGTATATGGTCAAGAAGCCGTGTTGCCCGTAGAAATAAGCATTAAATCTATGCGAGTAGCTAAGCAAAATAATATATCGGCCGATGAATACAAAGAATCGTTGTTGTGCAATTTGGATGAAGTTATGCAAGAGCATACAACAAAAAAGTTATGCCCAAAGCCTTCAGTCAAGCCGATTTGGTTTGGAAAACAATATTACCGATCGGTTCTAAAGATAATCGATTCGGTAAATGGTCACCCACCTGGGAATAGGGGTGGATATCGAGTTTAACGAGTTATTATCGAGTTTCTTTCAAAATTGACATAGTTTGATGTAAAATTATTTTATATACCATTTAAGTGGTTACATCAAATTCGAGCTAACGAGAAGGACTCGTTAACTTTTATAAATTGTCTTATTTCAATTTTGAACCAATCTCTTGTTAAAGAAATTTTGATTCGAGCTCTAAAATACGGGAAGGACCGTATAAAGTAAATCGGCTTGTTGGCGGAAATGCGTATATACTCGAAACGCTTGAGGGATTGGTATTACCAAAGGCAATTAACAGAAAGTATCTAAAACGGTACTATCCTAGTGTTTGGATTGGTGCGTAATAGAAGTACAACGCAAAGGATTGAGAAACAAATCGGTTAAAACAAGCCGATTAAACAAAACAGAATAAATCGGTTAAACAGCCGATTAAAAGTGTTACAAAAGTATAGCAAGCAACAGTGACAACAAAAGTAAATTGTTTGGGACAAGCTACACCAAAACATCATTTCACATTACAACCCAGACCCTGGGATTCTAGCACCGAGACCAGACAGCGCGGCAGCAGCCTTGCCCAAAGTTTTTGTGATACCATAGACAAGATCTTCATCGGCTTTAGCATCTCCAGGAACTGGGACAATCTTGGCCGACTGATCCTTAACCCGTGCAACAACTTGGCCAACATTGATCTTCTGGTCTTTCAAAGTTTGGGCCATTGCACTAGTATTGGCAAGGTTGTCAGCCAACTGTTGGTTCACTTTAGCCAAATCCTCCTCAAGCCGCTTTTTAGTCGACTCCAGTTCTTGAGTAGAAGACTTAGCAGCCATGAATGACGCTGCAGTGTCATCATATTTCTTTTTCTCGGCCTTTGCTTCAGCAATCAACTTATTCAAAAGGTGTTGATCGGCTTCTTGGGCCTGGCGCCGAGCTATTCTGGAGTTGGCCGCATCGACTTCCACCTTCTTCTCGTCTAAATGGCACACATTTAGAAGAGTGCTCATAGCTGCGGCTGGAAGATCGGCCTCGACAGCGGCCATTGCGTCGCAGATAGGTTGGCAGTTGGCTAAAATAGAGGCTTCAGGCTGAGTTATCTCAAAAAACAGCCGATTCAACTTTTCCTGCATGTTGGGAGCCGACTTGACTACTGAAGCCGATGCCTTCATAGAGACGTCTATGATATTGCGGATATCTTGGGGGTAGTTGTCTGTCGCCATCACCTCCGGATCGACCAGCTCGTCTAAAGTGAAGCCGAGAAGGTTGGACAGATCGTCAGATACGGCCTCAGATAGAACGGGCGGGACTGGCGCAATGGGGGGTAATTGAAGCGGCGATTCAGCAGGAAGTGGTGCTGGAGGAGAAGGCGCAGAATGATTGACAGCAGGGACGTCTTGCAGATCGGTCAAGATATCAGCCACCTGAGCCGATTCCGTCGGCTGAAAAGATTCGAGGTAAGGTTAGTATCGTAAGGTTAAGCGATTCTTAGGCGCATAAGGATACTTCACCTCTAAAGCCGATGCGTTGTGGGAGCTCTCAGCACTCTACTCCGTACGTTTTTGTCGACGGGCTGGGGCCTTCGTCGACTTGGGTTTTTCTGCAAGTTGAATCTTATCAGCATCAAAGCAAATTATGGATCGGAATACTTGCGATCGTCGGGTTATGCTATTACTTGAAGGTCGGCCTTTCTCAAGCTCCGACAGTGACGGGCTCTGAACACCAAGGCTACTGGAAGAATAACCGGTCAAACCCGTCGATTGATGCGGTCTTTTCCTTTTCGGCTCACTGGCCGATGGAGCAGCAATAGTCTTGTTGCCAACTACGGCGTCCTGAAGAAAAATGAAAGTTAAGAGGATAAGAATAAGGCCAAAAAGCTGATAAATTAAAGAATCTTAAGAAAAACAAGCCGATACCTCTACAGCTACCGATGAATTAGTATAACCCGATGAGTTGGAGGAATCCGAGCTCTCACTCGAGCTGCTACCGCTAGGAGCGACTACTATCAGCTCGTGATAGTCCGGTAAAAATTTCTCAATAACAGCCGACGGTGTGCGGTCCAAGTAGAGCGCTTCTGATATAGGCGCCCACCAAGCTGAAAAATGGCTGGCCCGACAGGAGTTCAGGAAAAAGTGCGGCAGGTTAACGACTTGAAGATCATCGGTTAATTCTGAGATTATTTCAGCTGACGTGGCATTTGTCACTCTGGCCCTGGGTTCAACACGATCAAGAATCGGCAAGGAAGGTATCACTTGGCGAAACCCGGTGACGGGCGATATCTGAGAGGGTGGTAGAATTCATATGACGGCTGAAAAGTCCTATTACGGGAGTTCAGGCCGACATGAAGAATGCAAGGGGAAAGGAAGATCCGATACAACTCTAAGGTTGATGCTGGCATCAAAGAGCTATCGGCATCCAGATGAAGAAATGAGGGCCATTGGAAATCGACTGTGCTGCTGTATGGAAAAAAGTCCTGCTGGCTGAAAATCGTATTGTCCAAGTATAAAAAGAATAGAAGATACTTCTTGAAATCGGCAGGGGTGATTCTGACATCTCCACTTGTACACATTACTAGTCTTTCCCCGTATGATCGACTAGCTCGGTATTGAGGGGTGGTGCCTTCAGGATAATCTTCGCATGAGAAGGCTGTATCATCTAGATGATCCGGGATCAGTGATCGGCTAAAGATACTGTAAAGCCATAACTGAACAAACCATAAAGGACCGCCGATGTTGCCAACAGTAAATTGAGCAAATCCAGAAAAAAGCCGACTCCTAATGACGTGCATCATCTGGTAGACAGCTCTAAGAAGCATTTTCCCAAGCACAAGCCGACGGCCTTCTACTAACTACTCTGCCACAAACTGATATACCTATGTTGGGCCCAGAGACGCTCCACAAAAAACGAACCGATCGAGCCACAGGTTCAAAAAGGCCGCATGCTCTTCGTCCGATACCAAGCCATTAACTTTGTTGTTGTGCAAGATATACTTCGACCATCCTTCACCTTTTGATCGGATTGGCTTGAACTGCGGCTTGCCGCTATAAGCCGATATTTGGTCTCCATCCGGCCTAAGGCAACACAGCTCGGCTACGTCCAAAAGGGTTGGGCCGATTGGGCCTGAGCGAAAGAGGAAAGCATTAAAGGAGTCTGACCAGAAGTAGTATGCCGTGGCCACTAAGGGCTTATTGGCTTCTGGGTTGGCTAGGCTTAGCGGCAGACACTCGGCTATGCCTGCCCTTTCCCACTCAGATCTCTTTTGGGCTGCTACTCGTATATACCAGGATCTCCAACCTTTGAGTGCTGTCGACCAAGCTCTAAAGCTCTTTCCCCACTCTTTTATATTGTAACCTTTTGCCGATAAAGGAAGTCTAGGGATGTCTTTGTTAATTATCAGATCGGCGATCAAATTCCCTCATCGCCCTAGGTAGTCTTGATCTTCGCCAGAATTGGAATAAGTACCTGGGAAGAGTCCATTCAACCAACTCGAAGGATTGCCTGAGAGCTTGGACGAGGAAGTCGACGGATGGTGAAGCCAATTGCAGATGGTTCGGGAGCTGGAAAGCATGAAAATGACCATGGGGGTCCCGCATATATATAGCACGGTGAAAAGTAAAAATGGCGGGAAGTGAACCCGAGGCGACACATGTCATTAAACCGCACTGAAGTTTTACGGCGCATTCAAAAATAGCAGTTATTGACGCGGTTACCTAACCAAACAACGAGGAAGCCGACGGATGGTGAAGCGATATATTTTTGAAAGATAACAAGTTATCTTCCAAAAATGGGGGGCATATGTTTGCACCAGTTTTTGAAAAAATACGACAAGAAAACGACAAAAAAGCATAATTTTGGATACAACACGAAGCGCCTCAGAAGGATTTGGATAATACGGATAATATTTGGAAACAGAGTCCAGATAGGAAACTACAAAGCCGATTCGGATTACATTGTCGTGTTGGATCGGGACTCGGATCGGCTAGCGGGTATATAAGATGCGTTAAGGCTGCTTGGAGGGGGGACCATCAACACATCTGCCAGTTTTTACTTTCTACAGTTTAGTCTTTTAGCATTGTAATCTTTCCTCTGTAAGTCGACATCGATCGAATAAAGTTGCGTATCGCCGATTGTTTGATCGTCATTGACTTCTTCAGGTTTGATTTGTTCTGTCTTGTTGCGCATCGCCTTTTCAGAATCGATCTACCTTTTACCCTCCGATTAGTCTTAATCGGCTAATCTAGTTACCCTTCTAATCGGCTTCCTGGCTGGTTCTTGATTCTTAGCCGATTCGCTTCAGGGATCGGCTTAATCGACTTTCACATTATCCTCCTTATCGATTGCAGGGTCAAATCGATTGGCACGCCAGCAAAAACCGAACCGGCGTTAAATGCGGTGTGTTGTGGGCGTAAATCCTCTTCACGTTTTTGGCGCCAACAATATGTAATAATGAGTATGGATGTGTTATCAAATGTTGTAAATGCACGTACTAGCAACTGATTAGGGGACCGGTAATGTATGCACATAGATCATTCTTCTTAATATTCTGTACCAAAAAGGAGAGTCGTTACAAAACTTGAGGCAAAAACTTGAGCACGAATTTGTTCTTTATTTCAGAGTAAGACGGATGATTACAAAGTCTCAACTGAGGACAAAACTCCCAAGGAGAACTAACACACCACACAACAACACAAAATCTTGTGGGAAACCCTAATACTCCTACTGATTAAGTCTAAGGTCTTGAGTCCTCACCTCCCATATATCTCCTTATATAGTGGAGGCAACCCTGACCCTAAACCTGGACACTACAAGTAGATACCATACATATTTACAAGGGCTAACCCAAAACCCAACTATCTTAACAGGTTTTACACTTACACAAGCACGTTTCTCGAAGCGGCCAACACATAGAAGCCAAATTCACTCTGTGAGCCTAAATTTGTGTCCAACTCCACTTTGGTGTGACCTAAACCACTTAGGCTATCGCCGTGGTTTTCCAAACCGCCTCAACTGCTGGTATTGGTCAAATTACCAATTTGGCCCAATGATCGATCTTCCTTCTCCTCAAAGCATCGCTAATCTTCGCGCTTTACATGTGAACCTAATGACTTGCCGCCAAGCCTCTCAAGCATTTAAACTCCCCCAAACAGTCCTCGCTTGCAAACAGGCCCAAGTCACTTGACCGCTACATGTCATTTTCCACTTCATGGCACCATCGACTTTCTTAACTGTTTTGGACAACAACTCCTCATTGAGCCTAGTCCCGGTCCATGCTGTTGCCCACCATATCCATCACTAGTGCTTCATGCTCTGGCTTCTTGTCTTATTGGCTTGCAGCCACTTCCCAGTCTCAATCATCTTCCGGTGTCCCTCGATCGTTCTAGACCTCAACTCTCCTAACGTAGTCCCGGTCTCACCTTCACCTCAGCATGACCTAGCCCTGGAGTCCTCCAACCAATGCAGACAAGAAACACATCACATAGCACTGTTCACATATATATATGCAATTAAATCAACAAAATTTAATTCATATCTTGCTGGAAAACTGATACTACAGCTAACCTAGGTTCGGTAGTACCATTCGTCCGATATTACCGGCCCCCTGGCTGGCAGTGCCGATATCCCAGAAACACAATAGAGACCTATTGTGGAAAATAACTACCACTCCTTTGGGCTAGTAGTGCCACTCCCCCGGCACTATCGCTCCTAGCATTCCGGTAGTGCCACTTTGCTTAACTCTAGAGAAATACCTCTTTATGAAAATACTACTACTCCTACTGCCAGTGCTACCTAGGCGGCATTATCACCCCTCCTAGTATGGTAGTGCCGTCCTGACCTGACAGCACTTGAAATTGCTATAAATTCAAAATAGAATTCAAAAACAAACTCAAACTTTAGCACCGCATGCTCAAATACTATCAATAACTCATCACAAATATGGATAGACATCCACGTGGTCTTTCAATCTCCCTCTTGATGAGTATATTGGCAAACACTACAAAAGGCACAAATTTGTGTCTGAAAGCAAAAGAAGAAAGCAATTTGATTACAAAACCTCACTTGGTCTGGAGCAAGAGGAAATAAGATCATAACCAAGTAGAAAATAAGGATTTTAGAGCAAGTGAATAGAAAGAATAAGTTTTCCACAAAAGTTTTAGAAATGCAATAAAAACTCACAAAAGCTAAAATATACTTATGATCATAAGAACTAGCAATTTTTTACCATGGTCATAAGAACCAAGATGCATTCAAATTTCTCAACTTTTGATTATGCCTTTTCTACACTTTCTCTCCCTTTTGGCAATATTGGAATCAAGATGGCATTTTCTCCCATGTCAACATGTATGTATGAAATGCATTCTAGAGAGCTTTGAAGATTATCCAAGTGACCATATAGATAAAGTATGACACCAAGCTACTTAAGTTCAGATTATGCTAATCTAAGACATATCCAAGTGCAAATTGTAATATCCTTACTAGCGAGCACCAATAATACTTTGTTAGTTTTGCATGATTTCAACAAGTGCAACACTTAGTATAATCTCCAAACTAGAAGCATAGCCAAACAAAGGATCAAATGGATGAC
This sequence comes from Guadua angustifolia, assembly GCA_036346375.1. Classification (NCBI taxonomy): domain Eukaryota; kingdom Viridiplantae; phylum Streptophyta; class Magnoliopsida; order Poales; family Poaceae; genus Guadua; species Guadua angustifolia. The sequence continues at coordinate 44,750,088 of CM070512.1, forward strand.
ATAGAGTTCAACCTAGTCAACACTTTGGGGAAGCTACAAGTGCATAAAAGATCTTTCGTGCTTAATCATCTTTAATGAAAATTTTTTGTTTTAAAACTTTAACGCACATAGTAGGGTGCAGATGTTTGACATTATTTGTATTCTTTACCCACTTTTCTTTTTTTATTTTTAAATATGATTAAATCAAGCCATCGTCGACCATCTCAAGGACCCTTAAAAGAATAGTCTTGCTCATACACGATACATTCCAAGTTCATCTCAAGTGCAATGGGAAGCAGTCTAGTGAATGTAAAGTATTGAGATCAATTTACATACAAAAGTCAATTTTTGACTTATTTAGCACTTAGATTTATGAGCATGTGAAGGACTCTAGTATGAATCAATCTAGCTTCACCCATATTGCCATAGGGACTTTAGTAGAAATTCAAGATTTCACATATCCAAGTTTCATCAAGTTTTTATTGAAACTCAATTTTCATTATTAGTAAGCTTCGCATGCTGAAGAAAAATGAATTTAGACATGGCTAAACTAGCAATGATCTTCAAAAGAGTAGTAAGGTGCATAGCATGAATAACAACTCGTTTGCATAATAGACAAAGCTCATTAAAAATAGAAAATGAAGTCCATATGCAACGCATGAATAGCTTCTCAAGCTCCCCCTCAACAAGTGAACCAATTTTAAGCATAATTCCTAGTTCAAGTTGAGTTATTAGCAGTCAGCTTAAAGAAATTTTAAATGAACTCAACAAAAATTAGAAATATAGAATGAGAAGAAGTCGAGAAACTGCAAACTGGGTGGCTATAGCGCATAGAAAAGATGGTAGAGAACACTATGGCTCAAACTCGCTCTCATCTTCCTCATATGACTAACATAGAAAAACTAACTCTAGAACTCAATCTAGAGAGTAACACAAACTCTGTCTACTTAGGGGGCTCGACACTTGCTAGACCTATAAGACTATAAGGGAACTCAACCTAGAGAGAAGAGAGAATAGCTAATTGTTCATGATAGCAACCTATAGCACAAAATGATAGGTCCATGGAAAGCATGTTAGAAGTCTAAGTGAAGTAAACTCAAAATTCTAAGAATAAGCCCAAAAATATCCAAAAGGTGCAAAAGAAAGGAAATACTAGAAGTGACCACATAATAAACAATATACAAGACTAGCGCCCCCTCAAAAGATGCTGTAAGGGCACACAACTTCAAGCTCACCCTCAAGGCTACAAACCTAGAGCTATCCAAAGGCTTAATAAAAATATCAGTAATCTAGTGAACTATCGGGACCCGGGTTTGCAAATCCGGACCCTCTGTGTATTCAGCACTAGTCCAGGATCACGCTAGTGCACACAGTCTCAACATTGGTATATATCACAGTCATAACCAACGAAATAATGTAGTACTTCAATAAAATACTCAAACTAGTTGATTGACCTTATGGTCAAGTTACAAAGATACGCCTCGCAGGGCGAAGAATTATTAAAGTATTCAAATGCAGCGGAAATAGAATAAACTCATGGTGCCAACCAATTTGCCACAGGCAACTGACTGGGCTCGCTCCCTAGTTCATCGGCTCCTCCTGATATTCCTCCTCCTGAGCAGGGGTTGCTTCTTCTTTAACTGAAGTTGTGTTGTTGTGGGGTGAGTACTTTGAGCACTCAGCAAGTCATGCACAGAATGCAAATCTAATATTCTACATGCATGGCTTAGTACAAAGGATAGGCTATGGTTCATGAGCGACAAAGATTCAAGATAAACAAGAATAGATTGCAAAGCAGTAAAACAGTAGTAAGAATAATAGCTTTCACAAACATTTCAATCGTAAATCATTTTTCCATCCTAAGTCAAGTTCATCATTACCAACCCAAGCATTTTTCCATAAACAATTCATTTTCATGAAAATCTAACCCTTGATCAGAATCAATCAAGCGATGCTCAATACCGTGAGCACGGCTATTGAATAGGTTGTACACTCTGCAGAGGTTATACACTTTATCCACAAGATACAGTCAAATACCACCAAGGCAAATAACCGTAACGAAGGCTTTCCAAAGTTCCATCTAAACCCAAGACGCCGCTAAGGTTTCAACTTGGAGGGATGGTTACCACACCAGGGCCCCCTCTTGCGCCATGTGAGTTCTCATTCCGCTTCTCCGGGCCTCACACCATCACGACAGTACCAAAGAATAGATTTCCCAGTTTACTCAGCTAAGCCCATCCCATTACGGAGCTTGTGGCTGTATGAGAGACTCAGTTCAAATGCTCGCAAGGTTAAGTCCTGAGTTGACCGAGGCAAGACTAACCAAGTGTAACTCAAATATCCATATCCAATAAAAACCAAATACGACCGCCCAGTTGCCACTCTTGGCCCACCAGAAACAATCTTGCCATTTGCCCCAGTCTAAATCATTTTCCCACCCCGGTTCTTTACCATTGCACCACGTGCCATCATCAACTCAATAACACATGTCTCATTCACAAAACATGTTCCATATCTCATTAAGTCAATATTTACTTTGGTATTCCAAAATCATGAATTGTCCACGTGGCAGGGCTAAGCACACTACTTTGGTCTACTCAGCCCATGTTGGCAAATTATTAATGCCCAACTATTAATTCATAACCTAGGGTGACAAAAGATTCATGGCCTACAATTATATATGACAAGGTGGCATACAACAACTAGGCATTTAGCTAATCCCAAACTTATTCAAAGTCATTTCTATCAAATTAGCATGCAATAGTTTGAATCAAAATAATTTGCTCTAATAGGTTCAACATGATCAAACACAACTTGCCTTCAAAAAGTGCTGGTTCTGGGTCCTGAACTTGCTCCTGGGTCAGAACTTCTCCCTCAAAACCGTCGGGCATTTCAACGCTCTACGCCAGACGCAATTAAACACCAATAAATAAATAAACAGTAGACAAACAGTACTCAAAAATTCAATTAAAATTCATAAACAGAAATATCACAATTTTACAAATTTATAGAAATTGGAATCACTCAAATCGGAGTTAAAACGCAAAAGTTATAAGCATTTGAAGTTTCAAAATATATTTAAAATCAATATACCGAATTAAATAAATATTTTCTTTTTCGGAAAATTAATTATTGCGTCATCTGTGACACGTGTCGCCACCAGAGAGTGACACGTGGCCTTGCTGACGTCAGCCCTGACCGGCTCCCGTGATGACGTCATCGTGACGTCAGCATGACCCGGCTATCTCGCTGACAAGTGGGTCCCACCGTGACGTCAGCATGACGTCAGCGGTGACGTCACACGCACGGTGCGTGCGGCTGACGAGTGGGCCCGTGCTGTCAGTGACTCATGCGATCAGTGCACAGTGCGGCTGACATGTGGGTCCACCTTGTCAGCGTCTCATGCACAATGAGCAGTGCGGTGCCACTGACAGGTGGGTCCGTGCTGTCGGCGTCTCGTGCACAGCGAACGGCGACGTGGCAATACGGTGACCCTCGGATTTGCATCTAACGGTGGAGAATGGAAGATGAAGTTCACTATTTCTAAGGCGACGTGGGCTCACCTCAGCGGTCGGATCTGGATCGTGCGGCTGGCGAAGCTCGTGAAACCCGGCGACGATGCGGCGGCGCAGTTCGACCGGAGACGGAGACGAAGACGTAGCCGACGGCGTTTCCGTGGTCCTCCGGCGTGAAGAAGTGACCCTCCCGACGCGGCTTGACGAGGTGAGTCCGACGGTGGCACGGGCGATGGCGGAGAATCACCGGCGGCGACGAAACAACGCGAAGAACTCGGCGGTTGGCTTCGGAAACTTCGGCGAGGTTGTGCGGCGATGCGGCGGCGTCTCGGGCGGCGTGAAGTGTACGGAGGGGTGCGGCGCGAGGTGAGGGTCCCAACACGGGTGGCGGCGCGAGGTGAGGGTCCCAACACGGGTGGCGGCGCATTAAATAGTGCCCTCGGCTTCCGTGAAAATCGCGGAAACCGAGGCTCACACGGCGGCGGCGGCGGAATCCGGCGAGGATTCGGGTTTGGGTGACGTGGGCGATGAGAGCCGTCGGATGAAGATCGAGCGGCTGGCGCTAGGGTTTTTCGAGCGGGCCGCATGAAGACTCGCCCAAGATCTGTTCATCAGGGTTTTTAATTCTTTTTCGATTAAAAATAATTCCCGAAATTCAAATAATTTATTTGGGGCATTAAAAATACTAGAAAAATTCTGGAAAAATTCTCATAAATATTTTAGGACATTTGTGACTCAAATAAAATAATTTCAGCAAAATTTTATTTTAACTTTTCTATTATTTAATTAATTTGTTAAATGGTTTAATTCAAATAAATCCAAATAAATTCCAGAAATTCCCAAAAATTCAAAATACCATTTAAATGCAAGGAAAGCAAAAATTGGGGTGTTACATGAACACTCCCCACAAATTGGAGCATTATATCATCCTTCTCCATATAATCTCTAAGGAAGTGATATCTACTGACAATATGCTTGGTTTTGAAGTGCTGCACTGGATTCTTATCAATGCAAATGGTACAAGTGTTGTCACAGCAAAGTGGCACACTATCTATGTCTAACCCAAAGTCCTACAAGGTTTATCTCATCCAAATCACCTAACTATAGTAGCTAGCGGTTGTAACGTATTCGGCCTTAGTGGTGGACTGTGAAACTCCAGACTGCTTCCTAGATGACCAAGAAATAAGAGAAGTGGCAATGAATTAGCAAGTGCCAGAAGTACTCTTCCTATCTATCCTACAGCCAGCAAAGTCTGCATCTGAAAAGGTTCTAAGGGACAAATAAGAAGAGGAAGAGTACCAAATATCATAGTCAATGGTTGCTTGAAGTTACTTGAATATGTGCTTCACCGCTTAGCGATAAGAAGCGTGAGAAGAAGCCTAAAATCGAGTGCATAGACAAACAACAAAGTATATATCTGGCATTGAGGCAGTGAGGTATAAAAGGGAGCCGATCATTCTCCTAAACTTCTTCTGATCAACTAGCTCACCATCCTCCTTAGGCTTATGGATAGTAGTGGTGGCCATAGGAGTCATTACTGGCTTCCCATCAGTCATGTCGAAGCATCTCAGGAAGTCTCAAGTGTATTTGCCTTAATACAAGAAAATTCCTTCTCGAGTCTACTTGATCTAGAAGCTGAAGAAGTAGCTTAACTCGCCCATCATGCTCATCTCGAACTCTGTGCTCATCACATCTGAAAACTAAGACACAAGAGTGTGCGAAAAGCCACCAAAAATAATGTCATCTACATAAATCTGTTCAAGTAAAAAAGTGAGAATCCAATTGTCTAGTGAACAGAGTCCTATCTACCTTACCCTTCTCAAAACTATGACTAAGAAGATGATTTAAGCCTCTCATACTAAGCTCTAGGGGGCCTGCATAAGTCTATATAAAACTTTGGACAGCTTGAAGATATGGTTTGGGTACCTAGGGTTCTCGAATCCTAGAGGTTGTCTGATATAAACCTCTTTCTCAATATACCCATTGAGAAATGCACTCTTAACATCTATCTAATAAAACTTGAAACCATTGAATGCCAAAAATGCAAGCACGATCCTAATGACCTCTAGTCTATCTATAGGGAAAAGATCTCAAAGTCAAGACCCTTAACCTGAGTAAAACCCTGTGCAACTAGTCTAGCGTTGTTCCTGGTGACAACCCCATCCTCACTTTGCTTATTTTTAAACACCCATTTGGTCCCTATGACATTATGACCAAATAGAAGCTCAATAAGCTACTAGACCTTGTTCCTCTCAAAACTCTCAAGTTCCTCATATATAGCATTGATCCAAGATTTATCTATCAATGCATAAGAAACATCCTTCAGCATAAAAGTAGCAACGAAGGCAGAGTGAAGGCAGAATAGAGAAATGCCTAACTTTGAGCATGTGATATGCTCAAATAGATCACCAATCATTTAATCGGGTGGATGACTCTGCTGAATGTGGTGAGGAGGTCCAAAAGCAAAAGTGGCCTCTACTGCATGAGAGTGTGAAGGAAAGGGCTGGTCTTCCTGAGGTGCAAAGATAGAAACAGGAGGCACCTCAGGTGTAGAGGGGATTGGATCAAGTGGAACACCATCATCTCTATAGAGGGAAGAAGAGCCTGATATGTCGAGTCTAGCTCCTAGACTAGCCTCATCAAAGGCCACCTCATAGATCTCTATGATCATATTCTCCTCACAACTTTAGACCTTATAGCTACAAGAAAAAGTCAAGTAACCTAGAAAAATACCATCAAATGAGCAAAACTCAAAGTTATCTAGGTTTCCAGACTTCAAAATGAAACACTTGTAACTAAATTCACGAAAATGAGAAACATTGAGCTTTCATCCATATCTCAACTCATAAGAAGTGCAGTGCAAATGTGCTCTCATGAATACTCAATTAGACACATGACAAGTAGTAAGAGTATTGTACTCATCTAGCATTGTCCTAGTCATCTCGACCAAGGTCTTGTTCTTCCTTTCCACTACGCCATTTTGTTGAGGGACATATTGAGAGGAGAACTGATGCTCTAAGCTTGACTTATCACAGAAACTCTCAAAGTAGGAGTTTTTGAACTCCATGCCATTGTCACTGCGTATAGCTCGTAAGGTACCAGGGAGCTCAAAAGACAACCTACAGACCAAACTCCTAAAATGAGTAAAAGACTTATCCTTCGAGGCCATAAAAATACCCAAGAATACATCAAAAATCATCGACAATGATAAGAACATACCACTCCCCCAGTTAACTGCACTCTAGCCAAGTCTTGATGCATCAGTCACCACAACAGTAACTGGGGGATCAGAAGTAGTCACCATCTTACCATGTCGGCAAAGAGTGCAAACTAAGTATTTGACCATATAGAGTTTAGGCAAACCATGAATGAGATCATAGCTACTAACTCGGGTCAAATGATTAAATCCAATGTGACTAAGTCTCCTATGCTAGAAAGAGAGATCACGGGACTCTGAAGTAACTAAGGAACAGACAATCACCAGAAGAATCGAAAAAATCAACCTGAAAAACTCTCCTTAACTTAGAAATCTCGCAAACTAACCCTTCAAAAGAATCAAGAATTCTATAAGCATTCCGCTTAAAGCTTACCACGAAATTGTCATCGATAAGCTGAGGAACAGAAAACAAATTATACTGTAGCTCACTAACTAAGGAAACATCCTTAAGAAAGAATTTATCATTAATACGCATATAGCCCTTGATGATGCCGCAGTCTAAAGAAGCATCCTCAAAGATGATTAGCTCATCACTTGAGGCACAGGCTAAGAAAGAGAACCAAACGGGAGTTTCTAATCATGTGGCGAGAGCAACCAGAGTCTACAAGCCAAACATCTCCCTTCCCAGCCCAACGAACCTGGATCACAAAAAATGAGAGTCGATGACTTAGTACTAGGATAAACAAGTGTAGATCTGGAAACCTAATACTAATCACACAACAAGCAAGTGCTAGTCATAGGAACAAACGATTGGACTCTAGTATCTCTCCGATGATCAACTCTCACAAATCCAAAAGCAACACTAGCAGCAGATCTGGGAGCTGGAGCTGGGTTGACCCACCGTAGTGCAAAGGCCAGACCACCTCAGTAAAGCTGCCCAAATCTCCTACTAGTAAACACCTCAAGCCGCTGATATGTACCTCAATAGAAAGAACGATAAATATCAAAAGGATAGCAGAAAGACTAACCACAAGCAGCTCTAAGATGAAAACTAGAAGAACATGCTAAAAACCAACTACTGGAAGCTGCCCAAAAATATGAGAAACTCTACCTATTTAGAAGCCATGGGTGCTTTAGGAACACTCTGAATCTATGGATGATCATGACCATGCTCACAACGTGAAATCTTGTTATACCTGAAGCAGAAATCTACTAAATATTCATCCTTTTGACAAAAGATGCATGTATACTTTGCCTTGCTAGAGGTATAAGCAGTAAGAGGAGCAACCTTCTAGTTAGAGATCCCATAGGCAACCCCAACAGACATAAACATAGTGGTACTCACCCTAAGAGATACCACAATCTCTCCACTATTAGAGACACAAACAATGGTGGGAGGATGTGCCTGAACGTGCTCTAAATAGTCAAATCCAAGACCTTGATTGAATCTACTAATCTTGGACAGGTCTAGGATGAGATTGAGCTTCCTTTTTGCCTCCTGCAAACTTCTCAAGAGTGCTCATGGATACTCACACTCTTGGAAGAGAGAGGTAAATGAAGAACAGGGGAAGAAGATGAAGAAGTGCCGACAAGGAAGAACGACCAGCACATGCATTTTTCTCTAAAAATATGGCTGCCTCAATCTTAAAGGCCTCACAAGATATGCACTTGACATTTCTAATCCTAGTAGTTTGGGACTCTAGTTTCTTCCTAAGCTTGTTATGGATTCTACCTATATCCCCCTCAATCTTAGCACAAAGCAAGCAGCCTTCTTGTGATTTAGCTAGTAGTTTCTTGGTCAAATTAGCACACTTGACATTCAAAGCATCATTGTTAATTTTTAGTTACCTACAGCCCTCACATGAGCTGATTTCATCCTTAAAGCATATTTCTCAAGTTTATCATTTCTAACAGTAAGCTTTCTAAGGTGAGTGCTTTCTATGTTTATCAATTTCAAAAAGCAGTTTAGGGCAATTTTCAGAAGAACTAGTATGCACATGAAGAAGGCTAGCCTCAGCACGAATAGCATCAGTAATACTACAGCTAGCATTCTTCCCTCTAAAGACCTCTACTTCAAAAAGTACACTATCATACAGGGTCCTTAGGTTCTCAACCTCCACAAGCACGGCATCACAGAGCACAAATCATCGTCACCGGAGAAGAAGACCTAAGTGAAGCTATCTCCCATGACATATCAACTACCTTCTTATCTAGCTTCGAACACCTATCCCTAGCTTTAGCATAGAATCATCCTAGCTTATAAAATGCCTCATTAAGCTCATCATAGAAAGGTACCTCATCTGACTGTCCATAGACCTCAGTGTCACTAATGCCGTTCTTGTCAGCCATAAAGCACATCCTGGTGAAGTCATTGTCGCCCTTGGTATTCTCTTAACGATCATCCTGTCCATTGTTAGAGCTCCATGTCTTGGTGTCGGAGAGTTTGATGTCATCAAGTGCGGCGAAAACACAGTGGAAGAGCATCTTGCTCTTTGTGAAGTTGCGGTACTTCTTTTCATGTGCGGGATCATGAACTAGAGTCTTCTTGTTGCAGTTTTTGTTAGTGTAGTCAATCTTCTCGGAGCTGCCATGATTGTTCTTGTTCTTCTCCAATTTGGGACAACTGGCTTGAATGTGATTAGGGCCTCCACACTCGAAGTAGGTGACCGATCCAACTCTCCTCCTCTCTCTCAACCTTTTGTATGCATGGGAGAACTTTCTGGCTAAGATGGTGATCTCATTTTTTGGAAATCTCTCTAAATGGTCATCGCTTTTCTCAATAAAACTGGAGAGAGAAAACCTAGAAGAACTCTCAGAAGCGGGATCGGTGACCAAGGCCATCAATTGTGACTTTGTTTTGCGATAGACGACGTCAATCTCATGAGTCTTGAGTCAGGAATAAAACCCATCAAGAGTCAAGGTCGACAAGTCCATGGTGTCCTTGATGGAGGTCACCTTCATCTCCCAAACTTGAAGATCGAGTGCTGTTAAAAAATGTCGAGCATTATCTGAGTTAGGGTATGTGGTACCAATTGCTCAAAGATTGCTCAAGATCTTCATGAAATGACCAAAACACTCATCCAAAGAATCCCAATGTGTTGCTCAAACTTGTTATAGTCACGCTTGTACTGATCTTGCCTCACGGTCTTGATTTGGGTGGTGCTCTCATGGCAAATATTGAGAGTCATCCAAATCTCATGCGCAGATCGTAAGTGTTAGATCTAATCATACTCACTATAGCTAAGCCTCTATATAAGAATGTTCCTTACCTTAGCATTCGCCTCAACGTCAGCCATATTTGCGGCATTGATGCTCTCATCATAAGGAACAATATACGGGAGCTTCACCATCTACAATATCATGAAACCCTGGGTAGTGATGTATGACTCCATCCTAGATTTCAAAAAAGGATAATCCACCCCAGAAAAGATTCAAGGCTTGGAATAGTACTTGCCCAACACTATGGCTCTCAAGACCGGTCAAAATCTAAAGAGAGCAAAAACCAAGCACTGATACCAATTAAAGGACTGAAAATGATGATCATAGGGGGCTAAATGATCACTAAACAAATTTCCTCCTAAAAGGACCAACCAAAGCCTCAGAAGATCAAATAAGCTCGAAAATACAAATGTTTAGAGAAACTCGGCTCCGGGGCGGTACTACCGCTCATATATGGCCAGTAGTACCGAGATGAATAGTAACCCAGGTACTAACAGGTACTGTAGCATAGTAGTGTCATGAACAGTAAAAGCAATAATATGAACAGTAAATTAGCATGACTTCAAAAATAAAAATAGGTATAACTTTTGATCGGCTAATCGAAAACCCGTGAAACAATGTATGCACCTTCCTATGGGTGTTGAAAACCTATTCCAACCTTCAATCGCAAGGATTGAGGTCAAAATTCTGACCTTTTTTGAATTTACTGAACATTGCATCAAAATCAGGTCAAAAACAAAAACTTTGCCCTGGGCTTGCTCATGGGGATTTCATGATCAAGATTGACCTAGATGATCTCTCACATGTTATACCAAGCAAGAACCCCAAAGAGATTGCTCCCAAAAGACCAAGATCAAGATTTACCTCAAAATCTTCCTACTCAACCTAAAAACTAGTTACTTGGAGAAACTTAGATGATCAAGAAGAGGCTTGCCTAGATGATTAGGGGATGATCTACAGAAGATACATCCATCAATCCTTCATCCTTGGTAGCACAAGATCAAGCAAAAAAGAAACCATAAGAAAACATCAAGATAAAGCAAGAAGGAGATCAAAACTTGAGGCAAAAACTTGAGCTCGAATTTGATCTTTATTTTAGAGCAAAATGGATGATTACAAAGCCTCTCACTTGAGGGCAAATCTCCCAAGGAGCACTCGCAAACCACATAAGAATATAAAATCTTTTGGGAAACCCTAACACTCCTAGTGACTAAGTCTAAGGTCCCAAGTCCTCACCTCCCACTATATTTTCTTATATCGTGGAGGTAACCTCAACCCTAAACCTAGACACCACAAGTGGATACCATCCACATTTACATGGGCTAACACGAAATCCAACACTCTTAATAGGTTTTGCAATTACACAAGCATGCTTCTCAAAGACACCAGATCCACACTACGAGTCTGAATTTGCGTTCAACTCCACTTTGGCATGACCTAAACCACTTAGGCCATTGCTGCGGTTTTCCAAATCGCCTCGACTACTCGTATTGGACAAATTACCAATTTTCCCTAGTGACCAGTTTTCCTTCTCCTCGAAGTATCACCATGTTTTGTGATTTCTACATGACCCCAATAACTTGCTGCTAAGCTTCTCACATGTTAAGACTACTCCAAACCGTCCTGACATGCAAATAAACCCAAGTCACTCGACTGCCATGTGTCCTTTTACACTTCATCATAGCGGCATATGTTTCTTTGACCGTTTGAGACCTCAACTCCTCCCTGAGACTAGTCCTGGTCCATGTCATTGCCCACCATGTCCATCACCAGTGCTTCATGCTCTAGCGTCTTGTCTTCCCGGCTTGCAACAACTTCTCGACCTCAATCATCTTCCGACGTCCCTCTTCTAGACCTTAGCTCTCCTAACTTAGTCCTAGTCTCACCTTCGCCTCATCATGACCTAACTTCAGAATCCTGTAACCAACATAGACAAGAAACACATCACATAGTACTATTCACAAATATATACAATTAAATTAATAAAATTTAATTCACATCTCGCTAGAAAACCGATACTACCGCCAACCTGGGGCTGGTAGTATTGCTCGACCAGTACTACCAGTCGCCATGGTCGGTAGTGCCGATATCCCTGAAACCCAACATACCTACTTTGAAAAATAACTACCGCTCCTAGCACACCGGTAGTGCCACTTTGCTAAACACCAAAGGAATACCTCTCTATGGAAAAGCTACCGCTCCTACGGTTGGTGTTACCACAGGCCGGAACTACTGCCACTCCCAAGCCTGTAATGCCACCTTTCTAGCACTACCATGTCTCCAAGGCCGATAGTGCCACCCTGACCTGACATCATCTCAAATTACTGCAAATTCAAAAATAAACTCAAAATTAAGCACTACATGCTTGAATATTGTCAATAACTCATCACAAATATGGATAGACATCCATATGGTCTTTCAAACACGAACACACACACCCTACACATGCATGCACTCACACCCCACGCGAAGAGCACAACACCGTGAGCACCCGGCAAGTAAGGCTTGAACCTAGGTGGCTTGCGTGCCATCGCAACGCTCTGGCCACTGAGCATTTTGGAAATGACATTTTTGGATCTTTACATTGTTCACTAGCTTGTGGCTCATATCAAAGCCAAAATATGCCAACGAGATTCTCATTGGGTCCTTATCGTTACTATTGAAAAATTCTATCGTTTGAGTAGAAATTATAGGTCAACACAAAAATATATGATAAATTTGTATTTTATTTTTGATTAAAAATGTAAACCCCCTGGTTTGGGATGACCAGCATTATCTATATCTGAAATATTATGAACTTATTTAGTTTGACATTGCTAATTTGCACTAAAATTTCATACATTTTTATTCGTGTTATGTAGAAACCCCCTAATCAATAATTAATATCACTCCCATGACTAGCTTACGGAAGCATGCATGCATAATTAATGGACCGTCATACAAATTGGGTACATAATAATATATATGGTCTCTATTTTGCAAATCATTCTGATTAAATTTTCATAGACAAAGATAGACAATGCAAAATAATGGCAATAATTTTCCTCATTATTTCTAAATAGTAATCATTTTCATAATATTAGAATGAAATAAGTGGTCAATTCAGTGCATATGCTCCCATTACTACAAAAGGGGTTATATTAGACACATCATCACTGACTGTTTTTTTATAAAAACTGTCTGCAATGAGTCTCAAGCACATCACAAATAGTTTTTGGCTAAAACTGTCTAGTAAAACTAAAACCATCTATGATGAAGGGTACATCATATACGGTTTTAGCCAAAAACCGTTTGTGATGAGGGAGAGAACACCACAGACGGTTTTTGGCTAAAACCATGTATGATGAGGGGCACATCACAGATAATTTTAGCCAAAAACCTTCTGTGATGAAGGGGGGAATATCACAGATGGTTTTTCGCTAAAACCATTTATGATGAGGGACACTTCATACATGGTTTTAGCCAAAAACCATCTCTGAAGACTATGTCTAGTAAATAAAAATAGAGAGCCATGACCTTCTCTGTATTTTTATAGTTTCTCGAGCTATTTTTGAGGTCACTGTAATTGAGAGGCAATCTAGTGGAAAGAGACCCTAGATTTGGAGGTGTAATTGTAGATCATTGTGCTCTAGATCATTTAATATTAGTAATTGGTTCAAATTTGTATTATATTTAAGATCTAGCTTGGTAAAGAGGTAAATGAAACTAGTTTATAGATCTAACTTGGTATAGATCCATTTGTTCTGTGTGATATAAAGTAATAATTAGTTCAAATTTGCATTATATTTAAGACCTAGCTTGGTAAAGAGAGAAATGAAGCTAGTTTCTAGATCTAACTTGGTGTAAATCTATTTTTCTCTGTGATGTGAAGTGTAACACCCCAAAATTTGAGTTTTGGGAGGTTTGAATTTGAAAATGAACTATTTGCATTTTCCTTGAATTAATGAAAGCTTAATGTAAATTTTTCTGTCAACAAAATATTTAATTTGATTAAACTATTCATCAAACCAAAGATTTCCGGTCATAGTTGGGTTCATTGTGCTTCAAGGAATTTTTCTTTATTTTCTAGATTTTCTAAAATTTATTTACTATTTATTTGAATTTATTTGCTTTATTCGAAATTCTAAAAATTTCTTAAATTGAAAAATGTTTTATTTTCTTAAATCATCTCGGGCCTAATCTTCTAAGACCATTCCTACTTTCCTTGCAGCCCACTTTAAATCGACCCATTTGCTTCCGCTTCAACCCACTCATACTGCCCGTCGGCCTTCTTTCGGCCCACGAGATAGCCCTTGACGCCTTTGTCATGTGATCTCGATCTGATGCATCTCGTGGAGCCACGTAGCCATTCACTATGCACATCGATTCGTGCCACGTGTGTGGTCTGGATGAAGCCGCGTCGCACGCTACCATTACAACCCAAAACCCTAACCGCGTAGCCACTGAGTCTGCACTGCCATCTCAAATTTCATCGGATTAATGCCTCCTGAAGCTATTTAAGGCTCGAAGGACCCCCATCCAAGGTTTTCCTCATTGTGCCGCACTCGTTGCCCAATTCATCGCCGTCTTCACGCACGATCTCGCCGGAGTTCGCCGCAACAGCTGAAGACCTTTGCTGCCTTGTTCTCCGCCTCTAATTGTTCCCCGATGATGCCGCTTGCACATCCGAGTTTGTTGCGCTGTCATTTTCCAGATTCCCATGAAGATGCGCTCGATCCAATTGTGTTTCGCTGAGGTCCATGTCATCTTCCTCATGTCTGGTGGAATAGCGCCGCTGCCTCACCGTTGCTCATCTCGAGGAAACTTGGCCATCTGATTCTTGGTGCATGCTCCAGATCACTCCACGTTGCAGTCGCCGCGGCCTCGCTTCTTTGCCATCCGATCCTGCGCCGCCGCTAGATCCGCGACACGTGGCCCGTCGACGTTAGCACCTCGTCAGCCGCCGCGTCAACCCTACCACCCATGTGCCACCCCATCAGCAGTGACATCAGCGGTGACATCAGACCTAGATCATGTGAGCCTGGTCCACTGTGGACCAGGCGAGACCGTGGACTCAGTGTATGGACCGGGGGTCCCACATGTCAGCCAAATGAGAATTTTTAGATTTATTTTTATTATGGGAAATTGATTGCTAATGTCAAAAATGCGTCATTAATTGATTTTCCAGTATAGAAATAAATCAAAAAATTTGGATTTTCTCTTTTCAGCCTTTTTTCTGAATTTAATCTTTCGGAGGCTCGTTCTCTCTCATACGAACTCCGATTGAGGCGATTCAAGTTTCTAAATTTTTCAAAAATCAACCTCTACATTTCAAAACCATTTATGTTTAATTTTAAACTTGTTTAAGTCTCCTTTTTGTATTTATTTGTTTTAGTTGCTTTCTTTTTCAGTATACGTTAATTTCGAGGGAGCGAACAGAGACTTTGCAATAAAGGCTTTGGAACTAAGCCGTCTTCGATCGTTTCGATGAATTGTTTCTTCATTTTGTTGTATGGGTGATTTCTCCGAAGGAACCTACGGCGATGCATATACATGGTTTTACGCGAGTGATTTAGCCACACTCTTAGTATCATCCAAGTAGTGAGTGCAGGCTTTGGCTCCTTTTGTACTCTACCCCAATTGGTTAGCAAGGGCTTCTTTTGTACTCTACCCCAATTGCCACGACCAACGCTGGATCACTAAGCTCGCCACCAGAGGCCTCAGTCTACATAAGCCGATTATTGTTCGCAGTAGTTCTTCGCTGCAAGTTCACAATCCCATACAGACACCCTCTCGGATGGTCTAGAGTCTTAATTCGATCCACGCGTGCTTGGTCGTCATAAGCTTTATCGGGCAACCACGCATTCTTCCTTGTCAAGGCTATGCTCACAACTCAGGGGCATGGACTCGAGACGCTAGGGAAGTTAAGGCCGTGTGCGCATTTCTTTCTCCCGACCTAACCCATGCTCGCAGCTTGGAGACATGGTGTTGGACCGTTAAGGAAAAAGTGTGCGTGATTTTTCTAACTCTCCTGTGAACGAGCTCGTGCTCGCAACTTAGGTGCACGAACTTCATTCACAGCGGGGGCTTAGTAGGGACGAACTACCGTGTTTTTCTAAAAACGTGCACTCATGTTTCGTTCTTTACTATCTTTGTTTGCTATCTTTTTCATTCTGCTCGCTTTGTTTTGTCTGTTTGTGCAGGCATTCATTGGGAAACAAGTCACGAAAGACGCAAGGCAATTTCCAAAAATCGTTCATTTACTCATTCAAATATCAAGAAGTTTACATGGAGTATTTTACAAAGGAGGGTTTCCGCCGAGCTTCACCTCTTGTAGGGCTGAGAGTTCTTCCCTCGCCTCATCAAGTTGAGCTTCAAGCTCGAGCAGCCGCCGTTGAGCGTCGCGTCCCTCGCGAGCTTCCTGGCGGAGTCGTTTCTCCTCCTTGCTCTGGCTCAGTTTCTCCTCCAAGGCCGCGGAGCATTTTCGCTCTTGTTCGAGCTCTGCCTTGGCTTGGAAGAATTGTTCTCTGCAATCCATGGTGTATTCTTCAAATTTGCGCCGCATCTCCTCGCTTGAAGCTTCGACATTCTCCTCGTATGAAGCTTTGAGATCGACCAGCGCTTGCTCGAGCTCCACTATTTTAGCGTCTTGCTCGGCACATTGCTTGGACACGACCTCAGGGGGCACGATCGTCGCTTCAAAATCTAGCATGGTTGCCCAGAGCACCTGCAAGCTTGAAGATCTTAATTCTCAGTCGTTACCAAGGAGAAAAAACTTTATAAGTTAAGTATGCTTACCCAACAGAGGCGGTCACTCAGGTTTTCCTGGAAGGCCTTGGAGACGTCTTCCGACCGAAGGTCCGCGAGATCTCCTGCGATAGACATCGGATGAGAGCTTTCATCCTCCTCTCGGGCATGCTCTTCGCTCGAGAGCTCCTTATTTTCTTCCCGAGTAGGGAGTTCGCTCGGGGGCTTCTTATCCTCCTCCCGAGCATGCTCTTCGCTTGGGGGCTCCTTATTTTCATCCCGAGTAAGCATTTCGCTCGGGGGCTCCTTACCTTCTTCCCGAGCAGGCAGTTTGCTCGGGGGCTTCGTGCTTTCTTCCCGGGCAGGTGCTTCGTTTAGTGGCACGAGGTCTTCTCCTTGGTCCCGAGCATCTGATGTGCTCGAGGGCGCCACATACTCCTCCCGGGGAAGTTGGCCTTCCTAGAGAGTTGGTCCCTCTAGGTCTTGAAGCTCCACGGCTTGTTGGTCGTGGTAGGCCTCAGCCGTGATGTCTTCTGCCATCACAAGGTCAGCAGTGAGGGCAAGCTCTCTCTCTATTACACAGTCGAGAATTTCATCAGCCATTGCCCCAAAATCCAAAATGCCCCTATGAGCTATCACGCCCACGTCAATAGAGTGGGCTTAGCTCGGATGAACAAAGCAAAGGAAAAAAAAGGAAAAGGGGAAAAATGCAGAAGAAGAATTACCTTTGTTGAGGCAGCGCGGCTGGCCCTCGCCATCAAAGGGTCGACCTCGTTCATGTCAACTGCTTTCAAAGTTTTCCCCGGGTGCCTTGGCTGTGCACCCAGCGACATCCGACGCTTCACAATAAAGGGTGTCGGATCTTCATCCTCTTTCTCAGGCACTCCTGCCGAAGAACCCGAAGTTGCCAGTGCCAGCTTGGTTTTGAGGTCTGCGATCTTCCCCTCCAGCTCTTAGCACACGGAGTCTTCCGCCGCCTTAGCTTGCCTCGCCCACTCCACGAGCTGGTGCAAGCGAGCCATCAAATCCAGATGTTGCTCGGTATATTCTTTTTGCCATTTCTTCAAAACCCTTACCTCCATTTTATCGGTGAACTCCAAATGTCGCTGAGGAGGGCTCTTGTTTGAAGTCGCCCGCCTCTTTAAGAATCAGGTAGACAGCGGTGGCGATGGCCCTTGTCGCTTGCACCTCACCTTCTTGGTCTTGGTGGCGGGGATGGCTCCTCCTTGATCGCGTAATAATGGTTTAAGTTCGGCCACTGCGGCCTTAAGGGCAACCTTCTCCTGTCAAAAGCAACAAAAACGTCAGAGATGCTCGGGATGTTTTTCCCCCGAGCATGGATCGCGATGCTACTTACTGCATCACCCCACTTGAGCACATTCTTTGGAATTTGACGCCCATGCTCAAGCTCCTTGCCCTTTGGAGTGCCGAACATCTCGGCAACTTGCTTCTCCACCCAAGCCCAGCTCGGGGCTGCATTAACCAAGCATAAATGTTAGCACGAGCAAAAATTGTGTATAAAGAGTAGAAATTACCTACGTAGTTCCAGAGGCTTACCAGAGTCGGCTTCCCGAGTGAGGTCTTACAACCCGGAGATTTCAAAGAAAGGGTGTTCCCTCCTCCTCAGTGGAGCCACCCGGTTCTTGAGATAATCCCAGCAATGTCACAACCAGTGAGCCACATATTGGTGAGCTCATTGATCGTCATCAGCATCCGCTCCTCCTCGGCTTGCACGGGCAGGCGCGGAGTCTCGGCGTTCGGAGTCGTCGTTCCGGTGTAGCGGAGAGAGCTTCCCTCCACCTTCTTCAAGTAAAACCAAAAATCTGCCCAGCCCGACACCGAGTCCTTGAGCGTAGAGACTGTGTACTCATATGGTCAGTTGGACCAAAGGTGAAAGTAGATGCAGCCGGCGGAAGAAGTCCCACCGGTGCGGAACAAGGAATAGAAATGAAAGAAAAGACTCGCTATGGGCTGGGTGCCCACGTATCCCTCGTAAAGATGTGAGAAGATGGCTAGAACAAGGATAGAATTAGGGTTAAGATTAGAAATCTCACACTCACGTTGGGAGAGCACAGATTCAAGGAATTCGCTCTCAGGCATCCTCAGCCCGTTGATGGTGTAGAGGTCACAGGAGATGATCTCGTCGTTGCGCGGCACTGGAGCTCCCTCGCCATCAGGAACTCGCCAAGAGCTCACGTCAAGGTAGCCAAGATCCTCAAGCATTTGCAGCCTTTCTTTGCTGATTTTGCTTGCTCCAAACTTCGCCATGGAATGGATCAAGGAAGAAAATGCAAGAGCGGAAAAGTTTGGGACTTAGGAGATTCTAAGGGCTTGATTGTGAGATGCGGATGAAGGGTTGCTCATCGTTGTTCCTGCCTATATATATAGGCGGAGAAGTCGAACAGACACGACCGTTCGAAGGCCAAAAATTGCTCCCACTTGTTCATGCAGTGACATAATCTTTGAAACTGTCCAATAGAGGCACGGTTCCCAAAAAACTATCCGAACTGCTCTCGCAAGGCTTCGCGAAGAAGGAACCATTGCGACCTTCGGTACTCTTTTGCCCGAGCTTCCCTTGGTCGGAGGTCAAGCTTGTTGCTCGGTCCTTGTCGATCATGCTCATCTGCGAGCAGGTGTTGCTCGAATGCTGCAGTAGTGTTCCACTGCAAGGTTTCAATCCCTCCATTGAGTCTGTAGGCTCAAGGGGAAGGCCCTGCCAAGTAGATTTCCACTTGAGCCTCGGGGGCTAGCTGTCGGGGATTGGATAATTTCCATAAAGACTATTATACCCTGGCAGCCAGTTTCGACCGACCATACATGCCCTTGGATGGTGTCCCCAAGGAGTACCCTCAGATAGTACGGTTAGTGGGTCTGCCCCGACCATGCCCAAGCTCGTTCCCGAGCAAGTGACATAAATCCTCGAGCATGCTTGCTCGGGAGTGCGCAGCGGTCGGTCAGAGTTGAGGGAAAATCCCGAGTATGATCAAAAGATTGTGCTCAGCTCATAAATGACGACGTGGTGATAATTACACTACGGTTTAAGACCATTGCGCCACCATCTGAGTCCATCATTGTAACACCCCGACGCCAACGCGCCCCGGATACTACCAAAACCCTGCTTCACTAGCGACACCCGTTGGACCCACACATGTGCAAAGGGGTTACCAACACACAATAATTCTCCACAACAAAATCAATTGAACTGAGAATTACCGAAGAAGTCATAACAACCTAATACCTTCACTAATTTGACTACAACCAAGCACTAACGTCTAAAATTGGCTTAAAACTAAGTCACCGAAATTTACAAAATTTCGGCATGACCTCTCTAGAAAATAAGACATCCACTCAGCAGACAGAAAATATTGCAGTTATTATATATATCAAACACCCCTTTCCAGGATGACACATTCTAGCAAGTCCTTAGATAATCAATGACATCACCAATCGGCAATTAGCAAACTACGCAACTACGGATAATACATTACAACCAACTTAGATACAACCAAACTTTATGAGACAGTAAATGAATTAGTGACCGAAGTCGTGTATGTGCCACTATTCCCATCCCGGCGAGATAGCTTCAAGGTACCTAAAACAAGAAACAAACAAGCGTGAGTCCAAGACTCAGCAAAGTGCAACAAGTAGGAAAGTAAGGAATTCGACTCAAGTACAACTACTTCAAGACTTAAAGCAACAGTTCCTTTAATTTACATCCGTAATAAAAGAAGCAGTTTGAATTTAAATAAATCCAAAATGCAGGAACACAATTACTACACTATTAAACATAACCATTCTTAATTGAAATCATTAAGTAAAAATAAATGTAAATCAGCGACAACCCCACAGCTATCTCATAACTCAGATTAACTGAATCCCAAACTTCAGGAAATAGTTTAACTATCTTTCATACCTCCATTGATAGCTTCGGATGAGTCCACGACTCAATCCCCCAACCTGTACTTGCCATTAACTCAGGAACTACAATTACCATTCACTATGCAATGCAATCATGCTACCATGTTCAAATGCATCCTTTTAGCCTATACCGGTATAGCTAGAGGGAACACCCGTCGGTGTTCACCCTCGTCTCCCTTCCAGCCCAGTGAAAGGTGCCTACTCTTACTGTCTCGCTCCCATTCACTTTGATGAATAGGACTACAAGGTAGGACTTTCGTGTTCACTACGTGTGAACACAGAGGCCCGCATCAAAATGGGTCACCTCTTCCATTATGAATGCACATATGCAATTTAACATACATAAATCACAAGGAAAGTGCACTCCTTTCCAACTTTCACAATTTTCCTCAACATGAATATAAATACACATGCTCAATATCATTTTCATCATCACAACATACTCAACTATAAGCATACTCATTTGTACAATTCATAATGCATTGCAATAAAAGATATTGAGTAACTTACTTTCCCAATGCTAACATTCATCCGTCCTCATTATCATGCTGATCTAATCAAATTCCAAATTAATCACATACTAAAGCAAAACATCATTCCCACCATGCTAGTACAACATGATGACCAAAATTTCATAACGCTACCAACAATTCACATCGCACTACACTTGCATATGAACTCGTTTTAAATAATGGCATAACAATTTAACCATTCTCATTCATCATATTGCATGTAAAATCAAACATGGCAATATTAAAGTAACATATGGATAATTGTGTCATTGCAAAACATAATGGCTACCTAAGCCACAACCACTACAATGCACTTGCCTTCAACTTCTCGAGACGGTGCCTACTCTTACTGTCTCGCTCCCATTCACCTCGATGAATGAGACTACGAGGTAGGACTTTCATGTTCACTACATGTGAACACAGAGGCCCGCATCAGAATGGGTCGCCTCTTCCTTTAATGAATGCGCAATGCAATTTACATGAATAAAATACAACCTTTCATTCATTGCCAACAATAACATAACCATAACCACATACATAAACATAACCAATTCCCCCATTCATAAGTTGCCAGCGGTACTAATCTAATCAAATTCAACAATGAGACATGGCAACATATTACAGCGTTTCTGTCATGCAATTAACGCAATTAATTTCAAACTACATTCATAATCATCTAATCGATTCGCACACATACTCAACTCCCTTCCCCCAGACGGGGCACAGTTAAGTACAACTCTTGTAAATTAAACACGAGTATCCACATACCCTATATTCACTACTCACTGCAATATTAACAAAGGTACAGTAAACTCACTGAGATTAAGGCTCACTAGTGACCACTCGAATCCAATAACTAATCACGTCCACGAAGGGACGATCACCAATATAACTCATACTTGCCACAATCAATAGAAATTAGCCATGAACAGATAAATAGTAACGAACAACTCAATTAGGCACACAGCTCGATGTACTTGCCTTTAACCTCTTGAACTAGAGTGGCGAGAAGTTGATGCCACTCTTGGGTCACACCACCTGCAAATATACATACATTCTACTCAAAACATACCAACACAACAAACACAAGACTTATAACGACTTCGATCCTACGATCCACTCCCAAAACCCGAAAACAGAAATCTGCTTAACCGGGACAGCAACGCTCTAAAGAGCCTAAATCCTAATTGGTTTAGCCGAAAAATGGGATCTTTACCTCTACATAACCATAAGAGGCTAATCCACAGCTACGACACAGCCACTCATGCGAGAGATGCCACGAAGGACACCAAATCACACACTAAAGTTCAGTCGAGAAACTGAGCTCACTGAAATTCCCAGCTTCGGGACAAAAACTTCCAAATAGCGTAACTTTTGATTGGCTCAACGGATTTTCATATTCGTATACTCAAAACGACCGCAAGGGAATAAAATACAAGAATAACATAGCCATTCCTTTGGCCAAAGCACCAGCTGTTCCCAGTTTGATGATGAACAGAGGGTACCGACCACTCGGCTCATTCTGGACAGCCCTGAATAAAACAGTCATAAATTTTAGACGGATGAACGAAACTTAGTGATTTCAGTCTCTATTGAAAGGTAATTCGATTATCTACAACTTTCGCAACATCCAAACATTCATGAGACCAATCTAAGTATCCCGAATCTGAGCTACAAGGTTGGACAGAAACCTACTCAAAAATTAGAACAGATTTCCCTCCACTCTAGACCTAGTTTCCCTCCAAAATCCCCAAATCTAGGAACCCTAGGACCACACTACCCAGCTAGGACCTCCATTAGGGCAGCAAGAGTAACCTCATAATTTTACTCATGCTCACATCCGTAGAATAGAACTAGCAGGCATGGATATATATATAGGTATGCACACAAATTTAGAAATGCATCGATTCTTGCCTTCCAATCCCATGCCTCAACCTGGTACACTTAAATCACTATGATGCCATATCGTAAACCTTCTAGGCATTACATCAAACATATGGTAGGCACAAAGAAACCTCTATACACTGAGCATAAATTTCATCAAACACCTTGACTACAATCATTCATCCACAACTAGAACCTCACCTCCACTTACCACACAAGGGAGAGGAAGGAGGGGGAGGTGCCGCCGACTAGAGGTGGGCAACGCCGGCCGCCAGAGGGAGGAGGCACCGCTTTTAGCTCTTCTTCTTTGCCGTTGTTGCCGATCTTTCTTTGCTATTCTTATTTATTCTTTCTTGCCTCTCTTGCCGATATTCTTCTTGAGCCAGAAGGCAGGGGAGGAGCTCGAGCTGGATTCGGCAGGGGCAGGGAGGCAGCTCGGGCTCGATTCGGCAAGGGCAGGGAGGCAGCTCGGGCTGGATTGGAGGGCGCAGGGAGAGGAGGCGCCAACTAGGAGCTAGAGCAGGCGGCGTCGGCACTAGGAAGCCAGCAACCAGCAAAAGGGGAGGAAGAGCCTGGAGGCTGGGGGCGCACGAGAGGAATGGGGAAAAACAGCCAGCCAAAAGATCTCAGCCACAAAACTAAAGAAAAGGTGAGGTTAGGTGAGAAAAGGGTAGGTGGGGAGGGGAAATTCCGAAAAAAACCCTCCCACACAAGAACCAATCAACCCTAACTCCCCTAAATGGGCCGACCACCCCCGAGAATACTTGCCAGACGGCCAAAACACTCTCGGCGGAAGGCCCAAAATCGGAGCGAGGTTTCTCAATATTACACTCTCCCCCCCTTAAAGGAATTCGACCCTGAATTCGAAGAATGCCAACTATGCAAATCATAGACACAAAGGTCTTAAACTTCCTTACCATCTCAAAACAGCCACGCAAAAACTCCAACGGCTACAAACGATAAACGAAACCTCAAATCCAACGACTAACAAAACGATTTGACTTAGCTCCAATAAGTGCAACTTCTCACGCAAGAACTTAGTCAAAATTAATCAATAGGTCAAAATCCCAAAGGACCACTGCCCAAGGTAAATGCTCACTACAAAACATTACACAGTAAATTAAGAAATCCTTCGCTACAACCATCTTAACCCAAAAGTGTCGTCACACGCTAGGAATGGTGACATAATTACCATCAACTTCCAAGTAGTTCACTAATAAGGGTTAACCAAGCACCACCAAGGAACCACATCAAAAGTATAATCCTCAATTATTATGCACCCAAAATCCCTCGATTCTCTTTAGCAAAACTAACCACTTACGATCAACACTGAAGCCAGATCAATCACTTTCTTTTTCAAACTAGCAAACAAGGAAAACTCGATTCCCTTTAACCACTCATTTCAAATGTCAACGATTTAAAACCTAGACATCAAGCTTTGCCTCGGGGAAAACTCCATTAAGAGAGAAACACTACTCAAAACTTTTATTAAAGCAACTCACTTACAAAAACAAGTCATCAAGCTTTTGCCAACAGAAACATCTCTCTTTCACTAGAAGCAATTTCATTCTCGAAAGAAAAACCAATCGAGAAACCGATCCACTTTCACCCATAAACCAACACTTTCTTAAGAGACGGAAAACTTGCTTTCTAGCAGAAAAATTCTTAACCAATCGAAGATCACCTATGACACATTCATAAGATTTACCTTTTAAAAACCTTCACAAATACCGCCCTTTCAAATAAATTCAACTCCAGTCAGAATAGAGATACTTCTACCTCCAAATCAAGAACTTCCAAACCGTTACCTTGAGTTTGGCCATTTCCTTTAACTAATAAACCAAAGATAACTCAAACTAACTACCTTAGCAAGGCAGTTAAATTACACTTTTCTACAAAGTAACACATTCTACATCCATGACCTATTACTCCATGATTAATCTTTCTATCATCCTCATTTTCAAGCCTCAAGGTTAAACCCAAACTTGTCTATTCACACTAATTTTTGGAAGCTCTAAAATGCAAGACAGAAAATGCCTTGCCAACAATACTCAACAACCGATCATATGGACAAACCAATCCATATATATATTTAAACATGAGTTCACCTTACATCCCACCATTTCTAGTATTTCAATACGCTTACCAATAATGGTTTGATATAATTTACATAACCCAATCTTTCTTTTATTACATTCTCCAATAAATATAACCACAACTGGTCCTACTATCATCAGACATTGCATCAACATTTTCCTCTAGTCTACAACCCATGCTAAGCCATAAATCATACAACTTCCTATTCCGAGTTTAGGACAATTGTTTTCAACGAAACTTTCCGTACTCAGCATATAGAGTTCATGCTACCCACACGTCAACATTAAAACGATCATAACCTACTCCAATTATGAATGACTCCAACAATAAATAATACCTCCTCAAGATATAATCTTTAATTGTAGAACTAAGGTGATCATTCACTGGGGGTAAAACTATACCCGAGTCAACCATTCTATATGCCCTCATTCCTTGTTTACAACACTGAACAAGTTAATCTATCGACTCACTCTATTAGATGGTCTAAACACAACCAGGACCAACCACTTCCAACACTTTACACCAATGCACTCCAGTACTTTACACCAACTCCTTTATATAATAGGTTCATCAAACAGATCATTCTAAACCTTCTTTATCGAAATCAGTGTTAATCTTACATGAACACAATTCCATTCTTCCATTTAATGCCGCGGTTCGCCACAACAAACATGAGACTCTAATCAACTTCACTTTTGGATCACTTCCCAAATCGATTAGATTTCTCTAACAACACATCATAATACAATGGATTTAAACAACCAACACATCTACTTTAACCCAAACGGTTGTCTACTTCATCACAAAGTTCTAACTATGCATCAACAAATAACCCTTTTAAACTCTCTCGTTGGTCACCTACCCCTTGAAATTACAAAGTATGACCCCAACCTTTTAGTAAACACCAGCTTTTAAACGTGAATAAACACGATTAAACATTTTCTTTCCAGAAAAATAAAACCATAAATCGCAGAGGAGTTCGACACTCAAATTTTTTTTCTTTTCCGAAATGACAATACTCAATCCTTGTCATACATAGGTTCTCTAAATAAAATGCCAAACTCCAAACTTCCACGAATGAAGAGGGTTACAAGAATGATCTCTCAAAAAGGAAAAACAACAAGATCAAATAACCCATTTCCTTACAAAGCAAAAAAAATTCCAATCCTCACAACTAAGTCTGACACAAAACATCAATAACTCTTTTAAACTCGGAGAAGGACAAACACCAGAATAAAGAACCTCCTTCGCTAAGCAACCAACAACACTGCGCGTCTAAGCTGGAAAAGCAATCAAAAGAGGCGCAACACTAAACTCTTCTTATTTGTCATAAACCTTGGAAGACAAGACCAAACACTCTACTCCACCAACTTTCCGATCTCTGACATAAGGGACAGGCACTCTCCCCATGGGAGGTTCTTCGTCCTACGGTGATGGCTCAAACCGGCCACACCGCTAATCCACAACCTACATCACAGTTACCAATCCCCGACCAAAACCCTTTGGCACAAAGTAACTCATAAACATATCAACACTTATCACAGAGAAAAGAAGGTGACCGAAACCCTTCGGCACCACAAATTCCCTTAATCACAAATATTCATTTAACTCTTTCATAACAATAACAATATGCATCAGCATAATTAGCATTCAACAATAAGGTTCACATAAAACATTACAGCGTAATGCAGTAATTGCCCATCCCATCCTACTGTGCATCAGAGTGTGTCAAGTTTTAAATTAATTAACCAATCTATCTCAAGTTTTAAATTATTGCCAAGAGGCCAAACTTGAAAGGTTAATCCTAATCCATGTTTCTAATTACACAAAGCAAAATTTTAGTTTACTCTAGAGTAAATTTGCTAATTCCAAACTCCACGGACCTGAAGCCCGCTCTGATACCAACTGTAACACCCCGGCGGCAAAACGCACCGCGAATGCTACCAAAAAACCCTAAATCACGAACGACACCTCTACGAAAAAGACTGAAATTGAATTTAATCTCTAAACTCTTAAACCGGCTTAAAACTAAGTCACCAAAATTTACAAAATTTCGGCATGACCTCTCTAGTACAGAGGACATCCACTCAGCAGACAAAAGAACAATAGCAGTTATATGATATCATTCTAGCAGGTCCTTAGATAATCAATCATATTTTCAACCGGCAATTAACCAACTACGCAACGCCGATCAACACAAAACAATCGCATTAGTTACAACCAGTTTTAACGAAACAATTTAACTGCGTTGTTGGTGACCGAAGTCGTGCACGTGCTCTACTCCCATCCCGGCGAGTCAGCTCCAAGGTACCTAAAACAGGAAGCAAACAAGTGTGAGTTCAAGACTCAGCAAAGTACACGAGACTAACAATTCCAATTTATCATAAGTAAAACAAGAGTTTGACCAAAAGAGTAAGTAATACAAATGGAGCAACATCCGGACAATACGCAATTATACTCATTAAAACAATAACTTGACCATACCAAAAATTACCGCAATCAAGTCATCAACTTGATAATATACTATTCAACGCCCAAGAAGCATTACTTAACTCTAAATCACAATGTCTCCCGACTCAACCACCCCTTTTTGCCAACTCAAACCGTCTTCATCACTTTTAGTTGAGTTCATAACTCGACTTCACTCCACGATATTCACACAACACAAATAACAAGGCAATGAAATATGCTAATTCATCAAATTCAATTCAATCTCCTTTTTGGGTTGAGTCCACGACTCAACCTTCCTTTACCATAGTCGCAACCCATATGACATACCATTTACCACAAAACCCCTTATTAAAGATGCATTGCACATGAATGCTCTTTTCGATGCACGTACCGGTACTGCCGAGTGCCCACCCGTCGGTGTGCACCCTCACGTCCCTTCCATCCCGTGGAAGGTGCCTACTCTTACTGTCTCGCTCCCATTCACCTCGATGAATGAGACTACGAGGTAGGACTTTCATATTCACTACGTGTGAACACAGAGGCCCGCATCAGAATGGGTCGCCTCTTCCTCTAATGAATGCGCAATGCAATTTACATGAATGAAATACAACCTTTCATTCATTGCCAACACTAACATAACCATAACCACATACATAAACATAACCAATTCTCCCATTCATAAGTTGCCAGCGGTACTAATCTAATCAGATTCAACAATGAGACATGGCAACATATTACAGCGTTTCTGTCATGCAATTAACACAATTAATTTCAAACTACATTCATAATCATCTAATCGATTCGCACACATACTCAACTCCCTTCCCCCAGACGGGGCACAGTTAAGTACAACTCTTGTAAATTAACCACGAGTATCCATGTACCCCATACTCACTACTCACTGTAATATTAACAAAGGTACAGTAAACTCACCGAGATTAAGGCTCACTAGTGACCACTCGAATCAAATAGCTAATCACGTCCACGAAGGGATGATCACCAATATAACTCATACTTGCCACAATGAATAGAAATTAGCCATGAACAGATAAATAGCAACGAACAACTCAATTAGGCACACAGCTCGATGTACTTGCCTTTAACCTCTTGAACTAGAGTGGCGAGAAGTTGATTCCACTCTTGGGTCACACCACCTGCAAATATACATACATTCTACTCAAAACATACCAACACAACAAACACAAGACTTATAACGACTTCGATCCTACGATCCACTCCCAAAACCCGAAAACAGAAATCTGCTTAACCGTGACAGCAATGCTCTAAAGAGCCTAAATCCTAATTGGTTTAGCCGAAAAATGGGATCTTTACCTCTACTTAACCATAAGAGGCTAATCCACAGCTACGACACAGCCACTCATGCGAGAGATGCCACGAAGGACACCAAATCACACACTAAAGTTCAGTCGAGAAACTGAGCTCGCTGAAATTCCCAGCTTCGGGACAAAAACTTCCAAATAGCGTAACTTTTGATTGGCTCAACGGATTTTCATGTTCTTATACTCAAAACGACCGCAAGGGAATAAAATACAAGAATAACATAGCCATTCCCTTGGCCAAAGCACCAGCTGTTCCCAGTTCGATGATGAACAGAGGGTACCGACCACTCGGCTCATCTGGACAGCCCTGAATAAAACAGTCATAAATTTTAGACGGATGAACGAAACTTAGTGATTTCAGTCTCTATTGAAAGGTAATTCGATTATCTACAACTTTCGCAACAGCCAAACATTCATGAGACCAATCTAAGTATCCCGAATCTGAGCTACAAGGTCGGACAGAAACCTACTCGAAAATCAGAACCGACTTCCCTCCACTCTAGACCTAGTTTCCCTCCAAAATCCCCAAATCTAGGAACCCTAGGACCACACTACCCAGCTAGGACCTCCATTAGAGAAGCAAGAGTAACCTCATAATTTTACTCATGTTCACATCCGTAGAATAGAACTAGCAGGCATGGATATATATATAGGTATGCACACAAATTTAGAAATGCATCGATTCTTGCCTTCCAATCCCATGCCTCAACCTGGTACACTTAAATCACTATGATGCCATATCGTAAACCTTCTAGGCATTACATCAAACACATGGCAGGCACAAAGAAACCTCTATACACTGAGCATACATTTCATCAAACACCTTGACTACAATCATTCATCCACAACTAGAACCTCACCTCCACTTACCACACAAGGGAGAGGAAGGAGGGGGAGGTGCCGCCGACTGGAGGGGGGCGACGCCGGCTGCTAGAGGGAGGAGGCACCGCTCCCGGCTGCTGCTGCTGCCGATGCTACTGCTGTTGCGCTGCTGCCTCTGCTGCCGATGTTTCTGCTAAACCAGGAAGGGCAGGGGGAGGCGCCGAACCAGGAGGGCAGGGGGAGGAGCTCGAGCTGGATTCGGCAGGGGCAGGGAGGCAGCTCGGGCTTGATTCGGCAGGGGCAGGGAGGCAGCTCGGACTAGATTGGAGGGCGCAGGGAGAGGAGGCGCCGGCTAGGAGCTGGAGCAGGCGGCGTCGGCACCAGAAGCCAACAACTTGACAAAAGGGAGGAAGAGCACGGAGGTGAGGCGCCACAGGGAGGAATGGGGAAAACAGCCAGCCAAAAGATCTCAGCCACAAAACTAAAGAAAAGGTGAGGTTAGGTGAGAAAAGGGTAGGTGGGGAGGGGAAATTCCGAAAAAAACCCTCCCACACAAGAACCAATCAACCCAAACTCCCCTAAATGGGCCGACCACCCCCGAGAATACCTGCCGGATGGCCAAAACACTCCCGGCGAAAGGCCCAAAATCGGAGCGAGGTTTCGCAATATTACAGGTCTTCTCAAAGTCAAGACCCTCAATCTAAGTAAAGTTCTGTGCAGCTAATCTAGCCTTGTTTCTAATGATAACCCCATCCTCACTCTACTTGTTCTTGAATACTCACTTGGTCCCAATGACATTATGACCAGATAGGAGCTCAACAAGTTGCCATACCTTGTTCCTTTCGAAGTTCTCAAGTTCCTCATGTATAACATTAATCCATGACTCATCAGATAATGCATAAGAAACATCCTTCAACTCAAAAGAGGCAACAAAGCCTGAGTAGAGGCAGAAGCTGGATAAGCCTGATTTTAAGCGTGTAACCCACTTAAACAGATCGCTAATGATCTGACTAGGTGGATGATCTCTCTAAATATGGCAGGGAGGTCCAAAAGCAGAAGTGGCATCTACCTCATAAATAGAAGAGG
Organism: Guadua angustifolia; assembly: GCA_036346375.1. Taxonomy (NCBI): domain Eukaryota; kingdom Viridiplantae; phylum Streptophyta; class Magnoliopsida; order Poales; family Poaceae; genus Guadua; species Guadua angustifolia. Next base: position 44,780,794 of record CM070512.1, read on the forward strand.
TAGGAATAGAACCACTTGCTGAAGGAGAGTCTGAAGGTAAGGACTGGCCCCCCTGAGGTGTAGAAATGGAAACAGAATGCACCTCAGGTGTAGAGGGGATTGGATCAGATAGAACACTATCATCTCCATCATCCTCATCCTCTACAAAGATAGTCTCGGAGAGTGCTCATGAAATACTCACACTCCTGAAAGAGAGGTACAGGAAGAATAGGGAGAAGAAGATGATGAAGAACCAGATAAGAAAGAACTACCAGCGTGTGTATTTTTCTCTCTCAGTATGACTGCCTCAATCTTGAGGGCCTCGCAAGAAACGTAAGGGGCATTTCTAATCCTAAGGGTCTGGTCCTCTAGCCTCTTCTTAAGTTCGACTTGGATTTTATCCAAACCCCTCTCAATCTCAGCACATCGCAAACAACTTTCTTGTGACTTAACTACTAAGTTCTTAGCAAGTTCAACACATTTGTAAGGACCCGAATTCACCAATTCGAATCTACTATGTTTTACCACACTAGTCCCAAGATCAATCGCTAGTGCACACAGCTTAACATTGGTAAGCATCATATCATACACAACGATAAGAATAATAGAACTTTATTTATTGAATATAACTAGTGTATGATCTTATAATCACTTACAATTATTCAGCCACATGGGCTAGATTGAAAGTAAACTTGAACAAATGCTGCGGAATAACAGTAGAAGACGTAGATGTCCCATCAGCACACCACAGGTGACTGACAAGGATTGGCCTAGTGACACGCGTCCACCTGAAAGTCCTCCTCCAATAACGACGATGATTCCTCCTTTGTTGTTGGTTGTTAAGCAAGGGTGAGTACACCAACACGTACTCAACAAGTTGTGCATGAGAATGCAATGCTATCATAGCTATATGCGGGCTTATTCCAAAGGAAAGGCTAAGGGTTCATTTGCGATGGCGGCATTTAAGAACACAAACGATACATAGATTGAAAAGACAGTAAAACAAATAATAACAAGTAAATAGATTCAATGATTCTCAAATAAACCCAAGTTTCCATCCTAAAGCAAGTTTCCTTTATTCACATGGCATCCCGCCATCCCATCTAGTTGTTCATTTTAATTAACTACCCCTTGACTGTAATTCCCGAGCATTGCCCAATACCGTGAGCACGGCTATCCGAATAGTTTGTACACTCTGCAGAGGTTATGCACTTTACCCACATGATACAACCATGCACCACACAGGTGAATAATTATAACAAAGCCTATACAATGCATCCTCTTAACCCAGTGCTACCCGCTAAGGTTTCAACACTGAAGGGTTACATCACCACAACAGGGCCCCCCTCTTGTGCCATGTGAGTTTCTCCGTACACCTGGACTCACACCACCACGATAGCACTTAAGTTAAGCATTTGCAAATTAGTCAGCTAGGCTGCCCCATAACAGACATGTGGTTGCAAGATTGACTCAGGTCAAAGGCTCGCAAGGTTAAGTCCTTAGGATTGATTAAAGCAAGACATACACATACCCTCAGCTCCTCTGAGCCCACCCTGGCACACTTGCCCCTTCCACTTGCTTCAATCATAAAGTGATTACCACCCGGTTGATTACCAAGCACCACGTGCTACTCACAAATCAACATCATTGTGTGACCTCCCCACCACGACAACTCAATCTCTTTGTGTGACCACACATGACACACAAGTTAACATCATTTTTCCATATTCCATTAGTCAAAATTAATAATCAATATTTCATGTACATGTGATGACGTAGCATGGCTAAGCATTCTAGTCCGCTCTAACCATCCATGTTGATTTCAGTATTAACCAACTATAATGAACCAACCTAAGGTGACAAGTGGATTATGGCATACGAATAACAAGGTAGGGTGTAATTCAAAGGGGTACAATAGCTAATCCCAAATTTAAGTTGAAATCATTTGTACTCATAAAATACCATGCAATAAAGTAAATCAAAATAGCAATTTTGCAAACATGGGTGCAACAAGATCAAAGCACAACTTGCCTTGATTAAGCTCCTGGTCTTGGTCTAAAGATTGTTCCCGGGTTGCAAATTCTTCTTCCAAAGCCTCGCACAATTCAACGTCTACGCGAATCGAGAAGAAATAGCAAATAAACCCCAAAACTAAAGAACAAATAAACTCAAAAATTCAAACAAAAGCCACCATTAGAAATATCTCAATTTTACAAATTTTTAGGAATTTGAATCACCTCAATCGGAGTTAGTATGCAAAAGTTATAGCATTTTGAAGTTTTAAAATCCTGAAAAATCCCTAAAATCATAAAATCCGAATTAATCGAATTATTTTTATAAAGAAAAATATGAATTTCCCGCCCCGGTTTGTACGGACGCCATGTGGCATCATCTGGACCATTGAATACCGATCTAACGATCTTTATTTAATCTATGACGTGGCTAACTATCAGCCACTGGATTTAAATCCAACGGTGGATCTTACCCGAGCCTTTTACTATTGACCTAGATGACGTGGCGCATCCTTGTCCATGCGATTTTAATCCAACGGTGAATACTTACTTAACGATACGTTGTTCACCGAGTCGGCGTGGGCGAACTCCGGCGCGTCGATGGTGTTCCAGCGGGTGAGATGCTTCATGACGGTGATGGAGTCCGCGGCGGTGTGAACTTCGCCGGCCTTGAAGAAGATGACACCCGTGGCGCTTCGGCGTGTTCGGCGACGAAGAAGTAGAGAACGCGGCTTCACCTCGGTGTGACGAACTCGAATCTACCCTCGGAGCGGCGGAAGAGAATCCCGGTCGATGGCTATGGCGCGGCGGAGATCTTCGGCACTCCGGCGAGCTTCGGCGGACGCTACGAGACTCCACTGGCAGCGGCGCTGGGGCTAGAAGATGCGGCGACTCACGGGGAACCTCGGGGGTCAAGTTGGGTCCTTAAATAACCCGCCCGCGACGCGTATGGACGGCGGACTCCGAGTCGACGGCGGCGGCGCAATCCGAGTTCGATTTGAAGATGACGACCATCGGCCACACGATTTGGATCGAACGGCTGCGGATGATTTACTTTCCTAACCGGTATGGCTAATCCTCGAGCGTCGGATGAAGATCTAACGGCTGGTGGAATTAGGGTTTCCATAATCGACACGGCGTGAAAATGGTCGTTGGATGGAAATCCGACGGCGCACGTTACCCCTTTCGATTCCACCGCGGTCCGCACAGTAATTGGGCCGCGGCCTGTTACTGTTCACGCGATTTTCCGGGTTTTCCGATTAAAAATAATTAAAGAAATTCATTTGATTTATTTAAGGCAATAAAAATACTCTAAAAATTCCAAGAAAAATCTCAAAAATACTTTGAGACATTCTGGGCTTAAATAAAATATTTTTGGTAAAACTTTATTTTAAATATTTCTTTTTAGAATTATTTCTTAACAAAAAGCTTTATATAATAATTCAAAATAATTCAAATAAATCTCAAAAAATCCAATTAAATCCAGAAAATTCACAAAAATCATAAATTGCATTAAAATAATATTAAATAATTAAAAACTCAAAAATTGGGATGTTACAAACCTCCCCCCTTAACGGAATCTCGACTCCGAGATTTAGGGCTGACTAGAGAATAGGTTTGGGAATTCTGCTTTCAGATCTTCTTCACACTCCCAGGTTGCTTCATTTTCTGAATGGTTACTCCACTGAACTCCACAAAAGCGAGTGGACTTATTTCTGGTTCTACGTTCCATTACGTCCAAAACCTTAATCGGCTGCTCTTTGTAAGTCAAATCTTCTTGCAATTCGATCTCTTCTAACGGCGTTTGTTCTGCTGGCACCCTGAGACATTTCTTAAACTGAGACACATGGAATACATCATGGACTCCTGCTAAAGACTGTGGCAACTCTAACTGATATGCAACCTCCCCTCTGCGGCTTTGGATCTTAAATGGTCCTACATATCTAGGTGCGAGTTTTCCTTTGACGTTGAACCTTTTTACACCTCTCAAGGGAGTTACTTTGAGATATACGAAATCATTAGGTTCGAAACTCAATTCACGATGGCGATTGTCAGCATAACTCTTCTGCCTTGATTGGGCTGTTCTTAGTCTTTCTCTGATCATGGCAACTTGCTCCTCAGCCTCTCTAAGCAACTCAGGCCCAAATACCGAACGTTCCCCCGTTTCATTCCAATTCAACGGGATACGGCAAGCATGACCATATAAGGCTTCAAATGGTGACATTTGCAAACTAGCCTGGTAGCTATTGTTATAACTAAACTCTGCGTATGGCAAACATTTATCCCAAGATGTACTGTACGATATCGCACAAGCTCTCAACATATCTTCTAAAATCTGATTAACTCTTTCTGTCTGACCATCGGTCTGTGGATGATAAGCAGTACTAAAATTCAGACAAGTTCCCATTGCTTCATGCAATTTATCCCAAAATCTTGAGGTAAATTGAGTACCTCGATCCGATACAATTTTCTTAGGCACACCATGTAAGCATACAATCCTCGACATGTATAATTCCGCCAATTGATCCCCTGAATAAGTTGTCTTCACTAGAATGAAGTGAGCAACTTTGGTCAACCCATCAATGATGACCCATATGGAATCATAACCTCTTTGAGTCTTGGGCAACCCCGTGATAAAATCCATACCAATCTCCTCCCATTTCCATTCAGGAATCTTTAATGGCTGCAAAAGTCTTGCGGGCTTTTGATGCATCGCTTTTACTCTCTGACATACATCGCATAATGCAACATGCTCAGCTACTTCACATTTCATACTCGGCCACCAGAATTTCTTCTTAAGGTCTTGGTACATCTTGACACTTCCAGGATGGATAGAATACCTAGAATCGTGCGCTTCCTCAAGAATCAATCGCTTAAGTTCCTTTTCATTTGGCACACAAATCTGACCTTTAAACCATAGGGTTCCTTCCTCATCTACCGAGAAATTTTCGGCTAAACCCTCTTCCTTCTTAGCCTTGATCCTACTAATTTTCTCATCATTACTTTGCCTTTCCTTAATTTGATCCTCAAGAGTTGGCTTTACTCCTAAAGCAACTAAAAATCCTTACGGAACCACTTCTAATCTCAACTTCTGAAATTCCTCACATAACTCCGGTTGATCGCTGACTATTAACGAATTTACACTGTGGCCTTTACGACTCAAAGCATCAGCTACCACATTAGCTTTCCTAGGATGATAATGGATTCCGACATTATAATCCTTAATTAGTTCTAGCCATCTCCTATGTCTCATGTTAAGGTCTGACTGGGTAAATATGTACTTCAAGCTCTTATGATCCGTGTATATCTTACATCTATTTCCTATGAGATAATGACGCCATATCTTTAAGGCATGCACTACGGCTGCTAACTCTAGGTCATGCATCGGATAATTTCCTTCACGCGGCCTCAAATGTCTTGACGCATAGGCTACAACCTTGCCATTTTGCATTAAAACACAACCAAGTCCCTGCCTTGATGCATCACAATAGATGTCAAAACTGCATTGCACATCTGGCAATACTAACACAGGTGCAAATGTTAATCGCTTCTTTAACTCCTCAAAACTCCTTTCGCACTCTGGCGTCCATGCAACTTTTTCCTCATCAACAACCGTATAAGAGGTTTAGCTGTTGTCGAAAATCCTTCCTATGGGCCAGCGATAATATCTTTCCATTCCTAGAACTTCGGATCTAAGTAACGAACTTTGGTTGTGACACAACTTCTACCTTAGTTGATTCAACATCAACTCCTTTAGCAGTCTTTATATGACAAAAGAATTCTACCTTTTTCTTCCAGAGATCACACTTGTTAAACTTAGCGTATGACTGCTGCTCTCGCAAAAACTCATCTCAAGGTTCTGCATGTTTTCCTCTTGTCTTGGAGTATACTAGAATGTTCATCTATATGGCAATCACAAATTTATCCAAGTAATCCTTAAATACCTTAGTCATCATGTTTATGAAGTATGCGGGGCATTGGTCAATCCAGGAGTTATAGCCACAACTTATACTGTCCATATCGCGTAGAGAACGTAATCCTAGAAACATCCTTCACACGACTCCTCAATTGAGGATAGGCGGCGAAGTTTCATCGGAGAATTTCAACTCTCTTCTCAATTGCCCAAACATGTTATCGATCGACATTAGGTACTTGTTTTCGATCTTTTCTTCATTTAGAGCACGATTCAGTGCACTTTCCCGATCTTCCATTTTCCTTTTGATAAACAAGAGCTCCTATGGTTACACACCTAGTTTTCTCAAAACTCTTACTAGTCACTCTTGATTTGCTTTTCCATTTCCCATTAATTACTTAGTAGGCGTTTGACATGGTCTATTAAGCTATGGTCTTTGTACTAAGTACTAATTAGCTCATGAATTCAATCTCTCAACATAATGACATACCGGGCAATTTCTTGAAAAATATATCAAGGTATTCTCGACAGCGGTATGACTTCTAAGCGGCAATTTCACACTATTATCTATTAGCTGGCTAACACGAACTGTCGTCTCTTGAAACCCCTTTTTTTCACATTCAGGGTTTTAAATCGACATACTCTTTTACCAAGATAGCCTTATGCTTGAGCATCCAACTAATTCGATAATAATGTTAAAGGTCTAAGGATCCAATTGCAATATGATTTGCTTGGAACTCTACTCACTCAAGAGGCACTTAAACTCTCACCATCTGGTTAAATCTATACGGTGAGCACTTCTTGACAATGACAAATGCTCCATAAACAAGCTCACATTGGGTACCATTAAACTAGCCACCATTGCACATATATCATTTTCAAGTGATCCATAAACTCAAGAATTCTCTTAGAGAACATCTAACCCATCCTTATTGCTTTTCATTTCAACATTCCGTATATCAATGTATCAACCATCTCTGCTTTATTCCTTTGACGAGGAAACCTTTACATGGAATTCATCACCAATCTCTCTACTTTGCAAATATGGTTACGATATTGCCCTAAGTAAATTCATGGCTCCTAACTTTCCTTATTTAGCATTGACGCTAGGGTCTCGATAGGGACAGAATTGGGATTGACTTGAACTAACGCGATGGCTTCCTTTGAGGGCATTTACTGATAAAATGCTCGGGCTTATGGTAGATATAGCAGAGTCTATGGTGAACTTTCTTTCTTGAGCATTCATTGATTAGAACAGTATCTTTTACCTAGACACATTTTCTTCAATTAGTTCTCTAGGCAAATTTCTCTCGCAATTTCACCGCTCACTCTTGGCGTTATGTCTTTGGGTGAGGTAACTTCGGTATATCCATGGCTATAGGAATTACTTGTTCTCTCGGTGGACATTGACTAGCATAATGGCCTTTTACGTGATGATTATAACACTTAATCTTGCTCTTCTTGTGATTCATTACTTCACGATTCGCAACACCTCCCTAGTAAAATGATCTTCTTCACCATACAAGGGACCTACTGTGGGTGATAGCCACTTACTGGTTTCCTAATTAGGGTTGACAGGTTTAGGAGGGTGCATTTTTAATTCTCCAAGCGACGTATCTTGGGCACTAACTTTCCCTCTCTTATTGATAATTCTTGAGCAACTAAAGTCCGTAGATTCTTAGTTGTATTTGGATCAAAGCGATAACTAATGATCCAAGGGACAGAGGTGGGCAATGGTCTTGTCCTTCACAAAGGTAACATGTGATGTCACTCATAGGACATTCTCCGGAGAATGGCTTCCTTCTGATGGAGCAATTGATCGCATGCTCGTCGGCGGTATGTATTATTTCTCCACAGTGAATGCCATAAGACCTTCAAGTTTGTTTGGTTGGTAGTACTCCATAAAAGCGATGTCTAGATTTTGAGCAAGGTGCGAGGATAGCGTTCTTCTTTAAATTCACTTTGTGACCATACCATTCCTTGGAGTTTCTATTGGGTTGATTTCCACTTCCACTAGCTTGATTGCTATCACTATTACGAACCATCTGTTTGGATTACCTCAAAGGGTTAGGGAAGAGGAGAATAGCATAGGTAAGGAGCAAGAAGCCTAACATAGGGGAGATAGGTTTAACCCAATAACTTAAGCAATCAATATTAGTAACTTGGTATGGCTGCTTATATAAGCCTAAAAGCTTTGCAGCATATCTTGCACACTCGACAATCAATGAAGAACCAATTCAACCTATCCACACAACAACTACCGTCTACATGGGTGACTCTCCTTTCTTAGGAAACGCGACTCCCACACATGAGTCTCAACTGGCTACTTGAAGCACTGAGTCTTCTAGCCCCTGATACACTTCATTGATCTGCTCTTCCATGAGTTTGATGATTCTTTCCTTCGTGATCTTTATGGTAGCAGCAGGCACTCAATGCCACCTCCTAAAGTGTGGCATATCGTTTTCTAATTAAGATAACTTAGGTAAGATTTTAACTTACTTCAGCAGAGGTAAGGGGAAGAAATTTCAGCAGGGGAAAAGAAAGAATTTTTGGTAAGGACAGAAATAGAAGAATGAGATAAGTCAAGAACACATTATTCTTCTAGGTTAGGACTTTTACTTTAGAAAATAATTTTGAAGGACCTATAGGGACGACCAACTATCTAGGGCCAAGACCTACAGTCAGTATGCTCTGATACCACCTCTATAAGGACCCGAATTCACCAATTTGAATCCACTGTGTTTTACCGCACTAGTCCCAGGATCAATCGCTAGTGCACACAGCTTAACATTGGTAAGCATCATATCATACACAACGATAAGAATAATAGAACTTTATTTATTGAATATAACTAGTGTATGATCTTATGATCACTTACAATTATTCAGCCACATGGGCTAGACTGAAAGTAAACTTGAACAAATCTTTGCGGAAAAAGCAGGTAGAAAGGCGTAGATGTCCCATCGGCACACCACAGAGGCCCGACAAGGATTGGCCTAGTGACACGCGTCCACGAAAGTCCTCCTCCAATAACGACGATGATTCCTCCACTGTTGTTGGTTGTTAAGCAAGGGTGAGTACACCAACACGTACTCAACAAGTTGTGCACAGAATGCAATGCTATCATAGCTATATGCAGGCTTATTCCAAAGGAAAGGCTAAGGGTTCATTTGCAGTAAAGCAGCATTTAAGAACACATACGATACATAGATTGAAAAGACAGTAAAACAAATAATAACAAGTAAATAGATTCAATAATTCTCAAATAAACCCAAGTTTCCATCCTAAAGCAAGTTTCCTTCATTCACATGGCATCCCGCCATCCCATCCAGTTGTTCATTTTAATTAACTACCCCTTATTTGTAATTCGAGCATTGCTCAATCACCGTGAAACCTGACTATCCGAATAGTTTGTACACTCTGCAAAGGTTATGCACTTTACCCACATGATACAACCATGCACCACACATGTGAATGATTATAACAAAGCCTTTACAATGCATCCTCTTAACCCAGTGCTACCCGCTAAGGTTTCAACACTGAAGGTTACACCACCACAACAGGGCCCCCTCTTGCGCCATGTGAGTTTCTCCGTACAGGACTCACACCACCACGATAGCACTTAACTTAAGCATTTGCAAATTAGTCACTAAGTGCCCATATGAACATGTGGTTGCATGATTGACTCAGGTCAAAGGCTCATAAGGTTAAGTCCTTAGGATTGATTAAAGCAAGATATACACATACCCTCGGCTCCTATGAGCCCACCACAGCACACTTGCCCTTCCACTTGCTTCAATCATAAAGTGATTACCACCGGTTGATTACCAAGCACCACGTGCTACTCACAAATCAACATCGTTGTGTGACCTCCCGCCACGACAACTCAATCTCTTTGTGTGACCACACATGACACACAAGTTAACATCATTGTTCCATATTCCATTAGTCAAAATTAATAATCAATATTTCATGTACATGTGATGACGTGGCATGGCTAAGCATTCTAGTCCGTTCTAACCATCCATGTTGATTTCAGAATTAACCAACTATAATGAACCAACCAAAGTTGACAAGTGGATTATGGCATACGAATAACAAGGTAGGGTGTAATTCAAAGGGGTACAATAGCTAATCCTAAATTTAAGTTGAAATCATTTGTACTCATAAAATACCATGCAATAAAGTAAATCAAAATAGCAATTTTGCAAACATGGGTGCAACATGATCAAAGCACAACTTGCCTTGCTTAAGCTCCTGGTCTTGGTCTAAAGATTGTTCCCCGGTTGCAAATTCTTCTTCCGAAGCCTCGCACAATTCAACGTCTACGCGAATCGAGAAGAAATAGCAAATAAACACCAAAACCAAAGAACAAATAAACTCAAAAATTCAAAAAAAGCTACCTTTAGAAAGATCTCAATTTTACAAATTTTTAGGAATTTGAATCACCTCAATCGGAGTTAGTATGCAAAAGTTATAGCATTTTGAAGTTTTAAAATCCTGAAAAATCCCTAAAATCATAAAATCCGAATTAATCGAATTATTTTTATAAAGAAAAATATGAATTTCCAGCCCGGTTTGTACGGACGCCACGTGGCATCATCTGGACCATTGAATACCGATCTAACGATCTTTATTTAATCTACGACGTGGCTAACTGTCAGCCACTGGATTTAAATCCAACGGTGGATCTTACCCGAGCCTTTTACTATTGACCTAGATGACGTGGCGCATCCTTGTCCATGCGATTTTAATCCAACGGTGAATACTTACCCGAACGATACGCTGTTCACCGAGTCGACGTGGACGAACTCCGGGCGTGCGATGGTGTTCCAACGGGTGAGATGCTTCGCGAACGGTGATGGAGTCACGGCGGTGTGAACTCGCCGGCCTTGAAGAAGATGACACCCCCGGCGGCGCTTCGACGTGTTCCGGCGACGAAGAAGTAGGGGCACAGCTTCACCTCGGTGTGACGAACTCGAATCTACCCTCGGAGCGGCGGAAGAGAATCCCGGTCGACGGCTATGGCGCGGCGGAGATCTTCGGCACTCCGGCGAGCTTCGGCGGACGCTACGAGACTCCACTGGCAGCGGCGCTGGGGCTAGAAGATGCGGCGACTCACGGGGAACCTCGGGGATCAAGTTGGGTCCTTAAATACCCTGCCCACGACGCGTATGGACGGCGGACTCCGAGTCAACGGCGGCGGCGCAATCCGAGTTCGATTTGAAGACGACGACCATCGGCCGCACGATTTGGATCGAACGGCTGCAGATGATTTACTTTCCTAACCGGTATGGCTAATCCTCGAGCGTCGGATGAAGATCTAACGGCTGGTGGAATTAGGGTTTCCATAATCGACACGGCGTGAAAATGGCCGTTGGATGGAAATCCGACGGCGCACGTTACCCCTTCCGATTCCACCGCGGTCCGCCATGAATGGTGGGCATGATGCATTCCTATTCACGCGATTTTTCGGGTTTTAGATTAAAATAATTAAAGAAATTCATTTGATTTATTTAAGGCAATAACAATACTCTAAAATTCCAAGAAAAATCTCAAAAATACTTTGAGACATTCTAGGCTTAAATAAAATATTTTTGGTAAAACTTTATTTTAAATATTTCTTTGTATAATTATTTCTTAACAAAAAGCTTTATATAATAATTCAAAATAATTCAAATAAATCTCAGAAAATCCAATTAAATCCAGAAAATTCACAAAAATCATAAATTGCATTAAAATAATATTAAATAATTAAAAACTCAAAAATTAGGATGTTACAACATTGAACATTGAAAGATTCATTGTCAAATTTTAGTTACCTACAGCACTCACATGAGCTGACTGAGTCCTTAAAAGTATACAATTCAAGTTCATTATTTCTAGTAGATAGCTTCCTAAGATGAGTGCGCATGGTATCAATTTCCGCAAGCAATTTGAGGCAATTTTCACATGCTACGCTAGTGTGAAAATAAAGAAAACTAGCATCCATAGGAATAGCATCAATAGAACAAGCGCTAGATGCTGGTCTCCCAGCCGAGACCGTGCACCGTTTCTCCAATGTTCTGGACGCGCACTGGCATGCCCAGTCGCGGGCTGCCGTGGAGTGGCGTCGTGCCCACATGCTGCCTCCGTGCTGTGCCAACACAAACCTAGCCCAAAACATCTTGTCGGGCCGTGCCGCCCATCATACTTGATTCTTGGGCCCAACACGGCCCGAGCTTATAGTCCTATGCTGACACAACACGATCCATTACATGCCAGGCTGGGTTTTGGGCCGTGCCATACCTGTTGTGCTTTGGGCCAGCCAAAAAAACCCAGCCCGAGTGCCCATCTTTATTTCCAGGGAGGCAGGATGCATGCATGCATGCATGGCGGCTGATGGTTGACATGGCTTAGGTGTTCCATACAACCGTCTATGCATGTCAACCGCATGAGTTGAATAGAAACCCATAAAAAAAAGTGATGGGTTTATGCAAAATGTAAGATTTTTTTATTCGCCCTCATGTTTTGAAAACTGGTACCGGATGTATTTATAACTCTTTGACATTTTATACCAGTAGTTGACTTACACCTATCGGTAACTCACCTAATTGGTGTATCGTGCTATTGTTCTTTACTTATTCTATCGGCACTGGGTGAAATCCACCACCATGCACAGTGTGCTTCTAATACTTGGAGAAACGTGTATGCCACTAATTAGAATACTTGAGTCATTTCCTGACTTATCTTTCTCAATTTTATTACTCCCTCTAATTACAAATACATATTATTTTAGATATATACGATCAAAAAAATTTGAAACTTCTAGTGTCGGTATATTTTTAAATATTTAGATTGGATATATGGAAATTGAATGTATAGATTTTTCCTGAAAAGTGTATATCCTTGTAATATTGTAATTTTATCAGGTTTTATAAATATATTTGCTGTCAAAGTTACATTTTGAGTATCCTGTGTCGATGTCCATGAACACTACGTACGTACTTATAACCATTGGGAATACCCTTTTTTTTTCAAAGCCAAATAGTACGTTTTACATTAATCAATGAAGAGATTAACGCCGAAAATCTTTAATTAGCTCTAGCTATAGTCTGCGCAACTGGGCGAAAACGTACAATTAAAGTACATTGTTTTGTAACATTACAGCAGATTTACCGAACTTTACGCGAACGAAAACACTCAAAACGTACGAACAGGATGATAAAACTTTCTCACCATGCATGCACGCACTTGTGCTTGATCTTATTTTCCATGCACAAGGTTTTGACGCACGTACTTACGTACAAAGAACACGTACGATAGATGCCACGTTTTTCCTGTGCATGCTTTGAATTGAGCTGGCGCGCGGATGGTACTGTGCTCAATCCGAACCGTTTATTCTTGGTCCAATGACCTGCACGTACGCGCATATTTTTTAAGCTCCCGAGAAGAAGATATGGATCTTTTGACTACACAATGAAGTTTCACATTTTTGGAGAGAGAGGACTCCACAAGCACTGTCTAGTTATCACCTAATTAAGTTAACGAACTCATTAACTAGAAACAACCGAGAAGTAGTGTAACATCTCAAATTTTGTTTTTACTGGATTTATTATGTTTTTCCTTAATTTATGAATTTTTTGGATTTTATTTAATTTATTTTAAATTTGTGGAATTAAGCCTTTTGCTATCTTTTATTTATTTAGTGAAAATTACTAATGATCTTCTGTTGGAAATATTTTATTTGAGTTCTAAATGTCTTAAAGTATTTTTTAAAATTTTCTGGATTTTTCCTGATATTTTTGCTATTTTATTTGGCTTAATCTATTTTGCTGATTTATTTTAATTCAGAAATATTTTAAAAATCATGAGAATAGTGTTTAGGCCGAAACTCATTGGTCCGGCCCAATCCACCACGCCACTTTGCGCATAGCCTTGCTTGTGAACCCTAATTGCGCCACTCTGTCACTGTTGGATCTTGATCCATCAGGTGCCTTTGCGCTACGTCACCCATGCATGTGAGCCGTCGGATCTCTACCGTGTGGACATCCTCGATGCTGCCACGTCACCCTTCCATATCCCCGCTGGATTCCGCGGCCACCACCAAATTGTCTCTAACTTCCACACAGCGCACGCCTTCCTAAGCTGCTATTTAAAGCGCCGCCCCCACCATTGGGATCCTCATCTCGCGTCGCCCCTTCTGGTCAAGTCTCGCAAGCTGAGACACCTTCGTCCACCCATACGAACTCGCCAAAGTTCACCGAAGCCTCCACCATTGTTCTTCATCACTTGCTCGCCGTCCGTTGAGTCCCCATCGTCGCTAAGGCCGCCATCTTATTTATCATGCCAAGACGTGTCGATCTCACCAACTAACATTGCCGGAGGAGGCCTAGAGCACCGTTGGCCACGTCTTCGTCTTCCTCTCCAGTGAGAACCTCGCCGCGCCGTGCCACCGTGCCATCGTCCCCTCACGAGCTTTGTTAACCGTCCGATCAACCTCATGCGGTCTTGATCTCGCCGCGTCTGTTCTATCGCTTGGCCGCCTGTGCTCAATCGTGGCCGTCGATTTTGGATTGAGTGATCTCGATTCTGCCACATGTTAGAGACCAGGATAGCTGCGTCACCCTCTTCCGCCGCTGTTACATCAGGAGCCGTCAGATCAGAAACGTGCGGCTAATGTCGATCCGCGTGTTCGCAATCACAACCATCGGATCAGGTTTATGTAGACCAGATCGCATCGGTGCCGCGGCCAACCGCGTGTCGCCGTGTGTCGGGTGTCGTAGCTGAGGCACCATGCGCCGAGTCTACTGTGGACTAGCGTCAGCCGTAGACCAAGTCCATAGGCCAGTGACGTGTGTCAGCATCTGATTGGGCCGTGTGTCGCTTGACGTCAGCATGATGCCACAATTTTTTTTCTTCAGAAAAATAATTAGCTAAAAATCATATTTGGTACTGACATCAGCATAGCATCATAAATGCTATTTTTCAGTATAAAAATAATTTGGTTAATTCGGTTTTTCTAATTTTCTGATTTATCTTTTAATTCAAATTTTGAATAGCTATATCTTTTGCATTCGAACTCTGATTGAGGTGATTTTAGTTTCTAAAAATTTATAAAATTAAGCTCTATTTAATAGTAAATTTAATTTACTTTTTGAAGTTGATCTTACTCTTTATTTTTGGTATTTATTGCTTTCCCTTTCATTACGCATAGACGTCGAGTTGCCCGGTGAGTTTGTCATCGAGGATCCACCACTTGAGCAAGGTCCAAATTAGGAGCCAAAGTTGTTTTAAGGTAAGTTGTGCTTTGATCATGTTGAACCTATGCTTTAAATATTATATTGTTTCAAACTATTGTATGCTAATCAATTATCCCTTATTTCAAATATATTGGGAATAGTTAATTGTCCACTTTGAATTACATCCACCTTGCCGTATTGTATGTTGTATTTCATTTGTCATCCTAGAATGGTTCTATATTAGTTGGTAGCTATAATTGCCAGTGTGGGTAGTTAGAATGCAAGTAGTATGCTTAGCTATGTAACAAGTCAATATTTCACATAAAAATGGTTAATCCTGCTTAACAATTATGGAATGTATTTATTAACTTGTGTATCGGGTGTTGTCACACAATGTGCTTGTTGTTGATGGCACGTGGTGCATGGTAAATCAATCAAGGTGGTAAAATAATTTAGACTGAGACAAGTGGCATGTATTTGTAGTAGGCCAATGTGACACTTGGGCAGTCGTATTGCTTTTTATGATAATTGTTGGTTCATGGTTATGATGATTTTTAGTTAGTTTTGCCTTGGTCAATTAAAGAGTTAACATTGCAAGAATTTGAAATGAGTCATTCATATAACCACAAGTCTAGTATGGGACAGACCTACCTGATTAATTTGTTGAGTCTAAACTTTGGTACTATTAATGGTGATGTGAGACCTGAGTTGTGATAACCAGTCCTCGCACAAGAGGGGGGCCTTGGATGTGGTAGCCAATCCCACCAGTATTAAAACCTTAGTGGGTAGTACCGGGTTTAGATAGGCATTGGAAAGGCTTTTTATAATCACTCACCTTTGTGGTGTATGATTGTATCTTGATGGTAAAGTGCATAACCTCTGCAGAGTGTAAAACCTATTCGAATAGCCGTGCTTGCGGTATTGAGCATTGCTCGGTGATTATAGTCAAGGGTTAGATTTTATCAAAAATAAATGTGGGTATGGATGCTGAAGTGTGGAATAAAGTTATGAATTGATTACTGAAAAATAATTGCAAAACTTATTATTGTTATTATTCGTTTACTGTCTTTCAATCTAGTTATGCTATTCCTTTACAAATGTTGTTTATACAAAATAACCATGTAGCCTATTCTTTGTAATAAGTCATGCATTTAGTATATTAGACTTGCATTCTATGCATGACTTATTGAGTGCTTTATGTACTCATCTCTTGCAATAAAACATCACCAGTTGGAGAAGAAGCAACGCCTGCTTTTGAGGAAGAGTACCAGAAAGAGGCAAACAACTAGGGTGTAAACCTTATCAGTTGCTCGTGGTAGGTTGAAAGGTTTCTACGCTTATGTTTATTTTCACTGCTGTTTATTTATTTTTCAATCTTAGCCCTGCGAGGCGTACTCATGTAAAGTGGACCATAAGATCATTTAACAATTATATTTAACTTGATGAAGTCTTTATTATGTTATCGCTGAGTATGATTGTGATATTCATCTATGTTGAGTTTGTGTGCACTAGCGTGATTCTAGACTAGTGCGCAATACACAGAGGGTCTAGATTTGCATATTTGAGTCCTAACAAGTAGTATCACTAAACTAATACTCCCTCCGTCATAAATACATGTTGTTTTGGAACATCGACATGGTCTCCAAAATACAACTTTCACTATAAATTTTTGTTGTAATATATTTATAAAACCTAATAAAACTGTAATTAATATTATAAAAAATACTTTTCAAGATAAAATTTTTATATATCTAATTTAAATATTTAAAACTAGTTAAAGTTTCAAAGTAACTGTACATATCTCTAAATGATATATATTTTTGACAGGAGGAATGGAGGAAGTATAATTAATTATGTTTAGGCCTGGGGATTAGACGCCATTCCAGCGAAACGAATGTTGAATTCTTCATTCATGGCAATACGTAATTAAGTTCTGACCAATTATTATTCGGAGGAAGCTTGGAATTAAAGCATTAGTGATGACTCTCTTAATTATGTGTCTGTGTGGATAAAGCTAGCTAGGAGAGGAAGATACTTGGTTAATTAGTTACTTCAGGTAGACCGTTCAACTGCTGATAGAAAGCCAAAGTAGTGACTAGTGAGTGAGATTAGATATATTATGGTCCTATTTGGTAGAGCTCTATATCCTAGTTTCACTTCAGATCTGAAACTTGTAGCGTAAATTACATTAATTAAGTTTATACTTTTAGTCTAAAATGTAAATAGATGATCCACTTAAACACTCTTAATATACTCTGACTCACGGCTTCACGGATCGGTGAAGTTAGAAATATCAGGATTCTATCGCGAATGAAGATCATATAATATGAATATATATATATATATATATATATATATATATATATATATATATATATATATATATATACGCGCGCACGTACGTGCATGACATTGCTCACTAAGATGTTGCTCTCTATACATAGGCTTAATTTTGTCTGCTAGTCGTTCAACCATACACCCTAGCTAATTTTATTACACCTAGCAGGCTAGCTCAATTAGTAATGAAAAAAATATGGATGGTTAATTAATTAATAGATCAATTTAGCTATCGCATGGTTAATTATTAGGGATCACGAGAAGCCATGGATGTTCAGCGTTGACGATGAGTAGAGTACCGCATAATTTGTACTTCTCCGGTATAATTAATTAACCCTAGATTTCTCTGAACGGTGGCCGATGGCAATACGGCAATGGTGCAGAGACGACAGCATGAGGACGGCGACATCTATTGCGAGAGCCTTTGGTTTCATGCTTAATTTTGGCATAATCCAACCTTAATTACCTGCGCCACACTTTTCAGGCATAAGTTTAGTGGGTGAAACAGTAATTTAAAACTCTTGAGCTTGAACTCAGTCGAGCTAGACCCGACGAAATTGCTTGGAACGGATTTTTAATCCATACTGTCACCTTAGATTACGCTAAATAAATCATGTCGTCTGACTTCACGTTTAACTACCGTAGTCGGCGAAAGTAGACAGGAGAACACATGGTATGACAAATCCAAACACGAGCGGCTTCTCGTGGAATTTGCCCCATTCCATCGTTAGGAACTAAGCTTAATTAGCACATGGATTCCACGAATCCATCTGAGCAGTTCTTTTCTTTCTTTCTTTTTTTAGAGGAAACTGTATTTTTGACCTTGTAAATCCCGACATATCCTTATGATATTGAGACATGTTTATGGGCCTGATCACAAACTGGGCTTGATAAAATTCATGCCCATTACACAGAGCAAAGCGTCCATGTGTTTGGGAAGACAGGGGTTTTGTTCTTCGGACCTTCAGGGTCTTGGTTTCTCAAAAAAAATAAAAATAAAAAGCTTTTATGGTATGCTAAGTTCAATATAGATAGGTACTTCTTTTCGAATCAATGGATCAGATTAGCTAGTATTTATTTTACTCTCTCTAGTAATAGAGTAGTAAAAATACCTTCAATAAATCAATAGTTAGATTTGATTTCTATTACCTACCACATACTACTGACGAGCTCATTTTTCATCTTGACCTCTACTCTTCTAGCAATAAACTGAAAACAAACTTTCGGAAGGCATAGCACATATGGATCGACTAGGTAAACAATTCTTGGGACATTCTGTAGGATCGAAATATACTAATGTAGCAATCAGAGGGGGGGTGAATGATTGCGCGGAAGCTAAAATCAAATTTTCAAACTTTTCAAACACCCTAATTGAAACTCAAATTGCTTGGAAATCAGTTTATACAGTTGGGAAACAAATAGACCGGTCAGGCGACGATAGATCACTTAGACGACCGGTTTGAGCACTAAGCGACGATAGATCTCTGGGCGGCGAAAGAGGACACTTGGGCGACCAATTTGGGCACTTGGGCGAGCAGTAGGACACCTGGGTGACCAGTTTGGGCACTTGGGCGAGCACGCGCACTGTTGGGCGACCACGCGCGCAGTCTGGGCAAGCAGACCGATATATGTCTACTAAAATATTAATTACGGAAGATCCAGCCGTTGGATTGATGTGAAATTTTAACTGCAGAAACTAGACTTAATTCTGCAGCTAATACAAAAAGAATCAAGTCAATATGACTTACGGATCTAAAGTTATGACCTTCGCAAGATAACTGAATTTGGGCGACCACGCGAGCAGTCGGGCGAGCAGGACAACAATCAGGGAGACCACAAATTACAGAAGATCTAACCATTGGATTAATGTGAAATTTTAACTGTAGCAAACAGACTCAAGTCCGAAGTGAACAAAAAAAGAATTAGGTCGATCGGAGCTACAGATATAAAGTTATGTTCTTCGTAAGATGACTAAACCAATTAGCGATCTACTGTTTGGCGACCAGGTTAGCAATCTGGGCGACCACTAACTACCAAAAAGATCTAACCGTTGGATTGATATGAAATTTTAACTGTAGAAACTAGATTCAATTATGAATCAAACCCAATAAGAATCAATCCAATCGGATGTACGGATCAAGAGATATTACCTTTGAAATTAGACTAATGCATCTAATGACGAGGAAACCAAATTTCACCTTCAAGGCTGTGACGGACCAAACACCAGAGAGGGCTTCAGTTGCCACGGATCAATCTTCTAATCACCAGAAGCAAGATCATGTCCAGATCATCATCTATCTTCTAGTTGACGTGATGCAGGCATGCATGATCAATCTTGATTTGTTTTCTTCACCTTTGTCATTTGTCAAAACTCACAAGAAAACTCATCCACAGAGATACTTGGATTGCTAGATTGATCTTTATTTCTTTTGTCTAAAGTACTCCCACACAAGAGTACAAACCTAATACTGGCTCAAGAATAAGCAGGGACACCTCCCTATTTATCTGAGCAAACACACGAGATTGAATACAACTCCACTTCTAACATGGAAAGAGTTCAGTATCTATCTCAACAATAACATGACCAAAAACAACTCTATACGCATGCAAGAACAGAGAGATTGAATACAACTCCACTTCCAACATGGAAAGAGTTCAGTATCTATCTCAACTTAACATGGCCAAAACCAAAACCTTACGCATGATCGGCCCTGCTTTGCACATACGTGACTAACCGGCCTTCACATGCATGTTCTCTAGCCGAGCGTCCGCATGACATCCTTGACCACCAAGATCTCGATTCCTCCACGAACCTAGTCTCGAACCTCGGTTCCTCCATGAACCTAGTTCGGTCCGTCATCGACCACGTTAAGCCTCGAGCAACACACGCACATGAAGTAACAAACAACGCGTCCGAGCACAAGTCCACGACTTGACTCAAGATTAATCCATGCAACCACTCACACGAGTGCATTGCATTAAGCAAAACCATTATGCTATCCCCAGCATAATCAAATGAACATTTGAGCACAAGTCCATCACTTGCCTCAAAAACAATCCAT
Organism: Guadua angustifolia; assembly: GCA_036346375.1. Taxonomy (NCBI): domain Eukaryota; kingdom Viridiplantae; phylum Streptophyta; class Magnoliopsida; order Poales; family Poaceae; genus Guadua; species Guadua angustifolia. Next base: position 44,801,318 of record CM070512.1, read on the forward strand.
GCAACCACTCACATGAGTGCATTGCATCAAACAAACTCCATCATGCTATCACCAGCATAATAATCATATCAACATAGCACATGCACAAGCACCACACATGCCATATCCAAAATCACTTTACAATGCCAATTTCACCATTCAACCAATTTTTCATCACATGATCTCACAATCTCCCCCTTGATGAAAACATTGGCAACACCATTTGGAAACGAACATTGGCATTCACCTCACAATGGCAACACCATTATTAAAAGAAGTAAGGTGACCAAAAGACAGAAAGGAAAATCTCCCCTACAAAAAAACAAAATCTCCCCTATCTAAAAAGAAATCTCCCCCTATGACAAAGAAAACTCCCCTAAGAAAGAAGAAATGTGTGTGTGAATATGCAATGTGTGACCAAAAATCTCTCCCTTTGACTACAAAATTTCTCCCCCTTTGACAATGGGTTCATCAAGAATGCAAAAAGAGAGCAAAAGAGAAACTTCTCCCCCTTTATGTTTGATGTTTTCCTTTTTTTTATGTACTGAGCATTATGAATCATGCACAAATGAAACAACTTGATCACCAAGTCATGTTATCAACAGTACTTGCACCCTCAAATCTACACATAAATAATGTAGAGTAAGCATGACTAGAAATCAAGTACTATTAATGATTTTTTGCATGGCATGATCTCTCTTTCTCAACAATCTTAAAACCTGAAAACATTGAATTTTTGTGCACTTTATTTGTGCTTTGAAAAACTGATTCATTACTTTGATTGCAACAATAACAATTGCAAGGAATTACATGCACCATCAGCCTTACTTTTCAACCATGCCAAGCAGTCACAAGCTTAAGGTTTCATGGTTTCGGTCACACACAACCTCTTCCAAGTTCATATCATAGTGCAATGATAAGCAGTCTCGTAAAGAAGAAGTGCGATAGTACATAACCTTGATCTTGCTTTTATCAACAATCACGTTTTGAGCTTTAGCACTTAACTTTCATATTTAACACTTTTTCGAGCAGGATCAAGATAGCCAAGAAAGTTCAACCATGACAAGATTTAATTCAAGTTGTCATTCCATTTAAAAAGTCATGACATAAACTATACCATATATGTATAAACAGGAAGTTGCAAAGAACTTGTAGCATAAACATGGCTTCAAATGACATATGTGTATGAAATGCAATGCTCAATACTTTTACTGTTTTTTCAAAAAAAAATTGTTTTTCATTTAAAAAACACACAAAACAAAAAGCATGCTACACAATATTACAAGGTTTTTCACAAGCTCCCCCTCAAAACAACCATCTTAAAAAACTTCTCTGAGAATATCACTTGAAGAGATTAAATTGAAAACAAAAGGTGAAAGAACAAACCTCCCCAAAAGCAACCAAAAGAAACTTTCACCAAAAGCATTAACTCCCCTCAAATGGATAACCAATAAAATCAACAGAGAGAGATGATGATATACATGTGCTTGAGTTATCATGATATGTTGAGTTAAGCATAAGCATGAATCATGACAAATAAGTTACGAGCATGAAAGGCATGATATAAGATATAACATTATTGAACATGCGGAGGATACACATGAGCATATGAACAACTATCTCATCTCATGCCACAATTATATATCTGTGAATGTAAAAGACATGAGTGTAAAAAATAGCTCACAAAATAGATGAAGAATTATTGCACATGCCTCTTGAAAACCATCTCAAGGGTGAGAACCATCCAAGTCTTGATCCCATCTTGCAAAAAACCAAGATCCACTAAGCTTCTGTTCTCCAACCCAATCCTGAAAAACCTACATAGCACTAGGAGATGTCGAGGTCTTGGTACTGGGGTTAGAAATGAAGCATTTAGGAATCCAGTACTGAGACACACGACGAGTAGGCACAACACGAGTATGCTTATTCACAAAATCAGATTTGCCCTTTCCCGTGTTTCTTGCAATAAAAGGTGTTTGCATCACTCTAGGCACAAAATGAGAAGTGAAATGTGCCTTCCTGAAATTAGACCTAGCCTTAACCTTTTCTTTCTTTTGCTGTTTGGCTAGTCTAAAGCAAAAATCTACTAAATGTCCATCTTTACCACAATGAGTGCAAGTGTACTTAACATGATGTTTAGCTTTAGAAACAGAAGTAACATTTGCATTCACCATAGTAGAAGATAACACACCAGCAGACTTGAAAACAGTTTTCTTAGGCTCATTGACAATTTCAATTTTCCACTTTCAAGTGTCTTCTAGCAGTTGGAGCATGTGATTTATGATGAGCATAAGAATCAAAACCTAAACCTTTGTGATGAGTCTTGACTTTTGATTGATCCAAAATCATGTTTAGGTTTTTCTTTCTGAAGTGAACCGTTCTAAAGATTTTTCCAAGTAATCAACCTTTCGAGAAAAAGTTAAGCAATTATTACATGGGCGTCCACTTTTCCTTTTTGTTTGCGACAAGTTGAACATGAAAGAACCTCATGAGTGAGCATAGCATCTGTCATTTGAGAAACCCTAGCATTTGCATCATGCAACTTCAATTCCAGTATAGCACATTTAGAACAATGAGTTGTATCATGCAAATTAACAGTTGAACAGCTAGCGTTTTTAACATGTTTCTCATTTTCTTTCTTTTCAGCATTGACTTGTTCTAACAAAGAAACATGTTCTTTCCTAAGCACAGTAAGCTCACTGTAAATTAAGTCACATGATTTGCAAGCATCATCATCAGGAATCAAAGATTTAAGTCTAGCAATTTCAGCATTCAAAGATTCCACAAGAACATCATGTTTCTTAATTTTCTTGTTGCGTTTGTCAAGCAATTTTCCAAGACGAACAACAGCAATAGTTAATTCATCGTAAGAAGGTTCTACCTCATTAAAGTCGCTATCATGATCGTCCTCGGTGAAGCTTACATCACTCCTAGCCATGAGACACAACCCTGTCAAATCATGCTTGCTAGGAGCCATTGTGTCATCTTCACTACTCTCCGAATCCACATCGCTCAAATTAACTTGTTCAAGAGCGGAAAGCACCCGGTGGACAACTTTGCTGTTGATGAAGCTCTTCTTCTTTCTATTGCTTGGAGAAAACTTCTTCTTCTCTTTTCTTTTGTCATTGTCCTCCTCTCTTGATGCTTTTCCTGCAAATTTAGGACAATTTGGACGAATATGGTTGAAATCACCACACTCATAGCATCTTGGAGGGCCACCACCAACTCTCTTTCTCATTCTTCACATTCCGCAAAGCTTTATTAAAGCGAGAAAGAGTGATGCCAAGTTTTCTTCAGGAATTCCTCAATCTGTTCATCGGTTAGTGAAGACAAGAAAGACAAGGCAAAACTTGAAGAAGTATTATTCTGAGACATGCTAGATTGAGAGGTTAATGCAATTGATTTATAATCAGTCCTCCTAGCAAGAACATCCAATTCATGAGTTTTTAGTTTAGAGAAAAGAACATCTACAGTAAGATCACTCATGACAGTTGATTATCTAATGGATGTAACTTTCATTTCCCAAATAGACATGTCTAATGCACCAAGCAATTGTCTAGCATTAGTAGCCTCATCAAAGTAAACTCCAACAACACGTAAGTTGCTAAGAATCTTATTGAAACGTGCAAAGAAATCATCTAGTGACTCACCAGGCTTCATCTCAAATCGCATGTATTCTTTCTTGTAAATGTCTTGACGAACCTCTTTGATAGTGTTAGATCCCTCATGATAATCACAAAGAGATTTCCATACCTCATATGCAGACTTGAGATGGATCACGCGATCAAGTCACTTCTTCCCAATCCTTGGATGATCAAATTTCGTGCTCGCTATTCGCTTCAACTTGTGCTTGATTGGTTTCATTGACTTGATCATTCTCGGGAACTTGATATGGTTTGTACACCTTCTCCCAGTTGCAAAGCCTCGAGCTTGAATGTATGCCTCCATCTTCGCTTTCCAAAAGCGAAAATCAACACCATCGAAAACACAAGGTTTTGTCGAATACATATCCATCGCTACGGTTTCTAATCACCGGTTAAGATTAATTAGAAAAACCTTACTCTAATACCACTTGTAGGATTGAAATATACTAATGTAGCAATCAGAGGGTGGGTGAATGATTGCGCAGAAGCTAAAATCAAAATTTCAAACTTTTCAAACACCCCAATTGAAACTCAAATTGCTTGGAAATCAGTTTATCGGTTGGGAAACAAATAGACCGATCAGGCGACGATGAGATCACCTAGGCGACCGGTTTGAGCACTTGGCGACAGTAGATCTCTGGGCGGCGATAGGACACTGGGCGACCAGTTTGGGCACTTGGGCGAGCACGCGCACTGTTGGGCGACCACGCACACTGTAGGGCGACCACGCGCGCAGTCTGGGCGAGCAGACCGATATATGTCTACTAAAATATTAATTACGGAAGATCTAGCCGTTGGATTGATGTGAAATTTTATCTGTAGAAACTAGACTTAATTCCACAACTAACACAAAAAGAATCAAATCGATCGGATTTACGGATCTAAAGTTATGACCTTCGCAAGATGACTGAATTTGGGCGACCATGCGAGCAGTCGGGCGAGCAGGACATCAATCTGGGAGACCACAAATTACAGAAGATTTAACCATTGGATTAATGTGAAATTTTAACTGTAGCAAGAAGACTCAAGTTCGAAGTGAACAAAAAAAGAATTAGGTCGATCGGAGCTACGGATATAAAGTTATGTTCTTCGTAAGATGACTAAACCAATTAGCGATCTACTGTTTGGCGACCAGGTTAGCAATCTGGGCGACCACTAATTACCAAAAAGATCTAACCGTTGGATTGATATGAAATTTTAACTGTAGAAACTAGATTCAATTACGAATCAAACCCAATAAGAATCAATCCAATCGGATGTACGGATCAAGAGATATTACCTTTGAAATTAGACTAATGCATCTAATGACGAGGAAACCAAATTTCACCTTCAAAGGCATGACGGACCAAACACGAGAGGGCTTGGTTGCCACGGATCAATCTTCTAATCACCGAAGCAAGATCATGTCCAGATCATCATCTATCTTCTAGTTGGCGTGATGCGGGCATGCACGATCAATCTTGATTTGTTTTCTTCACCTTTGTGCATTTGTCAAAACTCACGCAAGAAAACTCATCCACAGAGATACTTGGATTGCTAGATTGATCTTTATTTCTTTTGTCTAAAGTACTCCCACACAAGAGTACAAACCTAATACTGGCTCAAGAATAAGCAGGACACCTCCCTATTTATCTGAGCAAACACACGAGATTGAATACAACTCCACTTCTAACATGGAAAGAGTTAGTATCTATCTCAACTTATTAACATGACCAAAAACAACTCTTGCGCATGCAAGAACGAGAGATTGAATACAACTCCACTTCCAACATGGAAAGAGTTCAGTATCTATCTCAACTTGGCCCAACATGGCCAAAACCAAAACCTTGCACGCATGATCGGCCCTGCTTTGCACATACGTGACTAACCGACCTTCACATGCATGTTCTCTAGCGAGAACGTCCGCATGACATCCTTGACCACCAAGACCTCGATTCCTCCCTGAACCAAGTCTCGAACCTCGGTTCCTCCATGAACCTAGTTCCGGTCCCGTCATCGACCACGTTCGCCCTCGAGCAACACCTGCACATGAAGTAACAAACAACGCGTCCGAGCACAAGTCCACGACTTGACTCAAGATTAATCCATGCAACCACTCACACGAGTGCAATGCATTAAGTAAAACTATTATGCTATCCTCAGCATAATCAAATGAACATTTGAGCACAAGTCCATCACTTGCCTCAAAAACAATCCATGCAACCACTCACATGAGTGCATTGCATCAAACAAACTCTATCATGCTATCACCAGCATAATAATCATATCAACATAGCACATGCACAAGCACCACACATGCCATATCCAAGATCACTTTACAATGCCAATTTCACCATTCAACCAATTTTTCATCACATGATCTCACACATTCCTTGTTGTAAAATTCTATGATTGCATTGCACCATCCTACCAGGATTGGGGCTTGGGGAGGGGATGTTCCTCTTTTTTTTCTTTTCCTGGGAGAAAAGTTTTTTTTTTTTGATACGATCCTGGGAGAAAAGTTGACCTTAATTTTGCAAAGTATTACGATGATCAACTCCAAATGTAATTTATATGGTCTATTTGGGACTTGCATCCTTCTGATTTCCATTGCCTACAATTAAAGTACATACAGACTGCACATCAAGGAAGAAAAGTTGTTGCTCATTCGTTGTTTCTTCCTGTTGCATGTCTCCAACTCTCATTTTTCCTTGGTTCATCTTCCGCTTTTGATCTCTTCATAGAAGCAAAAAACATTGCATCTGATCAATCAATCAATCAACGAGGCCACCAGCTCCCCTCGCCTCTGCATCTGATTTGTATATTTTTCACACAGCATTCCAGGTATGGTTGCTCTTCCCTGTACCTGAAAGTCCTCCCCCCAACCCAGTTTCCACAGGGATGCAGCAGCACACGAATGCATCTGAATTCCTCCAATTTCATGGATAGCTGCTCGCGTCAGTCATTGAAGAACAGTCAGGGATTTTGAGCTCACTATACTTTTTGCTCTTCCAGCAAGAGGACAGATGGCCGATTCAGCATTCACTGTTCGTGAATTCAGTAGCTCAAGTTCAGTAAAAAACTACTGACACGATTTGAAAACTTTCAGATACATACAAGTAAAACAACTACTTATCTTACTGCAGAAATCCAGAACTGATCGTTACACTTACAAGTTCAGTACAATGGAGCAGACCACTATTGGGAATCATCTCATCATTAAATTCTCACTGATACGTCATACTCATACTGCTGCTGCAGCTACCGGAGCCCCCGCGAACCCGAGGAGGCTGCTTATTAGACCAACCTCGCCATCTTCGCTGTCAATCCCATCGACAGCGCCTGTGTTGGCAGCAGTGTCATCTCGGTCATTGAAGCAATAAGCCGGCGCCTGCCACTTGGAGTCCTCTAGTGTCTCGCCCACCTCAAAACTCGTTGCCGCATCCCTGGGGAACAAAAGCACACCAATTAATCATGAACTCTTTTAGGTATACAATATTGAATATTAGCTGTCTATTCTATTTAATCTAACGGATTAGATTAATTAGGATTTAGTTATACTTTTTATAGTAGTATTGGTAGTAGAATTCGTACGAGGGGTAGTAGTATAATTATCTATTTTTTATTTTGAACACAGAAGGGAGCACTGGAGTTGGGCCACAAAGTAGCGTTGGGCCACCCCGTCATGAAAGCGACAAGAGCTACCAGCTGCAAGTCTGTCGTATGAGAAGGTTGATGATCAAGTTAGATTCTACGTATAGCAGAGCCGATGGCAGGCAGGAGGTGCTCGTTGGGACAGGGCATGGGTTTTGAGGGATCTTTTTTTTTGCCATCGATGTTTCTCTGTTTGATTTGCACAATACCTAATCAAAATTGCCGAAAAGGTACCAGCTGTTGAGCACTGGATCAATATCATCAGTTACTGAGAAGAGTGCAAGAGTTGAGAGCAGTGCAGGATCCTATCCACAAAAGTTCTCTAAAAATCTAATCTAACAGGATGATGATAAGCTTACAAAGACTTGGCCAGAAATGGCTTATAGCGGGAGCAAATTGGCACCTCCTATGTTGTTTATGGTTCCCGGGCGTGCAGCGTCAACATGCAGATAACCCCCTGTTATGGTGGGTCTCGATGCAATCACTAAACAGTGATAGATGATGCAATCACTAAACAACTAGTGGCGGTGGCGGAAAACGGAGAGCAGTGAAAACACCCGAAACGAATGGCAACAGCGGAGAAAAGAAGAGGCCAACGATAGATGAATAAGGAGGTCAATGGCACGAAAAAACAGAGATCTAAAGTGCATAATACCCTCGAGAAATATACGGCTAGATCTAAATTTTACTATCGCTATTTACTACCTATGTTATTCACCGTAAAATTTCTCTTAACCGTAGTATTGCTTTGTCAAGGAACTTAATCGTAGAAGATATCACAGACGGTTTTTAACCAGGATCGTCTGTAATATACTAACAGCACAGACGGTTTTTAATTAGAAACCGTCTGTGATGTAATGATGTAACAGACCGTCTATAATAAGTCTTCCTACAAACAAGCCTTTTTATGTTTATTGTCTAATCTTAGAAAATGCTAGCCAAGCTCTCTGGAAAAAGTATATTATAGATTAACTCAACTCAGATTACAAGCATTCATCTATTTCAGATTACAAACATTACATCCATTTCACTTATCAACTCATATTAAATCACAACGCAAGCAGATAACGTATAGATTAATATTGCATGGCACGTCTATTTTAGAAATGAACTCAGATATTTAATTAATGGAACCCAATATTTTTAACCAATTAATTAAATACACAACTATAATTTACAAATTCACAGCACAAGTTTGACAATTAACCCAAATAGTAATTCAGAAAAAATACAACTCCTCAAGTTAGACAACATGGAACTCGCGTTTTGAATTTAAGACTTGATTAAGCAAGAAGGAAAAAAGATATCTTTGAATTCACATCAGATCGGCCTCTTCCAACGTAGTTATTATCTGACTGATCTTTTTAGTATTGATGAGGTGTTGCATGTTGTGGCAAACGTATAATCCACAACGGTTATCCCTTTCCCTACTGGTGACATTGCAAATATAGAATTGGTTAGTTACAGAATCATTATTACATAGTTTATATAGGATTATTGTGTATAGCGGATACTAAAAACTTAAAATTGTGCTTCAACTTCGACCCGTCCTTACCAGAAGCCCTCCATAATATTTGTACACTCTGAAAGAACTTCATGATTGCAAAAGGTTAGTCTCAGCCATTCTGTGAGCAACGTACACTTTGAACAACCTACATGGCCATGTTTTCTATGGTGGAAATGTAATTAATTACCTGTTGAGTAATTTTGTGATAGGATTTAAGTTGTGGCTGCCACTCCGTAAAGAATCAAGGTAAATAACCCGATTCGTGGCTGGATGAATTATAGTAAGAACCCAGTAAAACCTACATAGGTATGTTAGTATGGTCAATTAACAAAACAGAGTTACATGCATAGTACAAATCAAAGTATAGCAAGTAATGTAGCACTTACCCTGGGTTGTGGGGTGACAGTATGAAATCTTTATCTTTTTGAGCCACCAAGGCCTGTGCAATGCATTTATCGATAAATTGTAAATCTTTGTCAATTGTTTGCTTAGAGACTGTGTGGCCGTGTGGGTCAGGAAACCCACCGGTTGTTTGTTCTCTCTCGCTTCACGGATCATGTATCTATATATACAAAAATAATGAGTTATATATATATATATAGGGAACATATCCAGTGCTAATGGATTACTCGGTGTTAAAATGCTAACTCCTGTCATTAGCCATCGGATGGAGAATCAACGGATCTAATTGAGCAAGGTGGGAATCCCCTTTACCACTTAATCAATTTTACACAAAACCCTATAAACTCCCCAACTCCCCACACCCGGCTCCTCCCCAACCGATCGCCTCCTCCCCACGCGCGATCGCCTCCTCCCCAATGCCGGCGTGGCGCCTCGCCTCCTCCCCACGCGCGGCTCCTCCCCAACGCCGGCGCGGCGCCCCACATCGTCCCCACGCCCGGCGCGGCACCCCACCTCCTCCCCACGTCCGGCTCCTCCCCACCGCCAGCCATGACAGGAGGGAAGAACAGAAATGCTTCTTCCTAAGATCAGATCAGTGCAGTTGTAAGCAGTAGCACTAGGCAGAAAATGCTTCGATTATCTGAATAGCATCTCTTGTTAGATTCTTTCTTTTTCTTTCAACACTTTGTTGGGTTGGATTGTGTTGATATCTGCAAGGAAAAATAAGATTATTGGCTCAAAGACTTAGCCATCACATGCCCTGAGCAACTCTTATCACAGTAGACCAAAATCCACACGTTAGTTACATCATGACAAGTTTCAGAGAAAGAGATACTGATATGTGCCTAACCGAAGTATGACAAACATGTCTGTCGCAACCAGGTAATACCATTAGTTCTACAATGGGACACTACTGTTGAAACTTGTCTCAGCAAGTTGTCGGGTTCCTTCTCTGGAACTCCCTGAACAAAGCTTCGTATTGTCAGGTCGTGTCTCTGTATTGCCGGAACTCTGCACAGGAGAGATCGAACTAGTCCTTTGCGTTGCTTCTGTTGTCAGGTGCTATTCTCTGCAAGACAAAGAAACAGCAACGCAATAACAAAGAACAGAAACAGCAAACATAATTCGAGTCTTTGGTGCTGCAAAAACCTTCCGCAGCTTTTCTAGTTTTCTTCTCTATTGCTTATATAGTTAGAGATTACAAAAACATAAACTGAATTCAGTTACAACTGCCAATCCGGATTGCAAAATACTAACTGGACTCTAACTCAAACTTTAAAGACTTCGGCTGAGATTAACCACTGTTGGTTATCCGGCACACAACCATACTCTGCAAACTTCAGCCTAACCAGACTCTGGGAAACTTGTTTCTTTCAGGACTCTTCTTACCCGATGCAGGTTGTACCGAATCTTGAGAAACCAAACCGAAAAACAGGACTAACAAGCTAAACTCTGAACAAACGAACTCTGAACATCTTGCGAGATTACTCTCAACAACTGACATTGAACACCGGCTCATCTTATATAATCTGTGCTTTTGCATCACCCGGTGACATTGAGCGCCGGCGGTGGGGAGGAGCAGCGTGGGGAGGAGGCGGCGCGCGGCCCGGCGGGGAGAGCAGCGTGGGGAGGAGGCGGCGCGCCCGCGCGGCGTTGGGAGAGGCGATCGGTTGGGAGGAGCAGCGTGGGGAGTTGGGGAGTTTAGGGGTTTTGTGTAAAATTGATTAAGTGGTAAAGAGGATGCCCACCTTGCTCAATTAGATCCGCTGATTCTCCATCCGATGGCTAATAACAGGAGTTAGCATTTTAACACCGAGTAGTCCATTAGCACTGGATATGTTCCTATATATATATATATATATATATATATATATATGTATGTATGTATGTATATGTATGTATGTATGTATGTATGTATGTATAATTAGTCTGTAACTTCGTAGGTGAAATAACTTGTCGGGATATTGCAGGTAGCGTTGAGTACATAATCTTTCGAGGGCACTTTTTTGCCAGATAGAGAGAAAGATGTAGTCTTCACAGTCTTAGGAAACAATGAACACCCTAGTCGTACGCGAGGTAAAAGGGTTTTTGTTTCCTGGGCAACTGGATTCCCAGACGACTTTGACAAATACCGGAGTAGGAAAAGAACCAAAACAGAGCGAGAGAAACGACTAGTACAAAAAATTGAGAGAAAAATTCAACAATAAGATAAGAAACCTCGAGAAAAAGCTCAATAATTAAGACTACAGATAGCTTGCGCAAGTTCTAGATGTATATGCGCAAATCAGCCCCACTATTAAAAAGAACAACTGTGTGTCCGCCACTCCCGTAGATGAACATGGCAAATTCCCTGTCTGTGACATCAAGGTACTTATATATTTGTCTTGAATGCTCCATACAAATACTTGTTGGGCGCATTAGCTAATTGTGTACCATTATGTAGGTGGTCACACTGCGCACTCTCGAAGTGAGACTTGCCAATGGCTCCATTCCTCTTCCGGTTGCTTGGGGGCTCACGTATCTGGTCATTGAAGGGGTGCTGGTGCATGGTACTCTAGTGGCGCCGGGTTTCACGAAGGTTAATGCGGATGGTGTACATGATAGTTTCAAAACTGTCCCGCTATCGATGCCCCAAACGACGAGATTGTGACACTGGTGATGCCATCCGCATTTTCATCCAATGGACCAGCAACGACATCTCCCTGGATGTCCGTCCTCCATCACCGGAGCTACCCCAACTACTAGAGTCGTCTACCGCACCTCAGTAGGCCACCAAATCGACTCCCATGCCCCCTGCATCAAAGGACTTTCAGGGGAAGGTGCCCACTTGTCTCCCGTGAAGGCTCTATAGCAGAAAGCAAGGCAAGGGCAAAGCATAGTAGATCATGAAGGAATTGGACTATCCGATTGCCCCGCTGGCCCAATTATACTAATTAGGAGAGCCTTCAGTAACAGAAGAGTGCTTGGAGAACCTTTCTATAGCTTGCGTTAGATTGCATAATTGGTACCTGAAACAAGCTAAAAAGTCAGTGCAAGACCGCATAATGAGTATTTCAATCAGCTTCACGCCTAACCATCTGTTCAACGAGTCATCGAGGGGTTTCTTCGCAATTGACTTCAAGGACCTGTTTGATATCTTCAACCTCGACGCCATCGATATCGCACTCTTGAGATACTGGACATTGTAAGTGTGTGCAATCACAGTCTACATTCGTGTAATATCGATAAATATCATATATAGGAACATATCTAGTGCTAGGTCAGATTAGATTTTAGCATGTTAAGTCTTGAAATCAGCTATATATATATATATATATATATATATATATATATATATATATATATATATATATATATATATATATATATATGCGTGAAGTACGAATGGTTGTCTCGCGGTACATACCTACTTGTATATAGGCGCGTCTTACTCCGGAAAATTTATAAGCGCGCTGTTTGTGCATTCCTTTACTTGAAAGGCGGAAGCAAAGGTCAATTCCAGCTAGCCCAGCGACGTACGCACGTACTCAGCCATCCGATGCCAATCCGACGGTCCAGACAACCTTAAACTGTCGCGTCCCTCCAACCCACGTACGGCTGAGTGACAGACGGAGCTACAAATACGCACCAACCCAACGAATTCTTTCCTTCCTTTTCGGTTTCAAAAAAGAATTTTCTTTGCTTCTATTTCCATCCAATCCCGGACGACACGAATACAGAAACTAGTGTAAACCGAGTCGATGATCGTCTCCACGCGAATAACGAGTCCGACTCGGAATCATTATCCGAGAGCTAGCTAGGGCTATAAATTGCACTAGCAACCAATGCAGCCAATTCCCAAAGCCGAAATCCAAGATACTGGAGGCGACACTCTCGAGCGGTTCAGCGGCGACGAGTCCCCCGGAACAGCAGGGTGGTGTCGCGCTGCCCGAGTCGTAAGCATCGAATCAGACCTTCTTTCTTCTTCTTCTCCGACCGGCCGGGTTCCCCAATCCCCTGCCGTCTCAATCCTCCTGGGCACGTTGCTGTCAGACATGGCAAGTACTCCACAGGGCAGCGAAGAATCGATGGCTATCTCAAAGGAAGCAGTCCGTGCTACCGAAAGCCCCAAACCGATGCGTCTTCAACTTCAAGGACGCGTTCAGGGGCGAGAGGTCGTGATGCTGGTGGATTCAGGTAGTTCATATAGCTCCATCAGTGAAGTGCTCGCTCGATCCTTGGTTGGTGCGCAAATGGCGCAGGAGCCAGTGCGTGTGCGGACAGGAGATGGAGGCACACTAACTTGTACCCGTGAGTTCCCTGACTACGAATGGAGCGTTCAGGGAAGCACCTTTCGCACTACTCTTATAGTTATGCCTCTTGGTTCTCATCAAATTATCCTGGGGATGGACTGGTTGGAGCAGCACAGTCCGATGAATGTGCACTGGTTGGAGAAGCATCTGTCGTTCCAGTATGAAGGGAGAAGTGTGTTCCTGCAAGGTATTCGACCAGCTACTCAGCAATTGGATTCTCCTGGGCACGTAGCGCTCCCTCAACCACCGGCGAAACCACTTGCGCCGCCAGGCGGGCACGCCGACGACCGTAAGGGAGCAGAAGGGAGCACAACCTCACCATCAGACACGGCCAGTTCACATGGCGGTGAAGAGCTGATGGCTATCTCAAACGAAGCAGTCGGTGGTACTGAAACCCCTACAGCGCTGCGTCTTCAAGGATGTATTCAGGGGCGAGAGGTCTTGATGCTGGTGGATTCAGGTAGCTCATGCTGCTTCATCAGTGAAGAGCTGGCTCAATCCTTGGTTGGTGCACGAAGGACGCTGGACCCAGTGCGTGTGCGGCTAGTAGATGGAGGCACGTTGGCCTGTACCTCTGAGCTCCCTGACTGTGAATGGAGCGTTCAGGGAGTCACCTTTCGCATTACTCTTAAAGTTTTGCCTCTTAGTTGTAATGCTGACATTGTCCTGGGGACGGATTGGTTGGAGCTGCACAGCCCGATGGATGTGCACTGGTTGAAGAAGCATCTATCGTTCGAATACGAAGGGAGAAGAGTGTTCCTGCAAGGTATACAGCCAACTACTCAGCAATTTGATTCCCCTGGGCAAGTAACACACTCGCGAAAACCATGGCGTTGGCTGCGCTCGCTTTCGCAATGGCTACGGCACCTGCACGCCCTGGGCTTGAGCTGGTGGCAGCTACGGAGGTGTGCAATTAGTATGCTCGCTCAAGTCTAAATATGTACGAACCCTGAAGCATTGCATCTCGTAGTATCCATCCATCTGATTACTCCCACCCAAACCCAATTGGCCAATGATGCATGCATGCATGTTGTGAATTGTCTACGCGTGCAATGTTGCTTAATTATTTCGTTGTTGTTTCTTTCTCTTGGAGATAAAGAATACGTGCCCACTCCTGCCACGTCTTGTTGCCAAAGAAAACATGCACAAATCTCTATCCGTCAACGACAATAATCCAACGTACGGCCAAGAAATCAAAACGTTTACACTTAGTGGCCTCTCTCCACGCCGAGAAACAGAGTCCATCCCTTTGTTGGAGATTAGAGGTGCGCGTCAGTGCCGTGCTGGGATGGCCTATCGTGCTTGCCGTGCCGTGCCATGCCGGCCCGGCTACTTCCAGCGAGCCAGACCACTGCCCATTCGCGCCGTGCCGTCTGGGCCCAAGCCCGTCCCATTTACACTATTCTAACGAGAGGAAAGATGCATCGATCGATGGGGTCACCAGAGTTGGATTGAAAGGGTGAGGCATCTGTGGTGGTCGACGGGGTTGATGAGGAGGGAGGACAAGAGGATGGCGGAGACGGGGAGCGTGGTATCGGAGAAGGCAGAGGGTGTGGTGTAGCTAGGAAGACAAAGGAGAGGCTACCATAACATGGGTGATAGTGTGGCACAACTAGCCAAAAGACAAAGGAGAGGCTACCACGATGTGGGTGATAGTGCGCATAACTAGCAAAAAGATAAAGGAGAAACTACCACGATGAGAGAGCGATGAGCGAGCGAGTAGCGATAGGAGTGAAGATAGCTAGCCGTGGTGCCGACCAAGGAGAGGGAGAGAGAGAGGGATTGAGAGAGTGACATGGAGAGTCAGAGAGAGAGAGAGAGGAACTGAGAGAGTGTGTGAGCCTGAGAGAGTGATACAGAGAGTCGGAGAGAGAGGGACTGAGAGAGTGAGAGTGTGCCTGAGAGAGTGACACAGAGAGTCGGAGGGAGAGTGACATAGAGAGTCGAAGGGGGAGAGGGACTAAGAGGGTGAAAGTGAGCCAGAGAGAGTGAACTAGACAGTATGATATAAAAAGTCGGAGGGAGAGAGGATGATATAGAGAGTGGTTATCGAATTACTTGAATTTTACGTTTTTATTTTGTTTTCTCTTTTTTTCCATTTCCTTCCTTTTTTCCATTTTTCCCATTTTCCCTGGAAAATGGTTGTTGAACCAGTTGAATAACAAATTGCAAAATTGGCACTTACATTTGTCAGTATAACAAATTTAATTCAATCCATGATAAAAATTCTATTAATGAGTTTAATTTGTCTATAAAAAAAGAAAAAAAAATATTTACTCAAATGAATTTTTTTAATGTTTTCTTTTTTTCTTCTTTTTCCTTTTCCCCCCTCTTCTTTTTCTCCTTTTTCTTTTCTCCCCCTCCTTTCTTTTTCTTCCTCTCCTTTTCTTTTCTTACTCTAGCTATCCTTATCCGGTCTCCTCCTCAAGCTTCAAGGCTCTCCATTCCCCATTTGCTCCGGTCAACACCCCCTCCTGGCGCCGCCCTCATCGGCTACCACGACTCTGCCTCCTCCCGGCCTGGCCTCTCCGGCCTCCCCTTCTCCTCCTAGGGCTGCGGGAGGTCGAGCAAGCTGAGGTGATCAGAGTCTAGTTCTTGTGCACGGCGGGCTAGGTGGCCTCGTCTGGGAGGCGAGGCGAGGCCAGCAGGAGGCGGCTCGGCGGCGGTGGTCGCAGGAGGCCAGGCGTGGGAGGTGGGGAAGAGGTAGCGGGATCGCGGGGCCAAGTGGTGTGGGAGGTGGGGACAAGCGTGGCGAAGTCGCGGGGCGGATGATGAGGAGGTGGGGATGGTGGCGGTCGGGGTCATGAGGCGGTGGGCGGGAGGTGGGGCGCGACTTGGGAGGAGGCGGAGGTCGCGAGTGGCGCAGGCGCAACTCGAGGCGGCGAGGCTGGGGCCATGCGGCGGCCTGACGGGCGAGGCTTGTGGCCTGCTGGCCATGGGCCGCGCATATGCTAGGCCGTCTTGCGTGCTGCCGTCGTCTTTGTGCCAGCATAGACTTAGCCCAAACAGCCATGCCGGGCCAGGCCGCCCATCGTGCCCGGTTGGCAAGCCCGGCACGACGCGAGCAAATGTCTCGGCTGGCATGGCCCGATCCCATGATCACCGTCTTTGGACCACAGGGGCGATCGTGCCTCGTCTTTGGCGAAATGGCCGATCAAATACCCACCTCTATTGGAGATATGCACCGACGGCCAATCAAAGACATGATTGATATTTTTATTCCATGTTCCTTAATAAATACAATGTAATGTTATAGATCATCAAGTAAGTGACTTGATCGATCGTGAGACTTCATAATACCTTTATGGTATTATTACAAAATGTCCTTGTCATGTAATTGATTCGAACATGAATTATTTTCTTTATAGAGATAGGCATGTGATTGTGTGATAATTATGTTTTGTGGATTATGAATATGTGATATAAACACAATTATATGAATAACATATTGGTGAACATGCTATTGGAACATTACATATGTTTCATCGGTTGGTCTCATACTATGTTTGATGATTGATCCTTTGACCTGAGACATACATGGATCCCAACATATGGATTGCATTCTTTGATGTTACTAATCGTTGTATGTAACAGGATAATTAGATTAGTTACACTCGCGAATGTGTTGAGACATATGGAAAGGGATATGTATGGTTAAAATGGAATTTGTCCTCATCATTATACAAGAACAAAGATATCTTGATGCCACTCAAAAAAGATAGACTAAAGAATGTGAATGGTTATACTCAACTAGGTTAAGGTGTCAACCGCTTACTCTATTTACTATTTAGTTTAGCTTTGGAGATTTGAGAAACGATGGATTGAACAGCATAAGGATGCCACATATCTCGCATTAGGTTTAATCTTGATATCTGAAAGTGACAAAAAAACGAATATATATTCGTTGATAGCTTTTCGGGTAAATGATATCCATATGGTTTGGAATGTCATAATGTTCTGCTTAGAGCTACTTATGACTTGCGCATCGAATGGTGATTCAGTACACCGCCAACATCACAGATGGGCCTCACGGGGTCACAAGAATGTTAATCTCTGGTTTATTAATAAATTCCATATATTATTATGTAGATAATTAATATATTGAAATTATTAAATATGGAATAAGTACTAGTTTGATTCGAATTATTTGAATCCAAAACAGCAAGCCTATATAATTTGAATTAATGTAATGCGAATTAAATAAAGAATCAATTCAGATAAGGATTTGAATTGATAAATGTTATCTCAAAAATTATTCGTAGCGAAACAGAAACATTTCAGACTTATTGTAACAGCCCAAAATAAAAAGAAAATGGAATTAAAATTTTGAATCAAAAATTTTGGCCTTGAGATGAATTTTCACTGGTTATTTAAATTTTAAGGATTTTTACAATTTAGAGAAATACTTTTAATGGTTAAAGAAGTGAAGTCTCAATTTTAGATTTCAAAATGAAACAAACAAAAAATCCGGGGAAAATTTATCTAAGTACACCCTCATATCACCCCCTGAAAGTTTTAGGAAATTTTGAAATCTTTTTATTCCTTTAGAAAATAAAAAATAGTAATTTGGAAAAGAAAACAGAGACCTTGTCATATTTTTATAAAACTACTTGAGCATGACCAAGATCTGAAAATTTTACAGAATCCTCCCCAGAACCCCATAATTTGCAAGTAAAATTTTCAGGATACTTTAACCGCTTTTAGTACCTTTGAAAAATCAAAAACAGACGTGCGGAGCCTTCTTCCCGTTTGTGTAGATACTCATAGAATGATGTTGCTATTGCCTCGACGTGATCCGATACGCTCTTCTTCCGCTGATGAAAAGTCACACCTACGCATCAATTAATAACGCTAAAACCCTAATATGTAGTTTTAGATCATGTGCAGTGAGTTCTTTGAGTTCAAGTAGATGGAAAAATTTAATATCGCTTCTGCCTCGCTACCCTTCTCCGAATCATGGAAAATCCTTGTCCATCACCAACGATAATCCAACGTACGGCCAAGAAATCAAAACGTTAACGCGTAGTAGCCTCCTCTCCACGCCAAGAAATAGAGTGCATCCCTTCTCCCAGACATGGAAGTGCTACTATAAATGCCAACCAACTCGATCGATCGACATTTTCCAAGTATTTTAGATCCGAGAGATCGTTGAAACAGAGGGAAAGCAGGGCCTCTTCTCCTCCTTTCGCGTTGCGTTCGTTCTAAGAAGTTTCACGGCTTCAATCCTCAACACGGCTACGTCGGTTTCTACCCTTACTATGGCTACGGCTACCCTTCAGATGTACAAAATCGAGTGGCGCTTCGCGCTCCTCGTCGTACAGCAACCGTCGCAGACGCCCATCGCCGTCGCCCCCGCGCGCGCCTTAAGATCGCAGCGCCAAAGCGATAGCTAAAGATCACGACGCGACTCCTGCAGCCGTCGGTGTTCCGGCCACGGGCGAAGCCATGGGCGGCTGCCGCAGCCACAATGCATATATGCTGGTCACTCTCCAGTGAGCTACTGCCCCCAATCTAATTCAGACCTCCCCTCTTCTAGGCAACTCTTCATCTTTTTGAATTTATCCGCTAATTACATGCTTAATTACGTCGCTTACTTGTGTTGCTTGCTTTTGCAGTGCATGAACAGCAAAGGCCAGGATCCTAACAAGTGCCAGCTCTACATGGCACGGCTTGACGGGTTCGACGTGGCTCAACGCGATGGTTCCGGATCTGGTCGTAAACACGGCGGACGGGGCTCGACGAGGGTCTCAGCTTCCATGTATTGTGCGGCGAATCGCGGAGAATCTGCGGCGGCAGTGGACTCCGGTTGAGATCAAGATCGGACAGTCGGCGGCTAGGGTTTGCAGATAAGCGGGCTGGCTTGGGCTGCAGTGCGGGTCGGCCCGGTGTGGTTATGGCTGGGACCAAATGGAATCGACCCTTAAGGCTTTCAAGCATTTTCTGTGGTTTTCTATTTAAAGTAATTATAGAAATTAAACATAGCCGAATAAAATAGCACAAATACCCAAAAAAATCCAAAAAATTCTGGAAAATATTTTAGGGCATTTGGGACTCAAATAAAATATTTTCAACAAAACTTTGATTAAACTTTTCAAATTTTTAAATAAACTTAAAAAAAGACTTAATTCAAATAAATTTTAGAAAATTCACAAAAATGCAAAATGCATAGTAAATGCAAGAAATGCTAGAATCAGAATGTTACAGGATAGCTGATAGCGTGGTGAAGCGGCGAGCTCACCGTTAGCCTGAGGGAGGCGAGGCGGAGGTCTTGTGAGCTGCGGCCAAGCAACAAGCTGCGACAAAGGAAGGAGACAATGGAGTGAGGAAGAGGGAGAGGGGGTAGAAGGAGGGGAGTGGGTAGCCGGAGTCGAGATGAACAGTTAGATACTATACCATTTGGATCGATCCGAACAGTAACCGTGTTGTATTCATACTCAATTACTAAGCCCTCAACTAGCTGATTTCAATATTTTGTATACAGGTTCATTTCAGTGTTAGTGGTAAGCCGGTAACAGAACTTCTACCAGTAGGGTTCTATTCCATATTTAGGTCACATGAAAATCAGCCCTCAACCTTTTCTTGGTGAAAAGGTAGCTATTCTACTTCCCATCCAAGTCCAAAAAAGTAAATCAAAACCAATCTATTTGAAGATCTCCTTTTGACCCAGTAACTTTTGAAGATCTAAAGTTCAAAGTCACTCCAATCAGTTTTTTTAGGATGCAATGAAAGTTACTTTTTTATTTTGCACTTGCCAACATTTGAAGATCCGAAGTTAAGAAGACAGTTCTTTTCTTTCAGGAAATAGTCATTCTATACGAACAATGTTCCCAAAGTTTTTTTTTCCAGTATGTATCCAAAAGCAGCAAAACGCAAATAACATTAGCACAGAAAAACGTATCCGAAAGCAAACCTGTCTGCTGATCACTGGACCAAGGTCTGCATCATTAGCCATTCCTGAATTAACCACAAGACTGCTTGCACGTTTGACTAGTTCATCCTCCCTACATCAAAAGATATGGTTAGCTTACCCAAAAGCTGACAAAAGGCTTACCCTGAAGAAATTTTCTAACAAATGGGATAAAACTATACCATGGTTCTGAACCTCCAACAAAAACAGCAGTGCTCAATGCCATACACCTTTGCCCGGCTGCAGCAAAACCGGCAGCAACAAGGGCATTCAGTGTGGCATCTCTATCAGCATCAGGAAGGATAATGGCCTGATTCTTTGCACCCATATTACACAAACAAACAGAAACAGGCATTTTGGATTATGCTGCTTACAACACAAGGCAGACAAAATATAGTTTTGCAGAAAGTCTGGAACAGATGCAAACTCACCTGAACACGCTTCCCTTTTACAGATGCTCTAGAACATATATGCATACCAGCCTGAGTGGAAGAGAGATATCATAAGATATCATTCCTTTGGGGAAAAAATCACTAGCTTTGAGCACGGGCCGTACGTGACATTTTGAGGGCCTTGTGCTAAAATTAAAATTAGGCCATACACTTTATTAAGTCAACCATCAACATAAAGGCATTATTTTTTATATTACAAATATAATAATTTTTTCCTTATGGTACAAAGGATTCGGTCCTGCTGAAAATTAAGTCTCTAAACTATTACCAAAACTTTGAACTGCAAAGCATCGTTCTTCTGGTATGCCTTGAAACAAAATCTTCAATTAACTTTGTAATTAGTTTTTCCCAAATTAACCATCAATTGCAAGTGCTACCGTTAAATCTTTCCTGAGTAATTATAGAATGCAAGTAGAACTTCTAACAACTTCAATTTATATAAGCTCTTTCTTGCAAATGCAATATTCAGCGGAATAGTCAACAAAATTATTTAAACAATTGCATTATGAAAACAATTTAGCCATTTCATAAACTTTAAAATATCAACAAGGCCCCATATTTTCTTAGGAATGAATGTAGCAAAAGAAAATAAAGAGGCTGGAGGTGGAGAAAATGGATGTGAATCAGTGGCAGTTTTTAGAAAGAGAATAAATAAGATGCTCACTTGTTGGTTTTACTCTTACTAGTATAAAGATTAGGAAATAATCATTCGGGGGTGGATAGAAAATGGGGGCCCCTAATTTTTTTGGGGGCCCTGTACAGCAGCTCATGCTGCACATGCTTCTCATATGGGCCTGGTGCCTTTGAGCATAGGTGTATAATAATGATATCATATCTGCAACATGGTATGTGTTTACAAATCTAATGTAAATAGTTACAAATGAAGTTTATAATTGCACCACTAATACCATGACAACACATTCTCATATTGTTAACATGAATACAACAGCTAGAACACCTGTGTGCATGCATACCTCTTATTGCCAAATTGATAAATTTATAATTTGTAAGTTATGTTAGGATCAAACTTTGAAAGTTAATAAGATTTTGAAGTATTACAGAGACATAAAATTCGAAATATCTGGCCCATATAGATGTGTCTGAGAATGCATGGGCAATCCTAGTTTTTAGAACAAGCTACTTTTTTTTAGATAAAGGAATTAAATCCGGCCTCTGCAACCGCATACAGCCAAGTCCATACAAATATCATATCCATATATCAAATTGCAACAGCGACAAGGAAGCGAAAAATTAAAAGCAAATCCTAAAATTGTAGCCATCCGTTCTTGTGAAAGAATTCCAACGCTACGACCTCCAATGCATGGCATATCCGTCGAATGGTCTCCCTATTAACATCCGACTGCAATAGGGCCCAAAACCGCATCCAGTATGTCCCTCTGAATATAGCCTGCATAAAAGAAGAAAAGGATTTCCTCGCAAAGATTAAATCGTTGCGCGTACACCAAATAGACCATAAAATGGCAACACTCCCGACAAAAATCAATTGCCTTGCACCTTTCTCAAGGCCAATTAACCAAGGACCAAACATATGAATCAAAGATTTTGGCAATGGTAAACCAGTAGCAATATGCACTACTCGCCAAATAGTTTTTGAATGATGACATTCAAAAAATAAATGTGTTATTGTTTCGTTACAATTACGAAACAACATCTTTGATTCCCATTCCACCCTCTCTTAGCTAGATTGTCCTTTGTTAGCAGAACACCACGTTGAAAGTACGGAGAAAAATTTTAATTTTTAAAGGAAGTTTCAACTTCCAAATGAATTTGTTTACGAAAGGAAGAATACCTGGTTCATCAAATATTGGTACATAGAGCGAGCAGAAAATTGCCCATGTCTATGAAGATCCCAATGAAAAATGTCCTTCCCATCGTAAGTTGACAATTAGCTATTTTGGCAATAAGATTATACCATGCCATCAATTTATTCCTGATAAAGCTCGTCGAAAATTAATATTTGGGGGCATTTGTATCATCACCTTGTCCTGATATCATGTGGGTAATGAGCAATTTGATATAGACTCGGAAACTGTATCTTATGTGGTACAGAATCAACCCATATGTCTTCCCAAAACCTTGTTTGTGAACCATCCCTTATCCGGAAAGATCCACATTTCAGAAAATCCTCCTTAACTTTCAAGAGCCCTTTCCAAAAATGTGAGTCCCCAGGTTTAATATGAACTTGGGACAAACATTTGGAACTTAAATATTTATTTCGAAGCAAAGTTTGCCAGATCCCATCCTCATTCAATAATTTAAATAACCACTTACTGAGAAGACATTTATTTTGAATCTGTAAATCAATAATCCCCAACCCACCCTGATCTTTAGGTTGACATAGGATATTCCACTTAGCCAGACGATATTTTCGCTTATCATTACTGCCTTGCCAAAAAAACCTAGAACGATAAAATTCCAGCTTCAGTAGAACCCCTTGGGAATTTCAAATATGGACATCATAAACATAGGAAGACAACTTAACACAGAATTTAGGAGAACAAGTCGACCTCCATATGAGAGTTGCTTAGCCTTCCACATACTTAATTTTCTCTGAAATCTATCTTCAATTACACCCGATCCGCATTCACGGAGTTTATGGAAGTGCATGGGAATCCTAAGTATCTAAGCGGGTAGAACCAATACCACAACCAAACAAATCGGTGTATTCTTGTTCTGTTGTTTAGCATCACCAAAACAAAAATTTCACTTTTATGAAATTTAATTTTTAAGCTTAGATAATTGTTCGAACACAGAGCAATAGCTTCATGTTTTAGCTTGTTCGATATCATGATCCATAAAAGAATAGTATCATCGCATATTGTAAGATCGATAAGCCATCCTCTATAAGATGGGGAATAACACCTCTAATTTGACCATCTTCTTTAGCTCCGCTTAATTAAAAGCAGTGAGCATGTAAATACAATGTTAAACAAAATAGGTGACAAGGGTCACCTACGGGAGGCCTTTTTTGTTTGAAATCTTGTCCTATGTCATCATTCACTTTAATGCCCACACTTCCACGGTGACAAAATGCTCAATCCATAAACACCACTGATGGCTGAAACCCTTCATTCGCAGAGTTTGTTGAAGAAAAGGCCATTTTACCTTATCGTAAGCCTTTTCAAAATCAAGTTTTAAAATCACTCCATTAAGCTTCTTAGAATTTAATTCATGAATAGTTTCATGCAAAACCACCACACCTTCCATAATATTACGACCTGGCATGAATGCCGTTTGAGATGGTCTGACAACTTTATTCGCCACCCCCATGAGTCGATTAGTAGCCACTTTAGTGAAAATCTTAAAACTCACATTAAGCAAGCATATAGGTCTAAATTGTTGTATTTTAATAGCCTCTGTAACTTTCGGAAGAAGAGTAATTATACCAAAGTTAAGGCTAAACAGAGGTAAATGACCATGATAAAAATCATTAAACATCGCCATTAGGTCCCCTTTGATGATATCCCGAAAACACGATAAAATTCAATTTGAAACCATCGAGACCGAGCGATTTATTATGTTCCATTTGGAAAACCGCCTCTTTGACCTCTTTTTGATAAAATGTGCAATGAGTATTTCATTTTCCTCGCAGATTACGAGTTAAATCTTGATTATATGCCTCAACTAATGTAAAATTATTTTCCTCGGTGGTCCAAACAAACCTTTATAATAAGTTGTGATATGCTCTTTCAATTCACATCACCAACTAATATCTGACAAATCATGCTCTAATTGGAATATATCTTTGTTTCTGTGATTACCATTAGCAACCAAATGAAAATATTGTGTGTTATCATCACCTTCCAAAAGGTCTTTTGTTTTAGCTCGCTCATACCATTTAATTTCTTCTTCTCTCAACAAGTGTACCAATCATTGTTTAGATAATTCTTGAAATCTAATTCATGTTCTACCACACACTATGCTCTCGCCTTTTTATCAAGGTCATCCGATATTGAAATAATAGTTTTCTTCTCTTTTTGTTGTGACCAATGTGTGTTTAGCCCATCCTCGTAAAATTGCCTAAGAGAACGAATCTTATACGCCATTTCTCCATAGTTGTACTTCCTCGAGACAACGATTGCCATTTATCGACAACCAACTCAAAAGAAACCGTCTCTAATCAACCAACCACGTTCAAATTTGAACATAAGTTGTTGTCTATTATGAAACGGAACCCGATATTCAAAAGCAATGGAGTGTGGTCGAGGTAGTCCGATCTCTTGCTGCACAACAGATGAGAGAATTTTTTTCCACTCGGTCTGAGACAAGACCCTATCCAATTTCTCAAATGTTGGATTATGACCACTACTTGCCCAAGTATATTGGCGACAGACGGACTTTATCTCACGAAGATCTAAAGATTGAATAACCATATTAAAAAGACTAGGCCATTTATTATCAAAGGTAGCTTTATTTTTATCCTCGGGACCACGCATAATATTAAAATCCCCAGATAATATAAGGTAATTGTTCTTTACTACGAGATATGTGCCATCTCGGTTAGAAAGGTTGCCTTGTACTCTGTTCTTATGAGGACCATAAACAACAATCGGCACCCATTTGAACCCATCATTTTTATTGCGAAGAGTGAATTTAGCATAAAAGTCACCTTCAACTATGGTTCCAATGTCATACACAGATTCATCACCCCGATAGCATCCCACTTTGACCGACCATGGGGTGCCATGCGATCCAAATAAATTGTTTACCACCACATAATTTTTTCAGGTCTTATCAGGAAATGATCCGACCGTTTTCGGAAAAGCAATAAAATCAAGTTGCTCCTCTTTCACCATATCTTCAATATACTTGTATTTAGCTAAGTCACCAAGACCTCTGCTATTCTAAGCGCCTTTCATTTGAAACTCGGCTTAGATGGTGTTTTTGGTTTTTGCTCTCCATCCCTCTCTATTAATATTTCGTGGTTTATATTTTTTTCCTTCGAGGGAAGCAACCAAATCACAACAAATATGGTCTAAACCCTCAACAAACACATTCTGATCAATTTCATCACGAATGTGTTCAAGTTTATTATCGACCATGTTCCCTTCCTCCTCATCCAAGTAATTTTTAGTTGAGGAGGATTTACTGCTAATAGTTCTATTTGTAGTCGAGACACGCATCCTATCTATCTCTATATTCTTAAGAGAAGTAATAGCATAAGAAATTTCCTCATTATCTTTGCCCATAGAAACCCCTAGTTTTGCAATTCTAGAAGTTAAATCACCCAAAAACTGAAAAGGAATAGGTTAGTAAGTAACTAAGTACTATGCAGACAGAGCACAACATCAAACCGATGATTGATGCAAAAAAAAAATGTACCACTAATCAAGAAACTAGGAGATCATTGGATCCACTTACTGTATTAGAACCAACAAAAGATACTGCCTTAATATCCTCATCATCACAAATGTTGTTGACAAGATCCTTAAAAGGTAAAGCAGAATCAGAATGGATCAACCAAACAAGTGTGGGGGCTCCAACAGGATAGATTCATGAATGTTCTATAAAATATTCAGAAAAACATAAAAGATTCATGTAGCCACTATCACCAAACAATCCCACAGAGCAAGTAAGGCAGGTTATAGCAAAGTTTCAAGGTTTGCAGCTTTGCCAGTGTTCCAAAGAGTAAAAAAATAATTATTGTGCAGTGCTACCCAAAAAAAAACAGTCATCATATTTGCTCTAGCAACACCAGGCACCAGAAGTACATGATAGGCAAAGTAACAAACCTAGTGTCCATCTCAACATTTGGAAATTAAAAGAACAAAATTAGCTAAGAATACCATACATGGGTACCATGAACAATGTTCAACACACCCTTTGGTAAACTAACCTCCATTGCTAGTTCCGCAAGCATCATAGCTGCCCCTGAAGTATTAACAAATAATAAATAGGTACACCATCATATTTCCAAATTGATAACATACCTTCTTTATGTTGAAGTAGCCTAAGCTTAAAGCATTTTGAAGGACTTAGCATGATATTTGCTACTTTATAATGTATTATTTTCATGTTTTATAATTAATATTTGTGCCAGTTCATTAAAAACTAAAGTGCCATATTTCACTCGACCTAAAGCTATATCAATGTATAAAAAGATTGTAAAACACCCTGTGCTCTACCTTTTAACTCACTTAACTTAATGGAATAGTAAGCAGCTATCCTGCTAGTCTGCTACCACTTCAAAGAAATAATAACCATTTCCTAATGGTATCGTATAGGACTAGTGCAAATGTCCGGTTTGGGTAAAATAGATGTGTGACAAATGTTAACGCTGGCACTTGAATACATTTCTAATCCCTTAGGATATGTGTGTCATGAATTCATGATCCTAATAGTTGTGGAGAGAAGTACTAAGTACAAATCAGTTACTAATCTACAATGTTAGCTATGCACCTGGATCCTTTTCTGATGGCTTTAGGACAAAAGTATTGCCACAAGTAGCCACTATGGGGAACATCTGCAGCCAAGGGACAGAAGAAACAACTGAAATGATCAAATCTTCTTTCCTGAGTTCAATTATATCAATACAACAAACAGCAGACATTAACATCAAAGTATCTGATGACAATATGGTCATGGAGATACTACAGGTATGTCCTCTCCTGCAGACTAAAGCTATATGTATCATATTGCACAACTGACGGTTGGGTTTAGAGTCCTAATAACAACAAGATTTGATGTTGATGAAAAAAGTGAATTCAGGCATAACCATAGGGCAATCATAGCAGGAAAATTGAATGGACCAATCCCAGAACATACACCAAGTGGCTCCCTAATGCTAAAGGTGTCAATCCCATTAGAAACATTAGATACATATTCACCCATTTGCGGAGTTCCCATTCCACAACCATGCTCTACCACCTCTACAAGATCAGAATATCAAAATCAAAATCTTACAACCAGTGGGTCAAATAGTCAATATAAGCAAGAGTTGTCTCACAGAAAAAGGTCGCTTCACTTAATGAAGCATATTTAAGGGGTAGAATGTTTTTGGACTAAAAACTCACTAGTAACATTGCCTTGTCATACAATCTGGAGGATGTGGGAAACAGAAAACCATGTTTTGTATCGGATCATAAATCTTCAAACATATAGTGATACCAATTCTAAGCACAAACTAAGACGAGTGTGTGCAGGAAACATGTGAATTACTCACGGATCAACAAATGAAAAAATAAATAAATGTTAAGACAGTTACGATCTAACCAAGCAGCGAAACCAAGTGTAAGGATGTGAACACTAACCTAGTCCACGGAATACATCGCCCCAAGCATCTTTCAGTGTCTTCCCCTGCTCGGTTGTAATGTTCTCCGCCAACTTATCCTATTACCACCAACCAAAGCAACCATAGGATTAATGCAACAGGAACCGGTCACAACACCAGGAGGAAGCTGTCAACTCTCTAATAATCCCCCCTGAAGGAAGGCCAGTTTATTTATTAATTAAGTATTTACCATGTTGGCCCGGATGAGCTCCTGGTACTTGAACATGATGCGCTGCCGCGCAGTGACGGGCGTATTCCGCCAGCCAGGGAAGGCGGCCCTTGCGGCATCCACGGCGGCCCTGAACTTGTCGGCGGTGGTGAGCGGGATCCGGGACACCACCTCCTGCGTCGCCTGCGACATGCCCACACCCACAACGACATCCGAATACTCGCATTTCACATTTACCGCTCCAAATCGACCAATTCCAACTCAAAATCGACCGATCGATCGAGTGTGTGTGAGAGTAGGACGGCTTACGGGGTTGGTGACGTCGACGTGCTAGTCGAACCGCGACTCGACGAACTCGCCGCCGATGCGGAGGCGCACCCTAGGCTGCGATGGAGAGGAGAAGCTGGGTGGTCAGCAGTCCACACGGACGACGAGAACCACCAGCGCAATCACTGAGCGCGTACAACCAAACAGAATGGATTTGGTGCTGGGCGGGTGCGTACCGGCGAGGACGCGTCCTCGGAGAGCCAGACGGTGGCGGTGGCGGTGGCGGCGGCGGTGGAGAGCGGGGCGGCCATCGGCGACCAGCGGAGGCCGGAGGCTGCGCGGGGAGGCGGAGAAGCTAGGATCAGGAGAAGGGCGGAGGCTGCGAGGGGCAGGGAGCGAGGCGGCGGGGGTGGCGACCAACCTGAGCGGAGGAGGACAGCGCGAAGCATCGGTGGCTCCCTTCGTTTTGGATTGGGGTGCGCTCGTGCGGAGTGGAGTCGAAGGAAGAGTGGAGTCGAAGGCGGAGGCTGGTCAGTGGTCACTGGTGAGTGTCATTGTATTTGTGTCGTGCCGTGCGTGCCGAGTAGCAGGGGTGGGCACTTGGTTTTTTCGATTTATTCGGTTCGTTTTTTTAGTTTTAAAATAATTCAGTTTTTAAAAACTAGAAACTGAATTTTTCAGACAAAAATAAAAAATCAAACCGAATTAACCAAAATATTTCGGTTCGGTTAATTCGGTTTTTCGGTTAACCGAAATATGAATAACACTAAATAAATTAGATTTAGCCCTTCTCATATTGCAACACATAGTATGGATAAACACACATAAATTTATATGTTATTACAATATAAGCATAATAGAACATATGAATGTACTAAACATGTGCATAAATGTATTATAACATGAGAATTGTTTAGTGATTTTAGGAAGAATATTATAAAAGTGGTATTATATATGGCTATTCGGTTATTTCGGTTTTTGAAAGCGAAAAACCGAACCGAACATCGAAAACCGAATTATACCAAAATAAAAAGCAGACAAACACGAAACCGAAAAAACGAAATAATCGGTTAATTCGGTTCGGTTGATTCGATAATTGATTCGGTTTAAAAATGCCCACCCCTAGTAGGTAGAGACAGACCCCGGCTCGATCTGCGACTAGGGTAGGGAGCTCGTGCCGTGTCGTGCCTATCGGAAATTAGAGGTGGGCAATGGATGAGCTATTTTGAGTTGGTACGAGGTACGTCTGATTTAGTTTGATTTACGGTTTAATATAGAATTATTTTAAATGGATCGGATCAGTATAGTACGGTTGTTCGGGCCGTATCAGACCTGCCAATCGGGCACGATGGGTGGTCCGGCCTGGCACGACAGTTCAAGCTGTGATCGGACCGACATGGCCCGAAACAGCCCCTACGTGCCTGCGTTGTATATGTGGGTAAGTAAATTAAGGAGTAAAGAAAGAAAACTTTGAATGTACTAGAGAAAAGGAAGAGAATGCATGCATACGTTGTACGTGTGGGTGAGCAAATCAAGAAGTAAAGAAAGAAAACTTTAGATAGACTAGAGCAAAGGAAGATAACGTATGTATGCGTTGTATGTGTGGGTGAGCAAATCAAGAAGTAAATACATGGTTACATACATATGACTGGAAGGAGTAACCGAATCAAGAAAATCGAGAAGATTAAACACAATAGGATTTTGTTTCGACCGAAGAAAAAGGAAGTCTTAAACGGATAAAGAAAGAAATCAATCCGTGGTCATTTTCTCTCGTAGCAATAGTATAAATGAGCTGGACTTGGACCGGCACGGCACGAAGCAGACACAAAGTGTAATTGGGCCGTACTTGGGCTCGCCGAAGGTGAGCCGGGCCAGCCCGGCCTAGCATGGTGAACACGATGGGCCACACGCTCCGACACGATTTAGGCCCGAAGCACGATAGACCCGTGCCAGGCCGGTCTGGTCTAGCACGACGCCCACCTCGAATCGAAATCGACCTGCATATGGTATTCTGGTGGTGTGGGCTAACGTGGCCGAGAGGGCTCAGTGTATACCATTGTTTTTTTTTTGTAAAAGGACGATGATTGTGGTTAGAGGGGGTGTGGTGCCCGCCTAGACCGGTCCAGTATGGAATTATTGTGCTTCGTGTTTGAACCGTATCAGGCCATGATGGTCCATTGTGCTTACCATGCCATGCCGTGTCGACTGATTTGCACTATTGCAATGATAGGAAAGGAGCTGGAGATGTATGAAATTGAGGCAATGGATGCAAATATCATAGGAAAAAGAATTAAGATTTATTTATTCCTAAATCGTTATATAGAGCGCAGGAGATGTGCTAAATATGGGCGAGAAAGATTGAGCGAGACAGGTGAGAGAGATTGAGAGAGACAAGCGAGCTGAGAGAGATTAAGAGACGGTGCAAGAGTCTCTTAATTTCTCTCAGTTCTCTCTCTCTCTCTCTTCCCTCTTACCTATCTTTCTCAGGTGTCGGTGGAGATGGTGTCCATACTGTTGGGTGCATCCATAATGCTTATGCTTTGTGAGCCGATAGTCTTTATGTTGGGCTTCTACCTCATGCCCTAAGTCATCGGACCCAGTATGGCTCGTGCTACAGTGTCATGCTGAGCCATGCCATCCATCGTGTCTGGTTCTCGACTGCACGACCCGTGCTCTAGTGTCACTCCGGCCAAAGAAGACCGGGCCAGTGCCGAGTCAAGCTTTGGATTAGATTGTGCCGTCGTGCCTTGGGTCGGCCCGAGTACCCACCTCTAATTGTGGTAGACACCAATCACGAATAAACAATAACAAAATAGCAAATAAATAAATACCGGATATGAAGAGATTAATTTTTTTCTCTTTATTGATTGTAGATTGTTTCACTTATATAAAAAGTTGTTATATATATATATATATATATATATATATATATATATATATATATATATATATATATATATATATATATATAACCTTTTAGGGATAGTTTGAAATTCACCCACTAAAATCAAGAGTCCCAATATATCTCAATAACGAGAACCTAGAATCTGGACATATCTCAACAATTAGGACTAAGAGTCCGGTTATATCTTAATAGTTTTCTTTTTTAGCGCAGTGCATTGTTGTTTGAAATAGCGCTTCTATGTATCACCTTGTTAATACAAGTTGCATAGGTATTAAAACAAGCAAAGAACTAAGTGGCCACTATCTATTATTCCTTTATACTTTACTATTTATACAATTTTTAAACAGTGACGTATAAAAATATCTCCTCTGTAATTTATCAAAGTCACTCTAAGAACGGTAATCCAGCTCTCGCAATTAAAGCCAAGGTTAAAAAAACCGGCGAAAACCGTTTAAAAATCGCAGTTTTCGACCTTATCGCTCAGGTTCGAGATCTAAAACAGCTCGGTAAACCGTTCTAATTAAAAAAAATTTGAAAAAAAATTATGTGTGCGGTTTTTGTTGAAAAACCGCTCAAAAACCGTTTTTAAAGAACATTCAATTGGTTAGGTTGATTTTTCGAGAAAATCAAGCGGGCTTACGTGAAAAACTGCGGGTTTTTTTTTGAATTTTTTTCAATTTTTTTTTATTTCTTAACCCTTCGGTTTCTGACTGTTTTTGAACGGTTTTTGCGAAAACCGTACCACGAATGTCGCTGCGATTTTTTTATTTCAGTTTTGTTAACCCTAGTTAGAGCCCTTGCTAGTGCGGTAGTGCCTGACATTTCATATTTCTGCTTTCTTCGTTGCTGCCATGCTTTGTTCTTTGTGCCTTTCATGTCTTACTGATGACATCATCATATGCAATATGCAGTTATTCATAAGTTCAAATTGTAGTGTTGGTTGACTGATCAGTCAAGAATTATATTGTTATGTGCTTGATATGTTTCTTTTCGAGACAAATCTACACATCATTTTCATATATCTAATTTAAATATTTAAAAAAATATAGACAATCAAAGTTTCGAAATTTTGATTGCACCTATGTCTAAAACGACAACTATTTGTAACCGGATGGAGAAGCAAGGACAGTTGAGGTCATCTAGGAGCTCCAGATTGTGAGGATGGCAGGAAGCATTTCGTGGTGTTTTTTGTTGAGTTATGGGGGCCTTGACAGACTATTTATGTTTGCTTTTATGTTTTTCTTTTTTACAGTTGTATAAATATTAAAGTATGAATGAAATATAGATGATGATTAATTACCCCTTCGTTTGCTTCAAGATTTGTGCAACTTTTAAAAGGGAAATTGTAGTTATTCATAAGTTCAAATTGTAGTGTTGGTTGACTGATCAGTCAAGAATTATATTGTTATGTGCTTGATGTGTTTCTTTTCGAGACAAATCTACACATCATTTTCATATATCTAATTTAAATATTTAAAAAAATATAGACAATCAAAGTTTCGAAATTTTGACTGCACCTATGTCTAAAATGACAACTATTTGTAACCGGATGGAGAAGCAAGGACAGTTGAGGTCATCTAGGAGCTCCAGATTGTGAGGATGGCAGGAAGAATTTCGTGGTGTTTTTTGTTGAGTTCTAGGGGCCTCGACAGACTATTTATGTTTGCTTCTATGTTTTTCTTTTTTACAGTTGTATAAATATTAAAGTATGAATGAAATGTAGATGATGATTAATTATCCCTTCGTTTGCTTCAAGATTTGTGCAACTTTTAAAAGGGAAAGTATTGAAGCACTGCTCGTATGTATTTTGTCTTGTTATATTGCCTTATAGTCAGCAAAACGCATAGCTTCCTTAGTTAAGACTTTTCGATTTGGTGATTTTACCTTTTGTTTGAAAGATGCTTGCTTGCAAGATGTCTTCCGGTATGTACCGATGAGACTCAAAAGTCGTAAGGGTTGCTTTGTTTGTCGTTTGTATTTGCCAGTTAGATATGTTAACTATATACCTTTGGTATCCCGTCGATTGAAAGTTAACTGAAATGTTTTTTCTGAGTAAACTGAAATGTTTTTAGTTGCAACAGAGCAACGACATGCTATTCGGCACCGGAGGTGAGAACACCGTAGGTACGCTTCAATTTTCGTGTTCTGTTTCTTTCCTTCACAATTTTCGCATACCGTTACACTTTTTCGCTGGCTGATAAAGGTACGGATTTTATGCAATTCTTGCCAAATTCAGTCTAATATTCTTCATAAAGGTACGGATTTTCTTCATAAGGCATGTGCAGCTTCCTGACCTAGAAACAAAAGAAAGGTTTTTTTTTTAACAAGTGGTTGAAGTGTAACATTCCATTTTTTATTTTCTTTGTGCTCGAATTTCAAAATCCGAACCGGTTGCATTTATTCGAATTAATCCCAGCTTAATTTGAATTTTTCCAAAGCAAAAAGGATTTAATTTGATTAATCCATACTTCAATTTAATCATTTATTATTTTATTTGGGTTCCTTGTGATTCATGGAATTTTTCTGTATTTTTGGAGATTTTTCGGAATTTAATTGCTATTTATTTGGATTTATTGGAGTTTATTCGGTTTTTCTGGAATTTCTTTAATTCGGAAATGTATTTAAATTTCTTTCCCTCCGTATGGGCCGAAATCCCTATTCATTCAACTCGCCCGTTCTATTCGCATCCGATTAAGCCCATTTAAACCCTTTGCCTTCCCGCCCTAAACCCTAATTCGGTTCAATTCCCACCGTTGGATCTCAATCCAACGGTTGTCCCGCACCGTATCGTTTTAACTCAGTCGGAAAAACCCTAGCTCCTAGACTGTCGGATTCCGATCCAAGGGTCCAAATCCCACCACGTCGTGCGCTGAGTAAAACCCTAAACCCTAATTCGTTCTTTTCCTCGCCGTTGGATCCGAATCTAACGATTGCGCTTCGTTCCGAGTTTTTGGCCGCTCGATCATCTCGCCAGATCGACGACTCCAAATGCGCCACGTCACCCGAGCGCGCCGCCACCGCCTGTGCAGCCCTACCTGCCGCCGCCCTTGCTTTCCGCGCTTTATTCCCGCATCCTGAGGCTATATAAGCCGGCGCCGCACACCTTCCTAGGTTTGCCACCTCGCGCCGCACCTCCTGGCCCTACCCATTCCTCCAGAGGCGCCGTAGTGTGGCCGCTAGCCCTCGCCGGAGTTCACAACGAAGCTCGAGTCCTTCTCCGCCTTGTATCTCCGCCGTCGGTGAGTCCCAGTTGCTCTTCTTGGTACCATTGAACTCATCGCGTTGATCTTCATCTAATCCGCGCAAACCCGTGCCGATCCAGCGTTCCTTCGCCAAGTTCGGTGTTGTCTTCCTCACGTCTGGCGCGACCTCGTCGCCACCTCACCGTCGACGCCCCTCCGTAACCCTCGACCGTCGAATCGCCCATCTGCGTCTCGGAGTCGGCCGCGCCATCGCCTCCTCATCTGCAACCCTCCGCCGTCAGATCATCATCCATCGGTCCGGATCCGCGCCGTATTCCCGGTAAGCCTCGAGTCAAACTGCTTCGCCACCTCATCGCCATGTCCGCGCTACGTCAGTGCCATGTAGACCCTAGCCTTCGCGTGGCGCCACGCGCTAGACACGTGCCCGCCACATCAGCGCCGTGTCAGCCCAACCCTCCGCGTGGCCGCCTGGTCTTGCCCCGTCAGTCGCCACCTGGCGCCGCGTGCCAGCCACGTGTGTGCCACGTCGCCGCCACCGTTCACCCTAGGTCTGCGTGGCACCACGTGTCAGCTACATGTCAGCCACGTCCGCGCCACGTATTCGCCGTCGCTCCGCGTCTCCTTCGGTGAACCGAGTCCACCATGAGCCAAGTCTATGATGCGTGGGTCCCATTTGTCAGCCGCATGGATTTTCTTCTTTTCGTGTGATTTTCCAGAAAATCCGAATTCAGCCAATCATAGCCCGACACGTGTCAGCTTTAGTGATTTTCTTGATTTTCTCTCCCGTGAGACTTCGGAAGCCCCGTTCTCCTCCGTCCGAACTCCAATTCGCGTGATTCAAATTTCTAAATTCATCTAAAATCATGCTCTATCTACCAGTACCTTTATTTTGATTTTTTGATTTTATTTGAATTTATTTTATTTATTTGTTGTTCTCGATTTACGTGTAGACGACGCAGTTGAGGAGCGAGCGGATCTTCCGACAGAGATAGATCCAGCGGGAGGGGTTGAAGGCAAGTCTTCCTTGACCATATTGATCCCAAGTTTATGAAAATATTATTTTGTTTTAAATTATTGCATGCTTATTACTTTGCGTATTGTACTTTAAATGCCATTTTAAATGCTTAGCTAAATACCTAAATTGTTATGCCCTTATTGATCTTTGCCATGACAACATTTGACACCCTAGGCCATGATAATTACTGTACTTAATGTTAATTAAAATTTTACCATGGGACGGTAGAAATGCTTACGTATCGGTATATTGCCATTATGGAAAATCTTTTAAATCTTTGATCAAACTTGTTTATAAAATTATGGCAATTGGTGTTGCTGTTATTATTATTTAATTGAAATAAAAATGGAAAATGGTTTGGACCGGGGCGGATGGTTGTATGGCGGGTGCGGGATGCACAAAATTTTGGAATGTGATTGTTCCACCCTAGTCAATTAAGGACCGGTCGTGTGTTACCTTGGACCATGCTATACCGTACAACCACAACTCTATATGGGTACGACCTAGCTAAGTAATTTGTGCGTATTGTTATTAGCTTCGCCATTGGGTTGAATGTGGGTGTCGGGTAGACACTTGCAAGGCGCAAGAGGGGCTTTTGTACTGGGCAGATTTAGCCCTAACAGCGGTGAAACCTTAGCGGGCGAAGTTGGTAGCAGTGTCATGCATTGTAAAGGCCTTGTCATGATCTCTCTGCCACACACCAAAGGAAGTGTGTTAATTGCATGGCAAAAAGAGTCGATCATGTCTTGTGGGTAAAGTGTACACATTCTGCAGAGTTGAAACTACTTGAATAGCCGTGCCTTACGGTTAAGAACAAGCGTGGGCAGCTTTCACATAGTAGATTTTATGGTTTTGGTTTTAAATGGAAACCGATGATTTTGGTTTAATTGAAAATGTGGTTTGGGAATCCGTGAGTGGTTGGAACTCCCGGATTTTAGTTTGGCGGTTGGAGCCAACCAGGTGGTTGAAACCTGGAAAACTGTTATACTTCAAATTTAATTAATTATGCTGTTTACTTTTCGTTAAATGCTGCTTTATGAAATTACTACTTGTACTCCATTTTAAATTTCTGCTTTATGCAAAATGAACCCTATATGCCTTCCTTTGTTCAAGCCTTGCATTTAATTATTTGCATTAAGTTTCCAAGACTTGCGGAGTATGTTGCATACTCACCCTCGCTTTTCATTACGGGGCTGCTTATTCCATAAAGCAGATGAGGAGATCAGATATAGCTATCCAAGAGCCTGCATTGCACTGTTCGACATCTGCGGTGAAGGCTTTGAAGAGGAGGATGACCCGGACTTCTAGGGGCGTGCAGTCGGTTACTGTCTTATCTTGAGTGGCTCTTTTTGTTGCTACTTTTCCGCTGCTACTTACTCACTTAAGCTGTAAGGCTCGATACTTGTAATAATGTGATGATGATTTTTACTCTCTTTTACTTTATTGCTGTTAATTACTTTGTGATATATCTGTGTTATCATCGCTGTTCACTATGTGTGCTAGCTGTTCCTGGACTAGCACGGGTAAAACACAGAGGGGTCGGATTTGGTAATCCGGGTCCCTACATGAAGATTGTTCGAAGATTACCCTGCACGGTGGGCGGATCATCTCTCGTAGGAACGAGCATTGCTCTCATGTTCACGATTAGCAAGGTGAGGCCCTTCGCTGACTTATCTTGGTTCAGTATTGTGACCAGGGTTTGAAATCTTATTTTCGCTCAACATCTTGCTGAGATCTTGAAATTTCGGACAAATCCCGGATAAAATACAAAATCAAAAATTTCAAACCTAGATTTTTTTTCTACCGAGAAAACTGAGGTCTCAGCCGGTTTTACCGAGATCTCAAAGAGATGTCCCGACATCTTGTCTGAATTGCATCGAGTGAAAAATAGCTCAAACGACATCGAATAATTTTGAATTGTTTTGGAGGTTTCTAACACATTACTGATATTTCCATAAAAATTTCAGATGATTATCAAATATGAGGAATTTTTAAAAATTTAAATATTGCTGTTGTCTTGATAAAACGCTGACCAGTAAGTTTAAACCAAATGAAAAATAAAACAAACCAAGTTACAAAATTTTGAAATTTTTTGTGCACGGTTATGATATATCACTAATGATCTCATAAAATCTTTAGATAATTATCAAGCTTCATGAATTTTTAAAAATTTAGAAAGTGCTACTGTCCTATTAAAGTCTTATCGGAAAACTTCAACCAAATGAAAAATGGTATAAACCATGTTAGAAAAATTTGAAACTTTTTGTTGATGGTCATGATGTTTCATTAATGTTTTTATAAAATTTTCATATGATGGTCAAGCTTCAAGAAGTTCCAAAAAACTGATAGTCCTATGTCCTAATAAAAGTCTGATGATCAATATATAGAATTGCTTTAGCAATAAAAAAGGTTTAAAATTTGTTCAAAAGTATTCTAAGGAAATTATTAAGATCTCAAAAAAATTTTGAATCATGATCACACACTAGTGAATTTATAAAATTCTTACAATTGCATTGTACCATTTATGTTCTTTTCTGTTTTTGATTTTTAAAATATAACAAATGAAGTTCAATGCATACATAGATTTGATTAAGCAAACAATTTAAAATTTTTGAAAATTTTATATAATGGTAATTAGGCAATTCTTAAGCTCTCATAAAAATTTTGGAACATAATCACACTCGAGAAAATTTATAAAATTCTAACAAGGTTACTGTCCCAATTATTTTCATTACATTTTTTATTTTTTAAAGATAACAAATGAAGTTAAATTATTTTGAAAATGTTTCTGTATGATACTACACTTCTTAGGATAGTACAATAAATTTTTGATATCTTGATAAAGCATGTAAAATTTTATAAAAATCTGATAGTGTTTCTACAGTTTCTAAAAAATATCTCAAAAATTCGTTTTGCAACAAATTTTCATAGGAGATGACTTTCTTAAGGCTTATTGGATCAAATCTGATCAAAAAAAGTCAAAGACTGGCCGAAAAAACATGAGATCTTAGTGAGATTTCCTATATTACTGTTGTAATTTTATTTTTTTACTCGTAGGTATTTCAAAACTAAATCCCGTCGAGCGAGATCTCGTGAAATTTTGACGAGATTTTTTGTGACAATGTTGCTGTTGTGCAGTTTGTGAAATTGACAATGTTACGGTACAGTGTTATCGGGGAATAGGGGAAGTGGTCAGTTGAGATCCTTGAGCATA
The DNA here is from genome assembly GCA_036346375.1 of Guadua angustifolia. NCBI lineage: Eukaryota > Viridiplantae > Streptophyta > Magnoliopsida > Poales > Poaceae > Guadua > Guadua angustifolia. The sequence continues at coordinate 44,840,198 of CM070512.1, forward strand.
TACTTACGCGAATAAGGAGATCATGGGATTGTCGGCTTCCCAGGGGCCACATGTCGCCCCTTGGGGGAGGCTCTCCGAAAATTCGGAAATCATGTTTAGGTCATTTCGAAAAAATTAAGAATCGCGTTTAGGTCCTTTCAACAGTTTTTTAAGTAAAATAGAACCGAAAAATATCAAAATTACGTTTAGGTCCCTACACACGGTTTTAAAAAAACACAGATTTATAGCTAAATTGGAAATCACGTTTAGGTCCTTTCTTCGATTTTTTTGTAGGCTAGACCCGAAAAAATTCGAAATGACGTTTAGGTCCATCCACGTGGTTTTCTAAAAAAAATACGGATTCGTCGAAGGTTTATAGCGGTCCCATAGATTTGCCGGCGGAGGTCCTTCCACCGATTATTTTGCAAAAAAAATGCCGTTTCTTTCGACCCGGAAGATTTAAAAAAAATCGGAATCGTAAATAGATCCTTCCACTGGTTATTTTGAAAAAAAAGAACCGTGGTTCCACAAATTCGATTTGCAAAAAACTCGTGCCAGATTTTTTCCTCGCGGTTTAGGTCCCTACACGTGGTTTTTGAAAAAAAACACAGATTCATCGAGGGTTTATAACTGAATTGGAAATCGCGTTTAGGTCCTTTCGTCGATTTTTTTGTAGACTAGACCCAAAAAAATCGCAATTACGTTTAGGCCCCTCCACGCGGTTTTCTAAAAAAACGCGAATTCGTCGAAAGTTTATAACTGAATTGAAAATCGTGTTTAGATCCTTTCGTCGATTTTCTTTAGACTAGACCCAAAAAAATGCATTTCGTAAAAAAAGACCCGTGGTTCCGCAAATTCGATTTACAAAAAACGCGTGCCAGATTTTTTCCTCGCGACGTGGCATCGCGTGTAACTCAACCTAGTATACACTATATAATAGCGCCTGGGCTCGGAGGCCTCAGGGCACGTCCGTACACTGCCGCACAACGCTCGCTCTTCTGTTCCATTCCGCCACGCGGGGGCCGTCCCGTTGCCGCCCCTGCGTCGCGCTCGTGCTGTCCCGTTATCGCGAGTGATGCCCCCATTTCAGCCGTGTCGCTTTCCTCGCCGTTCGTCACGACGATGGATGGTAGCGTCTCGAGGATTCACGACGCCTTCGCTTTGTGGTTTTGGGTGCTCTTCGAGAAGCCTCGGCCCGTCCATCTTCTCGTTTGCTCCCCCTCGCAACCTCCGTCGCCTCTCCTTCGCTTTTATAGGAGCTACGGCGTCGCCTCGCATTCACCTCTGCCGTGCCCGTCTGTTCGCCTCTGGGAGCCCCGACACCTTCCTGCCTCCACCTCCGCCGCCTCTCCTTCCCTTTTCTAGGAGCTACAACACCGCCTCGCATTCGCCTCTGCCATGCCCGTCCGCTCGCCTCTGGGAGCCTCGACGCCTTCCTGCCTCCCGACATTTCTCACCTTGTCCCGTCAGTTTCTTCTGGGTCTTGCATAGCTCTTCTGAATCGCTTTTGTTGTTCCGTTGCAGATTAGAGTTCATCGCGTCAAGCTTGCAGTTCATCGCGTGTTTGGGCTTCACCGTGTGCCGTGTGTCGGTAGATCGGGTAAGTGTTCCTTGTGTCCACCGGTTCGCTCCTTGGAATTCGGCTTCACTCAGAAACTATTGCAGCTTGGTAGATTTAAGTATTAGCATGATTCCATACCGACCCTCGTTAGTTACAGCTTAGATATTTTTTGTGCTTTTTTACACCGATGAACCATTTTCCTACAGATAGCAAAATGTATAGCTTATTTTGTCAAAGTGAAATCCACACCGCCGCTATCGGTTCCTCTCTTCGGTACAACTTAGATCTAGCTCAATATATAATCCTGCTTATTTTGCTTGGTTACTCCTGCCTCTGGTTATAATCCTTCCAAGTTGCCATTCAAAGGGAGTATATATTTGCTCTGTTTCATCTTGCAGTTTTCCTTCCATTTTTATTTCTATATTATTTTGCTATAGAATTTGGGAGATGTTGAGAAAGAATAGAAGATGTGGAAGCATAAGAGGAGGAGCACGCAGAGGTAAGAGGCATAAGGCTTCCTCGCATAAGGAGGTGAACAAAGTGCTATTGTTTTTCAGTTGTCCGTTGAATTGTGGTTGATAATGCTGGTAGCTACAATGTGGTATTAATGTTGTTCATGGTTTAACATTTGCAGGTTCTCCGCCCAAAGTAGAAGGTTAGTTTTATTTTAGCACCGCTCATCCTATAACTTGCAGATGAAATCCATTGCTAATCCTTTCTTTCCTACTGCGCTACACCTCTCGCTCATGTTCTGTAGAGGTCTACTTCCCCGTTCTTATCCTATGCCAGCTGTTATATCTCGCGAGCTCTTGATTTTCACTATCTGATTCTTGTTCTCTTTGTTTGTTCTTTTCACTTTTTTCTGGAACTTTATTTGAGTACTTAAAATTGTGCTATGCCATGGTCTTTTGACTAGATGGAATACATTTGGTGAATACTTTTGAAGATAGTTTTGAGGCTTATACGGTAACAGTGAAGGCCATCTCAAAATTAGGCGTATCTCCGTTAGTTCTTTCACTTGCTTCGTTTTAAGGGTAATGATACTATTATTTTTCCCCTTATGGGATCTCTTGTGTTTATTTTTTATCATCACCAATTGATAATTAAAATATTGGTCCTGCGTACCAGAACGAAGCTGTTTGCAGGCGTAGGCACAATTATCGAATGCAGTTAATTTTGGCATACTTCAAGGTGCTATAGTAGTACTTGCCTGTAGTTGACTTAGGAAATACTCAGCATGTTGTTTTTCTTGTTTTGTTGGACGGCGACACCTTCTGGACATTGCATAATTCTTCTTTGGTTACAACATTAATGTTTTCTCAATCTTCCCTGATATTGTCAGGTTCGGCCGGCATTATGTGCGCCGAAACCTCACCTGACTGAGGCAGGGTGATGCCTGGCAGGTTGGGCCATGGCTAAGTAGGCGTCTAGGATAAGTATGAGTCGGTTAAGATCTTTTAGCAATTAAGATATTTCCATGTTAGGGTAAGGCTATCTAGCCATGTCAAGGAAAGGAATAAAGATCAAGGAGGAGATTATTTCTCTGGTCTCATCTATCTCTCTCACACGCAGCCTTTGCTGCGCCTGTTCTTCCTCGACGGCGCCGGCTCGGTGACGTTCAGGATCTCCAGGCTGGCAACCCACACATCATTACGACCTCCGTAGTAGAGGCCGTAACAACTTGGTATCAGAGCCAATCAACGCCGACGCCATGGCCAGCGATGAAGTTCGTGCCCTGGCGGATAAGATCGACCAAATTGTCCAGAAGCTTGAAGACATGGCGATGGTCCAGGACGGCCACACAGCTCAGTTCGCAACCCTCACCACACGGCTTGATCGCCATGACGCTCTCATCGCCAAAGTGGACAACATGATGAGCGCAATGGTAGGAGGGGGCGACAAAGGGAAAAGTGCAGAGGAAACTGTCTATCTTCCTCCGGCCTAGTGCGAGGCAAATTTCAGCGATGGCAACGGCAGCGGTACTGGTGGAGGGGGCGTGCCGCACAATTTCATTGGAGGCGTGACCGGGAGTGGCGTGCAGTTTCCCATTGACGGGAGGGGCGGGTTCCTTGCTATGCCTGAGGGACGACCTCCAAAACCTCTGTGCTGGGACTTCGCGAACTATGAAGGTGCTGATGATCCACTCCCTTGGTTAAATTCTTGTGAATTATTCTTCCGAGGCCAGCACACAGCGGAGGGTGATAAGGTCAACACGGCGGCATACCATCTGCGCGGGGAAGCACAGCAGTGGTACATGCTCCTCGAGGAAGAGATGGGCGTCCTTCCATGGGTGCACTTCAAGGAACTCGTCCACCTTCGCTTCGGGCCGCCGACACAGCGCAATCACCTAGCGGAGATAAAACAACTTCGCCAGATAGGAACCGTGTCTTAGTATCAGAACGAGTTTGAAGCTTTACTGCCCCGTGCGAACCTTCGGGCTGACCAGAAGATCGAGATGTTCACTGCGGGTCTCAAAGAGAAGATTGCCATTGCCGTGGACCTGGCCGCTCCGCAGTCTTTGGCCATGGCCATGAGCTTGGCTCGGGCTCATGAGCGCTTGCAACAAGCAGACTCGAGGGCAAGGCGCCACGGTCCCTAAAAGCGATGGCATGAGGACCACAGTCGATCCGTGATGGCATGAGCTCGGCCACCACAATGGCGCGCACTGCCTCGCGGCGCACCTAAGGGAGGCGACACTAGTTCTTATGGGGCCAAGTTCATCAAGAAACTGACTTGAGCGCAGATGGAGGAATGACGTCGTTTGGGGCTATGCTACAATTGTGATGAGAAATACACCCCTGGGCACTCCTGTTAGCGGCTCTTCAGCTTGGAGGTGGTTCCTGATGACGGGGATACATGGGACGGTGCCGGGCACAACGAGCCTCCATCCATCTCCTTCTGCATACGACCGGCATTGCGTACGTCACGATCGCCTCTATGTTCGCATCAGCGATCACCACTTCGTTGCGCTCATTGACTCCAGCTCCACCCACAACTTCATCTCAGAATAGGCGGCAGGTCAGGCGGGTGTTGCGGTGACCGCAGCCAGCCCTTCCTTCTGGGTTGCAGTAGCCAATGGCAAGCGCATCAGTGGCAGTGGCGAATGTCGCTGGGTTTCTCTCGACATCACCAACTACAACTTTGTTATTGATTTCTACGTGCTTCCACTTCCAGGGGTTGACATTGTCCTTGGTGTTCAGTGGCTTCAAACGCTGGGACCCATCACTTGGGACATCCAACGTCTCACGATGACGCTTTGGCGGGGCAATCATCAGGTTCGACTCCAGGGAGTGTCTTCGCAACATCCTTCCCTGGCAGCCATGGCCACTTCACCGACCAATTTAATGGGTGCCTTACTAGCAGAGTACCCTGCTGTGTTCGCCGATCCACAGGGCCTTCCACCGGCCCGTGCCTACGACCATCGGATCCATTTGAAGGTGAATGCAGATGCGATGGCGTGCGTCCATATCGTTACCGCGATTCTGCGAAGGATGAGTTAGAGGCACAATGTCGGGATATGCTGCAGTAGGGCATTATACGTGTCAGCACATCGGCGTTTTCTTCCCTGGTATTGTTGGTCCGTAAGAAGGATAACACATGGCGGTTCTGTGTCGATTATCGGGCCCTCAACGACAAGACCATCAAGGACAATTTTCCCATTCCGATAGTGGAAGAGCTTTTGGATGAGCTTAAGGGTGCGCGCTTCTTCACTAAGTTGGATCTTCGGTTTGGCTATCATCAAGTGCGCATGCATCCCGATGATGTTCACAAGTCGGCATTTCGCACGCATCATGGGCACTTTGAGTTTTTGGTGATGCTGTTTGGCTTGACGAACGCCCCTGCAACATTTCAGGCACTCATGAATGAAGTCTTGGGCCGCTTTCTTCGCCGCTTCGTGTTGGTGTTTTTTGATAATATCCTTATTTATAGTCAGTCTTGGGCCGAACACCTCTGTCATGTTCGTACCGTATTGCAGGAGTTATCTCGGAATGGGTTGGTGTTGAAACGCTCTAAGTGCTCTTTTGGTACTCCTTCTGTAGCCTATCTTGGCCATGTCGTCTCCGCTGAGGGTGTTACCATGGATAGGCAAAAGGTGGCCGCTATTGAAGGTTGGCCGATTCCTACCACCGTTCGGACTGTTCGTGCTTTTCTCGGGCTGGCTGGGTATTATCGGTGCTTCATCAAGAATTATGGCGCGATTGTTGCGCCCCTCACGCGCCTTCTGCGCAAAGAAGCTTTCTCTTGGACTTCTGATACGGCTGATGCATTCTCTTCACTCAAACAAGCATTAGCATGTGCTTCGGTTCTTCAATTACCGGATTTTGGCCTTCCGTTTATCATTGAGTGTGATGCATCTGGTTCTGGATTTGGGGCCGTCCTTCATCGGTCTTTGCGCCCATTGCTTTCTTGATCGATCGATCATTTGCATCGTCATGTTAAGCTCACGACTTCTGAGCTTGAAGTTAATCGACCTCGTCAAGTTATCGTCATTGGCGCCCGTATGTCTGGGGGCGCTCCTTTATTGTCTGCACCGACCATTATAGTTTGAAGTTCCTATTGGATCAGCGGTTGTCTACTATTCCCCAACATCAGTGGGTTAGTAAATTGGTGGGTTTTGATTTCTCTGTGGAATATCGGTAGGGCCGACTTAATACCGTGGCCGATGCTCTTTCCCGGCGTGACGGTGATTCTCATACTGCCGATCTCATGGTCATTACTGGTCCATCGCTGACTCTCTTTGATGACTTATGTCGTGACCTTCCGGGTGAAGCGGCATGGCGATCTCTCCTGCAAGAAATTCAAGAAGGTCGCCTGTTGCATCCATGGACTATCTGTGATGGGCTTATCCTCTACAAAGGTCACATTTTTGTTCCCCAGTCCTCTCCCTTTGTGAACGCAATTTTCGCTAATTGCCATGAGGTCGGCCATGAGGGAGTCCAGAAGATGCTTACCAGAGTCCGGGCAGATTTTTATATCCCACGGGCTCGTCAATTTCTCCAGACATTTATTCGGGATTGTATGATCTGCCAACGTAACAAGACGGAACACTTGCATCCTAGGGGACTCCTTCAATCTCTCCAAGTGCCACATGCTGTATGGTCTGATATTGCTATGGGCTTCATAGAAGGCTTGCCTAAATCTGGAGGGAAGACCGTTATTCTTACTGTGGTGGATCGTTTTTCTAAAGCGGCGCATTTTATCCCGTTGGCTCATCCCTACACAGCAGCTTCAATGAGCCGGGTCTTCTTTGATACGGTGGTGCGACTCCACGGTATTCCCTCCTCTATTGTGACTGATCGCGATGTGGTTTTTACAAGCAATTTTTGGCAAGAGCTGTTCCACCTAGCTGGGTGTCACCTTCATATGAGTACTGCCTACCATCCTCAATCCGATGGTCAATCAGAAGTGACCAACAAAATTATTGCTATGTATCTACGCTGTTTTGTGGGGCATCGACAGAAACAGTGGATCCGTTGGTTGCTGTGGGCTGAATATTGTTACAACACATCTTTTCAATCTTCCTTGAAGACGACCCCTTTCAAGGTTGTGTATGGTCGTGATCCGCCGAGCATGCGTTCCTATGTTAAGGGGGAAGCGCGTACTCCGGCTGTCGAATCTCAGATGTTGGATCGTGATGAGTTTTTGGCAGAGGTGCACGATCGGCTTTTACAGGCTCAAGCTGTGGCTGCATCTTACTATAATCGTACTCATCAGGAGGTGACCTTCAAGGTGAATGATTGGGTCTGGCTTCGTATCTCTCACAGGCCAGGGTCTTCTCTTCCGAATGTGACTCATGGCAAGCTCAGTCCGCGTTTTTACGGACCATATCAAGTGGTGCAGTGGATTGGGACGGTCGCGTATCGTCTTCGTCTTCCTCCCGGTGCTCGGATACATGACGTTTTTCATGTTGGGCTGCTCAAGAAGTTTCATGGCACTCCTCCACGCGATTTGGCACCTCTGCCTCTGATGGTTCATGTGTAAGTTCAACCTTCATTAGTTCTGGTTTTGGTGTTAATGACAAATCTAATATTGAGATTATCCATTAATGTGATTTTGTTATTAATGACAAATCTTATATCGAGACTAACTTGTTTATTTAGAATATCTTTGATTAGTCTCATAATGGAAAACCCAAGGTATGTTTGCATATTCATTCTAGTATTAGTTGCATACTTTGGAGTCAAGTTGAAATATGAATGTCCCCATTATATTAACCACAAAATGTGCATTATGTTTCTCAATCCATACATTACATGGATGCACATATTTAGGGGGAGTTTGTAGTTTAACTTGAAAGTCTCTTTGTATTGATCGATTCGTTATTGACACATATAAGGATCAAGACAAAAAAACTAAATCCTTGAGTATATATTTGAATCGCCTAGTTATAGTATACTCGTGGAATTATAGGATATGCTCCAATGCAATCAAATTGAATATGTGCATATTATATCCAAGTCAATCATACTTATGCACATATACATGTGGGGTTTATTCTATAGTTGATGATTTAGAGAAATAATCATTTCCATATAATTTACATATAATGGATCATTACTTTTCATCAACATGAGTATATGAAAACTTGAGTAGTTAATATATACTCATATCAATTTAAATGATAATTTAAATTGAGTTCATTTGTCTTAGTAATCATTAAAGAACACTTCATCATGTGTTGATGGTGTTCCGTGATTAATTGAGGACAAATGAATAGTTCTTAATTATAATAAAGCATGAGTTGCATTATTGTACTTAAGATATACTTAAATCATTCAAATTAATTTAGGTTGTGCTCAATTGATCTAAAGGCATCCATTATGTGTTAATGGAGTGCAAGAGATAATTGAGACAACCGTGCATCTTGGACTAACTATTTGTATGAGTTGTGATTGAGTTAGGTCCAAAGATGGATGAGATGATGAGAACGGGACAAGGACGACATCATGAGTTGATGGGCGTCAAGAGAAGATCCCGAAGTCAAAGAAGAGGAGTCGAGTGATGATCCCGGGGGAGTATCAAAGTGAAGATCATAAAGACCCCAAAGGGGATTGTTTGCGCGCGGCGGTGAAGGTATAATTAGACAGGCTAAGGACTTTGTAGTCTTTGAGTCTAAGGTCTTTATCGCCATGCTATTAAGAGGGGTTGTCTCCTAGCTTGAGCTTCATCATGTGTTGGTGATCTCATTTCGCGTTCACTCGAGCTCAAACCATTTGCATTTGGTTTTTGCATGAGGTTTGACCATTTGGCATGTGTTGCGAATGTGTTAAACTTATGTTTGGTTGTTTTGCATTATACTCTGATTTGCATGTGTTGCAAAGATGAAAGAGTATATGCATTTGGTTTTCGCATTATGCTTTGATTTGCATGTGTTGCAAATAGGATAAGCTAATGCGTTGGTTTTTGCGTGGAGTTCACTTTTGCATGTATTGCATTAGTTGAAGCTTCATGCTTTGGTTTCGCAAAACATCTTTATAAAACCTTGGTGTTGCTTGGAGCTAAGTTTTGCATGTGTTGCAAAAGGAGAGAGCTCAAGCATGATTTGATGTTTGTGTGTTTTGTATGGAGCTAGGGGCTTGCATGTGTTGCGAGTAAGAGCTCATACATGTGATTTGGTTTTAGTTGAAGTTTGGTTTTGGTGTTGCATGGAACTAGAGAATTGCATGTGTTGCAATTAGAGAGTTCATGCACCTTGATTTGATGTTGATTGGAGCTAGACTTTTGCATGTGTTGCAAAGAGTAGTGCTCAAGCATGAAATGTGTTTATTGTATTGTTTGCAAGTTCGTTGTGCGAATAAACCGAGGTTTATGAGTCCGAATTCGAGCATGTGAATAGGGCTTGCAAGGTGTTGGCAAGTTATTTGGGTCTTGCGTTGACCTTCACATGGCTAGGGGATTAATCTCATAAACTCGAGTTTGATTTGCTTAATACGTTTTGCAAATGGATTTTGAGTTGATTGCAAAATGTGTTTTTGCAATTTGGGTTGAATTCTTTGAGCATGAGCTAAATTGGTGCAAATATGTTTTGCACGTGTGTATGATCATGTGTTGATCATCTATTTGCTCAAAGAATAGTATTTGGTTTTTCGGAGAAAAAGTTTGCGAAGAAACCCGCGGAGGTCGCTGTGGCGGTGCGATCAGAGGTGGTCTTGATCGGACCGGTCGGCGGTCGGATCGACCGGTCGGTCCGGACCGGCCGTCGTGTGTGACTTTTCAGGCGTGTCTTTGTCCGAGTTTTGTTAGGCGGTCGGCCCGCTCATCGTCTTGATCTGACCGCCAGTCTTGGTCGAGCCGGCCGTGGGGAGGTGCAATCGGCCGTGTAACGGTCGTTTTTCCGACCGTTGCCCTGTGAGGGCCGGTCGTACCGGGAAAAGTCCGGTTGGACCGGGATTTTCGGGTTTTGCCCTGTTTTGCCCCCAAACGGCTAGTTTTCTTGTGGGGGGCTATAAATACCCCCTTGGGGGGCTTGGGGCAGACGTTGCTGCATTGGTTAAGTGTTTGGGAGAGGTGTTGCATGTGTTGCACACTCTCATTTGATTCTTGAGCTTAAGAGTGAGACTAATTGCATGTGTTGCAATTAGGAAGTGGTTTGAGAGCCTCTTGTGCATGTGTTGCACTTGAGGGAGTCCTTGTGCATGTGTTGCACTTGGTGATCACCGGGAGCTTATCCGTTGTGCTCGGTGAAGTTCAAGCGGAGGAGCGGCTTATTACTCTTGGAGGTTGCCGACTCCTAGACGTCGTAGGCGTCATGCGTGGGAGCTCTCGAGGTGTGAGAAGCCCCGGCAAGTTTGTGAAGGTTCGGGTTGAGCCTACGCGCAAGCGTGAAAAACCACGGCTAGTGAAAAGAGGCGGGTGCTCGAGCGGGAGCCGGTCCAAGTGTGGGCTTGCCTCAACGTGGACTAGGGGAGACCGGCAAGTCTCCGAACACCATGGAAAAACATCGTTTGCCTCTTGTCTCTTTTACTTTCAAGTATTTACATTTATTGTATATTGTTCAATTACTTGATAGTATCTAGAATTGCTTAGTATTAATTAGTTGTTCAATATAGCAATTCTTGTGTAGAGACAAAATTTAGTTAAGTGCACTAGTGAGCCTAGTTGATTTAGGCTTTAATTGTCAAAACCTATTTATCGCTTCCGCATATATCTTTGATTAGGTTTTGACTTAGGGGTGTATTAGAGCGATCGATTTTAGTGAGCGATTAATTTTATAAAACGCCTATTCACCCCCCTCTAGGCGCATCCTCGACCCTACATCATGGCCGGGCCATCCCAGTTCCTGAAGAAGCACTCAAGGGGCGCATTGTTCGTGGCCAGCGGCAAGCCCTCATATGCTGGAAAGATCCTCCGGCGGAGCAGGCTACATGGGAACATGTTGACGCCTTCAAAGAGCGATATCCGGATTTCGGCTCGTGGGCGAGCTGTTTTGAGGAGGGAGGTGATGTCGAGTTTGCCGGCATTATGTGCGCCAAACCGCACTTTTGACCGAGGCAGGTGAAGCCCTGGCGAGTTGGGCCACTGCTAAGTAGGCGTCTAGGATAAGTATGAGTCGGTTAAGATCTTTTAGCAATTAAGATATTTCCATGTTAGGGTAAGGCTATTTAGCCATGTCAAGGGAAGGAATAAATATCAAGGAGGAGATTATTTCTCTGGTCTCATCTATCTCTCTCACGTGCAGCCTTTGCTGCGCCTGTTCTTCCTCGACGGCGCCGGCTCGGCGACATTCAGGATCTCCAGGCCTGCAACCCACACATCATTACGACCTCCGCAGTAGAGGCCGTAACAGATATGTTTCATCTAGGCATATTTGCTTAGTGGCTGCCATCTTTTTCAGCTGCAATAATCAGCATCGGCATCCAAAGTTATCACACTTGGCCTTCAGACAAAAGTGACTGACTGATTAACTAATTTTTTTTAATGTATCTCTTAGTAATTGTGTTGAGTTATGTTGTGCATGGCTGTCCTATAATCCTATGACATTTATCCTTAATTATGATTCATTTTTGTATTGGAACACGCTTGCCTTTTCCCTTTTTTCTCATGCAGCCGATCTGTTGTCACCCTGACAGAATACCATACACTGTCATCATTGGTTAGGTGCTCCGGTTGCTTGGCTGTACAAGGAACTGTATGTTCATAATGGGATGACAAATTATTGGGTTGTATTTACCATCCACAACATGTGATGAGTTTTTAGCTGTGGAGTCCCAAATGCTTGACCGTGATGAGTTTTTAGCTGAAGTGCGTGACCGTCTTCTTCAAGCCCAAGCTACTGCTGCTGCTTACTACAACCGTTCTCATCGGGAGGTCACTTTTGAGGTTGATGACTGGGTTTGGCTCCGCATCGCTCAGCGCCCTGCTTCATCCTTACCAACCGTGCAGCATGGCAAACCGAGTCCTCGTTTCTATAGGCCTTATCAGGTGACTGAACGCATTGGCTCGGTCGCCTATCGGCTTCGCCTTCCTCCCGGGACGCGTATTCATGATGTGTTTCATGTGGGCCTCTTGAAGAAATTTCATGGCACACCCCCTTCAATTCCCACTCCGCTGCCTCAGCTCATCCATGGTCAGGCTGTGCCAATTCCTGAGCGAGCACTTCGTGGGCGTGTTGTCCATGACGCGTCGAGTTCTTATACATGGAAGAATCAACGGCTTCACACGCTACTTGGGAGTACGTCAATTACATTTCAGAAGAAGCCGGAGTTCGGCTCGAGGACGAGCCGCTTGGAGGAGGAGAGATATCAGTTCGACGGTGCGGTATATACACGCCGCACTCCGTCGACCCAATGTTAGATAGCTAGGGTTAAAGATTGAATTGGTAGTTATCTTGGTTTCAGCTTATTAGCGATAGATAAGGATTGCCTAGTAGATAGATAAGGATTGTCTTTCCTTTGTTTAAGGAGTTGCCATGTTAGTTGGGCTGTATATATATCTGACCACGTTGAAAATAAAGGGCAAGCAGCGGGAATACTGTTGCCTTTCATCACATATTGTCGTTTCCTTCTTTCCCTTCTTCCTTGCGGCGACTGCTCCTTCCTGCTGGCGCCGCACCGCCGCCGGCCGGGGCAATTGATTCACAAGACGACGCACGGCTACTTCCTCAGGAGCCGTGCTCATACCAACTTGGTATCAGAGCACATCATTGCTGGCATCATGGCCACCAATGAAGGTACACGTTCCGGCGATGACAAACTCCAGGAGATTTTGCAGAAGCTTGAAGCAATGTCAATGGTCCAGGACGGGCAGACGGCGCAGCTCGCCACCATCACCACACGCCTGGATCGACATGATAGCCGTATCGCTAAGGTGGACGGCCTCATCAGTGCGGCAATGGGATCCGGTGACAAAGGCAAAGACATTTACGAACAAATCTATGTTCCGCTCAGCCGTCGTGACGGCGGAAGCTCAGGTGGTGGCGCCATGACTATCGCCGAGGGGCGACCACCCAAACCCCAGTGATGGGAATTCGCCCTCTACGATGGTACCAGCGACCCACTGTCTTGGCTCAATTCATGCGAGCTATTTTTTGAGGCGATACTACGACAAGGAGAAGGTCAAGACAAAGAAGATACCACATGAGAGGAGAGGCGCAACAATGGTACATGCTGCTGGAAGATGAAGATGGAGAACCGACGTGGACGCGCTTCAAAGAGCTCGTCAACCTTCGCTTCGGACCTCCGACCCATCGTAACCACCTCATGGAGATTAAACAGCTTCGCCAAACTGGGACGGTGGCCCAATATCAAAGGGAGTTCGAGGCCCTGCTTCCACGAGCTAATCTACGGCTAGATCAGAAGATTGAGATGTTCACAGCAGGACTGAAGGAGAGAATAGCCATCGCCGTCGACTTAGCCGCGCCGCAAACCCTTGCTCTCGCCATGAGCCTGGCCCGAGCGCATGAGCGGCTGCAGCAGCCGGAGCTCGAGGGTACCCGCCTGCCGCTGAAGATGCCCGCCAGAGGAAGTGGCGGGGAGGGACACAAGACCACGTCGGGCGGACCTGGCATGACCGGGGCAGGGGCTATCACACCGTCAGCGCCTGGCATCGGCGAAGGCGCAGCCAAGGAAGGCGGCAATGGGACAGCAGCCACCAAACTCATCAAGAGGCTAACCCGCGCCCAGATGGAAGAACGACGTCGCCTTGGCCTCTGCTACAACTGTGATGACAAATATGTCCCCGGGCACGTCTGTCAACAGATTTTCCATATGGAAGTGATCCCAGATACTCTGTTCATGGAGGAGACAGAGACAGCGTCGGAAGTCTTGTCCATCTCGCTTCTGGCGCTCACGAGCATCACCCACAGCAGCACGATGCGCGTGCCAGTTCTGATCGGCATACATCAGTTTACAGCCTTGGTGGACTCCGGCTCTACGCACAATTTCATCTCCGAGTCCGCTGTGACGCGAGCAGAGCTTGAGGTGGTCCGGTCTGTTCTTCCCGTCCGAGTGGCCGTCGCCAATGGGGAACGTGTCAGCAGCAGCGGTTCCTGCCGCGGGGTGGCCATCCGCATTGGCAACAATGATTTCACCCTTGATTGCTATACCCTTCCACTTCCTGGCGTTGATCTCGCCCCTCGGCATTCAATGGTCATGACGCTGGGACCGATTACATGGGACTTCGAGGAGCTAACAATGTCTTTCCGCATGGTAATGATCGGCGCCTTATTCGAGGAGTACGGCATGTCGGCAGACCCTCAAGTCACTAACGGAAAGCAGCCGGACTTAATGGAGGCCTTGCTAGCAGAGCATCCGGAGGTATTCACACAAAGACTGGGGCCTTCCTCCTCGCACCTATGACCACAAGATTTATCGATGCACGAGAATCGATCACGGTAGCCGTGCGACCATACCGCTACCCCCAACTGCAAAAGGATGAGCTCGAACCGCAGTCTTCGTGAGATGTTTGAAGAAGGTATCATCCGTGTTAGCACCTCAGCATTCTTCGCCCCAGTGCTGCTCGTCCGGAAGAAGGATGATTCATGGCGATTTTGCATCGACTACCATGCCCTCAATGACAAGACAGTCAAAGATAAATTTTCGATTCCTGTGGTGGAAGAGCTTTTGGATGAACTGAAGGGCGCCCGTTTCTTCACCAAGCTCGACCTTCGCTCTGGGTACCATCAGGTTCGCATGCACCCGGATGATATCCACAAGACAGCCTTCCGTACCCACCACGGCCATTTTGAGTTCCTGGTCATGCCCTTTGGGCTTTCCAACGCGCCCGCCACATTCCAGGCCCTCATGAACGACGTCTTGGGGCCGTTCCTTCGCCGCTTTGTGCTTGTTTTCTTTGATGACATCCTTATTTATAGTCCGTCGTGGGCCGAACATCTCTGTCATGTGCAGTTGGTATTACAGGAACTATCTCATCACAAATTGGTGTTGAAGCGCTCCAAGTGTTCCTTTGGGACTTCCTCCGTGGCCTATCTCGGTCATGTCATCTCAGCGAAGGGCGTTTCTATGGACCGGCGAAGGTGGAGGCCGTGGAGGATTGGCGGCTTTACAACCGTCCGCAGACGATTCGTGCTTTTCGGCTTGGCGGCTACTCTGAGACGCTTCATCCAGAACTATGGCGCCATCGCTGCACCCCTTACTCGCTTATTGCGTAAGGAGGCGTTCAAATGGAGTCCAGAAGCTGATCAGGCCTTTACTATGCTCAAGCAGGCCCTGGCGTCCGCCCCTGTGCTCCAACTTCCAGATTTCAGGCGGCCATTCATTATTGAGTGCGACGCATCTGGGTCGGGCTTCGGTGTAGTTCTCCACCAAGGCGCAGGGCCCATCGCTTTCTACAGTCGGCCGATAGCTGCCCGTCATGCCAAACTGGCAGCCTATGAGCGCGAACTTATTGGCCTTGTTCAGGCTGTGCGCCACTGGCGTCCATACGTCTGGGGCCGACCGTTCCTCATCCGCACCGACCACTACAGCTTGAAGTTTCTTCTGGATCAGCGCTTATCTACTATTCCACAGCATCAATGGGCCAGTAAGTTGATTGGATTTGATTTTTCAGTGGAATATCGGGCGGGTCGTCTAAATACCGTCGCCGATGCTTTATCATGACGTGATGGCCAGGCACCAACGGCTTCTTTGCAGGCCATCTCGGTGCCATCTTTGACCTTCTTCGACGACCTCCGCCGTGACTTGCCATGAGTGGCCGAATGGGCATCCACACTGGCCGCCATTCGTGAAGGGCGTCTCTCGCCACCTTGGTCCGTTTGTGATGACTTAATTCTCTACAAAGGCCGCATTTTCATTCTGGCCTCCTCTCCATTTGTGACCACCATTGTGGCAGCTTGTCATACCATGGGCCACGAAGGGGTTTAGGAGACGCTTCATCGAGTACGCGCGGACTTTCATATCCCTCGCATTAGCCATTTTATTCAGGAGTACATTCGAGCTTGCCCGACTTGTCAGCGCAACAAGACAGAGCATCTTCATCCGGTAGGACTTCTTCAGCCGCTTGCCATTCCACAGGTCATGTGGGCGGATATTGCTATGGATTTTATTGAGGGCCTTCCCAAATCTGGTGGCAAAACGGTTATCCTGACCGTGGTGGATCGCTTCTCTAAGGCGGCCCATTTCCTCCCACTGGCTCATCCATATACAGCCGCCTCAGTGAGCCGTGTTTTCTTTGATAATGTGGTTTGTCTGCATGGTATTCCAGCATCCATCATCACTGACCGTGACGTGGTCTTCACCAGTTCCTTTTGGCAGGAGCTTTTTCAGTTGGCCGGTGTCCGTTTACACATGAGCTCGGCTTACCATCCTCAATCGGACGGCCAATCTGAGGTTACCAACAAAATTATTGCCATGTACTTGAGGTGCTTTGCGGGAGATCGTCAGAAACAATGGCTTCGCTGGCTTTCGTGGGCTGAATACTGTTATAACACATCATTCCAATCATCCTTGAAGACAACGCCTTTCCGTGTCGTGTATGGTCAGGATCCGCCCAGTCTTCGCTCCATTGTGAAAGGTGAAGCCCGAACCCCAGCTGTGGAGTCCCAAATGCTTGACCGTGATGAGTTTTTAGCTGAAGTGCGTGACCGTCTTCTTCAAGCCCAAGCTACTACTGCTGCTTACTACAACCGTTCTCATCGGGAGGTCACTTTTGAGGTTGATGACTGGGTTTGGCTCCGCATCGCTCAGCGCCCTACTTCATCCTTACCAACCGTGCAACATGGCAAACTGAGTCCTCGTTTCTATGGGCCTTATCAGGTGACTGAACGCATTGGCTCGGTCGCCTATCGGCTTCGCCTTCCTCCCGGGACGCGTATTCATGATGTGTTTCATGTGGGCCTCTTGAAGAAATTTCATGGCACACCCCCTTCAATTCCCACTCCGCTGCCTCAGCTCATCCATGGTCAGGCTGTGCCAATTCCTGAGCGAGCACTTCGTGGGCGTGTTGTCCGCGGCCAGCGTCAGGTTCTTATACACTGGAAGAATCAACCGGCTTCACACGCTACTTGGGAGTACGTCAGTACATTTCAGTAGCAGTACCCGGAGTTCCAGCTCGAGGACGAGCTGTTTTCGGAGGAGGGGAGAGATGTCAGGTTCGACGGTGCGGTATATACACGCCGCACCCATCCTGACCCAATGTTAGATAGCTAGGGTTAAAGATTGAATTGGTAGTTATCTTGGTTTCAGTTATTAGCAGATAGATAAGGATTGCCTAGTAGATAGATAAGGATTGTCTTTCCTTTGTTTAAGGAGTTGCCATGTTAGTTGGGCTGTATATATATACAACCACGTTGAGAAATAAAGGGCAAGCAGCAGGAATACCTGTTGCCTTTCATCACATATTGTCGTTTCCCTTCTTTCCCTTCTTCCTTGCGGCGGCTGCTCCTTCCTGTTGGCGCCGCACTGCCGCTGGCTAGGGCAATTGATTCACAAGACGACGCACGGCTACTTCCTCAGAAGCCGTGCTCATACCAGTAACACTAGCATAATTATGCCAAAGTTGGCTTTAGGTCAACTATTAAACTCTGTTTCAGCACTTGTATGGATATTTACCTACTTAGCCTTTTGTTGCATTGTATTTCAGGTGCATTATATCTTTGAGAATGTTGTTAAGTGCAAGAGTGCCGCCAAAAATGCATTGCAGCAGAAGCTTGGATTACAGCAAACTAATACCCATGTTGCCGGAATTGTCAGTCTACTGAAGGTCTAGGAGGGCATTCACCTTATCTAACATGCATTTTATGGAACTCTTGAATGCAATAGATAGGTCTTATCTCTTGCTCATAGATTACACCTATGTCTGCCTGCGAGCTTCCTATACCTATGTTTCTTGTCGTTTATCCTTTGTTCAAATTTTTAAAAACTAAAGCACGTTGCCTTTCTTTAATATGTGGTTTTGCTAGGCTTAGCTCCAGATCCTCGCATACAAAGTGACTTTTACCAACAATATCAAGTCTGTTACAACAACTTAGTCCACACTCTAGATGTCTCAGGTTAGCCATCCGGCTACTGATCAATGGTTTTTTTTACCGTGATCTTATAGAGCTCATATTGTCTCATGATACCGTCATATCTATAGAATGTGATTACAACGGCTTTTAGAATCTGGTTTGAAATGATCATTGTCCGTAGACAGCCAAGCCTCCTAAAATAAAGCATGCCCGCTCATATCGCCTAAACACACTCCGCCATACTGCCTAAACATACTTCGCCACCACCTTATACGGCGCGGCATAGCGCGCTTCCCACACTAGTATTGATGATCAACCGAAGGAAAAGGAAATTTATCATGTCAGGTAATGTCTCATGCAGAACTCTTGGATATAAAATTGTATAAATAACTCCTGCATTGCAATGATTCGAGTTTTCACAACATGCAAGCTAGATTTATGTGGCTAGATTTTTTTTAAAGCTTATAGTATGAAATAATATAACTTATATATTTGAGAATATGTTAACGTATTTTATAGGCTATTTAGATTTTTAAGATTTCAACTTGAGGAATGTAATTAAAGTATAAGCTTTGATGAAAGAAATCATTGAAAATAATAAGTTGCTGGGTTATTAAAAATGTAACAACTCTTCATCTTGCATAGATCATCTAGCTATATACCTATATTCTTTCTCCATCAGTAATTCTTTTTAAAATACATACAACATATGTACCCCTATTTAATCTCAAGTAATACACTAATTATTTTGCATGGTATTAGAGTACATTACTCACGTATATACCGATGCATCATGAGTGACTTACTTTGAACGTGTCTTCCTCACATGTTGACTGTTGTACAGAACCGTGTATCTTATATCTCTTATTGATCGCCCACCACTTTTCTGTTTTAACCATCAATAGCAAGCTCAATTTTTGATCGATTCCTCTCAGCTGCTACCTTTTTAATGCAATAATATATATAGCTATCTTTTATTTCTCTGCAATTATTACTTAATACTGAACATTACAATATCAACATGCAATGCATACATGTACAATTGTTACTTATCCCTACTGATGACACCCATCATGCTCTCATCAATGGTCCCAGGCCTATTCTATACAGTAGCACCATCTCTACTCTAAACTTTTTTGCTCCTTATTTTGATTCAAACGAATTTATGCATGCATATACACAAGCAAGATATTATACTTACTTGATTTTCGCTTGTACTATGTCGGTCATTTCTCATTCGACATTGGCCAACTCAATGATGTTACTTTCTCACTAACTGTGACGACCTCTCATCTTCTATGATGCTAGCATATTTGCTTTAATCGTTGTCTAATGGTATGGAGAATTTTTTCACCATCACATGTGATGTCATGTCCATTAGTAGCAATGGTACGTACCCAATGGACATATATATCCTCTATAACTCGTCTTTCATTCAAAGCTTCATCCCATCTCTACTAGGACCTCCCCATCTCCAAGCTTTTTTTTGCCACTAACTTCTTCAAAAGTGCAGATGCTCACCACTCATGATTGTGGCTTTTGACTCCTTGTTAGATCGATGATACCGACTAGAGGGAGATGAATAGACGCCTTCAAAATTTTCTCTTCTAATTAATTGCTCGCCTAAATACCCCTATGACAAAACCTTGACAACAAATAATGTGGAATCAATAAACTAAAGTTTTAACAATTATAGTGTAAACAAGATAGGTTCACTAAGTGCATTGGATAATTATGATTCTACTAATATATCCCATATAATACCGCCTGGGCTAGCCGAGAGGAGCCGGTGCCCACGTGTCCCCCTACGCATTTTTGCAAAAACCCCTTGCATTTCTCCAAATTACGGATAGGTCCCTGTAAATTACAAATAGGTCCTTCACGATTTTTTGTGAGGGGAAGATTTTTTAAAAAAGATCGCGTTTGGGTCCCTCGTGCGCTATTTTAAGGAAAAATCTCCCGTTAAATTCAAATCACGAACAAGCCCTTTTCTAATTTTTCTGGATAGCGAATAGGTCCAAAAACGTAATAAACAGGCCCTCGCTCCTTACGTATAGGTCCTTTCTTCGTTTTTTGCGGAAAAAATGTTTTCATCACCAGAAATATGTGTGCAACTCTAAAAAAGTTGTCATCACTAATAATTTTTCGCCCTTTTCCCTCTAGACTATTTTCCCACCTCAGTTTTCCACCTCGGTCTCCGATATTTCCCAAATAATTCGTCGAAAGAGATATTTCTGCAACTCTAACTCTCTATTTTTTCCCCCGTAACTCGATTCCTGCTGTTTTTTGGAGTGAGAAATATGTTGAAAATAGCGTTTACGTCCTTTCACCGATTTTTTTCCCACGCCCACACAGCACGGCGTGCAATAGCACGCTAACAGAAAAAGCTCCCGTTAAATTCAAATCACGAACATGCCTTTTTCTAATTTTTCAGGATAGCGAACAAGTCCAAAAATGTAACAAATAGGCCTTCGCTCTTTACGTCTAGGTCCTTTCTCCGTTTTTCGCGAAAAAAATATTTTCGTCATCAGAAATATGTGTGCAGCTCTAAGAAGATTGTCATCACGTCTAGGTCCTTTCTCCGTTTTTCTCGGAAAAAATGTTTTCGTCACCAGAAATATGTGTGCAACTCTAAAAAGGTTGTCATCACTAATAATTTTTCGCCCTTTTCCCTCTAGAGTATTTTCCCACCTCGGTTTTCCACCTCGGTCTCCGATATTTCCCAAATAATTCATCGAAAGAGATATTTCTACATCTCTAACTCTCTATTTTTTCCCCCGTAACTCACTTTCTGCTGTTTTCCAGAGTGAGAAATATGTTGAAAATCGCGTTTACGTCCTTTCGTCGATTTTTTCCCACGCCCACACAGCACGGCGTGCAATAGCACGCTACCCTGTCTAGTAAATATGAAATCCTAAAGACAATCAAGCAATTTAATTCTAGGAATATAAATTACAACAATGTAAATAGAGAATTGTAAGCAAAGTACAAAGAGACACATCGATATTTTACCGTGATGTTCGAGACTAGTCGGTCTCTTCTAATTCACGTTGAGGTAAGTCCAAATCACTTTAGACTGGCTCCACAAATTGAGCACTCTCCTTGATTCCACTAGTGGTAGCTCTTTCCTCCGGGTTGTGAGCTTCGACCTTCACAAATTCATCAGAGCTTCTCACAACCTCCGCTGAGAAGCTCACACGCACGACGCCTCCACACGCTGTCTAGGTGTCGGCAAACACCAGGAGTAACAAGTCAAACCCTCTAGCTTGAACTCCACCGAGTACAATATATGTACAATGGTGATCACCAAGTGCAACACATGCACAAAAATCCCCTCAAGTACAACACATGTACAAAAGGATCTTAATCATCTTCTAATTGCAACACATGCAATTAGGGCAAACTCTTAGCTCAAAAACCAAATGTAAGTATGCAACACATGCACAACCTCACCCAAATGCTCAAGAAAACTAGCCACAAAACAAATACCCCCAAGGCCTCCTTTTATAGCCTCATAAAGAAAATTAACCATTTAGGGGAAAAATAAAAAAAAACTCATCAAAACCATCACTACTACCCATGTAGCATCGGTAGTACCAGTCTTAGAGGTAACAGATAGTTTTTGGGCATCAAATGCACTGAAACTAGCCGTTATTACATTACCTCGGCACTACCGCCCATGTTGGAGCGGTAGTACCGGCTTTTAAAATCAAAAGCACCTTCTCTGGCAAATAACTACTGTAAAATTCAACAAGAGTGCCGCCGAGCAAGACTATCACACTCAGAGGACAAGATTACCACATTTTCAGCAAAAAAAGATCATAACTTTTTACTCTGAATTCTGATTTAGATGATTAAAAGCTTATTAAGAGGGCTATAATTTTCACTTTTTGTCAAGATTTAAGCAACCATAGATATTTCCAAAAATTATAGAAACTCTGATGTAGCCACTTAAGTCTAAAATCTAATTTTCTTGAAATCCCTCACACAGACTTGATCAAGAGCGTGACTACAAGCTACCAAGAGTCAACAAGATTAAATCTTGAGCCATGTGATGATCAACTCATGATCAAAATATTTTGCAAAACATATTTGCAAATTCTAGTTGCATACTCCTAGATAAGATTCAACAAAACTAATATTTTGCAAAACCTCATTTTGCAAATACAAAGCATAAACCTTTCTTAGCCTTGTGATGATCAACACATGATCAAGTCACAAGCTAGGACTCCGATGTATGAGCTCTCTATTTGTAACACATGCAAATATCTAGCTCCATACAAACAATAACCATTAAAATCAATTTGCATGAGCTCTCTCCTTTTGTAACACGTGCAAAACTTAGCTCTATGTAAAAACCACTTAAACCAAATTACTTGAGTTATTTCTTTTTTGCAAAACATACAAATCCATAGCTCCAAGCAAAAACCAAATCAATTAAGATTCAATAAGAAGCAAGCATGAGTTCTCTTATTTGCAACACATGCAAATACTTAGGTCATGCAAAATCTAAATAATAAAGTGAGCTAGAGTGAATCAGATTGAGTTCATCCACTCATGATGAAGCTCAAGCCAAATAACTCAACCCCTCTTAATAGTACGGCATCTAATTAGAAACCTAGTCTTTCATCCAAACACCGAGGCCGGTAAAAAACCAGAAACACATCCTTAGCCCTAACTAGTTACACCTTTGTTGTTGCTCAATCACTTGAAGCTTTTATGTTTTGCAATTCCTTTCTCTTCAAGTCGACATCCTTTCTTATTATTCATCAACACATGATGAACCTTCTCTAGCTCTTCTTTTCTTCGCTTCGGGATCTCCTCTTGATGCCCATCAACATATGTGTCATGCTTATCCTGTGCCTTGACTTGGTGGCTATCAACACATGATACCATCCAAGTCTTCATCATCCGTTGGACTAATCCTATATCCAACAACTCATTGAAAGTAGTTAGTCCAATAAACATGGTTGTCTTAATTATTAATTACACTCTATTAATACATAATGGATGCCTCAAGATCAATTGAGCACAACCCAAATCAATTTGAATGGTTAATTGTGACTTGAGTATGTTGATTCAACTAATGCTTCATTATACTCAAGTGCTTTTCGTTTGTCCTTAAGCAACAAAGGAACACCATCAATAAATGATGAAGCGTTTTTGGTTGATTGAAAGACAACCGAATTCAATTTAAATTGACATGAGTATATATTAATTACACAAGTTTTATATACTCATTTTGATGGTTACCATGTAATGATCCAAATTATGTAGGAGTAGTGGAAAGGGATCAATACATTAAATACCATCAACAATAGGATAAAATCCGCAAAAACTTATGCATATAAATAATTTGCTTTGAATCAATATGCATAATTTCTATTTGATAATGCATTGAAGTTTATCCAAAGATACCATGAGTATACTACAACTAGGGAAGTTAATCTATATTCAAGGTTTTGTTTCAATGTCTTGACCCTTTATATATTATTTGGCAAGAAGACATGGATCAATAGTATTCAAACATCAAGTAAAAGTATGAACTCCCCCTAGATGTGTGCATCCATGTAATATATGGAATTGGAAATATAATGCACATATTTAATGTATAAGCAATAGAAGAGTTCATACTTTAACTTGAATTCTAAGTATGCAATAAGATAATAAAATGAATATGAGTGCACATCTTGGGTTTTCATTTTCCATCCAAACTTGGGACTAATAAAAATAAAGCTCACAAAACATTTTAGTTTCATAATGATTAGATTTATCATTAAACAAAGTTTAAGCATTAATCTAAAACCAATCACCAAAACCAATAGAGTTTGAACTTACACTCCTTCGACTTTAACCTTTGTCTTTTTATTCTATTTTTATTTTAAATTTTAGTTATGTTTTGTTGAATTCATATAGAAATCTAATAGCTAATTAACGAATACTGATACCAGAGGTACCTCACAGCAAGGCCTTGATCAGGTTACGAGAGATCTTTCACCTATGATGCGGTCTGCGGAGCGCGCCGGTCCGGCCACGGATCGGACTCCTTGCGACCATATCGGGCTTGTGTCGGGCTACTAAACGCCTACCCGATCGCGGGACGGAGTCAGCGCCCGACCGGCCGTCTGGTCGGGACCCTGGCGAAATCCCGTCTCAGCAACTCCGGCCACGTCGTCAATCGACTTCGAAGTGGGACAACCCCCGTCTGAACGAGGCAGCCGAGCGGGGGTATGCGTCCCTTCCCAAAGCAATGCTAGAGACGCCGCCCACGCGGCCCCTACTTCTGACAAGCACGTAGAGGGCAGAGGTGTGCCGTCCCAACGAAGCATCGCCAGCTAGCCCTACCGATAGGACATAGCTGGCTGAACCTACTAAACCATCATGACGCACACAAGGACCTGTCAACTCCAAAGATCGCAAACCCGATCAACAAGATAGTGCACCCTAGTCGCTCTCCTTTCTCAAGCCTCATGTAACCTGCTCTCTTCGCCTATATAAGGAGAGGCAGGATCTTTAGGATCGGGGGGCGCTCCCTCGCTTCTTCTTCACGAACCAGAAATTTCCCTCCGCTTAGCATCCGGCTCGCTCCCCCGATCCGAGCGGTCGGACGAAGCTCCCGAGCTCACCCACGTAGACGGGCGCTAAGGGCATGTCCTTAGTCCTCGCATGTAATCCGCCATACCCCAAATCAACAAGATCCTCTGCCACAAACTGAAAGTAGGGACGTTCAGCCCGAACCAGTATAAATCTGAGACTCCTCAGCCCGATCCAGTGTTCATCTGAGGCTTCGTTAGCCTAACCATTCGAGGAGAGGGGGCGCGCGATCCCCTATACTTACAAATCTACCTGCCGGTAATACGAAACACCGACAGTTGGCGCGCCAGGTAGGGGCTTTGCGCGTCATCTCCGTGATCTCCGGATTCCCGTTTCCCTCCTCGGTGGTCTTCTTCACCAACGACGGCGCGAACTCGACGACGTGTTCGTGTCAGGAGCAGCGGAGCTCGTTTCACCTTCCTCGACTTCACCATCCAAAGGGGTGTCTGCAGCCGCTACGCCACTCCAAGGATCCCCGTGGGGAGGACCCTTCACCGCTATGAAGGTTCCCCAATTCGCCACCATTCGACCTGAAGATCCAGATGGTGATATTGCAGCGCTGGGACCTACGCTATGGCTGCTCTCGCGGCTTCTAAGGGCTATGGTGATTCAGCGGGCGTTATTCATGAAGGAAAGAGGTAAGATATCAAGGAAGATGTCCAAAAAACATCGCACCGCACAAAAACAAAAAAAGTGGAGGCGCCAGCAGGTTCCTTAGCCGGAGGCGTCATCACCATCCGAGCCGTCGCTGCTCATGACGACGTCCCCCCGCGACGCGAACCTTCTCATTGCCGCTCGCCAGACTCGCTCGAATAGGGCTCGCGTCTCCTTCGATCCCGGCGACGGCCGCCATCGGGTCGATAGAAGGCCAGCGTCGCGGGCGAAGAAAGCCACGACGCGGTTCGCGACGCCGACGGCGACCCGCCCCTCATGAGCGGAGCGCTCAGAAGGCTCGGGCAGATCGGCGAGGGTGTCGGGCGCCTTGGTGAGCCCGCGGGCATACCCCGTCGAGGTATGGTCCGGTGGCTCCTCCAATCTCACCCCAAGCGGCTTCAGGCTCCTCCCTATGCTCTCGAAGGCTAGGCGGAGCATAGGCGTATGGCCTCATGAGGCCCACAGCTTCTTATGCAGGCGGTCGGCTCGATCTCGGCGGTCTCGGCTCGAGCCCGCTGCGATTGCGTCTCCTCGCGCTTCTTGGCGAGCTCCTCTCGTGCGGTCCGGGCGAGGGCTCGCTGCTGCGCCGCCTCCGCCGCGAGGGAAGTGGCCCTCGTAATATGGGCATTGAGAGAGGCCTCACCAAGGCCATCTGATCGACAAATCTGTCGTCCGCCACCGTCAAAGAGCGTGACCGGAGCGTCGGAGGGACATCGGAAGTCTGCGCCACAAGGCCCATTTTCCCACCGGCGGCGATCAGAGACGGCCGACCTGCACGCAGGCCGAGGCGCTAAGAAAGAAAAAAGGAAAACGTCTGATGTCAAGAAAGGCGAATTCAAAGCCACCGGGGCGGCGGTCAAATACATACCGCGAGGGGAATCTCGACGCGGAGGGACGATGGAGGCGGCAGGACTTATCCGGCTGTCGCGGTACAGAGGGCGGCGTCGAGCGCCCTCTTGAGTCGGGGCTCGCGGCCCGCGGTGCCTCCTGCTTCCGGTTGTCCCATCCGCTGCCGCCATTCTCGCTGCTCAAGATTCTACTCCTTCTCTCTCTTGAAGCCGGACAAAGGCGGGAAGGGTGAAGAAGTTAAACGACGAAAAAGAATGAGCGGCCCCAGACGCTTCGTGCGATCTTTTTCAAAGGCGAGGCGAAGTGGCCATCAGGCGCGACATTAACCGGCGCCCGAGCGACGTGACGCGCCCTCTCCGACCCCGTGGCGCATCATGTCACGACCCTTCAACTTCAGCCACTGGACGAACCGCACCGGAAAAGGTGGGCTAGAACCGCCACGACACCTCCCGCGTCCAAAATAAAAGATAAGGCAATCTTTCCCTTACAAGTTCTTTTTGCATTCGTTTTTCACTTCGAGTCCGAGCACTGTAGTGATCATAAGCTCGGTCCCCACATATCGCTCGGGGGCTGCAAGCTCACACACTTTCACGGGTCGGGTGACCGGGTCGGCTATATGGTCCTCCCTAGCGGTAACCCCCTCGACCCGAGCACTACGGCCTACGCTCCAGCGGCTGCGGTTGCGAAGTAGTGCTCTGTGGAAGAAGGAAATACCCATGTGGAGCGACCCCCAGTCGGTCGGAAACACTCTTCTCCCACGCAAGTGTGGATGAGCAGCTTATACTAAGTTTCTTACACTCACGCGGGTCAGGCAACCTGGTCTGCCATTAGATCCTCCACAACGGTAGTCCCTCCGACCAGAGCGCTACGGCCTACGCCCCAGTGGCTACGGTTGCGAAGTAACACTTCGCGGGAGAAGGGAACACCCGTGCGGTACGATCTATATGACCGGTCGGGAACATTCCGGCCCCGCGGCGAGTGCAAGCGAACTACTCACTACCCGAGCTTTCCTACAAAACGTCAACATGACAACCCACGCTTATATGGCCCCCGTGGTTTCCTAAGCCACGGTCGTCGGTTGTTCGTCATCCCTGGAAAGCCCGGAGGATGGAAATCGGACCAGCATAATGATCCGAATAGCCATTCGGTTCCCCCACGATGGTAACCCTTTTGGCCCAGTCCATGGCATTTTGCAGGAGTGGAAATCGCGAAAAGCAAGGGAGCAGCGATGTCGAAGGACGGGAAAACGACCGAGCCCCCATTACCTCACAATCTGCAGGCACCTACTAGGGCGCATGCTAGCCGGGCACACATCAACCAGTCGCTTACCGGCCCAAGCATCACGTGTCCCGCCGCAGACGCCGCGACGAGCCGTCGGTAAGGCATGCAGCCCTTCGATCATTTCGTTTCGCATTTAATTCCCGCACGCGCATTAAATGCTTGCAGAGACGTCGGGGTATCGCTCTGGCGAACGCCCATGACCCTCAATCTCGCCCGGGTCGGCTCAAACCGACCCGAGGCAGAGGAAAGCCCACTGTGCCTTCGCAGCCTCGAGGTGGCGAGAAGGCTTGAATGCTCGACGAATAAGACTCGCCGTGGGTCCCGGCAGGATCCACCGGATGGATCCTCGCCGACCCGGCAGTAAACGAGCGAGGGCAAGTTTAAGGCGAACCCTCGGTGGGTCTCTAGTTGGGTTGGCGACGACCCAATCGCTTTAGCTCGTGTTCGAGACCATACTTCAAACTCTCATGGAGCCTCGAAAGAAGCGGCCACCGCGCCCGAAGTTACGAACGGCTCGGGTCCGTGACGGATCGAGTAAAGAAAGGTTTTTATGGGTCGCCCAGTGGTCGGACACCCGACGCAGGGATCGTCCGCTCGGAGGTCGCCTGACCTCCAGGGCCCACTCGGATAACCCGTTTGTAGCTCCACGAGCACGGTGTTCGGCCGACGTAGGCAAACACGCGTCTGCTCACCCCCTCCAGGTCCCACACCTGCGGACGGGGCGTATACGTGGGATCGACAGCGGCCTCTCCTCTCGCAGATTCTCGCCCGACGAGGACTCGAGACGGATGCCCCACGCCCAGCTACGGCGTAAAAATAGCACTAACACGCCCAGCTACGGCGTAAAAATAGCACTAACACGCCCAGCTACGGCGTAAAAATAGCACTAACACGTCTAGCTACGACGTTAAAAAAGCATTCGGGAACCGGAACCTCTCGCGAAGGCATCCGGACCTCCCTGCCGACCACGACTGCGTCTAGCTTCGACGTTAAATAAGCACTCGGGAATTGGAACCTCTCGCGAAGGCATCCGGACCTCCCTGCCGACCACGGCCGCGTCTAGCTACGACGTTAAAAAAAGCACTCGGGAACCGGAACCTCTCGCGAAGGCATCCAGACCTCCCTGCCGACCACGGCCGCGTCCCGCTGCGACGTAAAACCAGCATTTAAAAACTGGAACTCTACGCAAGGCGACCAGGCGTCTATACCAACCGGCTCAGCGTCGAGCCGAAGCCCTCCGACCAAGTCGGTCGGACTCGTCTGACCCGGATAACCCCCCGACCAGTTCTTCGACCGCCGGGGCTACACTCCACCGGAAGGCCTTACGCCCGACGGAAAAGGATCGACCCAGCTAAGCGGATCCCGCGCTACATAATGAAACCCACTACTCTGTGGCGTGGTTAGAAACATCGAAGGGATCGCAAGAATAAGAAGCCCCAAACAAGCAAAAAGACGACCACATTCAAATAGGGCATAGGGCAACACCGAACCACTGATTGTCTCCCAAGAATTGGGGGAGGGCAGAAACAAGCAAGAAAACAAGAAAAGCTAGGCGCCGAGCACGCTCCGGACCGCCCGAGTAAGGGCGTCCCTCGCCTTGGCAAGCTTTGGGATGACGCCGATCAACGCGTCAACAGCAGCGGCGGCGTCACGGTCGACGGCGTCGAGCCTCGCCCGTTTCGCCATGGCAAGGTCGAAGTCCTCCCAGAGCTCCGCAAGGAAGGCCTCCTCGTCCGTGGGCGCCAGCGGCGCCTCATCCCCGAAACCAAATATCGCCGGCAGACGTCCGCAGCCAGCGGCGGGTGACCGAGAAGAAACCATTGCAACCTCCAAGCGTCCCGGGGAAATCCAAGACCTAGATTGAGAGCAGCTACTCCGACCCCCGCTCTCGCGTCATCTTATAAACATTCGGTGCGCGGAAGCCGAGCAGACCCGAGTTAAGAAAGGCATGGGAGGTCGAAGCGTCGCCGCGTCTACGAAGGAGATATGTTGCAGAAGTCGAAAGGTCCATCTGGGAACGCCCCGCGTTTCCGGCCGGCCCCTGGGGCTACTGACGAATACTGATACCAGAGGTACCTCACAGCAAGGCCTTGATCGGGTTACGAGAGATCTTTCACCTATGATGCGGTCTGTGGAGCGCGCCGGTCCGGCCACGGATCGGACTCCTTGCGGCCTACAGTCGGGCTTCGGGTCGGGGCTACCAAACGCTCCTACCCGACCGCAGGACGGGAGTGCAGGCGCCCTCCGACCCAGTCGCTGGTCGGGACCCTGGCGAAATCCCGTCTCAGCAACTCCGGCCACGTCGTCAATCGACTTCGAAGTGGGACAACCCCCGTCTGAACGAAGCAGCCGAGCGGGGGTATGCGTCCCTTCCCAAAGCAATGCCAGAGACGCCGCCCACGTGGCCCCTACTTCTGACAAGCGCGTAGAGGGCAGAGGTGTGCCGTCCCAACGAAGCATCGCCAGCTAGCCCTACCGATAGGACATAGCTGGCTGAACCTGCTAAACCATCATGACGCACACAGGGACCTGTCAACTCCAAAGATCGCAAACCCGATCAACAAGATAGTGCGCCCTAGTCGCTCTCCTTTCTCAAGCCTCATGTAACCTGCTCTCTTCGCCTATATAAGGAGAGGCAGGATCATTAGGATCGGGGGGCGCTCCCTCGCTTCTTCTTCACGAACTAGAAATTTCCCTCCGCTTAGCATCCGGCTCGCTCCCCCGATCCGGGCGGTCGGACGAAGCTCCCGAGCTCACCCACGTAGACGAGCGCTAAGGGCATGTCCTTAGTCCTCGCATGTAATCCGCCATACCCCAGATCAACGAGATCCTCCGCCACAAATTGGAAGTAGGGACGTTCAGCCCGAACCAGTATAAATCTGAGACTCCTCAGCCCGATCCAGTGTTCATCCGAGGCTTCGTTAGCCTAACCATTCGAGGAGAGGGGGCGCGCGATCCCCTATACTTACAAATCTACCTGCCGGTAATACGAAACACCGACACTAATGTTTCTTAATTTTTATGTCAACTTATATTTATTTAGGGATTTTATTTAGAAAATTTGTATGGAAATTAAATGGGTCATTTTTATTATATTTTCTATTCTAGATTTAGTTATCTTTGAATGGAATTCTTGTGCAAAATAAATTAATTTTTTTTTATTTATTTGTATTCTAAATTATATTTGCATGTTGTTAGATTATACATGACATAGAGCTTTTTATATCATTTTAGGTTGGAATCATATACAAATTCAATTGATATATTTTTATTTTTATTTTAAATTTAAGCTATTTATGGATTTTACTTTAGAGTTTTTATGGAAATTAAATTGCTAATTTTATTTTATATTTTATTCTAAATTTTAGTTTTAGGTTGTTATTCATATACAAATCCAATTACTAATTTCAATTAATTTTTGTTTCAAATTTCATTTTTATTTTGATGTTCATATGGAAATCAAATTACTAATTTTATTTTATTTTTTCTATGAATTTTGGTTTTTAATTGTACTCGACGTGGACTCTTTCTTTTAATCCTATAGAAATCAAATTCCTATTTTTTATTCCAAATTTTAGTTTTTAGGTTAGAATTGTATGCAAATATAACTACTAATTTTTAGTTAATTTTTATTCCAAATTTCAGTTTTATTTTGATGTTCGTATGGAAATTAGATTACTAATTATTTTTATTTTTTTATTCTATTTTTTTTATTTTTATTCGAAATTTCAGATTTACTTTATGTTCGTATGGAAATCAGATTACTAATTATATTTTATTTTTATTATGAATTTTTATTTTTTATTGTACTTTACTTGGACTCTTGCTTTTAATAGTATGGAAATCAAATTTTTGATTTTTATTTTATTTTATTCTGAATATCAGTTATTTTTGTATTGTACATGAGACAAACTCTTTCTTTTAATCTTGATTATTACTCCCTCCATTCTAAAATATAGGGCGTATTAGAATTCAAAAAAGCCTTTTAAAGTAAACTTTGACAATTAATTTCTGTTATAATATATTATGAATTGTTATGAAACCAACAATAATTGAAAGATAAGTGAAATATGAATCAATTGATACATCTTTTGTAAATTAAACATGCACATAATTTGACTAATTCTTGGTCAAAATTTATGTAATTTGACTTTTCTGAATTGTAATATGTACTATATTTTGGAACGGAGGGAGTATAATCTAGACCTACCATGATCAATTGTGTAGATCTTTCTTTTTACCTCCGATTAATGTGCAAGTTTCTGGCCTTAAGAGCGAACATGGTGGTATTTCGAAAGTTATTTTTGTATTGTACATGACACAAACTCTTTCTTTTAATCTAAATCGTTTTAATTTGGACCCACCATGATCAACGGTGTAGATATTTTATTTCTCGATTAATATGAGAATTTTTAGCCTTGAGAATGAACATAGTGACTTCTTTTAGCTCTGCTTTAATATTATAATAGATAGATATGTGGGCCTTCACCTTACACTATACCCTAGAGTGGGAAAAAGTTTCGGATCTTTAGCGCCGTCCGATGGAGCCAACAAATGGTTCGAATCATATGACAGTGCATTGCTACAGTATTTAGAGATGTATTCCTAAAAGATCTGAACCATCACTTTTTGATCCAACAATCTACATGCAACTGTTTAAGTTGCAATCCCAACGAGGCTGCATTGGATCTCTTTCCCCTAGTGGTATGCTTTATATTGTTGTTCAAACAGACATGTTGTAGTCCCTTCCAGCCATTAAAGAATGATATTTTGGGATATGTGCAATCAAAATTTGAGAGCCGTGCCAATATCCACAACGCCACTCTTTTGTAACTACTAGCAATAATAGCGCGCTACGCTGCGTCGTTTTGCAGATAATCTTTTGGTATGGACATATCATTTAAAGTAGTGGGATCATAGTCTTAAACCCATGATATAAGTTTAGATGGGCAAAGTACAGATATATGTTCGGTGTGAACAACGGAGAAATATTGTTCCGTTTATAGGCCTAAATGGCTGTATTTTTATTTTTTTGCGTAATTACGATCTCCTTGTTTTCTTAAAAAAAAAGGGTCGCCAGGACCCGTCGGCGAATCTATGAACCGCTTTAAATCGTCGGTCAGTGTTTCTTGTTTTTGGGAGAAAATCGGAGAGAGATATAAATATAATTTTGTTTGTTTTTTTTTTTTGGCGTTAGGACCCGTTGGCAAACATATGAGCTGCTATAGAACTTTGACGAATCTGCATTTTTTTAGAAAACCGCATTTAGCAAGGATAACGCACTACGTTACGTCGCGTATGACGATACAACGTGAAAAATTTGAGAAATCTGGTCGTATTTTCAGTTTCTATATTTGTTTTAAAAAAATAGGTCGTTAGGACCTGTCGGCGAATCTATGGGCTGCTATAAACCTTCGATTTAATCTACGTTTTTTAGAAAACGCATGATTACGACCGTTGGTGAATCCATGGGTTGCTATAAATTTGCGACGAATCTGTGTTTATTTTGTTTGTATTTTTTTTGTGTTAGGACCCGTTGGCAAACATATGAGCTGCTATAGAACTTTGACGAATCTGCGTTTTTTTAGAAAACTGCGTTTAACTAGGATAACGCACTACGTTACGTCGCGTACGACGATACAACGTGAAAAATTTGAGAAATCTGGTCATATTCTCAGTTTCCATATTTGTTTAAAAAAAATAGGCCATTATGACCTATCGGCGAATCTATGGGCTGCTATAAACCTTCGACGAATCTACGTTTTTTTTTAGAAAACCACGGTTACGACCCGTTGGCGAATCCATGGGTTGCTATAAATTTGCGACGAATCTGTGTTTTTTTTATTGTAAATGGAAAAAGCGATGTAAACATTTTTCCCGGGAAAAACGGAGAAATGACCTAGACGTAAGGAGCAAGGGCCTGTTTGTTACGTTTTTGAACCTGTCCGCTATCCTGAAAAATTAGAAAAGGGCTTGTTCGTGATTGAACTTAACGGGAGGGTTTTTCCGTAAAACGGCGCACCAGGGACCCAAACGCGATGAAAGGAAAAAAATCTTCCCTTCACAAAAAATCGCGAAGGACCTATTTGTAATCCACAAGGACCTATCCGTAATTTGAAGAAATGGAGGGGCTTTTTTGCAAAATCGGCTTGGGGGACAGGTGGCTTACCTGGTCTCTCGGCAATTCCTTGCGCTATAAAGGATGGAATCATAAGGGACATGTTTGATTTATATACTAAGGTTCCCAAAGTTTGCTATAGTATTTTTGCCAACCTTATCGAAGGAGGTAGCTAAAATTGGAGCCACACTTCGACTAGCATGATAGAACAGATGTGTAACTCAATCAAATTTATCTAATTTAGAATGTGACAAAGTGTGGCAAGCTGCGGACATAAACCAAACAATACATACCTTAAAGTCTTTATTCGTTTGTTGGTTGTCGTCTACATGTCTATCAGGTAGCAACAGGCTTGGTTATCTCGCTCGTTGCACGTATTAGTCATGAGCTGCGGTCTTAAAAACACTCTGCTTCAAATCTTCGCAGCTGATTTCTGTCTTACAGCTTGCTGCGCACGAACTTCGCAGCTAACCTCTGTCTTATGGCTTGCTTAGCACTAACTTTGCAGCTAATTTCTGTCTTATGGCTTGCTTAGCACTAACGACGATGAGGTTGTAGTAGCCCTGTTTGCTACGATGTTGAGTGGCATGTAGTAAGCATCTTAAATTTAAGAGATGTCTTATACTTCAATTTTACAGTATTACGGTGATAATCTTACTCAAGTTTCGCAATTGTTTGTAGTGGACTTGATGGAGCAACTACAGAGCTTCCCACCATGCAATTAGTAAGTTCCAAAATGTAACTTCAGAATTTCTCCAAACCCTGTCAAAATTTACAGTAATAAATCCTTCAGTTCACACGGACCATGCATACACCAAGAATCACTCAAACCATTAATCTCTGTCCTACGATCCATGGACCCTGACATTGAGCCTCCTGAGCCAGATGGAGTGCAGGATCATGTGGTAGACGTCGAACCGCCGCGGCGGGCCGTTTACCATGAAGTGGCGGCGCACCGCCCTCACTCGCCGCTGCATCCGGATGTACTGCCGCGGCGACACGCGGGCCAGGATCCTCTTGAGGTCCGGTATGTCCGCCACGCCCACCTGCACCGAGAACGCCCTCCAGTTGAGCACGTCGCTGAACGGCAGCACGTAGTCGTCTCCGATCACCACCGGCACGCACTCCAGGTAGATGGCCTCCGCCACCCTCGGGCTCGCCACCTCGTACCCGCCGGGGCACAGGCAGAACTTGCTCCGCCGCATCATGTCGATGTAGGACACCCCCCGGGGAAGGTACTCGCTCACCTGCACGTCGTCGTCCTTGCCCTTCCAGTGCTCCAGGAGCACCGGCCGGACGGGGCCGTGGTTGCCGCCCGCGAAGAAGGCGAGGATCGGGCGGCGGGACGCAGACGGCCCGCCTACCTGCCTGTCCAGGACGTCGCTCCGGAGGTTGATCTCCGGCAGCGAGACGTCCTTGGAGGGGCTGAACCCCTCCGACGTGTTGGCGTTGCAGAGCACGCGGATGGAGTTGGAGAAGAGGTTCCCGTCCGCCGACGAGACGTACGGCCCCTGACACAGAATCATCCGTTCGTGCCAATCAATGTACTCTCTATATGTGCATGCTAATCCTTCAAATGGAAACTCAATGATGCGCAATCGACAGCTTGAACCATGGCAAGATTGGCCCAAATAAAATTATTTTCGACAAACTCCTGAATTACCACGGTTGTAATGCTACTTTGCTGCTTACCCAGTCGTGGCAGGAGAGCATGAAGTGATCCGCGCCGAGGCTCCGGTTCCAGTACCGGTACTTGTTCGACAGCACGGCGATGTAGTCGGAGATGGTCCGCCGCAGCGGGTCCATGTCACGCGAATCCGGCTCGTAGATCGTCGCGACCATCTTGACAACGCTGAACGGAAGGAAGAAGACATGAGCGAGGTCCGGGTCTCTCGTGCGCATCCGCTCCTCCATCTCCATGGCGTATATGAACCTGCCTTCCGTCGAGTATATGCTGCGACACGGACCGTCGTGGAACAACGGTGGCTCGCCTTCTTCGTAGACGTAGACCTTGAACAGCTTCTCCATTTCCAAGTAGCTCCTACCGACATGAGCAGACAAGGATCAGATTAAGCGGCACTGCAAGTGTTAATTAAAATGCTTTCTCCCTGAACAATTAATTGCAAGGCTCTTGTCGATGATGCAACCTGATGTAAAAAGTAGATTGCTGCGTACCTGTGAAATGCGTAGGCATTCCTGTACACTGGTCCAACTGGCACATAATCTTCGTCTGTCAATGGAGGCCGGTTGTTCTTGTTTCGGATAGCTTCCATTATCGCTGACCGAGCTTTGGCGAGACCAAGTTCTAATCGCTCCAATTTTACATCCCTTCTCCTTTGCATTCGCGGCATTACTTGACTAGTATCATCTGAGCTAGCCGCCTCACCAAATCCCATTCCCTAGCATACACAAAATTGGGTCTAAGTAATGCTCAACTCAAAACTCCGTCGTAGCATTATGTCCCCGGCAAATAAAAGTAAGCCGAAGCCATTACAAAACGAGCTTTTTTACAGTATACTAAATTTAATATGAACTGCTTGTTTTTTAATCCAATGGACGAAATTAGCTGGTATTTATTTATACTTCTATGTTAGTAGAGTAATAGAAATACTCTCAACAAATCAATTACTAGATCTGATCTCTACTATCCACTATACGCTATTAGTATAATAAACTGTAAAATTTCCTGCAGCATTTTGTCCACATCCTTCAAAGTTAAGGAGAGGTTGCATGTTCTGCAAGATTCAATTAGCACCGCGGCGGATGAACCGTGTGCTAACGATGTCGTCCCGAAATGCAATTTTAGGTGCAGTGCGTATATGCAGCGCGAGTGGCAATTCTTGGATGTAGTAGCTGGAAGATGCTCATCCCAATTCATGAGCAATGTTGAGCTCACAAGTAACAAGCTACAAATTTGGCCCCAGTTTCCAATTCCAGAGTGCAGACATGTCCATTCTTCTGTGGTCCCCTCTTGATCCTGAAAGTATAGGAAGATCCAAAACTTTCTGCACACATGTTAAGTCCATGAAAGGGACGAATATGTCTTCCTTGCTCCTTAAACTTCAACTTCTAGGTACAAGACAAGAACATCTCGATTGCCTTTCTCTCAAAACACAGAGAGAGAGAGAGAGAGAGAGAGAGAGAGAGTATCAGAGAGAGAGAGAGAGAGAGAGTATCTCGGTTTTCTTTAGCATATCTGATTCATGAACCAAGATTTTAATCTAGATTAACTACCTAGGAGAAATTGAGTAGTGATACAGTAAAAGGATAAATAAAAATGATGTAAGTGCACTTCCAATGGGCGCCGTGTGCACAAACATTGTACTGTTTCCATTGGAAAATCAAACCTTGGGCTACAGCTATTCACCACTAAGAAGCACACTAATTGCGCCCATTCAAACATGACATCCTCACTGGGTATCCAAATCACATGACGACAATTTTGAGTGAGAAACGTAGCATTGCATGAATCCATTGCATTGCAGATGCCAGCAGCGGAGAGATATGCTCCAAGGAAATCAATACAGAAAGAAACAAAATTCGTTTTCCAAAAAACACACACAGACACAATGCACATGCATTTGGTCGTTCAGAGAGTCGAAATATAGAAAGAAAAGAAATGGGAAATTGGAGATGAGTTTAAGAGAAGCAAGCATACCGGAGCCATCGCCGGCGCCGGTGTAGGTTCCGCGGCCGGCGCAATGGAGACGCTGGCAGCCGCACCGTGTCCGGAGCTAGAATTGATCAAGGACACCACCGGCCGACCACCACCATCTCCCCGGAACAGCACCTCCTTGCCGGTGCTGTTCTTGCCATCATAGACGCCGTTGGAGAAGTAGCTAGATGTGGCAAAGGGGAGCCCACCGCCGCCTCCATTACTGCCCCTTGCACTTGGCTGCAAGGACGAGAAAGAGCTAGGAGGAGAAGGAGTAAGAGAGGAGGAAGAAGAAAGGAACCAGGAAACATGAGTCCTAGGATCCAAGGCAACCACCAAGAAGGCCACGAACACAAGGCAGACCACAGCGTACGTGGTCTTGCCTCCATGGCCATGGCCATGCAAGCACGGCAAGGAGCAAGAAGAGGTTACTCTCATGGCTACCTTGTGGCTAGCTTTGGTGTCAAGGCAAGGATGCAAGCTAGCCTTGTCTTGTGGATTGTGATTGCCTACACCACCAAGCTTAGGACATATTCATATGGGGATGATGCAAGCTAGGTTCCTGTAAGAGTTATGCTTGCCATGGCAGAGAAGAAAAGGATGAGGCAGAGGAAGGATGGGAACTAGAAGGGGGCTATACGTGATGCAATGCCCAATATTTTAAGGCGTACTGGTTAGTAGTACTTGGGTCAATGTGAGGGTATTGCAATTAAGTCCCTTGAGTTCTCTCATTTGCTTGCTAGTCCTTGAGGACCTAAAGAAAGGGTGCTCTTTTAATTCGACTATGTGCGGGGGTCTCTTTTGAGTAGAGAGAAAGAAAATACAATATTGAATAGCATGAGAAATTAATGATGTCGGTCTATCCTACATGTTGTAGGGAGATATGTGTATCTTTATATTGCAAGCAGAATAAATGTCGTTTCACTAGAATCAATAAGTTTATCATGCTTTAGACGATAAACTGTTAATTAGACTTGTAATCCCTCCGTTCAATGAGTTTTTGAGTTTTAACGATCTAAGAGATGTGACATTTGTAACTTTATTTTATTATACACTAATAAAATTATAATATTATGAATGTACTTTTAATGATAAATCTAGTGGTACAGTTTTTATATATCCAATCCTTTTTTTTAGATAATGGGAGATTACGTTTCCCGGTCTCTGAATCATAATATGCACACAGCCAACCATTTATTACAACATAAGATTAGCAAGAATTAAAAAAAATCTCTGACTTGAAAGTTGCAACAAACCATGACAAATATGAAACAAAAAACTTTAATTCACACACAGCCTATTATTGAATCGCCATCTATAACTGATAAAGAGATCCCTAACTACGATCTAGCTATCTGGATGCTGATAATACCACCTCTCGGGCCTCCTGAAGTTGTAGCACAAACCATGTATCCAATCTAGGTAGTCTAAAATAAATTAGTAGTCAAACATTAGACGTCACTGATTCTAGGATGTCACCTGAAAGAAGGGAGGGAGTAGCTATTTTGTTTCTCCCCTGCTTGTTAAAAACCACCACTATTTCTCTGCTTTTTAGAGGAAAGAAGAAAAAAACATCACCGCTGTGCAGTGTGCACACACTCTTAAGCCCAAGATTACAAACTCGTGGTAAACGAGGGGGCTAAGTGAGAAAAAACCTTCGTCTTCGTGCATCAATCCTGAGGCGCGATCTTGGGGGACTTGTCCTCCACGCTCCCCAGCTTCCAGGCTTCCAGCCAGCCGATCCATGCATGCAGATGTCAAGATTCGGGATGGCCGACGGCTGGTGGTGGCGAGTCGGATGAGACGGGCCACGTGGAGCCACCGCGGCTGAGTCAATCGGCGGCGCACTACGACACAGAGGTATACGTTTCACTTTAGTTTTGGATCTATCTACACTAGAGGTGGGCACTGGGCCGGGCTATTTTGGGCCGGCACGAGGCACGCCCGACCCGGCACGACCCACGGCCCGGCACGGTACTGTTCTAAACGGGCCGGGCCGGCCCGGCACGGTTGTCCGGGCCGTGCTGGGCCTACCAATTGGGCACGATGGGCAGCTCGGCCCGGCACGATAGTCTGGGCCGTGCTTGGGCCGGCACGGCCCGAAACAGGCACGAACCTGTGTTGTATGTGTGAGTGAGCAAATCAAGGAGTAAAGGAAGAAAACTATGGATGGACTGGAGAAAAGGAAGGGAATGCATTCATACAACCATACGTTGTATGTGTGGATGAGCAAATCAAGGAGTAAATGCATGGCTGCATGCATGTGACTAGAAGGAGCAACTGAATCAAGGAAATCGAGAAGAATAAACAAAATAGGATTTTGTTTCGACGGGAGAAAAAGAAAGTTCTAGACAGATAAAGAAAGAAATCAATCTGTGATCATTTTCTCTTGTAGTAATAGTATAAACGGGCGGACTGGCCAAGACGACACGCAAGCGAGCACGAAGCGCAAATGGGCGTGCTGGCTCGCTGAAGGCGAAGCCGCCAACCCGCCCAAGACGGCGAAAGCACGATGGGCCGTCACGACCCGCACGGTTTAGACCAAGCACGATGCGTCTTACGGCTTTACCTGACCCTAAGACGACGCCCGCCTCTAATCTACACGGATGAATCGAGATTTTATTTTAAATTTCTGGTCCATCCATGTAAACCTCAAGCATGAATAAGGCAATTGTACAAATATTAAAGTATAAATAAATAATAGATGATAATTACTTATCTCTTTGCTTACTTCAAAATTTATGTAATTTGTATTGGAAGTAGGGGTGAAACCGGGTCGGATACGGGCGGATATTGCTTGTCCCGTATCCTAATCCATATTTTTTCGGGATTGAGTCGATCACGGATGTCCGGATCACGGATCTGGTCGGATTATTCGGGATTCGGATACGGAGCGGATACTGACGGATTCGGATCGGGATCGGATATCATAATCGGATAGTAGTATAGTACATAATTGTGTGCGTAAAAGAACGAATGAAACATTAACCTTACAACATTAGCTTCAAGTCATAATTATTTCAACGAGGATAGTAGTATAGTTAGAGGTGCAATTTAGTAACTCAACTAATTCCGATAATTTGAATAGAAAAGAAGTTTATCAAATAAGTTGAACAAATCAATTTAAGTAAAAGCATTATGTCATCACTCTATTTGTTTGTCGATAGATTTGTTGAAGTTCACGCTTAATAACAAAGTAGTGTTTTTAGTGCGATATCAAATAACTATTCTATCTATCCAATAATGAACCAAATTAATGGAAGAATAACTCGATTTTATCCGGATATCGGGTCGATATTTCTTGGATATCGGTCGGATATTGCTCTTCCCATATCCTAAACTATATTACATGAGATTTTTCGGATACGGATCGGATATTGCTCTTCCCATATCCTAACCCATATTACATCGGATTTTCCGGATACGGATACGAATAACATCGGTACGGATTTTAAACAGATTCGGGATCGAATCGGGCGGATATTTCCTATCCTGTTTTCACCCCTAATTGGAAGGGAACGCATTAAAGCACTACTCGAGCGTGTATGATGTGTTGGCATCAAAAAAGAGTAAATCGGTCTCAACACTTGCGAACTCCGGGTTCAAGTTAGGTTCGTGGCGTGTCAGCCGATTTGATTCTACAATCGGCAAGATCGAAATACTTGTTAACTGATACGATGGCTTTGAGCAATCAGTAAGATAGATCTAAACAGCTACTTTAGCCAATTTGATGATAGGTAAAGATCTGTTTTCTCAAAAAAAGGAGATACACAACAAAGACGGTATGAAAAACAAACATGAGATAGTTGGTGTATATCGAAGATGATCAAAATCGACGATACAGAACTTTATTGACCAATAATGAATTACATGCTTTTTATAGCACACAGGCCGATATTGTCCTTCTTCGATTTCTCATAATCCATGAATCATATCAGCCTCTGTTTCTTGAAGATAAAATTCATTTTTTGAACTGATATTGGCTAGAAATCCAACTTTATCCTAAGTATTACAAATCGGTTATATCTTTCCAAATTCTAGTGCTAATAGATGCCCAAATTACCAGTACAAATATGTTTCAATTACACTATAATATATATAAATATAACACAAAATTGAAAATAAGAATGTAGATCACATCTCGAACTTCAGTTGTCCAATACAGGGTTTCAAATTTCGGTTTCAGATCATATTTCGAAAGTGACCGAAATCTAAAATTTTAGAGAGACATCATAATTTTGGACAAATTTTGGATCAAATCAAAAAAGTAAAATTTAAATCTGGTTTTTTGGACAAGGATTTTTGAGATTTCGGTTGAAATTCCTAAAATCTCAACGAATTTGAACTGAGCGAAAAGTAATTCAAAACACATTAGAATATTTTCAAAAAAAATTTGGATAGTGCTGACGTATCACTAATGTTTCTATAAAATTTCCAAATGATGATCAAGCTTGAGGATTTAAAAAAAAATTGATAGTGCAACCGTCATAATAAAAGCCTCACTAGCAAATTTCAACCAAATAAAAAATATTTTAAAAAATTTTAAAATTTTTAGTGGATTGTCTTGATGCATCACTAATATTTCCATAAAATTTTTAAACGATAATCAAGCCTGAGAAATTTTAAAAATTCTGATAATATAAAAGCCTTACCAATAAATTTCAATCGAATGAAAAATAGTTCAAATCATGTTAGAATATTTTTAAAATTTACTTTGATGGTTCTAACACATCAATAATATTCCTATAAAATTTTTAGATAATAATCAAGTCTAAGGAATTTTACAAAACTCTGACAGTGCTACTATCTTGATAAAAGCCTAACTGAGAACATGTATTGGTTCCATAGATTTTATTGAGCAATCAAAAAAGGTTTAGAATTTTGAAACTTTTAGAGAAGGGTTTCGAGGCAATGCTTAAGCTCTCATAAAATTTTGGATCATGATCACACTTGATTGAATTTATAAAATTCTGACAAGCGTACTGTATCATTTATGTTCTTTCTGTTTTTGATTTTTCAAGAATAACAAATTAAGTTCAATTCTTTTAGAAATTTTTTCACATGTTCCCGCATGAGCAAGAAGGATTTGAGTTCATGTGGACAAAGTTGGCAAGGGATATTTCAATTGAACAGCTGAAGCACACTGTGAACACCGATGTTTGCAGGTGGCTGTGTGATTTCTCTTGCCCCAAGGACAAGGAAGACCCGACTTGCAATCACATTTGTTCAATCTTACCTTGAGCTTTTTCCACTGTGTAGTCCGATGATAATTGCTCTCAGGGGGATGCTGGCTACATGGGAGCAGGAGTTGAAACTTGTTCAGAATTTTCTCTTTTTTGTAAGTCTGATATGTATTGAATTTGAACCTACAATTTTATACATAGGTAGAGTAATCTATGAAGTACATCTACAAATTTTTTCAGAGTTTTTCGTGACTTTTATTAGTTGGTGTGCACGGTGTGTACACGGGAAGCCCTATGTGCACATGATATGTTGCCTTCAAATATATAGTATATAAAGCGTCGTTAGATCATAATTAAAATATATTAAAGCGCGCATCACAATATTTAGTTTTTACAATAGTCTGTTTACAAATGTAGTATGAGTACATCTCGTTCACTTTGGTTTTTCAGCGACTCCAGTAGAATTAAAGTTGCTCGTGGAACTCGCCGTTTGGATTGATGATCTCATCGTGAACGAATCCAGCGATCTGCTCTTGAATTGCTAAAATTTATGTTAGCGATAACTTATTGGTTCTCATCCCGGTATTTGTTATTGAAGAAAAGAGAAATTTAATTAATGATGATAGATGTTAAATGAAAGAAAAGTAGACATCAATGTGTAATTATATACCATGGCTTCATTATAGCCGACACTCTCGTGACAATTGCATGTATATTTGTACATCGTAGTATGCACATAAATTATTTTTTGGTCTGTCTCATGCATGGAAAGTCTTTTATTATTTGGAAATCTTATTTGTAGGACGATCTGATGACTTTTCTTGCAATATCGTGCGAATGCCCTGTGAATGATTTTAAATAGTAATTAACCTTAAATACAATAGAATAAAATATTACTAGAGCAATAGCATAGCGATCGAGTTTACTGTTCATCATGTCCCAAAAATTTTGATCTGATTAAGTGGTTTTCTCGGTGAGTCGGGACAAAAATCACGCTAGCATCTAACTTCGATGACGAGGAGGACCCAGTGAAACCTAGACATATATGTTAACATAGCCTATTAGTCCCACATCGTGTCACGCAAAAATAGTAAAACAATATTAGAAGTAGGGTAATACGTACTTAAAGTTATAGGGTAAAACTACGGAGGTTTTGTATTGCAGCTTCAAGAAAGTATTAAATAAATAGTCTTCAACAAATTGTGCATCTTGCAGGATGATTTTCTCGTTGACAAGCCCCGGATCGAGAAATCCTAACTTGTCATTGCTATTTCTTCTACATATCTGTATCTCCATTCTACATATATAAAAAAGAAGTTAGACATGCAGTTAAACGGTACAAGAATATACAATAATATAATTAGAGACTTACAAAGTCCACAGTCTGAGTACATTCGCGTCCAGAGCGTCTTGCTGGTACAACATATACAATTCGGAGAATAATACCCAGAAGATGTTATCCCCATTGTGAAAATCCGATTCTTTGTATCTGACTGGGAGCGCCTCCAAACCATTTTCGCACTGCTGCATGTACCACTAATGGACGCGCCGCAATTGTGTTGTTAGGTTGTCTAAATGAGCTGGTTCAACCAGCGGTTGCCCCAAAAAGAACTTCCACCTTAGACCTAGCTCGTGAGCACAAAGCTGTTCAGCAGCATCTTTTTCAGCTTGCGACATCAACGCATCAGCACTAGCCGTCTTCAAGTATTGCTTTCTGGAGATGCGCTTGTAGTCCGACATTTTGGAAAGTTCAGAAGCCCGCCTTGTCTCTTTGGCTTTTGCCATACTCAAGAAAAACTTCTGCGCATTAGCATCGACTTTAGTCTTCTCAGGTGATGGCGCTTTTTTGAAGTGAGATGTTACGCAGGCCTTTATTTCCTTTTTCCGTTCTTCTTCAGTCATCTCGGCTGGTAATTTCTTCTGAGGCTGTGCTGACTTCACAGATGACCGAGATTTGCTACAAGATGAAGCGGACTTCCGAGATGGTGCTGATGTTCGATTCTTCTTATGTGCCGGCGGAGGAGTTGGACTTTTCCTTGCTAGTGCCGGCGGAGGAGTTGGACTTTTTCTGGCTGGTGCCGGCGGAGGAGCTGGACTTTTCCTAACTAGTGCCGATGGAGGAGTTGCACTTTTCCTAGGCGACAGGTCTGCGTGTGG
Organism: Guadua angustifolia; assembly: GCA_036346375.1. Taxonomy (NCBI): domain Eukaryota; kingdom Viridiplantae; phylum Streptophyta; class Magnoliopsida; order Poales; family Poaceae; genus Guadua; species Guadua angustifolia. Next base: position 44,884,634 of record CM070512.1, read on the forward strand.
AGAGTGCGGCTGATCATCATCATCGTCTTTGCCGTCCTCATCGTCCGAGCCAAATATAATCAAGCTCTTACGCCACGCGAGGAAGCCATGCACGTTTTCTCCAAGTTTATTTTTTCCATCCTCGCCAGGAATCTCTACCTCCATTTTGCGATATTGTCGGACTACTTGTCTCGCCGACCTGGTGAATCCCAGCGGTATTAGGCAGCGATCACGAGAACTGCGAGGAGCCACATGGCCAAGCCACGCCATCAGCCACCTTGATGGTAATGCCATGTCGCGGACAAATGCGGCTTGCACGGTGTCGGTTACGTGATGTCATCCTTTGGAAAATGGAGTCCATGCTCTTCCGAATCCTCGTGGGCGTGCAATTACTCCTCGAACACCGTGGTTTGAAGTTCCGAGGGTGTCATCGGGTGACGGCCGTGCGTGGTGAGCTTTCATCTTGCTTGCTCCACAACTTTATCCAGCTCCGCTCTCTGTTCGCTAACGCTCTTGCCACAAACATCTTGAATTTGACGGTCCGATTGATCTTCTCTTATTCTTTTCGACCGCCAGGCCAACGATGCATCAGCTAGGAAGCCTTCTTTCCACAAAGACCAAACCAACTCCTCGGAGTGCGCCAGGATGCTCCTTGTTACCAGTGGCAGCAGTCGGCTCGTCATTCTCCTTCGTGGCTGAAAAAGCCTTGGGAAGACGCATGTGAGCATCGATATTTTCTACGACACTTCACAGGCTCTATCGCTCACGAAGCTCAAGCCGCCATCTTCGAGACAAGCCCCCTCCCAAGCAACCGATTGCTTCGATCGTTCACTCAACTCGGCCGTCGCGAGAATGGCGCCCTGCGGGTTAGCTCTTCTTCGCACCTATCCCATGCAGTATTTTCTTCACGTAGCCACGATTGCCTAGTGTGTGAGGTACATATTCTTATCCGCGTTAGCCTTGTTCTTCTGACTCACTATCTGGGCTTCTTCAGAATTCTTGTACACCACAAAGTCCTCCTAAAATTCCCTTATCTTTGGATACATGTTAAAATTTGGCTTTTTATTCTTCTTCACATAGTTCTTATTTAGCATCATCTTCCAATTCTTCCACGATGTGCACATGATACTTAGTGCACGTTTCTTTGCAACCAACTCGAACCCTTGGGGGAACTGGAATACTTCTTTTAGCTTGTCCCATAGCAAGTCCTTCAGGTCATCGGGAACCACCCACTGATCACCTCGGCAGCCGGTCCATGATCTATAGCTGATGGGCACATTATCCCTAGCAAGTACTCATGAGCTTTCTGTCTGCCCCAACGCTGACGTGGGTATAGCAAGTTCCCCGACTGCCGAGAGCTCGACTATATTGTGAACACCCTTAGGCATCTTGCTCGGACCACGGCCTGCGCGCCACCTTTATTCATCAGACATTTGAGCCTGCAATTGGATCTTGTTATTAGTCGTTTGACCCTACAATATTTTGGGAATCACAACGTACTAATACTTTACCTCGCCCATGTTAGTGGCGTTAGCTTGGTACATGGTAGTGGCGTCAGTTTGGTCCATGGCAGTGGCGCCAGGTTACTCCATATCAATATCCTGTAGGTTCAGATAGTACGTTGGGCTACCCATTCCTACTTCTTCTATATTCGAGAGCCGAACTCCCTCTGGCACTTGTCCCTGATTCGAGGCCATTCCTAGCAATCAGAAATTTCAAATTAACACACATACACATACTTATGAATTCAAACGAGGCCATTCCTAACAATTAGAAATTTCAAATTAACACACATACCATACTTATGAATTCAAACGAGGCCATTCCTAGCAATCAGAAATTTTATTGGGTTAATTATATTGCATTCCTTTTTATTAAATAGTTAACAACGAGGAATTGTACATTTGAATAAATTGCCAAATACAGAATCACTTCCACGTGCAATTAGTTACTAGATGGCATTGCCACATCAACCTAGCATTAAACACCACTAACCTAATTTATGCAATTCAACAACGGGGTCATTTCCTCATAAACAAAACATCTAAACCAGAATTGCCAACACTCACAAATGTCACCTTAGTAATACCCATACAGATCATAAAGGAATTTTAGACAGGTTCAAATTACAGTCTCTTACATGAAAGTTACACCTCAAAGAACAGAATAGAGTAAATAAAAATGGGTTCAAGCATTCATTTATGGTGTCTACATGACATCAATTAGGTGGTAGCTACGAATAGTGTATGCCTAACATCAATTAGACTAGATATTTCAATTAGAAGTGACTATATGCTTTGTGAACCCAAACTTGACTCCATGAACAACAATGATTGCAACATATAATTAAGATTACGTGGACAACAAGGAATCACACTACAATTAGAATCCACACAGAAAAATGAATCTGTCAAACTAATACTTATATATTTAAAAATACATATATATATTAGGATTTAATAATTAAAAAGAGTGTGTTATATGCATATATAAGAATTCACCAATATGAATTGGAAAACAATTGTTATATCAAGTATGTCAATAGGATATTACATCCAAATCATTTCTTCCAATTGGAAAACCATGCTATCTCATTCACGTTGGAGAACACAAAATAAATATGTAAACGAATACTTCATAATACACATACAAATATTTGAATGACACGTATACATATTTCAAGAACATGTACACATACACATACACAGAATATATACACATACATAGGAGATTTACCAAAAGTACATATTTCAAGAACATGTACACATACACATACACAGAATATATACATGTACATCTTTCAAGGTCACACATATATATATACACACACACACATACATCTTTCAAGGTCACATATATAAAAATAATACACATACACTTCTCTTTACAAAACAAATATTTAAAAAACATGTATACATCTTTCAAGAACATATACAAAGCACCAAATTGAAGTTTATACTGCTGTGATGCAAGCATGGCCGAGGCGAGCGAGGATTGTTGTAAATATTGTGGTATCAACAATTTTATCAGGACAATTATTCCAAGCAATATAAATAACCATCAAGCAAAATGATCAAAACAGCACATGATTCCATACTGATTCATAATAATAGATTGCATCATATAGAATGAACGCGGTATCAGTAATATCAACAAGTTCATAAACATGAACAAGGCAACTAGCATAAAGCTCAACTTGTTTATTTTGAGTGTTCTCAGATGTCGGGTTGCCCAAAGGCCCCCTTCGCCACAAGGGACGAGTGATAGACTAATTTGTGATAACCTTACCTTAGTTATTGATTTACTTTAAAAATAAGACTGTACTTAGATATATTCATCTTACTTCCAAAACCTCAGCTAAAAAAAAAAGCGAGAAGCGAGGCGGTGCGGTGGTGCGAAGTTCGATATTTAATATTTACATTTGAGCATGATTGAAACCAACCAAGCATATGATCATCAACACTGAACTTACTGAACTAGTATGATCCCTACACTAGTATACAGTTTGCACATGTATGAAAACATGTATCAGTTCATCATCAAACCTAACCAAATTGGAGACCATGAAGAGCTTACTAAGGCAAAATAAGACTTGGCCAATTGCAAATTGCATTTGCACATTACACATATGTTGAAACAACTATACATAGATGGATGCCTCATACTGAAATCAGAAGATATCCCTGACATAGATGGAAACTTAACTAAGCATGAAAATTGGTAAACCATGAAACAGGACCAAATATCTCATGCATCAACAGATTAAATAGCTCAAAGAACCCACAAAGAAAAACCATCATGGAGTTGGATCAATTGCTATCTGAATTTGCATCCCTAATTTTTCAGTGTGAAGCATTAACTACAGAGCCCATCAAGCATGCAGTTTTTCGCATTAACTACAGAGACCACTTTCATCCCTAATTAGTAACAACTACCTTTTTTACTGTGAAGCATTAACATTGCCAATCAAGCATGTAGTTTTTCGAATACAAAAGATGTAGCTTGCCCATGTAAAAAAGAATAGATTGTCACAAATTGTCTATTTTAGTCCCAAATCCTCACTGAACACTATCACGATGAAATTTGGGTGCTCCTTGACGGCCGTGCCTTGATCAACGGATCCCCAAGCTTGAAGGCCCGACCACGACACAGGTGCGTCGAGGCGCTCGACCTAGAGCGCTGTGAACCCGAGCTCGATCCCGCTCGACCTCTAGCTCGGGCGGGATCTCATTCGAAGCCTTAGTCCGCCCTAGGATTTCGGATCTAGCATTTGAGCAGCAATTGCGGAGGCGGGTCGTGAGGATGACTCAGAGTGTCGGCAAGTCCAGGCGATTCTGCCTTGACCCTCAATGTGCATGAAGGCCACTTCCCGAGGATCTCGCCTAGCCGTTACATGTAAAGGAGGTATAAAAGCCAAGACGCGCAGGCTCCGAAGGACAACAAGACAACCCAGAACACACAACAGCTTGAGCTAGGAATCACCGTTACTGTCTTGAGTTGTAAACACCTCCCTGTACACCGATATAACAAGAACCACCGCCGCAAGGCGACTGGAGTAGAGCTATTACCCTCACAGGGGCTCGAACCAGGATAAACCCTTGTCTCGTGCTCGTTATCGTTTTTCTCCGACCATCTTCACGACTGTCTTGTTCCTCCGTTCGAGCGAAACACAACTCGGGTCTCATAATACACTGACCCCCACTTCACTTCTTGCGGTTGGCGATCCCGATCGTCGACAGCTGGCGCCCACCGTGGGGCCCGATTGTTTTGCTCTTTCGCAGGAACGACACCAGGATCCTAGGAGCATGGCACACCTCATCGATGAATTTTCCTCGGGCACGGACTCCGACTCCGTGTCCCTGTTTTTACCTTCGCCGCCGCCACTCGGCAAAGACGTTACGGTGGCGGGCGCTCAAGCGCCGAGGAGAAGCGGATGGCCGTGATCCGCAGACTCAAGACGCTTCGCCGGATGGTGCAGTTGCCATCAACCAAGCCATAACCGCTCTCCGCGGAGGCCCAGAGAAGGCCAAGCCGTCTTCTTCAGGCGCCCAGCTCCCACCCACCGGAGGCGCCTCGCGCTATCGCTTTCGGGTCATGGCTGACCCAAGCAGGCGAGGTCGGAGCTCTTTGGCGAGCCTCGGCGAAGAACTCGATCGGCCGCGGCCGAGGTCGTACCTCCGCGAGAAAGCCGGCGATTCGGGACCCGCCCCAGAGAAGTATTGATAACACGTCACGCCGTCACCGCGCCGGACGCCTCTGCATAAGGCGGCCCCGAACAACGGGCTCGGGATGAGGCTTTGACGCAGCCGCGGCGCCTCCACGGGCACCACGCCCGAGCGGGGGCGGCCCGAGCCGCACCACACCAAAGTCGTGGCGGCAAGTCTGCGGACCTTTCGGGACATTCCGCCCGGCGCCGAGGGTCGGGACCGCTGCGTTACCAACCGGTGATTCCGTGCGGCACCACGGGCATTCCCACCGCATGGTCAGACGCCGAACAAGCCTCGACTCGAATCCGGCAGCAAGCGGGATCTTGTCGGCGGCGACCACGGCCGGCGTGCACCGGCCGGCCTATGGTCTGCATGGCGTACTCGGCGGCCTTAAATGCGTGTCGCGGTGGCGGCTCGGTTCAAGCCAGCTACGATCGAAGGCCGGCGGGACCAAGAACCTGATGAGTTCTTGTCCATCTACTCGACCGCTATCTTGGCGGCCGGGGACGAGCTTCGTGATGGCAAACTACCTCCGGCCGTCTTTGGGCGGTGCCGCAGGACACGGCTTTTAACGAAGCCCGGCTCCTTGGTCATGGCGCCAAATCAGAGCGCCCTTCGCTCCAACTTTCAGAGTTATTCTGGCGGCCGGGCAGGGAGAAGGACTGGACCGTGTCATCGAGGCAGAACGAGTCGCTCTGCGACTTTGTGCGGCGATTCATCCGCACGAGGAACGATCGAGCATCTCGGCGAGGCGTTATCAAATCCTTCAAGTTTGGGGTCGTGATCGGCGCCTCACCGAGGACTGGAGATCACGTCGAGGCTCAGCGTCAACAAGCTTTTCGCATGGCGGAGCAGTGCTGCGGACGCGACGACGCCGTCCGCTGGAAAGCGACTCACGACCAAGGTAAGCTTGGTCTAAACCAAGCAGGCCGCCCGTCCAGCTCGAGGCGCCGACCCGGCACCTCCTCCAAGCGGAAGCCGATCGTAGGGCAGCGGAGGCCTACGCGGGTGATCGTTTGGCGGATGGCAGTATGAGGTCCTCGAGGTCCGAGGTCAACCTCGGGAGGACTCTAAGCCTCGCTAGGGTCGGCCTCGACCCCACCAGGTGAAGAACCGGCCCAGCCAGAGGGCCACGGCACGGGTCAGCGGATCGATGTTCGACGCTAGGGGGCGCCGCGAAGGCACGACGAAGCCAAGTTACGCCTATTCCACAGGCGGTGGCCACGACTGCGGGCTGCGAGGCTTGGCAAAATAAATTGGATGCTTTCTCGATGGATGGGGTGAGATGCTGTGCTCGGCGGGCGGCGACCGGTCGAGCGGGGTAAATACTGCGCGAGCACGGCGACCACGATTTGGAGTTCCAAAGAAGCGGCGCCGGATCGATGTCATCTTTGGTGGCTCGTCGGCCTACAGATCAGCGCGCGAGTCAAGGCCGCCTTGAGACCATCTACCGTGTCGTGGCGGAAACCCATCGAGCAGCCCTGTAAGTGGGTTGGGGCCACCATCACCTTCTCTCAGAGGGCGCTCTCGGTATGGCCCGAGACACGAAGACCGCCTTGGTCGTGACCCGACCATCGGCAACACATGATCGGTCGGCGTCATGGTCGACGGCGGCAGCTCTCTTAACTTGCTGCAGGCAGGGGCACTTGACCGGATCCAGATTCCCAGGTCGAAGGTGAAGAACGTCGCCATTCCCTTCTTCGGGATCGTGCCCGGGAGCTCGACCATTCCCCTGGGGCAGGTGGTCTTGCCCATCACCTTCGGCGGCTCGGACAACTTCCGCACCGAGCTGGTCACCTTCGAGGTGGTCGAGGGCGACCTCCCGTACAACGCCATCCTCGGGCGGCCCGCCTTGGTCAAATTCATGGCCGCCAACCACTATGGCCACCGATGCATGAAGCTGCCCGGCCCCAACGGCATCATTACCGTGCGGGGCGATCTACAGGCGGCACATGGATGCGAGACCAAGGCCTTGGCCCTTGCAGGTATGCTGCCCCAGCGCGGCCCGGAGGCGACGATGAAGAACGCCCGCCAGAAGGCGGCGATCCAGCCTAGCGGGGCTACAAGGGCGTCTTGCTCGGCGAGCGACCGACCAGTGCGCCCACGTCTCCACCGAGTGAGTTCCAAATAGGAACTCGAGCAAATCACCTTCCCAGCGCCAACAAAGGTATATTCGGCAGGAGCTCGCGGACATGCCTGGCGTCGAGGGAGGTGATTGAGCACAAATTGCGAGTGGGATCCGCTCCCGACCAGACTGACAGAAGCTGCGTCGCTTCTCCCCGGAGAAGGTCGCAGTCATCAAGGAGAACCTTGACAAGCTTTTGAAGGCTGGATTCATCCGGGAGATTGATTACTCTGAGTGGCTGGCCAACCCGGTCATCGTTCAGAAGAAAGGCGGAAAGTGGAGAATGTGCGTCGACCATACGGGGTTGAACTCGGCTTGTCCGAAGGACAACTTCCCTCTTCCGTGCATCGACCAGATCGTCGACTCCACCGCAAATGCCAGGATGTTGAGCTTTCTGGACGCTTACTCGGGATACCACCAGATCAAGGTGGCGGTCGGCGGCGAAGCAAGACTGACCTTCATCCGCCATTTGGCACCTATTGCTACGACCATGTCATTCGATGCTGCGCAATGCGGGGCCACTTTTCGGCGTCGATGACCGGGGCGTTCGAGCGCGGTCGGGCGTAACCTCGAGGTCTCGTGGGCGATATTATAGTCAAAAGCCTCTCTGAAGGCAACCACGTTCGTGACCTCGAAACCTTCGCTAACTGAGCAGCACAATATCAAACTCAACCACGAGAAGTGCGTGTTCGCACACGGCGTCGAAGGTGCTCGGCTATATGATCGGGGGCTCGGGGGTTGGTCCAAACCCGGAGAAGATCGAGGCGATCGAGAAGATGGCGCCCCCGACCTCGATCAAGTAGGTGCAAAGCCTCACCGGCCGCATGGCTGCCCTCAGCAGGTTCATTTCGAGGCTTGGCGAGCGTGGGCTCCCATTCTTTCGGACCCTGCGCAAGCACGGGGGCTTTGAGTGGACTCTAGAGGTGCAACGGTCCTTCGACGACCTGAAGGTATATCTATCGTCCCCACCTCTCCTTACAACGCCGCAACCTGGTGAGAAGTTGCTCTATTGCCCCGCCACCGCCCGCCGCATGCTCGAATCTGGTGGCGGAGCAGGGGCTCAGAAGACCCAATCTATTCGTCGGCGGGTTTTGCATGGCAGAAGGAGTGCTACCCTTGTCTGGCTGTTGTATGCTCTCCTCATGGCCGAGGAAGCTCGGCACTATTTTCAGCGCACTCGTGGTCGTCGAGCAACTTCCGCTCGGGGACATCTGAGAACCGGAGGGTGGGCGAATCGCCAAGTGGGCCATGGAGTGGCGGCGTTCGGCGTCCGTGTCGTGGCATGCACAACCATAAAATCGCAAGTGCTCTCCGACTTCGTGGTCGAGCAGATGTCGCAGCCCGCTCCCGAGCTTCAAGACGAAGAGGAGAAGCCCTGGGTCATGTTCTTCGACGGCTCGAGGTCCTTCAAGCGCTCGGAGGCTGGGATCCTTATCCTTACCCCGCGCGGCGATAAGTTGAGGTACGTAATTCGTTTTGGCTTTCCAGCGACCAACAATGTGGCGGAGTATGAAGCCCTCCTGGCCGGCTTACGAGCTTGCAAGGCTTTGGGTGTGCGCCGTCTGGTCATGAAGGGCGACTCCCAGCTCGTCATCAACCAGTTCAACAAGGACTACCAGTGCTCGGGAGACTCGATGGCAAAGTACCTCGCCGAGGCGCGCAAGATGGAGAAGTGGTTCCAAAACTTGAGTGAAGCATATCCTCAAAGGGATAACTCGATCGGATTTCCTCTCCAAGCTCGGCTCCTCCGACGACGATATCCCACCCGACGTCATCCTGGAAACGCTATCGGCCCCGTCGATTTCCGACCAAGAGGCCATGGTCGCTGTGGTCGAGGGCATTCCCTCCTGGGCCGAGGCCATTCACAATTTCCTCTCACGGGGCGACCTGCCACCCGACCCTGCCGAGAGGAGCCGGATCAAGCGCCGGGCGAGCTTATACACGCTTGTCGAGGGAGAGCTTTACAGACGCAATATTTCCGGCATCCTGACGCGGTGCATCTCCACGGAGGAGGGTAAGTACCTACTACATGATATTCACTCAGGCCTCTGTGGGGCGCACTCTTCGTACAGGACAATGGTCGGGAAGGCCTTCCGCATGGGGTACTATTGGCCCTCGGCGCTTCAGGACGCTCGTGATATCGTCCGCACCTGCCGAGCATGCCAATTCCACGCCCGGAAGTCACATCAGCCCGCCTACGCGCTCCAGACCATCCCGCCTTTGGCCCTTCTCGACATGAAATTTGGACATCCTCGGCCCTTTTCCTCAAGCCACCGGGGGGAAGAAGTTCCTGTTCATCGCTGTCGACACCTTCACCAAGTGGATAGAGGCTGAACCGGTCTCGACCATAACTGCTCGGGCAGCAGTTCGTTTCTTCCGCTTGTTCGTGGTCACCAGGTACGGGGTTCCATGCAAACTTATCACTGACAACGGTACCCAGTTTACCAGTGAGTTGTTCCAGGAGTTTTGCGAGGAACTCGGCATTGAAGGATCGAGATGGCGAACAGAGGGGGGGTGAATGGTCGCAAATAAATTTTTCCCCCAAAATACTCCAACTAAAACCGAGAAAAGATCGCGGAAGGGAAATCGTGAAAAACCCGCAAAAACCGGAACGACTAGACAACTATGTGCATCCCTAGCTTACATGAATATTATCCATAAAATATGTGAGGGATTTTTCAATCACAATCCTGGTTGTCAAGTGTCCAAAAGAAAGAGGAATCAATTCAAATACTTCTTTTCTAAAAGAGATCAAGCCAAAACACAAAAGTCTCTTTTAGAAAAGCAAAAGCAGATATTTCCAGAATCTGTCTTTAATTTGAACAAGAGGTTGGTGGGTTTCTGCTGCTCACAAAATTATAAGAAATTTTCTCCCTATGAGCAGATGAGTCGTGAAGCTCTCCACCAAAATTTAGATCAAAAAGCCATGTCAAAAAATCATCATAAATCTATGAACACAGATAGTCAGGAACTTCGACCAGAAAATTTGGGGCTCGGTTTTCACTTCATAGCACCCAAACGGTGAAACCAGTGGACTCAAAAAATTTTCTACAGATGGGTATAGGAGTCCCGCACAATCTCCAACAAGAATAACTCAAGAAGGATTTTTCTAGATTTTTCTAAAAATCAAAGACTAACTGCTGCGCGAAGAACAAGTTCTGGACAGAACTGGAACTTGAAAGAAGAGATAATCTCTACTCAATCAAAGAGTGCAAAAGAGATGTAAAACCATATGAACACACTTAAAACATCCAAGATCAGCATTTAGAAGGAGGGGAGGCAAATCCAAATTGCATGAATGTAGATTGCGGAAAGTAAATGCGTAATGTAAATGCTGAATTTAAATTGCATAAAGTAAAGACATAATGTAAATGCAGAATTTAAATTCACAATGATGCAAAGAAATTTCTTTGTATTTCTGGTGGGAAGGTTTACAAAGCCTCACTTCATGTGGGCAAAGCTCAAAGGAGCAACTCAAACCTTCAAGGGGAGGAGGCCACCCCTCCACCCCTATTTATACAACTCTTGGGCCACCTACCACCCTTGGATGAGTCCCTCAACCCTAGGACACTCATCTAAGGGCTAGGATTAACCCACTCACACAGCCATGCAAGGGCTAACCCAAAACCCACACACATACGGGTTTTCTTGCAGTTTTCAAAGCATACTACCTAGACCCGCTAACCTATCAACTAGACCGCAATCCAAGCGGCCCTCATTGATCCACGCGCATCTAGCTAGCATCAACTCCTTTCCTTATCTTCTTGGCTTGCAGGACTCCGTCTCCGGTCATCTTCCGCGATCTCCCGACCGTCTGGACCTCCGGCGCTCCTCGCCTAGTCCGGTCATCCTCCGCCTCACCATGACCTAGCACCGCCGCCTGCAACCATCAAAGACAAGGAAAAACCTTTCACATAGCAATGCCCACAAATATTTTCAATGATTATCCCACAATCATTAATCAATCATAATTAAGCCCAATGGTCGGTAAGTTACTCGCCCCGGTAGGTAGCACTAGGAAAAGCAACCATCACTCAAATTGCTTCAATTTGAAGATCCAATTCAAATCAAACTCAATTTGAATCAAACCAAGCTCAACACTTGTCAATTATTCATCACACACAAGGATAGACCTCCACATGGTCTTTCAATCTCCCCCTTGATGAGTATATTGACAAACACATGAAAAGGCATAAGTTTGAGTTTGAAGGAGAAGAAGAAAGCAATTTGAATGCAAAGCGAAACTCGGTCAGAGAGAAGGAAATAATATCATGACCAAGTTGGCTAGAAAGATTTTTAGAGCAATATAAAAGAAAGAGCAAGTTTTCCACAAAAGCTCTAAAATATCCAATAAAACTCACAATGAACACTCGAATATGCTTATGATCATAAAAATTTGCAATTGTCACAAAGATCATAAGAATCAAGGTGGATTAGAAATTTTCCTTTGAAGATGCCTTTTCTACATTTTCTCCCCCTTTTGGCAATATAGGCATCAAGAAGTCAAATTTTTTTATCTTTATCCCCTTGAATATGTATGCATGAGATGCAACCTAAGGAGCTTTGAAGATTATCCAACTGATCATAATGACAAGATATGACACCAAGCTAATCAATTTAGAAAATGACTAAACTTGGATGTCTCCAAGAACAAATTCATTTTGCTCACAAGCTTTGTTTACAAGATTTTATTTTAACAAGATTGGAACAAGTGCAAAACTTAGCAAAAGTTTCAAAGCTAGAAGCAAACACCACTCATAGGATCAAATGGAAAACCTAGAGTTCAACCTACTCAACACTTTGGGGAATCTAGATGTGCATACAAGGTCCTTGAGCTCATTTTCCATATAATGCAAATTTTGCCTTAGTATTTGAAAAGACATAGCGGGGTGCAAATGTTTGACATAATTTGCATTCTTTACCCACATATGTTTTTTGTTTATTTGCATTTTCAAGAGTAATTGACTCATGCCATCTTGACCATCTCAAGAAGAACTCTTAAGAGGATGGTCTTGGTCATACGATGCATTCCAAGTTCATCCCAAGTGCAATGGGAGGCGGTCTCGTGAATGCAAAGTGTTGAGATCAATTTTGCACAAAAAGAGACAATTTTTGTTTTCATTTTAGCACATATGAGCAATTTGAAGGACTCAAGTATGGATCAAGCTAGTTTCACCCAAGTTGCTATAGGGACTCTAGAGAACTCCAAAATTTCACAAATCATGGTAAATACCTCTAGAGATGAAACTTAGCAAGAAAAAGCAACATGTTTCATCAAGTTTTTCAGTTAAAACTTTCAATTTTCAAATTTTAACAAGCTTAGCATGATGGATGAACTTGGACAACCCGAAGCTAGTGATTTTCTTCAAAAGATGTAGCAAGGTGCATTACATGAAGATTGAGTCAATTGCATAATAGACAAAGCTCATAAAATGAAAAATCAAGTCTATATGCAATGAATGAGACAGATTCTTAAACTCCCCCTCAACATGTGATTCCATTTTAAGCACAAATCTGGTTCAAATTGAGTTATTAGCAGAATTAGGCAAATGAGAAACTCAAGAACTCAATCGAAGCCAAAAATACAGAAATGAGGAGAGAAAGATTGAGAAACTGCAAACTGGGTGACTATAGAGTATAGAAAAGATAGCAGAGAACACTAGGCTCAAACTCGCTCTCATCTTCCCCAATGACTGACAAAGGAAAGCTAGCTCTCAAACTCCAGCCCAGGAGCAAACACAGACCCTGTCTACCCAGGGGGCCCAACACCTGCTAGACCTACAAGACTGTGAGTGAGCTCAACCGAGAAGAAGAAGAGAATAGCATCCTAAAGCATAAGATGAGAGGTCCATGCCGAGGCATGCCAGAAGTCTAGGTGAAGTGAACTCAGAACTCTAGAAAATAAAACCCATAGCACCCAGAACAAGACAAAAGAAAGGAAAAACTGGAAGAAAATATATACATATAATACATAAAGTACAAACCAGCTCCCCCTCACAATAAGCCGTAAGGGCACACAACTCCAAGCTCACTCCTCAAGGCAACAAACCTAGAGCTATCCAAAGGCTTGGTAAAGATATCGGCCAACTGGTGGTCACTCTCCACAAACTGAAGCACTATGTCTCCTTTCTCCACATGGTCTCTAAGGAAGTGATATCTAATATCAATGTGCTTGGTTAAAGTCTTGCTTTGGGTTCTTGGCAATGCAAATAGCGAAGTGTTATCACGAGAAAAGTGGAACACTCTCTATCTCTAACCCAAAGTCCCATAAGGTCGATCTCATCGAGAGCACAGCTCTGACAATCGGCTGCAAACAACATACTCGGCCTCGGTGGATGGTATGCGACTCGGGATCGCTTCTTAGACGACCAAGAAACAAGAGAAGTGCCAATGAATTGGCAAGTGCCAGAAGTGCTCTTCCTATCTATCCTCTGACACCGCAAAGTCAGCATCGGAAAAGGCTCTAAGGGATAGACAAGAGGAAGAAGAGTACCAGATACCATAGTCAATGGTAGCTCGAAGGTACTGGGAAGATCGCTTCACCGCTTTGGCGATGAGAGACGCGAGGAGAAGCTCGAAGCGGCGCACATACACACAAACAAAGTGTATGTCCGGCATGAGGCGAAGAAGATACAAGAGAGAGCCAATCATGCTCCGAAACTCCTTTTGATCAGTAGGCTCACCATCCTCATCGGGCTCAAGGACAACAGTGGTGGCCATAGGAGTCATCAAAGGCTTTCCATCAGACATATCAAACCGCCTCAGGAGGTCCCGAGTATACTTACCTTGGTGCAGGAAAGTACCCTCCCGAGTCTGCTTGATTTGGAAGCCGAGGAAGAAACTCAACTCACCCATCATACTCATCTCAAATTCTGTGCTCATTACCTCAGAAAAATGAGACACAAGAGACTGAGATGAGCCACCAAAGATAATATCGTCCACATAAATCTGGACGAGAAGGAAATGAGAATCTTGGTGTCTGATGAATAGAGTTTTGTCTACTATACCCATTTTGAAACCATGACTGAGAAGATAGGACTTAAGCCTCTCATACCAAGCTCTAGGGGCCTGCTTAAGTCCATACAAGGCTTTGGAAAGCTTGTAGACATGGTTCGGGTATTTGGGGTTCTCAAATCCTGGAGGTTGCTTGACATACACCTCTTCCTCAATGAAGCCATTGAGAAATGCACTCTTGACATCCATTTGATAGAGCTTGAAGCCCTGGGATGCAGAAAATGCAAGCAGGATTCTAATAGCATCTAGTCTAGCTACAGGGGCAAAGGTCTCCTCAAAGTCAAGACTCTCAACCTGAGTGAAGCCCTGTGCAACTAGCCTAGCCTTGTTGCGAACGACAACCCCATCCTCACTCTGCTTGTTTTTGAACACCCACTTGGTCCCAATGACATTATGACCAGATGGGGGCTCTACAAGCTGCCAAACTTTGTTCCTCTCAAAGTTTTCCAGTTCCTCATGCATAGCATTAATCCATGATTCATCGGATAATGCATGAGTAACATCCTTTGGCTCAAAAGAGGCAACAAAGGCGAGTGAAAGCAGAAGAAGATAAGCTGATTTTGGCGTGTCACCGCTCAAGCAGATCACCAATGATCTGCTCGGTGGATGAGAACGTTGAATGTGGCGTGGAGGACCGAAGCGAGTGGCCTCTACCTCTTGAGGAGAAGAGGTAGGAGCAGAGCCACTCGGTGAAGGAGAGTCTGAAGGCAAAGGCCGATCTTCTGAGGTGCGAAATGGAAGCAGGAGGCACCTCGGTGAAGAGGAGGCTGGATCGGGTGGAACACCATCATCTCCATCATCCTCATCCTCTACAAAGATGGTCTCGGAGGGATAAGAAGAGCACGAAATATCGGGTCTAGCACAGGCTAGCCTCATCAAAGGTCACGCCACGGTCTCTATGATCCTATTAGCATCACAACTCCTGACCCTATAGCTACGAGAAGAAGTCGAGTAACCCGGAAAAATACCATCGAAGAACGAGACTCAAACTTATCTAGGTTACGGACTTCAAGATGAAACACTTGCAACCAAAAGCGAAAAAGAGAAAACGGGCTTTCGCCCATACCTCAACTCATAAGAAGTGCGATGCAAATGTGCTCTCAAGAAAACGCGATTGGAAACATGACAAGCAGTAGCTATAGCCTCAGCCCAAAACTTCCTAGGAGTACTGTACTCGTCTAGCATCGTCCTGGCCATCTCAACCAAGGTCCTATTCTTCCTTTCCACTACGCCATTTTGTTGAGGGGCGTATGGAGAGGAGAACTGATGCTCTAACCCAGACTCCACACAGAAACTCTCAAAGTAGGAGTTCTTGAACTCTGTGCCATTATCACTGCGTATAGCTCGTAATGCACCTGGGAGCTCAATAGACAACCTACTAACAAATCCCCTGAAGTGAGAAAAAGTCTCATCCTTCGAGGCCATGAAAAATACCCAAGAATACCTCGAAAAATCATCAACAATGACAAGGACATACCACTTCCCTCCTGCCGATCAAGACTCTATTTGGACCAACGGTGTCCATGTGTAAAAGCTGTCTGGTGCATCGATCATCACTACGGATTGGAGGATGAGAAGCGATAACCATCTTGCCATGTCGGCAGGGAGAGCAAACTAAGTCTTTGACCATCTTGAGTTTGGGCAAACCACGAATAAGATCGCAACAGCTAACTCTGGTCAAATGATCAAAACCAATGTGACCAAGTCTCCTATGCCAAAAGGAGAGATCACAGGACTCGAAGCAATCAAACACCAAGAGAGTCTCCGGAAAAGCAGAAAAATCAGCACGAAAGACTCTCCCAAATCTAGAAATCCATAAACTAACTCTCGATGAATCGAGAATTCTACAAGCATTGCTCTTAAAGCTTACCTCGAAAGAGTCATCGATAAGTCGTGAAAGCGTAAAGCAAATTATATTGCGACTTACTCACTAAGGCAAGCGTCTTTAAGAATAAAATTGTTATTAATGCAGAGGCGGTACCTTTTGCAATGACCCTACGAAGACGCATCCCCAAAAGTGATCAACTCATCACAGGGGCTCGGACTAGGAAAGAGAACCAACGAGAATCTCCGGTCATATGGCGAGAACAACCGAGTCAACAATCCAAACATCTCCTTCCCCATCAAGCGAACTGATCAAGTCGGAAGAAGACTCGATCTTGGGATAAAGTGAAGACTTGGGAACCCAATCTTGAATTATCTGACGCCTCAAAGTACCGGTCACAAAAGAAGAAGATGGACTCTAGTGTCTCTCTCGACGCTCAACTCTAACAAGATCGGAAGAAGCGGTGTAGTGGAAGATCTAGGAGTATCCTTTGGTTTGGCTCTTAGTGGTGCAAAGGCGGACCATCCCAACGAGGTGCCTAAATCTCCTACCCAAAACACCTCACGCCATCGATATCTACCTCGATGGGAAAAAGCGAGGAATATCAAGAGGGCGGCGGAAAAGGCCGACCACGAGCAACTCGAGAACTAAAACTCGATGAGCAAAGCATGAAAACCGAGTCTGGATCTTGCCCAAAAGCAGCGACTCTCTAACTTTGTCTAGAAGCGGTCGTGCCTTAGGAGCACTCAGTGCAGGGATGACCACTGAATACCCCTAAGTGCAGCAACACGCCACGCCTGGTGATCTTGGCGCGTCTAAAGCAGAAATCTACTAGGTGACCATCCTTCTTAAAGAAGGTGCATGTGTACTTTGCCTTGTTAGGCGTATAACAGAGAAGCATCATACAGTCGGAAGTCCCATGGACCACACCGTGAGACCTAAACACAGTGGTGCTCACCGTGGGAGCAACCACAATCTCACCACTCTTGGAAGCACGCATTACAAGCTGAAGGCGGATGCGCTGCGTGCGTGCTCCAAGTAATCAAATCCTAGACCTTGATTGAATCTGCTAACCTTGGGTGGTCTAGAATGAGATTGAGCTTCTTCTTGCCTCCAACAAATTTCTCAAGAGTGCTCATGAGATACTCACACTCCCGGAAGAGAGGCACAAGAAGAGCAAGGGAAGGAGTAGAAGAAGAGCGAGAAGAAGAGGATTGAACAACGCGTGCATATTGTTCCCTATACACGGTGCCTCAAATTTGAGAGACTCACGGGAAGCACAAGAAGCATTTCTAATTCTACCAACACTGGGCCTTTATCTTCTTCCTAAGCTCTGCGTGGACCTTATCCACGTCATCCTTAACCCCAATACACGAAAGCAATCATTATCGACTTAACTAGTAAGTCCTTAGCAAGTTCTTCACACTTGGCATTCAAAGCTTCATTATCAATTTTAGTTGCTTCTGACCCTCACATGAGTATTTGGGTCCTTAGAAGCATGCAATTCAAGTTCATCATTTCTAGCGTAAAGCTTCCTAAGGGACAACCCATGGCATCAATTTCACAAGTAGCTTAGGGCAATTTTCACAAGATGCGGTTGTGTGATTATGAAGAAAACTAGCATCAATAGGAATAGGATCAATAGAACATGTGCTAGCATCCTTCGACCTAAGAGCCTCAAGATCGAAACCACACTATCATGCAGGTCCTTAGGTTCTCCAACTCCTCAAGCAAAGCATCACAGAGAGTACAACTATCGAGTCTCGGGAGGAACATGATTTAAGTGAAGCTAACTCCGAGACAATCTATCTACCTCCTTCTCTAACTTTCGAGAACACCTCGACCTAGCCTTAGCATGAAACTTGCCTAATTCTGAAGGCATCATTTAACTTCGTCGTAGGTGGGTACCTCATCCGTGTCATTTGTCTGTTCGGAGTCGCTCACTTCAATGGCGCTGCCATGAAGCACATCTTAGGAGAAGTCGTCGCCGCCTTTCTTCTCTTGCGGATCATCCTCGCCTTGTCGCTCCATGTCTCCGTGTCGGAGAGGTTGATGTCGTCGAGGCGGCGAGGCGCTGATGGAAGAGCTTCTTGTTTTTGGAGAAGTTGCGGTACTTCTTCTCGCCACAGTTCCTGGCTGGAGGCTTCTTGTTGCGGTTCTTGTCGGTGTAGTCGTTCTTGCCCAAACCCGACATCGTTCTTGCCCTTCTCGGCTTAGGGCGGTTAAGCTCGAATGTGGTTGGGGCCACCACACTCGAAGCGGTGATCATGCCACCTCTCTTCCTCTCTCACTCTCTTGTAAATATTGAAAAATTTTGAGCGACAAGAGCAAGCTCATTTTTCGAAATTGTTCGAATTTCATCGCTACGTCGCAAAAAGCGGAGAGAAAAACCGAAGCAACGTCAAGAGAAAATCGAGAAGAGGACCCAATGGGATCGGTGACCAAAGCCATCGGTGAGATTTAGTCTTCCGAGAGCGACATCAATCTCATGAGTCTTGAGGCGGAATAAAGCCCGTCAAGAGTCGAGTCGACAGATCGCTGGTGTCCTTGATGGTGGTCACCTTCATCTCCCAAACCCGAAGGTCGAGTCGGTCAAGAAATGCGAGCATTGTCCGAGTCGAGGTATATACAACCGATCGCTCGGAGGTCGCTCAAAATCTTGGTAAATCGACCAAAGCACTCATCGAGATTCTCACCGGTAGCGTTGTTCAAATTTGTTGTACTCGCTTGGCTGATCTGCCTCACGGTCTTGATTTGAGTAGTGCCCTCATGGTAAGCATCGAGGTTACCCAAATCTCGTGGGCGGAGCGAAGGTGAAAATCGATCATACTCTTCTTGGTGAGTCCTGTATGAGAATGTTCCTCGCCTTAGCATTTGCCTCAACGTCAGCCATATTGCCGGCCGTGACGTTCTCATCAGCAGGAACCTCATATGGGAGCTTCACCTTATGCCATATCAGGAAGCCCTGGGCAGTGATGTATGACTCCATCCGGGATTTCCAAAAAGGAAAATCAACACCAGAAAAAATTGGAGGCTTGGTGGAATATTTGTCCGTCGCCATGGCTCTTGAGACCGGTCAAGATCTATGGAAGAGCAAAACCGGCTCTGATACCAATTGAAGGATCGAGATGGCGAACAGAGGGGGGGTGAATGGTCGCAAATAAATTTTCCCCAAAATACTCCAACTAAAACCGAGAAAAGATCGCGCAAGAAATCGTGAAAAACCATAAAAACCGGAACGACTAGACAACTATGTGCATCCCTAGCTTACATGAATATTATCCATAAAATATGTGAGGGATTTTTCAATCACAATCCTGGTTGTCAAGTGTCCAAAAGAAAGAGAAATCAATTCAAATACTTCTTTTCTAAAAGAGATCAAGCCAAAACACAAAAGTCTCTTTTAGAAAAGCAAAAGCAGATATTTCCAGAATCTGTCTTTAATTTGAACAAGAGGTTGGTGGGTTTCTGCTTCTCAAAAAATTATAAGAAATTTTCTCCCTATGAGCAGATGAGTCGTGAAGCTCTCCACCAAAATTTAGATCAAAAAGCCATGTAGAAAAATCATCATAAATCTATGAACACAGATAGTCAGGAACTTCGACCAGAAAATTTGGGGCTCGGTTTTCACTTCATAGCACCCAAACGGTGAAACCAGTGGACTCAAAAAATTTTCTACAGATGGGTATAGGAGTCCTGCACAATCTCCAACAAGAATAACTCAAGAAGGATTTTTCTAGATTTTTCTAAAAATCAAAGACTAACTGCTGCGCGAAGAACAAGTTCTGGACAGACCTGGAACTTGAAAGAAGAGATGATCTCTACTCAATCAAAGAGTGCAAAAGAGATGTAAAACCATATGAACACACTCAAAACATCCAAGATCAGCATTTAGAAGGAGGGGAGGCAAATCCAAATTGCATGAATGTAGATTGCGGAAAGTAAATGCGTAATGTAAATGCTGAATTTAAATTATGTAAAGTAAAGACATAATGTAAATGCAGAATTTAAATTCACAATGATGCAAAGAAATTTCTTTGTATTTCTGGTGGGAAGGTTTACAAAGCCTCACTTCATGTGGGCAAAGCTCAAAGGAGCAACTCAAACCTTCAAGGGGAGGAGGCCACCCCTCCACCCCTATTTATACAACTCTTGGGCCACCTACCACCCTTGGATGAGTCCCTCAACCCTAGGACACTCATCTAAGGGCTAGGATTAACCCACTCACACAGCCATGCAAGGGCTAACCCAAAACCCACACACATACCGGGTTTTCTTGCACGTTTTCAAAGCATACTACCTAGACCGCTAACCTATCAACTAGACCGCAATCCGACGGCCCTCATTGATCCACGCGACATCTAGCTAGCATCATCTCCTTTCCTTATCTTCTTGGCTTGCCGGACTCCGTCTCCGGTCATCTTCCGCGATCTCCCGACCGTCACGGACCTCCGCGCTCCTCGCCTAGTCCGGTCATCCTCCGCCTCACCATGACCTAGCACCGTCGCCTGCAACCATCAAAGACAAGGAAAAACCTTTCACATAGCAATGCCCACAAATATTTTCAATGATTATCCCACAATCATTAATCAATCATAATTGCGCCCAATGGTCCGGTGCTACTGCCCCCAGGCCGGTAGCACTAGGAAAAGCAACCATCACTCAAATTGCTTCAATTTGAAGATCCAATTCAAATCAAACTCAATTTCGAATCAAACCAAGCTCAACACTTGTCAATTATTCATCACACACAAGGATAGACCTCCACATGGTCTTTCAGGCATCAAAATATGCTTCGCTTCGGTGGCCCACCCCAAAGCAACGGAGCTGCGGAGCGCGCCAACGGGCAAATTGTCCAGGGCGTAAAGAAACGGGTTGTAGATGAGCTCGACCGATACGGCAAGGCCTGGGTAGACGAACTTCCCACCGTCCTATGGTCTATTCGTACCACTACAAGCCGAGCCACAGGGTCCACACCCTTCCAGCTCGTGTCGGCACCGGCAAATCCGCCTCCCGAGGTCACGTTGGGCTCTGCCGAGTCGACAGTCGACCAAGTCGACTTCGAGCACGAAACGGTCTCTCGACCTCACCCTCGCGAGAAGAAGTAAGATCTGCAGTACCTCGCCACGATCAACGACTACACGCAAGCTCTTCGCAGACATGCGTCTCGGTTGGTACGACCTAGGAAGCTCCTTGTTGGGGACCTAGCCCTGAGGCGGATTCAGAGCTCGTCCAGCACCAACAAGTTATCCCCCCGGTGGAAGGGCCCCTATAGAGTTGTTTCAACAGATCGCACGGGGGCTTACCGGCTAGCGTTGCCCGATGGTAGAGAGCTCTCTAGCTCGTGAAACATAGATCAGCTTCGGAAGTTTTATGTGTAACCTCTATGCCTCACATTTCAATAAAAGCTGGTCTTTCATTTTTGCCCTTTTATATCTGCTTCCCCTTGTGTTGCTACTTTTCTTTTTCGGCGGCTCCTTCTCTTTTCGATCACGACCTTCGTGTGCGGTGCATTCGCTCAGTCTAAGTGGCGCGGGGTTCTGCGTTCACCCCCCAGCAGACGAGCTAAAATGTAAGCCAAACCTCTTCGCAATCTAGCTCTTCCCTGTGCCCGGGCTCGAGCCAAGAACCTCGCCGCTTGGACGGTCGAGCAATGCGCATGGTTGCAAGGGCTGTACGAACACTAATCTACTTAACGACGTTAAGCCGTGTCCTTCTACCTTGCGAATTGTCCCTCAACTTTGCAGGTCGTGGCCTCTCGTCCGTATCTACGTCTTGTGCCCAAGGCACGCGTCGCTCGACCTCGGGCCCAACGGGGGCTAGGTAAGGCTACCAGCGCACGACCTAAAGAGCACAGGCACGGCAAGCAGTGAAGCAAGAAAGACTTACAAGTATCCCCAAGCTACGGGTTTACTTGAGGGCGAGGTTTCTTATGTTTACCAAAAACGATCTGTTTCTGTTAAATACATCCCTTGCTTGTTAATGTTTTTCACAGGTCGGCCATCTCGCGGGCAAGATTTTCCTGCTCGAGCTGGGCTACTCTCGCTCTCAGGGTCGCCAGCTCGCTCTGGAGTTGGAGGGTTTGCTGGGAAGCTTCCGTGGCTCGGCGCCTCTCGTCTTCAAGTTGGGCCAGGGCGCTCTTTGCGCTCTGCTGACGCGCTCGAGTTTCTCCTCAAGCCCAGGGGCCTTGGTCTCGGGCGCGGGTGGTGCCTTCTCCAGCGTTTCGACCTTGGCCCGTTCGGCCTCGAGCACCTTGGTGGCGCGCTCCAACTTCCCTTCAAGCTCGAGGATTTTGGCCTCGAGCTCGGGGGACGCCCTCGGCGTAGAGGATGCTTGCTCAGAGCCCCTCTCAAAGACCTCGATTTTAGCTCGCTCGTCCTCGAGCGCTTTGTTGGCGCGCCCAAGTTCCTCCTCAAGCCTGAGGATCTTGGCCTCGAGCTCAGGAAGCGACGCCTCCTCAGAAGCCTTCTCGGCGCGCGACCTTGGCCCTTCGGCCTCAAGTGCCTTGGCCGGCCGTGCGGCGCTCTTGCTCCACGGCCTCAAAGCCGAACTCACGCTCGGAGGTCCTGGCTTGCTCGAGCTCGGCCACGTGGGCCACCTCCAGAGCCCTCATAAATGCAGCACAGTCGGCGAGCTCTGGGCCATCTGCTCGAGCTCCCCTGCTCAACCTCGATGGTCTGATGAGCCTGGGCGCTCGGCTTCCAGCGCCTCATGCATTGGGAGGCCTCTCGGTAGCGTCGGCGTGCTCTTGGAGGCCTTGTAGACCTTGAGAGGCATGGTCGATCACCTGCACGGCAAAAGAGACGGTCCAAAGTGAGGAGGGACAAGAAACTTGGACTACCAAGTATGGAGTATGCGGGAAGACGCGTACCCCATTGAGATGACCCTCAAGCGGTGAACTCCTCGCGGTCATCGTCTGACCGCGAGGATTTCCTCCTCATCGACCGCATCGCCCGTCATCGAGTCGATCCGGCCACCATTGGCCGCCACTGGGGCGGGTTTTGAACCCGCCTCGAGGCGGATGATCAACCATTGTCTCCTCGGTGGGTTTAGCCCATCGGCGCGAAGGTGTAGCGCCATGTTGAACCGACCTCGCGGCCGGAGCCCGCTTCGCTTCGGCCTCAAGGGAGCGGCGGCCGGATCCGCGCGGCATTCGCAACTTCCGTGGTACGGGATGCCGCGACCTCGGCTCGACACGGCCCACGGTGGGAGGTCTTGAAGCCTCTGACCGATCACCTTCGGCGATGGCGTCAGCGGCCGGCGCCCGCGGCGGTCGTGGCAGGCGGAGCTTGGGAGGCTGCCTCGGGTGCTGCCACAAAGCCCTGAGTGCCCTCCCTCACTGTGACCTCGGGAAGGTCATCGGCGGCGGCTGAGTCATGGGCCTCGCCCGTGTCGAAGTCCTCGCTGGTCGCGGGCTCGTTCTCCTCGGACGAGTCGTCGAGCCCTTGATAGAACTCGCCGACCAGGGGCTGGATTGGGACTTCGGAAGGAGAATGTGCGGCGGCGACGCGATGTGGACCCGGCTTCGAAGGCATTTTCCTCCTCGGACTCGGACTCGCTTACGGACAATGACCATCGTCAAAACGGGCAAGTTTCGAGCTCGGGCGCTCAAGGTCTGCAATCAAAAGCATACACTAAGCCGAAAGATCTGAAAAGGGACGGCCTTGAGGCGACGAATGGCTGGGAGCTTACTTGGGTCACGATCTCCTCCTCGCCAAGGGTCGTCGAAGGTCTTGTTGCCCCGATGCCGAGGGGGCGCTGCGCTTGCGTGTCCTCGAGACCTGAGGTCTCGGGGTCCAAGCTTGAGATCGCATCGCCCTTGTGGTCCGAGCTTCGAGGCTCGAGGCGGGGATACTCGAGACTGGCGGTGGCGACCACGCTCTCTGCTTTGCATAAGGGAAAGCTCATCAAGCGGCAAGGCACATAAACACAAGCTCGGGGCTCGACTAGTAGGGCCCTTACGTGCTTGTCCCCCACTCGACATGGCGCTTCTTCGCCTCCATCGGCTTGATCCGTGGGAGGTCGCTTCTTCCTTTTCTTGCTCCACCCCCGCCAGCAACGGAGCATCCTCTGGCCGTTTCGGCAACTCTGGTGGGCTGCGTGCATGGCTTCGGGAAGGGCTCGTGGGCAAGGACTCGGGCGTTTGGTCGGGTGACTTACCTCGTCCTTCCGGCGAGCACGTTCTTCGGGGCGGGGTTGCGATGGCGTACTTTCGTCGCTTTGCTTCCCAAACATCTCGACCATCTGGCGGAGACCGAGATTCTTTATTATTGCAAGACAAGCGGTTGTCAAGGGAAGATCGGGCGCGTCGCGAGCGGACTTGGGGCAAGAAGACTTACGGGCGTGCCCTCGCGGGTCGTGATCGTCGGACCCCGGATCTCAAGAGCGGGTGCTCCCTCCGCTTTGAGAGGACACGCAGTTCCGCAGAAATCGTTAGCGATCGCCTACGGGTTGAGACAGCGCGTGGCGCGAATATGAATGAGGCGATGGCCTCTTCGTCGACCTCGAGGCCGTCCGACCGAGTCTCCTTCTTGCGGTTGGCGATGGGGGTCCTTCAGTACACCGGCGTCGATCTCACCCTCCTCGAGTAGAACCGGCGCTTCGCTCCGCGGTAGGGAATCCGAGATTGGTACTTAGGAAGGCCCACTTGAGCCCGACCATTGCTGGGAAGTAGAGGCATCCGACCACGGGTCCTTCGGGAGGAAGAGCGAAATCTGGGAAGAAGAGCGAGGAGTCGGGAGGATCCCTAGAAATCCCTCACATAGATGGGAAAAGATGGTGAGGAGAAGAGCGGAGTTTGGCACGGAGTTGATGAGCTCGATGTCGCGGTGGTGAGGACCTTTGCGGCGAACTCACTCTCTGGGGTCCATAAGCCAAAGAGGGCATAATGCTCGGTCGCAGACTATCTCGTCGTCCTTGGGCGTGGCTCGGTCTCGTTGCGGCCGCCATGTAGCGGATCTAGCGACCCGGGGACTCGAGCTCCTTCATCCTCGAGTCTGAGAGTGCACCTTCCTAACAGCCATGGCGGTTGTGGCTGGTTTTGGTGCGAGAAAGGAGGACCTTGCTCGGGAGAAAGCTTGGAAAACGAAGGCGCAAGAGCGAGAACTTTCGACCAGACGATCTGTGTTGCTGGTTTATAAAGCGCAACAGTGAAATCCGGTCCTGGCGCCTCAAAAGCGTGCCAACCGCGATTTGAGTGCGATTAAGGCTCGAGGCTGCGAAGTCGAGGCGCCGCCAGTGCCCATGTCGTTCACATCCGTATCCCGACATCGAGAAGTCCGAAGGTCGCCGGTGTCGAGGCCAAAAAACTCGCTTTGTGGTCTCCGCCCGACCTCGGCCAAGGAGCCAAGACCTGCGGAGGTCGCCTCCGTTTCAAGATAAAGGCTCGAGGTCGTCTTGGGAGTTCCCTCCGATCTAGAGCCTGGGGGCTAGCGACGAGGGTGGGTGCTCCTTGGCCGCCGTGGCATGATCGCGGATCCCCAAGCTCGGAAGGCCCCGACCACGACCTGGGTGTGTACTGAGGCGCTCGACCTAGATCGCTGTGAACCCGAGCTCGATCCCGCTCGACCTCTAGCTCGGGTGGGATCTCATTCGAAGCCTTGGTCCGCCCTGGGATTTCGGATCTAGCATTTGAACGGCAATTGCCAGAGAGTGGGTCGTGAGGATGACTCAGGAGTGTGCGGCAAGTCCGGCGATTCTGTGACCCTCAATGTGCATGAAGGCCACTTCCCGAGGATCTCGCCTAGCCGTTACATGTAAAGGAGGTATAAAAGCCAAGACGCGCAGGCTCCGAAGGACAACAAGACAACCCAGTACACACAACGGCTTGAGCTAGGAATCACCGTTACTGTCTTGAGTTGTAAACACCTCCCTGTACACCGATATAACAAGAACTACCGCCGCAAGGCGACTGGAGTAGAGCTATTACCCTCACAGGGGCTCGAACCAGGATAAACCCTTGTCTCGTGCTCGTTATCGTTTTGCTCCGACCATCTTCACGACTGTCTTGTTCCTCCGTTCGAGCGAAACACAACTCGGGTCTCATAATACACTGACCCCCACTTCACTTCTTGCGGTTGGCGATCCCGATCGTCGACAATCCCACATCCCACATGCTAGGTCCCTAAGCAAAACGAATTGGCTAGCCCCTTAGCATTCATATGCACATTCACATGAAGCATCACAGGATTACATCCCACAAGCATCATCACTGGATTACATCCAAATCAACCAACATTCGGACATCAAGCAACATTCTTGAGTTCAGGCCTAGGTCATAAGTTCACAAGAGGTGTACCACGGCGGGGAGACGGTGGAGAGATGCGGGGAGGTCGACGTGATGGCGGGGAGATGGCGGGGAGATCCACGCGACTGTGGGGAGTCGGCGGGGAGGTGAAGGCGACGGTGGGGAGGAGGAGGCGGGGAAGGTCCGAGGCGACGGGGAAGGTCCGAGGCGACGGCGGGGAAGGTCCGAGGCGACGGCGGGGAAGCTCCGAGGCGACGGCGGGGAAGCTCCGAGGTGAGGAGGCGGTCGGAGGCGAGGTCGAGGCGACGGCGTTGGTGCGACCGAGGCTCTGAGGCACAAAGGCGAGTGGCGGCCTTTATGGCGAGAGGGCTAGGTTAGGGTAAATAAGAAGGCAGCGAATTTTGAATTTATATGGGTACATTATCCTTTGTCAGGTCATCAAAAGAACCGGCGGTGATACATTATCACTACCTGGTCCATATGTAGGGCAGCAGTAATATAAGTTATCTTCTTGGCTCACACTACAAACAAGCAGTAATAATAATATAATATCACTGCCGGGTGGATGTCAAACCGGCAGTCATAGTGTAATATCATTGGCGGGTATATAACTACTCGGCAGTGATAATGCTTATCACTGCCGGTTCATAATAGAAAACGGTAGTGATAAGCTAGCCTCTAGACTTAATACTTTTAATTTGATCCAAATTTTTTGAAAATTTTTGACGTATACTGTAGGATATATAATATTTTATTTAAATATTTACCCAAATTTGTATCAAGTTCTAAAATTATAAAAATTAGATTGCTATCTGTTTTAATAGTTTTAATATTTCAAAAATCAAATAATACTTGAAAAATGAACAAAATGCAGTCTAATCCACAGAAATTCAAATGCAGTCAAATTCACAAAAATCCAAATGCCATATTATAATCTAATCTCCGACCAATTAAGTGAAACTTTCAATTTGATCAAAAGAAAGCATAACCTCAATTTCCATTATTGCATATATTACATAATTGTTACATATGAGAAAATAAACATGTCATTCGTACAAAAAAAACAAATATTTCATTAATCCTAACTAAGCTACGATTCAATTTTTGTTATGATCGCGGCGTATGTATGTAGCTTCGTCACTCTCTTCCATGATACTTAGGTCAACGTCCTCTCCGAAAGGGGGAAGCTTATCGAATTGGTTGTACTCTTCCTCGTTGACAACATTCTCAACTCCGACAATCCTTCTTTTTTTCTTGAATAATCACGTGGCGCTCCTTGTTAGCGAGATTGATTACATAAAGAAAATTTGTGTAAATTAGCAAATACGAATGGTTCTTCTCTCAGATCAAGCGAGTTTGAGGTCCTGATGGTGATCGTGCTTATCGATATTCACGCCTCGAAATCGACCCATTGGCACCAAGAGAGGACCTTCAAAGGTCCATAGTCAAGCTCCCAAATCTCTTCTATGAATCCGTAGTAGGTTTGCCTATTTGCATTCTTTGTCATAGGCATCTATCACGGATACCGCTATTTTGGTTGGTGCTCTTTTTATCTTGCGCTCTTGTATAAAATGTAAAACCATTTATGTTGTATCCTTGGAATGTCCGAATTGTAGTTGGCGATCCACGAGCCAACACTTTCAAGCTGAGTCGATCTGTCTCATTATGCATCATGTGTCTATGCAACCAATCGCCGAAGTTATCTCTGTGCTCTCTCGCGAGCCAAACCTCTGACCTCCCTGGGTTTGTTCTAGATAGCATGTTCTTGTGCAGGTTGACATACGGGGCCACCACAACTGTTGTCCCAAAACTACGAAATGTACTTATGTAAATGAAGCTAGATTGCTAGTACGTATTAATTTCTCGCCTAGTGTCCCTTTCCCCTGTAGCCTTCCCTCATGCCGAGATACAGGCACACCAATCGATTTGAGATCCATATAATCGATGCAGAACTCAATGACCTCCTCGGTTTCCTAGCCATCGGCAATCTGACCTTCGATCGATTTGATTCTGAATATATTTCTTTATAACCCCATAAATCTCTCAAAAGGGTACATCGATGTAGAAACACGGGACCAAGAATCCGTATCTCTTTCACAATGTGAACAATGAGATGTACCATAATATCAAAAAAGATGGAGAAACACATCTCAAGCACGCATGCAGTGTGGACCACGTCTTCCTGCAGCTTATTTAGTTTTAATGGATCGATGGCCTTCTATGAAATCGCGTTGAAGAATGAACACAACTTGATAATTGGGTCTCGGATTTTCTCTGGCAGAACCCCCCTAATTGCAATTGGAAGCATCTGTGTCATCATCACGTGGCAATTGTGAGACTTCATACCAATTAACTTTAAGTTTTTCATTGAGACTAGTCTCTTTATGTTAGCGAGTAACGAGACGGAACTTTGACTCCGTGCAAGCATTATAGCGCTAATTTTCTTTTCTTGCTCAAAGTGTAGCGAGCTACGGAAGGTACTTTTTGCTGTATCAATTTCTTCGTGATCGGCTCCTTCACGAGTTTCATATCTTGAGGTCTATCCTTGCTTGAAGTGTATCTTCGTTTTGCGGTATGTCGATAAGATACCAAGCAAGATATCACACGTTCTTCTCTATGTGCATGCGTCGATTGTATGTCGAACTTCAGTCTTGCCAATAAGGTAGGATCCAAAATAGGGGTGCAACGGGCCATTTCCGCCGGGAGTGCCTCCTCATCCCGTCCTTGATCAAAATTTTCCTCCCCCGTCCCCATTCCCGTCTCGGGGAGAAAATCCCGTCCCCATCCCGTTAGGATATCGGGGCCCGTTGAGACCCATCCATAAAAATTTCACACAAGAGAAGAGCTCTTATAGCCATTTTAACTCTAAAATCATATTAACAGACATGGAAAAAAAGAATGCATGCATTCATTGAAGATTATGTTGCCCGTTTATGAAAATGTGAATATGATGGGCTAGAGAATATGTTTGCAATCTAATAACTAAATTGGACTAAACTAAATTTGGATCTAGCAAGGGTCCCCATGAAAATAATTCCTGTCCCGTCCGCCATCGGAAGGGAATAATTTTCCGTTCCATCCCGGTGAGGGCGATTTCTTCCCATACCCGTCCCCTAATAGAGGAATTCCCCGACGAGGATTGGGGAACGGGTCCCCATTGCCACCCCTACTCCAAAATACTGATTTCTTTTTCCACAAAGGAGCCTTATCCCGGGAAGTCGGAATAGATGTCTTCTTGGCTCCTTTAAAGTGAATAATTGTAAGATCCTTCTGATGGCAAATATTTGTTTCCCAGTGTGATTCTTTGGAGCTAAGGCAGTCTCCTTTGTCCCATCAAAAGCTCTCTTATTATTGCGATATGAGTGATCCTTGCGGAGGAACCTACGATGCCGCATGTAAGCCATTTTTCAGCAGTTCTTTAGCCACCGGCTAGCTGTATCATCCAAGCACTGGACGCATCCATTGAAGCCTTTTGTCATCTGGCCCGACAGGTTGCCAAGAGCAGGATAATCATTAATGGTTACGAACAATAATGCCCGTAGGATAAAGTTTTCTCTTTTATACTCATCCCATACCCATACACCATCGTTCCACAATATTAGAAGATCTTCAACCAATGGTTTGAGGTACACATCGATATTATTACCAGGTTGCCTGGGCCCTTGGATCAATAGTGGCATCATAATGTACTTTCGCTTCATGCAAAGCCAAGGAGGAAGGTTGTAGATGCATAAAGTCACCGGCCAAGTGCTGTGACGACTACTCATGCTGCCAAAAGGATTCATCCCATCCTACTCAGCCCGAACCTTATATTCCTCACATCATATGCAAAGTGCTTCTTATATTTTCTGTCGATGTTCCTCCATTGCACAGAATCAGTAGGGTATCTGAGCATTCCATCCTTCTTACGCTCTTCGGCGTGCCATCGTAGCAATTGGGCATGCCTTTTGTTATAAACAATCGCTTGACGGGGATTATAGAGAAATACCACACCACCTTACGGGGATACCTCTTCTTCTTACGCTTTACCCGACATCATCGTTCTCGATATAAATAAATCGTTGCCTTATACCGCTTTGCTTTGCATACAACACGAGCATCCATATTTGCAAACTCGTGGATATAATATGCAATCGTTTGGACATGCGTGTATTCTTTGTACTTCCGGTCCCAGCGACAAACAACTGCTTGGCTTGGTACGTAGTTGAAGGCAACACGTTACCCTCTGGAAGCAAGTCCCCCAAGAGACATAACAGTTCTGTAAAGC
The DNA here is from genome assembly GCA_036346375.1 of Guadua angustifolia. Lineage (NCBI taxonomy): Eukaryota > Viridiplantae > Streptophyta > Magnoliopsida > Poales > Poaceae > Guadua > Guadua angustifolia. Next base: position 44,915,297 of record CM070512.1, read on the forward strand.
TCTTATCGGACCAACCATTACTTGCATTCAACTACAGTAATGAAAGCACGGTATGCAGCTTTTTGTACTCCTCCTTGCAGCCCGGGTACAATGGCGATGTAGAGTCCTCTACCACACGCTGGAACTTTTGAAACTCCCTTTCACTCATGAAGTCCCCCTCCCGATCACACAGCATTTGATCTAGATCATCTTTGTGGCTATCAATGAATGCATCTTCCACCGCCATCATATCGTTGTCTCTGTCATCTTCATCAATGTGTTACCCTTCATGTACAATATCATCTTCATCAATGTGTTGCCCTTCATGTACAATATCATCTTCACCGTGCTCGGTCCAACAGGTATAGCCAGCCTTGAAACCCCTTCGAAGCAAGTGTGCACGTATCGACTCTATGTTAGAAAATAGCTTCTCATTTTTGCAATCAACGCATGGACAACAAATATAGTCCGCCAAATTCTTCGACTTGTGTGCCGCAGCCGTATTCAGAAAACAAGTCACACCATTAAAGAACTACGGACATGACGATCCGTGTCATACATCCACCTTCGGTCCATCTCGATTAATTATATCGAACTACATTTAGGTATATAAATAAACATACCAAAATAATTTATTCTTTACATTAGTCATGCGGTGCTAATTAATTAAAAGCGATAAACACATTATAAGCACATAGCGCAAATAACAAAATAATTGTAAATGATTAGATTTACAAATACATCTAACAATTTTGCCTATATTAAGATACATCAAACCTTTTTCACTATCGAAATATCCATCTAGCATTTGTTAATTATTTACAGGATTTATTCATTTCATTTTGTTATGTAGCGCTATTAAATTCAATTAATATACATCAAACAAGCATATAATTGAATATAAGGATATATTTCTAAATAATTATGTATCTTGCAACTTTCATTATTGGAAAATCCATCTACCATTTTCATTATTTAAATATTCAACTAGAAATTCTCACTATTTATAATTCATCTAGCAATTTTACAATTTAAATATCCATATAACAATTTTTCATTATTAAAAAGAATTACGTTATGCATAATTGTCCATCTAGCAATTTTCATTACTTGAAAATCCACTACATCACTAAAATGGATAAAATTATAATTTATTAAATAATTTAGCTATATCTTAATTTGAGCACTCTGAGCCTAAAATGTTTACACCATACAATCAGCAATTATCAATATCTAGAGCAATATATAAAGTAAAATTTTACTACAAATATAACATAGATCAAGTCAGTAATTAACCTCGAAAAGAAAAACAAGCCAAATTTTAATACAATTTTTCAGTAGCAACTCGCCAAGGTAATAACTACAGAGCAAAACAGAGCTTCTTTTTATTCTGCTCGGTCGGAGAAGAAGTCACCTCGAAGAGAAATACAAGAAAAATATTAAAATAATTTTTTGGCAGCACCTCTCCAATAAAATAACAACCGAGCAAATAGAGCTCCTGATGGGGACGGGGTTGCCCGAACTTCCGTCAGGTGGAGGATAAGTCGATTAGGCGGCGCGAGACACACACGATCCGGCTTCTTGATCGGCACGATCAAAACCCCTGCAATCGCAGCACCACGTGTCCTCTGGTTATCAACCGTGTACTGCCCGGTTGACCTCGCCACGAAGGCTAATCCCTGCCAATGAATCGAGAACACAAGCAAGAACAAGAAAGATGCAACTGAATTTGCAATTGAAGATGAAGCTCACGAGTTGGGGTCTCACAAACCGATGAGCAGCGACCTTTGTTCAAAGACAGAATTAATCTAAGCAAAACCCAAATCAAACCCTAGTGGTGGCTACTGGATATAAAGGCTAGGGGACGTCCTAGAAACCCTAGACGCGTCCGTGATGGACTCCAACACGATACATGGGCCAAGGGCCCAAATTGGTGACGCAGCACCCTGGGACAGATTCTGTCCGCCAACTTGTAACGTGAATTCCTATCGACTCCGAAGTCCAAATGACCTGAAACTGGTTCCATTGGAAAGGTTATCTCCTTAGCTTTCGAGGCATATGTGGATCATCAAACTCGGAGCCCGTTTGTGGCCTGGGTGACGATTTTAGTGAACGCTGCTCCTGGTGGCCGAGGTAGTCGACTCCGAGACGAATTAGACCTCCAACTTGAATTGGACGCCCTCCTTGCCTCCCTCCTGGCTCTTGCTGGTTCCCAAGGCCTTCATGATCCTCTCCAAAGTTCCTAAGTACAATATAATCAATAATATCATTAGGTAGCATACCATTCTCACAAATGTCGGCCACGGGCACTTAGGAGCGAGCTCACTGTTGATTCAATTGCCGTGCTCGTGCTCTTGTGATGGGTCCTTGCATCTGGCTGGAGGAGTCTCGGGCGTATGCATTGGAGTGATGTCCTCATCATCCTCCCCTCTTGAAGTGGAGTCGTCCTCGACTCAAGCTCATCTTCTTCTCCCATGAGCGGTTTCAAATCTGCAATGTTAAATGTGGGACTAACCCCAAATTAAGGCGGCAACTCAAGTTTATATGCATTATCATTTATTTTCTCAAGTATCTTGAAAGGACCATCAGCTCTAGGCATTAATTTAGACTTTCTCAATTCGGAAAATGATCCTTTCATAAGTGTAACCATACTAAATCACCCGGTTCAAGTTTTACTTCCTTTCTACCTTTACTTCCCTTGATCCTATACCTTTCATTCATCATTTCAATATTTTCTCTAGTCTTTTCATGCAATTTCAGAATAAATTCAGCACGTTCCTTAGCATCATGATTAACTTCGTTCACTAGTAGGTAAAGGTAATAGATCAATAGGAGCACGGGATTGAAGCCATACACTACGAAAAGGACTTACCTTGGTGGTGGAGTGTACCGCCCTATTATAAGCGAACTCAACATCGGCAAACACTCTTCCCACATCTTCAAATTCTTCTTGAACAGTCCTCAACATAGTAGATAATGTACGATTTACTACCTCGGTTTGGCCATCGGTTTGGGGATGACATGTTGTTGAAAACAGCAGCTTGGTCCCCAATTTATTCCATAGAGTTCTCCAAAAGTGGCTCAAAAACTTGGCATCACGATCTGAAACAATAGTAGAAGGCATACCATACAAGCGAACGATTTCTTGAAAGAAAAGGTTAGCAACATTAACAGCATCGTCGCTCTTATGACAAGGAATAAAGTGAGCCATCTTAGAAAATCTATCAACCACTACAAAAACACTATCCCTTCCCTCTTGGTCCTAAGCGGTCCTAAAACAAAGTCCATAGATATATCCTCCCATGGAGTGCTAGGAGCAGGAAGAGGCATATATAAACCATGTGGATTCAATCGTGACTTAGCCTTTTGACATGTTGTGCAGCGGGATACAAACCTCTCAATGTCTCGCCTCATCTTGACCAAAAGAAGTGAGCGGACAACACGACCTCCGTCTTCTTGGCACCAAAATGACCCATCAAACCTCCTCCATGAGCCTCTGTATCAAAAAGAAAGCGAGCGGATCCAAGCTGGAATGCATAGGCGGTTAGCTCTAAACACAAATCCATCATTTATCACATATTTGTCCCATGTTCTTCGCTCTTTGCAATGCAGCAAGACATCTTTAAAATCATCATCATTAACATATTGTTCTTTAATTGATTCCAATCCAAATATACGATAATCAAGTTGGGACAACATGGTATATCTCCTAGACAAGGCATCAGCAATTACATTATCCTTCCCTTTCTTGTGTTTGATAACATAAGGAAAAGATTCAATAAATTCAACCCATTTAGCATGTCTACGATTGAGTTTCACTTGACTGCGAATATGTTTTAGCGACTCATGATCGGAATGAATAACAAATTCTTTGGGCCAAAGATAATGTTGCCACGTTTCTAAAGATCGCACAAGAGCATACAATTCTTTATCATATGTGGAATAATTCAAAACAGGACCACTCAATTTTTCGCTAAAATAAGCAACAGGTTTTCTATCTTGCATCAAAACACCACCAATTCCAATCCCACTAGCATCACATTCAAGCTCAAAGGTCTTATTAAAATCAGGAAGTTGGAGTAAAGGTGCATCAGTAAGCTTATCTTTCAAATGATTGAAGGCATTCTCTGTGCTTGCCCCCAATGGAGCATAACTCCTTCTTCGTCAACTCGTTCAATGGGGCTGCAATGGTGCTGAAATCCTTCAAAGCGGCGGTAAAATCCGGCAAGTCCGTGGAAGCTCCGACTTGTGAAATAAATGGTGGCGTTGGCCAACTCTTAATCGCGTGCACCTTGGCTTCATCAACCTCAATTCCTGAGTCACAACATAGCCAAGAAAGCGATACTAGTTTGATTGCAAAAGTGCACTTCTCGATGTTACCAAATAAGCGTGCGACGCAAAGCATCAAAAACAGCACGTAGATGATCAAGATGTTCATGTAATGACTTCTGTAAATCAATATATCATCAAAATAAACCACCACAAATTTCCCAATGAAAGCTCGTAAAACCTCGTTCATTAAGCGCATGAAGGTGCTCGGTGCATTAGTTAAACCAAAAGGCATGACTAACCACTCATACAATCCAAACTTGGTTTTAAAAGCTGTTTTCCATTCATCTCCCAATTTCATTCTTATTTGGTGGTATCCACTCATAAGTCAACCTTAGAAAATTATAGAACCACCTAACTCATCAAACATGTCGTCTAGCCTAGGAATAGGATAGCGGTACCTTATTGTGATATTGTTAATGGCTCTACAATCTCCTTTGTCATAATTGCCATCTTTCTTAGGAACCAAAAAACGAGGGACAGCACAAGGACTAAGGCTCTCACGTACATACCAGCGGTCCAAAAGATCTTGGACTTGGCGCTGAATCTCCTTAGTCTCCTCGGGGTTGGTCCTATAAAGCAGCGGTTTGGCAAACTTCGCTCCGGTATCAAATCAATTTGGTGCTCAATCCCTCGTATGGGTGGGAGTCACGGAGGTATCTCGGCGAGAAAAACATCCTCATACTCCCGCAAAAGGTTAGTGGCGGCGAGGAGGCAAAATCTTGGCGAGATCATCCAATGAAAACAAAGCATCTTTGCATAGCCTGACATAGCACAAAGCATCATCACTAATTGCAGCAAGATCAGATTTTGTAGCAAGCAAGGCAGGATTCCTCAATTTAATTTGGTTGGCTACATGCTGAATTTCAGATTTCTCATCAATGGGTTTCTTGTCATTAGCAATCCGCTCCCTATCAGTTAACAATTTCATTGGGGTCAAAGGTAGAAGTGTAATTTTCTTTCCCTTATGCATAAAAGTGTATTTATTACTTCTCTGGTGGTGAAGTGCATCGATGTCATATTCCATAGGCGACCCAATAAAAGAAACAAGCTTGCATCGGAACCACATCACTGTCAGCAAAATCGAATAGGAACCAATGGAAAAATGAACCCGAATTGTTTGTGTTACCTTAGCTTTAGGAATCATTGACCCTTGAATGTGGTATGGATGTGGAGTGCGGCGTGTGGTCAAGCCAAGCTTCTTGACCAAATCTGTACTCACCAAGTTGTTGCATTTGCGGAGTCAATGATCACGCTGCGCTCGTCGGTTGTTGATGTGAAGAAAATCTGGAACAAGTTGTGGGCTTCTTGCTGCTCGGCTTGCTCCATCTGTGCGCTAAGGACCTGTTGGACAATGATGGACCAGACGTGGCGGTATCCTCGGCCCCAAAGGTGGCTTCATCATCAACCTCATAAATCGTCCACCACGGTGTCGTCGATCTCATCCTCAACATCGGAGGCACCGATGTAACCTCCGTCGTCGGTGGCGATGTATGCCCATTGGTGGGGCATTCTCTCTTGGCGTGCCCAATCCTTGGCACTTATGGCGCGAATTCCGTCGATGTACGGCCTGTGGAAGCGACGGAGGAGCTCTTGGCCGGTGTTGGCGGGGCCGACTTGCTGCTGTCCGCGGCACGGGCGGGCGGTGCCGTCGGTGCCGGTCGTGTGCTCGTCGAAGGTGGCGGTGCAGCTGGTCGAAAGGTGGAAGAAGGCACTATCTTCGCTTGTCCCGTAGTCGTTCGGGCGTGAAGGTCTTCTTGGCATTGCTCTGCTCTTGGAATGGCGTCCTGCAATTCCTTCTCTGCTAACATAGCAAGTTGAAACAAGCGATTGACAGATTGTATATTCTTTATAATCAACAATATCCTGAATTTACGGGCGCAACCCACCGTAAGCAGCGCAATTTTATCCTTAGGTTCCTCTACTACCCCTAGCGTAACATACCCTTTTGAAGCTCTTGGTAATATTCACGAGCAGTCATACTACCTTGATCTAATCGTTGCAATCTCTTGCGCATATCACGTTGGTAGGAGGGAGGAACAAATCTATTACGCATAGCATCTTTTAATCTCGCCCAAGAATCGGGTTGTGGCGGGCATTTACTAGTTCATTCCACGGATTATAGAAAAATCTTTAAATTCACTAGTGGCTTGTCTAACCCTATGAATCTCGGGAACTAGATGGGAATTAAATTTTTGCTCGTAGTCATCTCCCAATCTAAGTAGGCATCGACATCATAACCTCTAGAAAAGGAAGGGATGGTGAATTTTACCTTAGCGAAAGGATCATCATTGCGGTTACGGTTATTACCTCCCATACCGTGATGGTTGCGGCGAAAGACGGTCATGCAAGCGGCGTCTCGTTGAGCGGCTCGTTCCTGGCGGCGCGTTCTTTGCTCATCTTCGTCTTCCTCAAAATCACCATCCTCGTCATGATCGTTGTTGCGTGGTTGTTGCGTTGTTGATGCATTGTTGACGGATGCATCTCCATCAATAGTCGCGGGAGGGCGTTTTTCGGCGGCATCCATCCTATCGGCGAGGTGGAAACTTCGTCGTCGATGCTCTCAAGGGTCTGTTCATCGTCATGGCATGCTCCTTGAACATCGTTTTTATCTCCTCGGCATGGTCGACAACTCGATTGAAGGACACGATCGTCGATGGTAATATCATCCTCGTTCTCGCCCTTCTTGCCACTGCCATGGTTAGCCGAGAAAAGGACGAGAAAAACACAAACACAAGTATTATGAGCCCTATGAACTACTAGGTGGGATCTCACGCTCTCAAGCAATCTTACCAAGTTCTTACGGTTCTTACCAACACAATGAGGGGCGGTGCAGCCGGTGGTGGTTCGTGACACCGTGAGGCGTGATGAAGCGATTGCAAGGGTCAATAACTGTCTTGATCGAAGGATGTATATGTGGAGTATAAGAAGGTTATATGTATGGAGTGGCACACAATTGATATGAGATAGTAATGCTGAATAAATGTCCAAAAGCACTTGCCCTAATTCTTTGGTCTAAACCGTGGCCTTAGTCACTCTACATGAAAACAAGGAATATGTAGAGACAAGCAACAAAGGCGTCGAGAATATATGAGCAGAGATATCAGCACATGCACAAAAACACTTCTATCGAGCACGGTAACAACACCTACCTGTGCTCCTATCCTTTTTTTTTTTGCTCTCTGCTTCCTCTGCTCCTCTCACAAATTTTTTTTTTGCTCTATGCCTCTTTCACAATTTTTTTTTTATTTTTCTTTGATTTTTATGATATTTTTCCTAGGATTAGGAGCACAAAGGCAGATAGTACACAAATTTTCAGCCTGAACAGATGTAAGATGAAACCGATATGAAATAAGAAGTGTTTTCAAAAGCGTGCTCAAACTTGCCACGAGAACTCAATCTTCCATAGGAATTTCGCAAAAATAATTTGGCGAACCCAACAAAGTTAGGGAGAATCGGATGTAAAATTTTCTGTAGATATCCGTGAAAAAAAATTAGCCTAATTCGAGTTAGTATCACGAAAGTTATGGCCGTTTCTGGAAGGACTCGAATCGGGGTTTTTCTGGCGGCACCTCTCCAAACTCAAAGGCGTATGGAGTGGATATGGAGCGATGATCTATGGTGGCAGGTTACTGTGATGAGGGGTGGCGATATGGCTAACAGGAGGTGGGGATTAGGATTTATGAAGGAGAAACCCTAACACAACTAGGACTCGGCGAGGAAAACCACAAAACAATCCGAATCCTACAAGGACTCAAATAGCGATTGGTGGCTGGATCGGTGTAGGATATGGGATGATCGGCGGAGATGAAACACAACTAAATTAAGACCACGATCTAAACTAGCAACACGACTCGACTATGGACACAAACTTCGATTACTACGGATTACGAAGCGAAATTGTGCAAAGGCTAGGGTGTGGTTCTAGGTATAGTAGACTATGAGCTGCAATTTTTTTGGCTTTTTGTGGACTATAGGGCGAACACAAAACTAAATTAAACTACGGGAAAAGCGAACTGACGGTAAACCTCGCTCGATACCACTTGATGGGGGCGGGGTTGCCGAACTTCCGTCGAGTGGAGGATAAGTCGATTAGGCGCGAGAGACACACGATCCGGCTTCTTGATCGGCACGATCAAAACCCCTGTCGCAGCACCACGCGTCCTCTGGTTATCAACCGTGCCTGCCGGTTGACCTCGCCACAAAGGCTAATCCTGCCAATGAATCGAGAACACAAGCAAGAACAAGAAAGATGCAACTGAATTTGCAATTGAAGATGAAGCTCACGAGTTGGGGTCTCAAACCGATGAGCAGCGACCTTGTTCAAAGACAGAATTAATCTAAGCAAAACCCAAATCAAACCCTAGCGGCGGCTACTGGATATAAAGGCTAGGGAACGTCCTAGAAACCCTAGACGCGTCCGTGATGGACTCCAACACGATACATGGGCCAAGGGCCCAAATTGGTGACGCAGCACCCTGGGACAGATTCTGTCCGCCAACTTGTAACATGAATTCCTGTCGACTCCGAAGTCCAAATGACCTGAAACCAGTGCCATTGGAAAGGTTATCTCCTTAGCTTTCGAGGAATATGTGGATCATCAAAATCGGATCCCGTTTGTGGCCTGGGTGACAATTTTAGTGAACACTGCTCCTGGTGGCCGAGGTAGTCGACTCCGAGACGAATTAGACCTCCAACTTGAATTGGACGCCCTCCTTGCCTCCCTCCTGGCTCTTGCTGGTTCCCAAGGCCTTCATGATCCTCTCCAAAGTTCCTAAGTACAATATAATCAATAATATCATTAGGTAGCATACCATTCTCACAAATGTCGGCCACGGGCACTTAGGAGCGAGCTCACTGTTGATTCAATTGCCGTGCTCGTGCTCTTGTGATGGGTCCTTGCATCTGGCTGGAGGAGTCTCGGCGTATGCATTGGAGTGATGTCCTCATCAGCTCCTCTCATTACCTTTCGGTAGGGAAGGGTCGGTCATTATCGCTGCAAGCTGCTGCCGAGCAGCGATGATAAGGTCAAATTACGCGGGAAAATTCGGAAAGGCGGGAAAATACATATCACTGCTGGTTAAAAACTAAAACCGACAGTAAAAGTTATATCACTGCCGGTTATAAATGGAACCGGCAGTGATATATCACTACCGGTTTTGGCTGTAAACTGGCAGTGATAGTCTGTTATCATTGCCGGTTGGTAATACAAACCGGCAGTGATACGTCTAACCCTTCCAACTCCCGCGCCAACCATCGCGCTTCCCCATTCCTTTGCCAGCTGTTGCGCTTCCCCATTCCTCTGCCAATTGTTGCCCTTCCCATTCTACCTCTATATAATGCCCATTTCTCAATCTGTAGCACCACTCACAATCCACCACTGCTGCAAGAATAGCTCCCCCAAGAAGCGGGCACGTATTGGGCAAATTCCCGCTCCGCCACCAGAGAAGGAGGAGAAGAAGGAGGAGAAGGAGGAGGAGGAGGCGGAGGAGGAGGAAGAGGAGGCAAAGGAGGAGGGCAACGACGACGACAATGGCGGCGGCGAGGTCCTGCGGCGTTGGGGCAGGACCAACTCCGCCACCGAATCGGATTCGGAGGAGGAGAACCGCCCGCAACTCGATCGGTCATCGTGGCGGCTCGGGACGAGAATCTGACAGCGATGACTTTTGGATATAGAGTTTCACGCCATTTTGGGTTTCAAACAGTTAATAGCCGTTGGCCCATTATATTTTGTATATATAATTAGGACTAAATATGTAATTATGGATAGTATAACTAATTATGGTTTGTAAATATTCTATATTTTAACTAATACATATCACGCAAATTACAAATTTTGTAAATGTTCTGTGTTTTAACTAATACATATAACGCAAACTACAAATTTTGTAAATGTTACATGCGAGATAAATTACAAATGTTTAATATGTTACATTTTTTTAACTAATTATGCTTTGATATGTTACATGCGAGATAAATTACAATGTTTGATATATTACGTATCTTAACTAATTACGAGAACAGTAATATCACTGCTTTGGTTACGGAGTAAAACCGGCGATGAAAATGGACTTATCATTGCGGTTTGATAGCGAGGCAAGCAATGATAAATCACTACGGTTTTTATATAAACCGGCGGTGATATCTTCTTATCCTTGCGGTTCTCTCTAAAGCGGCAATAATATTGCCTCCATTCCTGCGGGAAAATTATACTATTCTTATCACTGCCGGTAGAAGTTAGAACCGGTAGTGATAATATTATCACTGCCGATTGAATTTAGAACCGACAGTGATAATATTATCACTGCCGGCTCGAGCCTACCTGATAGTGATGGGTGTGAGATCATGTGATGAAAAATTGGTTGAATGGTGAAATTGGTATTGTAAAGTGACTTTGATTATAGCATGTGTGGTGCTTGTGCATGTGCTATGTTGAGATAATTATTATCTTTGGTGATAGCATGATGGATTACCTTGATGCAATGCACTCGTGTGAGTGGTTGCATGAATTGACTTTGAGTCAAGTCGTGGACTTGTGCTCGTGCAGTTTCTGTGTTTATTCATGTGCGAGTGTTGCTCGAGGTGAGCGTGGTCGATGGCGGGACGAAACTAGGTTCATGGAGGCGAGGTTGGGACTAGGTTCGAGGAGAATCGAGGTCATGGTGGTCAAGGATGTCATGCGGGGCGTTAGGGCTAGAGAACATGCACATGGAGGCTGGTTAGTCACGTAATTACAGCGGTGGGTGTATACATACGTGCAAGAGTTGTTTTTGGCCACGTTGGGCCAAGTTGAGATGTATACAGACTCTTTCCATGTTGGAAATGGAGTTGTATTCTATCTCGTTAGGATTGCTCTGTATAAATAAGGGGAAGTGTCCCCTGTTTATTCTTGAGCAAGATTTTAGGGTTTGTACTCTTGTGTTGGAGTACTTTAGACAATGAAATAAAAATTAATCTTCCAGAGAGCTACCTCTTGCGGCTGTGATTTGCTCTTGGCTTCAACATAGTTGATCGATCGCTTGAAGTTTTGTTCATCACAGCAGTCATGAAGTTCATCACGGAGTTCGGTTCTTTGCAAAGGTATCATCTTATGAAGATAATATCTTTTGATCCGTAGATCCGATCGGATTGATTCTTATTGGGTTTGATTCCAAATTGAATCTAGTTTCTATAGTTAAAATTTCACATCAATCCAATGGTTAGATCTTCAGTAATTTATGGTTGCCCAGATTGCTAGCCTGGTCACCCAGCTGTTAGATCGCTAACTGTTTTAGTCATCTTGCAAAAGTCATAACTTTAGATCCGTAGATCCGTTTGCCCTGATTCTTTTTTTGTTCACTTCAGAATTGAGTCTAGTTTATACAGTTAAAATTGCACGTCAATCCAATGGTTAGATCTTTGGAAATTACTACTCGCCCAGATTGATGTCTTGCTCGCCCGACTGCTCGCGTGGTCGCCCGGATTTAGTCATCTTGCGAAGGATATAACTTTAGATCCATAGATCCAATTGACCTGATTCATTTTTTATTAGCTTTATAATTTAGTCTAGTTTCTACAGTTAAATTTTCACATCAATACAATGGTGGGATCTTCTAGAATTTCTATTTTAGTGAACATATATCAGTCTGCTCGCCCAGGTTGTTCGCGTGGTCGCCCAACCTGCTCGCCCAAGTACCTACTGGTCGCCCAAGTGCCCAACCTACTCGCCCAAGTGTCCTACTGGTCACCCAGGTGCCCAAACTGGTCGCCCAAGTGTTCTACTGGTCGCCCAAGTGCTCTACTAGTCGCCCAGACTACTATACTAGTCTCCCAACTGCATAAACTGATTTCCAAGCAATTTGAGTTTGAATTGGGGTGTTTCAAAAAGTTTAAGAATAAGATTTTAGCTTCTGCAATCATTCACCCCCCCTCGATTGGCGCCATCCGATCCTACAAGTTGTATCGAGCAAGGTTGAGGTATGGCGTCGAGATAAGTATGTTAATCGTCCTCCTATGTAATGATTCAAATTTTTCTTCTTTGGAAAAGTGCATGCAATCCTATATTGAAGCTCAAGGTAATGATGTTTGGCGCAAAGTCTCTCGCATATGATGTTCTGATATAGTCACTAATGATAATAAAGCAGACGTTGATTTAAATGTTAAAGCTAAAAACTTGATTTTTCAAAGAATCTCTGAAAAAGAATTTGATCGAGTTTCACATTTACGTTCTACATATTCAGTTTGGAAGACATTATGTGACTATCATGAAGGCTCAACTAAGATTAAGAAAGTCTTAAAAATATTTACCAAAAGGACTTTTCGATTTTGTTATGAGACCGGTGAATCAATTGATGATCTTTACTCTCGATTTGAAAAATTTTGTGCAATTTAGCGTGGTGTTGGAGTTAACAATCCGATGAGGAGAATGCTAGTAAGATTTTGAGATCTCGACTCTGAATGGCGCATGGTTATTCTTGCAATCAATCAAGCTGTTGATTTGGATACATTGACCATGGATGATCGTATTCGAGGTTGAAAACTTATGAGATGGATTCTTTATCACCTAGAGTGATAAAACCTCTACACATGCACTTGTTGCTAACTTGACCGTCTTACGGATTACCATCTTACATCTCCTTGTCTACATTAGCTTCTTTTTGGATGAGCAGTTTGAGATGCTCACTGAAGAAGATCTTGTGCTCATTTCTTCACGCGCTGTCAAAGCACTCAACAATGTGAGGATGAGGAGGCGTGGAGGCACTACTTCAGGGCCTTTCAACTACTTTGAGAGTGGTCTTCCCGGGCATATCAAAGCAAATTGTCCCAAGTTGAAAAAAGAAGGAAGAAAGGAACGACTGCTTGCGACTCAAGGCGATACTACTCCTAGGCGTTCCAATTTTCGAAAAGTCGCTAACAAAGTCTTAGTTGTCTTGGAGTGTGATCTTAGTGATGTGGACTTTGAGAGTGACAATGAACCACGGGACAATAAGGGAGATACTGATGATGACTTCACTGGCATGTGCTTTATGGCTAAAAGGGATAGTGACGGTGATTCTGATTTTGATGAGGTAAGACCTTCTTATGATGAACTTGAGTATGCTATGGTTAAATTAGCTTCTGAACTTAAAAAATCTAAGAAGGCTCTTAAAGAAAAAGATCTAGAAATTGATAGTTCTAATTCTGAAATTGCAAGGCTTAGGTCTTTGATTCACGATGATGATGCTCGTAAGTCATGTGACTTAATTCACAATGAGCTTGTTTCACTTAGGAAAGAGCATGCTTCTCTGTTAAAGCAAGATAGGAAAATGAGAAACAAATGAAAAATGCTAATTTGTTCAACCATTGATCTGCATGATTAAACTTCTGTTCAAAATGCTCCATCTTTGGAATTGAAGTTGCATGATGCAAATGCTAGAGTTTCTCGGATGACGAGATGCCTTGCTCACTCATGAAGTTCTTTCTGCTCAAAATGTCAAAGCAGAAAGGAATAGTGGACGTTCCCTGTAACAATTGTTTAACTTTGTCTAGAAAGGTTGATTACTTGGAAAAATCGTTAGAACATTTCACTAAAGGAAAGAAAAGCCTAAACAAGATTTTGAATCAATCAAAAGTCAGCACTCATAACAAAGGTTTAGGTTTTGATTTTTATGCTTATCATAAAACACATGTTCCCACTATTGTCAAAGTTCTTGAAAGTGGAAAGTTTGAAATTGCAAATGAGCCTAACACTACTACAGAACCAGCTATCACAAGCGGCTCGTAACCCCCTTTACAAGCGGTTTATAACGCTTCTAAGCAAAGCGTGTGATACCGTCGGGTATGACAAGCGATTACTCGGCTTCGCTTGTCTTTGTGGCACAAGAAGCGGTTGAGAGCGTGTCGGGAAGGCGGTGTAGCGCGCCGTGGGGCGCCACAAGCGGTTCGTGTTACAAACCGCTTGTGGAGAAGGATATTGAAGCGGTTAGTATTACGAACGCTTGTGGAAGCGGCACTCGAAGCGGTTGGACTCACCAACGGTTATGGAGAGAGTTTTCGATTATATGCATTATAGAATATGTTCTTCTGGTGTTTTTGTATATCGTTTTTGACCATGAAATTAAATATGAGTGGAGGAGTTTTTTGCGCAATTAAATATATATTACATATGCATACTCATACACATGTTCACATGCTAGCTCGATTACACAAAAAAGCGAACTTAATAGTGTAAAAATGGACAAGTACATACACATAACCGAGCGTTTACAAGTTTGAATGATGAAAAAATGATTATCGAACTCATTTGTTGCATCGTCACTCTTTATGTCCTTGAGTCGGCGTGGATGTAGTCATCGAGTTCAGCGGTGTCCACGCGGAAACCTTCGTGGAACTTCGCCATTTGGAGATACAACCTCGTTGACAAGGAAGCCGATAAGTTGTTCTTGGAGTGCGAGCACCCGGTGAGGCGGGAGCACGTTAACGTGCTCATCGATGTTGGGCTGACAATTAATTAAGCGGGAAGTATATAAATATCCGATCACATGCAATTAATTAAAATGTAAGTTGTAGCTAACAAATTGACATGCAGAATCTGAACCTCGGCATAATGTTCGGCTCATCACCATGGATAAAACTTTGAATATAGTGGAACACGTAGTAGCCGCATAAGTTGTTTCCAGCCATCTGGCGTTTAACCTTCACGGGGAGAAATTTCAGAATATCAGATGAAGAACTGTTATGGCGCATGTATATTAATAATAGTTTTTGTAGTACGTACGTACCTTAGTGCTTACTATGACTTGAATTCTTTACGAAATCTCCTTTTGCTTCTTCTTGAACTTTGCAAATGTCTTGTTAAGGGCGTCAATGAACCATTGGTATTTTTGGATTTGGATTCCTTTTGAGTCATGAACTATAATCCTGCTATTGTCAAGCTCGATGACTAGAAGGATCGATGAAACCTATTAGTATATTGCAACATATCGTAAGTAGCTACTCGTACTATCAATGGCTTAAGAAATACAAGAACAAGAGGTTTGTGAGAACACGTACTTGAAGTTGAAGGGCGTATATGTACGGTTTGTAGTGTTGTTTCAACAATGCATGCAAAAGGTATTCCTCAAGTAGCTGTTTTTGCTTGTTGTATGACCAGATTTTCTCGTTGACAATCTACGGGTCGATGAAGCCAGCGTTCTGTTTGCCCGATCTTTTACATCGTTGTATCTCCATTCTACATAAGAAGGGATAACTAAGTTAATTAGATTTTCAATTTTGTGGTGCGGGAGGAAGCAAGCGGTAAACTTAGTAGATCGACACTTACAGACACCGGCGGGACATGAAAGACACGTTGACCTCGTCTCCTTGGTACACATGGTACAAGTCATCGAATTCGACCATAGTTACGTGTTGTTCCTTGGAAGAAATACTCATCTTGGAAGCGGAGGAGGAACATTTTATATCCTTTAGATGCCCTTTCCATGTACCATTCATGCATTTGGCGCATCTTGGTTGGGAGATCTTTTATATCCTTTGGATCAATTAGCGCTTTCGAACTCATACTTCCATTTGGTTGGTGCCATTATTGGAATATCTGGTCTAATGATTTGAGTCCGCCTCCTTCAGAATGCCATTCTCCTCAAGTCCTCGGCACTCTGCTGATCTTCCACTTTCTTCTTCTTTCCTTGAAGGAGCCCGTTTATTTTGCCTTTGTAGCCTTTCTTATTGTCCTTTTGTAGTCGCTCATCACGGTGGTGGCGCGTTCCGCATGTTGAAAGTGCTTCACGTTTTTTATCTATTTTAAGCTTGGGCTCTAGCTTCTTTGCGCATAAGTTGCTGGCCACATCCGTCTTACGGATCGGCTAACTCCTCGTAGTCGAGATCATATGGCCTCTTTGGCGGTTGTTTTGACATTCTCTGGGCTGGGATGCCGATTTCGTGGGAGGAGGTGCTAGTGTGGGATCTCTCCTTCGACATCGAGCTTCTTCCTCGGGGAATCTTTGGGCGTGGTATTGGAGATGTTGGGTGCTTCTTACTTAAAGGCGGTGGCGGCGGCGAGTCGGGCTTCTTTGTGGAGCGGGAGGTGAAGGCGTGGCTGGACCATCGAGGAAGCATTGCGTCTGAGCGTATTTGAGAGAGTCGTGGGTTGTCGATGTGGGAGGCGTGCTTGCTCTGGAGTGGCTCAAATGCGGGGCCTCTCTTCTTTGGAGATATAACCTCCACACCATCTGGAAATATGATGTACTTTTTGCGCCATAGGATGAATGTGCCATGGAGGGCTGTCAAGGTTGGTCACCTCGTCGCCCCGGGAATATCGAGAACGAGATCTTGAAGCCCCCACCACCTCTTCCACCGTGACCTTGGAGTATCCGGAGGGTATCTGGTTGCGATGGAATGTCGCCCGCTCCACCGGATAAGCCATGCCGTAAGCCACCTTGAAGGAGAGGTTACGCATATCAATGTGTAGCTTCGACTTGGCGGCGAACCTTGATCTTGTCCACGGGATGACGGGCGTCTTGGTCGTCTGCTTTCTGAGGGGCCACGGCGGACGCCAAGCTGCTCTTTAGCGATCGGATGATCACGGATTCGGCGCCGCTGAACATTGGTCGAACGTAGTGCTCCACGAAGGTGGCTCATTACGCCGGACACTTTTGCGTGACCAAGACATCGATGGAAGCCTTCGTAGCTCTAAGCTCTTCCTCCAATCGGCTCACTCTACCCGATCTCTCCTCTTGCTACATCCCGACTCTGTAAGTGCTTGAGTCTTTGGCAAAGCCGTGCCTCCATGGCACCTTCCGAAACCTCGTGTCCGTCCGGTGCTCGGGGTTTTGAAGGGCATATGTTAGCTCGTCATTCTCCTGTCCGTCGGCAAGGATCTGACCGAGTGCGCTCGATTATACGCAATCCTTTCGCCAACTTCTGGTATCGGTGCCATCACCAAGCTACCGTCATCGGCAAGGCTGCCCGTGACCCAATAACCAATTGCGCATGCGGGCTCCCAATTCTCGATTTCGGGTATAATATCGTCTTTGCGAAGTTCATCTTCCGCTTGTCCCATTTCTTTGCGGCCTTGATGTAACCACCGGTCCGAGATGGTGGTGGTATTTCTTCTTCTGTGCATTCACCTTGTTTTTCTCTCTCGCGGCACATCCGCATCCAAGCGGCTTGTACTCTCGAAAGCATCCCAATGATCGGCGGCTTAGGAAATTTATTGAAGTCGGCCTTTCTCCTTTGTCGATGTACTTGCGGGTGAGGGCGACTTCCTTCTTGAAAGGAAGTTGCCATCTTCTTCAAAGCCCATCCCTTGGCCTTCGTTGTTCGTACCCATACGGAAAAGTGAAATTTTCCTTTATATCATTCGAGGCGGTTCCTTGGTAGCTGCGGGGACTTCGCCCATTTACGGATCTTGATTGGGGCGTGATCCCTCACGTGGTAGCCGCAAGCGTTGTTGAAAGGCCCAATTGCTGAATCCGGGGCTAGCAGACTCCGTCGTTCTTGACCGGTTATCACGTACTTTGTCGAAGGCTTCTTGTTAGGTCCTCGGTTCATTCGGATTGGGTGGCGATGAGTCTGCATTTGGATACACAAACACATATAAGATGAATGATTTTAGAATAATTAAATGTTTACGGTGAACTTATAATGGGTAAGAGTATACCTCGGTACCCGTGTTAACGGCCTCATCGGCAAGCGTCAAGACACCATCGTGATGTTCGCATCGATGATAATGACCTCATTGGCTAAGAGCGCTACCAGTATAATGGTCTCGAACAATGATTTTCCGCTTCATCGTATTCGGGTCACCACGTCTTGGTGTCGCCATCTAGAGTAGAGCAAATCTCGAGGCTTAGATTATATATGAAGACAAGATTGTTGAGAACAATTAGAGTTTGAAAGCATAGTTTAAGATCGACAGGAACAGGTTTGTGCCTGATGAGATCACATTCCTTGGGTTACTTTCTGCATGCAATCATATACTTATACATTTCACATGATACATATACAATTGACAATTCACATAAACTTACACATTTCACATAGACTTACACATTTCACATGATACATATACAATTGACAATTCACATAAACTTACACATTTCACATAGACTTACACATTTCACATGATACATATACAATTGACAATTCACATGTACTTACACATTTCACATGATACATATACAATTGACAATTCACATATACTTATTTGCTTAATAAAAAAATAATGAATCATTCTTATTCCACACTAATATGATTTTAAAAAAATGAAGTAAGGTTATAAATCCACGACTAGAATGTTAATAGTCTATTACACCAAAAGAAATCAGAGCGATCAGTTCCTTGTCAACCAAGCACGTCACCTCGTGGCCTTCTCCACGGAGTGTATCGTATGCTCTATTTGGCGACCATGCTTTTGGAACTTGCGGTCTGATCAAAATCTAGGCAGGACCTTCTCAGCGGCGGCACCTAATGTCGATAGGCTCGCCACGTACCGGCGATATAGCGTTCGCGTTGCCCGCGCCGTTGCGAGCCATCGGCGACATATAAGGTGCCGACCGCTGGAGAAGGTCCTGCTCGATTGACCAGACCAAGTTCCAAAAGCATGGCCGCCAGAGAGCATATGATACACTCGCGTGGAGAAGACCATGAGGTGACGTGCTTGGTTGATATGAACCGACGCTTCGCTTTTTGTTGTAATCGACTATTAACATTCTAGTCGTGATTTATAACATTACTTCGCTTTTTGAAAATCATATCGATGTGGAATAAGAATGATTCATTATTTTTTATTCAAAGAAATTTTATCGAGTCCTTATCTTCATCTGACCAGCCTCAATCTGGAATAAAGGATAGATTGTGATTACGTCCCAGGGCATAAATAGAGAGGAATGTTAATGAATCACCTGATGGAGAGCAGGAAAACTAAATCATCAAACAACAACAACAACATAGTCATCTATATTTAGGAAACATGCTAATGAATCACATATACTTACACATTTCACATGATACATATACAATTGACAATTCACATATACTTACACATTTCACATATACTTACACATTTCACATGATACATATACAATTGACAATAGTGCCATAATTTTACTAAGTCCTTATCTTCACATATACAATTGACAATAGTCCACTGCTCTTTTATTCCTTCTACTGGACTCTTTTGCTTTCTACGATTGTGCTGCTTAACACGGTTGGAAAATGGCTGGCTATTGATTTCCACGTGCTACTGAGTGCTGAACATGAGCACTGGTTCCATTTATTGGCTCACCAATGGACCACTTTCATTTGCTAGTACTTCTAATGCTGACACTAGTAGTCACTTGGCTATTATTTGAGTTGAACCAATTGGCTCTAATACTGCCGAGTGCTACTACTACTGGAAGTGATTTATTCACCTGCTACTTGTATTACTGCCGAGTGCTACTACTACTGGAAGTGATTTATTCACCTGCTACTTGTATTACTGCCGAGTGCTACTCCCATTTCCTTACCTCACTTGGCTGCAATCCTGGGGAGTACTACTCGGCTGGCTCTGCTCTCTACTGCCGACTACTACTCCCTCCCTCCTGCACCGACTGGATCTGGCACCTCTCCTCTTCCCAGCAGCTCTGAGCTCTCCTCCCTCTCCTGGCGCCAACTGCTACCATTCCTCCTCAAACATCCAGGACAAAGCCTCAAACATCCAGACCATAACACATGAACACTAACAGGAACAAAAAAACCACTTCATAGCCATCCATTCAACACTCCTTGTGGGCATTTCATCTTGTGGGCATTTCACCGAACACCTTGTGTGCATAAAAACAGAGAGAGCAGGAGGGGGCGTTTCGCCGCGTACCTAGGATCTCGGTCCTCCGGGGTGGAATGGCGGCGGCGTCGGCGGTGGCGAGAGGAGGTCCTTGGCGAGGTGGCGTCGTGTGAGGACTCGACGGAGGTGGCGGCACTGAGAAAATTTGGGTTGTGAGGAAGCGCGGGGACTTAGAAAATTTGGGGTGTGAGGAAGAGCGGGCAGTATCAACTTTATATAGGGCACCCACTTCTACAAGCGGTTGGTAATAACAACCGCTTGTAGAAGTCCTCTACAAGCGGTGTGGGAAAGGCCCTATGCAAGCGGTTGGTATTACAAACCGCTTGTAGAGCACCCTTCTACAAGCGGTTCGTAACAACAACCGCTTGTAGAAGTGCTGACAGTATCATATTAAAAACAATACGGTGCCCATAGTGTTCGATAAGATCTCTTCCTCCCCCCTGGCTAGCGCGTGACGCTTGAGTGTACGGGCTCAACCACCCCGGTTCGAACCCCGCTCGCGCCCCCTTGCCATTCTTTTTTCTTGTGGCCTTGTACAAGCGGTTGGTAATACCAACCGCTTGTAGATCATCTCTTCAAGCGGTTCTTACTACGAACCGCTTGTAGAAGTTGATAAACTTTAAATTCTCTAAGTCCCCGCATGCACTCTCCCACACCTTCAAATTTTCTAAGTCCCAGCGCCTCCTCTCTGTCGCACGCTCCCTCCTGCTCTCTGTTTTCATGCCCACAAGGTGTTCGGTGAAATGCCCACAAGGAGTTTTGTTGATATATTCATGTTGGAGTAAAGAAAAATATTGTTGATGGTAATTTGTTTCACTCTTTGAAGCAATTAATTCATGTCGACGGCTTCATCAAATGGCGAGACGAAGAGACAACTAGAGGCATTGCGGATGAAGCTATCGTGTCCTCGATCGCGGAGATCCTGTAAATGTGTTCACCTCCCATACATCCAAGAATCCATCCGAGTGTTCATGAAGTGTTCGAATATGTCGGTAAGTTTTGAAGTTATTCATTTGTTCATATTCCTTGACTTTCACCTTCCGTTCCATTCTTTACTGTTTGAAGGGCACTGACATGTCCGTATTAGCGTTAATGATAAAGCCGACCATAGTCTTGAAAATCTTGCAATGCAAATTGCTGCATTACAAGAAGATTTCTTTGCCAAGGAGAGTTCACAGATCCGGCGACTAGTGTCTAAAAGAGGAGAGATGCACATCCATTTGCTTCGATGACAACAAGAGTATTAAAAGCTAGAAGAAAGGATGGAAAGAGTAGAGGACATGCTAAAGAAATTAGTTAATATAGCTATCATTGTAATGTTGCTCCTTTTAGTTAACATAGCTATCATTGTAATGTTGTAAATTTCACCTTTGCTTTTGGGGTTTTTGTATGGGAATTTATGAGCTAACTATGCTAAGCTGAATTTCTCTTTGTATGGTAAAATTTATGCAGTCCTTTCATAGAGTGGATATAAATTTTCAGGATTTGTTCTCATTTTAAAATTTTTACAAATGGTTTTCAGGCTTTGTTTTCATTTTAAAATTTGTAGAAATAATTATGTACAAGCAATGCTAAACATCAACATATCAACATGATTATATGGAATAATTTGTATACAAGTAGTACATCTTAAGTCTTCGTCTTTACAATTGTTCGCTTCGTTATGATCGTGGCGTATGTAAGGAGCATCGACATCAACATCACCACGCAGGCGTTTATGTCGACATCAAGCTGTAAAAGGAGGGAGCTCGTCGAATGACCATACTCTTCCTCGTCGGTGATGTTCTCAACTCCTACAATCCTTCGTTTGCCTTGGAGAACCACATGTCGCTTTGGCATTACCTTTTGCTTGTCATACGCTTTTAGGTTTGCTTGACATGTCCATTACATAGAAGACTGGATCACATCGTTTGCGAGAACAAGCGGTTCGCGCCTATAGCCGACTTCGTGAGATCCACGGTTGTCATGCCGTGTTGTCGACCTTCACACCATTTGGAGTCGGCTTGACCCATTGGCACTTAAATAGAGGACCTTCGGATGTCCATAGTCGAGCTCCCATATTTCTTCTATGAAACCATAATATGTGTCCAACTTTGCATTTGTTGTCTTGGCGTCTATCTGACACCATTGTTACAGTTGGTGCTCCTATTATCCGGGATCGGTGTAGAATGTGTAACCATTGATCTCATACCCTTGAATATCACGATTTCTTGTGATGGTCCCGAGCCAAAGCGTTGCAATAGTTCATCGTTTGACCCTTCCTCAAGGATGTATACATGGCAATTACCGAAAGAATCCATGTGCTTGAGGGTTATCCAACTCTCTGTCTTCCTGTGAACTCACGGCGAGGACACTCTTGTCTTTGAAGGACATAGGGGAGACTATAGTTGATTGCTTGAGCAGTGAAATGTGCTTGCTTGAATGCAACAAGATCATTGCATACAACCGATTGCCTTCCTATTGTCCCTTTGCCCGTAGCCTCCCTCGTGTCGTGATATGGGGGCCGATAGGATTTAGATCATTCATGTAATCCACACAAAACTCTATCACCTCCTCCGTCACGTAGCCACGGCAATGCAGCCTTCGGGCCTTGACGATTCTGGACGTACTTCTTGAGGACACTCATGTACCTCTCGAAAGGGAACATGTTGTGCGAGATACACTGGTCGAGGATACCTATCTCCTTCACAAGGTGAGCGGTGAGATGAACCATGATATCAAAGAATGCAGGAGGAAAGATCATCTCGAGGCTAACCAAACTTTGTACCACATCGGCCTCCAACTTAGGCGGTTTAGTTTGGTTCGACAACCTTCTGCGAAATGGCGTTCAGAAGGAACATAGCTTTGTGATTGTCCCCGCACCCACTCGGGCGATATACCTCGGCGACTCACGGGAACAAGCTGTGTCATCAACACAAGGCGGTCATGGGATTTTAGGCCTTGGAGTTTGTTCTCTTCGTGTTCTGAGTCTCTTTACATTTGAGGAGTATCCGAAGGGACCTTCACCTTGTTCAAACACTCAATCATGCTTTTTTCTCTTCTTTGCTTGGAGTGTAGCTCGCAGGATGTAGAAAAAGTTGTTTTGTCCTTCTTTGTTTTTTGGATGTAGGTCACTCCTCACCTCCATGTCTTCAAGGTCCTTAGAGCTTGCGGTGTATCATTCGATTTGCCATACATATCTCGTAGCCTAGCGAGTTCAAGCAAACATTCTTCGTGATGTGCATGAAGTCAAGCGAGTGACGAACCTCCAAATCTTCCCAATCTGGCGAGTCCCAAAATATTGATTTCTTCTTCCATGTGGGTGCATGACCATCCTCGTTAAAGCAGGTATGCTTCCAAGACCCTTCCCAAATACTACTTTCAGATCCTTTACCATAGCAAACACAAGTCGCCCATTACGATCTTTGAGGCTTAACACAATTCTGTTCCCAGATTAAATTCTCGCCTTTCCACCTCAAAGCATGGCTGCCGGGAAGAAACTGCGGTGGCCCATGTACACACACTTCCGAGAGTTTTTCGGTACATGCGATCCGTTTCATCTATACCTTTGGTGCGAGCTTTAAACCCTTTGTGGTTTGGCGGACGAGTTACTGAGAGCAGCCAATCGTTGATTATTACAAACAACAATGCACGCAGTTGAAATACTCTCTTTTGTACTCATCCCAAACCCGTACACCATCCTCCCACAACTTCACAAGGTCTTCAACCAATGGCTTCATGTAGACATCGATGTCGTTTCGAGGTTGCCGGACGCCGATCAACAATGGCATCATGATGTACTTCCGCTTCATGCCTGACCATGGAGGAATGTTATAGATGCAAAGCGTCATAGGCAGTGCTATGGATCTTGCTCAAGCGACCGAAAGGATTCATCCCATCGGTGCTCAACCCAAACCTTATATTTCGACCTCATTTGCAAAGTTCGGGTAAGCCGATCTACTTTCCTCCACTGCGAGCCATCTGCGGGGTGTCTAAACATCCGTCTTCCTTACGCTCTTACGCATGCCAAAGCATCATCTTGGCATGACCTTCGTTAACAAGCAGGCGCTTCAGCCGGGGATCACAGGAAATACCACAATACTTTGGTGGAGTTCTCTTCTTCGTCGATTCCCATCTAATTCACGGATAAATCACGCTGTACCTTATCTGGGATTCTTCGCTGCTTGGACAAACCTCCAAATCGGCATACTCATTGCGTCTACAGGATACAATCGTTAGGACATCGTGTATCTTCCGTACTTGCAATCCTAAAGGGCGGAGGACTCGCCGCTTCATCGTAGATTCGGGTAGAGTGTTACCTTAGGAAGCAACTTCTTTCTGAGTGATAACAAACCATTGAATGCCTTGTCGACACACGTTTGTGGCCTTCCATTGCATGAGTTCTAGTGTACTACTGTGACTTTTGTGGCCTGTCCATAGTTTGGGTACAAAGCGATTCTGTGGTCCTCTACCATGCTCTGAAACTTCTTGTATTGTCTTTCCTCTGTGAACTCTCCTCTCCATCACAGAGCATCCGATCTAACTCATCATCGCCATACTAAATCGATTGTATCTTCCACGGACCCGTATTGAGTGGTGTCCAGGCATCTTGTTAGCTCTATCTTCCTCTTCTTCATCTTCTTTATCATCTTCTGTCGAATCGCCTCTGTTTCTCCATGGTGGGTCCAGCGGTATAGTTTGCAATGAAACCTCTCGTGATCACATGGCTCATAACCATCCATCGTCGGAGTGCTCCTTCTCATTCTTGCGGTCTCACATACGGACAACGTATGAAGCTTCACGGAGGCAAAAATGCAGCGGCCGTGTCGAGAAACTCCTTCATGCCATCTCTGAACTCTCTTGACCGACGGTCCGCATTGTACATCCATTGCGGTTCATCTACACCAATAAAAATAATAACAACATCTATCACAATATTTAATTAAAGCTAACTATGTCTAATAGTTTTGTATTTTTAATCATTACGCATTCTTTTAACTAAAGCCAACTAATTATTTCTAATCCTGCTACATTTTTTAAAATAAAACTAACTAATTGTTACATGTTCATGCAAACCTTTTCTATCATTCCGCATTTTAATTTTACTAAATAAAAATTATTTTTACCTTTTCCCCACCTTTGTAATTTTTCATCGTTTCACATTTATTGCATTTCATTCCATACACCAAACAATATATCACCTTAAGAACAAAAAAATAAGCCAACAATGAAACAATACTAATAATTCCCACAAGAACAAAACATGATTTCTCAACATCCAATGCACAAAAAATATATATATATGGGGAGAAGGATGTCAACAACATATTACTCACCTTAGAAACAATTAATTCCAAGCTAATAGCCTCAATTGAAAATTTTGGCGGCACCTCCCCCATGAATCTGCTATCGGCCCACCACTCTGCATCTGTGCGAGCTCGGGAGGAAGATGGGGTTTAAATCTTGTTATTTGGGGGGGGTCTCTAGCGGTTCTACACACGAACCGCGGATCTCCACCTATAGAAGCGGTTCGTGTCTTGAACCGCTTATAGATATCTAGAAGCGGTTCTAGACACGAACCGCTTCTAAAGATGGGACTCCAAAAGGGTTCGTGTCAAGAACCGCTTCTAGAGACCCTCCCGCCGGTGCCCACTTAACCGCTTAGCACGTAGAGCACAAGCGGTGCGCACCTAACCGCTTGTGATAGACCGGTTGTGAAGGCGGTTACAGTAGTAGTGTAAGAAAAGCGTCTTTAAATCTGCTCGAATTTTATCTTCTCTTGTGATGAATGCAAATGTTGCTTCTACTTCTAAAGTTAAACATTACATTAAATACACTTGCACTCATTGTGGTAGAGATGGACATCTAGTAGATTTTTGCTTTAGGTTAGCCAAACAACGAAGCAAGAAAAAGCTAAGGCTAGGTCTAATTTCAGACAGCACGCTTTACTCCTCATTATGTGCCTAAGGTGATCACGAACACCTTTTGTTGCAAGAAACACGAGAAAGAGCAAAACTGATTTTGTATACAAGTATACTCGTCTTTGTGCCTACTCGTCGTGTGTCTCAATCTTTGGATTCCTAAATGTCTTTTATCTAACTTGATCTTGAGACATCGACATCCTCTTTTGTGTAGATTTGTGGAAGAGAGGAAGGAGAACATATGGTTCATAGATTACGGATGTTCAAGACATATGATTGGTGATTCAAAATGGTTCTCCTCCCTCACACAAAGTTCTGGTGATGAGGTCATCACTTTTGGTGACAATTCAAAGGGAAGAATTCTTGGAAGAGGAATTGTGCGAGTCAATGAAAACTTCATTCTCAAGGATGTAGCTTTGGTAAGCAAGCTCAAATATAATTTGCTCTCAGTTTCTCAGTTGCTTGATGAAGATCTTGAGGTAAGATTTCAGAAAAATTCTTGTCGTATATTAGATGTTTCTGAAAATCTAGTATGCAACATCACTCGCATTGGTCGCTTGTTTAAAGGTGATTTTTCATGTCCAACATTTGAAATGACATGTCTTGTATCTCATGTTTCAAAAGATCTAACTTTTGGCATCGTAGACTTGGTCATATTGGTTTTGATCACCTTTCACGCATTAGTAAATCAAATTTGCTCGAGAGGTTTGCTGAATTAAAGTATGACAAATCAAGTAATTTGACTTGCTCTCCTATCAATATGGAAAAATGACGCACCTAAACATTTTCCTATCACTCTTTGTTATGACTAATGCTCGGTCGACTTCTACACATGGATACTGTGGGACCAGCAAGAGTAAAATCTGCAGGAGGTAAGTGGTATGTTCTTGTGATTGTAGATGATTACTCTAGGTACTCTTGGGTATATTTCATGACTACCAAAAATGAAGCTTTTGAATTGTTTCAAGAGTTTGCATTAAGGTTGCTCAAGGAATTGCCTGAAGCACTTAAAGTAATTAGGAGTGATAATGGAGGAGAATTCAAGAACAATCTTTTTGCTTCTTTCTGTTCTGAATATGGAATTGAGCATCAATTTTCTTCTGCTCGAGTTCCTCAACAAAATAGTGTTGTTGAGAGGAAAAATCGCACACTAGTTGAGATGGCAAGGACAATGCTTGATGAATATTCTACTCCTAGGAAGTTTTGGGCTGAAGATATTTCTACTGCTTGCAACATTTCAAATAGAGTATTTTTGATAGCAAAGCTTCATAGAACTTCTTATGAACTTCGGTTTGGACGTATGTAGGGTCGAGGATGCGCCTAGAGGGGGGGTGAATAGGCGTTTTACAAAATTCGATCGCTCACAAATCAATTCGCTCTAATACACCCCTAAGTCAAAACCTAATCAAAGTATATGCGGAAGCGATAAACTTGGTTTTGACAATTAAGGCCTAAATCGACTAGGCTCACTAGTGCACTATCTAAATTAAGTCTCTACACTAGAATTGCTAAATTGAACAATCAATTAATACTAAGCAATTCTAATACATTCAAGTAATCAATAATATGCAAAAGGTAAATACTTGAAAGTAAAGAGACAAGGAACAACCGATGTTTTTCCGTGGTGTTCGGAGACTTGCCGGTCTCCCCTAGTCCATGTTGAGGCTAGCCCACACTTGGACCGGCTCCCGCTCGAGCACCCGCCTCTTTCCACTAGTCGTGGTTTTTCACGCTCGCGCGTAGGCTCAACCCGAACCTTCACAAACTTCGCCGGGGCTTCTCACAACCTTGAGTGCTCCCGCGCACGACGCCTACGCCGTCTAGGAGTCGGCAACCTCCAAGAGTAACAAGCCGCTCCTTCGCTTGAACTTCACTGGGCACAACAAATGCGCAACCGGTGATCACCAAGTGCAACACATGCACAAGGCCTCCCTCAAGTGCAACACATGCACAAGAGGTACCCAAACCAATTCCTAATTGCAACAAATGCAATTAGTGCTCACACTTAAGCTCAAGAAGCAAATGGAGAAGAGCAACACATGCAAACAACTCCCACATACAGCCAACCACCTGCCCAAGCCCCCCAATGGGTGTATTTATAGCCCCCACAAGAAAACTAGCCGTTTGGGGGCAAAATGGGCGAAACCAGAGAAAATCCGGTCCGACCGGACCTCACCCGGTCCGACCGGCCCTCACAGAGCAACGGTCGGATTTTCGATCGTTACGGACGGTCGATCGCAACCCGGCCAGTCGCACCTGACGTCAGGTCGCCTGCGTCGTCAGCAGTCCGACCGCCCACACAAAATCGGCAAAAGCAGGTCTCTGGAAAAATCAAGCCAAGACGGCCGGCGGTCCGACCGCATGCCGGTCCGACGGACCCTACCCGTCGCCGACCGCCAAGGCCGGTCGCACCGCCCTACACAGATCCAACTCCAGATTTTCGCAAACTCTTTTCCAACAAACTAGAAACCATTTCTTGAGCCCATTAGACGATCAACACATGATCATACACATGTGCAAAACACATTTACACCAATTTAGCTCATGCTCAAAGAATCGCAACCGAATCACGAAAACGCATTTCGCAATCGACTCAAGAACTATTTGCAAATCGTATTAAGCAAATCAAACTCGAGTTTATGAGATTAATTCCCTAGCCATGTGAAGGTCAACACGAGACCAGTCAACTTGCCAACACCGTTGCAAGCCCTACTCACATGCTCTCGAATTCGGACTCATAAACCTCAGTTTATTCGCACAACGAACTTGCAAATAACGCAATAAACATATTTCATGCTTGAGCACTACTCTTTGCAACACATGCAAAAGTCTAGCTCGAAGCAACATCAAATCAAGATGCATGAACTCTCTAATTGCAACACATGCAATTCTCTAGTTCCATGCAACACCAAATCGAACTAACACCAAAACCAAACATCAACTAAAACCAAATCACACATATGAGCTCTTTACTCGCAACACAGGCAAGCCTCTAGCTCCATACAAACACACAAGTTTTAGAAAGATTGTTTTGAACCAAAAACGTGAAGCTTCAACTATGTGCAACACATGCAAAAGTGAACTTCACGCAAAAGCCAACGCACTAGCTTATCACTTCTTGCAACACATGCAAATCAAAGCATTATGCGAAAACCAAATGCAACCAAGCATAAGTTTAACCCATTCGCAACACATGCCAAATGGTTAACCCATATGCAAAAACCAAATCAAATGAGATTTGAGCTTGAGTGAACGCGGAATGAGATCACCAACACATGATGAAGCTCAAGCTAGGGAACGACCCCTCTTAATAGCACGGCGATAAAAACCTTAGACTCAAAGACTACAAAGTCCTTAGCCTATCTAATTATACCTTCGCTGCCGTGCGCAAGCAATCCCCTTTGGGGTCTTTATGATCATCACTTTGATATTTCCCCGGGATCGTTACCCTTCTTTATCTTCGGGATCCACTCTTGACGCCCATCAACTTATGATGCCGTCCTTGTCTCGTTCTCATCATCTCATCCATCTTTGGACCTAACTCAATCACAACTCATACAAATAGTTAGTCCAAGATGCACGGTTGTCTCAATTATCTCTTGCACTCCATTAACACATAATGGATGCCTTTAGATCAATTGAGCACAACCTAAATCAATTGAAATGATTTAATTGTGTCTTAAGTACAATAATGCAACTCATGCTTTATTATACTTAAGAACTATTCATTTGTCCTCAATTAATCAAGAAACACCATCAACACATGATGAAATGTTCTTTAATAATTAACAAGACAAATGAACTCAATTTAAATTATCATTTAAATTGATATGAGTATATATTAACTACACAAGTTTTCATATACTCATGTTGATGAAAAGTAATGATCCATTATATGTAAATTGTATGGAAATGATCATTACCTAAGTCATCAACTATAGAATAAACTCCACATGTATATGTGCATAGATATAATTGACTTGGACATAATATGCACATATCCAATTTGATCGTATTGGAGTATATCCTATATTGCCATGAGTATACTTATAACTAGGCAATTCAAACATATACTCAAGGATTTAGTTTCTTTGTCTTGATCCTTATATGTGTCAATAACGAATCGATCAATACAAAGAGACTTTCAAGTTAAACTACAAACTCCCCCTAAATATGTGCATCCATGTAATATGTGGATTGGGAAACATGATGCACGTTTGTGGTTAATATAAGACATTCATACTTTAACTTGTATCCAAAGTATGCAACTAATGCTAGAATGAATACGCATACATACCTTGGGTTTTCCATTTTTCAATGCGATGAGACTAAACAAAGATATTCTAAACAAACATGTTAGTCTCGATATAAGATTGTCATTAATAACACTATCGCATTAGGGGATAAACTCAATATTGGATTTGTCATTAACACAAGATTAGATTTGTCATTAACACCAAAACCATAACTAATGAAGGTTGAACTTACAATCTCCCCCTTTTTGGTGATTAATGACAAATCCAAGCTTAATGAGCATATTTGGATTAAAACTAACATATTGAGAGAATTTAAGCTAATTGAACACATATGCATATTAATTCTCCCCCTTAATCATATCAAGCATAGTTTTTAAACCAAATGACATTAAGCTTCCTAATTCTCCCCCTTTTGGCATTAAGCACCAAAAATGGAAAAACTAAAAGATTAACTTGAAATACATTCTTCCCCCTTTTTGGTTATTCAATTATTCTCCCCTTTTTGGCATTTAATTTGGAAAAACATTCTCCCCTTTTATGTAATGATTCTCCCCCTTTTAGCATTTAACCACTTCTTTTTAATGAAGGTCATATAAGGATTAGAATGCATACTTATGACCTTGGAGTGGAATTTGAAGAACTTAAGCCAAATAAAAACTTGAAGGGTCATTCAAGAAGTAAAACAAGTTTTTATTTAAAATATGGTCTAAAAATAAGGAAAACTCGAAAAGAGACCATATTTGGGTTTGTGGATACCACTTGTAAAACAAATACCACTTGTAAAGATAAGCATAAAAACGAAGGGTATCACACGGTTTATTTGAAAAAAATATTTGAATGTGTTTCAAATAAATCACTCCTCATTTTATTAGGCTTTGCAACTTTTCAACATGATTCTTTCGACGAATCAAATAAATTTGCCTAATAGGGTCAAACGAGTAACCCGAAGGAAATAGATACCACTTGAGCAAATAGATATTACTTTAATTCTATCTCAAGGGCTTTGCATGAAGAACCAAAGGAAATGAGCATTTTCAAATTTTCATGAAGAACAATGCTCAACAGGAGATTTTCCTCTTTTATGTATTCCAACACATAAAGAATCTCACACAGAGAATTCTTAAGCGGTTGAACTTACAATTTTTAGCTTGAGAGAAAAAATCTTTACTCAAAATGTGGGTATCGAAAAATACTACAAAGAGGCAATAAAATACCACTTGTAGGAAATAATTTAATTCAATGATACCACTTAAAAAGAAATCCACATAATCAATGATATCACATGAGAAGATCAATAATAACCATGATACCACTTGGAGAAATGAGAAACTCAAAGATACCACTTTGTAAGCATATGAAATGAATAAAAGCTCGATTTGATACCACTTAGGATCAACTCACACAGGATTGATACCACTTGAAAGAATTTTCGATAATATCGATGGGTATCAGAGCAATATTCTTAGAGCAATATACTCACGGGTATCAAAAGCTGAAAAACTCAAGATAGATCAATGAAAGCACAAAGATTCAGTATCAGAGCAAAACAAAGACATGAGTTCACTTGGAAGCATTTAAGTGCCCAAAACTTGATATAAATAGACTCCCTGAGATATTCAACAGGTGAATTATGGAGTAATTTGTATTTGAATTGCACAAGTTTTGTCTTTTCAATAGATCAAGTGAATATCACGCTTTAAGTCAATTTAATGCTCCTAACTGATACCACTTTGAAAACGAGATCAAATAATTTGTGAAACTTTTGAAATTTTGCACAAATAAACTTTGGGATCATAAGAAACTTTTCCAAAAAGAATTTTTGAAAAAGGAATTACCAATAAAAAGATATCCCAAAAGAAAATTCTGAAAAATCTAAAATTTCAGAGCAGACCCATCCATGGCCGGTCCAACCGGCTTGGACCCGGTCCAACCGGCCCTAAGGGCGGTGCAACCGCAGGGGGGGCGGTTGGACCGACCCTGACAGGCTGAGATACTTCAAATTTTTGCAAATTTTAGCAAAAATGATTCAAACGAAGTCCAATCGATTTGAAATTTTGCAGAGATGAACTTTGGACTAATTAGAAGGTTTTGCAAAAAGAATTTTCTCAAAATCAATTTTATTTCAAAAGATATGGCAATTTGCGCTTTGAGGCATAAAAGGAAATTGATTTTCACGAAAAGCCTCAAAATGCAATTCAATTTGGATTTCATGCAATTTTGATTTTCATGGCTTATATAGGTGTATCAAGAATGTGTATAGCCAAGATTTATGATGAAATCCAACTCGAATGCCAACATTTGAGCTATATGCCTAAATAGGCCATTTTGGATCAAATCAGATCCTTTTTTTTTGTTTGAGCCAAATTAGATTTCAACATAAGATTTTTCATTTTGGAAACTTGTAAAACCTTTGAAATACATAATATAATTGTTTTACAAGACTTTTTACAAATTTAGGTCTTTTAAACACCATTTTTGACTTTTGTCCAAAATAGTCCAACTGAAAAAGCAAATAGAAATCAAGTCAAATTCATTCAACATAAAAATTCAAATGAAGCATGGGGTAAGACATATAGATTTGAATTTTATGTATGAGTCTAAAATACCATTTTGAATCACAATTCTACACAAGAATTGATCCAAATGGAGAAACTCACTAAGTGCAATAATATGACCATTATGGGTCAAGTATAGTTTTTCGATGAGTTTCAAAATCAAATATCTTTTGATAAGTTGGTCTTTTGAAAATATTTTGAACACGAAAATTGTTAAGAATGACCAACTCTAAGATTTTCGTTTTGGAAATACTTTCAAAATCCTTTTAGTTTTAATTCTATGAAAAATATAAGTTTAAATCAAAATCAAGATACTAGTAACTAGATTTTGGAGTTAAAACTCATTTTCTTTTCAAAATAGATTTTGTGAAGCCAAAACCTTTGAAAAACATTTCAAAAGCATTTGTATATATTTTAAACTAGTTTTTCACAAGATTAGTAATAGAGTATACAAATTTTGAGTTTTGGCTAAATGGTTGATTTTGAAAATACATATATATATATATGCACTTATATTAATATGGGCACACGTAAGGATGTGATACACATGGATATGAATTAACACTCCCCCTAAATGTGCCACTGTCTAAACTTGCTCAAGATTTGCAATAAGAGAATAGATAAGAGGCGAGAGCAAGTTCTTACAACAAGTTATCTAAATTGATTTTCATTAATATTGCATTATAACTTACACAAGGCTATATGTTTAAATAATAATCAATTTAAATACTTGTTACCCGAGATGGCATTGGCTCATGATGGACTTGATTGTCTTCATGCTTGACACCACTTGTAGACGAATGTAATCTTTCTCCTCTTGATGTGCAAGCGTCCAATCCATCTCTTTATTGCCTAAAATTCTTTTAGGCGGTTTTTGGTACCCAATCCTTGTTGGGTCCGACAATGTTAGTCACAAGAGTTTTAGGAACCCAAATGGTCCTAATTTTAACATTATTGAATTGACTAACACGACTAGGAACAGTTTTGCGATAATTATTCCTCCTAAGCAAAATATTTGGATTTAAGTGAGAGGACTTAGGAGGGCATTGATATTTTGCAAAACCATTTCTAGTTTGATCTCTTCTAAGCATATGATAATTGAAATTATGAAATGGCTTAGAGGATCTAGCATTTCTAGCAAATGTTTTGCTATTATTTTTCCTAAGCATATGATCATCATGATTTTTCTTATTCTTAGGAAATTTAGCATTTTGAGCAAATACATTTCTAGAAATACTCTTTCTATGCAAATAAATATCATTTCTAGTCGGCATAGGGGACTTGACAAGCTTAGCAAACACATTGCCATTCTTGTCCTTCCTAAGCAAATAATTTTCATTTATGAGAATAGGCTTAGGAGTGATACCTTTGGGACAATCCTTACCGAAATGTCCCTTTTCCCGGCAATTGAAGCATGTCACGCTATTTGGCCCTCTCTTGACCGGTTTGACTTGCTCCTTGCCGGTTTGCCTCATGGTTGATGCTTGTGGCTTGATCTCCACATTATTAGGGCACACGGAGGCGAGGTGGCCCTTCTTGTTGCATGCGAAGCATTTGATTGTCTTCGTGTGTCGCGCATTATGCCTCGTCTTGCTATTCTCCCTCTTGGAGTTGTAGCCGAGTCCTCGCTTATCTTGAGGCGCCCTTGGCTTGCTCAAGATTTCGTCGAGGAGGGCTTTTCCTTTAACGCACCTCTTCAAGTCATTTTTCAACTTAATGACTTGAGCCTTGAGCTCATTGTTTTCCTC
Source organism: Guadua angustifolia (assembly GCA_036346375.1). Lineage (NCBI taxonomy): Eukaryota > Viridiplantae > Streptophyta > Magnoliopsida > Poales > Poaceae > Guadua > Guadua angustifolia. Next base: position 44,949,842 of record CM070512.1, read on the forward strand.
TACAATATTAGCATCTAAAGACATAGAGGAACTAGAAGCAATTTCATTAGAGCAACAAGGTGTATCAATTAAGTCTTCACAAGAGGTGGACATGTCAATTTTTGATGAAGTATTAGAATTTACATCTAAGCATGGCATTTCATCAATTAAATCACATGTGGTTCCTATATCCACCTTAGACTTATAAATTTCTTTGAGAATGAGGGATTCATGATTTTCTTTAAGTATATTATAATCACTTTGAAGTGGTTCATGTTCAAGCTTTAAAATCTTATATTTTGTTTTCTCCTTCCCAAGATAATTATTGAGCTCCTCTAACATATCCATTAAATCATCATAAGAGGGCTCACCTTCAACATCACTTACCTCATTCTTACCTTTCGCCATAAAGCAACGAATTTTTGATGGAATTGAAAAATCGTCGTCGCTTGAGGCGGAGGTTGAGGTTGATGGAGTTGTCGGTTCATCATTTGATATAGATGTTGAATGATCATCAACCGACACTTCCTCCTCAATACAATCCTCATTTGATGTGGACACTTCATATAATTCTTGAATCTTAGTCCACATTGCATGGGCGCTCTTGAGGTTGCAAATGAGATTGAATATCTCTACGCTCACAACGCTAAATAACACATTAGTAGCTTGAGCGTCGAGATGTAGACATTTCTCCTCTCCTTTAGTTGGAGCAATATCACTTAGTGGAGAAGAAATGCCGACATCTACGATCCACCATATTTGTGGGCTCATGGATTTAAAATGATCAATCATAAATAATTTCCATGAAGCATAATTTGAGCCATCAAATATATATGAATCGGTAGAGTGCACTAAACCTCTATTTGCCATCCTTTTTACTCTCTAGACAGTTAAGCCTAAAATGAGAGTGACCGTGGCTCTGATACCACTTGTAGGGTCGAGGATGCGCCTAGAGGGGGGGTGAATAGGCGTTTTACAAAATTCGATCGCTCACAAATCAATTCGCTCTAATACACCCCTAAGTCAAAACCTAATCAAAGTATATGCGGAAGCGATAAACTCGGTTTTGACAATTAAGGCCTAAATCGACTAGGCTCACTAGTGCACTATCTAAATTAAGTCTCTACACTAGAATTGCTAAATTGAACAATCAATTAATACTAAGCAATTCTAATACATTCAAGCAATCAATAATATGCAAAAGGTAAATACTTGAAAGTAAAGAGACAAGGAACAACCGATGTTTTTTAGTGGTGTTAGGAGACTTGCTTGTCTCCCTAGTCCACGTTGAGGCTAGCCCACACTTGGACCGGCTCCGCTCGAGCACCGCCTCTTTCCACTAGTCGTGGTTTTTCACGCTCATGGCGTAGGCTCAACCCGAACCTTCACAAACTTCGCCGGGGCTTCTCACAACCTTGAGTGCTCCAAGACGACGCCACGCCGTCTAGGAGTCGGCAACCTCCAAGAGTAACAAGCCGCTCCTTCGCTTGAACTTCACCGGGCACAACAAATGCGCAACCGGTGATCACCAAGTGCAACACATGCACAAGGCCTCCCTCAAGTGCAACACATGCACAAGAGGTACCCAAACCACTTCCTAATTGCAACAAATGCAATTAGTGCTCACACTTAAGCTCAAGAAGCAAATGGAGAAGAGCAACACATGCAAACAACTCCCACATACAGCCAACCACCTGCCCAAGCCCCCCAAGGGGTGTATTTATAGCCCCCACAAGAAAACTAGCCGTTTGGGGGCAAAATGGGCGAAACCAGAGAAAATCCGGTCCGACCGGACCTCACCCGGTCCGACCAAGCCCTCACTGAAGCAACGGTCGGATTTTCGACCACATTTACACGGCATCGCCAGCAATGCACGGTCGACCAAGCTGCAATGACGGTCACCGCCGTCGGCAGGTCCGACCGCCCACACAAAATCGGCAAAACGCAGTCTCTGGAAAAATCAAGCCGCACGGCCGGCGGTCCGACCGCATGCCCGGTCCGACCGGACCCTACCCGGTCGCACCGCCCGAAGGCCCGGTCGCACCGCCCTACACAGATCCAACTCCAGATTTTCGCAAACTCTTTTCCAACAAACTAGAAACCATTTCTTGAGCCCATTAGACGATCAACACATGATCATACACATGTGCAAAACACATTTGCACCAATTTAGCTCATGCTCAAAGAATCGCAACCGAATCACGAAAACGCATTTCGCAACCGACTCAAGAACTATTTGCAAATCGTATTAAGCAAATCAAACTCGAGTTTATGAGATTAATTCCCCTAGCCATGTGAAGGTCAACACGAGACCCAGTCAACTTGCCAACACCCGTTGCAAGCCCTACTCACATGCTCTCGGAATTCCGGACTCATAAACCTCAGTTTATTCGCACAACGAACTTGCAAATAACGCAATAAACATATTTCATGCTTGAGCACTACTCTTTGCAACACATGCAAAAGTCTAGCTCGAAGCAACATCAAATCAAGATGCATGAACTCTCTAATTGCAACACATGCAATTCTCTAGTTCCATGCAACACCAAATCGAACTAACACCAAAACCAAACATCAACTAAAACCAAATCACACATATGAGCTCTTTACTCGCAACACAGGCAAGCCTCTAGCTCCATACAAACACACAAGTTTTAGAAAGATTGTTTTGAACCAAAAACGTGAAGCTTCAACTATGTGCAACACATGCAAAAGTGAACTTCACGCAAAAGCCAACGCACTAGCTTATCACTTCTTGCAACACATGCAAATCAAAGCATTATGCGAAAACCAAATGCAACCAAGCATAAGTTTAACCCATTCGCAACACATGCCAAATGGTTAACCCATATGCAAAAACCAAATCAAATGAGATTTGAGCTTGAGTGAACGCGGAATGAGATCACCAACACATGATGAAGCTCAAGCTAGGGAACAACCCCTCTTAATAGCACGGCGATAAAAACCTTAGACTCAAAGACTACAAAGTCCTTAGCCTATCTAATTATACCTTCGCTGCCGTGCGCAAACAATCCCCTTTGGGGTCTTTATGATCATCACTTTGATATTTCCCCGGGATCGTTACCCTTCTTTATCTTCGGGATCCACTCTTGACGCCCATCAACTTATGATGCCGTCCTTGTCTCGTTCTCATCATCTCATCCATCTTTGGACCTAACTCAATCACAACTCATACAAATAGTTAGTCCAAGATGCACGGTTGTCTCAATTATCTCTTGCACTCCATTAACACATAATGGATGCCTTTAGATCAATTGAGCACAACCTAAATCAATTGAAATGATTTAATTGTGTCTTAAGTACAATAATGCAACTCATGCTTTATTATACTTAAGAACTATTCATTTGTCCTCAATTAATCAAGAAACACCATCAACACATGATGAAATGTTCTTTAATAATTAACAAGACAAATGAACTCAATTTAAATTATCATTTAAATTGATATGAGTATATATTAACTACACAAGTTTTCATATACTCATGTTGATGAAAAGTAATGATCCATTATATGTAAATTGTATGGAAATGATCATTACCCTAAGTCATCAACTATAGAATAAACTCCACATGTATATGTGCATAGATATAATTGACTTGGACATAATATGCACATATCCAATTTGATCGTATTGGAGTATATCCTATATTGCCATGAGTATACTTATAACTAGGCAATTCAAACATATACTCAAGGATTTAGTTTCTTTGTCTTGATCCTTATATGTGTCAATAACGAATCGATCAATACAAAGAGACTTTCAAGTTAAACTACAAACTCCCCCTAAATATGTGCATCCATGTAATATGTGGATTGGGAAACATGATGCACGTTTGTGGTTAATATAAGACATTCATACTTTAACTTGTATCCAAAGTATGCAACTAATGCTAGAATGAATACGCATACATACCTTGGGTTTTCCATTTTTCAATGCGATGAGACTAAACAAAGATATTCTAAACAAATATGTTAGTCTCGATATAAGATTGTCATTAATAACACTATCGCATTAGGGGATAAACTCAATATTGGATTTGTCATTAACACAAGATTAGATTTGTCATTAACACCAAAACCATAACTAATGAAGGTTGAACTTACAACGTACTCCTAGCATCTCCCATATGCGTGTTTTTGGTTGCAAATGTTTCATTCTTAAACATGGAAATCTTGATAAGTTTGAATCTAGATGCTCAGATGGATTGTTTCTTGGTTATGCTCTTCATACTCGTGGTTACCGTGTGCTGAATTTAGAAACTAACAAAATTGTTGAGACTTGTGAAGTCACTTTTGATGAGGCTAGTCCTGGTACTAGACCCGAATTTTTAGGGACACAAGTTACTTGCAACTCTGAAAGTTTCTTCTTGGAAGAAAGTGATGATGAAGATGAAGATGAAAGTGGTAATCAAGTTGGCAACTCGGCTCAGCCAATTCAGCCACAGGAAGAAAATCAGCAAGCATCTTTGAAAATTCTTCCAGCAAACACACATGGTACTGGACCTTAGGCATCTTTAGAAATTTCAGCACCATTGCATATTCAACGAAGACATCCTCCTGAACAGATGATTGGTGAGTTAAATGTACGTGTGCTTCGAAACAGACACTATGAGCAGGGAATTTGAGATGAGTATGATAGATGAGCTCACATACTTTCTGGGTTTACAAGTCAAGCAAACAAGGCAAGGTATCTTTATTCACAAAACGAAGTACACAAAAGATCTCCTTCGACATTTTGAGATGGAAACATGCAAACCAATTTTCACACCTATTGGCACAACAACTACTTTGGATCCGGATGAAGAAGGAGAACCGGTTAATCAAAAGGAGTATCGAAGCATGATTGGATCACTTCTTTATCTCCGCTTCAAGGCGGATATACACTTTGCGGTGTGTTTGTGTGCTCGTTTTCAAGCTTCCCCGTGCTTCTCATCGACAAGCGGTAAAACGAATTCTTCGCTATTTACAATCCACTTTAGAGTTTGGCTTATGGTACTCCTCATCATCATGTTTATCACTTAGAGCCTACTCTGATGCCGATTTTGCGGGTTGTAGAATTAACAGGAAAAGTACCTCTGGAACATGTCATTTTATTGGTACATCTTTAGTAGCTTGGTCATCTAGAAAATAAGTTTCTGTTGCTCTCTCAACTGCTGAATCTGAATATGTTGCTGCTGCCGCATGTTGTGCTCAAGTGCTTTGGATGATATCAATTTTAAAGGATTTTGGATTAAACTTAGATAGTGTTCCCCTTTTCTGTGATAACATTAGTGCTATTAATATTGCTAAAAATCCAGTGCAACATTCTCGAACCAAGCATATTGACATTCGCTATCATTTCCTTCGAGATCATGTGGAAAAGGGAGATGTTGTGTTGCATTTTGTTGATTCTGAATTGCAAATTGCTGATATTTTCACAAAACCACTTGATGCTTCTCGATTTGCCTTTTTGAGAGAAGAGCTGGGCGTTGTGCATTCCATGAGCTTGTTTTGAGGGGGTGTTTTATGCCAAATCTGTTACTTAATGAGCTTACTTTATCATATTTCTTTATATATTATGTAATTGAGCTTATATATGATAATCTAAATTACTTTACTTGAATTAAAAGTGACATTGTGGAATTCCTTGGTTTGACTGTCTATAGCTAATACCTTGTGATATCTTGCTCCTATAGGCTTGATAATGAATCGTCTTAACAAATTTGGGCTATGAAGTATGTGTATTTTCAGCTTTACTCTTTCATAGACCATTTAATCACTTTGCATGTTTACAATAAAAGAAAAGGGAATAAGAAAAAAAAGGGGGCTCAAAATCTGCAAGAAGCTTGTCAAAATTATCAAAATAAGCAAAAGCTTCAAGATGTATGCTTCAAGCATGCCATTCCCTAAAAAGATAAGATGTATGCTACAAGCATGTCATTCCCTAAAAGATAAGATGTATGCTTCAAGCATGCCATTCATTGAAAATAAAAGAAGTATGCTTCAAGCATGCCACATGCAGTTTACTGTTATCAAGATTAATTTGGTCTACTAGATTGAAGTTGAAACTACTTGCTTGCCCTGAGTTATTAGTTGCTTCATTTTTTGGCCTAGTTTTTTTCTGCCAAGATTTTGCTTAGTACTTGGCTATAGTTGATTAAATTGAGGTTGAGATGCATGTCACTCCCTAACTTGTTAAATAATATTAAATTCATGTATTATGCTTATTATGTGATCTATAAGGTTATATGATCAAGGAAGCTCATTGGTTCTTGTCTTGGCACTCATTTGTTTTTCCTTGCTGAAATCATTGTCAAAGGGGGAGAAGAAAGCTTACATTTAGGGGGAGAAGTGAAATGTTTTATTGTCAAAAGGGGGAAATTTTGGAGTTCACACACAATTTGGTTTCCTTTTAGGTGGAGATTTTTCACTTTGCGTTTTGATCACTTTGCTTTCTGCTTTAAAATGAAATTTCTTAAAATCTTTTCTTGTGAGGTTAATGCCAATGTTCAGGTCAAAATGGTGTTGCCAATGTTTTCATCAAGGGGGAGATTGTGAGATCATGTGATGAAAAATTGGTTGAATGGTGAAATTGGCATTGTAAAGTGACTTTGATTATAGCATGTGTGGTGCTTGTGCATGTGCTATGTTGAGATAATTATTATCTTTGGTGATAGCATGATGGATTCTCGCTTGATGCAATGCACTCGTGTGAGTGGTTGCATGAATTGACTTTGAGTCAAGTCGTGGACTTGTGCTCGTGCAGTTTCGTGTTTATTCATGTGCAGTGTTGCTCGAGGGTGAACGTGGTCGATGACGGGAACGGAACTAGATTCATGGAGGAACTGAGGTTCGGGACTAGGTTCAGGGAGGAATCGAGGTCTTGGTGGTCAAGGATGTCATGCGGGACGTTCGTGCTAGAGAACATGCACATGGAGGCTGGTTAGTCACGTAATTACAGCAGGTGGGCTGTACATACGTGCAAGAGTTGTTTTTGGCCACGTTGGGCCAAGTTGAGATGTATACAGACTCTTTCCATATTGGAAGTGGAGTTGTATTCTATCTCGTTCGGATTGCTCTGTATAAATAAGGGGAGGTGTCCCCTGTTTATTCTTGAGCAAGATTTTAGGGTTTGTACTCTTGTGTTGGAGTACTTTAGACAATGAAATAAAAATCAATCTTCCAAAGAGCTACCTCTTGTAGCTGTGATTTGCTCTTGGCTTCAACATAGTTGATCGATCGCTTGAAGTTTTGTTCATCACAGCAGTCACGAAGTTCATTACGGAGTTCGGTTCTTTGCAAAGGTATCATCTTGCAAAGGTAATATCTTTTGATCCGTAGATCTGATCGGATTGATTCTTATTGGGTTTGATTTGTAATTGAATCTAGTTTCTACAGTTAAAATTTCACATCAATCCAATGGTTAGATCTTTAGTAATTTGTGGTTGCCCAGATTGCTAGCCTGGTCGCCCAGCTGTTAGATTGCTAACTATTTTAGTCATCTTGCAAAAGTCATAATTTTAGATCCGTAGATCCGTTTGACCTAATTCATTTTTTGTTCACTTTAGAATTGAGTCTAGTTTATACAATTAAAATTTTACGTCAATCCAACGGTTAGATCTTTGTAAATTACTACTCGCCCAGATTGATGTCCTGCTCGCCCGACTGCTCGCGTGGTCGCCCGAATTCAGTCATCTTGCGAAGGATATAACTTTAGATCCATAGATCCGATTGACCTGATTCTTTTTTTATTAGCTTTATAATTCAGTCTAGTTTCTACAGTTAAATGTTTACATCAATCCAATGGTGGGATCTTCTGGAATTTCTATTTTAGTGAACATATATTGGTCTACTCGCCCAGGTTGTTCGCGTGGTCGCCCAAGTACCTACTGGTCGCCCAAGTGCCCAACCTGCTCGCCCAAGTGTCCTACTGGTCGCCCAGGTACCCAAACTGGTCGCCCAAGTGTTCTACTGCTCGCCCAAGTGTCCTACTGGTCGCCGAGGTGCCCAAACTGGTCGCCCAAGTGTTCTACTGGTCACCCAAGTGCTCTACTGGTCGTCCAGACTACTATACTGGTCTCCCAACTGCATAAACTGATTTCCAAGTAATTTGAGTTTGAATTGGGGTGTTTCAAAAAGTTTAAGAATAAGATTTTAGCTTCCGCGCAATCATTCACCCCCCTCTGATTGATGCCATCCGATCCTACAATGGGGGTCACGAATGAGGCAGTCTGTAGTAGTGGTGGCTGCAGGACTTACAAAACACGCATCATGCAGGTACGAGATTATCTCCAGGGTGTACACGGCCCCGGTCTGTACACCACCCCGGTTTTCTTAAGTGGCATGCAAATCCCCACAGTTAAATAATCGAGGAAATCGCATACCCATAGGCTAAACTGATTTGTTAAACGCCGGGTGGGTGGTGGGATTTGAGCAGGTGCTGGTAATCATGGATAAATATGTACTATATATTCGTCTAAGTTTATTGGATATATTTTCTCTCGATGTATATACTAAAAAATATTAAAAATAACTAGACTACCCTTAATTATTACTCCCTCCAGTCATAAATAATTATCGTTTTAGACATCAATACGGTCTCTAAAATATAGCTTTGACCACTAATTTTTATTATAATACATTTGAAAAACCTAATTAAATTATAATATTATAAAGTACTTTTCAAGACAAATCTACGCATATAATTTTCATGTATCAAATTTAAATATTTAAAAAATATTAACGGTCAAAGTTTTGAAAATTTGACTACGCATATATCCAAAACAATAACTATTTGTGACCGGAGAGAATATCTCTAAGCACTATTTTGGTGATGAGTGATAAATTTGTCATACTGGCATCATTTCTACCACTATATTAGGAGCAATTGGTGGTGAATATTCTTGTTAGAAAAGACATTCTCAACTTCAATGAGGCAGTTGTATATCTATTGGAGACAGAGTCCTTAAAAAACATCAAAGTGATCAAGCATTGGCTGCAATAGGTTTTGCAAGCAAAAACAAGAGTTATTGGAAGATGAATAATAAAAGCAAAGGCACACGTGTATACTATCTATATGGCGAGAAAGGTCATGTGATAAAGAATTGTCCGATATTGAAGCAAATATAAGGTGCACGCTCAATGACAGTAGCAAAAGATGATTCAGATGTATATATCATCAGTCAATGAGGTATTTCTCGTGGATGGATATTAGGTTGTACTCACTATACAACACTCACATTGCAAGTGGTACTAAAATTATAGTCTCAAGCCAATCTGATAAGATTACGAGTTTTGGTACCACGCAACCTATTAGAGTGCTACGCTTACTAGCAAAGCGTATTGGTACTTCTAGGTACGCACATTTGAAAGTATGTATACAGATGAGCACCCAAAGTTGGCATCAATAGTCATGGACATGCCCAGGGAGACGAATGTGTGCTTCATTGGATAGCAACCATCTCCAGTGGATTACTGAAAGCAAATTTCAACGCTCCGTTCTGGAGCATGGCTCTCGCAAGCATCAGAGAATTCAAGGAGAATAATCTCTTACTGTATGGTGCAAATCGTGATTTTGCTGGTGCTTGGTTTACCCTAAATTTTTAAGGGTTAGATTTGAAAATTACTTAGAGATTTGATGGTTTGATTTATGCTCACCTCATAGATTCCATTCTGTATTGGTTGTACCAGTAATTAAGTTGAGTGGTACTAAAAATGAAGCGAAAGCAGCGTGGCCTGCTGTTGGTGCTAAAAAGTGTTGGTTTTAGCGCCAACTCTGCCGATTCCCGGAATCGGACTTTTGCGTGTAGGATCGGGTTTGCAGGCGTACAACCGATTTGACCTCTAAATGTCGGCAAGGTGGACGTCTGACAAAAGCCAATCAGACTCAAAACCACCGGCCAATCTATTGATGAAGATAGCCGATGGTGCAGGTAGACGATCTATCAACTACACAACCGGTCGCGCAATCAATAGATCGGGATAAATAGGCTATCGGCTTAACGAGACGTTAAGCCGATAGAACGAGGGGTGGAACCTAACTCCTCCGGCAGACGGTGATGCGCAGCAATACCGCCGAGAGATAGTATTCCGATGCCGACGGCGAGAAGATCAAACTGAACCGAGGCAGTTCTCTCTGGCGGGGTGTACCTTGAAAGCCCATGCGAGCGGGTCGATCGGATTCGCGATACGAAGACTACAGCTTAAGAAACGATAAAAGTAGAGATAGACTAAATACTAGATTAATTGATTGGTTGGGGGCCCTTTACATGATGCACCATGGCACCTATTTATACTAATTTCTAACCTAGACCGACTAGAACACGAGTTCGTACTAGATACAGACTTGATCAGATATATTCCTATTACAACCTATGCTAAACCGATTTGAACTCTTCTTTCCATACTTAGTCCTATCACACTAAGGAAAACTTGCTAAATAAGTAAACAAGCCTAATCTAGATACAAGCCCGAGTTCTTTTTCCTATTCGACGCGCCTTCGTAGATACTGACTCGAACAATCTAGATTTACTTTTTTCCAATTTCGTCACTAATCCATTAACAGAATAATCGGCTAAACCGGGCCATTTTTGGGTGTCAACATATGCCCCCCTGGGTTTTGCGACATGAGAATCATGTTGCAAAAATCATATGGGCTTTTGTCCATCTGCTATGGACTCACTTCTCCTTCTTGGTGTTCCTTGTCGATTTCACGCTTCTTTCGGGTCTCCAATCTTTGCAACCTTCTCTTCTGAGACTTTGTTAGACCCGTAGGACACCAGCGAGGATTGGGCTCTATCAACTTACTTTTACTTATCAATGTACGCGGTCTGTCATTAGCCGATGTGACCTTCACTTTGCACCATTTGCCGATTTCTGGTTGTCCTTCGGCATTTGCAGTTACTGCAGTTGGCTCATACTTGGCCTTTATTTGCTTCCGGCCAACTAATACTTTCAAGTATGGCATTTCCTCAAGCTCTGTATGAGTGTCGCTTTCATTGCTGCCCCCCGAGGAACCGATTGTATCAATATGATGAGAATTCGTTGTCAAAGTCGGCTTATCTTCAGAGCTTGATTCTGAAGTTTGCTTGCAGCTCTCTTGCTTCCTAGCATTGGCTTGTCGATTAGCTTCACGCCGTTGCTGATTCTTCGCACGTTGTAGCCGACGCTTCTGTGTTTTGCTTAATCTAGCTGGGCACCATTGTGGTTTGGCTTCTGTTGGCCTTCTATTTGCTTTCTCCACATCACGAGTGCATCATCTTTCAGTGATTCTACCCTTTGATATGCACATCGGCTTTTTAGAGCTTATATTAGCCGATGTATTGCGAGCACCCTGACGAGGATGGAGATGAGACATCGGACAATCATAAGCCATTGGAAGCCTTAGATGTCGCTCCCAGCAAAACTGGAAAAAAAGACACTCCCAATGAGCCCTTTCTTCATCCACATGTCGGCTCTTCATGTGTGATTATTTATGTCTTCTAGTATGCCGAACATATGACTCCCCTTTATCAATCAGCTTGGAAGCCGATTGCTTAACTATTCCAAAGCTTCCTGACTTCGGCGTGCTAGCCGATTCCTCTTTCTTCCCGATGCTATCAGTTTTGTGAAGTGAAGTACCGATGGTAACCTGTGCAGGTGTCGATGGAAGATCACCGTAAGAGGTTTCAACATCTGCATCCTCGCCATCAGTATCTGAGCTATCAACATGAAACGCCTCCTCGCTCTGGCAATCGTAAAATATGTCTTCATCGGAATCGGCTTCTTTATGATTGTGTAGTATGGCATCATAGCAACGATCTCTGCCTTCTTTGATTTCTTCAACCGACTGTTGGCTAATGCCGACATCGGCTTTTGTAGTTAGAGAATCCAATCGGCGCTGATCAAGATCACTAATTCCAATCTGCTCCCCGAGTAATCATCTTGCTTGCCAGACGCATCATCTTGCCCCCCGAGGATACTACCTTCCTTAATCGGCTTGGCCGATACAGGAATCATCATTGGCTTAACTCCACTTTGAGCTGTAGCTGATGAAAAAATTAATAATGCAGATGATTGTAGATGATACATCCAAACCTTCATGATCTGGGCAGCCGGTATCTCAAAGATCCTTTCTTGCCGATTGATAGAATAGGTCATCGCTGACACCAGTTTCATAGATGAATCTAACAATGATGGGTCCGTCGGCCTTTTGGCCGATACTTGCCCTTTGCCGCATGATTCATCCACTTGCCCCCCGAGTGCTTGAGGGTTTTGATCGGCCAAATTTATCAAGTCAGATTGCAATGTAAAATCCCGATCATTATCGTACCTTTCTGGAGTTAATCCTGGTTCTTTTGTAGTTTTTTGTCTCCGGAAGTATGCTTCTAGATCCCTTTGTAATACCTCCTCGACTTTCTGGAATATATCCTTCAACTGATCTTCAATTGGAATATGATCTTGAGGCTCACAACCTTGCCAACCTTGCCTTGTTGATACGATTGGTGGCACAGACGTAAGAGTCGCCTTTGGGCACAGATCTCTATGATTCAACAAATGATGATTGTAGATTTGCCCTTGCATGCTTTGGTATGTATTTATCGGCTGAGGAATTAGCCTGAAGTCCATAATATTGCTGATTTTGATCATAGAGACTAGCCCTAGATTGATTTTGATGTATATGGCCGTATTGATTTTGATAATTCATAGTGATCAGCCCTGGGTAGGCTTGATGCCCGTAGATCGCTGCAGGCTGCATGGGCACATGATAGATAGATTGATTCATACTGAAAAATAACAGACCTTACTGGGTTTGATCTCACGGTTCCACTGGGCATGCCAATCTGTTGGCGCTAAAAAGTGTCGGTTTCAGCGCCAACTCTGCCGATTCCCGGAATCGGGCTTTTGCATGTAGGATCGGGTTTGCACGGGCATGCCAGCCGATTTGACCCTCGTAATTGGTAAGGTGGACGTACAACAAGCCGACCGTACTCAAAACCACCGGCCAATCTATTGATGAAGATAGCCGATGGTGCAGGTAGACGATCTATCAACTACACAACCGGTCGCGCAATCAATAGATCGGGATAAATAGGCTATCGGCTTAACGAGACGTTAAGCCGATAGAACGAGGGGTGAAACCTAACTCCTCCGGCAGACGGCGATGCGCAGCAATACCGCCGAGAGATAGTATTCCGATGCTGACGGCGAGAAGATCAAACTGAACCGAGGCAGTTCTCTCCGGCGGGGTGTACCTTGAAAGCCGATGCGAGCGGGTCGATCGGATTCGCGATACGAAGACTACAGCCTAAGAAATGATAAAAGTAGAGATAGACTGAATAGTAGATTGATTGATTGGTTGGAGGCCCTTTACATGATGCACCATGGCACCTATTTATAGTAATTTCTAACCTAGACCAACTAGAACACGAGTTCGTACTAGATACAGACTTGATCAGATATATTCCTATTACAACCTATGCTAAACCGATTTGAACTCTTCTTTCCATACGTAGTCCTACCACACTAAGGAAAACTTGCTAAATAAGTAAACAAGCCTAATCTAGATACAAGCCCGAGTCCTTTTTCCAATTCGACGCGCCTTCGTAGATACTGACTCGAACAATCTAGATTTCCTTTTTCCAATTTCGTCACTAATCCGATTAACAGAATATCGGCTAAACCGGGCCATTTTTGGGTGTCAACACCTGCATATTATATCTGCAAACCCAATAAGCTGCAGTTGACTTCCAACTATTCATTACTTGTTGGAACACGAGGCATAGTGAAAGACAAGGCCAAATATCAGCACCAGGTGAGTCACTCTTTTGCCCTGTCTGGATTCAATCTTGCAAAGCGTCTTTTTGTCTAGTGGCAGTTGTCAGACTGCGAAAGAGCTGCAGCAAATTATTGGAGGCCTAGAAACTAGGGGTGAAACCGGGTCGAATACGGGCGGATATTGCTCGTCCCGTATCCTAACCCATATTTTTTTCGGGATTTGGAGTCGGATACGGATGTCCCGGATATGGATACGAATTCGGATTATTTGGGATTCGGATACGGAGCGGATACCTGACGGATTCGGGTCGGAATCGGACATCATAATCGGATAGTAGTATAGTACATAATTATGTACGTAAAAGAACGAATGAAGTATTAACCTTACAACATTAGCTTCAAGTCATAATTATTTCAACGTAGGATAGTAGTATAGTTAGAAGTGCAATTTAGTGACTCAACTAATTCCAGTAATTTGAATAGAAAAGAAGTTTATCAAATAAGTTGAACAAATCAATTTAGGTAAAAGCATTATGTCATCACTCTATTTGTTTGTTGATAGATTTGTTGAAGTTCACACTTAATAGCAAAGTAGTGTTTTTTAGTGCCAGTATCAAACAACTATTCTATCTATCCAATAATGAACCAAATTAATGGAAGAATAACTGATTTTATCCGAATATCGGGTTGGATATTTACCGGATATCGGGTCGGATATTGCTCTTCCCATATCCTAACCCATATTACATGAGATTTTTCGGATACGGATCGGATATTGCTCTTCCCATATCCTAACCCATATTACATCGGATTTTCCGGATACGGATACGGATAAGATCGGTACGGATTTTAAACGGATTCGGGATCGGATCAGACGGATATTTCCTGTCCTGTTTCACCCCTACTAGAAACCACCATCCGAGATGTGAATGAGTTCCTACGAACGAATAAAATTTATTTATTTTTTCTAATATTTGTGTTCACAGTCTTAGCTTCATATATATCCGTCTCCTTTCATCTCCTCGTAAGTTTCAACAGTCAAATTGGTTGCATGACAAGTCCCTTAAATGGTAAAAGTCTATGTACTCTCTCCGTTCAAAAATATAAAGCGTATTTTAACTTTACATGAGGATTAAGATTAGAGTGAAATTAAGAAAGGTACGAGTAAAAATGACCTAGAGAGAGAATGAAGGTATGTGTTTTATGATAGTTTGACTTTAGATACGTGCTTAATTGTATGGGACATGCGATGCTGATGGCTAAGACTAATGTGGTAGGCTATATAACTCAGCCGAGCAAACCAAACAATAGCATGTTTGGTTTTAGCAAACGAGCTCCACACATTTAATCCCCTTTTCCAAACGAAATATCATGTTTTAGGCCAAGTATGACACTATGATCACCATGAATAGAATTATATCAGAATTACCTCACATATTCACTGCTACCAAAACTCAAGTAATCATAATTATATTACATCATCCCGACCAAATTTGCACGAATTATATCAGACTACTCGACCCGTCAGTCCTGCTCGGCTCTTGCTTTTTCCTCTGGCCCAGCCTCTCAGCTTATGGAGCAATCTGGGCCGTCCGATGCACCAGCTGCCACCAGCCGCGCTGCAGCCCGCGAAACCAATGCACGACTCCGCCGCGCTGCGCATCTCCGACGACGCCTCGCAGAGCTCCACCTCGTTGCTCGATGCCACCGCCGCCGCCATCTTCTCCCCCTTCTTCTGCTCCGGCGGGTACCGCCGTGCTTCGTTGCCGTTGTCATCGCCGACCAATGTGCTGCCCTCGCCGTCGCAGGTTAGCAGGCCATTCTGCGGCCACGCCGTGATCCAGCCGAGGTAGATCATCCCCTCCATGTCCGTGGCCCACCGGTCCCGGAGTGCCTCCAGCCCCTCCAGGAGGTCCTTGCTGCTCGACAGCTTTCTCATGCTTCTCTCTACAATGACCTCCACATTCTGCAGACAAGGGAATTCTTGTGGTGTTCAGTGTTCATAAAATGTCGTTTAGAACAAAGTGCTAACAAAATGCAAATGACAAGAAAGATGAAATGGAGAAGATGATCTGTTACTTGTTACCTCACTGTGTGTTCCTTTCTCCTCCTGCAGCTGCAAAGTCAGTTGCTTCATCTCTTCCATGTGTTGATCGAAGCCTTCGCACCTTCTTGCCATCTCTGCTTCCTTGGCGTCAAGAGCCAGGATTCTCTCGTCAATGGCATCGAATTCTTGCTTGCTTTTCTTCGAGATCTTCTTGAACTCGTTCTTCAGTGCGTTGACCTTAGCTCGCATCGCAGCAAACTCTTCAGCAGCTGTGCGGATTTCTTCAAGCCGCTGGTTCTGAGACTCCAGCAGCTCCAGCTTCATCCCCAAGCACAATATCTGCATCTTCTGGTACGTTGACTCCTGCTCCTTCATGTCACAGTAGTCATGGAACTGCGACTCAATGCTAGAAGCTCGCTCTTCAAGGGCAGACACCATGCGCTTGAGGCTCTCAATCTCTTCGACCATTTTCTGACCATCCTGCACTTTATTCACTGCAATTTCTGATGGATTCTCAGTGGCATGTGCTGACATGATCTTTTCGGCACGAGAAGCCTGCCTTGTACTACGTTCACTGCTGAGAAGTCTACCTGTGCTGCAGGGGATCTCTGCTTGCGCCAATTCTCTCGATGTGCAATTCAGAGAGTCCATGTCTTCTTCCTCTCCTCCGCGGGATGAACTTGAACAGTATGGTGGATCCAACTGGACTGAACTATCAGATGGGTCTACGTCGCTGTGCCTAATTGCCCTATTTGTTATGAGGTCGCAGATAAAAGAACCAGCCACGGGAAAAGCTAATGGAGTGATTATCTTCAGAAGGAGATTCTTGATGTCCTCTGCCCTCTTACTTTCCATTTAGAATATCCCATCATTCCTTTAGTTTAGCCTCCATAAACAAGCTATTTAGTACTATATCTAATGCCCCACAAGGTGTTCCTACCTTGCTTTGCCTTCAGGGCTAAACTATGCTAAGTTCCAACAGGTCTATAACACATTAACAGCTTTTTGTGCCAACATCTTTGATCAAGGTCACACAAAGTTTTGGTTCTTCCGCATAAGTTGACCTTCTGGACACAGTTGCCTCTGAGTTTTGAGACTAACAGCTGAAGTTTGTAATTACTTGTAATTCATCTTTGCCTTGCAAGGCAAAATTAGTATTGTTCTGTTTCTTGCTTAAGAGAAGAAAGCACAACCTTTGCGTGCACAAGATGCAAATGCTTCCCTCCTTGTTTAAACTTTAAACACTGTCCTCCAGATCATCTCCTGGGCAAAATGGAACGTTCTCTAGTAGTCAAAGGTGTTACCTATAAATTATGGGAAAACTAAAAATGGTTGACATTGCCTAACTGTAGACAACCATAACAAACGAGGTACCTTTGATAAGATATGGTTATGGCTGATAATTGTGTGTAAGCAATAATAATAAAATAGGCCAAAAAGAAAAGGCATCCAGATTCGAGTAGATTAAGTCACCAGATAAAAGGCTTGCTACAGGGGTAAAATAAACCCCTTTTTTTTCTAGATGAATACGAATTCCTTTTCGACCCCCCCTCCTTTTTACACTCTATGTTGTATTGTTACTTCTGCTTTGGATAAATGCATGTATACATTCTTCTTTAGAACAAACACAGGCATTAAAATCACCTATTGGAACCCCGGCAAGTGAACTAGATTGACCGGTGAAGACCGAAGAAGTTTGTTATTTCTTTTTATTCATATAAGGGGCGGATTAAGCAAGTCCTCTATGTTTTGTTGCCAAAAATTTCAAAAGACAACTGCAGAACTAGACGATGAAGCTGCAAGGGCATATCATTAATTCTTCCAAGTGATGAGAAAAAAAGGAGAGAGAGAATCTTCTAAAGGTTGTACCAGAAATTTTGAAATAGAAAATTGAATACATAATCTAGAAGAATTTGCTTATCTTCGACGGAACAAAGCAGAAAATTTTTTATATATTACAGTTAAGTTCAAATTCTTACATGATCATGCTCTTATTTATGCAACACCACCAATGAATTCAGATACATCTAGCTTTTTCTAAAGTAACGCTCTCCAGCATGTCCAAATATATATAGCATTTTCTGCAGAAGTCTATGCACAATTAACCTTCAATGATCTTCACAGGAGTCCTGTAAAACAGAGCAACTGATGTTAAGAGTGATGGCAGGAGAAAAGGTAAGAAAGTATATTATTTAAGAACTACACCTACCCATATGCGTTTTGTTTGACTGATAGTAGTTCGACATCCAGCTGTTGATAACAGAAAAAAATTAATAATGAGATTAAAAAAAGTTGAACCAGGGAAAAAAAGATGAAGAGTAAAAGATGAGTGTTGAATCCAGCAACGTGATTTTTTTTTTTGAGAAAATTTAATGATGAGGTAAAAAAAAAAGTTGAACCAGGGAAAACAGATTAAGAACAATAGGTGAGTGTTGAATCCAGCGACGTGATTTTTTTTTTTTGACAAAATTTAATGATGAGGTAAAAAAAAAGTTGAACCAGGGAAAACAGATTAAGAACAATAAGTGAATGTTGATTGCCGTGACGTGATTTTTTTTTGAAAATTTACCTCAATAGTTGCATTTGGAGGAATCTCTTGAATGCCCTTTTTTCCATAAGCCAGCTCAGGAGGAACTATTATCAACCTCTGAAATTGTCATTTATCATCAAATTGCAAAACAACAATGTAAATGTAAACAACAACTATTATCATGACAGGATCACAGAAATAAAGTTGTCTAGTATATGGTCTTACGTGCATAAAGTGTTTACCGAAAACAAGGAATTAGTCAAAGCTGATCAATGTTTGCTACATGATCTTTTTGCTGACATCAAGCTGGTATGAGTTATATGCTTTTTGCCGTAGCGTGAGCAACTTATCACATTTCACTATCATCACTTAAACAAACAAGTTATAATACAATAATCAATACTATTATTTCTTAAAGCAATGTATGATGGGGAACCTGATTATCCAATCTTGATTTTTATATCAACAGATTTCAGCTTTCTATAAAGCCTCGGTATTTTTTATTTAAAAGAAAGATCATAAAGCAAAAACGAAAAGCAAAATCATAGCGAATACTAACCTGGCCTCCAGCTTTCATTCCCTCAACCCCAAGATCCAATCCTCTTAGAACATTACCTCTTTCAGAATTGCCAATGTCAAACCCATACGGCTGCAGATGATTTAAGCCGAGTAAAAGATGGTAAATCTAGAAGGATCGTATTTAAAAATATGGTCACTCTATAAACACCACATCAGGAACCTATCAATAGGTTTCTGCATGTGCAAATTAAGAACTATGCATGGTAACCATAATATGATGTGCAGAGGTATTAAAGCAATACTGTTCCACCACCAACACCGAGACCCTGCCTGCTTGTCATGAATGTTATGCCCTTCCACTTGGCCACATAATGTACCTACACTACGATAAGCATAGACCATTACACTTGATAAACATTAGCTGGAATATAAATTGCAACTTTTGGGCATTCATTTTGTTAGCATCTAAGTATTCATTATTTGTACATATGATACGAGAACACTGGGATGGGACACTATTACTTAAACTAGGGCTTCGTCTTGGAGTCAATGCTGCACTTTTCAGCAGGAATTTAGTTGTTACATGCTAACTTAGCCCATAGTGGTCCTTAGTGCTCAGGCCAACAGGCTAATTACAGTAGGCCTATGATAAAGTCAAATGGTCTTTTCTTCAACCGATCTTAAGAATGAAAGGTTTCTCCCCATAGTGATGTTCGTGGGTTTAGAACTTTGTTATCGGGGGAAGTGTTGGCATCCAAGTCAATGATGATATTAGACCATACTTCCATACCTGTAAAGGGCTCCGTCAGGGTGACCCTTTATCTCCCATCTTATTTAATATTATTGTGGATATGCTAGCGGTCATTTTAGATCGAGCCAAAAAGGATGGGCAAATAAGTAGAGTGGTACCCCATTTGGTGGATGATGGGTTATCTATTCTACAGTATGCCGATGACACTATATTATTTATGGATCATGATTTTGAACGGGCCATAAACTTGAAGTCACTGCTATGTGCATTTGAACAAATTTCTGATCTTAAAATTAATTTCAATAAGAGTAAAATCTTCTGTTTTGGCGCTGCAAAGGAATTTGAAGATCAATATACCCATCATTTTGGTTGTGGATTGAGCAATTTGCCCTTTCGATACCTTGGCATTCCAATTCATTATAGAAAATTAAGGAACAATGATTGGAAGGGGGTAGAAGAAAGATTTGAAAACGTTTGAGTAGTTGGAAGGGCAAGCATTTGTCAGCTGAAGGACGCTTAGTCCTTTTGAATTCTATACTTAGCAGCCTACCCATATTTATGTTATCTTTTTTTGAAATACCTCGCAGGGTCCTCAAGAGGTTGGATTATTACAGATCCAGATTTTTCCGGCAAAGTGATAACCATAAAAAGAAATATAGGCTAACTAAGTGGAATATTTTATGTTGACGACGAGATCAAGGAAGCTTGGGCATTCAAGACCTTGA
This sequence comes from Guadua angustifolia, assembly GCA_036346375.1. Classification (NCBI taxonomy): domain Eukaryota; kingdom Viridiplantae; phylum Streptophyta; class Magnoliopsida; order Poales; family Poaceae; genus Guadua; species Guadua angustifolia. The sequence continues at coordinate 44,970,149 of CM070512.1, forward strand.
TGTCAAAAATATCTGCATGCTTAGTAAATGGCTTTATAAGCTTCTAAATGAAGATGGTGTCTAGCAACTTTTCCTCAGACGAAAATATATGGGGAATAAGACTCTTTCTTATGTACAAAGGATGCCAGAAGATTCTCAGTTTTGGTATGGGTTAATGAAGGTCGAACATCACTTCTTCAGATTTGGGTCCTTCCAAGTTCGTAATAGACCTCAAATTCGATTTTGGGAGGACATTTGGCTTGGCAACAACCCCCTTAGGGTACAATATCCTCGACTCTTTCAAATTGTCCAGAATAAACTTGCTACGGTGGCTGAAATAATGAGCTCTAAATCACTCGATTTGTCTTTTCTTCGAGCAATTACAAGAAATAATTTATTGGCATTGCATGAACTAATTACAAAGGTTACTGCTGTACAATTAACACTAGAACGAGATTTTTTTTATGGCATTTACATCAGGCTGGACAATTCTCAGTTCAGTCATTGTATCAGGATTTAATGCATCAAAATGCCCCCGTTATCGTCAATTGTGGAAGCTTAAGATACCTCTAAAAATAAAAGTATTTCTATGGTACCTTCCTCAAGGAGTGATATTAACAAAAGATAACCTCAGAAAAAAATTGGAATGTAAGTAAACAATGTTGTTTTTGTAACAATGAAGAAACGTTACAACATTTATTTTTTGAATATCATTTTACTCATTTTGCTTGGCGTGTCATCTAAGTGGCTTTTATTTTGTCACCTCTTAGTAGTATGGCCAATATGTTTGGGAGCTGGTTATTAGGAATGGGCAAAGATTTAAGGGCTTACATTTTGGTTGGGGCGGCCGCTTTGTGATGGATAATTTGGATTTATAGAAATGATGTGGTTTTTGATAAGAAAAAAGACTCTAATCCTTTGCAGGTTATCTTTATGTGCATCAGTTGGTTGCATTCGTAGTCCGTGTTACAGTCTCAGGATGCCTGGGAGGTGGTGTCATCGGGATGTACTGTGCTGGAGATGGTGGTGAAAGATCTCTTTATCAAGCATGGGTGGAGATTTAATACCAGGCTAAGCATGGATTGAGATCCATTGTTTTATGCTGCCTTTTGCTTGTTGCAATTTTTTCATGACTGGTTTGTCTCATTATTTAAACAGCTGGCTGGATGTAACTTTGTAATAATGATTTGGCTGTATGTATCTCACGATGCAGAGGCCAGGGAAGTTCATCTTCCATTATCTAAAAAAAACTATAGGTAACTGATTCACTTGACTTGTCAATGTAAATGAAGAGCGCGATAAAACACAGCAAAAGGACTGAACGTCGACATACTTGTAAAAAATGAAAACAATGGCAGAGCTTGAACAAAAGGAGGCTAAATCAATGGACTATGTGTTAATCCTTTGTATAGAGAGCCAATTTCCATCGGTGCTTGAAAAAAGGATGCCAATACAATTAAAAGAAACAGTTTTTCATCACGAAAAGACATCCTTTTAGATATAAAATTACATACTCAAATTAAACTCCATAGCATGGTTGTTAAGGCGACGCCTAGGCGCCGCCTAGGCGTCCAGGCGCCGGAGGGAGGTCGCCGGGAGGTGTCGCCTCGCTGGCCGAACAAGGCGTCACTTTGGAGCGTCTAGGCGTTACTGGGCGTCATGGCGTCTCCAAAGCGTGGTTAGGCGGCACTTTGGGTTGGGAGGGTTCGGCAATAAATCGCCGTCTTGTTGGGTTTAGGGTTTAGTCGCTGTCGCCTCGTTCGCCGCCGCGCCACCGCCACCACCAACGTCGCCGCCGTGGCCGTCGGCTCCAGATCCGTAAGTCTCGGTCGCCTCCTCATTCTCCTCCTCTCCTTCTCCTCCTCTCCTTGCCTCCGCGTGGCTCTCCTCCGCTGCGGGCCCTCGCGCCATCTTCCTCCACGCCGACCTCCTCGCGCTCGCCGCTCCCGCCGTCGCCCGCTCCGCCTTCCTCCCGCCTCGCCCCTCCGCCTTCCTTTTGCGCCATGCCGCCATCTTCCTCTGCTCTAGCCCTCTGCTTGCTTCTTTGAGTCTTGAGTCTGTTGAGTGACTCCTCGCCTGCGCCCCCCCCTCTGCTCTAGCTCCTCGTGACCCTCCTCTCTTGCTTTCGGTTGCTCTGCTCTGGAATGGACCGAATGGTTTGCTCGGTTGCTCGCTCTGGAATGCTTTGTCTGAGGGACTCGGGAGTGAAGGGCGAGACATGGTCGATGCTCAAGCTCAAGCACCTTCTCCGTATTTGTTGCCAATGATATATACCTTGTATACATATACCTTGTATTGGTGAAAATGTCATATATACTCATATACCCTACCCTCGCCTAATCCTCGCCTAGGCGCTCGCCTAGGCGCCTAGGCGTCCAGGCGATGGGCTGGCGCCTCGCCTCGCCTTGTCGCCTTGACAACCTTGCTCCATAGTTTCAAGGAGGTACAGAAAACGTTCACACAACTCATATTTCCCTATATCACGAGATATGACGCTCAGTAGTTCCTCTCCATCACTTGAGATCACTTATTCAGTCTCGCTAATAACTACCAGTACAAATGCAAATGCCAATAATTTTTCTATTATGACATGATTCTATAAATGGTAAGCTTGATTAAGGCCCTGTTTGGGGGTGGGGGCAGCTCAGCTTTTAATCAACTTTTGGCATAAGCTAGAAGTTATATGTAAGCTAAAGCCAAAAGCTGAGCGGGACCTGTATTTGCAGCTTATTGCTAAGAAAATTAGCTATTTGTCGAACGATCTCTTACAAAAAGCTACATTTGTTTATCAATAAAAAAAAATCAAAAAATAACTGTTTAGAAAAGCTACATCTCTCAAAAAGGCCCTAAAGATACACAGATAGTGAGGGCACGTACCGCGACTCGGGATCCTTTAACAGCTTTAGCTCCACCTCCAACCATGATGTCGTAGTACCTGCTCAAAACTTCGAGTAAGTTATGGCACATTCAGCAAGTGGCAAGGATTCAAATTTTGTTTGGGGAAAAATACCGGGTATGGCCGAAATTCGAAATTTCGATGAAATTTTGATATTTCAGATAAATTTCAGTTGAAATCCAAAAACAAAAATTCAAATCCAGTCCGTTTGCCACCGAAAAAATCCGAAATTTGGTGAAATTTACCAAAATTTCGGGCGAAATTACCGAAATTTTGCTCGTTTTGCACTAGCTGAAAAGTGGGCCAAACAACGACAAAAAATTTTGAAATTTTTTCTGGAGAGTCCTGACACATTGATGATATTGCCATAAAAATGTCAGATGATTATCAAATCTGAGGAATTTTTAAAAATTCAAACATTGCTACTGTCCTGATAAAACGTTGACCAGCAAGTTTGAACCGAATGAAAATTAGAACAAACGAGGTTATAAAATTTTGAATTTTTTTGTGGATGGTTCTGACACATCCATAATATTCTCATAAAATTTTCAGATGACGGTCAAGATGTATGAATTTTTAAAAATTTGAATAGTGCTACTGTCATGTTAAAAGCTTTACCGGCAAATTTGAACAAAAGGAAAAATAGTCCAAAACACGTTAGAAAATTTTTGTGGATGGTTCTTATGTAGCATTAATGGTTATATAAAATTTTTAGATAATGATCATATTTAACGAATTTTAAAAAATTCTGACAGTACTATGTTCTGATAAAAGACCGATGATCGATACATAGATTTGCTTTAGCAATAAAAAAAGGTTTAAAAATTTGAAAATTTTACAGAAGGGTGATAAGGAAATGTTTAAGACCTCATAAAAATTTTGAATCATGATCATACTCTAGTGAATTTATAAAATTCTTACAAGGCACAGTAGCATTTATGTTCTTTCTCTTTTTGGTTTTTGAAATATAATATAACAAATAAAGTTCAATGTTTACATAGATTTAATTGACCAAACAAAAAAAATTGAACTTTTTTGAAAACTTTATAGAAAGGTACTGAGGCAATTCTTAATCTCTCATAAAAATTTTAGATCATGATCACACTCGAGAAAATTTATAAAAATCTAACAAGGTTAATGTCCCACTTATGTTCATTTTGTTTTTGATTTTTTTAAAGATAACAAATGAAGTTCAATTATTTTGAAATTTTTTTGTATGATCCTACACTATTAAAGATAGTACCATAAATTTTTTAGATCATTATCAAGCTTGTATAATTTTATAAAAATCTGACAGTATTTCTGCCCAAATTTTAAAATGTCTCAAAAATTCAGTTTTTCAACAAATTTTCATGAAAGATGACTTTCTTAAGGGTTATTAGACTAAATCCGGTCAAATCCGGCCCTAAAAGTTTGAAAACCGGCCAAAAATCACGAAATTTCGGTGGTTACTGTAGTAATTTCTTTTTGTTTTAATCCGGCCGGTAGTTTCGATTTCGTAGTGACCCGAAATCTAAAATTTCGGCGAAATTTGTATCCCTGGCCAGTGGCATTTAGCAAAGCATGCTTCCGTACACGCTGACATTCTACAGCCTACGATGAATTTTTTTCTGGTTTAGAATTTGGAGCGCTGACTCATGTACGCGCTCATACACCTAAGCATAACACAAGCACCCAAATCAGTAGCGAATGCATACTTGAGGCCATTGGGCAGAGTGGTGAACTCGCTCTCCGGAATCTTGGCGCTCCTAAGCTGCCCAAATCAACCATGCAAACAACAAAATCCTCAGCCCAACCCCACAACATCATCCAATGTCAAAACCTACACAACTAAAAACACAAACACAAACAAGCGGATTCTTACAGCTCTCCTACTGGTAGACACCGCGTCTGCTTCCCCTCCGGCCACACCAATCCCGACCACTGCGCCGAGAAACACCAAGAAAAGATCAGAACAAATAATTTAGCAACCTGAATTGTGAAACAACCGAGGAGGAGAAGAAAGTCGTCAAGAACGTACCCATGTTGGCGGCGAGGAGGGAGGTGAACCACCGCCGGGTCCCCTCCGGGGAGGCGCACGCGCAGCAGCGGCAGGCGAAGGCGGCCGCCCGCCTCGCCCTCCTGGCGGCGGAGGCGGGGGAGAGGGGTAGGGCGTGGCGAGGGGACAGGGAGGGCAGGAGGGAGAGCTCCATGGGCACGGACGAGGGGGAGGTGGTAGGAGCAGAGGGTGCCTGCTTGGGTCGCGTGGATTCTGCGTTCGTGGCCTCTGAATTTCCATCCTGGACTGGCCGCCGTCGCTCTCGCTCCGCCGGTTTCAGAAATCAAAATCTCCGATTTCAGCCACACTGCAGAGTGTACAAACCCGCCCCAAAATCAGGGCATAATTCGGCGTTGTGCTCGGATTTTACGGTGTTTCCTTCCATGGCATTTTTTAGTTGGAGCAATGACACAGAGCCCAAATTGACAGTCGAGTACAATAAAAAAACTCTTCCTAAAAGCCGGTTTATATAATAACTACCTCTAAATATTGTAAATAGATATTATGCAATAGCTATTTCTTCTCTTTTGTATATAAGTAATTTACCTATACTCCTGTGCAAAGCTGGTTACTAAATAAAAACTAGCTCTCTTCTTTTTTTTCTCACTCTTCCACATAAATCAAAACTGATGTATTCTTTACTATATAAAGTGGGAGTTTCTTCCCACGTCACTTCGTTAAAATTACCCACCTTTGCCATCCACCTTTGCCATTGATCTTTAATTACCCATCTTTACCTGTGTCACTTCATCAAAATTATCCACATTTGCCACTTCTCTTTAATTACCCATCTTTACCACTGCTATTTAATTACCCACCTTTGCCATTGTTATTGCTTTTTACAAATAAACTTTTTATCACAAATTAAATTTTCGTTGTAACGCACGAGCACATGATTAATATATACTAAGAACTAGCTGAGATGGCTTGTTATATGCCCTAAAGAAACCTTTAAGGTACCACGACTGCGCTTGAGTATTGGATGTCTGTGAACGTAAAGCATTCGCTTTTATAGATGTCTCTTAGCGACGATCTTAATCGGTTCACGAGAGTAATTTTCCTACGTATCAATTCTTGAAAGAATATTATTTATGTATATCTCATGTACCGATTCCAATTAGGAATGACTAACGTACCATTGAGCTCATCGTGAGTTCTAAATACTGTTCAAACTTTTTTTTTCTTTTGCAAATCTAGCCTCTTAACGTATTTTTACCAAATATGACCATTCTCTCACTGTGAAAGACGTAGCAGGCATGTAGCAACCCAAAATCCAATAAAAGTAAAATTCATATATCTGAGTTGAATTTGTTTTACATTTGAATTTGTGTATTTTTCTGGATTTTCTGTAATAAATAAAAAGGGATTTTCAACAACAAAAAGAGGGTTATGAAATTCAATAATATTTGAACACAAAAAAACTCTGAAAATAATTTATTTAAATCCTAAATACTCCCAAAATCACGTCCTGAAAGTTTTAGCATCCATTTATTACTTAAGAATAATTAAAAACATCAAACTGAAATTGGGAACAAAGAAAATGTCAAACTTTTATGAAAATCATTGAGCATGATCATGATTTGAAAATTTTACAATATTATCCTCAGAACCTCAAAATTATCTATAACATCTCAATTTTCACTTTTTTATTAATTTAATGTGTTATTCAAGCATTTTGTGAATTTTCTAAATTTTAGAATTTTTTGGAATTTATTTTCTATTTTGAATTATACCCTTTTTGGATATTATTTTAAATTTGAGAACATTTTAAATAAAATTTTTCCAAAAATATTTTATTTGGGTTGCAAATGTCTCACACTATTTTAGAAAAATTTTCTGGAATTTTTCCTAATATTTTAACTATTTTAGTTGGCATTGTTTATTTTCTAGAAATATTTTAATTGGGAAAATGTTGGAAAATGTATTAACGGTGATGGGCTGGAAGCCTAAGAGCCCAGTAATCGTTTAGCCCAGCCCATGCCTATGCCAGCCTGCTTAGCCACCACAGCCCGTTAGCATAAAACCCTAGAGCCGATCGTTAAATAGTGATCGTGTAGTCCTTGTTGTGCCACGTAGCCCATGTGCGCCTAGCCGTGGGATCTTGATCATGTGGCTAGGGTTGGTCGTGGATATTAATAACCCTAATCAATCGCCCCCCATTGATCCCATGTGCGGTCTAGATTGGATCAAGCTCGAGCGCATGGTGATAGTCCATTGTGACACGTGTGCGGTTGTGATTGTGTCGTCCCCACCATGCTTGTTCTGAACTCTACTCCGCCATTGCACCCTCGCCGTCACAGAGTCCACACCAGACACACCCTCTAAGGTGTTATAAATGCCTCATTAACACCCGTAGGATGTTCCCGAGGTTGAACCACGCGTTTCGCCTAAGGTTTTGTCGCGAGAGTCGTCCCTGTGTACACGCTAGGGCTCGCTAGAGGAGTTTGAGGTTGCCACCACTTTTTGCTGCTCAAATCTCTACCGCCGGTAGGATTCTGCCATGTTCATTAACACATCTAAGTTCGTCGCGTCGTCGACTATCAGATTCAGGGTTTCTTTTCACCGATAGGTCGCCATGGCACCTTATCCATACCGTCTTCTTTAGCTCTGTCCATGGCACCACTGTGAGAAGTTCGTCGAAACCTCGTTCTGTTCGTGGCCGTTAGATCCATAGCGAATGGTCATGATCTTACCACGTGGACTTGCTTCTCATCTACCACGTGTTGCGTCACCGACTCCTTACTTTGTTATTTACCGTCCGATCGCGAGCAAACGGTTCAGATTACGCCCGCGTGTCTCCATGTTTCATCAATCACGTCACTGCCATGTGTTTGCCATAGCGGTGCCACATCAACTCCAGCTTGTCCGATCTGCACGCATGTCAGTTACGTCATTAGTTGCGTCAGCGTTAACCGTTGATCAATCTTCCCTGTGGACCAAGTCTACCGTGAACCCGCCTCAGTGCGTGGACATGGTCCATGGACCGAGGGACCCACTTGTTAGTGACTGCAGGGATTTTTAAAATTTATTTTATTTCAAAAAATCAAGGCTGATGTTAGCATTGCATCATAATTATGATTTTTTAGTATAAAAATAATTCAAGTAATTTAGTATTTTCTAATTTTTTGATTTTTTATATTTTTTAAATCTTTTGAGATCCTATTCTCTTTCATGATTGAGGTGATTCAAATTTTTAAAAGTTTATAAAATTGAGATCTATTTAATGGTTAATTTCATTTGATTTTTAGAGTTTATTTGCTCTCTATTTTGGTATTTATTTGGTATTCTCTTGTTACACGTAAACGTCAAAGTGCTCGGAGCAGCCGAGGAGGAATTGTTGACTCAAGACTAAGATCCAGAATAAGAATAAAAGCTTTTTAAGGCAAGTTGTGCTTTGATCATGTTGAATCCAGTTTACAAAATTGCTATATGTTTTACATTATGCATGATATTTTATGTGTACAACTGTTTCAAAATAGTTTGAGATCTAGTTAATCTACCTAATTGAACTATATCCTACCTTATCATTTATATGCCATGATTAATTGTTACCCTAGATTGGTTCACTACTAGTTAGTTAATATTAACAACCAACATAGGTTGGTTAGACCGTGTTAATATTCTTAGCCATGCCACGTACAACATATGTCTTTTAAGATATCAAAAGTTAATCTTGACTAACGGAATATGGAAGGTGTTTATAAATTAGTGTGTCAGGTGTTGTCACATAATGATATTGAATTGTAGTGACGAGGATGTCATGCAACCATGTTGACTTATTGATGGCATGTGGTGCTTGGTAATCAACTGGGGGTGATAATCATTTAAATTGGGGCAAAATGGCAAGGGGCAGTATTGCCAAGGTGGGCTAGAAAGGCAGATGGTATGTGAAAATCTTACCCTAGTCATCTTAAAGACTTAACCTTGCAAGCCTTTGGCCTAAGTTAAACATGCAACCATATGTGTGGAATAGAATAGACCTAGCTAATTAAATTGCAATGTCTTAGCTTTGATACTACCAGTAGCGGTGTGAGGTTCGACCTTTTTATGAACCTACATAGCGCAAAAGGGGGCTCTGTTGTGGTAACCTATCCCTTCAATGTTGAAATCTTAGTGGGTAGTACTGGTTTAAGAAAGAGCATTATAAAGGTTTTCTTATGACTTCTCTACGGCACACTAAAGGAAGTGTGCTGATGGCCAAACAAAAGGAGATTATCATGTCATGTGGATAAAGTGCATAATCTCTGCAAAAATGTAAAAGCTATTCAGATAGCCGTACTCGCAATATTGAGCAATGCTCGAGAATTATAGTCACAGGTTAGATTTTATAAAATAAAAACTTGGATGGGGAGGTTGAATGTTGTTGGAAAGTTGAAATATGAATTAGGACTGGATGCCATGTTTACTTAAAAAATATTGAAAATTATTATTTACTATTATTTGTTTTACTATCTTTCAATCTACTTATTATATTCGTTTACAAATGCTGCTTTACCACAAAATAACCTTATTAGTCATTCCATTAGAAAGCCTTGCATATAGTTTATGTTAGAATTGCATTATATGCATAACTTGTTGAGTGCTTTAGGTATTCACTCTTGTCAACAACAAAATCACTAGTTGAGAAAGAATCTACACCAACCATGAAGAAGAAGTACCAGGAAAAGATAAATGTTAGGGTGTAAGCTTTGTCAGTTTCCTATGGTATACTGAAGGGATTTATCTATGTTTTCATTCCACTTTAGTTTAATTTGTTATTCGCAGTTTAGCCTTATGAGGCATATTCATGTAAGTTCGACCATAAGGTCAGTCAACAGGATAATATTTAATATATGATGTCTTTTATTATTATTTTTTGTGTATGATTGTGATATTCATCTATGTTGAGCCTATGTACACTGGCGTGATTCTAGACTAGTACGATATACACAAAGGGTCCTAATTTGCATATTCGACAAAATCACCAGTTGAGGAAGATTCTACACCAACCATGAAGAAGTACCAGGAAGAGATTAATATTAGGGTGCAAGCTTTGTCAGTTGTCTGTGGTATACTAAGGAGATTTATCTACATTTTCATTCCACTGTAGTATAATTTATTATTCATAGTTTAGCTTTATGAGGCATATTCATGTAAATTTGACCATAAGGTCAATCAACAGGATAATATTTAATATGTGATATCTTTTATTATATTTTTATTGTGTATGACTATGATATTCATCTATGTTGAGCCTGTGTGTACTAATGTGATCTTAAACTAGTATGATATACATAAAGGGTCCTAATTTGCATATCCCACTATCAGCCTCAGCCAACCTTTGGCCAACCGGTCAGCCAGCCAACCTTTTCCTTTCTCTCCCTCGACTGCCAAGCTGCTGCCATTTTCTACCATGGCAAGCAATCTAGTCGGGAATCCCTGTCATGGCAGAGTGCGTGCAGCCAGCCACCGCGTTGCGCCAAAGCCTCGCCACCCTTCTGCCTAATCCCTTGCCACAACATGCTTTGACCCTGTTTATTCTCTACCATGGCACGATCACATCACCCTGGTACTTGAGCCAGCATGCCCATACGTCCGTTCGCCCTATGTGCCCGCACCAACACTGCCTTCTCCTCGTGCTCGACCCCGCCTACCTGTAACATCCTCAAATATAGCTATTTTTGAATTTTATATTATATTCTGAATTTTTGGGAATTTCTGGAATTTATTTGGATTTATTTGAATTTCTGGAAATTAGTTCTTTTCTGGAAATTAATTTAATAATGAAAATTTTTAACAAAATAAAAATGGAAATATTTTATTTGAGTTCAAAATGTCCTAAAATATTTTTCAGAATTTTTCTAGAATTTTTCTGATATTTTAAGTGCCTCAAATAAATTAAATGAATATTCGGAATTGTTTTTAATCGCAAAATCATTAAAAACTCGGATGAACAGTAACGGGCCGAGCCCATTACTGTGCACCACTCGGGAAACCCTATCGCCGCATCGTTTTTCACCGTTGGATTCCGCGTGGACGATCGGATTGAAGCCACGTCGCTTCGTCTCCGAGGAAAGGAAACGTCGCCGCCGCCGCACGTTCGAGCTGAAACCGTCGCCATTACTCACCGCCGTGCGTCTCCGTCGCTTCCTTGGCCAGTGCGGGGGTATAAAGCATTCTTTTTTGCACCTGTTGAGCCCTTTCACGCACACCGAGAATCACCGTAGAACACACACGTCCTCGCCGAAGTTCCATGACCTTCCACCGTGGTTTGCGCCTGTTCCGGTGACCCTCCGCCGTCGCAGTGACCGTCGCAGTAACGCCCGCGTCGAGCCGCACACGAGGAGCCCAGCCGTGTCGTCGGAGCTCCTTTGGAACGCCGTCCCGTGGGTTGTCTTCTTCCTCTCCGGTCGCTCCAACTCGTCGGGTCATCGCCGGAACGTGAAGCTTCGACAGCCATTCGATCAGCATTCAACGTCACCGATTCATCCACGTCGCCATCGAAACAGTGAGTGCTATTTTCACCCGTAGCCGTAGATCTAGCAATGAAGGGCTAGGATAGTGCCACGTGCCCGTAGCTGGGATCGCCCGCGTGTGCTTAAAACTTAAGTTAAATGCTAGCCGTTGGATTCGTATCGGACGATTGAGATTTAGCCACGTAATCGCGTGAATAGTAAACTTCATTATCTAATGTTAGCCGTTAGATCAAGATCGTATGGTTGAAATGCAGCCAGGTGATTGAGTTTACTGTAGTCGTTAGATCTGGCGTAAGATTTGTTAAATCTGAGCTGTAGATTTTGAATTGAACGGGCCGGATTTCACCGCGCGCCGAGCCAGTCTTGCATTGACGCGTGTGCGCTGAAACGAATGGCGGCTTGCCGTCAGCGTGAACGACGTCACCTGAATAACCGCCGCCGTTCGATTTAGATCCGAGGGTCACAATTGAGCCACGCGTCAACACCGCAGTAGCGGATCAAAGTGTCGGTGCGATCTTGACCTTTGATCGCATCGCACAAATCTTGACGCGTGACCGAAATGATTGAGTTGTTATTAGTTTATTCTTCGCCGTTGGATTTTGATCCGAGGGATGAGAATGCGCCACGTGTCGACTCCGCAGTAACCCATGCCGAATCGTCGTTTAGATCTCACCGTTCATTTTCGATCCGACGGTTGAGAATAACTCAACCTCTCGGTTGATAATGCGCTGACGCGTGTCACGTACGGGTAATTGACACGTGTCCGTGCTGACGTCATCGGCTGACGTCATCGGTGGGGCCCACTTGTCAGTGCTGGCACGGTCGATGATGACGTCAGCAGTGACGTCATGCTGACGCCATAAATCCGGTTTTTCGCAAATAAACATATTCGGTAGAAATACTTCGGTGCTGACGTCATAAATAGTGATGATGACGTCATAATTAATTTTAAATATATATTTTTCGGTAGAAAATCAACCCGGTGATGACGTCATAATTAGTCATGCTGATGTCATAATTTCGGGATTTTCCGTATAAAAATAAATAAAGAAATTTGGTTTATTCTTTTTGAATTATTTTAAAATTTCAAATGCTTGTAACTTTTGCGTTTTAACTCCGATTTGAGTGATTCCAATTTCTAAAAATTTGTAAAATCAAGATCTATTTATTGGTGAATTTTATTGAATTTTTAGAGTTGAATTTGCTCTCTGGAAAATGTATTTATTGTGTGTACGTATATGATTTGGTAGACGTTGATTTGTCGGAGAACTTCGAGGGAGAATTTTTAGAGCAAAACCCAGCTTCAGGACAAGACCAGCAACTTTTTGAAGGCAAGTTATGCTTTGACCATGTTGCTCCTAAATTTCGAAATGTATTTTGTTTCAAACTATGCATGCTAATTCAACTAAAAATGGTTTAAATATTTTGGGTGAATTAGCTAGTTAACCTAAATGTTATTGCCACCTTGTTAATACTATTTGTATGCCATGATTCCTTTGATAACCCTAGTTTGGTAATATTAGTTGGTTGATGATATTGTGCCAACACGGGAGGCTAGACCGTGAATAGTTGCTTAGCCATGCTTATATCGTGAATAATCATTTTGGAATACAAAGGCAATATTGACTAAAGAATAGAGAATGCTTTTTAGTAAGACGTGGAATGATGTTGGTATTAACATTGGAATGTAGAAACCTGTGTGGTTCTACATGAAAGATGAATATGAGCATGTGTTGCACTGTTAACAACTGGGGTGGAACTGATTTAGACTGGGGCAAGTGGACCGAGGCTTCGTGCAGTGGGCTGTGTGGCAACTGTGGGGTGGGTTGAGTGTTGTGAGGGTGTGTGCCAATTTGAGAGAAGGAAGTCTTGCCTTGGTCGATTAAGGACCTTACCTTGCAAGCCTTTGACCTGAGTCTCTCGTACAACCACATGTCTGAATGGGAAGACCTAGTTTAGTAGGATTCTGATGTCTTACCTTTGATACCTCGGGGTGGCGATTACAGGGGTAATCAGACGGGGAGCGTGCTGTGCTACTGGCTTGGTACCGATCCAACGGTGTTTGTCGGTCCTATACTTGACTCTGAGTGAGGAAGTGATAGTGAAGGCAACACGGAGAGGTTCTTAGGTGAGATGAAGTCTCAAAAGCTTTATTACGGTTAATCGCCTTTGTGGTGTGCAACTGTATCTTGTGGGTAAAGTGTACAACCTCTGCAGAGTGTTAAAACTGTTCGAATAGCCGAGTCCACGGTACTGGACAATGCTCGGGGATTACAGTCAAGGGGTAGTGTTCTAAAAATAAAATGGGGTGGTTGGCTGTGTGCCAAAATTGTGAAATGAAGTTATCTAGGGACTGTGTGTCCAAAATATTGTGGAAAAACAATTTGAGACAAATATTCATTATATGTTTGATGCTTTCAATCTGAATAATTGATAGTTCAAAATATTGATGCAAAAGCAAAATAACCAGTAAAGCCTATCCTTTGAATAAGCCATGCATGTAGTAAATAGATCTGCATTGTGCATGACTTGTTGAGTACGGTGTGTACTCACCCTTGCGGACAAACCTACCAGAAGAAGAAACTACACCAGCCTACGAGGAAGAGTATGTAGAGGAGCCGGAAAACTAGGGGCAAGCCTTCGTCGGAGCGATTTGGAGAAGATGGACATCACGACTTTTTATATTCATTTCTTGAACTTTTGTTATTTGATTATTGTAAGCCTGCGTGTATAACTATTGTAAGGATGACCATAAGGTCGTACACTCGTTTATATAAATGTTTGAAGTACTTTATTTAATATTCCGCTGTGTATGATGTGATATTATACCCTATTGGTCTGTGTGCACTAGCGCGATCCTGGACTAGTGCAGGATACACAGAGTGTTCGGAATTGCAAATTCGGGGCACGACACTACCAGTCCTTCCTCACCACACTATCGCTCTGGCAGCACCGGCATGCGCCAACTCGCACACTTGCTCGCCACGACGCTCCATCCGATCTCCCCGACTTCATGTGCACTCAAAAGCTGCCAGCCATTTTCCCCACTCCTCGGCTATTTAAGTCGTGCGTTGACCAGCATTTCTCCCTACACCTACCTCGGATCCCCTCTGCCCACGCCTTCACCTAATCACGCCGTCATTGTCGGCAATCTCTCGAGAAGCCAAGTCAAGCTCAATCTTGAGTTTCGGTGAGGCATTCTTCAATCCCCTCCATCCAGAGTACCCTTAAGTCTCCCTAAAGTCTCCCTTATGCTCAATTGCAACTCTCTTAGACCTAAGTGCCGCCACCCCTACTCACTTTCTTCTTCAAGTTCGACGATAGCTGCCCTAGCTTCTAACCATTCTTTGCTGTGGTAAGACCCCAAGGTGAATTCCCCTTAGCTCCCTGGTGCTTTGCCTCCTCCCCTCTAAGCATAAGACGCTGCCATTCTCCCCTTTGCCTAGCCATAGCTCCCTTTATTGCTAGCTCCATCGTGGCCCATCTTTGACCGATTTTCACCACACGCAAGCCATGCCCTAGATTCCCTAAGCTATCCTCTAGCCTCTCGTGCCCTTGCTCGACCACCTCTGGCCCTCCTCCGCCATTGTTGGCCTCCCTTGCGCCAAGCTCTATTTGAAAGGACCGGTGATGTCGCCTAGAGGGGGGGTGAATAGGCGGATTAAAAATTTGCAACAAATTAAATTCTCCCGAGGGTCTGAGCCCGGAGTGTCCGGGGTTTTTATCCGGATACTCCGGACTATCCGGACTATCCGGGTTATATTGTCCGGATACTCCGGACTGAGCAGCCCAAAGGAAGGATTTTAAATCTGAGAAATTTCTCAACAATCTAAATGAATACAAATACTCTAAATGAAGTCAGATACCTGAGGATTATGTGGATCTAGAGCCAAACACAAAGATAGAGTAGATCGGGGCTCCGAACGTTCCAAGAACAACAAACCCTAGAACAAGCAAATGAAGAACAAGGAAGCCACGAATTTTTACCCGAAGTTCGGATTCTTGAAGGGAATCCTACGTCTCCGTTGAGGAGGCACAAAGCCCGGGTCCCTCTTGACCACTTTCCTCCCGGTGTTGCACAAAGCACTCGCCGGTCTTCTTCTTGCCTTTTTCCTTTTGGAGGCAAGGCTTGCCTTCACAAACTTCCGGGGCTCTCCACACCAAGTCTTAGAGGCTCCCGGTGACTCCTTGCCGTCTAGGAGCCCTTCAAACTCCAAGAGTAACAAATACGCCGCTAAATCGCCTTGGAGGATGAAACTTGTGCTCAAGAATCAAAATGCAAGCTCAAAGCACTTAAATCCCTTCCTTTCTCCCCAAAGATTCAAATCAAATCAAGGATTCAAGTGGGGGAAGGAAGCTAGGGCTTGAGAGAGTGAGAGTGAGAGAGCTTGAGTGTTAAATGCAGCAATGAATGAAGTGCCAACGGTTAGATTTGGAGTGAGGGCTTAAATAGGCATCCCAAAATCCAACCGTTACATGTGAGCTGCGCAAACCCCGGACTATCTGGACATTTAGTCCGGAGTGTCCGGACTTAATCCCCGGATACTCCGGACTTACCGGATACTCTGAACCTTTTAACCCCGGAGTGTCCGGACTAAATGTCCGGATACTCCGGCCTGACCCACTCGGCCAGAAGTACCCTTTGATAGGAAATGCAATGTTTTGAAAAACTTTCGAGATGCAATTTTCATTCTATGAGCACAAGCATATCCTAGAAGCGATTTTCCATCGTATCCCCCTTAATAGTACGGCTATCCTTAGACTCAATAAAATAAAAGATTTACGACTAAAGTCTTGATGCCGCCTTTTCAAATTTTAAGGATGGTGGGGATCTCCAATCGCTTTCCAACGATGATATCTTCTCGATCACTGCATAGAATCTCACTTGCACCGTTAGTATATAGAATTGTGTTGCCATAAATCACCAAAACACTTTGAGGGGCCTAGATGCACTTTCACTATTCAGTCTCACTGACAGGTAGCCCTGGGCTCTCTCAGCCGAGCCAAAAGCATTGACCCATGGGCCCCCTTGTCAACCAGTGCAGCTAAATTAAAAAATCTACAAAATTGAAAAGGCACCTTCTAGCTTAGAAAGTGTATTTTCTAATTTAGTTGAATTTCAGAATAATGCATATTCAAATCTCATATCTTTTGCAATTTAAATCCAAATATGAAAAAACTAGTTTTTAAATTCATATAAAATCATGTAATTTCTAAATATGCAAAAACATTTAAAACTTGACTTCGGTGCTGAATTTAAATTCAAATTTGAATAGAAACCGAGCTTATGCTCTAATTAAGAGCTTGTGGAATAAACTTCAAATTTGATGAAATAAATTTTTATGTACTGCTAAGACCATAAGCATTCTAAATCTACAAAAATGTTCAAATTTGGGCTTAGTTTCAATTGAATTCATAAATAGGTTAAATTCCTATGTATTCAAAATTCAAATACATGTATGTGTTGCAAATAAATTGCAAAAAAAGATAAACAAGTTTTTGAAATTTTATAAAATTATATACTCTTTGTTTATGCAAAGATAAATAAGTTTAACCACTATTTGTATAAGAATTCATCATGAGATGATTCTTTCCAATTTAAAAAATAAATAAACATGGCTATTGCAATTAACCACCAAAATTTGTGAAACCCAGAACCTAAACTTGTATAACAACATGTGTTTTCTGTTCTTATAAATAAAACTTCTTATAAATAAAACTTCCATATGAAAATGACTAGTAGCTCATTTAGAAGTTGAAAATGCATAGTCTTTGCAAATGACCTTCAAAAATCATAAAACCAATTCCTAGAACCTTACAAAATCTAGAGCAACCTATTTCTGTAACTGCATTTCACATTTGTTATTATTTAACTTCTTTTTGCTTCTTATTGCTTTGCGGCGAACCACATTTAGACTCCAGCATTCCAGAATCCATGACCGTCGATTCTGACTTCACTACTAAAATCAATAAGGAAGACAAGCACTCCCTTTGTTCATGTTGATCCCATTATTTATTGAGCTTATATTGTTTTAGCAAATCTATATTTGCATGTGTTTATTTTCAGTAAACGGTGCTATATTGTGGGTGCTGGTAGGTATATCCTTAACTCATAGAATTTTCTTAATAAATATTAATATGTGAACCTTGATAACCCTAATGTAGGTTTAGACATTATAGAAATATCAAATTGGGTATAATTGAGTATATATTTATCTGCTTAGTTATGCTTTAGACTTGGGCAAACAAACAGTCAGATATACTATTTGTTTGGAGAACAATGACTTTGAATATCATGGGAAACATGGTTCTGTTATTTTGATATAAAAATAAAAAATAAAACTATATTTTGACACGGGCGAGATATGGTAATAGTCGGATGTGCATGTGACTTGCATGTAGTGTAGGGGGAGTATTCTCACCCAGGTTAGATTAAGGATCGAACATAGTGTTGCATAATCTAAGAATGATCAGTGCAACCACAAGTGTTATTATGGAATAGCCTTAACCAAGTAAGTTACCTTGGTCTAACTTTGCACATTGAAATACCGAAGTAGTATGGGCTTTTTGAGATGGACTACTCGAAGGGATGCCCTCACTAAGGTGTTGAGAATAACGCCTGTCGAAACAACGATGTACACCTTATGGCCTATTTGGGGGAGCTGTAGCTTTTCTGAAAAGCTGTTTTTTGGCTTTCTGAACTGAAAATGGCTATAGCTTTTTTTTATAAGAGATCATTTAATAAATAGCTAATTTTTCTCTAATAAGTTGTAAAAGCAAGTCTAGCCCAGTTTTTAGCTTTTAGCTTTTGTTAGTTATATATGGCTTTTGGTTTATATCAAAAGCTGCTTAAAAGCTGAATTGTTTGGAGGGTTTACTGGATTTTTAGAAGATGAAGCTGGCTTTAAGTCTGTCCAAACATGGCCTTATTTTGGAGGAAAGTGACAATAGGGTGTATAACTATTGATCGTACGGTGATTGTACAAATATCTTCTACCACTATAGTAAGGGTTTTTCATCACCAAGCTGATGCAAAATTAGATCTAGGTCATGTAATGGTTATGTCATGACCTCTTGGCCACATACCAAAGTAAGCATGAAATAGTGGCAAAAGGATGTTGGCCATGTCTTGTGGGTAAGAATGTACGCCTCTATAAAGTATAAAACTTTTTGAAAAGTCGTTCCCACAGTCATGGGAGTCTTGGTGCACCGACACTAGTTAGAGTTTTGATATTTTTATAAAATGGGATGATTTGGGGATATTGTTGAAATATTCATTTCAGATTTTATGCCATGAGTTAGCAGGACATGGTTCGAAGCTCACATTTATTGAAGACTATGAGTTATTTACATTTATGCTATTTATACTTGTTATTTATATGCATGTCAAATTGCTCTTATAAAATTCACTTGCAATCTACTATTCAGTATTTACAATTCAATCTTACTTTAAGCAAACAAACCTAGTAGTCATCTCCTTTGACATAGCCTGTATTTAATTACATTAGTGATATACTATAAGTCTTACTAAGTACGAAAATACTCAACCTTCTATTGTTGACATTCAGTTAATGAAAATGCCACACTCCCCAATGATGAGTACTTTGCTGCAAGAAATGAGGAATATGATGATGAATTTTTCTAGAGTTTAAACCATGTCAGATGCCTGTGGGATAGTTGGGCAAGGCATACTAATAAGTATTTGTATCTTCCGCTGCTTTTGATTAAGCCTTCATAGCTTTATGTATGAATTATGACATATTAATGAAATTAAGAGCTTGTATATGGATGTAGTAACAATATTGTAAATATGCGTATTAGCTATTGATTATAGGACTAGTACAGTATACACATGGGACCATCTCGGTATTTCATGCCAGAAGGGAGGGTCCCCACAAGGCGACACGTGTTCGATAGCGCCTGCTCGGGCACTCCCACGCTTGCGCCTATTGCCACACACCTCAAGTGCAGCAGGGGACAAGAGCCAATGTCGTGGCTAGGCAGCGCAGAAGCTCTTACTCACGAGCGCACGAGTTGCTACTGTGCCGGCGTGCTTCCACACTCGTCGGGTATGGTAGGGGCTTCCGTGCTTCCTAAACACGTTAGGGGGTGGGGAAGGGGCCAAATTTGCAACTGTGTGTACGAGTGAGCTAGATTTGCAAATAAATAAGGTTCACGAAGCTAGATAATTGATGAATTTGTGAGTTTCTCATGACTACCCGGCCCAACTCCGTTTCTGCCACATGGTGCTGGCCCCTTCACCGCACAGACAAATGTATCCCTCCTCCCTCCATGGTGCAAGATTCTCATTTCTTACAAAAACATAGAAAAAAATAAAAAAAATTAAAATATTAAAAGAAGAAAAAACTCAACTAGAGTCAAAGCGCCCTTAAACACCAAACTCAACTATTAGAAAAAAAAAGTCGAAGATATTATTTAAAAAACCTTAAGCTTTACTGTGTTTGTTGTAGCATGCAAATCTAGGTGGTTCAGAGTTAGGGGAACCAGGCAACTAGAGTCAAAGCGGCCTGACCCTGTTAACTATGGCCCACACTAGCACCTGCAGCTGCCTCCTACTGGCCGGTTTTCATGCCACGTGTTAAATGGCCCAAAGGCAAAATATTCGCTTATTTGGCTCCCTCTTTCCTTTTGAAAAATAGCTCCCTCATAACAAAATTTTCAAAACTAACCCCCTCTGCACTACAGTACAATGCAAAGTGCCTTCCACGGTACTGTAAGAGGGAAGGTAATACAATACTATGGTACTATAGTGTGAAACCTCGATTTTCAGCTGTTCTGTAGCGCAGAAGGAACAGGTGTCGCTCTCTGGTCATTCCAAGATGGAAAAGACACTATTTTTGTAATTTTTCAAAATAA
This sequence comes from Guadua angustifolia, assembly GCA_036346375.1. Classification (NCBI taxonomy): domain Eukaryota; kingdom Viridiplantae; phylum Streptophyta; class Magnoliopsida; order Poales; family Poaceae; genus Guadua; species Guadua angustifolia. The sequence goes on from CM070512.1 coordinate 44,990,394, forward strand.
AGCTATTTTTTTAAAAAAAAGAAATAAAACGAGGGGCCAAATATGTCAAGGTTCCCCACAGGCAGGGTTAGAATTTTCGTTTGATGGAAAAATTCGGAACCAGGAGAAATTTCAGAATTTTTGCTGGAGGAGATTCAAAAATCAAATTTCAAAATTCGAATCCGGTTTGATTTCCACCGAAATTTTTGAAATTTCGCCGAAAATACCCGAAATTTTGGTCAAAATGAACTGACTGAAAATTGGTTCAAACGATGTCAAAAAAATTTTAAATGTTTTTTGTAGGTTCCTCACACATTAGAGATGTTCTCATAAAATTTTCAAGTGATTATCAGTTCTTTGGATTTTTAAAAAATTCAAACATTGGTACTATCCCGATTAAACGTTGATCGGCAAGTTTGAACCGGATGAAAAATAGTACAAAGGACGTTATAACATTTTGAAATTTTTTATGGAGATTACTAACATATTTATAATTTTTTTATAAAAATTTCATATGATTATCAAATGTGAGGAATTTATAAAAATTCAAACATTGGTACTGTCTTGGTAAAGCGCTGAGCGGCAAGTTTCATCTGAATGAAAATTAGAACAAACGAGCTTGTAAAATTTTGAAAATTTTTATGGATGGTACTGACACATCAATAATATTCTCATAAAATTTTCATATGATGATCAAGTGTAATGAATTTTAAAAAATGCAAACAGTGCTACTATCCTGTTAAAAGACCGATGATCAAGACATAGATTTAATTTAGCAATAAAAAAGGTTTAAATTTTTTAAAAATTTTACATAAGGGTGGAAAGGAAATGGTTAATATCTCATAAAATTTGGAATCATGGTCATGCTCCAGCGAATTTATAAAATTCATAAAAGGCACAGCGCCATTTATGTTCTTTCTCTGTTTGATTTTTGAAATATAATACAACAAATTAATTAAGTTCAGTGCTTACTGCATTCATAGATTTTATTGAGCAAACCAAGAAAGTTGAAATTTTTTGAAACTTTTATAGAATGGTACTGAGGAAATTCTTAATCTGTCATACAAATTTTAGATGATAATCACACTCGAGAAAATTTAGAAAAATCTAACAAGTTTACTGTCCCAATTATGTCCATTCTGTTTTTGATTTTTTAAAGATAACAAATGATGTTAAATTATTTTGAAATTTTTTTTGTATGATTCTAAAGTTATAACGATGGTACCATAAATTTTTTAGATCATTATCAAGCCTGAAAAATTTTTTGAAAATCTGACAGTGTTTCTGCCCAAATCATAAAAAATCTTAAAAAATTAGTTTTTCATCATATTTTCGTGTAAGATCACTTTATTAGGTGTTATTGGACTAATTCCGGTGATATCCGGCCCAAACAAGTCAAAAACTAATTCAATGCTCTGTGATTTGTGAAACTTCCGAAAGAATGAATTCCTGTGCTTAGTGATTTGTAACATCCTGAAAATTAAAATAAAGTAAGAAATTAAAATTCAGAATTAAATTATAATTGTTGTTGCCTTTTCTGCATTTTCTGAATTGTTTGCATTTTTCTTGATTTTTGCTTCATTGGAAAAGTGTAATCAAGAAATAAAAGAATAACAAAAATGAAATCTAAAGCAAATAAAATTCCGAAATCATGGATAATCTTGAGAATGACCTAGAATCCCAATTTTAAATGATAAAATGTCATATCCAACATTTATCCATAAAATCCAAACTCATTTATTGCACCAAGACTAGAAACAGTAGCATTGTCAGAATTAAATGAAAATAATGATGACTTATCTCTAGCTAAAAATTTTATATTATCTTCTTAAGCCATTAATTCACCTAAAGTAAAACTTTTAGAAATTAATAAATTATTTTAGAATATTTAAAAATTAAAAATAGAGAGAATTGAAAATTAGTACTCAATGTCGAATTTTTATAAATTCTCGAACAATATTTGGAGCTAAAAATTTTACATAAGTATCCTTAGCTCAAATAAACTTGAAAAACAAATTTTCAAAAAGTTTACAAAATATTTGAATTTCTGATAAATCAAAATCCGAAATCGAAAACTGCATGCGTAGCAGTATTGTCGATAAGTTCAAGCTTCTTGCATTCATAGATTTTATTGAGCAAACAAAGAAAGTTGAATTTTTTTGAAAATTTTATAGCATGGTACTGAGTAAATTCTTAATCTGTCATAAAATGTTTAGATGATGATCATACTCGAGAAAATTTAGAAAAATCTAACAACTTTACTGTCCCAATTATGTCCATTCTGTTTTTGATTTTTTGAGATAACAAATGATGTTAAATTATTTTTAATTTTTTGTGTATGATCCCAAACTACTAAGGATGGTACCATAAATTTTTCATATCATTATCAACCTTTTAAATTTTTAAAAATCGGTGACAAGAGCCCAAATTTTAAAAATCTAAAAATTAGTTTTTAAATCAAATTTTCATGGAAGATCACTTTCTAGTAGGTTATTGGACCAAATCCGCCAAATTCGGTACTCAAAATTCAAAATCCGGACTCCAAACCCGAAATTTCGTGAAATTTATCGAAATTTTCGAAATTACTGTAGCATTTTCAATTTTTTTTGAATTTTTGAATTTGGCCGGCTTCTACAATCTCGGGGGGGGGGGTCCAAAATCCAAATTTTCACCGAAATTTCGGTGAAATTCGTCGAAAATTTGAACCTTACCCACAGGCAACTACCAGCCCACGACAGCATAGGCTTGATGACATCACCATTCACCGGCCCGCCCCTAGCTACACAACGCGGAGTACAGCCAATCTGCATGAAGTACACAAAATCAATCTAGACAGCAGACATTCAGTAGTAGCTAGACCTGGGTATTGGGCTGGTTTTAGCCTGTTTGTGGCACGGCAAGCATGAAATGGCTGAAAGCACAATACGACACATATGTGGATGGGTCAGCCCAGTACAGCATGAATGATAGGGTTGTACTGGGTCTCGCGGTCGGGCATGACGGGCGACACAACATGCCTTCATCGGGCGTGCTTAAACCGACACAGCACGAAATAGGCTCGATGCGCTTGAAGCAGTAGGCACAGCACACAACAGAGTGTTCTGTAGTGATATTGCGTCATGTTGTGGCTCGCCCTACTGTTGGCGCCTTTTGTGGTCCTCGTATGCAGAGAAGGGGGGAGACAACAGATATGCTAAGAAGTGAAGACTGAACAATACATACTCATTGATACCGAGCACACGCACCAAGCCACTCTGCACTGGGTACCCCACATTAGGTGTAAGGTTTTTAAAAAGCCAGTAACTCTATACCTATTTAAAAATAAATAAAATTTAGTTCTTTTCCCTCGAATATTTGTGTCCACTATCTCAGCTCCATGCATCTCCAACTCCTTTCCTCTCATCATAATAATGCAAACGGGCTGAGTCTTGGCCAGCACGAATCACAAATGGGTTGTAGCTGAGCTCACCAAATGCAAGCTAGGCCAGCACGGCACGGTTTAGGCATGCGGCCCGACCAGCGACCAGCACAACACCCACCTATGACTAGTAGCAGGCTCTACTAGTGGGCTGAGCTAGCCGTCCATGTCAGGACCAAGGTTCAAAATCCTAGTGAAATTTTGGAAATTTCGATCAAGATTTCAGATTTTGGCCAGGCACGAGTTTCCAAATACTGGCTAGATAAAAAATTGAAATTTTTTTAAATTACTACAGTAATATTGGAAATCTTGATAATTGTAACCATATTTTGACTTTTTTGACCGGATCTGGTTCAATACCCCTTAAGAATGTCATCTTCCATGAAAATATTTGAAAAAACTGAATTTTTAAGACATTTTATAAAAATAATAAAAAACTCTGTGATCATACAAATGTGCAAACTTGATCATAATCTTAAAAATATATGGTATCATATTTAAAAGTCTGTGATCATACAAAAAAATTTCAAAAGAATTAAACTCCATTTGTTATCTTGAAAAAAAATAAAAAACAGATGGAACAAAAATGAGATAGTAAACTTGTCAGAATATTATAAATTCGCTCGAGTGTGATCACAATTCAAAATATTTATGAGAGTTTAATCATTGCTTTAAAACCATTCTCTAAAATTTTTTTAAAAAATAAACCTTTTTTGGTTGCTCAGCCAAGCTTTTTTGAAGACAGTAGCACTGTGAGAATTTTTAAAATTCCTCATGCTTGACAATCATATGAAAAATTTATGAGAATATTAGTGATACTTTAGGACCATCCACAAAAATTTTCAAAATTTTATAAAGTGGTTTGAACCACTCTTCATTCGGTCAAAATTTGCTGGTCAGCCTTTTATTAGGATAGTGGCACTGTCTAAATTTTTGAACATTCGTGAGGTCTGATCATCATCTGAAAGTTTTATGAGAATATTATTGATGTGTCAAGACCATCTACAAAAGTTTTTAAAAATTTTCTAACGTGGTTTGAACTATTTTCCATTCAGTTGAAATTTGCTGGTTAGTCTTTTATCTAGACAGTAGCACTTTCAAAATTTTTAAAAATTCCTCAAGCTTGATCATCATCTAAAATTTTTATGGAAAAATTAGTGATTTGTCAAGACCATCCAAAAAAAGTTTCAAAATTTTCTAATATCATTTCAACTATTTTTCGCTCGGTTGAATTTTGTTGAGATTTCACCAATTTCAGGAATTTCATTTAAAAAATTCTCTAAAATTCTGAGATTTCATCGAAATTTCTGATTTCGCCCATCTCCAATATGTGAATCGAAAATAAAATTTCAAACCCTGATGAGGACTCCGTCCTATTTGGTGCTAAGATGGGGCCGCTTGAGATGACATTCTTGTTGCAAATCACTCCAATGTGTAGAGCGCATATGAATACTAAGGTGAGAAGCAATTCTTTTTTTTTCCTGGTTGGTTTAATTTTTTTGCAAGTTTGTTTATGTTTGAACAAAATTGTACATTTAATCCCTTCTCGACTGCGGTAGGTATCTGCCGTACTCCCACATCAAGAAGGAGAGTAGATTTGCTATTTTATTCCGATTAAGACCAAAGTTGCGAAAAAAGACTAAATAACAGAAAAATCTAAAACTCCCTTTTAGGGTCTCATAGAAGCATAATAATCCCCATCTTCGCGGCTGAGCGAGTAGCTCAGTTGGCTTGGCGTGCTCGCTGAGCAGCCAGCCCGCCCACGTTCGACGTCGCTCGGCGCGGGCTCGCGTGAGGCGAGTGCGTGGCGCGTGTGTGCGTGCGTGTATGTGTGGAGTGCGTGCACGCGTAGTCCACCTGATGATTCTTCTTCTATACTGAATACCAGAGCTCCTGACCAATTTAAAAAAAAAAATCTCCATCTTCATTTGATCTCCCTCCCACCAACTCTCCATCTCTCTCCTTTTCTCATCCATGTCCCTTTCCTCGTCGATGCTATCCTCTCTCCTCCACGACCTACCGTACCCCTTGAAAAAATACTAATTCACTGCGGCACTCCTTTGCTGCTTCATCCATTTTTTAGTACTTGAAAATTTTGACCAAACTTTTCTTCCACAAATATTTAACAACTTTGCAATTCTCAACGCAGAGTTGCTATTGTTGCCTCCTTCCATTGTTGGTCTTAAGATATTATCAAAGGACATGCATTTCCGTCACATTTTATCTGAATTGTACTGGTAATTACCTCGATGTACGTAATTTGATAAAAAAAAATACCAAGTATTCAGAAACGGACGGACTAATACCAGCAGCAAAATGCAGGGACGTTCTACAGCCAAAAAATAATAATGATGATGAAGTGTCTACCCAAGTACTCCTGACATGGATACTACAGGTACGCTAAGTAATCCCTACCTGTAAAATTATAAGGCCTATAGTTTGACCGGTCATGTTTAAAAATATAAAGTTTGCTTATAGATTTAAGGTAGCTTTTCTACAACATGTTTATTATTTTCTCTCAACTATATGTATTTATTTATTATCATCCTATTAGCGCCGAAAAATATGATAAGGATTGATAGACTCGAACACATGCAAATGCTGGGTTTAAATTTGCTCTGTACCATGTCAACCGATTTGATTCTACAATCGGCGAGAAAAAAAATATAATCTAAACAGCTATTTTAGCCGATTAGGTTTTTTATAGAGATCAGATCTAAACAACTATTTGGCCGATTAGGCCGTAAGTAATGATAAATCTAAATAATTTATTATGGCTGATTAGATAATTTGATAAAGGCAAATTTTCCCAAAAAGATGATACGTAACAAGATCGAAGAAAAGTAGACATGGATAGATTAGCGTAATCGAGGATGATCAACAGCTGGTGATGCGCAACTTTATTGATAAAAACGAATTACAAGTAGATTCTAAATTACAAGGCTACTCCTAATCGATAGGAGATAAATAAAAGTAGATGCGAGTTGTGTATTTGATTGATTGTTGTCTTCTTTAGCTTGCCTTAGATCCCTTTTATAGCGCACAGGGTGATCATATCATTTTACGATTCATTACAACCCATGAATCGTATCAGTCTATATCGCTCTAAAGATAATTTTGTTTTACTTAAACCGATATCGACTAGATATCCTAATTTAACTCTGCCCTCTGCCCGAAGATAAAATTGTTTCCCGCGCAAATCCTACTTTTCAAGCACGCCATATTTTGTATTAGCGCGCCAAGTGCAAGAAACAACAAAGAGCGGTGTGGTCTCACGAGTCCTTTGCAGCAAGGAAGCCACATGCAACTGCATGTACAATGATACATACCAGTTGCATGTAAAACTATGCCACGTAGGATTTTAGGTGACGTGGAGGAGAGAGAAAATTGTTGTCCACTATTTAATAGACAGTCTTATAGACAGCTTTCTATTTTGTGTGTTATTGTATAGATAGTCTGTTATTTGGATAAGTGACCATTACAAACAACTATATAGACGATTCATTGTATGAGTTATTTTTTATACTGTTTATAGATAATATAAAGATATATTATAGACAGCTGCCGTCTATATTATTGTATTATACTCTTGCATCTCGCACATGGGGCGACGTAAAGTGGTCGTCCCCATGTAGGGCTGTGCACAATATCACCGAACCGAACCAGAAAAACCGAACCGAACCGGTCAAATCGGTTTGACAGGTTTTCGGTTTTCGGTACGGTTTCTAGAAAATGGTGGTTTCGGTGTTTCGGTTTTGTCGGTAAGAAACCGAAGAAAAACCGAAACCGAAGAAGAACCGAGAGGTTTGGTCACGCACTCGCGCGCGCGAGCGTGGGCTAAGCGGTGATCTGTGTGACGTAACGCATGGGAAAATGGGCTGTGGGCAGTGGGCCGGACAACGGTAGTGGCCTAGTGCCTAGTGGGCTTGATAGAAAAAGTTACCATGTACATGTAGTATCAGGATTAAACCAAAGCACAAAGCAGAGGCCTCGACGGCTTCGCCGGCCGCGCCAACCGTCTCTGAAGTTCCATTTTGCGTTTGCTTTTTTTAGATAAAGGATTAAAATCCGGCTTCTGCAATTGCACACAGCCGAGTTCTTACAAATATCACATCCGCATAGCATTATTTAATAATAGAGACAGAGAGAGTGTAAAATTAAAAGCAAATTCTATAATTGCTTCTCCATCCATTCATGGAAAAAATGTCCAACGCCACAACCTCCAATGCATTGCAAACCAGTCGAATGGTCTCCCTGTTGTTCTCAGACTGCAATAGAGCCCAAAATCGCTTCCAGCATGTTCCCCTGAACGTAGCCTTTATTACTACCAGCCTGGATCGCAGAGCAATCCCCCTTTTCATTGGATTGCTTAGCGATAACATCATCAGGAACCTTATCCGCAGAAGCAGTCCGGAAGCCCCCAGGGTTTCCAACACTCTGGGTGCCACCAGTAAGAACACCGCGACTATTTGAATCAGCGTGGCCCCCAAAATCTTGAACGCGAGCACGGACTCCATACCGTCCACGACCACGCCCTTGAAATCTTGGGGAACGAAGACCTCCACGAGCAGGATGAAGTTGACCACCATAGCTGCGACCATGAAATAAATCGCCACCAATGCCGCCATGAATCACCAAATAGCAACCGCCCAAACACCATTCAAATTCGAATGAATGACAGGCGAACATTCCGGAACTGACGAAACAACAGGAACCGAGGAACCGAACGAAGAACATGCTGACTTGATCCATCCATCAAACCATCGTTGCCCAATATGCAGCACATCCGGTTGCACTTCGCCAAGATTGGACTTAGGAACAAAGGCATCATTGCTGCAAGAGGACTGGAATTTGCCTCCGGCAACAGGGGCCGAAAATCTCCGCGACAAACGCATCTTCTCCAAATTTGAAGAAGAAAGACGATACCTTGCACTATCCAACTCACTCTGCGAATTGCACCTCCTTTCATCCAAAAGAGATTTCGGAATGAAGATCATCCGAAAGGAACGAGCACGATCGCCATGGCGTCGCCTCATCCAGATCCTTCCCCTCTCCCCCCAATTGGAAGAAACTATCCGATCTTGCCTGATCCGCACGACCCGCCCAACATGGAGCCAGCCACCGCCTCAGCCGCCTTCGCTGCAATGGCGGCGAGGGCCACCAGCCTGCCGCGCGCCCTCACAGAGAGAGAGATAGATCCAACCCGCCGCCAATCGGTTGTTGCAATCGGCCGGCCAGATCCATGGGTGAGAAGATGATTTGAACGGTTCCAATGCACGTACCTGCGATGTGCATTCTTCGCTGGAATAGCTCGGCAACGTGCGCGGTCGCTCCGATCTGCGCTGCCGGTTCACGGCGGCGACCTCCACCGGACGCCCGACCAGCCTCGGCCGCGGACCACTCCTCCACCTTGCCCGGGGCGTTGCCTGGCTGCGAGATGTGCCTCGTGACGAGGATACCATATTCAGTATGAATAATTCTTTAATGCAGATGTAGTTGTTCATTCACCTTTCCTAGCAACAGCAATAAATCATTTGTTCTTTTGAGCTCCTCCACCATTATGCGTTATCAGCTAATGAATTAGATGCCCCAGGGGTGGTAGGTAGTTGTGTCGGGAAACCAGAGGTTAACTATATCTTTAAAAATTCACGTCAAGTTTGGTAAATATGGTATTTACCGACACCGTACCGATATACATTAGGATTTACCGATACCGAACCGTATTTACAACAAATACCGTATTTACCGAACTAGCAATACCGTATTAACCGAATATACCGTACAAACCGAACCGAATAAACCGATAAAACCGAATGAACAGTCCTATCCCCATGGATTCACATTCTCTCACCTTCTCCAACCAAGGCGTGCTGTAGCATATCCGCTGTAGTCAAGTCAATCTAGGCACTCTTACCTTTATTAGTAGAGAAAGTAGGAATTGGTGGGTAAACCGATCGAGTACGAAAAATAGATTTGGCCACATTCACTAGAAACGTTCGATACATACGTCTCTTATGTCGTTAGCACGTGTCGTCATCGTATTTTTCAATAGATTAAATTTATCGATTAAATTGATTCTAATTTTAGTAATTTGTGATTTATAAGATCTTAGAACTATTTATATTATATTTTAATAAATTTAAATATATTTATTGAATTTATAATATTACAAAACTAGTGTATAAGACACGTACGAAGTATTTACGTCTGTTGAAAGTTACGGTGGTTCCCACTGCCTCACATCCCCTGCCGTACTTCAACTACACATCGGAATGAGCGAGCGTAAGGAAGAAAAGCATCGTGGCACCTCTGCCTGATCGACACGTACGTCTCCATCTCATTCGCTGCAACTTGAGCCGTGCATGCCAGTGTCTTCCGGCTTCACACAGCCCTCCGGTTGTACGGCAGAAGCTCAGCTATTACACGTACGTTGTACGTACTTACAATTTACAAAGCAAAACTTGCCGAATGTTGTGTCGTTGACGAGAAAATACACACTCAGAAGTGTTACAAACTTACCTAAGATCGTCCCAACTTAGTAACGGTTTAGGAAAGAACAAGTCGCAATTGATTTACGAGATGGAATTAGTAGCGAAAACCAAACCTTCACGGTACATCTGAACGAAATCGCAGTCCTTCTCGTCGTGCATTTTGATCACGTTTTATCTAAATTGTACTAGTAATTACGTATCTTATTATGCATGAACTAGTAAAAAGAGAGGCCAAGTGTTCAGAAACAAATGGAGTAGCACTGGCGGCAAAATCTGAAGGGGAAAAAAAGTTAAGTGCCTACAACAGTAGCCCCCAGAAAACACTTCTACTCGTAACACATAGCAGCTAGCACTCATTAGTTGTAGCAAAATTCAGTTGCTTGGAAGTTGGAACCTTTAAAGTGAAAAAAAATTGAAGTGCCTACAAGAGTGTTACTGACGGCGTGCCCCAGCGATTTGTCAACGGGACAGATGGACGGGACAGATGCGAGGCTGGCCTTCCATTAGAGGAAAAAATCAACGCATATCCAAAAACCGGATCTTACTCCCCGGCCAGCAAGCAAGCAGTCGCCTTCGCAGGCTGCACTGCATGTCTGCATCAGCACCGGCGCGCGCGGCCCCTCCCGATTCTCGAGGCACACGTCTCGAGGCCGACCTACGTTCAAACGTTAAGCTCTTTTTTTTTCAAATTTAACTCTAGTGTGTATGAATTTATAAAACTAGTTTTAATCATAGCCATGGAAGTAACGTCAGGTGTTATGTATCATCTACTATGCTCCCGTTCCACGATAAGGCATATGGTACGTGATGCATTGTGAGCATAGAGTTGTAACATCCTATTTTTTGGGTATTTTATGATTTTATGTGCAATTTTTTATTTTTGTCAATTTTAGAATTTTTTGGAGTCTATTTGGATTTAAGGTAATATTTTTGAACTAATTCTATTGCAAATAGTATTTAAATGTGTGCAAAGTTTATGTAAATTTTAGTCAAAAATATTTTATTTGAGTTCTACATGTCCCAAAGTATTTTACATAATTTTTCCAGATTTTTCCAAATATTTTTCCTATTTATTTGAAGCAAAATGAATTTTGATAATTATTTTTATTGAAAAATTCTTGGAAATTCGGGTTTAGTCTTTGGGCCAAACATGGCCTCGGCCCATTCCTATTCCTTTTCCCCAGCCCGTCAGCCTGTCGCATCTCGGCTTGGTCCGCTTCGCAGTTCAGCCTGCCACGTGTCCCTCGGCTCGACCAACTCCGAACCCTAGCCTTCGCCGTTGTCTCTGTCTCGGAGCCATGTTGCCACTGTGTCAGTCATCGTGAAATCCATCTTGAATACGATGCCCAAGGCCTTTATAACCTATTAAAGCCTCGATTCGTGATCCCTGAAGTTCGTCGCCTCTTTTGCCTTAGCAGCCATCGCTCGAGTCGCCTCCACCATCGCAATCGAGCTCGCCGAAGTTCACCGAGCTGTGCCACCACTTCAACCGTGTGGATCTCTGTTGTCGTCGAAGCTGAGGCCGTCTCTAGGTTGGTCGCGACAAGCTTTTTCAGATCCACGAGGTCCCGGTCGGAATCCGTCAAGGTTTTGTCATTTCACGCATCTTCGTTTTCATCTCCAATGGGATGCGCCGCTGTCGAGCCACCGGAGGCATCCAAAAAGCCTAAGGCGGCTGATCCGATGTGGCAGCCTCGTTAGTGTCGACACCATGTGTCAGCCATGTCGCTACGTCGGTCGTGCCACGTCAGCATCGATTTGGTTCCACCTATTAGCCGTCAAAGCCTTGTGAGCCCAGTTCATCGTGGATCGATTGGTTCTCATGGACGCGGCCTATGGATCGTGGGCCCACATGTGAGCCTCTGAAATTTCTTTTTTCCTTTGAAAAATAATTCGGCAAAAATGTTTAATTCTTTGCTGACGTCGGCAATGACATCATATCAATTTTTTTAGAAAAATAATTCAAAAAATTTAGAATTTCTCTTTTTCTATATTTTTCATTGATTTAAATCTTTCGAGAGCCTGTTCGTTTTCATAGGAACTTCAATTGAGGCGAATCAAATTTTTTAAAAATTTAAATTCAAGATTCATTTTATGGTGAATTTTATTTAATTTTTGAAGATTGTTTTGCCTCTGGTTTGTATTTATTTGGTGTTTCTCTCTCGATTTATGTAAACTTTGGAGTTCCTGGAGCATTTGAGGGTGAAGTGTTGATTCAAGCTCAAGGTCCAAATCAAGATTAAGAACTATTACAAGCCAAGCTATGCTTTTGATCATGTTGAACCTAATTTTAAAAATACTATATTATTTTAATATATTGTATGGCATTTTATGTTAAATCTTGTGAGATCATGTGATGAAAAATTGGTTGAATGGTGAAGTTGGCATTGTAAAGTGATTTTGATTATAGAATGTGTGGTGCTTGTGCATGTGCTATGCTGATATGATTATTATGCTGGTGATAGCATGATGGGTTTTGCTTAATGCAATGCACTCGTGTGAGTGGTTGCATGGATTAATCTTGAGTCAAGTCGTGGACTTGTGCTCGGACGCGTTGTTTGTTACTTCATGTGCAGGTGTTGCTCGAGGGCGAACGTGGTCGATGACGGGACCGGAACTAGGTTCATGGAGGAACTGAGGTTCGGGACTAGGTTCAGGGAGGAATCGAGGTCTTGGTGGTCGAGGATGTCATGCGGGACGTTCGGGCTAGAGAACATGCACATGAAGGCTGGTTAGTCACGTATGTGCAGCAGGTGGGCTGATCATGCGTGCAAAGTTTTGGTTTTGGCCATGTTGGGCCAAGTTGAGATAGATTCGAACTCTTTCCATGTTGGAAGTGGAGTTGAATTAAATCTCTCTGTTCTTGCATGCGTGCAAGAGTTGTTTTTGGTCATGTTGGGCCAAGTTGAGATAGATACGAACTCTTTCCATGTTGGAAGTGGAGTTGTATTCAATCTCTATGTGTTTGCTCTGTATAAATAGGGGGAGGTGTCCCCTGTTTATTCTTAAGCCAGTTTTTAGGGTTTGTGCTCTTTTGTGGGAGTACTGTAGACAAAGAAAATAAAAATCCTTCTTACCATCAGAGGCTTTTTGCGGCGGCTGTGTTGCCGTTTTTCATGCGACAAGTTTCTTTTCTTCCTGGCGGCGTGAAGAAACAAGGGCAGCGGCGCATGCATGCGTGACGAGCGTTTTGTTTTTCCTTTGGTCGTGTATGCATACCGGCGGCTGCATCCTGTGCATTGTGTGTTGCCGTGCATGCATGCAAGAAAAGGAGACGTCCGAGCGCTGCAGTAATTTTGGTGCTACAGTACCCACGTTGCTACAGTAAATCGCGGATTACTGTTCATGCATGATGCGCTATGGTACCGATTCCTGACCCTGTTTGCCCAATTTCGGTTTAGTAGATTGAATTATTGTCCTTTTTATTCAACAAGTTTAATTTTGATTTGATCCATCTAAAATCTTCTTAGGGCATTAATTTAGTGTTCCTCAAAGTTTTGTTGGTTAATCTTTTGTAGATTGTGATTAATCACGAAATTAGGGTTTGCTTGATTTTCGTCATATTCTGTCACAGTAAGCTTGCAGGATTTATAACTTTTGATCCGTAGATCCGATCGACCTGATTCTTTTTTTGTTAGATGCGTATTGGAATCTAGTTTCTTCTGTTCAAATTTCATGTCAATCCGACAGCTAGATCTCCAGGAATTCATAATTTACCGAACATATATACTCTGTTTTGTTGAATACGAAGCAATTATTTGAGTCCGAATTAGGGTGAATTTTTAGTAGATCAAAAATTTGATTTTAGCTTCCGCGCAATCATTCACCCCCCCTCTAATTGCTAGTTTAGTTTATATCGATCCTACAAGTGGTATCAGAGCAAGGTTTTTCTAATTATTCTTAACAGGTGATTAGAAACCGTAGCGATGGATAGGTATTCGACAAAACCTTGTGTTTTCGATGGTGTTGATTTTCAGTTTTGGAAAGCGAAGATGGAGGCGTACATTCAAACTCAAGGCTTTGCAATTTGGGAGAAGGTGTACAAGCCATATCAAGTTCCTCAGAATGATCAAGTTAATGAAACCAATCAAGCACAGGTTGAAGTAAACAGCAAAGCACGGAATTTGATCATCCAAGGATTGGGAAGAAGCGACTTCGACCGCGTGATCCATCTCAAGTCTGCATATGAGGTATGGAAATCTCTTTGTGATTATCATGAGGGTTCTAACACTGTCAAAGAGGTTAAATCGGGATATATATAAGAAAGAATATATGCGATTTGAGATGAAACACGGTGAGTCGCTAGATGATTTCTTTGCACGCTTTAATAAAATTCTTAGCAATTTGCGTCTTTGTTGGAGTTAGTTTTGATGATCTGCTAATGCTAGATAATTGCTTGGTGCACTAGACATGTCAATTTGGGAGATGAAAGTTACATCCATTAGAGAATCAACTGTCATGAGCACACTTACTTTAGATGTTCTTTTCTCTAAATTAAAAACTCATGAATTGGATGTTCTTGCTAGGAAGAATGATCATAAATCAATTGCATTGACCTCTCAATCTAGCATGTCTCAGAATAATGCTTTTTCAAGTTTTGCTTTGTCTTTCGTGTCTTCACTAACCGATGAACAGATTGAAGAATTTCCTGAAGAAGACTTGGCACTACTCTCTTTTCGTTTTAATAAAGCTTTGCAGAATGTGAGAATGAGGAAGAGAGTTGGTGGTGGCCCTCCAAGGTGTTATGAGTGTGGTGACCTCAACCATATTCGATCAAATTGTCCAAAGCTTGCAGGTAAAGCATCAAGGGAGGAGAAGGACAATGACAGAAGAAAAGAGAAGAAAAAGTTTTCTCCAAGTGATAGAAAGAAAAAGAGCTTCATCAACAAAAAGGTTGTTCATCGGGTTCTTTCCGCTCTTGAACAAGTTAATTTGAGCGATGTGGATTCGGAGAGCAGCGAGGACGATGCAACTTCAAGCAAGCATGATTTGACAGGATTGTGTCTCATGGCTAGAAGTGATGAAAGCTGCACCGAGGACGATCATGACAGCGACTTAAATGAGGTAGAACCTTCTTACGATGAATTAACTATTGCTGTTGTTCGTCTTGGAAAATTGCTTGACAAACGCGACAAGAAAATTAAGAAACATGATGTTCTTGTGGAATCTTTGAATGCTGAAATTGCTAGACTTAAATCTTTGATTCCTGATGATGATGCTTGCAAATCATGTGACTTAATTTACAATGAGCTTACTTTGCTTAGGAAAGATCATGTTAGCTTGTTAGAGCAAATTAATGCTGAAAAGGAGAAAAATGAGAAACTTGTTAAACATGCTAGTTGTTCTACTGTTGATTTGCATGATTCAACTCCATGTTCTAAATGCTCCACACTTGAATTGAAGTTGAATGATGCTAATGGTAGAGTTTCTCAAATGACCAATGATTTGCTCACACATGAGGTTCTTTCATGCTCAACTTGTGCATAGCGAAAGGAAAAGTGGACGTTCCATGTAATAACTGTTTAACTCTTTCTCGAAAGGTTGATTACTTGGAAAAATCTTTAGAACGGTTCACTTCAGGAAAGAAAAACCTAAACATGATTTTGGATCAATCAAAAGTCAGTACTCATCACAAAGGTTTAGGTTTTGATTCTTATGCTCATCATAAATTGCATGCTCCTACTGTTGTTAAGACACTTGAAAGTGGAAAATTTGAAATTGTCAATGAGCCTAAGAAAACTGTTTTCAAGTCTCTTTGGTGTGTTATCTTCTACTATGATGAATGCAAATGCTACTTCTGTTTCTAAAGCTAAACATCATGTTAAGTATACTTGCACTCATTGTGGTAGAGATGGACATTTAGTAGATTTTTGCTTTAGACTAGCCAAACAGCGAAAGAAGGAGAAGGCTAAGGCTAGGTCTAATTTCAGGAAGGCACATTTCACTCCTCATTTTGTGCCTAGGGTGATGCAAACATCTTTTGTTGAAAGAAACATTAAAAAGGGCAAATATGTTTTTATGAACAAGCATACTCGTGTTGTGCCTACTCATCGTGTGTCTCAGTACTGGATTCCCAAATGCTTTATTTCTAACCCCAAGATCGAGGCCTCGACATCTTCTCGTGCTATGTAGGTTTTTGAGATCGGGTTGGAGAACAGAAACTTAGTGGATCTTGGTCTTTTGTGAGATGGGATCAAGACTTGGATGGTTCTCACCCTTGAGATGATTTTCAAGAGGCATGTGCAATAATTCTTCATCTACTTTGTGAGTTATTTTATACACTCATGTTCTTTACATTCACAGATATCTAATTGTGGCATGAGATGAAATGATTGTTCATATGCTCATATGTATCCTTGGCATGTTCAATAATGTTATATCTTATATCATGCTTTTCATTCTTTGGATTCACTTATCATGATTCATGCTTATGCTTAATTGAACATACCGTGATAACTCAAGCACATGTATATCATCATCTCCTCTCTGTTGATCTCATTGGTTATCCATTTGAGGGAGTTATTGGATTTTTTGTGAAAGTCTTTTTGGTTGCTTTTGGGAGGTTGTTTTTCAAGCCTTTTGTTTTTTAAGTTTATTCCCTTCAAGTGACAATTTCGAAGAAGTTTTTTTTAAGATGGTTGTTTTGAGGGGGAGTTTTTTTTTTGAAAACTTTGTAATATCTTGTAACATCATTTATTTTGTGTGTTTCTTAAAATGAAAAACAATGAAAAAGTAATGAGCATTATATTTCATTCACATATGTCATTTAAAGCCATGTTTATGCTACAAGGTCTTTGCAACTTCTTGTTTATACATATATGGTGTAGTTTCTGTCATGACTATTTAAATAGAATGACAACTTGAATTAAATCTTGTCATGGTTGAACTTTCTTGGCTATCTTAATCCTGCTCAAAAAGTGCTAAATATGAAAGTTAAGTGCTAAAGCTAAAAGAGTGATTGTTGATAAATGCAAGAACAAGGTTATGTACTATCGCACTTCTTCTTTACGAGACTGCTTATCATTGCATTTTGATATGAACTTGGAAGAGGTTGTGTATGACCGAAACCATGAAACCTTAAGCTTGTGATTGCTTGGCATGGTTGAAAAGTAAGGCTGATGGTGCATGTAATTCATTGCAATTGTTATTGTTGCAATCAAAGTAATGAATCAGTTTTTCAAAGCACAAATAAAGTGCACAAAAATTCAATGTTTTCAGGTTTTAAGATTGTTGAGAAAGGGAGATCATGCCATGCAAAAAAATCGTTAATAGTACTTGATTTCTAGTTATGCTTACTCTACATTGTTTATGTGTAAATTTGAGGGTGCAAGTACTTTTGATAGTATGACTTGGTAATCAAGTTGTTCCATTTGTGCATGATTCATAATGCTCAATACATAAAAAAAAGGAAAACAACAACATAAAGGGGGAGAAGTTTCTCTTTTGTTCTCTTTTTGCATTCTTGATGAATCCATTGTCAAAGGGGGAGAAATTTTGGCATCAAAAGGAGAAATTTTTGGTTACACATTGCACATTCACACACACATTTCTTCTTTCTGTTAGGGGGAGTTTCTCTTTGTCATAGGGAGAGATTTCTTTTTAGATAGGGGGAGATTTTTGTTCTTCTTTGTAGAGGAAGATTTCCCTTTTTGTCTTTTGGTCACTTTACTTCTTTTAAAAATGGTGTTGCCATTGTGAAGTAAATACCAATGTTCGCTTCCAAATGGTGTTGCCAATGTTTTCATCAAGGGGGAGATTGTGAGATCATGTGATGAAAAATTGGTTGAATGGTGAAGTTGGCATTGTAAAGTGATTTTGATTATAGAATGTGTGGTGCTTGTGCATGTGCTATGCTGATATGATTATTATGCTTTGGTGATAGCATGATGGGTTTTGCTTAATGCAATGCACTCGTGTGAGTGGTTGCATGGATTAATCTTGAGTCAAGTCGTGGACTTGTGCTCGAGACGCGTTGTTTGTTACTTCATGTGCGAGTGTTGCTCGAGGCTAACGTGGTCGATGCGGGACGGAACTAGGTTCATGGAGGAACCGAGGTTGGGACTAGGTTCGAGGAGGAATCGAGGTCTTGGTGGTCGAGGATGTCATGCGGGACGTTCGGGCTAGAGAACATGCACATGAAGGCTGGTTAGTCACGTATGTGCAGCAGGAGGGCTGATCATGCGTGCAAAGTTTTGGTTTTGGCCATGTTGGGCCAAGTTGAGATAGATTCGAACTCTTTCCATGTTGGAAGTGGAGTTGAATTAAATCTCTCTGTTCTTGCATGCGTGCAAGAGTTGTTTTTGGTCATGTTGGGCCAAGTTGAGATAGATACGAACTCTTCCCATGTTGGAAGTGGAGTTGTATTCAATCTCTGTGTGTTTGCTCAGTATAAATAGGGAGGTGTCCCTGTTTATTCTTGAGCCGATTTTAGGGTTTGTGCTCTTTTGTGGAGAATCTTGTAGACAAAGAAAATAAAATCCTTCTTACCATCAGAGGCTTTTTTGGCGGTGTGTTGCCGTTTTTCATCGACAAGTTTCTTTTCTTCTTGGCGTGAAGAAACAAGAGCGTGGCGCATGCATGCGTGATTTGGCGTTTTGTTTTTCCTTCGGTCGTGTATGCATACCGGCGGCTGCATCCTGTGCATTGTGTGTTGCCGTGCATGCATGCAAGAAAAGGAGTTCCTGACCCTGTTTGCCCAATTTCGGTTTAGTAGATTGAATCATTGTCCTTTTTATTCAACAAGTTTAATTTTGATTTGATCCATCTAAAATCTTCTTAGGGCATTAATTTAGTGTTCCTCAAAGTTTTGTTGGTTAATCTTTTGTAGATTGTGATTAATCACGAAATTAGGGTTTGCTTGATTTTCGTCATATTCTGTCACAGTAAGCTTGCAGGATTTATAACTTTTGATCCGTAGATCCGATCGACCTGGTTCTTTTTTGTTAGATGCGTATTGGAATCTAGTTTCTTCTGTTCAAATTTCATGTCAATCCGACAGCTAGATCTCCGGGAATTCATAATTTACCGAACGCATATACTCTGTTTTGTTGAATACGAAGCAATTATTTGAGTCCGAATTAGGGTGAATTTTTAGTAGATCAAAATTTTGATTTTAGCTTCCGCGCAATCATTCACCCCCCCTCTGATTGCTAGTTTAGTTTATATCGATCCTACAAGCTATTTTTCAAATAATTTGAAACTTAGCTATTCAACCTAATTGGATTATACCTACCTTGTCATTTATATGTCATGATTATTTGTCACTCTAGGATGGATAATTATTAGTTGGTTACTAATAGATACCAATGTGGGTTGATTAAATCATGTATAGTTTGTTTAGTCATGCCATGTATAGCTAATGTCTTTTGGAAATGCAAATTCAAATTGACTAATAGAATATTAAATATGTTTATGAAAGGTGTGTCATGTGTTGTCACACAATGTTGTTGAGTTGTTGATGTCATGAGTTGCACAATAATCAACTAGGGTGGTAAATAATTTAGATTGGAGTAAGTGGTAAGAGGTTGTGTGCCAAGGTGAGCCTGTGTAATATTTGGGTTGATGTTGAAAGTTTTTTCTCAGTCAATTAAAGACTTAACCTTACAAACCATTGAACTGGGCTAGTCGTGCAACCACATATCTGTAATGGGGCCAGATCTAACTCAATAAGTTACCGAGTCTTGTTATATGATGCCTAAGGTGGAAGACCAAACTGTGTATACGATCAAGGGAGGGTATGTATGCAGTGGCCTCACATCTTAAACCAGGATTGTTCCTAGTGCATACGATAAGTACCTCCTATCTTTTGCTCTGTGTGAGGGAGAGAGCTCAGGCTTATTGGGAGGGTATATGTTTGGATAAAGTTTCTGAAAGGTTTTATTATGATCTTCTTAGTCGCATATCGATGGGTACGTGTAATGGTTAACAGTATAAGACTGATCATATCTTGTGGGTAAAGTGTATAACCTCTGTATAGTGTAAATCTATTCAAATAGCCACATTCATAGTTATGGATAATACTCGAAAATTTTAGTAAAGTGTTAGATTTTATAAAATAAAATTAGGAAGGGTGGCTATGTGCCATTGGAAGTGATGATATTTGATTAAGGCTATGTGACAGTTTATTCTTGAGAAATACTTGAAAGATTTATTTGTATTATTGTTGTTTGTTTTACTGTCATTTCAATCTACCTGTTGTATTCAAATGGAAATGCTGCTTTATTACAAAATAACCATGATAACTATTTATTTGGAATAAGTCTTGCATATAGTTATATTAAACTTGTATTTTATGCATAACTTGTTGAATACTTTATATACTCACCATTGCCACAATAAAATCATCAATTGAAAATGAGTCTATACCTACCTTGGAGGAAGAGTACCAGGAGGAGGCAAGTTTCTAGGGTGTCAATTTTGTCAATTGCATGTAGCATATTGATGGGTTATCTACAAAATTTTCATTCCACTACTATTTTATTTATTAGAGTTTAAGTCCTACGGTATAATTATGTAGAATTGGTCAAAAGGTCAATTAATTGTCTTATATTCAATAATGAGAGTTTTTTATTATATTTTCGTTGTGTATTGTTGTGATATTCATCTATGTTAACACTGTATACACTAGCGTGATCTTAGACTAGTGTGATATGCACAGGAGGTCCAAATTTGTATATTCTGGTTTTTGAAAACTATTTTCTAAAGAAAAAACTTAACTTGAAAAAATAATAAGCTCTTGATTTATCTCATTATTCTATTTTTTTCTCTTTGCTTAGTTTTTTTCACTCTTTCCCTGCTCTTTTAAATTGAGACATTACCTTTTTCTCTTTGCTTAGTTTTTTTCACTCTTTCCCTGCTCTTTTAAATTGAGACATTACCTCATCCTATCTTTGTCAGATGAGGATGCTGCAAGCTTATGGAGAGTGTACCGGTGGATATGCCATTGAACTATGGAGAGTCATGCAAGTGCTTGGAGGTTTGGAGAGACTGCTTTATAGAGGAACCAATTGGATCATCAATGGCAAGGATCGTGCGATGATATGCAAGATTGTTTCTACACTAGGGAAGAAACCAAAGCGAGTCACCCCATCAACATCACCGTCAAGTGGATTACCTTCGATGCCAGTATTTAGGAGTCATCGCACCTTGCATTGCATTGCATCTGGCATGAGCATGCTGATGAACTGAAGCAAACGGGTTCAGACTTCATCCACGAGATGGTGTAGCTCAAAACCCAAGTATTGAAGAGGAAATGATGTCACAATGGTGCGCTTGCCAAGGTTTGTTGCTGCCCAAGAGGAGGTGATGGAAGATACCACCCAAGAGTTGGAAAGGGTCTATGAAGCCCTAAGGTCAAAATATTTAAATTTCAAAATACCTGTCTACTAAACACTTAATCAAACATCGTCTTTATATCTATACATTCTGTATTCTATCAGTTTAACTGAATCAAACAATCAAACTCGCGAGAAAAGGCAACCAAACATTCTTTAAAAACGAGATTTAAAACGTATCGCATCAGGCGGCACCTCACGAGCTGCCCACGGATTCCCTTCCAACGCAATCGGCTGGGCTGCGCATACGGGACAGAAACTCTCCCAGCCTAACTGACAGATGGGCCGTAATCTCCACCTCGCATCTCGGGCCCACACTTCAGTGAGGTCTGGTACTCATTCCCGAGTCCTGAACCGTCGCCGTTCGGCCCCTCGGCTGCACGCGCTCCGCTATAAAAGGGTTGGCCCCGGCCCTCCCACTCCCTGCACGCGGTGGTTGCTCTCGTCTCGTTTGCCTTTAGTTCCGTTTCTCCTCGCTGCGTGCTTCCAAAAACCCTTTCTCATGGCCTCGCGAGGCGGCCGAGGCGGCGGCAGCGGCGGGCGAGGCGACGGTGGAGGGCGTGGACTAGGCGGACGGGGCGGCGATGGGGGAGGGCGCGGGCCCGGTGGCCTAGGCGGCGGCGGAGGGCACCCGCATTCGTACGGCCGCGGCCCTGGTGGTCGAGGAGGCGGCGGCGGTTACCAGCAGGCGCATGGGCGCCGTGAAGGTGGAGGCCGCGGGCCCGGTGGACGGGGTGGCGGAGACGTCGACGTCCGCCCCTGCGCGCCGCGTCCGGCTGGTCTTACGGCGGTCCCCGCGGCGGCGTCGACCTCGGCGCACCCGTCTCCTCCAGGGGCCGCGTCTTCGAGTTCGTCTCTCGCTCTCGCGAGGGACGTGGGGAGGCTTGCCGTGTCGGACCCTGCTCCCCCCGCGGCTGGTCCCGCTGTGGCTGGATCCCAGGCGCCCGCCGCGCCGGATTCCGTCCCTCTGTCGAGCAAGGGGCTGGCGCACCCGGCGCGCCCCGGGTTCGGGACGGTGGGGAGAAAGGTTGTCGTGCGCGCGAACCACTTCCTCGTCAGCGTCGCCGACAACGACATCTGCCACTACGATGTAAGATGCCCCTTCTCCCTCCCTCTCCACGAGCTTCCTCTCTACAACTTGTAGTAGTGCTACTGCTTGTTGCTTCCGTTTGCTTTGGATTTGTTCCGATCGATCTCGCACAGTTTTCGATAATACGTGTGTACGGTGTACCCGCGGGGTTTCAAGCCCTCGCATTGTTTCCCTTATCTGTTTCGGTGGTAATCAAAATCGATAAGTGGGGATTTTTACATTAATCAATCGATAAGGAGACTTTTATATTTTTACACTCTTAATCTGGATTAATCTCAGCCCTTTTAACTTTGTGTGAAGTAATTCGTCTCTTTTAACACGTTAGTTTTGATGCTATTTCGTCTATGATCAAATTTCGATTCGAGGTTTGGGGTGTGGTTTTCTTTTCCCCGATGGAGATGCTTCGCTATTTCTCGTGTTACCGTTGTTCAACTCGGCTGTTCCCTCGCAGCATCCGATTTCTACAAATGCCAGTGCGCATGTGGCGTGCTTGCTCTTTTTGCTGCATTTTTTTTCCTTTTTTCCTTTTTTCTGCATTTTTTCTTTTTTCCTTTTTTCTGCATTTTTTTTCCTTTTTTCTACAAATACCGGTACACTCTTTTTTTTTTTCCTTTTTTCTTTTTGCTGCATTTTTTCTTTTGAGGTCTTACGCGCGTTTGGTGTCGAGTTGCCATTTTGAGCAAAAGTTGCCAGTGCGCATGTGGCGTGCTTGCTCTGGTTTAGGCAATGGATTTGTGGTTTCCGGTACCTCTCTGTTTCTTTCACCATTGTTGATCTATTGGTCTGAAAATCGAGGTAATGATGGGTTCATGCCTTGGTCCAAGCTTGCCGATTTAGGCTAGGTCTCGGTCCCCTTGGTGGTTGCGCAGTTAATAGGCTATTAGAGCAACTTCAACCTAAGCCCTTATATTTTCTCCCTAAATCACTCATTTATAGGTGGTATAAAAATTAAGGACACCCTATATCAAATTCTCCCTAAATCACTCATTTATGGGTGGTATAAAAATTAGGGACACGCTATATCAAATTTGTCTCCAACCCATACTCCCTATTACTTATCCCTATTATTTATCTAAACAGTATTATTACTTTGCACCCATGAATCATTTTCTAAAAATAGAAATAACAAATAAAAAAATGTTGAAGAAAATAGTAGGGGGAAAGAGAAAGCTCCCAGATGTAGGGGTGAGAAGAGGTCTCCCTAGAATAAGGGTTTTTATAAGGGTTAGTTTGGAACTCACATTTTTCTAATTCTATTTATAATTTAGAATAGAGGGAGGTTTAGGGGGTGAGTTGGGCTTGCTCTTAGAGCATCTCCAACTGATCCCTTAAATTTGCCTCCCTATCCTGGTAGACAGGGAGCTCCCTATCCAGATTCAACTCCCTATTTGTCAGCACGCTCCAACCGACTTCCTAAATTTGGCTCTCTATATTCCACTAACCTCTATTTTATTCATATCTTGTAACTAACAGGTATCCGTTTCATGTTTAAACGACGTCATTTCGAACGGTGATGTTTCCAACGGCTTTATTTCAAACGGCTTTATTTCCAACGGCTTTATTTCAAACGGCTATATTTCCAACGGCTATATTTTTTGGTTCTATATATGCATGGTATTTCACTTGGTTGGTAGACTAAGTCATTCGCGTTATAGTTCATTCTACCCGAAATGAGTCATCGATCACTCTTAGATTCGTCGTCGTCGTCATCAGATGACGATGATGAACTCATTCTTGCAACACTACACCAAGTACATACTCAATATCAACTTATGAATGCTCCACGACATGGCGGTTCTGTGCCTGGACGTCAGTATATTTATCGTGATAGAGAAGTCGGGCATTGGAGGTTGTACAACGACTACTTCTCAGATGCTCCTACTTATGGCTCAACTTTCTTTCGACGGAGGTTTGCAAATAGTTTTTTTTGTTTGTTCGTCTTGTCTTTTGATCCTTTTGGGTACGACTCATTCCTCTTTCATCGTCTAGGTTTAGGATGGCTCGTTCTTTGTTTCTTCGCATAGTGCAAGCTGTAGAACAACATGATGATTATTTTGTTCAAAAAAGAGATAGAAATGGACGTCTTGGGTTATCTCCTTTGCAAAAAATTACTGCAGCATCCATGATGCTAGCTTATGGAGTACCAGCAGATGCCTGCACTACACTAGCATTCCTATAATTATGCCCCCATGTGCTAGTCCATAAAGCTGTGTGTAACATGAATGCTAAATAAGTGGAATCAACCATATAAGTTTTCAGTTAAGGTTATACAGAATTTAAAATTGAAAAAAAACACTTATGAAATCACATTCTTAATAAAAAAACTTTTTATCTGCAAAATTCGTTTGGGAATCACCAAGAAATCCTGAAAACATTGTTGCTCTTAATAAAATTGTAGCTGAGCGGTCATCGTAAAAAACAACTACCTGGTGACTACCAACATCGAAAAATTTCGTCAGTGAAAAGCACAACATACATTTTGATGCTTCTTGGACAGTAATTAGGTGATGTAAAATCGTCCCAAAAGCATGATGGGAGTATCCTAGAAACTACAGTATCCCAAAGGAATCACCATTGACCTTTCCTCTTTCTTGAGAAAGCCCTGGAGACTACCACTACATCACTGGTAAAACAACCGTTTCAGCATGGCTCACATTAACCTACCGAGAATTTCGTGTGTCCCTCGCTAACCAATTGAGTAAAGTGACGGCAAAAAGCACCTCGCTACTTGCCGATCAGTTTTCTATATTCTTCAGAGAAACTGATTATAGAAATGACTCACTTAACTAACTCGCTACATGTATGGATCCCACTTACTCACTAAAACAGATGTGATCCGACTTATCTGGAAGGAAACTAAAACATGCAGATCATGGCGCAACCCCACAATTGTTGGCCAAGATATATCTTGAAGAAACAACGAAAACAAAGAACACGATGCCATTGTAACATATTCGCAAAAAGTTTGTTTTTCCCTTCGATGACTAGCGATAAAATTCACATAATTCCATTGTATACAAAAAAGTAACAGCATTTTTTTTCTAAAACTTAAAATCACTTGTTTGGACCATTCACACACACACGGTTTTGGTGTTTCTTCATATCCGTAAGAAAGCGGCACTCATGCTTTTGGTGCTTCTTCATATCCACGGTGGTCGAGCGAGCTTCGACCAGGGAGCAGCGATAGCGACCCAATGAGATGGCTCTGCGGCGATGGGGCGGGCGAATCGGAGCTAAGCGCAAGCGGCGACTATGGCCGCCTTGGCGGTGGCTATGCTAAGCGAGAGGCGATCGCAATGAAGCGTGAGCCTAGCCGAGCGCCAACGGTGGTCGAGCGAGAGGATCCGCGACCTTCCATGGCAGGCAAACTCCTTTTCCCCTACCTCTCGTACCTCTCTCCTCAGATCCAGCAAAATCGAACCCGTAGAACCTTAAATCGAGTACAAATGGAAGAGGAGGACAGGAGAACGAACCTGGAGGCGTGGTGGCCGTTGGGCGCTGACGAGCAAGAGAGGCCCGAACGGTGGCGGGAATGGAGGCGATCGTAGCGATCATTGGGCGATAGCGAGCGAGAAAGGCTCGCCAGATCTGGCGAGCGGCGGAGCATCGATAGGGAGCCTCCAAAAGTAGCGAGGGGAGTAGTGAGCCGGCTGGAGACGTTTTCTGAGAACTTTCGCTAGAAAATACGGTAAGGAGTGGGATGAGGAGTCGGCTGGAGATGCTCTTAGAGCATCTTCAGCAAAGCCCTTAAATCAGCCCCTAAACCTTAAAATAGGAAGTTTAGTAAAAAATACAGATCCAGCTGGGCCTCTAATCTAGCCCCTAAAATTTGGAGGCCCCTAAATTTGCCTCATCAGCCCCAATTCCCAGGGAGCCCCTAAACCAGCCCCTAAACCTTAAAATAGGGAGTTCTTAAAGATACACCAGGAGATTGAAGATAGGGAAATACATGAGAGGCTTCGAGATGATCTTATTGAGCATTTGTGGGCAATTCACAGCGCTTCGTAGTTTGATTCATTGTTCGGAGTTTCTATTTATCTATTTATCATGTTTTGAAAATTTTAAATTTAAATTTTAAATATCATGTTTTTAAATTGTAAATGTTAATATGCTTATGTTTTATGTATTACAAATATTTTTTATTGAATTTTAGTGGTGTCAAACGAAGATTATACATAGCGGATATGTCAAAATAGGAGAAAAAGTAAAATAGGGGCTGAGATTTAGGGGATATTGCTGGACTTGTGCTCTGAAAATAGGGCCCTAAAAAATAGGGGGAGTCTCTAAATCCAAAATAAGGGCCCTTGCTGGAGATGCTCTTAGGCTTGGAGCTATTGGTTAATTGGTACTCCGTATGTGGTGGGTTTCTGGTTTCTGTTTGGTGTTCTATTTTGGCGATCCTTCTTTATTGCGCTCATTTTTGATCCAGTGAAGGTAAACTTATTCTGTCATCTAAGACATATTTTTATTCCAAGCTGTTCTCTAACCGAGAAGTTAATTTATGAATCAACATAAGACAATTTGTGAATGCCAAACCTGCACGCTTAAGCAGCACTGCAGTAGTTCACTTTCAGTATAGCTGATCAGTGAGCAAAGGACCGATCGGTTAAGACTTCACCGTGTGTTTTTTTTCCTGAAATCTGTGTCCGATTTATGGTTTTCGTTTACTACCATACTGATTGGTCTGCTTCTTGCATTGGATCCAACAACATTGTCAGGTTGCAATGAATCCTGAACCAAAGACAAGGCGCACCAACAGGGTTGTGATCTCAGAGCTTGTCAAGAACAACCTTGAGACATCTCTCGGCGGCAAAAAGCTGGCCTACGATGGAAGCAAAAGCCTTTACTCTTCGGGCGAGCTGCCTTTCAAATCAATGGATTTTGTGATCAAGCTGGGAAGAGAGCGCAGAGAAATGTGAGCATATCATCCCTGTTAGGTTCTTACTTTGTGCACTTCAGACTACTTGTTTCTGAAGTGCAGCTTCTAATTGGTGAACTTTATGTCCTTTTGATCTGCACTGGTGACAGTGAGTACAAGGTCACAATCCGATATGCCTCGCGGGCAAATTTGTACCACCTGCAGCAGTTCATCAGTGGTAGGCAGAGGGATTCACCACAGGACACAATCCAAGCTCTTGATGTCGTCCTGAGGGAGTCACCTTCTCTGAAGTATGGTATCTTTGTTCACATCTCCCTTCTCTGTTTCTTTTCTTTACAACTGATTTTGTTTATTGTGTTGACCATATGGGTCTCGATTTTCTGCAGATATGTCACCATTGCTCGATCGTTCTACTCCACTGTGTTTGGTCATAGGAAAGACATCGGTGATGGGCTGGAGTGTTGGAGAGGATACTATCAGAGCTTGCGCCCCACTCAAATGGGTCTCTCATTAAACATTGGTATATAATTCCTTTATAAACTTCTGTTAATTCTTTGTTAGGAAATCACACTATGGGCTACTCTACAATTCAAGTTAATTAAGTCTATATTGAAATTTTGCCGACGTAGATACTAAAATTCATTTTTTGTTCAGTTGTGTTCTACTTAAATCTAGTAATTAAGCCTAAGCCTGTCTGTATTATGTTTTTGTTTACCTGGCCTATGCAAACTCACAAAGGCAAAGTGGAGTTGTTTAGACAAAAGTTTGGTAACAATTTAATGGAACAAATTATAAACAATGGTGGGGCTTGGTTGGTGCAAATTCAGTCATAGTGCTTTAATTATACAAAAGTGAATTCATGGGTATGATTTAAATAAAATCCAGTTAGAGGGGCTCGATTTAACATATTCGATTCTGCAGTAGTTTTCATTTGCATAAGAATGTGCTTATGCAGTTCTTTTCGTGGCTTATCATTTTTTTTAACTCTTGATTGTACTTGCGTTATTCAGACGTATCCTCGACTGCATTTTAT
Source organism: Guadua angustifolia (assembly GCA_036346375.1). NCBI lineage: Eukaryota > Viridiplantae > Streptophyta > Magnoliopsida > Poales > Poaceae > Guadua > Guadua angustifolia. Next base: position 45,018,617 of record CM070512.1, read on the forward strand.
AAGCCTATCCCCGTGATACAATTTGTTGATGAGTGTCTGAACAGACCTGATCCCACACGGCCTCTTTCTGACAGGGATCGTCTGAAGGTACTATACTTGCAAACAAAAAATGTGACATATACAGTATTTATAGTTACTGACCAATTTGTTACTACTTGAAAATTTTGAAATTTTCAGCTTAAGAAAGCACTGCGTGGAGTTCGTGTTGAAACCACACACCAGCAGGGCAAAACCAGTAACTACAAGATAACAGGGATTACTTCTGTCCCACTGACTCAACTGAAGTACCTATTCCTCTCTTCTCCCACTGCCTACATGCTCTATATTATATTTTTCCCTTCTAATGCCAAATTATTTATGGCCATTTGTTGTTTTTAGCTTTCCTTTGGATGAAGGCACCCAGATGACTGTTATTCAATACTTTTCGGATCGATACAAGTACAGACTGCAGTACACTTCCTGGCCCTGTCTGCAATCCGGCAATGATTCTCGCCCTATATATTTGCCAATGGAGGTAATCTTTGGATGTTTTGTGCATAAAACTTGATGCATTCTGCTAATGGTTGACACAATATGTTTATAGGTATGCCAAATTATAGAAGGGCAAAGGTACTCCAAGAAGCTCAATGACAAGCAGGTGACTGGCATACTCAAAGCAACATGTGAACGCCCCCAAAATAGGGAGCAGAGCATCCTTCGGGTATATATCCAACCCATAGGTTTTAACACTATTTATCACGGAAGGTTAGGAGTTAAATTTACATGAAAGTTGAAACTGCTTATAATACTTATGCAGATTTTTAAATATTTTGACTTTTTTTTTCTTTTGTGATATGACATCGTTTTTTATGTTTTCACTGCACCTAGTGTAACCAATATTGACATACTTATTTATCTATTGTATAGATGGTTGACCACAACAACTATGCAGCCGATAGGCTAGTGCGCGAGTTTGGAATTAACGTTACCAATCAAATGGTCAATGTGCAAGCCCATGTGCTGCCTCCACCCATGGTGGGTATTCTACAGGATTATCATGTGGTTTTATCACCTTATTTTTTTATTAATTCCAACTGTTTATGTTGTTTTAGCTGAAATATCATGAATCTGGAAAGGAGAAAACTTGTGCACCCAGTGTTGGGCAATGGAATATGATCAATAAGGTTATTCTATTTTGACTCTTTACCTCATGCACAAAAATTTCTCTTGCGGTTCATTTTTATTTTACATTACTTGCAATAATGCCACTGGACCATAGCAACACTGCAGAGATTGTTTGAGCTCTGCTCATGCCATTTATCTGCAGAGATTGGTTGATGGAGCAACTGTTCAGAACTGGACTTGTTTGAACTTTTCGCGTATGCGTCCTGATGTTGTGCACAGATTATGTGATGACTTGGTTCGGATGTGCAATGGCATCGGCATGGTGAGTTCATGGACATGTTTGTGGATATAAACTGTTGATATTATCAGTCAAAGCACCGTGAATTTAGCATGAATCTTTCAGGTTTTCAATCAAAGGCCAGCGGCAGAAGTTCGTTCAGCTACCCCTAACAACATAGAAGCTGTTCTGAAGGACGTCCACAAGAGGGCTCCTAACCTCCAGTTGCTCATTGTGATCCTTCCGGATGTTAGCGGGTATTATGGTATGTGAATTCTCAATATGCCTTAAAGTTTGTCTGGTTTCCAGGTTCCGTGGTAACATATATTGTTAAACTTTGCAGGGAAAATTAAGAGGGTGTGCGAGACTGACCTTGGGATAGTATCTCAATGTCTCGCACCAGCCAAGGCCAGCAGAGCAAACGTGCAGTATCTGGAAAATGTTGCACTTAAAATCAATGTTAAGGTCAGTTAGTTTGCAGCCACGCTCCCAGTCCCCTTTGATGTGCTTTAGGTGTTCAATGGAGAGTGATATGGTATGCTGTTTTAATCAGATCGGAGGGCGCAACACAGTTCTTGAGCGAGCTGTGCGCGGTGGAATACCGTTCGTCACAGATGTACCGACAATCATTTTTGGCGCTGACGTTACCCATCCTGCGCCAGGGGAGGACTCCTCGGCGTCGATTGCAGCTGTTAGTTTCTTTCTCTAACAGCAAGTGTTGAATTCATATTTTAGTATAATGCAATTGGCATTATTTTTGCTGAATGCATGCAGGTGGTGGCCTCTATGGACTGGCCTGAAGTCACAAAGTATAGAGCTCTCGTCTCTGCACAACCACACCGGCAGGAGATTATTCAAGATCTCTTCTGGACTGGTACAGATCCACAGAAGGCCAAAGTAAACGGTGGAATGATCAGGTTTTTTTTTGGTGTGTTTTTTTGGGATAATCAAGAGCGACATGTCTGCTTGAAACTGCAATGCTCCTCATTTTATGCAGAGAGTTAATGATTGCATTCCTTAGGAAGACTAACCGCAAGCCTGAAAGGATAATATTTTACAGGTATGATGTGCCTCAAATTATGATATTCCTTTTGTATCACTCTTTTGTGGACGAGGTCTTCTTGAATTGAATTGCTATTGTTCTATGAAGGGATGGTGTAAGTGATGGACAGTTCAACCATGTTCTGCTCTATGAAATGGACGCAATCAGGAAGGTGATGCCCTCTACCATGATTTTTGCCTATCTAATTATGCTTTCATCCTGTTTTGTTGTATTCACAGTATTCGGTTTTCTCATTTTTTGCTGTGCAAAGGCTTGTGCGTCTTTGGAGGAGGGGTATCTGCCCCCAGTGACGTTTGTGGTAGTCCAGAAAAGGCATCACACAAGGCTCTTCCCTGAGGTGCATGGAAAGCGTGATCTGACCGACAAGAGTGGAAACATCCTTCCTGGTTAGTGCCTCTGATTCCTCGCTATCGTTTGCACGCATGTTTTAGAGCATGGCGATTGTGTCACTGTGTCTGATCGTTTTTTTCTCTTGGTGCTGCAGGAACCGTGGTTGACACTAACATTTGCCATCCTAGTGAGTTTGATTTCTTCCTGTGTAGCCACGCTGGAATTCAGGTATCCATCCAACACTCTGGTGCCATTGCCACTGGCTGCATGGATTTCTTTTCCCGGCCGCGTGAATATTTATCAGGTGCTGACTGAATGCAAAACGCTTGATTTTTCAGGGGACTAGCAGACCGACTCACTACCATGTTCTCTTTGATGAAAACCATTTTTCTGCTGATGCGCTGCAGACGCTCACGAACAATCTGTGTTACACGTAGGCTCACTCCCACGTTGAACAGTACTCATTTTTGTTATACTTGTTTTCGGATTCAGAACTTGATTGTGGCTGGTACCTGAACTCAAGATAATGTGTTTGTAAATGCAGATATGCGCGATGCACTCGCTCCGTGTCTATTGGTAAGTTTGCTTTTTTTTTTTACGCTCATCTCTCTCTGATTTGCCCAGATCATCTCGTTGATTAGATGTTTTGGAGTTATTTATTTATTTTTGTATTTGAGAGGACTGTGATGATCATGATACATGATGGATTCCTTGTGCAGTTCCACCAGCCTACTACGCTCACTTGGCGGCGTTCCGCGCGAGGTACTACGACGAGCCAGCGGAGGGCAGCGACGGAGCGTCGTCGGTGGTCAGCGGCAGCAACCAGGCGGCCGTCGTCGGCGGAGTCGCTCCACCTGCGGCGGTTCGCCGTCTCCCGCCGGTCAAAGAGAACGTCAAGGAAGTGATGTTCTACTGCTGAATAGGCGCCGTTGGTTGCATGCATGCTTGTCTTCGGAGTCTGTGTTGGCTCTCCTAGGTACTTTTGCTCTTAGTGCTGATGCACTTTGCTGCTGTTTTGCCGAAGTCCGTGACAATAACGCTTCTGTTGGAATCTTTTACGGAGATTGGTTGGTTTTGCCTGTAATCACCGACTATCATTCTACCCTTCATTCATACTTTAATTTTTTTTTAACTTTCTAAAAGAAAAGTATGCAACACCTGTCAAGTATATATGTGCGGGCTTGGCAGTTGTTACGAATGAAAAATGCTGAGAATTTTTGTCCTTGTGAGCATGATTTGAAATCTTGTTTTCAGATGCCAAAATCCGAAATCTTGCCGAGATCTTGGATTTTTGGACAAATCCTAAACAAAATACGAAAACAAAATTTCAAATTTGTTTTTTTTTTTGCATTGAGAAAACTAAAATTTTGATCCGAATTCCTGTAATCTCAGCGAGATTTTGGTAAATTTGTACAAAGCGAAAAATTGCTCAAAATATGTTGAAATTTTTTTGGAGGTATCTGACACATCAGTAATGTTTAAAAAATTTAGATGATTATCATTGTCTGAAGAATTTTTAAAAATTCAAATATTGCTGCTATTTTGATAAAGCGCTGACTGGCAAGTTTGAACCGAATAAAAATAGAACAAATTATGTTAAGAAATTTTGAATTTTTTTGTACATGGTTATGATGTATCGTTAATGTTTCTATAGAATTTTGAGATGGTGACCAAGCTTCAAGAATTTTAAAAATTCGGATAGTGTTACTATCATAATAAAAACTTTACTGGTAAATTTCAACTAAATAAAAAATAGGGTCAAACCATGTTATAAAATTTTGAAATTTTTTATTGTTGGTCTCGATGTATCATTAATATTTCTATAAAATTTTCTTACAATGAGCTTCAAAAAGTTTCAAGGGAAAAGGGGCGGGTGGCGTTAGTCGCGGGCGCGCAACGCAGCTCCTTCAGGGCGCAATGGCCGAGCTACACCTACAAGGGCGGCCGCAGGTGCCCGACGCAGCGCCGTCGTGGCGTGGCGTGGCGGCCAAAACAAACAGTATTCGCGGTCTTGTGGCGCAAAAAACGATGGCGCTAGCTGCGGGTGCAGGCCATGGGCACGACGGTCGAGAACGGTAGCATCGGGTCTAGCCGTGTTGCAGGCATGACGGTTGAGAGCGGTGGCACCAAGTTTGGGCATGGGTTGCAGGTGCTCCGGCCGAGTGCGACTGTGCTGGCTTCGGGCGCGACGGCACGAGGTCCTCGGGCGCGGCGGCAGGCGGCGATGACTACGGGTGCAAGGCGTGGGCATGTCGGCCAATAAGACGCAGCGGCGCAGATGTGCGTGTAGCACGGAGGTCGGACGGAGCTGGCATGGCATTGCACCGAGGCTGCGCGGTAGGCACTGTGACCAGTGGCGCTATAGGCATCGATGCGGCATGTGCAGGGCGCTACGGGTGCGGAGCGCGGGCTCGGCCGGTGGTCGGGAAGCGCGGGCGCAGCCAGCGGGCACGGGACCGGTAAGCGCTGCCGACGCAGCCGTAGATTGCTTAGGTTTTTTTCGTAGGGATTGATGAACAGTAGCAGTATGCTCTCTAATTGGTAATTAGATTAGGCAATTGATCTGTAATACTGATATGATAATCTGTAGGATCAAAACTTTACGTAGTTCGAACTTACGTAGGGCTTGTAGTTGATTTAATCGTGTGTAGTATGACGATTTCGATGCAATATAGATTGACGCAGGCAGACGAGCATAATCAACCTTGGTAGAGATTCGTGATGATACTGTGTTGTAAAAACGACATAGTCCACCCTCTTTCAATTACGATGCACCAAAGAATAGCAAACACAAAACAGAGAGCACACACATACAACGTACGGAGGTAAATCAGCTATCTCTTTATTAGATTGATTCTCTTGTATAATAGAGTGTCAAATATATAATATAAAATAGTAAGAGATAAATTTAAATTCACCTATATAAAGATAGAGTCTAATCGAATATAGACTCAAATTCATCTCTTCCTCAACACCCACAATATCACTGGTAGTAGGATTTGCGCGAGGCCCCTGGACCCACTGTCAGGTCGGTTGGGGACCATTAAGTAATCTAGCACGGACAACAAGGTGGAGGCACATATGTGCGAGACAAGATGAGAAAGGTGCATGACAAGTGTTTATGATGAGGCGGATCAAACGGTGGGGGGTAGGCGTCTGCCGATCCTCCAACCAAAGAAATTGATTGAAGTGTTTACGCAGCCGGGAAGACCATAACTAGAAATTAAAGCTATGTCTTCTGTATTGGCAAAAGGACGAAATCAATGAGAAAGCTCTCTTCACCTAACTAGGAGGATGCTTAATGATGGTCCGTATTTATCAATTCAGCTACATTGTATGAACATGTCCCAAACAGTGAGGAGATAGACATGGCTGCTTCTCCATAAAGCAGATATATATTTCGTTACCGTTACAAATTAACAACCAAAATGCATGTAAAGCGGTGTCTCTATGTTTCACCTCTCATTGTAACAAAAGACGTTTCAGCTACACATAACGGGTTTTATAAAATGTTACCGGGCGTACAATGTGCCAAACTCTCACTTACATACGGGCCTATGATCCACATGTCATGCTCACATTAGATGCAATTGTACCAACTCGCAAATTTGGAGCAGCGTTCAACCGAAAATTTCCAAAAACAAACATTTGCTTGGGTAAACTTGCAGTCGCTTTGTGAAGCGCTGGTTTGTCGCGCTTGTTGTACTAGCTTCCACGTCAGCAACCAAAGCAGATGGAAATAGACCGCATCAGCATTGACCAAGTCAACCTCCAGGCCTTCTCACCACGTCACCCCTTCGTGCCATTGACCGCCGTTGACTCCTCCTCCTCCGGCGTCGGCCGCCGCTGGTCAAACGGCAAGCGGCCGTCCTGCCCCTCGCCGGCGCCGTCCCGGAACCTCGCGTAGATGTCCCCTTGTAGAAGCTCCACGTCCTCCAGACCAGCACCAGCGACACGAGCGCGCCGAACACGGTGGCCGCCGTGATGATCAGGAACGACCGTTTGAAGCACTCCACGCCGAGGCACACCTTGTCGCGGCCGCCGGCGGCGGCGAAGCCTCGGCCGGGCTGCCTGTCCGCCTCGGCGTCGTAGAGCCTTCCAGCGACACGCACGTTGAGGATGTAGGAGCCGACGGGGCTGGCCATGCCGCCGAAGTTGTAGAGCGTGGAGTAGTACTTGAGCCCGAACACTTCGGAGATGATGGCGAAGACCAGCGGCCACTGCGCGCCGAAGCAGAAGCCAATGACGACGGAGGCGGCGTAGAGCGACTGGGGCACGCCGAGAGCGATGAGGATGTGGCCGGCGCAGGCGAGCAGGAGCACGGCGGTGAGCATGAGCGTGCGCGGGAGCTTGTAGCGCTCAAGGAAGAACTCGGAGGCGAAGCCGGCCGTGACGCGGCCGGCGTAGTTCCAGATGCTGATGAGGGAGACGAAGGTGTTGATGCTCTTCGCCGGGTACCCCAGCGACTGCCCGATCTGCCCCATGTTATCAATCGCCGTCAGCGTCCCGCCGACACCGCAGATGGTGGCGATGAACAGCACCAGCATGTCCACGCTCACCAGCGCCTGCAGGATCGTGTAGTCCTCCCCCCTCGCAGGCGGCCGGAACATGTTCTGCACGCATTTGCCGAACGACCCCATGCAGGAGGAAGAAGATGTCGGCGCCGGCGAAGGCGACGACAGAGGCTGCTGTTCTGTCTCTGTCTTGGAGGTGGTGGTGGACAATTGGACGTGGGCTGAGACACCGGCCACCGTGATGGTAGGCGGCGGGTCGTTGTCACGGATGGCGGCGTCGAGCTCGCGCTCGCGGTGGATCTTGTACTCCTGCTTGATGACGACGCAGAGCGGGAGGAAGAGAACGATGAGGAGAGCGGTTGCGGCGACGGCGTAGGCGGCATGGGAGAAGGCGAACTGCTTCTGCACGACGATCATTACGAGCAGGTAGCTGGCGAGAGCGATGGAGATGTAGAGGAAGCAGTAGAACGGGTCATTGCTGGTCTCCTGCCCGCCGCGCCGGCGCGGGTATGGCATGATCCGTATGGTGTGCACGAACACGACGGAGATCGCCGCCGGCAGCCACGCGATGAGCAGGATGAGCGACTTGGCGTCGTCGCCGTAGAAGGCGAGGTAGAGCTGTGTGTAGACGGCTCCGCTGAGGCCGACGAAGCCCTTGAGTATCCCGAGCACGGCGCCGCGGCTCTGCGGGAAGTTCTTGACGCAGGTGACGAGCGCGCCAGTGTTGGCGAAGGACTGCGAGTTGGCGCCGACGAAGAAGTAGAGGCAGACGAGCCAGACCGGCGGGGCGGCCGTGCGGCCGGCGACGGCGAGGTAGACCATGAGGTAGCCGGAGAGGTTCATGGCGGCGCCGATGGCGAGCACGACCCACGGCGGCGTGACCTCGTTGATGAGGCCGGAGAGCACGCCGAGGTTGGCGCCGAGATCCTTGAAGAAGGAGATGGTGTTGAGCGTCTGCTGGTCGTAGCCCAGCGACGACTTGAGCGCCTTGGAGTAGATACCGAAGATGTACGTCGCCCCCGAAGCCGTCAGGATCAGGAAGCTCGCGAACACAGTAAACCACCGCCCCACCACCACCTGCCGCGCAAACCGCGTCGTCGGGATCACGCGGAGAGGGTGCGCCGGCGACGGCGAGCCGCCGGCGCTGCCGGCGCCCGCGTCGAACACCATGGGTTACCTAATACTTACTACTAACTACTCTTGGGGTTGGTTTGTGTTTGGTGTGTGCGTGTTTAATTGTTTGTGAGGTTGTTGTAATGCTAATGTCTTAGTTAAATGTTATATAGAGTGAGCTGGGAGATTTGAGGCGTCCTCTCTTTCACATTGCTTTCTTGAATGGATTGGACTAATTGGGTGGGTGATTGGATTCCACACTTGTGTAAGTAGTGTAATGTTGATCACTGGAGAGACAGAGAAAGAGAGATGGCTAGGTGAGTGTATGTCTGGACCAGATATTAAAAAACCGTCTCCTCCGTTCACAAATGTACATCGATCGATGTACATGAAACTAGCTAGTGTTATTAGATTCATTTTGCAAAATTACTTTCATAATACATAAATTATATTATATTTCCTAGTACACAAAAAGTCAAAAACACTTATATTTGTGGAAGTAATCTAGAGACTTAGGAGAAACAAAATATAGTTTTTTTTTAAAATTCAGCAGGAGCTCTATTATTCTAAATAGATAGAGAAATAGGATGAAAGGTTTAACAACCGAGCTATGTAGTGAAGGATCCAAATCTCGCCAAAATTTCGTGAGATCTCGCCGAGATCTCGGTTTCCGGATGTAGATGATTTTTTAATTCTCGGTCGGAGTAAAAATATTCAAAAAAAATTAAATTGCTACAGTAATATCAGAAATCTCAGGGAGATCTCATCAATTTTGACTGAATTTTGACTTTTTTGACCGGATTTAGTCTAATAACCCTTAATAAAGTCATCTCCTATGAAAATTTGTTGAAAAACTGAATTTCTGGGACATTTTTTAAAACTGCAGAAATACTATCAAATTTTTATAAAATTGTACATACTTTATCATGATGTGAAAATTTTATGGTACCATACTAAGAAGTGTAGGATAATATAGAAAAATTTTCAAAATAATTGAACTTTATTTGTTATCTTTAAAAAATAAAAAACCGAATGAACATAATTGGGACAATAACCTTGTCAGAATTTTATAAATTTTCTCGAGTGTGATCATGATCCAACATTTTTATGAGAGCTTACGAATTGAATCAGTACTATTCTATAAAATTTCAAAAAAAAATTCAACTTCTTTTGTTTGCTCAATCAAATCTATGTATGCATTGAACTTCATTTGTTATATTTCAAAAATCAAAAACAGAAAGAACATAAATGGTACACTGCATATGTAAGAATTTTATAAATTCACTGGAGTGTGATCGTAATTCAATTTTTTTTTTATATCTTAAGAATTTCCTTAGAACCATTATGCAAAATTTTCAAAAATTTTAAACATTTTTCGATTGCTAAAGCAATCTATGTATTGATCATTAGGCTTTTAAGAGGACGTAGCACTGTCAGAATTTTTGGAACTTCTTAAAACTTGATAATTAGATGAAAATTTTCTATAAACATTGATACATCAGAACCATCTACAAAAATTTTCAAAATTTTCTAATATGGCTTGTACCATTTTTCATTTGGTTGAAGTTTGCCGGTAAAGCTTTTATCAGGACAGTAGCACTGACCGAATTTTTAAAAATTCATAAAGCTTGATCATCATATAAAAATTTTATGGAAACATTAGTGATGCATAATAACTATGTACAAAAAATTTCAAAATTTTCTAACATGGTTTGTTTTATTTTTCATTCGGTTCAAACTTATCGATCAGCGTTTTATCAGGACAGTAGCAATGTTTAAATTTTTAAAAATTCCTTAGATTTGATAATAATATGAAATTTTTATAAAAAAATCATTGATGTGTCAAAATCCTCTACAAAAAATTTCAAAATTTTTCAATGTCGTTTGAGCTATTTTCATTTGGTACAATTTTGCCGAGATCTCGGAAAATCTCGCCGAGATCTCACCAAATCTCGCCAAAATCTCGGTTTTCTCAAAAGAAAAAAAAATCTAGATTTGAATTTTTGTTTTTGTGGTTCGTTCGCAATTTGTTCGAAATTTATAAATCTCACTAAGATTTCGTTCTCCGGCCACATTTGAGATTTCGAGCGAAAATGAGTTCATATATGGTTTAAGTACGTATAAGTAATTAAAGGATAAAGTAGTACTTACTACTCGTGGTACGAAAATAGAATAAAGTCCTTTTTTGCCTTAGCTTGCAGTGCCTGCTTGATGTAGTTGGCATGGAACTCCGATTAAAGTCTAGCCATGGTCACAGACACCATCTCGGGGATCGATGAACCCAACTCGGTGTTGACCCGCCACAGCTCGCTACCTTATTATCCTATGACTTGTGTGAAATGTTAAAAAAAATATATTACAAAATCTTATAACAGTTATAGGCCCATGCTGTATGGTGCGGTACTCATAGCGTCCAGGATCATACAGTAGAAATATTGACGATTTTCAGGCTGTATAAATAGAAGAGATTCTTCAAACTCACTTGGAATGTTCCATACTTCTCGCGGTAGAAATGTTCCCCTTGATACCTTATATTGAAATCGATGTGGAGCTCAACCTCATTCGCCTTGTCAATGTACTATCCATGGAGCAAGCGAGTGCATAGATCTAGAGTATTCAATTCGTTGCTAGATACAAGGGGTTTTCTATGTACATACCCTTTATAATCTCGAGAGGGCTCTGTGGCTTTTGTTAAGTTTTCTGGATAGATGGAGTCTCCGAGGTCGAGACAAGAGGCTTTCCATATATTTGAGAGGGTGTGATCTTTATCAACTTTATCTTCTTGACAGAAGGAGCCTTCGAGGTCTTATGTGGTTATTTGGCTGTCTTGCTAGTCCTTTTGCGTACTAGCTCTGCACTCTGCGTTGGAGTCGATTTGGACGGAGGAGTCATTATAGTGGCAGGAGCAGGAGCAGGCAGGGATTTGCCGCATGCTTTGACATGTTTATTTATTTCCTGTACATAGCTATTTAAGGTGAATAACAACACAACAACAACAACAACAACAAAGCCTTTTAGTCCCAAGCAAGTTGGGGTAGGCTAGAGTTGAAACCCAAAACGATCCGCTAACAAAGGGAGAAAGAGAGAGATGAGAAAGTAGAACAAAGCCTAAAACTATACCAAAACGTGGCATAAAGCCTAATCAAGGTTCAGGCACGTGGATAGCTGCTTTCCACGCACTTCTATCTAAAGCCAACTCTTTCGATATATTCCATCCTTTAAATCCCATTTGATTGCCTCCTCTCAAGTTAAGTTTGGCCAGCCCCTACCTCTCTTCACATTATTGTCACGTCTTATGATGCCGCTATGCACTGGTGCCTCCGGAGGTCTCCGTTGTATATGTCCAAACCATCTCAACCGGTGTTGTACAAGCTTTTCTTCAATTGGAGCTACCCTTAGCCGATCATGTGCCTCGTCGTTTCGAACTCGGTCCATTCTTATATGACCACAAATCCAACGCAGCATACGCATCTCTGCGACACTTAATTGCTGAACATGCCGCCTTTTAGTAGGCCAACATTCTGCACCATACAACATTGCAGGTCTAATAGCCGTCCTATAGAACTTGCCTTTTAGCTTCTGTGGTACCCTCTTGTTACAGAGAACACCAAATGCTTGATGCCATTTCATCCATCCCGCTTTAATTCTATGGCTAACATCTTCATCGATATCCCCATCTCTCTGTAGCATCGATCCCAAGTATCGAAAGGTATCCTTCTTGGGCACTACCTGACCTTCCAAACTCACATCTCCCTCCTCATGTCTAGTAGTATCGAAGTCACATCTCATATACTCGGTTTTAGTCCTGCTAAGTCTAAAACCTTTCGACTCTAGGGTCTGCCGCCACAACTCTAGTTTCTTATTTACTCCCGCCTGGCTTTCATCCACTAGAACTACATCGTCAGCAAAAAGCATACACCACGGGATATCTTCTTGAATATCCCTCGTGACCTCATCCATCACCAAGGCGAAGAGGTAAGGGCTCAGAGCTGACCTTTGATGTAGTCCTATTTTAATCAGGAAGTCATCTATATCACCATCAGTTGTTCGAACATTAGTCACAACATTGTTGTACATGTCTTTGATGAGGGTAACATACTTTGTTGGGAATTTATGCTTTTCCAAAGCCCACCACATAACATTCCTTAGTATCTTATCATAAGCCTTCTCCAAGTCAATGAAAACCATGTGTAGGTCCTTCTTCTGCTCCCTATACCGTTCCATAACTTGTCTTATTAAGAATATTGCTTCAATGGTCGACCTTCCAGGCATGAACCCAAATTGGTTCATGGTGATACGCATCATTCTTTTCAAACGATGCTCTATAACTCTCTCCCATAGCTTCATAGTGTGGCTCATCAGTTTAATCCCCTTGTAATTAGTACAACTTTGAATATCTCTCTTGTTCTTGAAGATTGGTACTAATATACTTCTCCTCCACTTTTCGGGCATCTTGTTCGACCGAAAAATATGGTTGAATAGCTTGGTTAGCCATACTATAGCTATATCCCCGAGGCATTTCCACACTTCGATTGGGATACCATCAGGGCCCATCGCCTTGCCCCCTTTCATCCTTTTTAAAGCTTCTCTAATCTCAATTTCTTGGATCCTACGTATAAAGCGTCTATTGGTGTCATCAAAGGAGTCATCTAACTGAATAGTCGTGTTCTCATTCTCACCATTGAACAAATTGTCAAAATACTCACGTCATCTATGTTTGATGTCCTCCTCCTTCACCAAGAGTTGATCCCTCTCATCCTTAATGCATTTAACTTGATTGAGGTCCCTCGTCTTCCTCTCGCGAATTCTAGCCATCTTATAGACGTCCTTCTCTCCTTCCTTTGTACTTAGCCGTTGGTAAAGATCCTCATAGGCTCGGCCCTTTGCCTCACTCACGGCTCGCTTCGCGATCTTCTTTGCCACCTTGTACCTCTCTATATTGTCCGCACTCCTGTCATGGTACACGCGCTTATATCATTCTTTCTTCTCCTTAATAGCCTTCTGGACATACTCGTTCCACCACCAAGTATCTTTAGGTACACCTCCGCTCCCTTTAGTCACTCCAAGCACCTCTGAAGCCACCTTTCTAATGCAAGTTGTCATCTTCACCCACATGTTGTTTGTATCTTCTCCTTCGTTCCAAGAGCTCTCCACGATAACCCTTTCCTTAAAGACTCCCGATGCCTCCCCTTTGAGTTTCCACCACTTTGTTCTCACGATTTTGGTTTGTTTATCCCTATAGGCATGCAACCAAAAGCGAAAGTCAGCCACCACAAGCTTGTGTTGAGAGACAACACACTCTCCGGGTATCACCTTACAATCCAAGTATGCCCGTTTGTCCTCTCTTCTTGTGAGAACAAAGTCGATCTGACTAAAGTTTTGGCCACTACTGAAGGTCACCAAATGAGACTATCTCTTCCTAAAGAAAGTGTTGGCTATCATCAGATTATAAGCTATAGCAAAGTCCAAGACTTCCTCTCCCTCCTGATTCCTACTACCATACCCAAAACCTCCATGTGCCACCTCATACCGTGCATTTGTTGTACCGACATGACCATTGAGATCTCCTCCTATGAACAGCTTCTCATTGGTGGGTACCGCTCTAACCACGCCATCTAAGTCTTCCCATAACTGTCTCTTAGCACTCTCATTGTGGCCTACCTGGGGAGCATACGCACTTATTACGTTCAGGATTAAATCACCAATGACAAGCTTGACTAGGATGATCCTATCTCCTTGCCTCTTAACGTCCACCACTCCATTCTTGAGGCTCTTATCAATTAAGATGCCTACTCCATTTCTATTTGCAACTATTCCTGTGTACCAGAGCTTGAAGCTAGTGTTCTCCACCTCCTTCGCTTTTTGTCCCTTCCATTTTGTCTTCTTCACGCATAGGATATTTACACGTCTCCTGATCGCTGTGTCAACTAACTCTCTTAACTTACCTGTAAGGGACTCTACATTCCAACTATCTAGCCTAATCCTAGTCGGCTCGACTAGCTTCCTTACCCCTCGCACCTGTCGAGCCAGGTGTGAAGACCCTTGCTCATTTATCACTACACCCAGGCGCCGATGTAGCGTGCCACTAAGGGAGCGACAACCCGATCCTTGCTCACTTAACACCGTGTCCAGATCATAACACAGCGCGTCACCAAGGGGGTGATGGCCCGGCCCTTGCCCATTTAACACCATACCCGGGTTCCGATATGGTGCGTCGTTAAGAGGGTTACGCCCCAATGGTTTTCTCTTAGGTTTCATCTCCATTTGAGTAGCTAAGTTTTTACGTTGGCTCGCCACGTCTATCACAATCTTTTAGGGACAGGACCCCCTTCTCCTTTATCCGGGCTTAGGACCGGCTAAGGTGAATAACAAAGAAGAAAAAAACGGCGCAAGTGTCGGGAATCACCAAAAAGCTCGTGTCTCTCATCTCCCTAACGTGTTCGCATGCGTGAGATTCAGTCCACCTGGTGCACAAATACATGGAGATTTTTTTTTTTTGGTTTCGTTTTGTAATTCCTCATGGGAATGGGGATCTTATAGGGACAAACGAGATGCGTGGTTATCCATGATAGAGCAAGCAGAGTTCATGTTTCTAGTTTCTACAGAGAAAAAAGAAACGTTTAAGGAGACGTAGGCCTGGCATGGGTTCCAGCAATTCAGCAGAGCCAAATGACTACTGGTGGTTTTGATGTATTAACTTCTCCTCCGAGAATTGTATGCATGGCCCCATGGAGATGGGGGCATCTTTTCTGGAAGTCATTCAGAGAAGGAGGCAAGTCGTTTTCGTAATCTCTGAAACTTGTCTACAGACTACACCTGCACAGTGGTTAGCTTCTGTCTACAGGAGCACCTCACGTTTCCGTGTTGTTACTTTCAACTGGAGTAGCTGTGGACATCTTATCCTCAGGTCACGGCATATGCGCGGTCTACTTTCGTGATTTTGTATTTGGCTTCAATGAACGAGATGATAAGCATTAGAGTAAAATGTGGGACAATGATATGTAAGCTCATTCAGTGACTAAGATAAGATAGAAAACTCAATTGACCTGTATTTAACTTAATCACATAGCATACACTCAACACTTATTACTACGGTGATAACAGAGATGTCAACACATAATAGAGCATCGTCTAAAAGAAAGAGCATGATATATACGCAACAAATTCAGAGTATAATATATGCCAAGTTTCTAAACATAGTATTGCCTTTTAAAGCCTTATGTGTGTCTCAGTCTCTCATTTAGATAGTTACGGTTTCAATTTTCTAATATATATATATTATAAAAAGAGGGGCCCACATGTCATAGAATACCCATGGGTACAATTGACACCCACACCCATCATGCATCTTTATCGGGTATCTAAACCCAAAAACCCATAGGTCTGAAGTGCTATCCGTGTCCATCCTTATCGAATCGGGTACCCGTGGGTACCCAAACCCATGGGTAAAACTACCATCCCTAGGTGAGACGGCAAGCAATTGATCAGTTCGTGTTCTTAGGAGTATGTTTTGCCTGACGAATGCAAGCCCATTGAATATCAGTGCTTTTAGACACTCAAAAGTCAGTGCTTTCAGAAGTAAGTTCTGCTAAAACCGAGTAGAGCTGCCCATTGAATATCCATGACTTTATCAGCTTACTCAAACACTGTACTATATGCGTACTGTTATCAATAGCACTTGTATTCAACATAAGGCCAATGGATCAGTACATATACATGTACAAGAGCATATAGAAGGAAAGACTATATAAGGCAATATCTATACAAGGCAAATAATCTCTATACAAGACAACTAGCAATCTCATATATAAGGTAACAAAGATACTGTCTAACACTCCCCTCTTAAACTCATGGTACATCAACAACACTAAATTTAGAGAGATAAAAGCTGTGCTAAGCTCTAGTTTATGTCTTCGTGAAGAAGTCTGCCAACTGAAACTCTGAAGGCATATAATGAAGAGCCACAATCTGATCCTATACCTGTGTCCGCATGTAGGAAGCATCAACGCCAATATGCTTGGTGAGCTCATGCTTCACTGGATTTCGAGAAACTAACAGAACCTGTACTGTCAGATAAAAGAGTAATAGGTGTAGAAACAGAAACACCAAAATCCTCAAGTAGCCACCATAGCAAGTAACCTTTGTTGTCAAAAGAGTCATAACTCGCAACTCAGCCTCAGCACTGGAATGAGAAACTGTTGTCTGCTTCTTAGTCTTCCAAATAATGAGAGAACCACCAAGAAAAACACAACAAGTAGAAAGAGACTGACAATCAGAGTGATCACTAGCCCAGATAGCATCGGAGTATGCCTGAAGCTGGAGAGAGTTGGAGCGAGGAAAGAAAAGACAACAAGAGGTAGTTCCACGAAGATATCGTAGAACACAAAGAAGATGACTATAGTGGAGCTAAGTGGGAGCAGAAACGAACTGACTCAAAATGTGAACTAGATATGAGATGTTAGGACGAGTGACACCAAGGTAAACAAGACTCCCAACAAGATAACGATAGCGAGCAGGATCCTTAAGAGGTTCACCATCAGTAGGTCGAAGGTGAACATTGAGCTCCATAGGAGTCTCGGCAGTGCACTTATTAGTGAGAGAAGCGCGATCAAGAAGATCCTGAATATACTTCTTTTGGGATAGAAAGAAGCCCTCAAGTATAGAAGAAACCTCAATCCCAAAAAAGTAGCGAAGAGGACCCAGATCATATACGAGAAACTGCTCACTGAGCCGTGCCTTCACAAAGACAACATATTGAGAATCATCTCCAGTAATGATCATATCATCAACATAAAGAAGAAGAAGAGTCCATCCACAAGGTGAAGTGTGAATAAAGAGTGCAGGATCATGATCACTAGCAGAAAAGCAAGCAGCAATGACCACAGAAGAAAAATGCTCAAACCAGGCACGAGGGGCTCGCTTGAGCCCATAAAGAGAGCTACGAAGACGACAAACCACACCCTCAGGAACAAAATACCCCGTGGTAACTGCATAAGACCTCCTCACGTAACTCACCATTAAGAAAGGTATTCTTGACATCAAGTTGAGAGATATACCACTCGTGAATAGAAGCCACAACAAGAAGAGTACGAATAGTGGTCATATGAGCCATAGGAGCAAAAATCTCATCATAATCATGACCATACTCCTACTAGAAACCACGTGCCAAGAGACAAGCCTTGTAGCGCTCAAGAGAACCATCAAAGCGAGTCTTAACCTTATAGACCCACTTGCATGTAATGAGACGGACACGTGGAAGAAGGAGCATAAGATCCCACGTGCCAGTGCGCTCAAGGGCAGTAAACTCCTCTGCCATTGCATGCTGCCATTTTTGATGAATAACAACCTTCCGGTAAGAAGTTGGCTCGGTAAGAACAGCACCAGTAAAGCCAAGGCGCTCAAGAGGCTGAATAGACTAACGATTGCAAAGAGCGTAGCGAGGAAGACGAACAGAAAAAGAGGACTCAACAGGAGAAGATGACACATTAGAAAAATCCTTAACTTGCGGACAACAAGTGTAGTAGAGAGGATGAGAAGAACAATGTCAGAAGAAATAGGTGAAGAAGACACAGGAGGTGAAGACTCCTGTGAAGGGGGTGGCAAAGAAGGTGACATCAACAGTGGAGAAGGAAAAGTGACAATAGGAGTATCAGAAAAAGTCAAGAAAGAAAGCAGCTAGACAAGAGATGCTGAAGTGGAAGAAGGACGAGGGTAGAAGGGACGAGACTCATCAAAAGTAACATCTCGAGAGATCCGTATGCATCGGCCAACAGGATCCTAACAGCGAAATCTCTTGTGCTCAGCACTATATCCCAAAAAAACACACTCAACAGACTGAGCAGTTAGCTTGGTGCGTTCACGGGGTGCAAGAAGGACATAACACACACACACACACCCAAAGAGGCAAAGACTAAAGTAATTAGGAAGCATGCCACAAAGACGCTCTACCAGAATCCCACCCTGAAGAGCAGAGGAAGGCTGAAAATTTATCAAGTAAGTGGTAGTGGAAACAGCCTTAGCCCAGAAATGAGGTGGAACAATGGAAAGCAAGTAAAAGAGCATGAGTTGTCTCAAGAAGATATCAATGCTTACACTCAACCACACCATTATGAGCATGAGCACCAGGA
The DNA here is from genome assembly GCA_036346375.1 of Guadua angustifolia. Lineage (NCBI taxonomy): Eukaryota > Viridiplantae > Streptophyta > Magnoliopsida > Poales > Poaceae > Guadua > Guadua angustifolia. The sequence continues at coordinate 45,037,145 of CM070512.1, forward strand.
CAAGAAAACTGAGAAAGAGTGCCCTACGTAGTAAGAAAAGCACGAAGGGCATCGGACATATACACCTCTGCTGAGTTAGTACGAAGAACTCGAATGGGAGAATCAAACTGAGTACAGCTCATAGTGGCAAAATTCTTATAGATAGATAAAACCTCGCTACGAGAAGATATAAAATATATCCAAGTGTGGCGAGAGAATTCATCTATAAAAAGAATGTAATATTTATAACCCCCTTTTGAAACAAAAGGAGCCAGACCCCAAACATCAAAATGAATAAGATCAAAAGGACGCTAGGATACAGACTCACTGGAATGATGGGGAAGTTGTAGCTATTTACCAAGCTTACAACCCACACAATTTAAAGAGGTATTATCAGACACAGATCCTAAAAGATCATGACGAACTGAAGAAGACAGACGTGACCCACAAAGATGTCCAAAATGATGATGTCATTGAGCAAACGACCCGGTAGAAGATGCAATAGAGGCAGAAACAATAGAGGAGACAGTGAGACTGGCAGGGGTAGCGGAAGCAAGACGAAGTAGTCAAGCTTTCAAAGACACTGAGAGTCATGGCGGCGAGGGCCAGTACCAACTAGAGACCCTGTCCGACGATGCTGAACATAGCAAGAGTCAGAATCAAGTATAACATGATAGCCATGATTAGTGAGCTGGTCAACGGATATAAGCTGCATGGTTAGTTTGGGATCATGGGAAATATCAGGAATATGAAAAAAGGAAGACAAAAGAGAGTGCCTCGTCCTGCAATAGAAAGAGAGGTACCATCTGTAGTCTGCACAATGATAGGAGTAGCAAGAGGACTAATGGAATGGAGACTCGTGTGATCAGATGTCATATGAAAAGAAGCTCTAGAGTCAAGACTCTATTGATGTGATACCTGATAAGGAAGGTGGCCTTTCATTGGAAGACTGAGTAGTAAAACTAGCAGAACCTGACATAGCAAAGGCAGCCATGCGACGTAGTAGCACAAGAATCTCTTGAGTGGAGTCAGATTCAGTAAAGGCTTGCTGAGAAGGGGTGCCCAGAAGTCCGGTGCCCTTATAGCCAGATTGTACTGATATACCGTGGCAATTTTGTAGAGCTTTGATTAGCCGACCATTTCTAAAACTGAATCTTTTTTTTTGTTACCACAAAGGAAATTGGAAAAGAGCCCAGTTTTAGTCCTGAACTCTTCAGAGCCTATAATTTTCACCCTCAACTTAAATACAACTTTCGATTCCAAATGTAACTCGTCTTAAGACTCTGTGCCGGTCAAACAATTTTTTAGTTTGACCATCAATATATAAAAATTACGAAGATTGACAACATGAAATTGGTATTACTAGCTAGATCCCTAGTGAAATATGCTTTCATAATATATACTTATTTTTATTTGAAATAACATATTTTCATCGAAGTTTATGGTAAAACACCGTGCCAATATCCTAAGCGACTTGCTTAGAATTGGAGGTTGCACTACGCATACTAGGTAGAGACGCGTGTGATACTGCACCGCGAGGAAAAATTTGGTTTGAGTTTTTTTCTGCAAAAAACATACTTTTCTATAAGTACTTAGCCGAAATCTTTCGAGTTTAAAGAACAAGGTTAAAAATTAGCTAGATAGTCTAGGTTTAAAGAATCGGCATCCATGTTGAATTTACGTCAAAATCTTTCAAGTTTAAAAAACCAGGTTAAAAATTAGCTGGATAGTCTAGGTTTAAAGAACTGGCATCCATGTCAAATTTGCAGAAACACGAGTTTTTTTCAAAAGAACCGGACCTAAACATATTTTTAAATCTTCCAAGTCTAAAGAACCAACGCCCGTGTTGAATTTGCAGAACTATGGGGGTCTTTTTATAAAATAACTAGTGGGATGACACTACTAGAAATCTAACTTTTACCGAGTGTAAAATGTAATGGCCTACGGGCCGTCGAGAAAAAATAAGGTGATCGACGGTGCATCTTTTTTCCGATGGTAGAACAAAAATGGATGGTTATTAGAAGATTTACCGATGGGGTTTACCACAAACCGATGGTTGGTGGAAAACCCTCAGTCATAGTATGAAATTACCGAGAGGGTACAACAATTACTGTGAGTGCAATGCTAACTATTGGCCATTACAAACAATCACCGAGTGGAAATACATTTAGTATGTGTGTAAAGATAACACTCGGTTATTGCAATGATTTGCCGACGAGGTACAACTTTTAGCGAGGGTACAAATCAAACATTGGGCTATTGCAAAATTCATATGAGGCTGGATGAATGTGATGCATATATGAAAAATGTAGCTCTCATTGAAATCTACAACTTTATAGTTGACAACTTTTCCATTTAAAGTCATATATTTGACTAAATAATTGATAAAGCATCATGAGAATAAGAGTTAAAAGAAGTACTTATCTTACTTTTAGCAAGAAGACAGTTGAGGTGAGTTGGTTAGGAGGGAGAGGTTGTGAGTTCAAATCTTAGGCATCACGTATTTCTAATTTGAAGATAAAAAATGTTTGACTTAAGGGATTGTGGTGCAAACAAGTTGTGAGGTTAGTCCTTAGATTTGAAATTATTTTTACATTTTTTGCACAAAAAATCCCACATATAGTTGTGAGAAATTACTGGGGGTTTCTATACCCTATCAGGAAGAAAAAACCTCTCACCCATGTATTTACCAAGTGCTATGAAAACCCTCGTTAAACTAATAACCGAGGGTACCGTCAGGAATCCCACGAATGGGTGACCATGACTGGCCGAGGGGAAGTTACCGACGGTTTACTCTCGGCCATATACATGGCCTACGGTATTTTGTAATGGCCGACATATTTTTTCACTCAGTAAAACTTGGAAATCTAGTAGTGTGACCTATTCGTGATTTTAGAACCTAAACACAATTTTAAATCTTCTGGATCTAAAGAACTAGTGCATGTGTCGAATTTGCGGAACTATGAGGTCCTTTTTGCAAAATAATTATGAGACCTTTTTGCAAAATAACCAGTAGAAGGACCTATTCATGATTTCAAAATCTAAATGTAATTTTAAATCTTCTGGGTCCTTTTTTCAAAATAACCGTGGAATGACCTGTTCACGATTTTAGAATCTAAACATAATTTTAAATCTTTTAGGTCCTTTTTGCAAAATAATCGTGGAAGGACCTGTTCACGATTTTAGAATTTTTGAAGGTTTTTTTTGCAAATCAGCTGAGGTGGAGGGCCTGCATGTGCTCCAATTTCCCCTAGCATAAGATATACTAGGTAGAGACATGCGCGATGCCGTGCCGTGCGAAAAAATTTTATCCGAGTTTTTTTTTCTGAAAAAACATAATTTCATTCTTTTCGTTTTTTTTTAATTTTGGCTGGCTAGGAGCCATCAACGAATTTACATAACTACCATTTTTTCTGTAAGGACCCACTCAAAATCTCCCGAGTTTAAAGGACCGAGTTAAAAATTGGTTAGATAGTTTAGGTTTAAAGAACTGGCGTCCATGTCAAATTTGTGGAAGCATGTTTTTTACAAAATAACCGGACTTAAACGTAATTTCAAATCTTTCGGGTCGAAAGAATTGGCGCACGTGTCGAATTTGTGAAACTACAGGGTCTTTTTGCAAAATAACCGGCGGAAGGACCTGCTCGCGATTTTTGAATCTTCCGGATCAAAAGAACCAGTGACTTGTTGGCGATTTCAGAATTTTCGAGGCCCTTTATGCAAAATAACCAATGAAAAGACTTGTTCATGATTTTAAAATTTATAGAGGGCTTTTTTGCGAAAAAAGCGATGTGGCATGCCTAGCAGCGTTCGAAATCGTCCGGGCTTAAGATATATACTAGCCAGGGTAATGCGCTGCGCTGCGTTGTGTACGACGAAGCAACATGTAAAATTAAGGAAATTTGGTCGTATTTTCGGTTTTTGTATTTTTTTAAAAAAATGGGTCGTTAGAACCTGACGGTGAATTTATGGGCTGTTATAAACTTTTGACGAATCTATGTTTTTTTTTAGAAAACCGTGGTTAGGACCCATGGTGAATCTATGAGCTACTATATAAACCTTCAACGACTCTTTTGTTTTTTTAGAAAACCACGGCTGTTTTTTTAACGTAATTTAGGAAATCTGGTTGTATTTTGGGTTTCCATATTTTTTTAAAAAAATGGGTCGTTAGGACCCGTCTACGAATCTATGGGCTACTATAAACTCTCGACAAATCTGTGTTTTTTTAGAAAAGCGTGGCTACCTTTTTTGATGTATTTTTGGTTTTCTTGTTTTTTTTTAAAAAAAAGGTCGCTAGGATCCGTCCGCGAATCCGTGGGCTACTATAAACCTTTGACAAATGTGTTTTTTTTGTCGAGACGTATCTTTGTTTTTGAGTCCGCTTCTCGAAAAACCGCTGAGAGGAGCAAACGTAAATCATAGAGGGACCTAAAGTTATTTTTTTCTGGGGTCCGTTCCGCTAAAAACCATAAAGAGGACCTAAATGTAAACCATAGAGGGACCTAAACGTAATTTTAAATTTTTTCAGGCCTATTTTATTAAAAACCGTTGAAAGGATCTAAACACAATTTCTAATTTCTCAGAGAGCCTCTCATGAGACACCCAAGCACATCTCATGGTAAGCAATCTCTAGCATTTTAATATATAGCATACATTATATATTATGTATTCAATTGATTAACTTGCAAAGCATGTCGATCTATGGCATCCGGTGGCTAGTTCAACCGGTATGGCATCAATATATATATTTTGGCTAATCCTAGCGTTTCGAGTCATAATATTACACGAACGTTGTAACGGACCACCCTTTTTAGAGGGTTCATATAATTACCTTCACAGCTATTCAAGATTTTAGTTGTAGGTAACCAAGTGTATATTGCTAGACATAAAAGTAAATACGAATATTTTATAGATGAAGGGCCTAACGGCCAGAGTTTTACAAAGGGTGCGGCTGGCACTGATTACATTACAGAACACCCACAAGAAAGGCTTGAGCAGATAGATCAAGGCCTTCAAAACCAAATATCATCACCATCTACGGTCTCCTAGAATCCGTCGTCTTCTTGGAAATCTAGGGGGGTTAGGAGCAAGGGTGAGTACACAACCATACTCAACAAACCACATGGAAACTCTGAATATTACATGCAGGGATAAATAAGGTAAGCACAGGTTTTAAGTATTGTGGATGCAAGTTGTAAATATCAGTTTTCATTTTACATTTGAAACACAAACCATAAATAGCATAATACCATGGGGGGTTATTTGCAAAGTTCACGTTTCTGACAGATTCTATTTATGAAAACTACAGGGGCGCAGTTACAGGAATCACCCTAAATTAACTCAGCTTCATTAACCGGAAGCACGATGTATCCGATTACCATTGATATCACTGTGCAGAGGTGCTCAGTTTTACCCACAAGATATCATCGACCGTTAGTGCCATGCGCAAGTAACATGCAACATTAATGCATGTGGCCGGGTCGGGATAATCACAGCTTTTCGTTGGACTTCCCTTCTTTAGCTCCTATCTAGTAGGTTATGAGGATCCACAGTCTTCAGGACCCACTGGCCAAAGCAGGAGACGCGATCTGGTCATACTGTGGATACCTACTGTTGTGAGAACCGGCGAATGGCCACCCCATTCATGTTCCACCCCAACTTTGCTTTGCGGACCATTCTCCTCCCAGAATGGCAGCCGCATCCTATAGGTATTCCAAAGGGAAGTACAATGTACTGGGCTATGTTGGAACAGGTCAACAAGGCTGACCGGCCCAACTTGTGGTTGAGCAGGGACTGAAGTTATTTATCTTGCCCAAGACATCAGTCCTTAAATGACAAAGACTTAGCCAAATGACATACCACAAACCATTGGTACCCACTGTACCACCACCACACCACAACCTAGCTTCGTCATCGGTTGGGGGTTGGGCCAGCATCCACCTCCTGTGGTCCGCTCAATGCTATCCCCCAAAACGTAGCAATTTTTTTGAAAATCACCCGAGCCAACTCTTAGAGATTTTGAGCAATTTTAACTAAAGGTGAAGTTTATATTAACTGCTAAACTACGATGGTTCAATTGTTTATAGCCTAAGGTTAAAAAGGAATTTAAGACATAACAACATGTTTAGCATTGGGTTGTATCTAATCATGTCATTCAAAACTACCACCTTTTCTAGTTTTCTAAAGTACCAGAAATAATGCAGTACAGAAAATATATACATAATACTGTAATGGAACTGGGTCCAACATGTTCAAGGAGTGTGGCTTGCCTTGCGGGATCGAGGGTTTGCCTAGAGAGTAGTGGTCGAAGTCGCGTCGGGTCCCGAACGGCTCCGAGTACGGCTCCAAAGACTGCTCCTACTCCGGGATTTGTGCCAAAGGTAGCTCCGACGTCGGATCTAGCGCGAGAAAATGTAACCACTAAATAAATGAATAAAAACAATTAAAGAGAGAAGAACAGAAAAAGAAACCGGAAAGAAAAGGCCAAAATAGGGTTTAGGGGCATTTTGGGAATTTTTTAGACTTGGTTTGGTGGAACGGAGGTCATTTTTGGATTCAGTGGCTCGAACTGGTCAAGAATATGTATTTTTGGGTATTTTTAGATTTTTGGAATTTTTTGAAATTTTTCTGGGATTTTTGAGAATTTTTTGAATTTTTAATCAATTTTTGGATTTTAAAATAAATTTTTAAATCCGAAAATCAAATCAAAAACCCGAAAATTAAATTTGGGCATACAAGAATCGGCCTATTATTTGCGGATCGCAATGTCGACCCACGTGGCGCGTCATGCGTTCGGCCCATGGGCGCGGGCGAAGGCCACGCGACGTGTCATCCGGCCCACGGCCAAACCGGTCGACCCGAGCGGTCACACGGCCAGCTGACAGGCGGGCCGAGGAGTGCGGAGGCTGACGGGCGGGGCCCTTTTAGCGGTGAGGCGAAGAGGGAGTTGACTGGTGGGACCGAGGCGACAGAGAGACAGAAGGGGAAAGGCGGCGGCGCGGGCGGGGAAGAAACCGGAGCCGGGGAAGACGACTCGCGAAACGGCGAATCGGCGGCTGGGATGGCGGAAGAAGTAGCGGAAAGGGTAGAGCTCGACTGGGTGAGTTCGGGACGAGGTAAAAGAGCCGCGGGGTGAGCTATTTATAGCCAGATCCGCACAGAAAACGACAAGGCTTGGCATCATGGCAACGACGACCTGGAGTGGAGAGAGGAGAGCTCGAGGCGAGGCGGGGAGTTGATTGGCGCGCGTGGCGAGATGGAGCGGTGCCAGGCGGTGACTTGGCGGGGTGCAGAGGTGATGGGATGGGCGGCGCGGTGCTTGAGTACTGTAGCACGGGCGGCGAGGCGAGTAATGGCGACGGCACGGAGGAAGACGACAATGCTAGCGACGTGGCCCGGGCCGGCTGAGGCGAGGCGCGGAGCGGCCCTAGGCCATGCGCGGGTGCAGGGAGGCTGGGCGAGGCCAGGCGCGGGAAGGAATGGGCCGGAGGCCAACGACCCAAAAATTTGGGAGAGGAAGCGGAATTCCAAAAGGGGAAAGGTGGGTTTTTGGAGGATTTTCCAAAAACAGAAAGTTGCAATAAAATCCGAAATAAATCGAAATAAAATCCGGAAAATTCAGGAAAAATCCAAATAAATCATATAAATCCAGACAAATTCATTTTTGAAATTTTTGGGTTATTTCAAACGTCAGATGAGACTGATGAAGAGTTTGGTTGCATGTTTTTCACAGGATATTCTGGTGCTGCCAGAGTAATATTCTGATGTCTCGGTGCGGCCACAGTAATAAATAATCTGATGTTAAGTCTTGGAATAGCAACGACCGAATGGCAACTGTCCAGTTATCAGAAGGAGATAAACTATTGTTGATCATTGACAACTACTATCTCCATTCATCCCCGTTACTGTATATGGTACTCTTTTTTTTCCTTTTTTTTTTTTTGCAAAAGTTACTGATGAAATGTCAAGGACTTTTGGCAAATATCCTAGTTTGTCCTCACCACTATGACAGATTGTTGTGGTGGTTGTGGTACGAGTGACGACTAACTTGACTCAAAAGCACGAGAGGCTGCTTTGTAGCATTATTGCAGAATCTAACTTTGGACTATCAAGCCTCCAGGTCTCTGTTGTACTAGTAATAAATACCTTATACTCTACATGGGCTACTACTATATGTGATGAAGCCAAGAAAGTCTCTGTTTTGTTGTTCTCTGCAGTTGGTTGGACTGCTACCAAACATGCACATGCTTTGTTGACTTGAGTCCAGACTACCATGGATGCAAATCTATGCCGCAATCCATGTTCTCACTCTTGCTTTGAAGTAAAATAGGTGAGTGTGAGCCTGACATAGTGCTATGCATCATCAGTTCGTCACACTTGTGGCGATGAAGACAGATTGGGGTTTCTATGTATTCTACTCCGCGAAATCGCTGAAATTTTGTGGCAATTTTGCAGGAACCAAAACAAAACAAGTCCTGAAATCCCTAGAAGTAAACCTCCAACCGAAACGGTGCCTAATTGGGTGTACTAGCTGCCATTTGAAGTAATAGAAGACGATCTAAATCCTATATCGGAACGGATAGGCCAATTCGTCAAAAAACTATTATTTGCGTGGAAAATGCAAGCATTTTCTGTCCGTTTAGAATTTAAGACGCTTGGAATGTTGTGTTTACTGACGAGTACTTGTCGGCCTCGTCCTCGTCGTTGCTCTGTTGTTGCTTACCACAATACGTATGGTCTTGTTGTTTTATTCTTGAGAGAGCGCAGGATGTCAAACTGTCAATGATGAAGGTGATTGTTTTCAACTATGAATTGTCTCCATTAGATAGAGCCGCACGTTACGCTACACTAAGTGAATTTTGATAGAGTGCTCCGACAACAAAATCAACCTCCACGGTGGATATCATTTTTCCTTTGGCAAAACCGACACAAATCTAAGAAAAACCAAAATAATCATAATTTCATAATTCAAGGGGGGGCCTTTCAGCAGAAACGATGAATCTGAATAAGATTTCAAAAAAATATGGGCTTTTTCGCAAAAACAGAGACTCAAGACCATTTTAGAAAATTAATAGGCTTTTTTGCAAAAACAAGGATTCAAGACCTGAGAGGAATTTTTTGAATCCATGAGGGTTATTTTGCAAAAGAGCCGACGAAGGGTCTTGACACAATTTTAGAATTCACAGGGGCCTTTTTGCAAAAAAGCTAACTTGGACTCTCTCTCTCTCTTTGGCCGACAATTCCTTCTGCTTTAGGAGGTACTAGAAGAGCAACACACCACACTGCACTAGATGGATCTTAATAGAGTGCTCAGATGGCAAAAGCAATCTCCACGATGATGTTATTTTTCCTTTAGTAAAACCTAAAAAATCTAAAAAAAACTGAAATAATCATAATTTCAAAATTCATGGGCGGTCTTTTTGTAGAAACGATGAAGGAGAACAAGATTTTCCAATATTCATGGGTTTTTTACGAAAATGGGGATTCATGACCTGATAGAAATTTCTCGAACCACGCGTTCTTTTTTTCTTTTTGCAAAAAGAGCTCGATCCGAGTCTAGATGCAAATTTCTAAAACCACGAGGTTTTTTTTGCAAAAGAGCAGACAAGAGGGTCTCAACATAATTTCAGAATTTGGGGCCTTTTTGCAAAATTTATATATATAGATAGATATATAGGAAAAGGCTTTCTATATAGAAAAATAGTTCCATACTCTTAGGAGTACATACTCACACTTCTCATATGCCGCAGAAAATTTATATCTCTTTATCCTTTGGAACATAATCTAATAATGATAATACGATACTTCAAAGTGAGTTCGATGAAAAAATTCATCGAATTCCACTTTTTATAGCATAATTTGAGTACATGCTCCTTTTACACATGAAAAAGGGTATATGACAGAAATAAAGGATTATGATTTTTTTAACTATGTTTTATTTGAGTGTCTTAGAATTAGTATTTAAGTACACCAAAAGTGATAAAAAAAAGTGTGTGTGTGTTATGTATGTAAAGACAGTGGAGGTGACATTTTCGGTCGAAGCAGCAGACTCTAAATAAAAGGTATGAAATCCAATCCCTTATCTTTCTTAAGCGTAGGGATGAAAGCCAAGAATGAAGTCGTCTCATCTCGTATGGTAGCCTATTCAGGCTACCCCATATACATACATACATACATAAATACATACATACATACATACAGGGCAAATATGTGGTGCAAACCACCCATTCCGTGAAAACCACTCGAAAAAATTTTGAAAAATTCTTAAAAAATTATCATATGTAGGGGAGGTGAACTTCTACAATCCGCAAAATTTGAAGTCACCTTCAAATTTTGCAGGATTGTGAAGTTCACCTCCCTACATATGGTAATTTTTTGAGATTTTTTCAAAACTTTTTCAAGTAGTTTTCATTTTAATAGGTGGTTTGCACCACATATTTGCCCATACATACATACATACATACATACATACATATATATATACATACATATACATATACATATATATATATATACATATACATATATATATATATACATATATATATATATATATATATATATATATGGAAGTCTTTTAGTATTCAGGGAGTACATACTCCCACCTCTAATATACCACTTAAATAAACACTTTATACTCCTTTATCACTTTCGATATACTCCAATAATAATTCTAAGATACTCCAATACAACATGATTAAAAAAATTTCATCAGACCCTTTATTTTTTGCTACATACCCTTTTCTCTATGTATAAGGAATATGTAAATAAATTATCTTTAAGCAATTGGATTTTAATGAAATTTTCATGAAACTCACTTTAGAGTATCTTATAATCAGATATAAGTATACTCAAAAGATAAAGAGGTATAACAACATTATTTAAGCGGTATATTAGAGGGGAGTACATACACCTGTGAGTATGGAATCATATATATATATATATATATATATATATATATATATATATATATATATATATATATATATATATATATATATATATATATATATATATATATATATATATATATATATATATATATTTGGTGCAAACACCCTTACCGTGAAAACTACCCGTAAAAGTTTTGAAAAATTCTTAAAAAATTACCATATGTAGAGGAGGTGAGTTTCTACAATCTTGCAAAATTTGAAGATGAAACTCAATCGCATTTGAAAGATATGAAAAAGACAAATTCAACCTGAATAGTAATTTTCACTGTTTAGCACTATTCATTTTGCTGTTGAAACTCAATCGCATTTGAAAGATATGAAAAAGGCAAATTCAGCCTAAATAGTATTTTTTCACTGTTTAGCACTATTCATTTTGCCGTTTGTCTTTTTCATATCTTTCAAATGCGATTGAGTTTCATCTTCAAATTTTGCAGGATTGTAGAGGCTTACTTCCCCTACATATGGTAATTTTTTGAGAACTTTTCAAAACTTTTATGGATGGTTTTCACTATAAGGGTGGTTTGCACCACATATACAACTATATATATAATATGTGTGTGTGTATGTATAGATACATACATACATACATATATATATAGGAAAATAATTCCATACTCCTGGGTGTATGTACTCCCACCTCTAATATATTGTTTAAATGATGTTGTTATATCTCTTTATCCTTTTGAGTATATTTTAATACTGATTATAAGATACTCCAAAGTGAGTTGCACGAAAAATTTCATTAAAATCCATCCTTTATAGCATAATTTATTTACATATTCCTTATACATATGGAAAATGATATGTAGCAAAAAGAAAATAAAGGGTCTGATGAAGTTTTTTTAATCATGTTGTATTGGAGTATCTTAGAATTGTTATTAGAGTATACTGAAAGTGATAAAAGAGTATAAATCATTTATTTAAGTAGTATATTAGAGGTGGGAGTATATACTCTCGGGAGTACGAAAAAGGCTTCCTCTCTCTCTCTATATATCATTGGCAAGCCCAAGCCGTATGCACCAACTCTGCAATGTATGGAGCTAAAAAGATTTTCAATAGACGTTATCGTCTTATCTGGTCCAAGTGGTTTCCTGAGTGTCTTAGTCTTGTACACTCTCTAAGTAGCACGTGGTTGTAAAGGTATCTTAGTGTAAAAAGAAGCCAAAAAAATTTTCTTTTGCTTTTTTCCCCATCAAACATTCCTCTGAAGTCTATGCTCAGTACAGCCATCTCTTCGTTATAGAGCTTAAACTTGTGTTGAAGAATCACCTGACTTAGCTCATATAATTAAAAAAACATTTATTTGACTAAAAGTCGGACAGAACTTAGTGTTCTAGATTATATTGAAGATTAAGATAAGATCACTAGTAGTCATTGACCTCTTTTCTGTAGTGTTTGAACACTAGTTGGCCGAATTCCCCAGGCTGCTTGGTTCAGATAAGAGTGGTCGATCCACACCAAGAAGGCGACGGTCACTAAGCTTCCATGTTTAACTACGGCTCGTTAAATCTGTCTCTTTTCTAATTAATTCCTAGGTAGATTGGCAGATAATTGGGGAAGTATATGATAAAAGTGGACATATGGTGAAATCATAAAAGTAATCAAACAGGGGCATTGGATTAAACTTGAATGGTTTAGATCTAGGTGGAATCCCACCTTCTCCATTTAAAGTGTGGAATTTTGTAATTTTTCTAGAGGGTTATGTGTAAAACGTGTTTAAGTGAGGAGGTGGGATTGAAGTTTGATCCAATGTCTCTGCTTGATTACTTTCATGATTTCACCATATACCTATTTTCACCATATACTTCCCCCAGATAATTATGCCCAGAACCTGTGCTGTTCAATCTAATTAGAAATATCTTTACCAACATTAGTAGGATATTTCTATTTTCGACAACAGAACAGACATCGCTATTTAGTTGGTGTGTCGAAAACTAGCATAGTAAAATTGCTGTTGAAAAAACCACCGCAATACCACGCGAAGCCTAAATCCAAGAACATGCAAATGCAACATATGTGCCAAAACCAGATTCCTGTCAAGCTCTTTCATCGCATTGATCCATACTAATTTTAAGGAGAGGAAAAAAAAAGTATGTAGGAAAGTTCCATGCATGCTTGCAAGTGATTCCAAGGATATACTACCATAATGAAGCATTTTCCTACCAAATAACCATGGAAAAATTAAAATACAAAATACAACAAGAACACCACTGTATATCCCTCCAGCACTTTGGAGTTCAGGCATGGAAGAGATTCTGCAGTCAGAAATGGCTATTGTCGCATGCATGACCTTTTGTTCACGCGTGCATGGACATCTGGACAAAACAGATAACGCACTTTGATCGACAACTGAAGATACAAACAGGTACTCCAGCATATGACAACCACTTGGCAGGAGCAATATACAGGAGTACAAAGCAAGAAGGCAATATTTCTAGGAACTTTTTTTTTAATAATACATTCTTTTTTTCAAAATTTCAAAAATACACCATAAAAAAATTTACATAAATATACCCCTGTCGCCCATTGGTTTGGCGACAGGCCTCCTGTCGCCCGTTGGTTTGGCGACAGGCCCCTATCGCCAAACCAACGGACGACAAGGGTATATTTATGTAAAAAAAAAAATTCCGTGGTATATTTTTGAAATTTTGAAAAAAATGTATTATTAAAAAAAATAATTCTATTTCTAGGGCTGTCTAGGAATTAGGTAGTACCTGTTTTTTCGGGAACAAATCAAATGCATCTTGGACCATCACATTGCCTCGAGATTCGTGGCAAAGGAAGAGATGAAGAGGATGAGGATGATTTCTCCTCCCTGATGGTGAACCTTCCACTGAGATGTCCCTTTGCTACCTTCCATTCTGGTTGCTCCCAGAAGCCAAGAACTACAAAATACATGGCCATGAATTCTCCACCCAGATCTTCCAGAGGACAAAAATGGACAGGCAGATCCATCTTCCATGAAAAGGGCACCACACTATACACACGCATGCTCTAGTAGGAGACATGCAAAAGCATGTCCTAGCCCATCACAAATTGAGGTTGATTTCATAATTGAATTGCGCATGTAAATATGTTTGTTCTTCCATTCCTTTGGTTCACTTCCCTTATCTGTAGAGGGCAGGGCTGAACCAAGTATTGGCTACAACACTTAGAAGTTGAATATGTTGAATCCCCCTGTGAAATTTCAACCCTAGCCTAGGCCAAGATATTATAACTTGATGCCTTACAAGTTTGCCTAACAACTGACATGATTACACGTATGACATTTCATACGGGTTCCGCGTAAGAAACCTGCTCCACAAATCACGAGTAGAAACCTGCTCCACAAATGACGAGAAGAGTTGGTGGTACTATATCCTTAATTTATGACAGGTTCGATTGCCCCATGTGTGGAGATTCCGCATGATGGGTCTAACCAAATGATGAGATTTGCAATTAAAGCATGTCGTAATCTTATTCCTTGTCCTCGCTAAGAAATTCTAGAGCCACGAACTAGGTTTCGCACCTCATTCAGTTAGGGTGTGTTTGATTGTTTGTATCAAATGGTATATGTAAGAGATGGTTTTAAAAAAATATCATTCATGTGTTTGGTTGCTTGAATGGAACCATCCTATCCTGTACGGTATGATACAAATTTGAGAAATATTCCCTATAGATGTTGAACCATTCCATTCACCTAAAATAATAGAACCAGATGATACAGGACCATCTCATCCCACCAACCAAACATATCCTTAGACAGGAGGACTCTATCCTCACATTTTGAGCTAAAAAATCATGGGCTACTTCCTTTTTTTTTTGTTGCACATGGAATACAAATGAAAGCATCAGGTGAGAGGCAATAGTATTAAGTCCAAAATTCTCCTTGCAAAGGAAAAAAACCTCAAAACTTCATGTCGTTCGGTCCGGTTTGAGGTAACCGGGCGTGGTTATTCTTTTGCAAAATTTTGAATTTCCATTTTCGATTGTTTTAATATTTAAAGTTTGAAATAATCCGGGTAAATAGCATATAATAGCGGATATAAATGGCCTAAACTGGCCACTTTTCAAAGGTGAAAACCTCTGAACCTGATCCCGTCCAAATTGTGCCCTGGCAGTAGCATTGCTCTTGTTTTCTTTTAGAAGCTGACATCACCTTAATCTTAGTAAAGGGACACACAAAGCTTTCCCATATGACTAGGGGTGCAATCGGCTTAAATTCAGTCAAATATTGATATTTTCATATTCTAAACTATTTTTTCCCAGAGTCAGTCAGATACGGATAGTGCCGGATATGAATAAGGCGCAGATAATATTGGTCACGAATTCTAAGTGAATAACGGGCAGAATTGATGCAGTACCGAATATTTTTTTTTGTCAAATATCACGCAAAAATAGGTACCGCACATAACACATATATAACAATGATTAATTAACCTTATGAGTTCAACATACAACAGGATTATCGTAATTTAATTTATCATTTTATCATGTAGTTCAACAAAGTTGCAAAAGTACCCTTTCGATGCAGCATTCTCTCCCTACTAGAAATTTTGAAAAGAAACAATATAGCCATATATGTCAGTAGAGACTTGCAGCTATTAGGCCAGCAAAATTGAAGCTGCCAGAATATTGGCTGTAAACTTTTGAATATCCAAATAGAGTTTTTTAGAATTATCCGAGAATATAATCAAAATATCCGGATCCGATGGATAGTGATCTCCCGAATCCGATGCCGAATTCGAAACCAATACCGAATCCAACAAGTAGCAGACACGACTAGCCGAATTTGAGCCAAACAGATCCGGTCGGTCAGTCGACATCTATCTGATCCTATTGTACCCCTACGCATGACTAATTAGGTCATTAACCAAGCATGTTAAAAACACAACAAATAGTGTGGGCTTCTAGGTTGTGATCAGCTTCATTACCCAACGTGCTTTCTGGAAGCAGAACTGCAATCACTGCTACATTCTGCCTACCATCTAAAGAGCAAAAACAGGACTCAGAAATCAGAATCATACTTGTAAGGCAGAGAAACTGGGGAAATCCTAAAAAACCGCCTCATCCAAACACCCGAAGGCCCTGTTTGGATGGGTCGGGTGCCGGCCCATTCACGCAAGGTTGAACTAAGCTCCATGTGGACATTATGCCATACCTCTCAAGGCTATTTTGTCTGTAGTACAAATCTTGTTAGTAGTAAGAGTCCCGGTTGCCCAACAATTCGCCACAAGCAAGAAAGCAATTATTATAGCCACTTTTGTTCCCATTACAATATCTAAATCCTAGAGGAGCACAAATTGTAGGACCATATATATTGCCACCCAGCTAATTTCATTAATAATTTGCATTGCTACAAAGTACAAAAACAACATAGGATTAATAATTTGCATTGCCACTGAATGTATCATTGACAGTCGATGGCATTTTTCAAAACCAACACCATTTACAGTGGCATTTTACCGATTTCCCTAGATAAATACTGACGTGGTCGGATCAGCGAACTGGAATGGTACAACGTCGATCAGACTTGAAAAAACCCTTTCGAGATGAAATAAACACACCGGAATACTGGACTGGGTGAAAGAGAATAGCACTGGTGCGAGTTAACTTCACCAGGGGTTCTGGTCCTCAGGAGCAGGAGGAGGCTCCTTCAGGATATATACTCCATGGCCTGGCCGGTTGATGCCGCCCCATCGGGAAGTTCCAGAAGGAATCGGAGTGCTCGTAGATTGTGTAGAACATGATGGCCGACGCCACGAAGAGCGCCAAGACTATGAGCCAGGCTTGCCATTCTGCAGCAGAATAGAAACATAAACAGATTGGTTAGTAAACCATATCACAGAAGGGGCCAAAGTGCCAAACAGCATCTGTTGAGACATGTACCTTTCCAGTCAGCAGGCACGTTGAGCTTTGTCAGCTCCGCTCCCCATTGATGAGATGTGGATATTACAACCCTGGAATATCAGCAGGTATGATGTAATAACGGAAAAAAATCCGGAAATTGAACGGGGACAGTGCATTTCATTTTAGGATATGAACAGATTGTGCATAAAAACAACAACAGTTTATAAGGGCCTGATGAACCTAGCTTGAGGGGGGAAAAAAAGGATATATCTTGCAATCTTTTCAGAACAACAAGGTGGATTAAGCTAAACTATTCAGTATTTACAAGCTAGACACAGAACAGATGAAACTTCAAGTTTGCATGATGCTACGTGCATGTCAATGCAGGCATTCATGGGCATGTCATGTACAATCAATGAATAATAAGCAAGCATAAATAGCTAGATCTAGAAGCATGACACTCTGAAACTATGCCATCGACCAATCGATGCATGAACACTAAGAAAGCATAGCTACCTAGTTATAATGCTATATATATTTTTTTATAAAGGATTAAGATCCGGTCTCTGCAGTTGCACACAACCAAGTTTTACAATTATCACAGCCGAACACTGTAATGAAAAACAAGCAAAGAGAACTTAAAATCAAAAGCAAATTCGATAATTGCTTCTCCATCCATTCTTGGCAAAAATATTCAACGCCATGACCTCCAATGCCCTGCTTGCCAGCCGAAAGGTCGCCCTATTGTTCTCATGCTGCAATAGTGCCCAAAACCGCATGATCGATCGTTCCCGAAAGTAGCTTTGCATAAAAGAAGAATATTGTTTTTTCTCAAAGATTATTTCATTGCGAGTGCACCAAATAGCCCATAATATGGCCGCACCCCCCATAAGAATCTGACTTTTTGCACTCGTCGCAACGCGAGTTAACCAACAACCTAGCATATGAGACATAGACCTTGGTGGAGATAAACCAGTAGCAATATACACAATTCGCCAAATAGATTTTGAATGTTGGCAATCAAAAAATAAATGCCGAATTGTTTCATTACAATTACAGAAACAACATTTTTGGTTCCTATTCCAATTTCTTTTAACAAGATTGTCCTTAGTTAAAATTACTCCTCTTTGTACATACCAGAGGAAAATTTTAATTTTTAAAGGAATTTTCAGCTTCCAAATGAATTTACTGGTAAAAGGGATACCCCGGTTCATTAAATAACCATACATAGACCGTACAGTGAACTGCCTATGTCTATGTAATCCCTAGTGAAATATGTCCCTTCCATCGGAAAGCTGACAATTAGCTATTGTTGCTACTAAATTATACCATGCCGTCAATGTATCCCCTAATAAAGCTCTTCGAAAAGTAATATTTGGTGGTATCTGAGTCAAAACCTTTGCCACCGTAGTATGTGGATAATGAGCAATGTTATAGAGAATTGGAAATTGAACCTTAAGTGGCGTAGAACCCACCCAAATGTCCTCCCAAAATCTGGTTTGGGAACCATCTTTTATCCGAAAGGATCCACATGTGAGAAAATCATCTTTAACCTTTAAGAGCCCTTTCCAAAAATGTGAGTCCCCAGGTTTACTATGCACTTGGGATAAACATTTAGAGCATAGATACTTATTTGTAAGCAATGTCTGCTAGATCCCATCCTCATTCAACAATTTAAATAACCATTTGCTTAGGAGACATTTGTTCTTAATCTGTAAGTCAACAATACCCAGTCCTCCTTGATCTTTAGGACAACACAGGATGTCCCACTTAGTAAGGCGATATTTTCTCTTATCATTATTGCCTTGCCAAAAAAACCGAGATCGATAAAAATTTAGCCTTTGAAGAACATCCTTGGGAATTTTGAAAAAGGACATCATAAACATAGGGAGACTACTTAGAACTGAATTTAATAGTACAAATCGACCCCCATAGGAGAGGTGTTTGGCCTTCCATGAACTTAACTTTTTTAAAAATCTATCCTCAATTACACCCTAGTTCGCATTACGGAGCTTGTGATAGTGCATCGGAATACCTAAGTATCTAAACAGGAATGATTCTATCCCACAACCAAACAAGTCAGAATATTCTTGTTCAAATTGTCTAGCGACACCAAAGCAAAAAATCTCGCTTTTGTGAAAGTTAATTTTTAGACCCGATAACTGTTCGAACACACAAAGCAATAACTTTATGTTTTTAGCTTGCTCGATATCATGGTCCATGAAAAGGATAGTATCATCTACATACTGCAAAATTGATAAGCCATCATCTACTAGATGAGGAATAACTCCTCGAAATTGACCATCCTCTTTCGCTCGCTTAATCAAAATAGCGAGCATGTCTGCCACAATGTTGAATAGAATAGGGGACATGGGATCACCCTGACGAAGCCCTTTTTTAGTTTGGAAGTAATGTCCAATATCATCATTAACTTTAATGCCTACACTACCTCCAGTGACAAAATGTGCAACCCATGAACACCACTGATGACAAAATCCCTTCATGCGAAGAGTTTGTTGAAGAAAAGACCATTTCACCTTATCATAGGCCTTTTCAAAGTCAAGTTTTAATATAACTCCATTGAGCTTTTTAGAATTTAATTCATGAATATTTTTATGAAGAATCACTACTCCTTCCATAATATTACGTCCTGGCATGAACACTATTTGTGATGGACGCACTACTTTGTTGGCCACCTCCATGATTCTATTAGTAGCCACTTTTGTGAAAATTTTGAAGCTCACATTTAGCAAACAGATGGGTCTGTATTGTTGAATTTTTGTTGCCTCTTTAATTTTTGGAAGAAGCGTAATTATTCCAAAATTAAGGCTAAACAGGGGTAAGTTCCCATGATAAAAATCATGGAACAACGCCATCATGTCCCCTTTAATAATATCCCAGAAAACCTGATAAAATTCAGCTGGGAAGCCGTTAGGTCCAGGCGATTTATTATGATCCATTTGAAAAATCGCCTCTCTAACCTCTTTCTCAGTGAAATGAGCAATAAGTATGTCATTTTCCGCATTTGTTACCTGAGGCAAATCATGATTAAAATCCTCCACCAGGCTAAAATTATTTTCTTCTGACGGTCCAAATATGCCTTTATAATAGTTTGTGATATACACTTTTAATTCAGCATCACCTACTATTATTCCATCCTCCTGATCTAATTTGAAAATGTGTTGTTTTCTGTGTTTACCATTAGCCACCAAATGAAAATATTGGGTATTATCATCCCCTTCCAAAAGATCTTTTGTCCTCCTGATCTAATTTGAAAATGTGTTGTTTTCTGTGTTTACCATTAGCCACCAAATAAAAATATTGGGTATTATCATCCCCTTTCAAAAGATCTTTTGTCTTAGCTCGCTCAAACCATTTAATTTTTCTTCCCTCAACAAGCACACTAATCTCTCCTTAAGGTAATTTTTCAAGTTTAATTCGTGATCTGAGAGGACTCTATGTTCTGCCTTTTTATCAAGGTCATCAATTATGGAAATAATCCTTTTTTTCTCTTTTTTGTTATGGCCAACTGTGTGTTTGGCACAGCCTCTTAGAAATTGCCTAAGAGATCTAATCTTATTCCGCTATTTTTCCATAGCCGTAGCCCCTCTTGTCTCTGATTGCCATTTATCAGCAACCAAGTCAAAGAAACCATCTCTAATCAACCAACCACGTTCAAATTTGAACAATGGTGGCTATCTATGATGAGACGAAACCCCAGTATTTAATAACAAGAGTGTATGATCGGAAGTACACCTATCTCTAGCCTGCACAGTAGTGAGAGGAAATTTATTTTCCCACTCAGTACAGACCAAGACCCTGTCTAACTTCTCAAAAGTTGGGTTATCGCCACTACTCACCCACGTGTATTGTCGACCAGACAAATTTAGCTCTCTGAGATCTAGCGATTGAATAACCATGTTAAACAAATTGGGCCATTTGGTGTCAAAGTTGTCCTTGTTTTTATCTTCAGGACCACGCATAATATTAAAATCCTCGCTAATAATATATGGTAGCGGTTCTTTACTACAAATATGAGCTATTTCTGTTAAAAAAGTTTCCTTATATTCCTGTTGCGCTGGGCCATAAACTGCTATGAGAGCCCATTTGAAACCATCATTTTTATTACGAAGCGTGAACTTAATATAAAAGTCCCCTTCATCGATAGCTCCTATGTCATACACCGTTAAGTCAGCCCCCAAGAGCATCCCCCCTGAACGACCATGGGGCGCCATGCAGTGCCAAATAAATTCTTTGCCACCACATAATTTTTTCAGGGTCCTATCTGGGAAATTATCCCGACCCGTCTCCATAAGGCCAATAAAATCAATTTGCTCCTCTTTAACCATATCCGCTATGTACCTATGTTTAGCCAAGTCTCCAAGACCTCTGCTATTCCAGAAAACGCCTTTCATTTAAGACTTAGCTTAGATGGTGTTTTTGGTTTTTAGGGTTTGATCCCTCTCTTGTAATATTTATAAATTTGGATTTTTTTCCTACGAGGTGTAGCAACAAGGTCACTACAAATATGATCAAGACCCTCCTCAACCGCATTCTGTTCAAATTCATCATGAATGTGATTGAGATGAATATCTAAAGCATCCTCTTCCTCCTCAGCCAAATAAATTTTAGGTGAAGAGGATTTACGACTATGACTTGTATTTTTAGTCGAAACACTAAGCCTATCTATTTCTATGTTTTTAATAGAAGTAATAGCAGAAGAAATAGCACTATTATCTCTACCCATAGAAATGCCCAGTTTAGACATTCTAAAAGAAAATTCAGAATCTGAAATGGATGGGAAAGATGAGCAGTTACCTGGCCCCAACGAATTCTTTTTATCCGCCAGATTCATCGCTTTCACAAGCATATTTGTGCCCCCCATAGCAGCTAACCTCATACTTGACCTACTGTGCAGCACACAGGTACCAACCTTTGGAATCAACTCCAACTCCTCCCAACCATCAATTTTGTCCAGCAATTGGAGAGCATTAACCATAGCCATATTGGAAATATTAGTACGGATGCAATTCTTCTTACATAGGAATTGCAGCATACAGCGAGGTAAATCATGGAGCTTCTTACCCAAATTGTCAATTTGAACCAAATCAACCTTTTCTGGAACAACTTTAGCCTGGTCAGTCACAAGTTGTGATGAACCATTAATGGCCTCTGTACCGACCAAAAGTGGCAAATCAGGCAAAGCCAGATCCATTTTTGGGGACCCAGCAGATTTGGAAGTCTGTTCACTTGGAATGACCGAAAACATTACAGGTGCAGCGACATCACCCTCTGTAATCTTCACTGAATGGTCCCCCTGCAGCCATTGATCCGAAAGCACAGCTAATAATGTTTTGTCTGAAAACAACCTGACTTCCCTATCTCCTGGCTGAACATTAGGCGCTGAAGTAATCAAAGTGTGTTGTCCAACCTCCTCCAGCCGCCCATCACACTCAACCTCAGAGATATCAACATGAAGTTCAGACAAAAGTGGCAGATCAGGCAAAGCCACATCCATTTTTGGGGACCCAGCAGATTCGGAACTCTGTTCACTTGGAATGGCCAAAAGCATTACAGGTGCAGCGACATCTCCCTCTGTAATCTTCACTGAACCATCCCCCTGCAGCCATTGATCCGGAAGCACAGCAACTATAGATTTGTCTAAATACATCCCGACTTCCCTATCTCCTGGCTGAACATTAGGCACTGAAGTAATCGAAGTGTGCTGCCCAACCTCCTCCAGCCGCCCATCACACTCGGTCTCAGAGATATTAGCATGAAGTTCAGACAAATAGTCATTACCATTTAAAACTGACACTGCCGAATTTTCATCACTTTCTAACACAACCCTTTTGCTTATTTCATCCAGAAGATTATCAACAGATGAATCAATAACCTTTTGAACTAACTGCATCTCAGAAACTGATGGAGCACCCGTACATGGCCCCTTCTCCATCTGAATATGGCTTCTGTGAAGTTTTTGTCTCAGAAATACCATCTTTGTCTTCATTGTCAGCGTCCTCCATATCATGATCCTTGTCCTTATTTTGATTAGCCGGATCATCGAGATCATCATCATCCGCGAACTCCTCCAGACCTCCATTGTTATCATTGACAACCTGATCAACCTTGAAGAAGATCTCATATAAGCAATCATCAACCACAATATCTGCGTCATCTAGTATACAATTGACATCAAGGACAACAACCAATAATCTTACTACCCCTGTCTTCCTCATCGATCTCATATCCACCCTTTGAGTAGCTCCAAGAATAGTACCGACCGCCCATAGAGACAAAAATGATCTGATCGCATATGGGACACCATAGACATAAACCCAGACCTTTTGAAGCTTCTGTTTAGGCGTGATTGCCATGTTCCACTCCTCAAACGACATCACACCCTCATTATTATCAGTGCGAAGTCGCTTCATACTAATCATACGTTGGAGTTCAACCTGACAAGGAAATGGTACAATATAAGAGTTGATACCATGATTCTTAACCACCCAATTCCATTTCACTGGAATCGCCTGAGCCAATTCTTTTCTGACCAAATCCGCCGGAACCGAGCCTTCAACAATTGTAATCAGGGCAGTCGCAGAAACTCTACATGGAACCTTCGCAGCAGACGAATATGGAATATGAAAAAATCCCAAACCCTCACCAGCCAGCCCACTAAATGAAGTAGATGGCTTAGGTCCATGTAACAGAGGACATTGTGGAGTGAAATGCTCTTCTTCACAAATCTCACAACAAAGAACCAATTTCTTCTTCTTCAATGCAGGTTCACTAACAAGTTGTGAATCGATTTGGTTACCTGCTTGAGCTCCAGAGCTTCCTCCCCTCTCCCTTGACTGCTTGGAGTGATCATCCTTTGGAACCTCCCCTGTAGTTGCCGCCCGGACACCCCCAGTACTCACAGCATTCAGACTCCACCGCTATGAACACCACGGCCATTTGAATTACTGCGCCCCCATAATCTTGCACGCGATCATGGCCTCCATACCGTCCACGACCGCGGCCAAAATATCTTGGGGGACGACCACCGCGAACAGCACGAAGTTGATCTCTGTAATTATGATCGTGATGCCGATCTCCACTACCTGCCGCCGCCGCACCGCCCACCATGACAACCTGCGCGTAAGAGCGAAGAGGACGAAAAGGTTTGTGAATAGTGAGACGCCGATGCAATAGAGCCAACCCAGGGTTACGCACAGACCAATCGACATTTGCAGGCCTCAGGCCCACCATCACAACCGGCCCAACAGATGACTGAAAACACGGCAATTTCAAATTCCGAATTACCGGACAATCAGGGATTAGCGAAAAATCAGGAGTGCCAGCATGAACACCCTGACTTGATCCTCCCAACGCGCTGCAACTCCAAGATTTTTCATCGATCAATGGCAGCAAGTAATCTCCGAAAGTTCTTGGCAATGCATTCCTTGGTTTTGGCAAAGGTCCCTTCCAACCTTTTTTCCTATCCCAAGGCCAACAACCCTTGACTTGCTACTTTGAGCGTCTTCGCAGAGAACCCTGAAAGAAATTAACAGGCGTGAGATTGTAATCAGCACAACCAGATGAACATACCTGCATAGATGTTTGAACATCTCCGAGATCCTCCTCTGAAACGGAGGCAGAAACGCCGTTGGAAGCCCAGAATTTGCCTTCATGAACCATCACCACCTCATTTCCACCATACGTAGTACATCAGTTTGTAGATATGTTTCGGAGTCTCTGGGATGTCGAATGCAGACATAAGGTACTTAATACATGCAGGATAAAGCCCGAAAGTATACCCGCTGAAATAAGCAGCTAGAAAAAATAGAAGTACCCCAAAAACTAAAAGTTATACGATGCTAACAGGCATGATACCTTCAGAAAGTTCCAGTTCAGAGTTCTTAAAGATATTAAAGTTCTTGTTACCTTTCAGTAGGACAAAATTCAATGGATGAAATCGGGAAACCAAGATGAACCTTCTTGCTCCAATGAGAAACCTCCATCTTCTTTACATCCACAGCACAAAAGTCACCATCGTGGCTTCCTCTGAAAGAAGTACATACCCATGTCGTCAATACTTCACAAGCATTGGAAGTCTAAAAGATGCTAGCCAGTATTAGGGCACCACATGTATTAGCAAATCAAACAAGATTCCAGCTGATGCTGTCACTTTTTATTTAATCATATCGTAACATCCCAAATTTTTCTTTCAAAACTAATTTCAAATATTTGGTTGTTATTGGGATTTCTTGCATAAAATTCAAATTCAAATATCAAATCCCAATTGAATGTATACAAAATTTCAAATTTCAATTCAAATTCTCCATCTCAATTTCTTGGGTCAAGCCCATTCTTTCCCTCGTTTAATTTCTCCTCTCAAATTTCGGGCCAAGCCCAATCCAGCCCAGCCGCCATGGTTATTAAGGCGTCGCTTAAGCGGTAAGGCAGTCCAGGAGAGCTACACCACACCATCTCCTTTGTCGAAGGTGGGTGTGGCGTCCGCTTGACAGCCATAGTGTCGCATAGGTGTCATTGAGGCATCATCTAGCGTCGCGGGGGCCTGTGTCGGACGCCATAGCTGAGCAAGGGAAGGTAATAGACATATCGGGGCCAACTGC
This sequence comes from Guadua angustifolia, assembly GCA_036346375.1. Lineage (NCBI taxonomy): Eukaryota > Viridiplantae > Streptophyta > Magnoliopsida > Poales > Poaceae > Guadua > Guadua angustifolia. The sequence continues at coordinate 45,062,526 of CM070512.1, forward strand.
CAGGTGAACACAATTGAAAACTGAGAGCACGGGTCGGTGCGACATGGAAAACCTAGCACCGCCTGTTACCCTATCCCCACCTGATCCAGCGTGGGAGCCACCGCGCCGTGCCGCCACCTCCTTTGCTCTGGCCGTCGTCTCCTTTGCTCTAACGTGGGAGACCCCTCTGCTTTGGTGTGGGATCCACCGTGCCACCTTTGCTCTAGCGCTATCAAGAGCTTCTACACCGCCTCCTCTGCTCTAGCGCATCATCGCCATTGCTGGTTGCCAGATCTAGACATCTAGGTACAACCTCCTCCTCGTCGGCTTCTCTCTCTCTTTTGTCGCCAATCACTGGTCGCCAAATCCCCCTCTCTTCTTCTCTCTGCCCTCCTACAGGCTGACCTGCCTCTACTCTGCTTTGCTCTGCAACTGCTCTGCTCATTTTGTTTTGAAGCTCTGTTGATTTAAGGTCTGCCACCTACGATGAAGATTGATGAATGAGAGAGAAATAGAATGCAAAATTATTGATGCTGATTCTTATAGAATGTTGATGCTCTGCTTAGTGTTGGTGTGTGTCATTGTGTTGGTACTTGGTGTGCTACTGCTCAGTGCTCACTGTTATGCTTTGCTCTATTGAATGTTGAAACTCATTGTTGGTGTGTCAATAAAAGAACTAAACAAATGTGTCTCACGATCATTGTTACTTGCCTAATTATGCTGAATTGTTGATGTTATGTATGCTTTCTTTATTGCAGAAGTAGTGAAGTATAAACAAAATGGCAACTGCAAGTAATGCAACTTTCGAGGCCTCGTATGATCCAATGGCTAATCCAAAATGGAAGGCAAAGTCTAAGGACCCAAGATGTATGGCTTTTGGCCAGATATTGACAACCAAGATTTGGTCCAGTGTTCAAGAAGGTAATGGGAGGAATCAAAAGGTTTAAAGAGCATCTTACGAGTGGGTTTGGAGATGTCCAAAAATGTGCAAAACTACACTAGCAATCATGAAAGAGATGTGGGCGGCTTTGTGGAAGAACAAAAGGGGCAAACCACTCTTCCTAGATGATGGAAAAGGAGAAGATGTGAGTAACATCAACCAGCAAGGAGTTCCAAGCCTCTGTTGTGTAGCCAAGTTCTGAGATAGCTACCAAAAGAAAGCAATATGCTCTTCAGTTCAAGTTTCCCAGCACCAAAGTTGGCAATGCTATGTTCTGACCAACACCTGTAGAGGTTGCAGAGCAAAGACATGCCAAGAGGGCTACTGAAACTAGCATTAAGTTCCACATAAGGACCAAGGATGAAATGCGTGCCGTCAACCTAGAGATAGCCAAGTTCTTCTATGAGTGTAATATATCATTTAACGCTGCAAACTCAGGGCAGTTAGAGATTGCTATGGAGGCTATTGCGCAGTACAGTTCTAGGTACAAGCCTCCTAGTTACTATGAGCTTAGAGAACCATTGCTTGAGGAGATTTTTAAGGAGACAGATAATTCAAGGGTGAAGCGCGAGGAGGCATGTAAGCAATATGGTTGCACGCTCATGTCGGATGGATGGATGGAAAGAAGGGTATGCCACTTGGTTAACTTCCTTATCAATAGTCCAAAGGGGGATTGCCTTAGAACTTTACAACCACTTCTTGTCATGCTAAGGATGGTTGATGATGATGAGAAGCCCGCTATGCCGGAGGTTACAACATTTATGGCTCAAGCAAAGGAAAAGATCAAGGCAGCCTTCTCTACCCAAAACAAGAAAGTTTTGCTCAAGAGCATCATGAAAATTGTTGACCAATGTTGGGTCAAGTAAATGGACACCCCATTATATAGAGCTGCACTCTATTTGAACCCAAGGAAATTCTTTCCCATCCAAAAGAAGAATGAAGATGGATATATTGGGGAGTTAAGGGGTCATTTCACAAATATGCTTGCAAGAATGGTACAAGATCTTCAAAACAAGGTCGATAGGCAAGCCATTTTTATGAAGACCAACGCAGAGACGTCTTTTCAAATAAAATGATAAGCCAAAACATAGATTCATGGAGCCCTAGTAAGTGTTTTTAATTTCAGCATGTTAATTTCAGTCATAAATCCTAATATATGCATATATTTGCAATTTTAATTGATTGGTGGTGTGCTTATGGTAGCCAAGCCATTGAGCTACAAAGGTTTGCGAATCATATCATTAGTCTTTGTGCTTCATCATCTGGTTGTAAGTGAAATTAGAGTACCTTTGAATTTACCTCCATCAATATTATATCTGTGTACCATTATCGCCAGCATAGTTAACCCACAGTAATGAGACTGGATTAGATTAGCTTGGTATAATTGCTTAGACACGCTATATCGGTCGATATCAATATCATCGTATGGGTGGGAATTATTATAAAATCTTTATGAAAATCAATGTGGAAATTGTTTGGCAATAAGTATTACTGTTGGTTTACAAAATAAAATAAAATGGAAAAACTAATTTAGACTTGGGCGAATGTTAAGTTGAGGCGGGTGCAAATTGAACATGAGACCTTGTAGTGTGATAGTTCCATTGAAGTCAATTAAGGATCGACGCGTGTGTCTATTCAAACTGAGCTATACAATACAACCACAAGTCCAAGGTGGGGTGGACCTGGCCAATCATTTTGCAACGGCCTAGCTTTGATTTTGCTAGTTAGAGGAATGTGGGTGTCAAGTAGTAATAGTTTATTCCCACATGACGCAAAAAGGAGCTTCTAACTAGGCAACTATAACCTTCAGCGGTGAAACCTTAGCAAGCGGAGTCAGGTTAGGTTGGCACATTGTATAAGTCTTGTGATAATCACTTAATCGCATGCCTAAGAAAGTGTGACATGGCCGACATTATAAGTTTATAATCTCTTATGGGTAAAGTGTATAACCTCTACAAAGTGAAACTATTCGAACAATCATGCCCACAGTCAAGGTAGACAAGGGGCGTTTTCACAAGGTAGATTTATGGTTTTGTTTTAAAGTGATCTTTTGATAACCCGAGAGAAGTTAGAGCTCTCGGGCAATTATTCTGATAGGTTAGAGCCGACTTGATGTATAGAACTCGACTCTTTGAACCTTAGTAGATAGAGCCTCAGTACTAGTGACTTGTTTGTCAATACTAGATAGAGCTTTAGTACTAGTCACTAGAAAAATATTTAGTTTCAATTATTGCAACTAGTTTGTCAAATGATTGCTTTTGAAAAACCGTGGTCTGTTTGAAATTTAAAATGTGGCTTTACGCAAAAGAACCCTAACATGCCTTCTTTGTTAAGCCTTGCATCTATGTAATTGCATTATTCCTAAGACTTGTTGAGTACTCTATGTACTCATTGCTCGATTCATTGTTGCTCAGTAGATTTTATGGTACACTTGCACATTGTAGATTTCATGGTTTTGTTTTAAATAAAAATAGTGGTTTAGGAATCCATGAGTAGATAGAATTCTCGGGTTATGGTTTGGTAGATGGAGCCAGTCAGGTAGATGGAACCTATTGTAGTTATCATATCAAGTTTAATTATTACAATTACGTTTGGTCAAATGATGTTTTGCAAAATTACTAGTCGTATTTAAAAGTTAAACATTACTTTATGCTAAATGAGCTATATTAAGTCTACATTTGTTTAGCCTTGCATATAGTTATCATGCATTATATTTTCAAGACTTACAGAGTACATTTTGTACTCACTTTTGTAACATCCCAACTTTTCACATAGGAGTCCGCAGAAACAGAAGGTGACTACGAGTTCATTGTTTGTGGTTATAACGAAGGCGATCCGGATCTGGATTACTAGGATGCGTACCCTAGTCGACTGTCTGTTGGACAAATGGACGGGATTATCCTGGTGCTGTTTATTTCGTTTTTGCTATTACTTTATTGAACTCAAGCCATGTGGCTATTTATTTGTAATGGTTGGCCATAAGGTTGAAACCTTTTGTCATCACTGTTTTTACTATATGCACTAGCTTGATCTAGGAATAGTGCGATTATACACAGAGGGTTTGGATTTGGAAATTCGATCCCGATATTTTTCAAAATAACCTAGTTAAAAAGTCACCCTTTATTTAGGTTCTGTTTGGGATAGCTTCAGTCTTTCCCATCTAGAAGATAGAAGTTGTCCTGAATGACTAGGTTAGCTTCCCGTGGCTTCGATAGGTTAGGTTCTAACTTTGCTACTAGAGTTGAAGAACATTATACCCTCTTACCATATATAAAATCCCAAAACCCAACATTATTATCCATATTCCTGATCAACACCATTCACATCTAAAAGCTAAACTGCTAAACAATAAACTTTTTCAGCTCAACCTTATAACTCTTCAGCTATATAGCCCAATTAAAAGATAATTTCAAAAAAAAGTTACAGCCATATCAAATAGAACCTTAGATTTTAGCTTTTAAACCAGAGAAAAACAAGCGGGCCTAGTAAATTACTACGGTGGTCCATAGACGGGGTGCATCCTCCCCGGCAGGGCGAGGCCGTGAGAACTGAGAAGAGCCCCCCCGCCTTGTGAAATGTGAACAAATACTCTTCCGCCTCCAGTCGCAGTAACCCGTGGAATCTTCCTTCCTCCGATTCCCTCCTCCTTCGCGCCCGCCGCCTGTTCGGCGAAATATCTCACGGTTCTCACACACCTCGCCGCGCTACATATACCCGCCATTTCACCTTCTTCCTCCCGCCATTAACTAGCTACTTGCTAGCGCGAGCACCGCGGCGCGCGCACGATGCTCAGGGCTCTCAACCCGTTCCCGCTCCGCCTCCACCCCGCCTCGCCCGGGGGCGCGCGCCCGCGGCGCCGGGCCGGGCCGCGCAGGGCGATCCCGCAGCCGCCCGTGCGCCGACCTTCCGGGGACCGGTTCGTGCCGTGGCGGGGCGCTGGTTCTGCGGGTTCTGCGCCGCCGGCTGTGGCATCGCCCGTGGCGGCTGCGCCGGGGGCGAGGGACGAGCTGGTGGCGTTCTTGGAGGTGGTGCCGGCGAGGATGCGGCGGGGGCTGGCGCGGCACCCGGAGGTCCGTGAGCTGGTGGAGGTCGTCATGGACCTCGGCCGCCGCCCGCTCGCGCGGTTCCCGTCCGGGGACTGGGTCATCTCCGACCAGCCCATCACCGCCGATGACCTCCACCAGGCCGTCTCTAAGGTGACGAGGTCCTCTAGTTCTTTCCTACTAGAACTAGCTTTGGATCGTGGTACCGATACCGACCGGACACATGATGCACGTCGCTCGAAATGAGCTAACTGATTTATCATGGTGCATGCTATCCTAAAATTGCCCAGCTCTTTTCCTGTAAAGGCATCAAAGTAGCTTTAGACCAGATTACTGTGACTTCTTTACCTTTTGTGTGAGGACTGGAGATGCTGTTTTGCTCATTTGGAAGATCTGTGTTTCTCCGCAGGTAGATGATTTCTCTGAGGACAACAGATCCGGGATCAATCACTCGTTGCACAGGATTAGTGCCATCCGAAACCGGAAGGCGCAAATAATTGGTCTCACTTGCCGTGTCGGCCGAGCTATATCTGGCAGTGCGGAGATAATCCGTGATTTGGTGGTGGGAGGTGGCTCTATATTGGTGATTGGACCTCCCGGAGTTGGGAAGACTACTCTTATCAGGTACAACACCTCGTAGTGCCGTAATGCTACTCTAATTTTGTAGATCAGCAATGTTTTCGAAAAAAAATTGTAGATAAGCAATTGTTGTTGTTGGAAATATAAAGTACGGCCCATCCTTCCCCATCAGCTTAAGCTTTTGGGTGAACTGGTTGGTGCATGCAACTCAATATGGTATTAGAGCCAGGAGGTCTCGAGTTCGAGTCCTGGTAGACGCAATTTAGCGTCCGCTCCTATTTCCACGTGTTGAGTGCTGCCCAAGGCACCTCCACGTGAGGGGGAGTGTTGGAAATATAAAGCACGGCCCATCCTTCCCCATCAGCTTAAGCTTTTGGGTGAACTGGTTGGTGCATGCAACTCAATAGTTGTCATGTAATGCAAGACACATGTTACTAATTTGGTGTAGTAATTGAAAAGATCATAGATAAGTTGATGAGTGTTCAATATGATGCTAACGATTTAGAATGCTTTCAATAATACAGGGAAATAGCTAGAATTTTGGCAGATGAGGGTAAGAAACGTGTGATCATAGTGGACACATCTAATGAAATTGGAGGTGATGGGGATGTACCACATTCTGGCATTGGGCGTGCTAGGAGAATGCAAGTCCCCAAAGTTAGCATGCAGCATAATGTAGGTCCTCTATATTCTTTGATATAGTTCATACATTATTGGGGAATTCCCCAATTATTTGCTTTAAAACTTTACTAGTGCACGTGTAATGATGCATAGGAACTTCCTTTTCTTTAGGTAATGATTGAAGCTGTAGAAAATCACATGCCAGAAGTTATTGTAATCGATGAGATTGGTACGAACTTGAAGCAATGGCAGCCAGCACCATTGCTCAACGAGGCGTTCAACTTGTTGGAACTGCGCATGGGGTGACAATTGAGAGCATAATTAAGAACCCTTGCTTGCAAATGCTTGTTGGTGGAATTGAGGTGCAATTTTTCTTCTCTGTCATCTGTTCACCTAAGAGTTTTTATGCTCTTTAAGCTTAGCATCTTTGAGAAGATAACATTTAAGCACACTGATCAATCAGTGTTGAAGATTATCACAGTTGATGCTAATGTAATTTTATATTCCAAAGGATAGTGACCCCAGTTGTATATAAACTTCAGCAAATGTGTCAATATTGGATTCCAAGTAATGCTTTGGGGTTTGTAGATTATTTTTTTCTCTTATCTAAACTCTAAAAAAATTGGAATAATTTATTAGTGAAATAATAATCTTTAGTTCATTATGCAGAGTGTGACTCTTGGCGATGAGGAGGCAAAAAAGCGGAAAATTCGGAAAACAATCCTTGAGAGAAAAGGACCCACAACATTTTCATGTGCTGTTGAGATGATTTCAAAGACTGAATGTCAAGTCCATCACAAGTTAGAAACTACAGTTGATGCTATTCTTGCAGGTAGCTGACTAACTCTTAACCTCCTAAGTCGACACCTAGCTCAAGAATTAGAAGGATCTATAGACAATCTGATATGGTCTAGGGTTTTGTGGCGACAAAAGATGAGGAACAGGGAGATAGGGCTGAAGAACGCCCTCCTTAACCTAGGGCTTATCCTTGGCGCACAGGAGGCTCTGTTCTCAGATTAGGAGTCAACTGAATTCTTTATTGCCTTCCAAAGTTGCTGGGCAATCCCTTTATATACTAGGGAGGCCTGACACTAATTATTCCATGCAAACCATAACTAAATAAGGAAAAGCATATCCAAACATATCAATACTTAACTAATTTAAAGAGATAAGATATACTACTACTCCTGGCTAACTTAAACCCATATCACGCCGACCCTGACCCTAATCGGCTGCCCTGCTTGCACTAGGCGCATTTGTGTCCACCTGAACCCTCTTGTGACGGCGCTCATAAACTTTGCCCACAAAAGCGTCCACAACATTTCCACCCGCCTGGCGAAACAACTCGTCCTCGAGTTAGAACTGCGGGTACTGCTCCTTGAAGACGTCTAGACGAAGCCATGTGGCGTCCGCCGCAGGACAACCCTTCCACTGGACCAAGAGCTCCCAAACACCTCGGTTGAGACGAGCACGAACAATGGTGCTGGGTGAAGGAATGACTCGACCATGCACAAAATCTGGCAGTTGAACGTCCGAAGTGGGGGTTGCGCCTTCATACTTCTTCAACAAGGCCACATGGAAGACATTATGGATGCGAGCCTTGGCCGGAAGTTGCAGGCGATATGCGATGGTACCAATCCTCTCCAAGATGAGAAATGGTCCATAGAAACAGGGAGCCAATTTAGACAAAGTATTATCCTTGACGCCTGAAGCTGTGCGGTGGTGCAATCGAAGCCAAACCCAATCACCCACTGCGAAGCTCACGTCACGACGCGACTGATCTTGGTAATGCTTCATCTGATCTTGGGCTTGATGAAGGCGCTCGTGAATTTCAGCCAAAAACTCGTCATGTCCTCAGAGGCGACGGTCCAGCTGCTGACCACCATTTGTCTGAGGCTCATATGACACAAGCGTGGGCGGGTCCCTGCCATAGACGACCTGAAATGGGGTTGTTTTCAAGGAAGTCTGAAAGGAAGAATTGTAGCAGAATTCCGCCCATGAAAGCCATTGGAGCCACTGTTTCGGACGGTCACAAGAGAGGCAGCGTAGATACATGACAATAATGAAAATGCGGTTAACCACCTCTGTCTGGCCATCACTCTGGGGATGAAAGGCTGTGCTGAGATGCAACTTAACACCAGAGAGACGGAATAAGTCCGACCAAAAAGCACTGGTGAAGACTGGATCACGACACTGACAATAGAGGAAGGAATCCCATGAAGGCGAACAATGTCATTGAAGAACGCCCGTGCCACGGAACTTGCAGTATATGGATGGCCCAAAGGAATGAAATGGGCGTATTTGGAGAATCGATCCACCACAGACAAGATAACCGACTTTCCTCCCACTTTCGGAAGTCCCTCCACAAAATCAATACTAATGTCTTGCCATACACTGTTAGGAATTGTGAGTGGCTGTAGGAGGCCGGCTGGGTGCAGGTGTTCGGTTTTGTTGCGTTGACACGTTGTGCACCCACGCACGAATTCCCGCACCAACTTGGATGCATGAGGATGAAAAAACGAGGCACGGAATCGGTGAAGAGTCTTTTGAGTGCCTTCATGTCCACTGCCATGTGCTTCGGACAACAGTTGCTGCAACAAGGGGGAACCTGGGGGAATATAAACTTTGCCATTGTGAAGGAGAAGATCATCCACCAACGACCACCCTGGAGCAGCTGTATCGGCAATAATTTGATCCCTTAACTCACCGACTGTCTGGGATGTCTTGAGCTCACTTCGGATCTGATCAAAGACAGCAAATGTTGGGGACGAAATAGTAGCTATCACTGGCGCGCCTTCATGCCGACGGGACAGAGCATCTGTTGCAGCGTTCTGCTTACCCGGCCGAAACTCCACTGTGAAGTCATAACCCATAAGTTTGCTGACCCATGTGTGCTGTGGAATGGTGGAGAACCTCTGGTCGAGAAGAAATTTCAGCGTGAAATGGTCCGTTCGAATGGTGAAGGTTCTGCCCCACAAGTACTGCCTCCAATGACGAACTGCTTTGACTAAACCAATCAATTCGCGTTCATAGGCTGCCAACTTCATATGATGCTGCGCAACTGCCCTACTGAAGAAGGCAATGGGGCCGGCTCCCTAATGTAAAACGGCACCAAAACCGGTTCCTGAGGCATCACAGTCCACCGTAAACCGCACATGGAAATCTAGAAGCTGCAGAGTAGGTCCCGTGGTCAGTGCTGTTTTGAGCTTTTCAAATGCAATGTCAGCTTCAGGTGACCACGAGAATGCCTCCTTCAATAGTTTGGTCAGAGGAGCGGCAATCGCACCATACGATCTAATAAACTTCCGATAATACCCTGTGAGCCCCAGAAAACCACGCAGCGCTCGCGCAGAAGTGGGTGTCGGCCAGTTGTTCACTGCTGCTACCTTGTTCTGATCCATGGCTACACCTTGGGCAGAAATGACATGTCCCAGATACTCTACAGACTCTTTTCCAAAAAGGCATTTGGAGTGTTTGAGCATCAACTTGTTACGGATTAATACCTCGAAAACCAACCGAACATGCTGAAGGTGCTCAGACCAAGAGGAGCTATGAATTAGAATATCATCGAAGAAAACCAGCACAAAACGACGAAGATACGCCTTGAGGACATCATTCATAAGGGCTTGGAAAGTAGCTGGAGCATTAGTCAAGCTAAAGGGCATGACTAAGGGGGTGTTTGGGACAGCTCCAGCTCCACCAAAATCTGTGGAGTTGGTGGAGCAGGGTATTTCTAGCTCCAGAAATTTGTGGAGCTGGAGCTGTGGATACATTAAAAGTGTTTAGGTAGATCATCTTGTTTATATTTTAGACTAAAAATATAAACTTAATTCACTTTATTTTAGCCTATAAGTTTCAGCTCTGAACTGGAGTTGGGATCTGGAGCTCTCCCAAATAGGGCCTAAGAACTCATAATGGCCTTGATGAGTATGGAAGACTGTCTTCTCGATGTCATCGGAGTGCATACGCACTTGGTGATACCCACTGCGCAGGTCCAACTTAGTGAAATAACAAGCACCTTTGAGTTCATCTAGCAGCTCATCCACCACTGGAATGGGAAACTTGTTTTTCACTGTCTGAGAATTGAGAGCCCGATAGTCCACACAAAACCGCCAAGAGTTCTCTCTCTTGCGAACCAATATTACAGGTGACGAGAAGGGTGGCGTACTCGGTCGAATGATACCTTGTTGGAGCATCTCCTCACACTGCCGCTCGATCTCATCTTTCAACAATTGCGAATGCAGTATGGCGAACAACTCTCGGAGTCGTCCCTCGAAGCAGATGGATACGGTGGTCACAATGGCGGGGGAGTCTGGTTTCGAAGATAGCAGCGAAGTCCTTCAATAAGCAAGCCATCAATTCATCACCTTCAGTCATCCTCAGTTCAAGCTGGTGTTGATCCTGTCCAAGTCCTTGCCAGGTGACCTGATGGTTCATCAACCAAAAGGTCATGGTGAACTGCTGGAAATCCCACAATATAGGTCCCAAAGTGCGAAGCCATTGCACCCCCAACACCAAATCGAACCCATCCAAAGGAATCACAAAGCAATCCAGCAAAAATTCTTCCTTGGCAATTGTAACCTGAACTGCCCTGCACCGTCCTGTACTGGAAACTCGGTCACCATTTGCTACTGCTACGCTTATTCTGTCGCTGTGAGCTGGAAATAAACCAAGCCGAAGAGCTGCTTCTTCGCTCACATAATTATGAGTTGACCCTGAGTCCACCAAAGCGCGAGCCTCTGTTCCATTAACCAGGACTTGCAGTTGCATTGTCTTGCCCATTCGAATGCCTGTGAGGGCATGCAACGAAATTTCAATGTCTTCTGCCAATGACTCTTCTGGCTCTTCTTCTTCATCTAATTCCAGGAAATAAATCCCCTTCATGGAACAATTGCCGACATGCTCCTTGGAAAACTTTTCTGGACAATTGAAACATAAACCCTTGAGCCTCCGGTCAGCCATCTCTGCTGCGGTGAGAAGCTTGCGCCCTCTTGGATTTGGAGTCTTTGGATTCGCTGAGGCTGATGCAGTGGAATTAACTCCTTGCGGTGTGTTGGAAGGCATACTCCGAAATCCCAGATGGGAGTTAATTGGAGGATTACTGCTACCCATTCCTCGGTTCGAAGCGACAGATTTGTTATTGGTTGTCACCTTGGCTGGAATTGTAATGCCATCCTCCTCTTCTACCTCCAGTCGCTTCTCATACGCCCTGGCAAGGCTCATGGCCACTTCTAGTGTTGCGGGGTTTTGCAGCTCAACATCAGTTCGCAATGGATTGCGCAAACCAGTGGTAAAAATCTGCACTTGCTATTTCTCCGTCATGTCCTCACAACGACACAAGAGCGCAAGGAATTGCTCCTGGTATTCAGCTACTGATCCAGTTCGTCACAGCTGAATGAGTTCACCCAATGGATTGCTCCGAATGGGTGGACCAAACCGAAGATTCACATGATCAACGAAGCGCGGCCACGTAGGAACTCCTTGATTCTTTTCCAATCTGAAGTACCATTGCTGCGCTGCGCCTGTCATATGGTATGATACGAGCCATACCTTTTCTTCTTCCAACGTCCGCTGCCCCGCAAAGAATTGTTCACATCTGTTTAGCCATGGCAGGGGATCTTCTTTGCCGTCATATACTGGGAAAGATAGCTTATGAAACCTTGGAGCTCCACGATTTCCAGCACGCTGATCATCCTCCTCCTTCCATCTGTCGCGAGTTCCTTTCTCCCTTCCGTCGCTTGCCTGACCAACTCCAATCTGGAGCCGGGCAACCGTTTGCTCCAACTTGTCTATCTTCTCCAACGCATTTGCCATGCGCCCCATCATCTAGAACATCTGCGCCATCTGCTCCTTCTCCGCCGGATCCATGGAAGAGGTGGTGAGTCAGCTCTGATACCAAATGATATGGTCTAGGGTTTTGTGGCGACAAAAGATGAGGAACAGGGAGATAGGGCTGAAGAACGCCCTCCTTAACCTAGGGCTTATCCCTAGCGCAGGAGGCTCTGTTCTCAGAATAGGAGTCAACTGAATTCTTTATTGCCTTCCAAAGTTGCTGGGCAATCCCTTTATATACTAGGGAGGCCTGACACTAATTATTCCATGCAAACCATAACTAAAAAAGGATAAGCATATCCAAACATATCAATACTTAACTAATTTAAAGAGATAAGATATACTACTACTCCTGGCTAACTTAAACCCATATCATGCCGACCTTGACCCTAATCGGCTGCCCTGCTTGCACTAGGCGCATTTGTGTCCACCTGAACCCTCTTGTGATGGCGCTCATAAACTTTGCCCACAAAAGCGTCCACAACACAATCTTCTGCTTTATGAAGATTTGGACTTATCTTTGTTTTTATATTTTGTGGCCTTCAATCACTTTCTTTTTACTCTCTCTGGTGTAGGGAAGCCCCTAAGTTTGAAGCTCGCAAGATGGAAAGTAAAGCTATTGAGTCAGGAGGATCTTTCTTGATACCTGAGAGAGAATATGAAATAGAACCCTTGCCTTCATATCAGGAACATCTGGTCAGCAAGACAATGCCATTAGAAGATAACTTCGACGATGATTTTGGTTCCACCAGGCAAACAAAAAGCAAGAGTGCATCACCAGATGATAATTTTGATGGCGATTTTGGTTATACAAGGAAAACAAGAGGCAAGACATCAGTGCCTGGAAGGTCTCCCGTCCATGTGTACACATACCAGGTAAGTGTGGACATAGAAAACATGGTGTTCTGGATTGTACTTTTGTACTAGTTGTTACCATATTCATGTAAAAGCGATTAGATACAGCATTATTCTATGAGCTAAGACTTAACTGACACTACCTGCATTGCCGGTCTTTCATACTGGTTATATTCTTTTGTGAGTCCTATAATTTGGAGGCTATTTCTGTTTTCCACTTTCAGATTTCAGAAGCTGATATCTTGCAAGTAGCAACAATGATGGGGTTTGATGATGATATAGATGTAACAGATGACATAGGGGCAGCCAATGTGATTCTTGCATCAAGTTCTGAAATGAAGCAGAATCCTTGGATTCGCAATGTTGCCAAATACCACAATCTACCCATATTTGTCGTTAAGGTCATCTCATGATCCATTTATTTTGTGATATTCAGCACCAACACTATTATTTTTGTATTAACAGACTTCTGCCTTATACTGTAATAGCAGACAAATACAATGGCCCAGATAGTAAAGGCTGTCAGAATGATTGTTGGAAAGGATAAACTAAATGCACCGTCACACAAGCAACCTAAGGTTGTGGAGGGAGAGGTAGAGATTGAAGATGACGCTCCAAAACGAAAGCCATCGTTGGAGGAAATCGATGCTTTGGAGGTAATCTCTTTATCATACCTAGCCATAAAAAGTTAATACAATAATTTTACGTGTGACGTAGAAATTTGAGTCTATTGTGGAAGTACTGTAAATTCCCTCTCCAATTGAACATGATTCTCTCATTCTATTTCCCCTTTAATCCGCTATATGATGTGCATACATTGACTGTAGCTGGAAATAAGTTGGATAATTAATTACTTACAGACATATTGTTTTTTTGCTTTTTTAGTAATGCTATATTTCCTTTTTTTTATAGTGCTACATTTGCTTCTTGTTCCGCATCCTGTGAGTGCACCTTCTGAACTACACTAGTCGCCTAACAGTTACATTATACTCTCCACCCATGCAGGAGGCCCGGCTGGCAATCGAATACATTGTAATTCCTGGTGGCGAGCCTGTTGAACTCCTCCCAAGATGTTCAGAAGTAGTTGCTCGTCAGCTGGAACTTGTTGAGAGCTACCAGCTACTCGCTGAAACCTTCGAAACTGACTCCAACTCGAGGTTGCAGATTCTTCCTGTGAAAATAACCAAGAAGAGTATGAGTAAAGGCAGTCGAGGATCGATGTCCACCAAGCAAACTGGCTCAGATCTGATCGTCAGTGAGAATGGCCGTGGCTCCAGTTTTTCTCGGCTGCCCAACCTGCTGAAATGACCCTAGATTGACACGCTGATCACCGTTGCCAAAATGTACATGATTCTTCTTGTTGTTGATCTTTCTGTACAGCCCTGTGCACAGTGGTATAAATAGTGTTGAATGTTGAAGAATCGAAAGAACAAAGCTAATTGTAATTGCCTTCCATTCTTTTAATGAAATGAAATCTCTTACCATCTTCAAAAGAAAATAAAAATGTGTCTCACATTTGCGATGTTTTTGCTGATCAGCTCTAGTTCTACAAGACTGGCAGTCTTACGCAGTCTGTACAAACAACCTCGAATTTCAGTTTGATTTGTTGCTGAAGCTTTGCATAATATGAAAATAGCATTAGCTCTTACACATACTCGTCATTTTTTTTGGATGGGAACAGTATCAAACTAGTCATTTACTTGGCCAAATAACCAATAAAGAGATCTTTAAAAAAGAAGTCAGACTGGTTTGGTTCATGCCAATTGCCAAAATTTGGCATTAGCGAAATATGGCCACGAAGTTGGCTGTCCATGGTTACAGAAAATGTAGACAGCAAACCAATTATATCTTTAATCCGATCAACGCGACCAAATCATCCTTACCTTTAAACCTAACATGACAGCCAACTTTTACTGACTAAATAGCAAGCAAAATAATCAGTCTTCTTTCAGAAAGATGTGAGCTTGTCTGGAAGGCCTGTATGGACATAAAAAGCTTCATTATTATTCCTTTTTAAAAAATCTTAAAGAAGAAAGGAATAATAAAGCAGGCCTGGGCCGTACCAGTATCCCTTTAAAAAAAATCCTTTTTTTAAAAAAAATTATTGTTTCCCAAAAGAAAAATAAAAGAGAAACAGAAAGGGGAAAAAAAAGGCCACCCAACTAATACACACGTGCGTTCCGTGCTGCCCATCTCCCGATATATAGAAAGCTCTAGATATTTTCTCTCTCTCCTCGTCTGAGCTCATCCCCCTCTCTCCCTCTCTCTCTCTGTAAACCCTAGCGCCCCGCCGCCCCTGCACGAGAGAGCCCTAGGTTTCCGCGCGAGGTCAGCAGCCTCCTACCATCTCGCCTCGTCTCCTGGCGCTCCTGGGGCGTGCGATTCGCGCTGCTCCGCGGTGCAGATTGTTGTGAATTTTGATTTTTCTCGCGTGTGATTTGGTGGTTTGTGCAGGTGGTGGGGGATTTCAGATTGGATTGGATTGGATTGAGTTGGCTTGCGTGGAGATGGCGGAGAAGGAGGTGGGGCGGATCTTTGTGGGCGGGCTGTCGTGGGACACCACGGAGCGCACGCTCGAGCGCACCTTTGGCCAGTTCGGCAAGGTCATCGAGGCGCAGGTATAGTCGTTGCTCTGTGGTTGATACGTATGTGTTGTGCGCGTGGGAGATTTGCTGTTAGGGCGTGATTTGGTTGGGATTATTGGTCTTTATCATTTTGGTTAGAATGATGGCACGCTTGGTCGCTTGCGCTATTTTGTTGCCTACGTCTATTGGGCATATGATTTCTCTTCTTCTGATCGCAATAGTTTAATCGAAGAGCTAACGTCCTAGAATAAGGTTGTTTTGTTGAGATGATGTGTCTGATAATTGATAAAAAAATCCGCTTTGTCGTGATGATAATTAGTATATGGCAGCAGGATGCATTAGCTGGAAACTGAACCTTGATAAAACTATATTTTAGCAATCAAAACAGTTTCCATTAGGAAACTGAAAATGAAGGAAAATATTTTGCTGGAGTTCTGGATCAAAAGGCAGTGGGGGAAAGAATGGTGAAACTGCTGTTTGGATGTTGGTATTTCCATTAGGAAACTGAAAATGAAGGAAAATATTTTGATGGAGTTCTGGATCAAAAGGCAGTGGGGGAAAGAATGGTGAAACTGCTGTTTGGATGTTGGTAACTTAGCATGTTTAGTTGATGGGGCCCTGTAGAATTTTAATGACATACTGGTTATCACGATGGTTAATCCATACAAGATTCGGTTATGTCACATGCTATTGCATAGGGGAGGTGAGATCTTACCAAATTCTTTCCAACAACTTCGCGAACCATCCTTGGCATGTATTCCATGACCTTGATGAAGTCATCATCACATATCAATATTATCATTGATAAAATAAAGGCATAACTTAGTAAAAACAGATTTTGCCAGTCTAATAATTTTGGTAACCAAGGCTATGAAAAATCTTACTAGTAAGTCACCAACTGGAGCATAGGGGTGTTTCTTGTTTGTTTATATTCTTGTTTGGTTTTCTTCTGTCTTTTGTTTTCAATCTAATACTCCCTCCGTTCCTAAATACATGCCATTCTAGCTTTCAAATTTTGTTCCTAAATACATGTCATTCTACAAATTCGAGACAACTTTTAACTGTTTTTTTCCTTTGTATACCCTTACCATTCATGATTCTCAATGCTATTTATTACTGTGGAATAGAGTACCACACCATGCAAGAGCAATTAGTGAACTAATGAAGGAGGGCCATTTGATCATTTCTACATGTACCTTGGTTGAAGTGCAAAATCCTAAAACGTCTACTATTCAGGAACGGAGGGAGTATCAGTTACTGATTCACAGAGCCTGTGGTCACTTCCAGTTCTATACTTTCGGAAGTTAACGAAATTGAAGGAAAACAAATACATTAATCAATTCAGCTCATGGTTATGCATTTTTGGGACTGATGTGTCCGGTAGAAATCAGTTCGAAGTATCCGCACTGTTAGTCAATTTGATAGATGTGCTCTGTTTTGTGGGCAGAAGCAAAAATCCGTCTTTGCCTTGTTACTAGTTAAGATAACTGATATCAGCTTTAGGTTACAGCAAATCAACTGCCATTACCATTGTTAATGAATTCCACAGAACTAAACATGATTGCAAGTGTTGGATACCAACTTACCACAGTTTTGTTGCATAATGCTTCCGGATCAGTTTCGAGAAGGAAGGCAGAGACAGATTTGTTTGTTGTCCTTGATTAGTCAGCTCTTACAGGTGATGCTGAAGAGTGAGTTTTGCATGCTGTGATTAATTACTTGAAAGAATATTGTTCTCAGCCTCCATAGTGCGCCTTTCCTTTGGAATGGACATGTTTAGCCGTGCATGAACAAAGAACACCGAACGATGGCAGACCAACTAACATCTGACCCTGTTCTTATTAGAACTTCCGCTGTAACTTGTTGTTTTGTGACTGTAGTGCTGGCCAAAGTAATTGGTCTTTGTTTCAGTTTGTTGGATGTGGATTTTACTGGTCCCTGCAGCACATGAGCCACATACAGAAGTGTTCGTTTTAATTGGCCAGTGCCACCGATATTGTCTAAGACTCACTGATGGCATTATTGCGGTCACGTACTTCAGGTTCTGACCTTTGCATATAGTTTGCCTTCTTTCTCCTGGAGATCACTAGCATGCTGCACTGTTGGGCAGTTAAAACAGATTTTGATTTACATGCAATGTCTGAGCAGTCCGTATAAGTACTGAGTGTTATTGTTCCACAGTTGTCTGAGATGGTTTCAGTGGTTTGTATGCTTGAAATATGCATCAGCTGTTCTCGCTCTCATATGTTCCGATTTACATGTGCATGTTATTGTTAGTACTAACTGTTTTTGGCTGTTAACTATTATATGTGGTTTCTATCTTCCCATCCGTTCACTTTCATCGTGTGTATAGGTTGTAGTGGAAAGAGACACAGGCCGTTCCCGTGGTTTTGGATTTGTTACATTTTCAGAACCTCGTGCTGTGGATGCTGCCATTCAGGACATGCATAATGGAGAATTAGATGGTCGAACTATTTCTGTGAACAAAGCTCAACCGAGGATGAACACTGATGATGGCTATGGATACGGTGGTGGTTCTTACTCATCTGGTTCTAGAGGTGGATATCGTGGTGCGGCTGATGTTGTTCCCTCTGCGAGTGACGAATGCTTCAAGTGTGGCCGCTCTGGACATTGGGCTCGTGAATGCCCTTATTCTGGGGAGGTAGAACTGGAAGATACTCTCCCCCTTCCAGGTATGGTGGTGGCACTGGTGGACGTGGTGATCGCTTTGGAGGATCAGACCGTTTTGCTAACCGCTATGTTGATGATCGATATGATGGTGGGCGTTATGTTGATGATCGATATGGTGGTGGACGTGATCGTTATGCTGATGATCGCTATCAACCAACTGCAGATCGTTTTCCTGGTGACAGATATGGTGGTGCTGATCGTTATGCATCAAGTGGCTTTGCCAGGGAAAGAAGCTATGAGAGAGATGGAGGACGGTCCGGTGGAAGTTATTACCGTGACGATCCCAAAGGCTCCAGTGGTTATGGCAGAGGTGGTCCACGCATGGGGAGTGGTGACAGATATGGGAGTGGTGGTCCTGCTCGCTTTGGTGGGAGTTACCGCGATAGACCTGGCCCCTATGATCGTCCCAGCCGGGGAGCTCGCTCTTATGATGATCGCTACTGATGGAGGTAACCTTGGAGCAGACCAGAGATTTAATATATGTTCCAGTTCTCAGTTTCTACTTTATTTGCCTGTGCTATGTTGATGCTTCGACTCGGTATTCTTCCTCCGCGCAGTTTGTTTAATTACTCTTGAGACAATATGGCAGTACTTGAATTATTATTGTGTTGGCACCGTACACTCTTAGGCAGTGGGTGATACTGTTTCCCTGTCATGATATTGTGTAATTGCTTTGCAGTCTAAAAGTTGGGTTGTACTGTGTTATCTTTCAACTTCTGTCATCGACATTGTCAATCTTTGAGACAACTTTGCTAGGTTTTGCCATTTTGGATAAATGTTGCACCAGCTTATCTGATGTCGGGTCTGTGGTGATAATACTGGTGCTGTGCCAGGATGAGAATATGTTGGCGTACATTTGAAAGGTTGTACAAGATGAGAATATGTGCCATCGTTGGGAAGGAATGTTTCCGCATGTTTATATTTCTCTGCCAATGATCCATTTATTTAGCTGTTCTACTGGGTTGTCACTCCGAAATCAGAACAGCGAAATTAAACAGATTCAGTCTGTGGATTTGGAGTAAACTGAATGCGCTGCTGAAAAATGTGGCTTGGTACGTCTTCAGACTTCCTCATGTCAGGGTGGTGGTGACTTTTCGTTCGGTGTGTGTACGGTTCAGTTGGTAAGAGCATGCATCAAGCAAGTTTGCTAGCAAAATGTCTTGGGCAGTTCCATTCGGCTTGGACAAACACTACGAACAGCAAGGACATGTTTTGCTCTGGAAAATGCAAACTCTGGAATTACTTGTAGCCTCTGCCTATACGTTGAAACTGTTTAAGCTTGCGAGAAATCTGTGGTCGATGTTAAGGTGCACTCGCGCTTCCAGGATAAATCTGCAGCATGTTGGTGGGAAAAAAGTATCCAAGGCACCCGGTGCTCAGCCTCGTCGAACATGAAAACGATCTAGTGGTTGCGTGCAGAGGGCGATGAGAAAAAGGACAGATAACTTATAGGAAACATTACCTAGAGAAAATGACATAAATTTTGCAAGAAACATCACGAAGAAAGTAACATACCATGGTACCGGTTGTCGAAGAGCAATAACAAAGCGATTACAACCATAGGGTTGATCAGTTCGTTCAGTGCCGCAATTCTAAAACAGCACTTAGGAGGTACAGTCGACAGAGTAGTCCTAGGGATCGAAATGCTATTCTGCCGGAAGCAAAGCATTAGTTACAAGAGGATATTGGGGACTAACTGGGCCATGAGCGTCAGAGGTCGATGCAGAGCAGCTTGAGGCTAGTTTAGGGTTCCTTTGGCCGGTTGCAAACCCGTGGGAAATGATGCGGTAGGAGTCAGTGCGGGAGTGTTTCCACATTAAGTTTCTGGCCTGAACACCTTCTAGAACCAGTGGCGAATCCAAGATAAAAATTAAGGGGGGTTTTTGTGTCGAAGTTCTATCATAAGACAAGTAATATATGTACCGATCTATTGTCATCTAGATTCCAAATTCATACATAAATAGGAAAAAAAACAAAGTAAATAATCAATATATAACAAGTGTGGTACCTTACTAATAGATAGAATGACATAAATATGTGAGCACCGATCATCGACCATTTGACCTGTAGATAAAAATATAAAACTCATGATGTAATTTCAATTTGTGAATACTTATAAAAAATATGAATTGAAATAATAGTTATGAAGGCACTACTACTGAGTACGACGCAATGTCACTCTACGATTTTTCATCTCTTGAAAGCGTCGAATGATTTCTTTATTATCGACGTTTCTAAATATCTCTTTCTCAGTGTAGCACACTATCAAGTCATTAAACCAATCATTTGCTATCTTATTGCGCAAGTCTGTCTTAATAATCTTTAATGCTGAGAAGATTCTTTCTACTGATGATGTTGCCACTGGAAGGATTAATGTAAGCTCGATGAGGCGATAGACCAATGGAAAAGTTCTATTCTTTTCGGTTTCAACCATCTTTTCAGTAAACTTTGCAAGATCACGACAACCATTAAATTCCACACTTCTCCTGACATTAAGAATTAAGGTTTGAAGCTGATTTTCTTAATAACAAACGGTCAGCTATGGTGAAATCAACAGCGTAAATCTCAGCAAGTCTAACAAGTTTATCCACATCAAACTTAGAGAAGGAGTTATTTGGATTAAGACAAGATATGCATACCAATAACTCTGAAGAAACTTCATTAAAGCGATGATTCATCTCACCCACAATAGCATCAAAAGCAACATTGAAAATGTCAACATGATAATAGTGAAGGTAAGTCACCTTATGCTTCCGACGTGCAGATTTGCCCTTAACTCCAATGAAGTCATCCATATCTGGCACACTGATCTCATTTGCCTCACAAAAGGACTTGACTTGATTAAGTAATGGCTCCCACCCATTGTCCCTCATGTCTTGTAGGCGCACTTTCACATCAACAATCAAATCCATGGCTTCTACAATATCTTGATCCTTTTTTGCAAAGCAATTGATATCTCATTCGTAATGCCCAACAAATCTATAAAAAAATACATGATGAATACAAATTCAAATCTTTCCATCTGTTGTATCAAACCTACTGCTTCAACATGACCTAAAGGATATAATGCATCTTCAGATATCATCTCTAAAACCTCAAGCACTAACTCCCACATCTGGTATATACGAAGTATGGTTTTAAGATGAGAGCCCATCTAGTATTTCCGAGTCTAGCTAGGCTAGTTTCCTAATTCAACCTTGTGCCACTTAAAAGCATGCCATTATCCAATTTCTCCAATACTTTCTCATGATGTTTTTCCATCAAAACATCCTTTCTCTTGCAAGATGCACTCACAGTGGTCACTATCAAGGGAATATAGTTGAAGAAGTCAACAATAGCTCTACTACAACTTGCGACAGTGACAACCACTAACTGTAACTGATGGGCAAAGCAATGGATATAGAAAGCATATGGACTCTCATCCTGTATCAATTTTTGCAAGCTATTAAATTCCCCTCTCATATTTGAAGCTCCATCATAACCATGCTCGCGTAGTCTAGAAATAAGTAAATCATGATCAGTAAGCAAACTAACCATAACTTCCTTCAATGCAACCGATGTATAGTAAGTGATATGCTTAATACCAAGAAATCTTTCCATGATCTTCCCTTATTTGTTTACAAACCTACATTTTCAACCAAATTAATGATACAAGGTTAGAACTTAACACAAATCATAAATAATGGTACAACTAACAAACATAATATGTACTACTAACCTGATAATCATAGCAATTTGCTCATTTATTGATGAATCGCGTGACTCATCAATAAGCACCGCAAAATTCCTATCTCCAATCTCATCCTTAATCACCTTTGTTACCTCTTGTGCACAACATTTCGCAATGTCCTTTTGTGTCTCTGGACAAATCATCAAATTATTCCCTCCATCATCAAATTCAAATGTCGTATTTACATCTGGCACCTTATCTTTATACCACTCCAATAACTCTTTAAAATTGCCTTTGTTCATAGATGTAGAAGTTTCATCATGTCCACGAAAAGCATCGCCTTACATTATAAGATATCTTGCACAATCTAAAGATGCAATCAAACGAATCCTGTATGCAATTTCAGAGTCCTTGCTATAAATATTTAATTTATGTTCTATGCTTGCTCTTTGATTGCAAAAATCTTCACAATCTTGCATTGCAATATTGTGAACACTATTAGGTCCTCCAACATGGACTTTGAAACCTTCCATAGCCCTTCTCCAATTCACATAGACAACTTTTGTGAAGACATCCCTCCCAAAGTGAGTAGGTTGTCCTGGTTTCTTAAAAAGAAAGCAATAGAAACAAAAGGCGGCATCCTTTTCAATATTATATTCTAACCAATCGAATTTCTTATACCATGATTCTTGAAACGACCTTGATTCCCCATGTTGAATCTTCTTTGGAAAAGCATATCTGATTGGTTGAGTTGGACCCTTCAACATATATGCCCTCCTCACTTGATCTCTAATCTCTTTAGGATAAGTTTCAATTTGTTTGCGACGCGTTGGACCAGCAACAATTTTATTGGAATTAAAAACATGTTGAGACATATTGCCTTTGTTGGTTCATGGGTTACTAGTACTTGCACTTCGCTGGAAAAAATTATGCAATGTTTGGTTCTCTATTTTTGCAACTTAGTTTGACTGACTTGCTGTAATAAAATAAATTGAATCAGCGAGACAATAAAAGAATCAACCAGTCAATAGAATAAAAGTTAGCCTAGCCTTTATCACTGTTCATCAATGTACTGGAGACTGCGCAGTAGCAATTTTATACCGAGAAGCGAGACTCGACAACAATTTTTATACCGAGTAAGTAGTAACCGAGACTCAATGCTCAATGGGGAATTTTTTATACCGATTGGCGATTGCTTTGAGTGGGCATGGTTTGGGGCTCTAGGAAATCAATTCCCCATTTCTTCTCTGCCTCTCGGTGACTCGGTTGACTCTGGCGTCTCGGCGAGTGGGCAGCGACTCGGCCTCAGCTAGCGACTCCTTCGCCTTCAGCTCCTCTCCTCTGTCACTGTACCAAGACCGGCGTTCCCCTTCCGCCCAATGCCCAGAGTCGACCTTCTTCCTCGCCCGCATGAGCTCGGCTCGTCGACATTGAGCTGCCCAAAGAATCGAGCCGTCACGCCGCAAGGCAAGGCGCTCGCCTTCCCTAATCCGTCCCGGCCCGGTAGCGTGTCGGGACCCGAATGTGCAAATCCGAACCCTTTGTGTATTCTGCACTAGTCCAGGATCACGCTAGTGCACACAGTCTCAACATAGATGAATATCACAATCATACATGGAATAATAAAAGTAACACAATTATAAAATATAAACTATTGAACGACCTTAAGGTCAACCTTACACATGTGAGGCCTTGACGGCTTCAACTCCAAATAAGTAGCAGCGGAACGAAGAACGTCGGTGAACCCCTTCAATATACCACAGGCATCTGACAGGGTTCGACTCCTAGATAATCGCCTTCTTGCAGAACTTCTCCTTCTTCGAAGACAAAGACTTCTCCTCAACTGGTGATGTTTTGTTAAAGCAAGGGTGAGTACACAACCGTACTCAACAAGTCATGCATGTAATGCGCTTCTATTATCGCATGCATGGCTTATTCCAAAGGAATGGTGAATGGTTCTTTTGCAATAAAGCAGCATTCACAATTAATCATAAATAGATAGAAGAGCAGTAAAACAAGTAATACCAATAATAAATTTCGCAATCATTCTCAAGTGAAGCATTTCTCATCCTTAACCAAGTTCCATATCACATTATCCACATTCCCAACCTCATTTTTATCAAAATCTAACCCTTGACTGTAATCCCCGAGCAATGCTCAATACCGTGAGCACGGCTATTCGAATAGTTTTTACACTCTGCAGAGGTTATACACTTTACCCACAAGATATAATCAACTCACCACGTCAGCCGTGAATCGCCATACAAGAGTATGCGAATGAGCGATCATAACAAAGCCTTTCCAAAGTTTCATCTAAACTCAAGACGCTTCGCTAAGGTTTCAACTTTGGAGGGACTGGTTACCACACCTGGGGCCCCCTCTTGCGCCATGTGAGTTCTCATTCCGCTTCTCCGGCCTCACACCACCACGACAAGATCAAAGAATAGATTTCACAGTTTACTCGGCTAGGTCCGTCCCATTCCTAACTTGTGGTTGTATGAAAGACTCAGTCAAAGGCTCGCAAGGTTAAGTCCTTAGTTGACCGAGGCAAGACTAATCAAAAGTTCATCACATCAACATGTCATAATACCAAATGCGACCGCCAATTGCCACTCTTGGCCCACCGAAACAATCTTGCCACTTGCCTCGGTCTAAATCACTTTCCCACCCCATCCTTTACCTTGCACCACGTGCTATCATCAACTCAATAACACATGTCACATTATCAGAAACACGTTCCATATCTCATTAAGTCAATATTAACTTTAATTTTTCCAAAATCATGACAAATCTACGTGGCAGGGCTAAGCACACTACACACGGTCTAATTAACCCATGTTGGCAAATTATTAATGTCCAACTATTAACCCACAATCTAGGATGACAAATGAATCATGGCATACAAATAATAGAGACAAGGTGGCAATAACAAGTAGATTGATTATCTAATCCCAGATTAATTGAAATCAGTTTATTTCAAACTAGCATGCAATAATTTCAAACAAAATAATTTTAAAACATGGGATCAATATGGTCAAAGCACAACTTGCCTGGCCCTTGCAATTTTTATTATTCTTTACACTTTTATCTTCGATCCTTGATACTCGATCTTCAATCTCCGCTTGCTTGATTCTTAGCTCCTTAGAGCGACTTAAAACAACGCGTCTAACGATAAACAAACACAAATACAACAAAACTCAAAAGGCAAATCAAGTAAACTCCAAATTAAGAACGAATAGCATTGGGCACAACGGCTTAGATGAAATTAGGAACTTGAATGGATTAGGTCGATGATTAGACAAAAGAGAACGGCTTCAAAAAAATACATCAAGAGAAAGATTAATAACATTGAAAGAAGGAATAATATCCCAAGAATATTTCCTCGGGTTATTATCTTGATTGGATAGCCGATGTCATATGGACTCTCGATCTATAGACCGGTCCACGGTTACGTTAGTTCGCCATGAACTAAGCAGATGCTTGAGGTTGACTTTTGTTGATCGGCGCACGACCAACCAAAAGGAAGATAGACCGATAGACTAAGTCTAGCACAAGAATATGTCATATGGCTAATGGTCTATCGACCAAGACCACGAATGAATTCTAGGTTAATGGCGATTAGATTTTAAGGATAAGACAAGGACGGATGGGATCGACATCCACTATGGTTCGATCCGGAGATTAGTCTTACATCGGGACGGAACTCGACAACGATGAGGCGGTTATGACCGGAATACGAGGCTGAACTCAACGTGATGGGCTAGATCACAATAAGGCGATAGAAAAGGTAAGGACATCACATTAGGGCTTTCACTTGCATGCACCCATGCGATGACAGCGATACGATGAGAGCAAAGCGTTAACGGTGGAACGTTAACGGCGGAACGTTAACGGTGGAACGTTAACGATGAATATGAAGCGTTAACAGAACACTTAGGAGATTACAAGGTGGCGACCATCGGTATAATGGTAGGACAGCGAGGTCATGACATGGCTCATGTTTAATTTGCGATCTGTGGGGTACACATGTCGTGATGCAAAGACAAATTGGACCAAAGGTTAAGTCCGGGTTTAAGCGAAACGATTCAAGGATGGATACACTTGGCAGAGGGTAGGATGGGTAGGGTTGGCTCTGCGATTAAAGTTTATCAAGGATGGCGAACCGAAACGCGAACCGATGCAAAGGACTAAACCGAAAGACGACGGGTAGATACTAGATTATGGCTTTGACGGCAACCGGAGATCAACTGAACTCCAAGGATGGCCAGAACAGTAGGGTATGGACCTACCGGACAGGCTGACATGGTCACGACAATCAAAGATGGTTGGCGGCAAAGAGACGCTACAGCGGCGGCGTAAAGGCGGCGGCGGCGAATAAAAAATTTCGATAGATGCAACAGCAAAGGGAAAGTGAGCACCACGTAGAACGCGGCGACACGAACTCAATGGTATAGGCGGATTTGGCGGCGACCCACCGGATTGATCACAAACTGCCGATGAACGGCTCTCGGAGCTAATAGATCAAACGGTCATAACTATTAAAGTACTGCATGAAACCTAACCAAATTTTACAGAGAGCTATCTGGGATCATTTGGCACAATATGACGTGAACGGATCTGAGTTTTACCTTCTGGATCAACGGGGAACGCGCGACGAAGTTTCAGCCGTCCGCAACGCAGTCTGATCGGGGAAGATTGATTTTTCTGTGCAAATCCCACCAGCAAAACCATGAGTTAGGGTGAGCACCGTGTAGGGGACATCAAGAGGAGCCTACCATAAAAATTTCACGGTCAAACTCACAAAAACGAGGGAGAACGGGCTCCGGCAAGATTTGATCTTTGGGCGGCCGTAACTTTTGATTCCGTGGATGAAATTGCACCAAATTTGGATGGGAAACAGAGGGTACCATAGAGCACGCCGTGGAGAAGACGGATCTTGAAAATAGTCGACGAGTTGACGGGGAACGCAAAGCAAAGTTCGGCCGACGCAGGATGGCATGCATAGATTGATCTGAAGAAATATAGGGTTTGGGGGATGATCTGGACATTAGGGCTGCGTGGGAGGGGTCTAGGGACTCTTATATAGGCTAGGGAAGTCGTGCCAAGTAAGGAAAATAAATTTGGAAGGAGTTTGAATAGGAAACGGATTGAAAAGGACCCGGATCAAGCACCTGGCGCACGCGCTACAGTAACCGATGACGTGGCCTCTTCTGGTGCGTTGGATTTTCATCAAACGGCAGCAGAATCAAATTAAATACCAAAAATAGCAAACAAGCTCAGAAAAATCTCAGAAAATACACAAAAAGTCCTTGAAGCACAAGGAATCTAAATAAAATATATTTGCATTTAATTAAAGTATTAATTAATCAAATTAAATTATTTTAACTTTAGAAAATTCCAAATTAATCTTTAATTAAGCGAGAAAATTATCGCTAATTTTTGGGGAGCTAAACTTCACAAAATATTTTTGAAAACCCAAATTTTGGGATGTTACAAACCTCCCCTTAATGTAATCTCGCCCCCGAGATTCAAGGTCGATTATAGAGATAGGATCGGGAACTCAACTCTTGAGACTTCTCGAATCTTCCAAGCAATCGCACATTGGACAAGGTTAGTTTCGAGCAAACGCTGATAACATCCAAAATTTGCAGGTGCTCTTCGTAATAAAATCCTTTTGCAATTGAACCGACTCCCATAGGGTCGATTTTCTTACACTAGAAAGCACTTCTTCGCTAAGGCTCTTGGAACACATCACACATCCATGCCGACGTTTTCGCAACCCCATTGACAAGTTTCCTTACTGCTTCTGAACACTTGATTTTTCGCTTCTCGAGAAACTGAACAAGCTGCATCCGACGATGAAACTTACTTGAAATTTCGCGGTCTTGAACGAGACTTGAACAAAGATTCGGTTTGTCTTGCACTATCTTTGTCGCTTGACTCTCGAGTATTGGCTTGAACTCTATTTCAACCGGGTATTCCTTCACATTGACTCAAGCTTCAACTATTACCGATGTAATGGTATTGGTTTGTTGGCATACATCGCGGTAACTAGAGTAATTCTTCAGAAGATAATTATCTTGTGTAGTTATTAAACATACACAACAACTATTCCTTCGGATGTGATGGCGCATCCACCTTCTTGACTCAACCATAATGGAATAGACACGATCCTCCGTGTCTCCAACAAACTAAAGTTAACCTAATCACAACTTTATCTCAGAACACTCTAGCTCCTCTTAATCGATTACATCTCTCGCCATGGACCCAAACCGCCTTGCACATGGGTAACTAATTTAACTCCTGCATAAACATCTCAAGCATTGATTTCCAATATGATAAGCTTTATTAAAAACTTGGTCTTAACAATGGACAAATTAACCATCAAGATTCTCACATCGCACTTGCGGCATGGCTTCATCTTGAATCGCTTCACAATTCACTTTCTAGCGCAAGTGTTTGGTGAGGTGGAGGACTAAGGTTTAAGTGGATAGGTATAACATTTTTTTTCCGGGACAACTATTGGCAAAGTATCCCGGCTCATTGCATCTGAAGCAACACTTGACCGACATCTGTTGGCTTCCTCTTGACATAGCCTTAATCTTGGTAGGGGTAGAGCTGAGATTGATGCGATTCGCAGTGATCACTTTCTTCTGAGAGCAGTTATTAGCGAGATGTCCTGGCTGGCGACAAGCAAAGCAATTTCTAGACAATAAGCTTCTTCCTTGCGAACTTTTCACTGGGGTGGTGTTATGGAAACTCTAACCATCAGGGCGAAGCACAGGTGAAGGTGTCCCGAACAAAGGCTAAGCAGTACGGCAACTGAGTTGTTGAGAGCACTCCTTACTCGCTATTGCGGTGATCCTTCTTGACGAGCTTTCTGACGCTTGCGGTTGTCCTCCAATTCCTTGCACTCATCTTCTAGATCAAGGGTCTTGTTAACCAATTACTCTTGCTTCAACTGACTCCTGGAGCAAGTTGCACCCGTAGTCTTATCACTCACTCTTGGGGTTATAAACTTAACCAAAGAAATTTCTGGAATGACCATGGCTTCAGAAATTGTTTGATCTTTCTGTGGGCATTCCTTAACAAAATAACCTAACTCACCACAGTTGTAACATAAATGTTTTGGTCATCGTGCTGGGTTGCTGGGGCATTCTCTAGCCCAGTGTCCTCGTTTATCACACAAGAAACAGTTCCATGGTGACCAAGTCTCACTGATTTCCTAAGGTAGACCGATAGGGTTGACATGTTTCTTCTTCGTTTCTTCACGTGGCATAGCAAGTACGGATGTCAATCCTTTTCTTTTCGCTAACTCTTGAGCAATGATTGCTCGAAATTTCTCTCGCTGATGCCTAGTCACAGCAGTCACTATTGGATCCAGGGGACAGTGAGCTGGACAATGATCTTGGCCTTCACAATGATAGCAGGTGATGTTATTTATAGGACATTCTCCAGGTAAATGACTTCCTTCACAGCTGGAATAGTTGATTGCATGATCATCAACAATGTGTCCTATTTCACCACAACGGATGCATGTACGGTCTTCTAATTGGTTTGGTTGACAACACTTCAAAGAACAACATCCTGGTATGGTATCGAATGTGGAGATACCATTCTTCCTTGTCTTACTGTGGTTTCACTATCTTCCGATGATGTGAAGAGCCGATTTAAAGGTGGTGGTAAACTCTAACCAAGTGATGGTATGTTCATCCTTAGAGGTGGCGAGAAACTCTTCCACCGGACTAATGCATTTCCTTCTAACCGCACGTAGCGAGGGAACTTTTCTTTATCTTCACATTGCACCAAAGTCACTTTCTTCTATGATGCGGCCAAATTTCTGCATCTCAGAGTGGGTGATCCATCAAACGTGGGTGGTTTGGTCTTCATGAACAAGGTAATCTTTGACTGTGAACAGGAGGTTGCTACTTCTGTTGGGGAGGGATTGATGTTGGTACTAATAACATTCATCTATTGCATCATTGTCTGCATAAGCAGAGTCTAAGCGGTGAACAACTGATCCAAGTTTTGAATTGTCACGGTTGGTACAGTAGACGGCTGCTGGTCACTATCTGCTTTAGCACTGACACCAGTGGTGGAAACTGAACTAACGTGAACTGCCCTAGAGTCTCTGCTGCGGTCGATCCTTTCCAACTGTTGACCACTCCAGGGTTTAGGTAAGAGGGAATAGCATAGATGAGTTTCATGAATCCTAGTGCAGGGGAACAAGTTTAACCCAAAAACTTATACAAACATTATTAATAACTTGGTATGGTTGCTTATCCAAGCCTAAAAGCTCTGCAACGCATATTGCACACTCAGCAAACAAGAAAAACCAAATTAACCTAAACACACAATAGTCTTTCGTCTAAGAGGGTAACACTTCTATCTTAGACAGACGCGACTCTCACACATGAGTCTCAACTGGCTACAAAAGCACTGGTTCTTCTAGCTTCTAGAACACTTCATCGATCCACTTTTCTTGAGTTCAACGATTCCTGTCTTCACGATCTTCAGGATTGGCAGCGACACCCAGCGCTTTCTCCTTAAGTGTGAAACAACGATAACTATTTGGAATAACTCAGATAAGATCTTCATTTAAAACAACAGGGAAAGATAGAAATTTTCAGCAAGAAGAAAAGAATAGAAGAATAAGGCAAGTCAAGAACTTATCATTCTTTCAAGTTAAAATTTTCTTTTAGAAAATAATTTTGAAGTTCCTAAAGAACGGCCAATCTATCTAGGGTCAAGACCTACAACAAGATGGCTCGATACCACCTCTGTCGGGACCCGAATGTGCAAATCCGAACCCTTTGTGTATTCTCAGACTAGTCCAGATCACGCTTAGTGCACACAGTCTCAACATAGATGAATATCACAATCATACACAGCGGAATAATAAAAGTAACACAATTATAAAATATAAACTATTGAACGACCTTAAGGTCAACCTTACACATGTGAGGCCTTGACGGCTTCAACTCCAAATAAGTAGCAGCGGAACGAAGAACGTCGGTGAACCCCTTCAATATACCACAGGCATCTGACAGGGTTCGACTCCTAGATAATCGCCTTCTTGCAGAACTTCTCCTTCTTCGAAGACAAAGACTTCTCCTCAACTGGTGATGTTTTGTTAAAGCAAGGGTGAGTACACAACCGTACTCAACAAGTCATGCATGTAATGCGCTTCTATTATCGCATGCATGGCTTATTCCAAAGGAATGGTGAATGGTTCTTTTGCAATAAAGCAAAGATTCACAATTAATCATAAATAGATAGAAGAGCAAGAAACAAGTAATACCAATAATAAATTTCGCAATCATTCTCAAGTGAAGCATTTCTCATCCTTAACCAAGTTCCATATCACATTATCCACATTCCCAAATTTCATTTTTATCAAAATCTAACCCTTGATCAGTAATCCCGAGCAATGCTCAATACCGTGAGCACGGCTATTCAATAGTTTTTACACTCGCAGAGGTTATACACTTTACCCACAAGATATAATCAACTCACCACGTCAGCCGTGAATCGCCATACAAGAGTATGCGAATGAGCGATCATAACAAAGCCTTTCCAAAGTTTCATCTAAACTCAGTACTGCCCGCTAAGGTTTCAACACTGGAGGGACTGGTTACCACACCTGTGGCCCCCTCTTGCGCCATGTGAGTTCTCATTCCGCTTCTCGGGCCTCACACCACCACGACAAGACCAAAGAATAGATTTCACAGTTTACTCAGCTAGGTCCGTCCCATTCCTAACTTGTGGTTGTATGAAAGACTCAGGTCAAAGGCTCGCAAGGTTAAGTCCTTAGTTGACCGAGGCAAGACTAATCAAAAGTTCATCACATCAACATGTCATAATACCAAATGCGACCGCCCAATTGCCACTCTTGGCCCACCGGAAACAATCTTGCCACTTACCTCGCCTAAATCACTTTCCCACCCCAGTCCTTTACCTTGCACCACGTGCTATCATCAACTCAATAACACATGTCACATTATCGTAAACACGCTCCATATCTCATTAAGTCAATATTAACTTTAATTTTTCCAAAATCATGACAAATCTACGTGGCGGGGCTAAGCACACTACATACGGTCTAATTAACCCATGTTGGCAAATTATTAATGTCCAACTATTAACCCACAATCTAGGGTGACAAATGAATCATGGCATACAAATAATAGAGACAAGGTGGCAATAACAAGTAGGTTGATTATCTAATCCCGATTAATTGAAATCAGTTTATTTCAAACTAGCATGCAATAATTTCAAACAAAATAATTTTAAAACATGGGATCAATATGGTCAAAGCACAACTTGCCTGGCCCTTGCAATTTTTATTATTCTTTACACTTTTATCTTCGATCCTTGATACTCGATCTTCAATCTCCGCTTGCTTGATTCTTAGCTCCTTAGAGCGACTTCCGGCAACGCGTCTAACGATAAACAAACACAAATACAACAAAACTCAAAAGGCAAATCAAGTAAACTCCAAATTAAGAACGAATAGCATTGGGCACAACGGCTTAGATGAAATTAGGAACTTGAATGGATTAGGTCGATGATTAGACAAAAGAGAACGGCTTTGGAAAATACACCAAGAGAAAGATTAATAACATTGAAAGAAGGAATAATATCCCAAGAATATTTCCTCCGGGTTATTATCTTGATTGATAGTCGATGTCATATGGACTCTCGATCTATAGACCGGTCCACGGTTACGTTAGTTCGCCATGAACTAAGCAGATGCTTGAGGTTGACTTTTGTTGATCGAGCGCACATACCAACCAAAAGGAAGATAGACTGATAGACTAAGTCTAGCACAAGAATATGTCATATGGCTAATGGTCTATCGACCAAGACCACGAATGAATTCTAGGTTAATGACAGATTAGATTTTAAGGATAAGACAAGGACGGATGGGATCGACATCCACTATGGTTCGATCCGAGATTAGTCTTACATCGGGGACGGAACTCGACAACGATGAGGCGGTTATGACCGGAATACGAGGCTGAACTCAACGTGATGGGCTAGATCACAATAAGGCGATAGAAAAGGTAAGGACATCACATTAGGGCTTTCACTTGCATGCACCCATGCGATGACAGCGATACGATGAGAGCAAAGCGTTAATGGTGGAGCGTTAACGGTGGAACGTTAACGGCGAACGTTAACGGTGGAACGTTAACGATGAATATGAAGCGTTAACAGAACACTTAGGAGATTACAAGGTGGCGACCATCGGTATAATGGTAGGGCAGCGAGGTCATGACATGGCTCATGTTTAATTTGCGATCTGTGGGGTACACATGT
Organism: Guadua angustifolia; assembly: GCA_036346375.1. Taxonomy (NCBI): domain Eukaryota; kingdom Viridiplantae; phylum Streptophyta; class Magnoliopsida; order Poales; family Poaceae; genus Guadua; species Guadua angustifolia. Next base: position 45,095,643 of record CM070512.1, read on the forward strand.
CGTGATGCAAAGACAAATTGGACCAAAGGTTAAGTCCGGGTTTAAGCGAAACGATTCAAGGATGGATACACTTGGCAGAGGGTAGGATGGGTAGGGTTGGCTCTGCGATTAAAGTTTATCAAGGATGGCGAACCGAAACGCGAACCGATGCAAAGGACTAAACCGAAAGACGACGGGTAGATACTAGATTATGGCTTTGACGGCAACCGGAGATCAACTGAACTCCAAGGATGGCCAGAACAGTAGGGTATGGACCTACCGGACAGGCTGACATGGTCACGACAATCAAAGATGGTTGGCGGCAAAAGACGACGCGCGGCGACGGCGAAAGGCGGCGGCCGACGAATAAAAAAATTTCGATAGATGCAACAGCAAAGGGAAAGTGAGCACCACGTAGAACGCGGCGACACGAACTCAATGGTATAGGCGGATTTGGCGGCGACCCACCGGATTGATCACAAACTGCCGATGAACGGCTCTCGGAGCTAATAGATCAAACGGTCATAACTATTAAAGTACTGCATGAAACCTAACCAAATTTTACAGAGAGCTATCTGGGATCATTTGGCACAATATGACGCGAACGGATCTGAGTTTTACCTTCTGGATCAACGGGGAACGCGCGACGAAGTTTCAGCCGTCCGCAACGCAGTCTGATCGGGGAAGATTGATTTTTCTGTGCAAATCCCACCAGCAAAACCATGAGTTAGGGTGAGCACCGTGTAGGGGACATCAAGAGGAGCCTACCATAAAAATTTCACGGTCAAACTCACAAAAACGAGGGAGAACGGGCTCCGGCAAGATTTGATCTTTGGGCGGCCGTAACTTTTGATTCCGTGGATGAAATTGCACCAAATTTGGATGGGAAACAGAGGGTACCATAGAGCACGCCGTGGAGAAGACGGATCTTGAAAATAGTCGACGAGTTGACGGGAACGCAAAGCAAAGTTCGGCCGACGCAGGATGGCATGCATAGATTGATCTGAAGAAATATAGGGTTTGGGGATGATCTGGACATTAGGGCTGCGTGGGAGGGTCTAGGGACTCTTATATAGGCTAGGAAGTCGTGCCAAGTAAGGAAAATAAATTTGGAAGGAGTTTGAATAGGAAACGGATTGAAAAGGACCCGGATCAAGCACCTGGCGCACGCGCTACAGTAACCGATGACGTGGCCTCTTCTGGTGCGTTGGATTTTCATCAAACGGCAGCAGAATCAAATTAAATACCAAAAATAGCAAACAAGCTCAGAAAAATCTCAGAAAATACACAAAAAGTCCTTGAAGCACAAGGAATCTAAATAAAATATATTTGCATTTAATTAAAGTATTAATTAATCAAATTAAATTATTTTAACTTTAGAAAATTCCAAATTAATCTTTAATTAAGCGAGAAAATTATCGCGAATTTTTGGGGAGCTAAACTTCACAAAATATTTTTGAAAACCCAAATTTTGGGATGTTACAGTGGCGGCGACCTCGACCTCTCCCAGGTGCCTCGCCCAATGCCTAAGCCTACAGCCTCTGAGTCCGAACCTAAGATCGAAACCTCTCACGTGCGGTGCCCTGGTGCCTCGCCCAGCAGCCTAAGCGCAGCCCTCTGGAGTCTGAACTGGAAGACTGGAAACCCTAGGATGGATAACAATTTGTTGGTTGTTAATAGATACTACTGTGGGTTGGTTAGAACATGGTTAGAGTGCTTAGCCATTCAATGGGTTATTAATATCATTTTGAAGTTTCAAATTCAATTTGACTAATAGAATATGGAACATATTTATAAAAGGGTGTGTCATGTTTTGTCACACAATGATGTTGAGTTATTAATGGCATATGTTGCATGATAATCAACTAGAGTGGTAAATAATTTAGACTGGGGTAAGTGACAAGTGGCTATGAGCCGTGGTGGACCTCTGAGGCAATGGATTGATATATGAGTGATTGAAAGTCTTACCTCGGTCAATTAATGACTTAACCTTGCAAGCCATTGAACTAGGCTAATCATACAACCACATATCTATTATGGGCCAGATCTAACTTAATAAGTTACCGAGTCTTGACATATGATGCCTCAGGTGAAAGACCAAATTGTATGTACCGTTAGGGGAGGGTGCGCGAGCGATGGCCTCACTTATTGAATAAGGATTATTTCTAGTCCAACAATAAGTCTCTCATATTCTTCTGCTTTGTGTGAGAGAAGGAATAACGAGTTTATCCTTATCGGGAGGGTCTATATTCGGATAGAGCTTTCGAAAGATTTTGTTATGATCTTCTTAGTCACACATCGATATGTACGTGTAATGGCCGACAGTATAAGATTGAAAATATCTTATGGGTAAAGTGTATAACCTCTGCAGAGTGTAAATCTATCCAGATAAGTGTGTCCTTAGTTATAAACAATGCTTGGGAATTTCAGTCAAATGTTAGATTTTATAAAATAAAATTTAGGATTTAGGAAGGGAGATTGTGTGCCAATGAAAATATTGAAATATGGATTAAGGGCCGTGTGTCAGTTTATTCTTGAGAAATATTTGAAAGTACTTATTATTGTTAATTGTTTTACTATCTTTTCAATATATTTATTGTATTCACTTAAAATGTTGCTTTATTGCAAAATAGCCATGTCAGCCACTCATCCGGAATAAGCCTTGCATGTAGTTATATTAGAGTTGCATTCTGTGCACAGCTTGTTGAGTGTTTTATGTACTCACCCTTATCACAATAAAATCATCAGTTGAAGAAAAATCTACACCTACTCTAGAGGAGTACTAGAAGGAGACGAATTTCTAGGGTGCGAATATTGTTAGTTACCTGTGGTATATTGATGAGTTATTTACTATGTTTTCATTCCACTACAGTTTTATCTATTATAGTTGAGTCCTGCGTGGCATAATCACGTAAACTCTACCATAAAATCAATCAATTGTCTCATATTCAATAAATGAAGTCTTTTATTATGTTCCGCTGTGTATAATTGTGATATTCATCTATGTTGCCACCGTGTGCACTAGCGTAACCCTAGACTACTATATTATACACAGAGAGTCTAGATTTGCATGTTCAGATCCCGACATACATCTTCATTGTTCCTCATGGCAGGGCGGTGATCTGGGTGACTTTTTCGTGTGGTGTGCACGGTTCAACTGGTAAAGCATGTATTTGATAGATGCGAGCAAGTTCACTAGTAATCTTGGTCGGTTCCTGAAATAACCCCAAAATTTCAAAATTTTGCTTTGATTATTTACTTGGATTTATTTGAATTTTTATTAGAATTTATTTGGATTTTTGTGACTCATTTTTGCTCTTCTTTCCTTTCCAGGAAAACTTCCCGAATTTGTTGCTTTCCTTTTTTTGGGAGGCTTACCCTTTTCGTATTTGTCCTTTTCACGCTCAGCCCACTCCTTTTTCCTCCCGCGCGGCATGCCGCTCGGCCCGGCCCACCCCCACGCTGGCTTCCTTTCCCCTGTTCTTCTTCCCCGAGATGACTTCCGCTCGGTCCTTCGCCATTTCTTCGCGCCAGCCCATTCCTTCGCGCCCTCGCCCGGCCTGCCGCTCGCCTGCACCCTCACTCGGCCCGCCCCATTGCAAATGACCCCCCCTGATATATATGGAAAAATATCCTGTGCAATCAGACATGTTGGTGAAACTACGGTGCAACCCAACTAGAAAAAGTTTCAAAAAATTCTAAAAAAAATCATGGATGTACATCTCAGCTTACCCCATCTACATATAAAATTTCATGATCAAATTCGTCCTATGCTAAGAGTAATAAAAAGACAAACTTGATTATGAACGAAGAATAGCATCGCTCATGATCAACTTTGTCTTTTTGTAACTTCTAGCACAGACAAATTTGATCATGAAATTTTATATGTAGATGGGGTAAACTGAGATGTACATCCATGATTTGTTTCAAAAATTTTTGAAACTTTTTCTAGTTGGGTTGTACCGTGGTTTCACCAACTCTCTGGTTGCACAGGATATGTTCCCGATATATATATATATATATATATATATATTGTACCGTGGTTTCACCAACTCTCTGGTTGCACAGGATATATATATATATATATATATATATATATAGGAAAATAGTTGTGTACTACCGGGAGTAGGTACTCCCGGTTCAATCCACCGTGCCAAAAGGAACTGCTCGCGTGTGTTAAAAGTAACACTTGTATGACTTTTGAACTAACGCACTTTCCATTTCCCGGTTCAATCCAAACAAAGACGTAACTGCTCGCGTGTGATCCTGGTGAGATCGAGTGGGAGTATGTACTCCCGAGAGTACAAAACGGGTTTCCTATATATATAATGAAATGTAAAATGAAAAATGATATTTACAACTTGCATCCACAATACTTAAAACCTGTGCCTACCCTTGCTTATTCCTGCATGTAATATTCAGAAGTTTCGTGTGGTTTGTTGAGTACGGTTGTGTACTCACCCTTGCTCCCAACCCCCTCTTTAGATTTCAATTGAAGATGGCGAATTCCAAAAGTCCGTAGATAACGATGTTATTTGGTTTCGAAGGCCTTGATCTATCTGCTCAAGCCTTTCCTGTGGGTGTTCTGTAATGTATTCGGTGCCAGCCGTACCTTTTGTAAAACTTTGGCCGTTAGGCCCTTAATTGATCTATAAAATATTCGCATTTGCTTTTATGTCTGGCAATGTACGCTTGGTTACCTACAGCTAAAATCCTGGGTAGCTGCGAAGGTATTTATACGCACCCCCTGAAAAGGGCGGTCCGTGACAAGTGGTATCAGAGCCTGGCTTGACCAGTAGATCAAAACCTTAAGTTGGCTTAGGAAAATTATCGAAAAATCTATTTGACTTACAAACAAAAGGGTTACAAAATTATCTAAGCATTATCGCTATCTCCCTTTTTCTCGCCTCTTCTGTCTTACCCAGAATTCTATTTCTAAAAATGTGTTTAAGCTTTCTATGCTTAACTAACTTCAAAATTTCGTGACAGCAGATGGCGCACAAGGTTCACTCCTACCTAGCAGCTCTCGGTGGCTATGCAGCTCAGCTTTGGAGGATGCAGCAGTTCCTCGGCGCAGAGGAGCTATATCGCCCTGTCTTCCACTTTGAGGAGCGATTCCTCGGAGAGTTTCGCAGCCATTGGAAGGCGTGGGTAATTCTGAACCCGCTGCCCCTCCGTCCAGACGTGCCCCAGAGGTTCGAGGCCGAGAGGATGCTTGAGGAGGATGCCATACAGGATGCTGCCCGCAAGGCAGTAAGGCACTTGAGGCGCCACTACCACACCGAGTTCAACACCAGTCCATTCCAGCTAATTCCGCAGAATGGGGATCATGCAAGCCAGTCGCAGATCGTGATTTTCGAAAACGAGCCAGACCAGCGAGTACAGGTGATCGCTCCCCACATGGCTCTGCAGGAGGTCCGCTACGGGCGAGTACTTAAGGAGCGCGACTACCTCGACGAGCAGCTTCACCAGGCTTGGACAGAAATCCAAGAACTTGTGGAGAGGTTGGAGCCGTCTCAGCCCCATCTCGAGTCCGTGCAGGAGAATTCCGATGAGGGAAGCTGCTCTGGAGCGAAGGACCCATAGATGGACCCGCCGCACGACGACAAGGAGGAGATTCCGCCGCAGTAGATCGTTAACTTTAGACTGCACCCCTTCTGTATCAGGTCTTTTAGTAGTGTAATCATGAGTTGTACCGGACCCTAAGACGGTATTGTGTACAATTCCATGCTATGAATAAAAAGACTATGTTTTCTATTTTTGTTATGTTGTGTTACCCTAGATTATCCATATAACCCCACATACTCAAAAGACTCCCTCTGTTCATCTAGAGCCCTTACCTATTCATTCTACTCTTACCTATACTCTAAATCTTACTTACCTTCTGCTTGCCTAAAACCTGCTGCAGAACCGAACAAGATAAGCAAATATGGTGGGAGTTGAACCGCACCACAATATCAGTAACGAAGACGAATCCGCCGGCAATGTGACAAGCTTAGCTCAAGTACGGGCCATGATGGAAAGGAACAGGCATCAGGCAGAGATGCGCCAGACACAACTGATGGAAAGAATGTTAGATCAACTCGCCGCCAAACCACCCAAACACCATTACGGTGATTACTATACGCCAAACGGAATCACCAGAATATCAAGATGGTCTGATTTCTAGAAGACAAGACCACCCGTCTTTTCAAGTGCAGCAGAACCACTCGCAGCGGATGATTGGATCAGTGATATTCAGTGGAGACTTGACACAGCTCAGTGCTCAGACAGAGAGCAAGTATTATACGCCTCGCACCAACTACAAGGACAAGCCGCCGCCTGGTGGATGAACTTTCAGGCACAAAAATCCGGACAAGAAACCACGTGGTCAAAATTTGAGGAAGCATTCAGAGCAGCCCATATCCCTGCAGGCTTAATGGCAGCTAAAAGAAGTGAATTTTTGACTCTCCACCAAGGTGAGAGATCAGTCTTGGAATATCTTCATCAATTTAACCAGCTAGCACGATATGCCCCTGAAGAAGTAGATACAGAAGCCAAGAAGATGGAAAGATTCTACGAAGGTCTACAGAAAAATTTAAAATTTCAATTTGCAGCACTTGATTTCGAGGACCTGACTACAATGGTAGATAAGTTAATAATTATCGAGGAGACCCGGAACGACTTGGAAGACACTAGGAAAAGAAAGGCACAAAGAATCGAGGACTTTGAACCCAATAATACCGAGGATACGAAAGTGCGGTTTACACCCAATTTCCCTGCTAAAAGACAGGCTGTAGAAGAATAGAGACCGGTACCTACTATGCCTCAACTCAAGAAAGGGAAGTGCTTCAATTGCAAAGGAAATCATTATGCGAAGGATTGCCCCCACAAGACCGCTCGCTGCTTTCACTGCAGACAGACAGGACATGTCCGGCATCGCTGCCCTAAGAAGCATTTACCCTCTGATGTGGCCAAGGCTCAGGTTTTCAACTCTACCCCGACAGACCGACAAAGTACGCCATATCAGCCGCCGAGACAGCAGCGGGGATTGCTAAAAAGGAAGATACCCACCAAGACCGAACCAAATCCCAATGACCCGAGAATTTGGATAAACCACGTGTCCACCAAGGAAGCTGCAGAGGCCGCAAACGACATCATCGGTAAGTTCCAAGCTCAGTCACAACCAGTGTGATTCTTTTAGCCCTGGTGCTACCCATTCCTTCATTTCGTTGGCTTTTGTTTGCAAAAATGGATTATCATATCCCCTTGCCTACCTCTTGTGTATTCCAAACCCTAGAAGTTGGGTAATGACTCGGTTCAAGTATAAAGATCCTAGAGAGTGATCATTCAAGGAAATAAGTTCATGATCAGTTGCTGAAGATAAAAAAAGGAAGGTCTGGAGGTCATTTAGTTAACCCGGAAATGAAACAGCAGTATTCACCATCCTTACAAATGGCCAGGGACATTAAGCCATCATACAGATGAATCCAAAGTTAGCAAAAAGAAAATGAATCAGCATCCTTCCCTCAGAGATATCCAAGACTCTAATCATTCAAGAATAGCCAAGACATCAAATCATTCAGGAATATCCGGACAAGACAACATGAAGAGCAACTTGACCTGCTAGGAGAAACCAGTCAGAAATGAAAAGGAAAGCTTAACCTACAAAGCAATGTCAGATCCATGCACTCAGTTGAAATTTCCCCAAATCCATTGGATCAAGTCGAAACAGCCCAACAGGAAGATAAGGACATTCATCAGTATAGGAAAAGAATGACAGATGCCAACCTCGCAAGAGCTTCCGCCAAATAAACAAGGGATATTGTGGCTCTATAACTATATATATAATAATAAAGATACAAGAGGATTGATTTTGACAAAGAAAGCAACCAAGAATGTCCTATACACTGATATGTGTTGGAAGGTTAAGATTGACCCTCAGAAGACTACTAGTCTACTGCAGCTCTCCTTCCCTAGACAGGAAATGGGATGAGATCAGAATGGTTTTACTCACAAGGATGTTCAAGGACTCGACAGGGATTCAATATTATTGGATGATAACTGACAGATTGACCAAGATCGCTCACTTCATTCCAAATTAAGCAAGCTATCCGCCGGAACAAAGGATTGCAGGAATATAGTTTACACAGATGATAAGGTCACCTGAAATTCCAAGGAAAATGATTCAAAACAGGAAACCCAGATCACACCCAACTTGGAAACCCACATGTAACAATAAAAACGAAGTTAGACAGAGAAACAGAAAAGGCAATTCTCTAGGCCCCAAGATGTGCATGATACAGAAGCCCCTGTGAGAGTCAGTAGAAAAGACCCAAAGGCTGCCTTAGAATAACAAGAAAGTTATGCAGACAAAGAGCAGGAGAATGTCAGTCACCAGAGTGGAGACCTTGTCTACCTGAAGGTGATGCCCTCCAAGCCCGTGCACAGATTTCAGAGTTAAGGAAAAAGCACATCTAGAGATGTTGGAGCCTATACAGTTCTCAATAAAGTTGAGGAATAATTTACAAACTACAGTCGAGCCCAGAAATCCACTCGGATACACCATGTACCCCAGGAATGCCAGTTAAGGAAATGCCTTCGCCGACCGACAGACTAAGAGCAGTTAAGAGGAATTAACTGGCAGAATAAGTTACCCCATTACCAAGAGCCAGGCCGGATCATCAAGTCCACCGAAAGTCAGCACAGAGACAGGGATGACAGAGTATGCCGAGTTCTGTGAAGGAATCGTCTAACCCACCGGGAAAAGGAATCAGGATTGCAGCAGATTTTTCCCAACCTATTTCCCCGAGGAGTAAATCTCGGGGACGAGATTTATTTTAAGGGGGGTAGGTTGAAATAACCTCAAAATTTCAAAATTTTGCTTTGATTATTTACTTGGATTTATTTGAATTTTTATTGGAATTTATTTGGATTTTTGTGACTCATTTTTGCTCTTCTTTCCTTTCTAGGAAAACTTCCCGAATTTGTTGCTTTCCTTTTTTTGGGAGGCTTACCCTTTTCAGTTTTGTCCTTTTCCTACTCAGCCCACTCCTTTTTCCTCCCGCGTGGCATGCCGCTTGGCCCGGCCCACCCCTGCGCTGGCTTCCTTTCCCCTGCTCTTCTTCCCCGAGATGACTTCCGCCTGGTCCTTCGCCATTTCTTCGCGCCAGCCCATTCCTTCGCGCCCTCGCCCGGCCTGCCGCTCGCCCACACCCTCACTCGGCCCGCCCCATCGCCGCAGTGTCATCTTCTCCATTATGCCGTCGCCTGCTGCAGTCATTTCGCCGCCCGAGCTACAGCGTGATCATTGCGTGCCGCCCATCCCATCGCCTGGCCTCCCGTCGCTTCGCCGTCTAGCGTTGTCGCATCGCGCCGCACGCAGGGGTCCACTCCTTGGCCAGACACAAGCTCCGCACCACGCCAAAAACTCGCCGAGACCTCCTTCTCTCTCTCCGCCTCCGCGCAAGCTTTTTCCCGCTCGATTCCGGCTATAAATAGCTTTCCCCGTGACCTTTTGCCTCGCCTTGAGTTCGCCAAGTCTCGCGCTACCCTTCCCTCAAACCCGTTCGTCCTCCCGAGCCCTCAATCGCCGGTGCCATCATCATCTTCTCAGCCTCCGGTGCCCGCCCGCCGCACCACCTCTCCGCTTTCTCTTCCGCCTGTTTCTTCCTTGCTCCGAGTTCGCCGTAGCCTCCTCTCTCTCCCCCGCTTTCTCTTTTCCTCTCCGGAACCCTCCCCGCCAGGCTTACCCTTCTTCCCCCTCTGGCCGTTTGGTGTCATTGTCGTCACCTCGCCCCTTTCTCTCTCTGTCAACCGGGTCCCATATGCCAGCGCCATCTCCCTCTCTCTGCTTTCGGGTCCCTTTGTCGGCGCCAGATTTTGACTTGGGCGGCTCGACCGCCTCGACTGCCTGCCTTCGCCCATGGGCATGAGCCAAAACTCTGTCTGACCCATTTCATTTCGGATTTTCTTTTCTTTTCAGGTTTTATTTCGAAAATCAAGAAAAATTCCCAAAAATCCAAAAATACCAAAAATATATATTCTTGACCGGTTCGAGCCGCTGAGTCCAAAAATGATCTCTGTTTCTCCATACCAAGTCCAGAAAATTCCAAAACTATCCCTGGGCTCCATTCCGGCCATTTTCTTTCCTGTTCTTTTTCGGTTTTTCTTTCTTTAGTTGTTTTTGTTCGTTTATTTATTTGTTGCATTCTTCCACGCTAGATTCGACGTCGGAGCAACCGTGGGCACGAATCTCGGAGCAGGAGCAGTCGTTGGAGCTGTCGCAGGAACAAGAGCCGATCGGGGCCAGACACGACATCGACCGTCTCTCGTTAGACGAACCCCTAACCTCGCAAGGCAAGCCACACTCCTTGAACATGTTGAACCCAGTTCCATTATATTATATATATATATATATTTCTTGTATTGCATTATTTGTGTTATTTTAGAAAACTAGAAAATGTGGTAGTTTCGAATGACATGTTTAGATACAACCAAATGTTAAACCTGTTGTTATGCCCTAATTCCTTTTAACCTTAGGCTATAAAATACTGAACCTTCATAGATGTAGCAATTCACACAATTATTACTTTTAGACAAATGCTTAATCTCTGAAGGTTGGCTTGGTTGATTTCAAAAAAATTGCTACGGTTTGGGACACAGTGTTGGGCGAATCACGGAAGGTGGATGCCGGCCCAATCCCCAACCGATGACGAGGCCAAGGTTGTGGTATGGTGGTGGTACAGTTGGTACCAATGGTTTGTGGCATGTCATTTGGCTGAGTCTTTGGTATTTAAGGACCGATGTCTTGGGCAACGTAAATAACTTCAGATCCCGCTCAACCACAAAGTTGGGTCGGTCACTCTGTTATTCGATCCACGTAACTTAAGATATTGTCTTTTCCTTGGAATGCCTCTGAGGAGGACCCATTCGCTGTGGAAGGAATGGGTAGCGTCGTGGTAGGGAGTGAAACGGAATGAAAGGCCATTCGGCGGTTTTCACAACAGTAGGTTTCCTCAATTGATCAGGGCGCAAGGCCCGCTTTGGCCCGTGGGTTCCTGAAGGTTGAGGATTTGCAGCTCCTACTGGGTAGGAACTAAAGGGGGAAAATTCAATGAAAGGTTATGTCAAACTCGGTCGGGCCGCATGCATAAAAAATGCATGTTGATCCGGTGGCGCTAATGACCGTAGATGTCTTGTGGGTAAAGCTGAGTACCTCTGCAGAGTGATATCAATGGTATTTGAATACGCCGTGCTTCCGGTTAATGAAGCTGAGTTAGTTTAGGGTGATTCCTGTAACTGCGCCCCTGTAGCTTTTATAATTAAAACCTGTCGTGGATGTGAACTTTGCAAATGACCCCCCCTGATATATATATATATATATATATATTTATTTATTTATATTGCTATTAATGATTTGTGTTTCAAATGTAAAATGAAAAATGATATTTACAACTTGCATCCACAATACTTAAAACATGTGCCTACCCTTGTTTATTCCTGCATGTAATATTCAGAAGTTCCGTGTGGTTTGTCTTGCTCCCAACCCCCTCTTTAGATTTCAATTGAAGATGGCGAATTCCAAAAGTCCGTAGATAACGATGTTATTTGGTTTCGAATGCCTTGATCTATCTGCTCAAGCCTTTCCTGTGGGTGTTCTGTAATGTATTCGGTGCCAGCCGCACCTTTTGTAAAACTTTGACCGTTAGGCCCTTAATTGATCTATAAAATATTCGCATTTGCTTTTATGTCTGGCAATGTACGCTTGGTTACCTACAGCTAAAATCCTGGGTAGCTGTGAAGGTATTTATACGCACCCCCTGAAAAGGGCGGTCCGTGACAGTTCCATTCGGCTTGGATGAAAACAAGCTTTGAACAACGAGAACATGGTCTACTGTGGAAAGTGCCAAGTGTGAAATTAGGGCTGGAAATTTGGCTCGTAGCTCGCAGCTCGGCTCGGGCTCAGCCAGGCTCGGCTGGCTCGGTAGGTCTCGCGGCTCGGAGCGAGCCCGAGCCGAGCCTATTTTTGTGGCTCGGTTTTTCAACGAGCCGGCTCGGCTCGGCTCGCGAGCCGCTCGTTGACTCGGCCCAATTAGTCTATATAAGCAAAACCCTAAGCGATACCTTCTGAATTTTGAATTCTTGAACCCTTGATGATGCAATGTCAGTGTTTCTATTTACTAATTGTTCTATTGAACATCTAGGTTTAATAATTCTGAATGCAATGTCAGTGTTCACTAATTCTGAATGCAATTTCTTGAACTCTTGATAATGAATGCAAATGCAATTCTTTTTTTTTTGTTAGTAATATCTTGATTTTATTACTTGAAAGCTATGTTGTTTGGTCATTTCTAAAGTTTTATATTAAAAATTGAAAAAAAAATACTTCTATTGGTCTGGCTCGACGAGCCGACCTCGAGCCGAGCCGAGCCGACTTTTTGGGCTCGCCTCAGGGCCAAGCCGAGCCTGGCTCGGCTCGTTTCCAGCCCTATGTGAGATAACTTGCAGCCTCTTCCTCTATGATAGAACTGTTTGAATTTGCGAGAAATCTGCGGTTGATGTTGAAGTACATTCCCACTTTCTGGGTAAATCCGCGACATGCTTTGCGAAAAAAGTTTCTTAAGGCGCCGGTTTCTAGCTCCGTGGAAATTTTGGAGTTAAGAGGATAATTCATAGTTATCATTTTTTGTTTTCACATACTTCCCGTTTTAATGCTTGTTATGACCTGTCATCCAGCATGTACACGGCTATTCTAAATTAAGTTAAAAACCTGACTTGAATGTGTTCAGCATGTGAAATTATGTTCATTCGTGCCAAAAACTCGAGCCCTTTGCCGATCATAATTTAAAAGAGTTGAGACCAGAAAATGCGAGCCGAATATGTTCGCCCTAGAATTGTTGTTGGGCATCCCATATCCGCTTGCAGGATTGCTTACATTTGATGTCCATCTGAACTATGTTTACAACATTCCTGATGCTCACATCAGCTGAATTAGTTACAGCAGCAGAAATTCATCAACACGTTCAATTGGATACCGTCCAATCTTGCATGATGTGGCGAAGCAATAGTCTCACGACCGCCATCACCATAAGTTCACCTCCATTATTCTCTTTATTCTTCTCCATTAATTTTTTTTTTCTGTAGACTTGATTTTGGTTGGCCACAAGCTCAAGCAGCTAACCTGTTGCCTGTAGGTGGCAGGAGCAGGAAAGTATGGCAAAATGTTGCGTAAGCCAGGGAAATAAAAACGTTGGTATAAAAAGGAATTCAGTTCCATTCAACTTGAGGATAAATGAAGACTACCTTCCCTAGCTACAGTACGGACTGAGGTAGAACCTTGTAGGGATTTAGGATTGAATTAGGGTCTAGTAACTTCTTGATGGAGGCCATTAATTGCACCTGATCACAATAGAACATTAGTTGGGCAACTTAAGAGATTACTGGAGAATTGGTAGAAATGTTGGAATACAGCGTGAAGATTGCTCTAAATTAACAATTAGCGGTGGTTAGCCCACATTAAGCAGGAAGAACGCTCCCCAACAACAAATAAAATCTTAGGTGTATAAAAGGAAACCTAACCTAACAAGGAATAAACCCTTGTACCAGCTAAACTAAGCATTTCTCCTGGAAATGTGGCATAAGTATCCTTTGTGCAATTGTCAAGTGCAAGAACATGGCTACGAATACAGGCCTTTCGATATGTAACCGTTTCACATGTCCTTTCTAACATTAAAGTGCACTAGAGGTACCAAGCAGGAAACCTATTTGCAAATGCAAAGTAATAATTTACTTGAAATTTTAACTGCCATGTAGCATTATTGGTCACTGTCCTCGTCATGCTCGTCACTAATAAATGCAAGTGCTGGTAGGATACTACATAAAGACTTACTGCTTCGGATGACTTGCTGTAGTGAATCTTCTCGGCTTTCATTAGCCCCAACCCATGCTCTGCACTAATGCTTCCTCTGTGGGCGGAAGTCCACTCATACACATATGGTTCAATTTGTGCCAGAATCTAAATTTTTCAATGAATAAAAAAAATAAGCAGGTTATTCGCATACCTATCTTGAGACACTGAAGCCAAACCTAAGTAAACAATCTATCTCCATGTCATATCCAAATTAAGCTATGAGGCATACATTGTCACTGTACTTGCTTGATAATATGTTTAAATGCAGATTACCATCTCCAAGGTGGCCATAGCCCAATACTTCTCCCATATCACCTAGAAAAGAAAGGAACTACATTAACAAATAACAACACCTCATAGATTGTTGATGGCTCAAAGTTGACAATTACCAACACGGCTGCGCATTTCTTCAACAATATCATATAGCTTCTCTAAAGGTATGGATAAGTCATACTTGTAGACAGCCCCAACTTTGACAGATGCCTCTGATATACCCTGCAACCACGATACATAATCATTTCAATGATGTTTGCTATCATTGCACAAGTAATGCCAACAGGTGCAGGCATTTGATTTAATTTGGAGACTAATGTTTGGTTAAAAACGTAAAATAGTTTTTTTTTTTACTAGAAATTCCACTTCCATCCAAATCCAAATAACCAAATGTCATTTGATAAACCAAACCTAACATGCTAAAATATTTTGGACCACTCCATATTTCTCTTTTTGGCATGTGCTTCTATGCACACTTTTAAAGTTGCACAAATATTAAAGTATGAATGATAGGTAGATGGTGATTACTTATTCAGCACGCATTAACCATCAAACATCCATGCACCTTACATGTTTAATAACTTACAGTACTAAAATGGTAGCACAGAATCATTACTAGCCATGTGAAAAGTTCAGTGTCAAGTGTTACCAGGTTTAAGGCTGTGCATATTACTATATTAGTCTCTAGCAAGAACTTAAAGACAGACTTAAAAAATACGATAACCTCACGAATTCTCCAAAAATTAGATGCTTGGCTAATATCCTGTGCTATAACTCCATCAGCTACCAGGCCATCTTCCATTGAACGCAACAAAAAAGCTTCAAGTTTTGCTCTACAAAAGAAAAACATAATGACAACATGTGTAACTTAAATAATTTCCATCGCAATAAACCCAAGATCAGTAAATACAAGCTGTGCAAGATAGCACCTTCAGCAAGTGGTTATCAATAAGTGCCTGCATAAATTGATTTTCCGCTTAGCTTTGTGAATGTTATTTAATGCCGACAGTAACTCATTTTGGAAATTTTGCAGTGGCATGTAATAATTTATCCCTTATAGAAAGCAAAGCAACTACTACCCTTTTTTTCGAAAGAGACTACCACCATCCATTACTATGTTAACACATAATTACTGTTTGGAGCATGTGGTTATCCTACAAGAACTTACTTGTCATATGATTCATCACTTCCTGTGGTCTCGATTAGAACGTAAAATTTGTATGGTAAGTGAGGTAAAGGATTATGAACTCCTTCCAAATGTCTCATAGCCTTCAAAACCAAATTAAATGCTCAAGCAGACAAGATAATAATAAGTATTTATTCATATACAGTAACATAATTTCTCAAAAAAATTGTACAGTAACACAAACTCAAGTATTTTCTTTTCTCGTGCTAAATAGCAAGACATGCTTCACTGCATCAAATTTATCTAAATTGGCAAGACACTGACAACCTCTTCAGTCTTCCCTACCGATCAAAATGCCAACTTGGGACTTAAATAAGGATAAAGAACACATTTGAATGCAGTTTTTCTCTATGACATGCAATTTTATTTAAAAATTTGCTTATGTAAGTACCAGATCAATACACTGACGATCCATGAACTCAAATGCAGAAATAATCTCACCCAAGCTCCTCCTAGCTGCCAGTAGTAATTTCTGGGAACATGAACATTAAGCAGTAATCACTATCCTCAAGATCACATAGATACATTTGATAACAAGGGCCAACAATGCCTAGATATACAAAAGGAGTGTTTGCAAGAGACCTGGCAGCTTATGTAGTCGTTGCAGGAAAGAAATGCAACATTAGTTGAAGGTAGCTTTGCAGGTGTAAGTATTGAAAGTTTAGTGACTACTCCTAGCGAGCCTTCACTTCCTGAACCATCAATCATGTGTTTACTAATTGCTTGATATAAAACATATTCAATGAACACCCCAAAAGAACAGGAAATAGTTAGTGTATTCAGTACTTACCAACAAATAAGTGCTTCAGATCGTATCCGGTGTTGTCTTTTCTTAAAGTAGTAAGCATGTCAAGGACAGTTCCATTGGCCAGCACAACTTCAAGGCCTGAATAGGAAGAAATAAAATACTGAGAGCTAACAATCGTATTTTCTATAAAGCAAATAGCAATTTCAGCCATACACCTTGCATAGAGTTAGAATTTCCTAGGGGATTCCCTCCATGCATCATCATTATATCAGTAACTTGTATGGCAACAAAGGAACTAAAACAGCACAAGAGATTTTGTTGCTGCTCATAAGACTATTGAAACGAAGATATTTCTATAAGGTTAACTTAGCAAAAGAAATACAATATGCAACATACACCATTTTTCAGAAAAAACAATATAGAACATGAGAGTTCAAAACACAAGGTCTAACTTGTACCTACCAAGTACATTTCCATGGAGTGAACCATAGCGTATGAAACGTAGGCCACCAGCATTAGTTGAAATATTCCCCCCTATTTGGCAACTACCTTTTGCTCCCAAGTCAAGAGGCATAATAAACCTGGATATAAAAGGATAAATGGCATCTTAGATATTTTACTTTTTAAAATAACAAGCACAAATCAATCTTACAAAAGGTATACTAGAGTAACAAGATTACATGAACTACAAACGTACTAGCACACATCGCATCTATGAGTGATTGTACAAGCAGTGAACTAATGAAACCAATAAATATTTATGAGTCAATGATCTGACAACTCAACAGTCAATACACTATTTATGAAATCAGCCATTAATCAAAACAGAACCATAGGGCAAATGCTGGGACTTTACCCTTTATTTTCCACGAAAGTACTTAAGTTCTCCAACACACAACCAGCTTCACAGGTAAGAATACCATTTACCTGATGACATCACAATAATCATGCTTAGAACCTGACAGCTCTTTCATGAAATTATTCAAGGATTGCTCATGAACTATGGATATACAGCTTAAAGTTTGAAGAAGCCATAGATAACATAATTCAGGACATCAATCCAAACAAATAAACTGTACCCACATTGTCAAAGGAAATTATTTTGTCCATACCACCAAGGTTGACAATCACCTGCGGACACGAGAAGCAACATTTGTGATCTCAGACCTAAATGCAAGGAACAGCAGTAAAATAGAAAGTGCAGAGGCAATACATACCACCAAAAAAAAGTTTAGAGCAGAAATGCAAAAAAAAAAAACTAAGCGCAGCAACAAGATTTCGGAAAGGTAGTATGAACTAGATCAAAATTATCTATATATAAAAAGATAGTACAGATAGTATTGAACATGAACATGGAAATTCGAAGCACCTAATATAATCTATCCCCCCTGATTTCATAATCAATATGTTGATCCATGTGAATAAATAGTTCATTGTATAATTTAGATTATGATGATGGAAGTAAATAGCCCACCAAGGCAATAACTGAAAGAAGTTCAAGAAAGGTAGGCACAATTAAGACAAATTCTAGCAAGAAATAAATTTATCTGAAGTAGTTGCGCTGACACAAAGCTAAGAAAATAAATAAATGTTGTTTTTCTTATCATTAAAAGTAACTTTAGAATTACCTCATCGTGAACAGGCACGCTACCACCTACAAGTCCTGTATTGCCACCCTGGGGAACAACAGCCAATCGTCTTGAGTTGCAATAAGAAAGTATCTTAGAAACCTGGAGATAAGAAAGGTCAAATAAATAAGTTCCACATTAGCTTTTGTTGTGTTGGATCAGGAATAGCTGAGAATTAGAATAAATGAGCTGGATGAAAAAGAAAAAATGTTCCTAAGAAAGAATCAGCTTGGCAGCACCACATGTGCCTTTTGTTAGATGATACTATTATTTTTGCTGCATAAGGTATTTTTATCATTCCTCGCACTATTGCTTGGGAAATATCTATTAACACAGCTTACTAATGTGATGTAAGTTATTTATCCAAAAGCTACAGTGCTTTGCTTATGAGGCACTACATATCTTCAAAGCTCCCATATTCCTGTGACATATGCTTTGATGACAAACATACGAAAAATGGAGTGCAAACTGAATATACATAATTAATAATTTAATTTTGAAATGGCTACCTGTCCATTTAGAAAAATGAATATGAAAATGGACAGCGTTTGATTTTTTGAACAATGTGTACGATTACAAGTTACTTTATGTAGGAATACATGAAAATATAGATGTATACATGATAACTGGGATAACCTGATAGATATCCTGGACAAAAATCTGTGAACAGATTACGATAAGGCCAAAATCATAAACAACAAACTACAATGGACCATACATTGTTAAGCGGATAAATATTTTTCTATCATCAAAACTAAACTGATTTACTCATTAAATAAGCAAAACTGAAGTGTCATCTAACTTTTTAAGATTTAAGGGGCATTAAAGTCATTAGACATATTACATAAGGTCAACAAAAATCATGTTAAAAATTAAAATGATTACCGCTACTTCAGTACTTGTCATTGCAATTGCCGGTAAATGGAATTCCAACTACGTGGTGTTCATAAATTAAAATTTTCACTTGATTAACTGATGAGAGATACCTCACTAGTAGTTTTTGGTAAAAGCAATAGCTGACTTGCGCCCTGTATTTACCCATCCAATCCACATTTGCAACTGCCACCCTGTCTTTATCCTGCATGACACCATTGACACCCAAGATGCTCTTCAAGTGAGAGATATCATCAGAATTTAGCACTGAATAGACTGGATTCCTCTGAATGGGTGTCGGTGCAGAACCAAATGTACGTCGTTGAACTTCAAATGGATCATTCACGATACGTTGCGCTTCATTTGTTCGCACACTAGCTCTAGGTTCATCCAAGGGGTGTTGCGGACTTGGAATCCAATAGAATCTCCTATGATAGGTCGGAATATGGTATGTGTATCCATATTGAGTGCGAGACATGCCTGGGTATTATCGTAAGATTTCGATCAAAAACATCTACCAAGAAAACCAATAATTACCATCTAATAATCCGAATTTAGAAGCAGGAGTAGGGTAGAGAGAGAGAGAGATTTGGATTTCATCGCGAGCTCTTAGAACAATCCAATCCATTGAAGCAAGGTAGGGCTCCTTACCAGAAGGAGAAGAAACCATCCGAGTCCCCACTCCAGGCCGGTAGCGAAGGTGAGGAGGATGATGACGACTAGGAGAGAAGAACTCGAGGCGGCGTGCTTCGGCGGAAGGAAGCACGGAGGCGTGTTCGGCGGCGCGGGCGAAGGTGCGGAGGCGAAGAAGAGGGGGGTTTCCTTGATGATGATGGTGCGAGCTTGACTTCGAGACGAACAGGGGAGCCGCCGGCGCCGGGAGGAGGACGGTGCGACGACCCGCCTGCCGGAGAGGAGGTGCCCGGAGCCCGGAACAGCACATTCGGAGCAAGTTCGACATGGGGATTGGGGGTTCAGCTCAGGGAGAAGGTTGCAGTGCAGCAGCCAGCAACAGCGAACTGGACTTCGCACTTGTGCGGTTTGGAGTTGCGCACCCTCCTCCGGGCTCCGGCTGCGTCTGCGTGGGGCATCAAATCGGTCGGGGGAAAAAACAGTCATGTTCAGCAAAAATACATCTGGCACGTCCCAGTAGAGCAGTAGAGCATAATAAAGATGTCTTTGGTTGGTGGAATGGGATTAATGGAATTAGATGATTCTTTACTATTTAGTTTTATTATTTTAGGTGAATGAAATAGTTCAATATTTATAGGGAATATTTCTCAAATTTTTATTACACCGTACAGGACGGGATGATTATATTCAAACAACCAAATACATGAATGATATTTTTCTTGAATCATCTCATACATGTACCACTTGGTACAAGCAACCAAACACACTCTAAAGCTATCTTAGTTGACTCTTAGGATATTTTTTTTTTAGTTTTGGATTCTCTAAAAGCTGATTCTGAATTATGATTATAGAGAAGCTGATTCTTGAAAAGCTGGAATCCAAAAACACATATAAAGTGGATTGTGGATTCCAGTGTATGTTAGTAGGCTGGATTATGAGAATCGAATATTAGAATCGAGTTGTTCAATTTTGGTTTATGTGGAAGAGTGAGAAAAGAGGAGAGACAAGGGAGTTGGCTTTTATTTAGTAGCCAGTTTTGTATGGAAGTATAGATAGATTATTTATGTACAAGAGAGAAGAGATAGTTATTGCACGATATTTAGAGACAGTTACTATACAAACTAGTTTTTAGTTTACTATTAATCTACAGTAAACTTTACTATTGTACTTGCTCTAAGAAGTGATGATTTAGCTGTGGCTTACCTCAAAAGCTATGAATGAAAAGTATCTGGGTCTATCCAAGACCAAAGCATTTCAAAATCATCTGAAAAAAAGTTCTAGGATGGAAGGAAAAAAATGCTCTCAAAAGCATGCAAAGAGATAATCGTTAAAGCAGTCCCTCAAGGCTAGTAACCGTCTTAAATCCATCATTTTGTACGTACGCACTCCTAAAACCATATAAAAATTCGTTGCCGGTACTATTGCACAAATTCGTTGCCGATACATGCGTGATTTTTTGTGAAGAATTTTTTTACAGGGTACAAGATACCATATAAAAATTCGTTGCCGGTACTATTGCACAAATTCGTTGCCGATACATGCGTGATTTTTTGTGAAGAATTTTTTTACAGGGTACAAGATAGACGCCAATAATCCACACACATCAATTCACATAGCACACGTATACATATGAGTGTGTGTTCCTTACACATGCTAAGAAATTTATTTCATTGAGCACGCACGTATATGTAGGGGTGAAAACGAATCAGATACGGACGGATAATAGCTCTACTATATTTGTTTTCATATTTTTTCTCGGATGCGGATACGGATACGGATAGTATCGAATACGGATACGGATCGAATACGAATCGAATCGGATACGGTTTCGAATATTTATCGGAATATGATAACCCCTTAAATTGTACATAAAAAATCAATAGAAACACATAACTAATTGATTTGAACAAAATATTATTGAAATTTGAACAAATGTAAGCATTTTCATTAACTTAGACTATAGTTAGATGGAAAAATATCCAATGCAAATAAATGTTTGGTGCAACCTTGGTGCAAACCAACTAACAAAAGTTTCAAAAAATTCTGAAAAAAATCATGGATGTACATCTCAGCTTACCCCATCTACATATAAAATTTCATGATCAAATTCGTCCTGTGCTAGAAGTTACAAAAAACAAAGTTGATCATGAATAGGAAGCTGCCTCGCTCATGATCAAGTTTGTTTTTTTTATTACTCTTAGCACAGGACGAATTTGATCATGAAATTTTATATGTAGATGGGGTAAGCTGAGATGTACATCCATGATTTTTTTCAGAATTTTTTAAAACTTTTGTTAGTTGGGTTGCACTAAGGTTGCACCAAAACTTTATTTGCACAGAATATGTTCCCTAGTTAGATACCATATCGCAAACAAAATTATATAAGGTTTAGTTTATCACACACATACGATTAGTTCATCATAAACATAGATTAAAATACAAAATAAAGGTAATCTTTACTCAGAGATACAAATAGAAGCAAACACATAACATACTAAAAGTTTGATAATACTCGGATATCATATCTCTAGGAAAAGTATATAACAATTACATGTAATGACTCAAGATTTATAATCTTAGTTGAATTATGTTTAAAATAACAAATTATGTATTTATGAGTTTTTATGCATTTTTAGCTACTTATTTAATATATTTTCCTATCAAGAATAGGAGTTTTTGAATTTTTGAGAAAAATAAAATCTGATAAAATATTTAAAATAATTTTTAAATGTTATGTTGTTACTATAACTTTCTCAAAAAAAATTCATAATTTTTAGAGTTAGTTTGCTAATTTTAATAATTGAAACTTACTTTAGAGATTAACTAAATTAGAAAACAATTCTGAAATTAAGAAACCTTTTTGGGCTAAAAGAGTAGTCTTGGCCCAGCCCATATGCTATCCGGATATCCGACCCACTATTATCCGGATTATCCGAATCCGTATCCGTATCCGACGGATAATGAGCTACCGAATCCGTATCCGTATCCGACAAAAAAATATCTGTATCCGTATCCGATCCGATACTATCCGAAAAATATCCGATCCGACAAAATCCGTATCCAAAAATATCCGGATCGGTCGGAAAATATCCGAACCGTTTTCAACCCTACGTATATGTAAACATTTGTGTTGTTGGTGTGCGCGTATATGTAAATATTTGTGTTGTTGACTTGTTGGTATGCGCATGAGTTCGACTCGCAGGTGCATGAGTCGCTGGACGACACCTTGTGCCACCCAAGCTACGCTTGATCCTTATTTTTGGTGAAGAATTTGAGGTGTTCGATATGATGTCTATAACCTAAGATATCTAACCATTTTCAAACTCAAGTCCTAGAAACATAGCAGGTACAATTCGCATTAATAAAGCCAATTGAGGAATGTAGCTCTCGGCTGGAGAGCACAAGAAGCACCAACAATAAGAAGCAGGTGTACAATAAACCGCAAGGAGTTGTGATATGAAAGGTTGTAATCTAACGGAGAAAATTGGTTATTTGTCACTTGAGCTAATGACATATAAAACCATATGAGTCAATGAAATGTGGATCCAGTGCTAAATTTGTGAAGCCACATGTTTAAAGTGGCAAATACCCAAATCTCTCAATCTAACGTGAGGGAAACAAATAATAATATGTATATTATACACGGAAGGTTTTGAGCGCATGCAGGCCACCAAGTACATTTTTTTTGGCAAAAAGCCCTTCAAAAATTCTGAAATCACGAATAAGTCCTTCTACCGATTATTTTGCAAAAAGAAATCCGAAAATTCTAAAATCGCAAACAGGTCCTTTCACCGGCTATTTTGCGAAAAAGATCACACGGAAGGTTTTGAGCGCATGCAGGTCACCCAGTACATTTTTTTGCAAAAAAGCCCTTCAAGAATTCCGAAATCACGAATAGGTCCTTTCACCGGTTATTTTGCAAAAAGGAATCCGAAAATTCTAAAATTGCGAATAGGTCCTTTCACTGGCTATTTTGCAAAAAAGACCTCGTGATTCCGCAAAATCATCTCGGATGCTGGTTCTTTTTACCCGAAAGATTTCGAAATCGCAAACAAGTCCTTTTGCCGGTTATTTTGCAAAAAAGACCCCGTAGTTCCATAAATTCAACACGGGCGCCAGTTCTTCTGACACAAAAGATTAAGACCCCGTGATTCCGCAAAATCATCCCGGATGCTGGTTCTTTTGACCCGAAAGATTCCGAAATCGCGAACAAGTCCTTTCGCCAGTTATTTTGCAAAAAAGACCCCGTAGTTCCACAAATTCAACACGAGCGCCGGTTCTTTCGACACAAAAGACTGGAATTACATTACACAAATTCATCGATGGCTCCTAGCCAACCAATTTTTAAAAAAAACACCAGCAAGAAAAACGGAATTGCATTTTGTGCAGAAAAATTTAGGTATTTTTTCACTAGCGCGGCATTGCACGCCTCTCTACCTAGTGAATGGGTATATCGTGGGGTCAATCCCTTTTGCCATGCCTCCATGAGAGCTGGGTCTCGATGGTTAGTCAAAAGGCTGTGAAACAAGAGTGGATCTAGACAATTTTTAACGGTGTTGTACACTTCATATGTATAATTTTATAGTATTGTACAATGGTTTTGCAACATTGTAAATATATATATATATATATATATATATATATATATATATATATATATATATATATATATATATATATATAAATTCAGCATATACATGGCACCCCACCTAGATCCGCCCATGCTGTGGGATCAAGTGACCCCACACAGGTAATATGTATATTGGCCACTGCGTGCATCTACACATTCATCTTGATTGCCCCAACCGAATAGTTGCTCCTTGTGAGTATCCGACACTCAAGGGTCACAAATCCCTTCTTCGTTGGGACAATGCCTCGTTGTCCCAGTAAATCCACTTCCCGGTGACTGCGGGCATGAGTTTAGGGATAGCTGATAGACTTTTGGAAATGCTAATTTAAGGTTTCCCTTAGCAATTCGTTAATGAAGACAGCTTCTCGTTGCGACATGTGGTGATACTTCCTTCTTTCCCCATTACCCTTCCCCCTCAAACGCTCTCTCGTCGTGACACTTGACGGCATTTCCTTCAAACCCCCTTCAGTTGAATGGAAACTTTTTGAGTCAAAAGTTTTTGAATAGAAAGTTATTTGCATCTGAAAGTTTTGAGCCGAAATTTCGTGATGTCAAAGGAGAACAAAGGGGAGGGAAAGGAGAAAGAAGAAAATAAAGTAAAGAGAGAGACACTACATGACAATACTCCGTATTTCCTCACCAAAAGTTTAATAAAAGTAATTTCAAACTAGTAGTACCCATATATTGAGTTTTTTTAAACCAAAGAGATTTGATAAACTCAAGGCTGCACAATCGCTAGCCACTTGAGAAAGCACACAAACTAGAATCGAGTCTGGCTAAAACATCATCAAACATAGTTAACATACAGGACTTTAAAATCTAAAAACTGAGACAACAACATAAACTTTGCCTCCTAAAAAAGTACTCCAAAGTTGACAAGTCTTGGTCAGAGCTTACGGGCACATTCATTAGTTTTAAAGCATCTGTCTCAATTACAATTCGTCCCATCCCTACTTCACATGAAAACTACAATGCCTGAAAATAAGCTTTGGTTTCAATGTGGAGAACATTGTTTGCTATCAAGATATTACCGGCACCCACTCCTTGGACTTCACCAGCATAGTTCCGAATTATAAAACCTCAGCCACCTTTTCTTGTTTCCTCATAGAAAGCTATACCAATGTTAATTTTCAGAAAACCTTCAGGTGGAGCACGCTAAAGAGTTTCAGTTCGCATCCTCATTGCCGGAACTTTCCCTAGAGCTTCAGAAAATTCTAAAGCAAGTTGTCAGGTCTGAAAGTAGACTTCTGCGATCGAATTCAGAGCATCACCAATATTAGCTTTATTTCTTGTGTTCCACAAACACCATAGGAAGGTTATTACCATGGCTTGGTTTTCTTCGGACTGGCACTAGATTGTTTGCAAAGCTTCTTTTGGCAGGCTACATTTAGCCAAGAGCAATCGTGTATCCTCCATAAGCAGCTCCTGCCACCCACCCTACTATATTTACATTGAAATAGAGGTGGCTGCCATCTTCATCAACTCTATAACACAACGGACAACGTGTATCCAATTCAATGCCTCTTCTACGTATTCTCATCCGTAAGGGCAAACTGTTATGTAACAACCTCCATACAAACATATTAACTTCATGCGGGCACTTAAGGGGGTGTTTGGGACAACTCCAGCTCCATCAAAATCCGTAGAGTTGATGGAGCAGGGTATTTCTAGCTCCAGAAATTTATGGAGCTGGAGCTGTGGGTACATTAAGAGTGTTTAGGTGAATCATCTTGTTTATATTTTAGATTAAAAATATAAACTTAATTCACTTTATTATAGTATACAAGTTTCAGATCTGAGCTGGAGCTGGGATTTGGAGTTATGCCAAACAGGGCCTAAGTTCCCAAATCTTCTTTCAATGAAACCCACTTTCTGATTATGGATTTTGGATAGTACTGCCTTGGCCCCTGCATAAGTTATTCTCCAAATTGGAGACAAAGATTTGTACCGCCGATTTAACCGAGAAAATACCTTTTGGATCAAAGTGCCATGCCACAAAATATTCAATTTCGTTTCCCAGTGGTATAGATAGGATAATGGCAGAGTCCTCATCATTAAATGTATATTTGACTAACTCTGTATCCTATTGGTTTGTGCTTAGATTGATCACCTCATGCACATGTTGGTGGATATTCTGACCCCGATAGAAACTGGGACGCCTTGTCATTCCGTACGGTAACCATGAATCCCCCAAATTTTTATGGAATGTCCATCACCGACCAGCCAATCCCTTCTGTAATAATTCCAGGCCTTTTAGGATGCTTCTCCATGTGTATGACATGCCATCTACTGCCCGTAACACCTTGCATCTGAAAAGTACTTCGCTTAGAGAATTCTTGCACATAAGTATTCAGAGTTTTGTATAAGCCTCCATCCTTGCTTTAGCCAGCATCGCCATGTTGAATACATGCAAATCTCGATAGCCTAGCCATCCATCCTTCTTCGGTCTCATCAAATTGCTCCATAAGATCAAATGGATCTTGTTCTCATTTTTTTTCTGTTGGCTCCACTAGAAACGACAGATCATGGAGCTAACATCATCATATAAGTTTTTTTGTCAAATCGAAACACGACATGGCATATGTCAAGATAGCTTGAGGCAGTGGCGGAGAGAAGGGGGGGCTGGCAGGGGCCTGGCCCCCCTAACGAAAATAAAATTTAATAATTAGTAATTAGCTAGTATTAGTAAATACTAAACACTAAATAAAGGTCTAGCATTAGTAAACACTAAACAGTAAATAAGTTCAATGAGCTCAATTAGAGAGTCAATTATCACACTTTTAACTTGATGCATGCAACCATCCGAAGCTGCAATGCTTGGCTACTCTTGCTGACTTGACAAGTGGATAGGGATGGCAAAAATACCCGTGGTCCGGGTACCCGCGAGTACCCGACCCGATGGGTTCGGGTCCAAATTTGGACCCACGGGTATATTATTTCGGATCCAGGTCCGGGTCTAGGTCTGGGTCTCATTTTGGACTCGTAGGTACCCAGACCCGGACCCGTTACTAGAAAAGGTGAGGTGAGGTGAGCTCAAATAGATTAGTACGCACTCTTGTCACAAGTGACACCATAGCTCAATGGAAAGAACCCTATGATTGAATCAAGAGGTCTTGTGTTCAAGCCCTATTCTAGCCTTTTTTTTCATTTTATTTGAATACCTCATGCATACACACCTTAAGTTATGGTAACGGGTCCGGGTACCCATCGGGTCCGGGTCCACGGAGGCTGGACCCGGAGGTATCCGGACCCGTTGCCAACCCTACAAGTGGACTATATAAAAAAGGTAAAGCTTCCATTTTTCTCAACTTGATGTATGCAATGCTTGATATCTCTTGTTAATTTAACAAATAGACTATATAAAACAGGTAAAGTTTCCCATTATTCAATGGTTGATAGGCTGTTACGATTGTTCATAACTCTTCCAGTGTCAACAGTAACCATAGAGCGAGCATTTTCAGCTATGAAACTTGTCAAAATTCGCATTCGAAATAAAATAGGAGATGACTTTCTTCGACATTGCATGATAGTTTACATTGAAAAAGAACTAGCAGCGAAAATTAGTTCAGATGAACTTATTGACTTATATGATCTTCTAGGTACTCGTAGAACTAAATTTAAGTTAATAGAGATATAAGTTTCTTATTCTAAAAAATATATCATATTTCACTTATGTGGACATGTGGTTATGCTATATTTAAATTTAAATGCATCGATATTGTAATGATATTTTTTATGGGTGCTATGATAATTTTTTATTGATCCACGTGGCCCCCCTTAACCCGAAATCCTAGCTCC
Source organism: Guadua angustifolia (assembly GCA_036346375.1). Lineage (NCBI taxonomy): Eukaryota > Viridiplantae > Streptophyta > Magnoliopsida > Poales > Poaceae > Guadua > Guadua angustifolia. The sequence continues at coordinate 45,123,282 of CM070512.1, forward strand.
GCCCCTGGTTACTAGTGCCGCTATTATGCATTTTTAGTTTCAAACTATAAAAAAATCACAAAATGCAATAATAATAATAATAACAAGTAACAACATGTGTTATATATTATGTACATGACTGTACTCAAACAATTACGATTAGAGATGACAATCGGGCACGAGTAGTACTTGCCTATACTCGTGCCCGCCACTCGAAATCTCCTTCGCGGATATACCCGTGAAGGGTGGTGGGCGAAGAACATCGACTATACCTGTTGTCCATAGTCCATAGATACCCGTCGTCTGCGGGCATACCCGTTTACCCACCAACATCAGTCATCAGTTGGACAAGAATTGTATGTTGATGAGTTATTGGGTAGAACCAACACAAATGATGGCCATATAATCTAATGGTCTCAGACAAGATTTGCATTCTTATGTTTTTTGTGATTTTTGGACACTTCTAGTTGGAGGCTATACTAGGCTTGTGTAGTTTTTTTTTCTATTTAGATGATATTGATATAGCAAAAGGTGCCTAATATTTCTGTTCTTCGTAGAAGTGCGAACTTTCTCCGAATGTCAAAGTGCATACTTTATCTGAATGTTTATCTGAATGAATCAATGTGCGGAACATATTTAATTCACTATTTCCACTGCAGGAGTAGTGAATGTATACCTCATGTGGACCATCATAGTTCATATATCATTGTGTTTATGTCAAATCCATTACTTATATAGATATGCCAGTATGCCACTTTAGTCTATACAATGCTTACTCGGCGGAGGAGGTAGGTGGCAGGAGGTAGTGCAGCCGGCAAAGGGGCAGACCTGGGGGCGATTTTGGGGGGAAATTGGAGACGAATCATGGGAGGGAGAAACATGCACTATTACAGCGAGGCTTATATCAGACGCGCGATCACGACGGTTTTGAAAAACCGTCGTAATATGGAACATCACTGACGGTTATGTACTCAAACCGTCGGTCGTATATCATGAGCGGTTTTATATTACGGCGTCGTGATACAAAAATATCACGAGACGGTTTCTAAATATAACCGTCTATGATGGCTACAATACTCATTACGAGCGGTTTGGAAGTAAAACCGTCAGGATTTCCTGACGGTTATATAACACAACGCGTCTGTAATATCTGATAATCATTACAGACGGTTATATTTAGAAACCGTCTGCGATATTTCTTGTATAACTGACGTCTATAATATAAAACCGTCTGTGATAATACTGTCTCCCGTAAAAACAGAGCCTCGATCCATCCACTTCGTTTATAGGGTTTCGGTTTCTATCCTAAGTGGCGGCTGTGGAAGTGGGGCGATTTTTTGAAAGAAAGCCATTGATTTCGAAGGGTGATATTAGATTCATTTGATTTTGGTAATCTAAGGTTAGTAATGAGTTCTCTAATTGCATGCGCATCGAATTCAATATCTAGGTTTGTTAGGACAGAATTAATTTAAAGATTGTTTAATTAGATCTAGTTTAATTGTAGCTGGATCCATATGTTGTTTGTGATATTTGGTTAGTAATGTGTTTTAATTGTATTATATTCAACATCTATCTTGATAAGGAAGGAATTTGATGATTTTTTTAGATCTAGCTTGTAGAACCATGTGTTGGTTGTTTGATGTATAAGGTTAGTTAGTAATGGTTCTATTTGCATAATATAATATTCGATCATGATGTGGCTAGCTAGCTTGTTAAGGATAGAATTTAAAGATTGTTTAGATCTAGCTTATAGATCAATTCAAGTCTTTTGGTGATCTAAGGTTAGTAATGGGTTCTAATTTCATTATTATATTGAAAATTAATTTGAATTGTGTTAATTATTTCTTTGTGATGTAATTAAGGTATGTAAATGCATAATTAGTTTAAAAATGTGTGCATACGCACTACACAGTGCACTTAATATTTAACACTAAGTGTTACATGTGTAGCGTAGATGGATCGAAGTGGATGTACGCCGAGAACCGTCTGAGTCTTGAGTACCTTAATGGCGTCTCCACTTTCAAAAGAGCCGCAGAGGAGGATATGTTTAATAAGGGGTGCAATTCATGTCATGTCCGGTGCATTGATTGCGAAAATCTGAAGATGTTTCGAAACTCAGCGCAGATCGAAGCACACTTGATTCGAAGGGGTTTCAAAAGGGGCTATACATGTTGGACCAGTCATGGCGAAGAGCATAATATACAGGAAGCAATAAGTAGTGTTAATATCGTCGACGATGTCAATGATATGTCGGATGATCATATCGATTGTGCTTCTGAAAGTGCATCTAGGCACTTATGTTATTTTGGTGATTAATGACAAACACATATAATGACAATCTATGTAATTGAGTAAATGCTTAACTTAGTGCTTACCAAATGACAAACCTCTAATATGATTAGATTGCTATGAGACTAACATGTTATTGCCTAGTTGAGTATCAGTCTCATCTATTTAGAGGAAAATCAAATGGGATGGTTAAGCAAAGATAAGGTATGCAATTTTGGTATCTCTTCTATATTTGTTATTGCATTCCTTTTGTGCAAATGCATAGTGAACTCCAAGTAGCATGTTGATATGCACATTGGTTCATGTCATATTTATTTGTGCATATATATTCATTTGAGTTCATTATGTGCTTTGTTCTTAGTATGCATGTACTAAATAGAGTTAAACTTCATATGGCTATAGATTGTCTTGGTGCATGCATGTTTTAGTTGTGTATCTTCTCATGCACCTCTCTTAGTGAAGTTTAATCTAGAGTTGGATCACATATTTACTCTTGTTCCAAATATTATCTGCACATGTACAATTCGTGTATATTCTATTATGTGCTTCATTTAAAGTAAAGACTGTGATCCATGCCATGATTTAATTGATTCATCATATTGGCAATTATCTCTCTAGTGCATATAGATCAATTACATATTCATCATGATGTACTTAGTAGAGAACATTTCTTATGTCAAGTGTTTCCATTTATATTGTGCTTCTTTATATGAAACACTTGTGGTAATCAACTGCTCACAAATATCAATTTCTTCATATCTATTGAGCTTTTGGGACTAATGCTTTTCATGAGTGGTTTGGAAAGAATTAGGTCCCGTGTGTGCATGATGACCAAGGTATCTTGAAGGATGACCGTTAAGCCGAGGTCAACAAGACGGCGGTGTCACCAAGAGTTGAGGACTAAGTCAAGATCGACTTGGCGTGGAGATCGTCAGAGAGGATGATCAAGTCAAGGTCGATAGGACGAGAGTCTCATGAGGTGAATCGAGTCAAGTTGGACAAGGCGAAGATGTCATCAATCATTTTGGTAAAAGACATCATACACATTGCATCCACGGAGAAGACGGCATGCGGATTGAATGTAAGACTTGTATTATCTTTGATTTAATTTGAGTCTAAGGATTGCCGTATTATTAAGAGGGATGCAACGTCGAATGACTTTTAGATGTGTCAAGTGCTCAAGTGACCCATCCTTATGAAAATTAGAGAAAGAGTGGTGTTGGTGGTGCCGAAAAGTGAGAATTGTAGGTCTCTCTTGGATTCTTTGTGAAATCTGAATTCATCCTTTGAGATTTGGGTAGTGAGACCTTGTTAGTTGTGTAGCCCTTGTTCTTAGCTTTCAATAGAGTCCAAAATCACTAAAATCGGAGTCCGGAATCAAAAGTTATGCTCGTTTTCGTCGGGCTGCTCAGTGCCAGTTCGGACTATCCGAAGATGAACTCGGAGTATCCGAATGTTCGGACTATCCGAACATATTTTCGGACTATCCGAAGTGAATTCTCTGTTACTTCGAGTTTGACGCGTTCGGACTATCCGAACTTGAGCTCGGACTGTCCGAACTGACCTGAACGTTGAGGAAAACGGCTAGTTTTTGGTGGGCTCTATATATAGCCCCATCCTCCCCCATTTTGAAGGAGCTCTTACCCTATTGTTTAGAGGTGCTATTCCCTTCATTCTTGAGCCCCAAATCCCTCTCTACTCTTAGATCTAAGTGATCCCCTTAGTGAGAAGGGTTGAGAAGAGTTGGAAGAGGTGTGTGTTGAGGAGAGTTGGAAGAGGAGTGTGTTGGGTAAGATTTGAGTTGTTTGAGCACTTGAGGTCATCTCCAAGTTTGTTCTTCGTGAGCATGTGTTACTCTTGGAGGTTGAGGACTCCTAGACGGCTAGGAGGTCGCCTACGAGCCACTGGTACTTTGTGTGGTTGGCCGTGGGAAGCTTGTGAAGGCGGATTCCGCCTCCGCAAGGAAGGAATCAAGAAGTGAAGCCATGAGTGCAAGGTGCAACAGGCGGCTAGCGGGTTGAAAGAGACCCCGTGTCTTGGTGCCAAGGCCGCCGAGTGCAAAGTGCAACACCGGAGGAAAAGGGTTGAAAGAGACCCGGCTCAAGTGTGACCGAGCCGCCTCAAGCGAGACGAGGATCCTCAAGGATCCGAACTTGGTGAAAAATCATCGTCTCCAAGTTTGCTTCTTATTCTTACTTTAGTATTTGATTTTGAATCTTGAAATTGCCTGATCTACTTTTCTAGTGAGTTTTCGGCTAGACTTCTATTTGCTTCAAGTATTCTAGGCTAACTAGTTTAATTTGGTGTATTTAATATCCCCAAATAGCCTAGATATCATTTTGAGCTATGTGCTCTGGAGGATTCGGAATATCCGAATAGAACTTGGATACTCGAATAATCTCGGACTATCCGAATATAATCTCGGACTATCCGAACCACTTGACATTCAAGTATTATTCGGACATTCCGAAGTTTTGTATTCCGCTGCAATTTAGTTTACAAATTTTTAATTCGCCTATTCACCCCCCTCTAGGCGACATCCCCTGTCCTTTCAGCTTCCGATGAGGACAGGTTGCACGATGACAATTTGGATCAGATGCTACGCGATGCAGAAGGAAACCTTGATGACAGGGAATATGGACAGTTCCAGGGCTTAATGGAGGACTCGGAGAAACCTTTGTTCGCAGGGTGCAAGTTGAAATACACAAGGTTATCATCCGTGCTTCAACTACTCAAATTGAAGGCAAGCAACGGTTGGTCCGACAAGAGTTTCACAGCGCTGTTACGTCTATTGGCGGACATGCTTCCAGAGGGAAACGAGTTGCCGACAAGCACCTACAAAGCCAAGCAGGTTCTTTGTCCCTTGGGAATGGAAGTAGAAAGAATACATGCATGTCCAAACGACTGTATCCTGTACCGCAAAGAGTACACAAACTTGCATATATGTCCGGTGTGCAACGCATCCCGGTACAAGCGTAAGAGTCATTCATATGATGATGGCGAGAGCATTGAGGTGAAAAAAGGTCTTCCTGCTAAGGTGGCATGGTATCTGCCTGTAATTCTCCGTTTGAAGCGTTTGTTTGCGAACCCAAAGGAGGCAAAAGCTATGCGTTGGCACTTTGAGGAGCGTAAGAATGATGGAATGCTAAGGCACCTGCCGATTCCATCCAAAGGAGAAACATCGACAGAGCTTTCAAGAATTCGGTGCGGATCCGAGAAATATAAGGTTTGGATTGAGTACAGATGGAATGAATCCTTTCGGTAACATGAGCGGTAAGATAGCACTTGGCCCGTAAATCTCTGTATCTACAACCTTCCTCCTTGGTTGTGTATGAAGCGGAAGTACATTATATTGTCTGTGCTTATCCAAGGACCGAAACAACCTGGGAACGATATTGATGTGTACCTAGCTCCATTGGTGGAAGATCTAAAAACACTGTGGGTTACCGGGGTACACGTATGGGATGCGTACAAACGAGAGAACTTTACTTTGCACTGCTTGTTGTTCTGCACCATAAATGATTACCCTGCCCTTACTAACCTGTCAGGCCAGAGTACAAAAGGAACCAAAGCCTGCACTCACTGCTTAGATGATACCGAGAGTTTATGGCTGAATCACTCCCGCAAAACCGTGTACATGCGTCACCGTAGGTTCCTTCGGAGGAATCACCCATATCGCAAGATGAAGCAACTTTTCGACGGAAGGAACGAAAATGGTTCAGCTCCAAGGCGTTTGAGCGGGAGAGATGTTCATGACATTGTTAAGGATTTGGATGTTGCGTATGGAAAGGGACGTAAATCACGTACCCGTGAAAAGAGCATGTGGAAGAAGAGATCAATATTCTGAGACCTACCTTACTGGGAGCATCTAGAAGTTCGCCACTGCATCGATATCATGCACGTAGAGAAGAATGTCTGTGACAGCGTGATTGGTTTCTTACTTAACATTAAGGGTAAAACAAAGGATGGTATCAACGCACGGCTTGACTTGGTCGATATAGGCATAAGACCTGAGTTAGCACCGAAAGAGACTGATAAAGGCCGTGTTATTTCTTTAACACAATCGCTAGGCTGTGTTATTTCTTTAACACAATCGCTCAGAAGGTTATCGATCCCGAAGGACTAGATGCTCTGCAAGCTGAGGTGGTGATGACTCTATGTAATCTTGAGATGTATTTCCCTCCATCATTTTTCGATATCATGGTCCATCTCATTGTTCACCTTGTGACAGAGATGTTGTAATTGAACATGGAATACCCGACTTGCAATCACATTTGTTCAATCTTTAATTACCCTACCTAGAGTAATCTATCAAGTACATCTACAAATTTTTTCAAAGTACCATTTTCTCCCACCGTGGCACGACGGTGACTCTGCGCAAGGCCACTTCATATGGCATGAAGCAAATCACACACTCGAGTGTGTCCGGTTCGATCAAGCACACTATGGTTGTCGAGACCTCGCCATGCTGCCTGCGGGTCTTGGTTGATTTATTAGTCGAGTTCCATCAACATTATCATAAGAAGGGAGAAAAAGCGCTACAAATGTTTATATTTTAAGTCTATCCTGATCGGACAAACTGTTGCCACAATGCATATAGGAAGTGCAGATATTCAATTACAATATCTATAACTGGTTGTGCCTTGTAAATATCGTTGTAGAAATATTGATGGAAATTTCGAACAACACCATAAATAATAGAGGTTCTGCAGGGGGTGTGGGAAAAAAAGGACATCACAGACGGTTCTTATTTGAAACCGTCTGTGATATTTAGCTATCACAGACGGTTTTAAATAATAACCGTCTGTGATATAAATTTTCTCAGACGGGTGGAAAACCGTCTCTGATGATCTCCTTCATCACAGACTTATTGTTACTGACGGTTCACAAAACCGTCTCTGATGACGTTTACGAACCGTCTGTGATGATGATTTCTGTAGTAGTGATGGGAGAATGCGGCTGGGGCGCTGGGGACTTGGGGCTAGGTCTAGTCCTAGTGTTTTGCTGTTTTACATGGTTCTAACTGTCAGTGTTAGATCATGGGTAAATGAGTATAACAGGTACGGGTAGAGGTTACCCATACCCTTGTCCGTTTTCCCGATTTTTTTTTAGAAAACAGGCCAGGAGGTCCAGCTTTACTTGTCTGTTTTCCCGATGGGCGAAGAATTGCTTCTATTTCTATACCTATGGATAAAGAAAAACTCCTATACTTATCTCTATTAGAGTATTTATTTGTGGGCATGTGGGTGATCGGGTGTAATTGCTATCCCTAATTACGAAGTATAGTTTAACCCCCATAGGACTTGAATCATGGCTACTCCACTGGATGCGAGCGGGAGTAGTGTAGGAAGCCATGCAGGAGAAGTAGTGGGGACCGTTGGAAGTGGTTCGAATGGTGGCGCGAGGTGGACGAGCAGCTCCTCAGAGGGAGCTACCAGGTGTTCATCAGCGAGGCGCATGCCCCGACAGACTACGTGCACGGACGACACGTGGTTCGACCACGCTGTGGGCTTCGACGGGGCACAGGGGACTTCGCCGTGTTCATGGGGCTGGGTACGGCCACGGCAGTCAGGGCGAGCTGGCGCGCCGGCTGCGACGACAAGAACTTCATTTACTTCACCGACGACGAGGGGGTGCCGTGCCACTTGGCGGCCACGAACGACGACAAGGCATCCCGTGAGTTGGCCGGCATCGACTCCCGCTCGCCGGTTCTCGCCGCCTGTCTGGGTCGTGCCTTCTTGCTAGCAACTGGAGTGGCAAGCAATTATCTGGCCAACAATTTTTCCCAGATTAATGATCTTATTGAAACCGAATCGGTCGCCGAACCGACTAGGGGCATGTTTGGATCCATTAGCACTAATAGTTAGCTGCTAAAATTAGCTAAAGTGGGTCCAAACAGGCTAGCTAATAACCCAGCTAACATTTAGCTGCTAACACAGCTAATAGTTATTTCATTAGCTGGTTCTCCCCTACTAATTCCTGCTAATAGATGGTGAAATGACTAATATGTCCTCAGCACTGTGCAAACAGCTATTAATGCAAAGGTACAATGGACATTTTCACTAACAACTAAATTTTTAACCACCTATTAGTTAGTACCTCCAAACAACCCTATCTAATAATTAGCCAGCTAATAGTTAGCTAACAATTAGCTATTAACTAGCTAACTATTAGTGCTAATGGATCCAAACATACCCTAGGCCAATGGTTTCGTTTGTTATTTTCAGGCACAGGCGCACAGCGAGAAGCCGACCGGTTCGGAAACGGAAAAAACCACCTGGTTCCCCGGTTTCGACAAAAACCACCCGGCTCGACCGGCTCCAGTTCTAACAGGCACATCAATGGTCGGTTCATCCATGTGTATCAAAATGATCCGTGTTAACGAACTGTTGAAAGGTGTTCGATTTTTTGCTGGTATTGTAACACGACCTGAGTTCCACGTACAAAAATTCGTGAGATTTTTCTTGTACTCCTGAGCTGTACACAGACATTCTGATTTCTGACACGACTCATGAATCATGTAGTTTCACCTTTCCCCCATCCCCAAAAAAAAGTACTAGCTAGAGTCACACACTACATTGCATTGGATAAGTTTGTAAAGCCTTTAGATAAGAAAACTAGCATTAGTGGTAGATGTCACTTTTCCGATGACAAAACATTAAAAAATCTAAGGAAATCTAAAATAATCTAAATTTTAGAATTCACATGACCCTCTTTCACAAATTTTTTGAACCACAAGCCCTTTTTGCAAGCGTGCGGAAGTCCTTTTTCGCGAAAGTGTCGGCCAAGTATCCTCTGAAAAATTTCCAAAACAGGAGCACTTTTTCACAAAAATGCCAATCAATCATCCCTTGCAAATATATATCATTACATTACCTATATGCGCAAGATTTCCGGCTCAACCGCAATACCCACCTGTCACCTTGCGATTTTGCAAAAAAAACCTTCCATTTCTTCGAAATTACGGATAGGTCCCTGTGCAATTTCCTAAGAGACAAAAATAATTTTTTCACTTCGCGTTTGGGTCCCTCGGCCGGTATTTTACTAAAAGCCTCCCGTTAGTTTCAAATCGCGAACAAACCCTTTTCTAATTTTTCGGGATAGCTAACAGGTCCAAAAAATAACATCCGGGTCCTCGCTTACGTTCAGTCATTTCTCCGTTTTCCGGAAAAATGTTTTCGCCACCGAAAAACCGGAAACAATTTTTTCGTCACCCAAAAACCCGAAAAAATGTTTTCGTCAAAAAAACGCAGATTCATCGAAGTTTTATATTCGTCCATGATTTATAGCGACCGTGGATTCGCTTAAGACGTCCTAACGACCCATTTTTTAAGCGCGCAAAGAAAAACCCGGAAAAAATGTTTTCAAAGACCAAAAAACTAAACAATGTTTTCATCCCATGATCGCCCGATGGGTCCTAACGACCCATTTTTTTTACAAACGCAACAAAAAACCGAAAAAATGTTTTCAGAACAAAAAAAAACGAAAACAATGTTTTCGTCATCGAAAAAACACGGATTCATCGAAGGTTTATATCAACTTATGAATTTGCCAACAGGTCATAACCGCGCATGCTATCGAAATTCAACCGGCGCAGCGTAGCGCGCTTTTCCACCTAGTTATATATTATAGCGCTATAAATTGCCGTCGCCGGAGCGGTGCCACATCAGCGCGTTCGCGGAGAAACCCTCCAAAAAATTGGAAAAATGCATTTGGAAATTGCGTTTAGGTCCTTTTGGCAGTTTTTTTAATAAGATGGATCTAAAAAAATTAAAATTACGTTTAAGTCCCTCCGCAGGTTACATTTAGGTCCTCCTGATGGTTTTTAGCGGAACGAGCTCTGAAAAAATAGATTACTTTATATCCCTCTACAATTTACATTTGACTCCTGTCAACAGTTTTTAGAGAAGCGGAATTGAAAACAAAGATATGTATCGATAAAAAAAAACACAGATTCATCGGAGGTTTATAACAACCTACGGATTCACCGACGGGTCCTAGCAATTTTTTAAAAAACGTAAAAAAAACAGCTACAATTTTCTTTAAAAAAACATAGATTTGTCGAAAGTTTATAGCAACCTATAAATTCGCAAACGGATCCTAATTGGGGTTTTCTAAAAAAAACACAGATTCGTCAAAAATTTATAGCAGCCCATAAATTCGCCGACGGGTCCTAGCGACCCATTTTTTAAAAAAAAGTAAACCAAAAAATACGACCAAACTTCCCGAATTTTACACATTGTATCGTCGTGATAGGGAGATTTTTTGCAAAATAGCCGAAGGAAGTTTTCCGCTGTGCGCTGAGGTGGGGGGGATGACGTGGCATGTCTGAGAGGCCAGCAATCCCACCTAGCATAAGAGCAGTAAAGTAATATTTGTAGATCCTCATGACATGTAGTAAAGGAGGTGTGCTTTTGGTAACAGAAAGGCAATTTTAATGTACCAAATTTTCCAACATCACCAAACTTCAAACACATTTTGTATTCATGCATGCAAGCAAACTCTGCAACTAATGCAAATGCAATATGCAGGTTTCCCCCAGTTGCAACTACCACACAGATACCTGAATTACAAGTCTCTTTTAAACAGGAAAAAAAAAAGTCCACGACGATACAAGATTTGTCAAGACAGGCCAGGCACAGCTGCATCGCAAGTACTATTTCTGAATGTTACCGGAGTCCTAATGCCCACAGGTGAGCTTGATCGCCCTATGCTACCATATTACACACACTGACAAGAACATGCAAATCCTATTGTCTCCTAATACAACAATCTCAGGTTGACAGTTATGTACACCGGGTGCCTGACATTAGGGAGTGACTCCAGAGTCACCAACTGCAACGACAAATAACATTACAGACCTCAAAACTTGAGAAGGCTTTGTACATCCATGTGAAAATAAATTAATTCAGGAGGTCACTTTCTTCGTCTTTTTGACTCCACCTGCTGAAGAGATCAGTGTATGGATTATAGTCATCTATCAAATGGTGGCACTAGCACCTCGCTCTGCTGACAGAATAGACTTTTAGAATTTCAGAACGTAAGCTGAGTTTTTCAAATAAAAAGAACAAGATAATGCATTCAACTCGGATTGGGTTCAATTTCTTGTCGGATTTGATTATGCATGAACCAGCATAGGACTAAAATTGTAAAAGCTAGGCTAGTTCAGTACCATGAGAAAAGAGTATCATAATCACCAGAGTACTCAATACAAAGGTTGTAAAAAGACAAAAACTCTTTTACTACTATATGAATATACTGGTATTGTTTCCTAATTGGTACTTCAGTCATTAAATTCTGGATATTGGTTTGACTGCAGAAGCAGCAGAACAGGACAGCCCTCTCCTGTTACAGTTAGTGGCAATGCATTATTATTATTGCAAATTATGTGTAATTCCCCTATTTAAATTAAAATTGTATTATCGTCATATTATTCATATTTGTCATAATAACAAAACAAACAAGACACCAATGATACTTCAGTTATCACATCACATCGTAGTTTACCTTTTCTTCTGATTGCGCTGTGGCTTCATGAGAATTCTCAGCCATCTTTCCATTTTCAGCAGTACAGCCCTGGCAGAAAAAATGCTCGAGTTTCTTTGCTTCTTTGGTAGTCATTCCAATGCAAGAAGGGTGAAACCTGGACAGCGAATACAGTAGTTGTATAACGTCAAAAGGATTTCCACATATTGCTGGAGACAGTTCATTCAATAATAAACGAGCGGAAGGAATGGACAAAACGATTTTTAAGTTTTATGCCATGTACTTTGTACTAAAACTGTATGTATGAAATGTAGAACAACATTACTCTAGTCAAAAGCAACTTGATTCAACTATCCAGCACCTAAATCAGACTTTTGATGGCAGATTGTACGAGCCATTAAGCTAACAGTGCAGTAGCAAGTTGGCATGCTGTTATGGACTCTTTTGGGGGAAGTATTATATTCGACAAAGTTCTATTCCTGGCTGAAATAATTATTCAGACAGGTGCTAGACCTGGCCGTATATGATTAAGTTAAAATAGCTTCTCTTTTTTTTTTGCCAATTTATTTAGATAGTTCCCACCTCTTTTATTGGTTTTCTTATTATATAAAGGATTGTATTAGAAATTTAGGAGCAAGCAAGTAAAGAAAAAGTTTCCCTTCTCTCTACAGTGCCACAGCGCAGAAAGAGCCTGGTGTGGCAGCTGCCAGCTGGAGCAGTGCCTCCTCTCATTACTATATAGGTTGCGCCTCACAGCTCGGTCGTGTTGCGCCTCCACGTGCCAAAAACTACTTCACTATTTTTATTTTATTTTTTTGTTAAAGAGAATTTTTAGGGAGATAGAATTTGTTTGTTGGTATATTGTTTTTCTATTAATAGTATTTAGGAAGATGTAATTTATTTGTTGGTATATTGTTTTTCTGTTTTTGTTAGGGATTTTTTAGGGAGGTAGAGTAGGAGAGACAGATGAACCACCACCACCACTAGCTTCTTTTAAAGTAGTAAAGTAAAGATATAACCTACATTCCCCCTCCAAAACATCAGCCCACAACACATGCTTCAATAAATTAATACGGTTATGTAACTATAGAGACATGAAATGCAGATCAAGAGGCTAGAATTTAGAGTTTTGGACATTATGTGATTATTATGCCCTTAATGATCTGCGCAAATTCATAGACAGTTAATTTCTTTGATGCTTGTGGACAAATAGAACCAACTAGCCATTTATTCTGGATGTTGCAAATGTAAAAGCATATACTCCCTTTGGTCACAAATAATTGTCATTTTAAACATCGACACGGTCTCCCAAACACATCTCTGACCACTAATTTTTATTATGATATAGTTATAAAACCCAATAAAATTATAATATTATGAACATACTTTTGAGATAAATCTACACACGATTTTCATGTATCCAATTTAAATATTTAAAAAGATATTGACAGTCAAAGTTTCAAAAGTTTGGCTGCACTTATATCCAAAACGACAACTATTTGTGACTAGAGAGAGTATGTGTCTCTGACTACTTACAAATTGCTATCCGTCCCAATAGAAAAGCATGAAATAAAGGGGTTTATCATCTTTATTCTTTAGATAAATGCATTACTGCCTTATGACCTAATAAAACCCTCATGACCAGAAACTATACAAATCAAATGTAGCTTGGAAATTTTAACCTAATTTAAGCTCAGTATCCAATACATTCGGTTTTAGCCAAGGAACAAATCAAGAAAGAGTATGCTGATTTTTGGCTATTTTGGTCCTCTGGAGGAGAAATCTGAATCAAATGTCAAGCTACACTATAAAGAAACCGAACATAAGTACAACAAACAAAGTAACTCGTTTTCAGCCAATTTGGCACAGTTAAGGTTTGTTACTTTGCCACAATTATTGTTCGCGCACTCCTATGTATGTCCTCTCTTAAACACAATACACCCACATCCATTTGTAGACAAACAAAATGGACTATCCAATTTACACAATGCATCACTGGAAAAAAGTACATGTAGAACCCATGCGGCTCAGGCAAAAATGACTTTTGAGAAGTTACTATGTCTTGACTGTTGATCAAATGTTCCATTTACTCACCAGTCAGAGCATTCCTCACATTGGATCATAAGGTCATCAGGATTGTACGGCATCTCACACTTGCAAAACCTGTCACATTGTTTACAAAAGGATTTCAGAAAAGTAAACAAAGAGTGATTTTGATTCAAGAACTGCATATAAATCAAAGTAGCAGATAGCAAAGGCAGGCAAAACCTAAGTCCCTAACAACAAAGAGGAATTTGATTGAGAATACAACAGGGATAAATGAAATGTTCACAATAATTTTATGTCCCAATCAGCCACCTAATCACAATTGCAGCCAAACAAGTTTTATCAAAGTCATCTGGATTCAGAGCTACAATAGTAAAACATGCCATCCAATCAGATGAAATATCATACTGTGGTCAAATAATTGGAACAGGACCACATGAAAAGGAACCACCAAACACATCACATATTATGGTCACATAATTAGCTCATTATCATCGCAAAGAGCTATAAATTGGAAAATACCATCCAATGTGAGAATGACATGCAAGGCCACATGCCATCCTCACATTGGATGGTATTTTCCAAATTGGTGATATATGTAATGATTCTGAGCATTATTGCCCTATCTTTATAAATATAGAAGGCTCACGTGAAATCTGCAAAGAAAGCTGTGGAAACCATCGGCTAGCCAACTTGATACTAAAGTTTGGAAATTACCATCTACATAATATATTAACAGGTTGCTAATGTCAAAGCTCAAAAGACACATTGCCAAATCCTGTTACAAAATTGCAAATATCCAAGAACGTGTTTTCAAAAATAATCACATTGTGGAAGTTGGATTGAATTCTTACACAGCAATGCGGTCGGGCACGAAGCTGCCTGTAGCTGATTTGTACTCAAAGCGACAGAAGAAGTCCTCAGCATTGACAGAATCCAGCTTTGTGTAGCTGCGGAAGCTGTGGACATTGCATTTCCCTCGATGGTGTCAGCACTCTGTACATCATAGTGGTCAGAGAGGAATACCTCTTTGGCACCATGAAATGGCCGCCTTCCACCAATGGACTCCTCTGGCCGATAGTACCACCGCACCCGTACTCTCACATTTGTGCCTCGAGACCCTGCTGCCTCAATTGCCTCAACTCTTGCCACATAGGGCGGCTTTGATGAATCAAATGCCCTCATTAGCACACATTCCATGGCTGGAAAAAACAAATGGGAGGATCAGACAAATGCCAAATTAGGTCAATTCAGTGCTCATGGCAAATAGGTCATCATCAAAATGTTACGCTGGTGTTGAATTGTATGACAGTGACAATCTAAGAGCATAAGGAATATGAGGTGCTTAGTGCTTACAATGGAACATAGCATGCAGTAAATAAAATGGTGATGAAAGCATCAAGGTTCTTTGGTATCATAAAACATCTACGTATTTAGATTAAACAAAGGGTTCAAGCTAGAGGATTCATCTATGTTTACAGAGATTGGTGCAACAAGTAACTAGTGCAGTCATGTTTAAGTGCCCTTGTTTTCGTGCCAAAAATTTTCAATATAAACAGAATGTCCGAATCAGACACATCTTAAGAAAGTTTTAAGCTTGGTATAAGATAGATTAGCAGAAGGCACGCTACAAATTTGAAGTAATCTATTCAATACCACAGAAAAGAGAAAGAGTTAATAATAGATAAATAGGGTAAAATGTTGAATTGTCATGAAAAGTTTAGAGCACGTTATCTAGCCAAAACAACGCTTTAAGATGGCTAGCTGGGTAATATTGATTAATTAGCTTAACTCACAGCCCAAACAGGAAGTGCACCATTTTTTGGACAAACAGCGAAGCACACCAAATATGGTAACTCGCCCTACAAAAAGTTTCTATCCAGACCGAGCTCAAAGTTAAAATAAGCTACATTTGCATACGAAGCGGTTATTATTCATGCAAACGTCTGGACTACCGAGCACATACAAACAGAACTAATATCAACACAGCTAGAATGCTAGTTTGGCGATGCTAAATTGCTATTAGAGAACTTTTTATTGACAACAAGTCAACACCATAGTCTGAAATCAGACTACTGGACTATTTCTAGCAAAACGATTCTGCTCATAGCACTAAATTGTAAGTTGCAACACAAACACAGAGTTAAGAATGGAGTGAACTGGACATAATCTATATAGGAGGTCAAACAGCACTAAGCTTATAACAGAACTCAAAGCACATAACTTTCCCCACTATCTATCCTTAAGATTAACCAACTTAACAAGCTCACACGAGTGACAGAGATGTAAATCCATGCAGGAATACCTAAAAATGTTAACTTTCGAACAGACTCACTATATTTACCCTCAAACAAAAGAAAAAGGAAAGGCAACAACTTTACTGCAGAGAATTGCCATTAGCATGTTGATCTGCCTCTAATATTCCACTCTATGCGCTAATTGCTCCCCAGCCTAATTAGACTGACATCGTGTTTATCTCCGCAGTGAACAGCGAAAGATTATTTTCTTTCCACGAAAGAAGAACGCAAACCATGAGCCTTAACACCAGTTCACACCGAAATAACAGAGCAATTACAAAGGCACAAACAAAGCAAACATTTTTCACGACATTAAAGTAGGGCTCGAAAACCTAGACCCGCCGATCCAGGAACCCCCCACCAAAATCCACAAAATTTCCCCCCAAAAACCCGCGGAAATTCCGGACCAGAGGGAGGAGCTGAGGAGGGCGGGCCTCACGCTTGATGACTTTGTCGGACCCCTTGATGGTGTAGGACTCGAGGATCCGCTTGGGCGGCCGCTTCGCCATGTGCGCGGCACGACGGCGACGGCGAGAAGGGGGATGGAGCGGGCCGGGGGGGCGACTAGGGTTTGTAGGATCAGACGACGAGAGTACGGGTATTTTTCTTCGTTTTGTTTTTGTTTTTTTTTTTGTTTCGAAAATGCAGAGGCTTTTTTTTTTACCGCCTCCCTCGCTCAGTCGCGCTCCTCACTCATGCGAGACGATTTGATGCGAGCGGTAAAAGTTAGTTCTGGTGGTTTCGCCTCTTCGTGGGCATTGTGGTAAATCGGTGGCGGTAAAAGTTGCCGCGAAGCGCGGGGAGACGTGTCCGCTGTTGATGCGTCGGGGGAGCGGGGAGGGGTGCATCGTGGCCGTCGGTTGAGTGGAAGAGGTGGTGGCAAGCCGTGTGTTATACGTTGTGCTTCTTTCTGGTTCTGGATGGTTCGGAAGGGTGCTGGAATGGACGGCCGTACGGACTACGGATTGATGCATTGACCTCGAGTACCTGCCATTCAATTACGGAACTTTTTTTCGTTTTTGATCCTTGCGAATGTTTTTTTTTTAAATATAGTTTCCTTCGAAATCACTAGTAGACAAAGTTTAAAATCATGCTGAAACTTACCGAGATCTCGTCAAGATCTTGGTTTTTTGACGTAGATCAGTTTTAAAATGCCGACATGAAAAAAATTTAAAAAATTAAATTATTAGAGTATTCTCAAAGATCTCAGCGAGATCTCATGTTTTTTATCGGTTTGGACTTTTTTTAACCAAATTTGGTCCAATAACCCTTAAGAAAGTCATCTCCTATGAAAATTTGTTGAAACCCCGAATTTTTGAAACATTTTTTAAAAACTATAAAAACACTTTCAGATTTTTATAAAATTGTATATACTTTATCATAATATGAAAAAATTATAGTATCATTCCAAGAAGTATAGGATTATATATAAAAATTTTCAAAATAATTTAACTTCATTTGTTATCTTTAAAAAATTAAAAAAGAATGAATATAATTGGGATAGTACCCTTGTCGAATTTTATAAATTTTCTCAAGTGTGTTCATGATTTAAAATTTTTATGAGAACTTAAGAATTACCTTTATAAAATTTTCAACTATTTTGTTTGCTCAATCAAATCTATGCATACATGTAACTTCATTTGTTATATTTCAAAAATCAAGTACAGAAAAGAACATAAATGGTACATTGCATTTGTAAGAAATTTATAAATTCACTAGAGTGTGATCATGATTCAAAATTTTTATGAGATCTTAAGCATTTCCTTAGAACACTTCTGAAAAATTTACAAAAATTTTAAGCCATTTTATTGCCGAAACAAATCTATATATTGATCATCAGGTTTTTATCAAGACGTAGTACTGTAAGAATTTTTGGAACTTTTTGAAACTTCATAATCATATAAAAAATTTATAAAAACATTAATGATATATTATAACCATCTACAAAAAATTTTAAAATTTTATTACGTGGCTTATACTATTTTTCATTTGGTTGAATTTTTCAAGTAAAGCTTTTATCAGGACAGTAGCACTGTCCAAATTTTTAAAAATTTATGAAGCTTGATCATTATCTAAAAATTTTATGAGAATATTGGTGATGTATTATAAACATGCAAAAAAATCAAAATTTTCTAACGTGGTTTGTTTTATTTTTCATTCGATTCAAACTTGCCGACAGCGTTTTATTAGGACAGTAGCAATGTTTTAATTTTTAAAAATTCCTCAAATTTGATAATCATATAAATTTTTAATCAAAACATCACTGATATATCAGAAAGCTCTACAAAAAAAATTCAAAATTTTTCAACGTCGTTTGAGCTATTTTTCGCTCAATGCAATTTGGTCGAGATCTCGGTTTTCTCGGTAGAAAAAGTCTGGATTTGAATTTTTGTTTTTGTATTTCATTCATAATTTATCCAAAATTTTGAGATCTCAACGAGATTTTGCTCTCTAGCCAGCTCCAAGATGCCGAGCGAAAACAAGATTTCAAATCCTGCTCATAGATTTAGGGCCTGTTTGGTAGAGCTCCAGATTCCAATTTCTCCTGAAATCTGAAACTTCTAGGTTAAAATAAAGTAAATTAAATTTATATTTTTGGTCTAAAATATAAACAAGATGATCTATCTAAACACTCTTAATGTACTCACAGCTTTAGCTTCATGAATCTGGTGAATCTAGAATTTTCAGCTTCACCAGATTCACGAATCTGGAGAAGCTGAATCCCTGCCAAACACACCCTTAATACCCACAAGTTAGTTTTCATACTTAGGGAGCCTGGTAGGTTGTCATCCACACCAAAATTCATACTAAGCTTTCCTTTCTCAATATGAATCAGATCCACCGAGTAATTGCTAATTTAATCATACTACTTAAAATAATTAATTAATTAAATCACTAATTAATTAAATTCTTATTTAGTATCTTGATTAACTAGTGAACCGTAGGTCCTTGCGAGCCAACAGGGAGAGATATGCGCGGTAAGTGACTTGTATTGACTATCATGCCTTTCGATCTTATAAAGGCTAAGTTTGTAAATTCGAATGAAAAGAAATTAAATTTGTAAATAAAATGAATTTTAGAGGCCTCAAAACGACAGATTCTTCAATTGTGTAGTGGTACAAATTATATGATGCCATGCAGTGCGGTGCAATGCAATGCAGAGATATTACTACTCGAATTAAGTTCTGGCGATAGAAAAAAAGTAAAAAAAGACAATAGTTGTGCACTTGCATGTGATGTGCATGTTTTCACATAAGTGAATCCTAATTCCTAAGTATACAGTTTTTCATGTCTCTACGGTTGAGCAAGAGAGGGCATGTTCGAATGTTCATGATGTCGGGAAAATATCCTGTGTAATTAGACAGGTTGGTGAAACCACGGTATAACTCAACTAAAAAAAGTTTCAAAAAATTCTAAAAAAAATCATGGATGTACATCTCAGCTTACCCCATCTACATATAAAATTTCATGATCAAATTCGTCCTGTGCTAGAAGTTACAAAAAAGACAATATTGATCATGAACAGGAAGCACAGGACGAATTTGATCATGAAATTTTATATGTAGATGGGGTAAGATGAGATGTACATCCATGATTTTTTTCAGAATTTTTTGAAACTTTTTTTAGTTGGGTTGCACCGTGGTTTCACCAACTGTCTGATTGCACAGGATATGTTCCCCATGATGTCACCGTAAAAAAAACATGATGTATGTGTGTTATCCATATATTAAAAAAATTAGTAAGACTCAAGTAGATACTTTGCTTCGAGGGAAAAAACAATTCGAACAATAATATTAAAGATAAAAATACAAAATGTTATAAATTCTCTAATTGGAGTAATAGAGACGTACAGCTAAGGGGATCGATCAATGCTTCTGGCCTTAAGGAAAATACAGATAAGGAGACCGATCGATGCTCCAATCCAAAAGAAGCCTGATGTCGGCACGTGAGTAACTGTAGCTGGCAGCTGCTGTGCTTGTGTTGCAGTACATCCTCCACGTATAATCGAGCACTATCTGCTTTTTTACGATGAGGCTGGGCATTGGCCAAGAAATGTTGCATATAGATAGGGAGGAAGAATTAATCTGGGCAAATTAGTTTTGCAAATGTAACTATTGATGCTACAGTGACATCTTGGTATGGTAATTTACATAGTACCTTTTCAGCATGCCAATCTACCGATTGGTAGACTGACACATGGATTAATATTGATGTGTGTGCTCATACATTTACGTTTTCATCTTACAAAGCCACTTGTTAGTTCTTCGTTATGAGGGGAATAGGTCGTATGCTTTTATTTTTGGTGTTGGCGTAGTAAATTTAAAGTTTAGTTCGGAAAAGACCGTGTGATTGAAGAATGTACATCATGCCCCTGCAATATAAGAAACTTGTCAACACCTCCCTTCTACAAGTTGATCTTCGAATCGAATAAAGTAGTCGTATCAAAATGTAGACTCTTTATTGGAAAAGGCTATGAGTGCATATTTTTGTTCGGCTTTTCCCTTTTTGATTTTTTTAATAAGGGTGTAAATCATGTTTATCGTTGTACCAAGGGTGGTAGGGTCAATGTGTGACACTCACATTTGTCTCATTTTGGTTGTATACCTCAGCTTTCCAGTTTAAATTTAATTTCAAACTTTTCAATAGTTAAAAGTTCCAAATGCCAATTTTTTGTGTAAACAAATCAACCCTCGAAAACCTCGTAAGGCTACAGAGGAAAGAAATTTGGTAACATTGGAACGCCTACATTCAAACTTGTGTGAGATCAATGGTATATTGACAAAAGGAGGAAAAATATATATTATGACTTTAATTGATGATACCACTAGATACTATTATGTGCATTTATTAAAAGTAAAAGATGAGGCATTAATTAGACTACTTTAAAACTTAGGGCAGTCCCAACCCTCCACGTCAGCTGGTGTCCATAGAATTAATTACGCTGCCAACTAAGCAAAAATCTGATGTGGCATAGGAATTAAGGAAGGGAGAGAAGGAAAAACAAAGAAACCATGTCTCATGCAAGAAACTGGGTCGGCGCAGGTACCAAGATACAAGAAATGAGCAAAATCGGGGTTGGACATTTCTGCACATTAATCAAGCTGTGTTTGTGGTGCATACATTGGTTTATTGCTCTCTCTCTCTCCTCTAGACACTACTCATGGAAACCATAGGTTGGAAAACTATGCATTGATTTTATTATTCTCTCTCTCCTTTAGACACTGCTTATGAAAACTATGGGTTGGGACTGCCCTTATAAATATGAAGTTGAGAACAAACTGGATAGAAAGTTTAAAAGAGTTGGGCATGATTGCTGTGGAGAGTATTTTTCTAACGAGTTCTTTGAATTCTCCGTCGACACATGGAATTTATCCTAAAAGAACACCTCCCTATTCGTCCTAATTGAATAGGGTTATTGAAATAAAGAACTGCATCTTGACTGACTTGGCTAATGCCATATTAGATATTGCGGGTATGTCTAAGACATATGGTGGGACAGACTGTGTTGACCGTGTGTGATGCCCTGAATATAGTCCCTACAAAAAATAGTGAGGTGACTATGTACAAAGGTTGAACAAGGAGAAAACCGCTAGTCTCGTATTTAAATCGTAGCTATCTAGGATATGCACATTATAGCATACCCTATAAGTTTATAGTAGTTAAATCTATAATATCTGACTTGCCAATTAATATGATAATGCAATATCAGAATACTACATTCTTAAATAATGCAAGTACATTTGCAAAAAAGATAGCAAATGTTTCTTCTGCCTATTGTCTAGAAAGTGAACAGTGGCAGTCCAACAACTAGCAGTTCTTTTTACACAATAAGCTTCTTGTTTGTGCTAGACAATATCCTATATTACCTTGTATAGAGATTGCTAGTATCCTACATTGCCTTCTATAGAGATTGCTAGTATCTTGTATTGTCTTGTATAGCTATTGCCTTATATAGGCTTTTATTTTGTACCCTCGTGTACATGTATATATTCTAGCCTATTGCCCTCATGATGAATACAAGTGATATTCATATGATCTCTGATCCCATGAGTCTTCGTATGACCTCTGATCGCATGAATCTTCACCACCAGTGCTTCCTCTAGAGGTTTTTTCTAATATTGTTCCTTCTTATCCTTTATACTACGCTCATCACCCGTGAGTTGAGGATTCATCTTATGTGCCATCTTCTCTTGATATGTCATCTTCTCCTGATGTGTCATCTTCTCCTGCCAGGCCACCTCATTAATGTCTCCTCCTTGCTATGATATTCGCGATCGCTAGTCTATTTGGTTTCCTAAGTGCCTTGGCTTTATTGGTACAGCTCTTGCTGAGCCGACTTCTTATCGTGATGCTGTCATTCATCAGAAATGGCAGCATGCAATGGTGGAGAAGCATGTTGCCCTTGTGCTCCTTCCTCCACGTGTCTATTCCATTATATGCAAATGGATTTTGCTATGATTATTCTTTTGAACGCTACAAGACTCGTCTTGTGGCACATAGTTTTTAGTAGAAGCATGGTTGTGATTATGATAAGATTTTTGCTCGTATGGTTTACATGACCACTATTCACACTTTTCTTGATGTAGCCTCTGTTTGTGAGCGGTCCATCTCTCAACCTGATGCCAAAAATGCCTTTTCTTAATAGTCAGCTACGTGAGGTCTATATGTAGTCACTATCGAGGTATTTTGTTCCTAAAAGCATGGTTTTTCAGCTTTGCTGATATCTTTATGGGCTTAAGCCAGCCCCTCATACCTAGTTTTAGTGTTTTTCTTATGTGGTCACTATGGCTAGGGGTGAAAACGGTACGGAAACGGTCGGTAAATAGCTGTTCCGTTTCCGTTTCCATATTTTATGCCGAACGTAATGAAATCGAAACCCAAAACGAAACGGTAGTGACGGAAACGGATCTAAACGAACGGAACGGATCGAAAACGAAAGCGGAAAATTCCACAAAGACGTGGTACATGATCTATCAAAAGTTCCAAATATACCAACTTTAAATGTTATTGTAGTTACACAGAACATCTTAATAGCATTAGCCAACATCGAGCATTGTATGAACAAAGACAAATGGATAGCAAGAAGTTGATAAAGATTGTATTGTAACAATGTAATGTGATCTTGGTCATGTTTTACATCCATTTTAGCCCAGAGGAATCTGGGCCACCATCTGATCTTGGACAAGAATTTCTACATCACTACTCAATATCCTTTCATTATTCTATTATACTTAATACTAATCAAATTCAGTGAAAGTTAGATGCTTGAATATATTGATAGAAATTCCCTAAACAATATTGGCTGAAGACTGATGTAGCTTGTGCCATTTCCTTATTATCGATGTGGGCAAGCATTGGCATGACAATAACTTTTCTTTTTGATGAGAGGCATGACAATAACTTGGTAAAGAATAATTACCTGAAATATAGTTCAGACCTTCTGTATAAATCGATGACAAAAGGAAGGCATGGCGTTATTCTCCGTCACTGGAAAATGTATCCACTTTCACTCAATTGTCTGGGAAACATTAAGCAGTCGATCTAAAGTTGTGCATTTATCCAAAACTCTTCATATCATGGGTGCAAGGAAAGGAGCAGAATACGAAATTACACTGTCTGAATCTCTTGGAACAGTTGGGCCTTTTCCATATTGACTCTGAGGCTGAGATAAAAGATACATTCATATCATTTCATATCATATCTTGTTTCTACATCAAATTTCTGACAAGAATATTTTCAAGAATAGTGAGATCGCCAACTTGTGCTTTGTAAATTGTAATTGTACACGCATTGCTTACCTCCTCCCAGACGTCGCTTCATGACGGCATGACCTATCTGGTATGAATAAGCAAAGCAGACTCACGGCGAGTTTGATGCCAATAAATCCTAACCCGGTGGCTTCAATCACTGCTGGATCTCGCATAGCTCCCAGTTCCCTTCGCCGTCGATGAGCTTCAGCTCCAAGCCTCCAACGATTAACGAATGGTAGGGTATAAGAGCAGGCCTCTGTAAACAAGGAAAGGTTTCAGCAACACTAAAAATCAACATGTCTGACACCAAGCACAGATTATTTAGGATTCAGAGGCATCAACACACTACAATCTTGTCGCGGGCCTAGCGACGAGGTCGGGGCGGCGAGGTCGGTGGCGACGTGGCGGGCTTAGCGATGAGGTCGGGGGACGGCGCGATCGGGGGCGGCAAGGTCGGGGGCAGCCGTGGAGACGCAATGGAGGCCGGAGGGCGGAGGGAGACCAGGAGAAGACTGGAGAATGGAGATGCGCCGCCTGGTCGGGAGAGTCACGGGCTCACGGCGAGGTCGGGGGCGGCCGCCGGCCGGTTGGGGAGTTGTGGCCTGTGGAGACGCAGTGGAGACGCGCCGCCCTGGGAGGCTGGGAGAGACTGGAGGAGGACTGGAGGAGTCGGGAGACGGACAAGAAGCTAGTGTTAGGACTGGCTATTCCAAATTTCCGATTGGTGGGCGTGAAATTGCAGCGTTCTCGACTTGTTTTGGGCCGATTCAATTCGAATTTCCGTTATCAGATACTGAATTTCCGCCCGCTTCCGCTTCCGTCGGAACTAGCTCTCCGTTTCGCTTCGCTTCCGATAAAAATTACCGCTTCGCTTCCGCATCGACACTTTCCGATTCCGTTTCCGAAAAAGAGCTTCCGTTTCCGTTTTTCTTCGGAACGGTCGGAAACTTTCTGTACCGTTTTCACCCCTAACTATGGCTAACTTTTTCCTGCTAGTGCTCATGACCTGTGCTCTCTGTTCACACTTCGCCTCATGGTCGGACTCTTCTTCTTCTTCTATATGTTGATGACTTAATCATCATTGGTGATGATTCTCATTATGTTACCTTTGTGAAGGTACGTCTTAGTGAGAGCAATTTCTCATGACTGATCTAGGTCTCCTTCCCTACTTCCTTGGGATTAGGGTTTCTTCTATACATTAGGGCTTCTTGCTATCCCATGAGAAGAATATTTAGAATGTTCTTAATCATGTTTCTCTCACTGATCAGCGCATAGCTGAGACTTCCATAGAGCACAATGTTCACCTTTGACATATTGATGGCGAACCTCTTAAGGATCCTACTCGCTATTGCTATCTTGTTGAGAGTCTTGTTTACCTTTGTGTCACTCGTCGTGATATTTCATATCCAATACATATCTTGAGTCCATTCATTTCTACTCCCACTCAGCTCCACTATAGTCATCTTCTTCGTGTTATGCGATATCTTCGTAGAACTATCTCTCCTCGTCTTTTCTTTTCAAGCTCCGGTTCCTTATAGCTCTAGGCATACTCTAATGGTACCTGAGCTAGTGATCTTTTTGCCTACTGTGTTTTTCTTGATGGTTTTCTCATTACTTGAAAATTAAGAAGCAGACAATAGTTTCTCAATCGAGTGTTGAGGCTGAGTTGCGTGCTATGACTTTTTTTACAGTAGAATTTACTTGGCTATGGTGGTTACCTGAAGATTTTAGTATTTTTATTTCTACACTAACTCATATTTTATCTGACAGCATAGGTGCTAGCAGCATTGCTTGAGACCTAGTGAAGCATGAGCTCACCAAGTATATTGGTGTTGATGCTTCCTATATGCAGTCACAAATTCATAGCTCTTCAATATGTGTCTTCAGAGTTTCAGTTGACAAATTTCTTCACGAAGATACAGACTAGAACTTAGCATAGCTTTATCTCTTTAAACTTAATGTTTTGATCTACCATGAGTTTGAGGGGATGTTAGACAGCATCCTATATTACCTTGTATAGAGATTGCTAATATCCTAGATTGCCTTATATAGATATTACTAGTATCATATATTGACTAGTATAGCTATTGTCTTACATAGGTTTTCCTTTTCTACATTTATGTACATGTGTATATTCTGATCTATTGACTTCATGATAAATACAAGTTTCATAACAGTCTGCAACTGATCTATGAGAATAACCAAAAGATAATTTTGTTCTTGAAAACACAACTATATTTCCAACACTACTTAAAGGACCAAAGTTAGTGGTAGAGCCAGGAATTAATTATGTTGGACCCTGAGGGGGCAATGGCCCCTGCCAGTCTCCCTTCTTAGGAATTTCATTAAAACCAGATATGAGCTTGTAATTTTTTTTAGAAGTCAGAATTCCTAAGATAGGATCAAGAATCAATGTCAATAAAAGTAAGGAAGAGCTCAAATTGCCCTTGGGCCTCAAGAGAAAGAGAAAGATGAAATAAACATGACTTGTTTTGAGCCGCTAAACACTCTTCCAAAGAGATGTTTTTGTCATTAATAAAGAAGTATATATGAGTAAGAGTTAGGGTGTGTTTGGCAGGGGTTCAGCTTCTTCAGATTCGTGAATCTGATGAAGCTGAAAATTCTAGCTTCACCAGATTCGTGAAGTTGAAGCTGTGAGTACATTAAGAGTGTTTAGATAGATCATCTTGTTTACATTTTAGACCAAAAATATAAACTTAATTCACTTTATTTTAGCCTACAAGTTTCAGATTTCAGGTGAAGTTGGAATCTGGAGCTCTACCAAATAAGCCCTTAGACTTTGACCCTTGATACTCCAAAAATCTTTCAAAATGACAATAGCACCATTGAAGGATACCTTTCATGATGCCTTTAAACATGGCATAATAATTTGCAAAGATCCTTCTGAAGCTCTCTCTATTCACATGCTCATTACAGTGGGCTAGCCACACCTACTTCCTAGAAACATGATACTTTCCATTATTATATACTTGGATAGTCCATAGAAAAGAACTCATTTAGACAATGCTAACTCTCTGATAGAAACGAAACAATGATTATGCTATTGTTCCTAAGTGTACTTTCGTTCTGGGTTAGGGTGTAACTGCTAGCTCGCTAGTCCGTTTAATCAACGGTGGTCCTAGAATCCGCAACATAGTTACTTGTGTTTTTCCTAAAGAGATTTAAAAAGAAAGTAAGAGAAGAAATCTGCAATGCTTGTAGAATCTTTACTATTCCCTCTGTTTCTGAATCCATATCATTCTACCTTTCAAATTTTGTTTCTAAATACATGTCATACTACAATTTCGATACAACTTTTAACTGTTTTTTCCTTCTCATGCCCCTACCATTCATTATTCACAATGTTATTTATTAACGTAAAATAGAGTAACGCACACCATTCAAAAGCAATACGTGAGCTAATGAAGAAGGACGATTTATTCATTTCTACATATGACTTGGTTGAAGTGCAAAATCCTAAAATGTTATCTATTTAGGAACGGAGATAGTAATATATAAGTTTGAGTTGGTGACGATCATCCACCCTCCCTCTCCTTCTTTCTAAGAAAAATAGCACATCAACATATAGACCATGAGATAAAAAGGAAACCAACCTCTCTTTCTACCCACACCCGCTCCCCTAGTTGGACTATGACCCACATCTTTCTCTCTCTCTCTCTCTCTCTCTCTGTGTGGCAACTTAAGAATGTAATTTCATATTTTGTAAACACATGATATAATTTAATTATTTGGTTAAAAAAGATATTTTCGTTGCAACATACGTACACTTAACTAGTAAGTTAGAAATATAAGATTGTAAGATATTTTCGTTGCAACATACATACACTTAACTAGTAAGTTAGAAATATAAGATTGTAAGATAGAATAGCACCTCCGTAGCGCGACAACACATTGTCTCAACAAACGCACACGTGTATATACCTATTTCTAATTTTATTTTAGACGAGTCCAATCCTCGAGATTGAACTTACGGCTAGTCGAGAGCACACCAACTCCCAAACCAACTGAGTAACTGCCCGTCCTCAATGACGCATTTACTTTAGGCTGCAATATATCACCAAGGTACTATACCTTAACAGGTACTGCTATTCCAACTGATGGTGAGAAATAATCTCTCTTCATCTCAATCCATCGTCCAACCCCGTGTTTAGAGACACCTTTGACTAGTTTAGTCACTTCTTCAGGTGTCCGACGATCAGTAGCGGAGCTTGAGAGAGAACAAAAAAGGATCAATCTAATGTTAGTACCCCACATTTCCTGTTTCCAATTGAACAACATTACTCAAGGAAGGTGTTGGGCAACTACACATACTGCCACATTAGTGATGCCTAGCATCAAATTCAAATTAGGAGTTCTACAGGTAAGGTACAACAACCATATGATCGCAAAGAGCGAGGGCTGTGAGGCTACTAAATTCAATAGCACAATAGGACTCAGGAAAGCCATAGGCAACTACACATAATGTTAAATATGATAACTTATATCTAAATTTTTAGGATTTAAAAAGTTGTATTAGATGAATCCTAATAGGATAGGAGTAAGATTATTATTTGCTATGAAAGAGAACTAGGGAGGTTACATAAACCTAAGAGGTGGTCATGGAGAACCTAAGTAACCAATAAACCACAAACCAACTCATCCAGAGCAGGAGGTGCATGAGAGAATTAGAGGTTAGGTTATTTTTTAGCGTTAGATTCTTATATAAAGTAAGGATTCGAACGTTCTAAAAGGTCTGAGAGGTTATGAGAGCAACGATCCATTGTACTCTTTTAAGGTTGTGCTCAAAAAATTTGTGATCGTCTTTGTCAAATCTTTCTCTCTCGTTGGGGCTACTTCAACGTCACTATTTTGGTTTTCTCTTCGAGATTCACCTACTTCGTTTTTGAGACTATGCACGCTCATGTCTTATCTCACAAAACTTTAATTTGATCTATATGTTGTTGTGCATAAGAAGGCTATCAGAGTATAGCAAGTGGTATCAGAGTTAAGGTTAGATTAATTAGATTTGTGAGAAGGTTGATAAATCATCAGGTGGCACAAATCAAGATTGATATCAATGATATAGAATCAAGTAGAGAAATTTGATGGTGAATGAAGTTTAGCATGTAGCAATGTGTGATAAAGGATGTCCTTTTTCTAGCGAAAGTTAATCACTGCTCTTGAAGCAGACAAATAAGAAAAGACGTTCACTGAAAATTGAAAGGTGATGGAGTGGAAGGCTGTTACTACAATCCATCTATGTCTCTCTGATGAGGTAAAGTACTCGGTGATCAAGAAGAATTCACCGAAAAATTATGTAAAGACTTAGAAGAGTTGTCTATGGAAAATTCACTGACAAATATGTGAGTGCTAAAGCAACAACTATACAGGTTATGCATAGAGGAAGGTACACGGTTCATTGACCATTTCAATATCTTCAACAAGCACACAATTGATTAGTGTGGATGAGAAAATTGAGGAGAATGATAAAGTCATAATACCGGTATCATCTCTACCATCATCATGAGAGCAATTGATGATGAATATTCTTGTTGGGAAAAGTACTCTCAACTTCAACAAGACAGTTGCATATCTATCAGAGGCAAAGTCCTTGAAATAGTCATCCAAATCTTCATTCTCGGATGATCATGCATCAAATGTAGTAGGTTTTGTAGACAAAAGCAAGAGTTATAGAAAGAATAAGGGCAAGAGGAAGGGTACACGTGTATACTATCTATGTAACGAGGAAGGTCATATGATAAAAGGATCATTCGAGTTTGAAGCAAATGAAGTGTGCATATTCAATGGTGGTGTGCATGTTCAACGGTGGTAGCAAAAGATGATTCAGATGTACTTGTCGTTAGTCAATCAAGTACTTTTCATAGATGGATATTATATTTAAGTTATTGCTTTTATATATGTTCAGTGAGTGAGATGTTTGATGAAGGATCTCTAAGTCTAGCGTATGGAACTATTCACTTGGCTGATTGTAAGGAGTATGCAATTGCTAAAATGGAAATAATTACATTCAAGATGTACAATGTAACACATTGCACATAACCGGAGTTCGGTATGTTCCTGGCTTAAAAGAAATATAATATATGTGGGGTCGCTTGAACTCGAATGTTATGAGGTATCACTTTGAGGTGAGGTCATATGAGTTACTTGCAAAAGCCAGGTAATTATAAAAAGTATTTGAAGTAATGGAGGATACTGATTGATGGGTAAATCTAAAGGAAAGGCAACCAATAGGAGGTCTAAAACAATTCTGATCAAGAGAAGGAAACCGTGTCATCAACGTTATGTAATCAGAGCTTAACTACAATTATGCGTGGAACAACAAAGATAGTTACAAAATCTAGCAGGCGCAAATGCGAAGATGTGAGTTGTTGGAAGAAGGAAGACGTGGCAGGACCAACCGTGCAATACTAACGAGCACGTAGAGCTTGGAGATGGTACAAACCTATGGTACGAAGGGTTGTAGGAACAGGAGTTGTGGTTAACCAAACTACACAAAGAAAGTGATCTCAGGTGGAGGGTTCGAGAAGCCAAGCCCAAACATGCGCATATTACGGTGTTGTGCATAAGCCCTATGGTGAGGGCACTCCCAAAAGTGGGAAGAAAAAGAAAAAAAAATACATAACTGATTTGGAGTGAGTTCTTAGAGGAGCATGATAGCTTCAATGGATTATTAAATATACTGGCTCATATCTAGCCTTTTAGAATTGAAAAGGTATGCTAGATGAATTCTAATAGGATTACGATTCCTAATCCTAATAAGAGAGCTATTTATAATCCTAATAGAAGTAGAATTCCTATTTACTTTAGAGAAAAACTAGAGAGGCCACAAGCCAACTCATCAAGAGCAAAAGATGTACGAGACAATTAAAGACTAGGTTATTCTTTAGTACTAGATTCTTGTATAGAGCAAGGATTCGAGGGTCTTAAAAGATTCAAGAGGTTGTAAGAGAGCAACAATTCCTTATACTCTTTTGAGATTGTGCTTAAAGAATTTGGGGTCAGTTTTGCCAAATATTTCTTTCTCGTTGTGGCTACTTCAATGTCATTATTTTGATCTTCTCTATGAGACTCATCTGCTTCGCTTTTGAGACTATACACACTTGTGACTTATCTCACAAAACTCTGATCCGATCTGAGAGCTGTTGCGCATAAGAAGGTATCAGAGTATAACACAAAATCAGCTGTAGCTTTCAAAAAGCCAGTAAGTCTCTCAAATAGCTTAGCTTTTGGCATAAGCTAAAAGCCATATATAACTAGTAAAAATCAAAAGCTAAAAGAAAGGTTAAACTTGCTCTTGTAGTTTATTTTTGAGGAAAATTAGTTGTATGTCAAACAATCTTTTATAAAAAGTTACGACTGTTGTTCAACCCTAAAAGCCAAAAAGCAGTTTTTTAGAAAAGCTACAGCTCCCCCAAATAGATCCTAAGTGGTGTGATAGCAAAGCTTTGTTTTATTTGTAGGAAAGCCAATTTGACGAGCCCAAATAGGCTAGTTTAGTGCTATTTTACTCCATGTAGTCACGAATAGTTATCCTTCGGATATAGGTTCATTCAAACTTTTAAAACTTTGACTATCAATATCTTTTTTTTCATATTTAAATACATGAAAATCTAGCCCTCTACATGTGCATTTGCAAATTCGGCTCTCTTCCCACCGCGGAAGGCGCGACAGACGACACCTGTCCTCTGTCGCACCTAGGGAGCGTGGGAGGTAGTCAACACCGTGGAAGCGCGAGTGAGCATGGGAGGACACGCTGCCACACCTGGGGATCGCGGAAGACGCCTTGCGCTACCTAAGGGAGACAGTGCTTGTGAGGGTGAGCTGGACGGGTAGGGCAGGTAAGGCAGGCGTGCGCACAGGGCTGGGGCGGCCTAGTGTGCGCTGGTGGGCAAGCTCATAGGTAGGTAGGCAAGGGGAGCGCGGGAGGCATCCTACCACGCCCTGGCAACATGGAAGGAGCCCTACTGCTGTGAGTCATACCCTGCTCCCGCAGTCATACCCTGCTCCCGCAGTCGACCAAGCTTTCAAGGAGCCAATGGCGCTATGCGCTCCCCAGGCGCCTCAAGGGACTTGTATCGCCTACCGCGGTGGAGGAAGGGACCAAATTTGTAAATACACGCAAGGGCCTAGATTTACAAAAATCGATGTACAGGAGAATAGGTAAGCGATGATTTCCCACGCACGACCCTTAGTAACAAGGATGCTCCCATCACCATTCATGGTGGTTGTCATTTCTCCCTGGTCGGAATTGTTCAGATTGGTCGTCTCCATCCAAATTTTGTTACTATCGTCATTCTTAAGCCTGGCCTCACTCAATGGCAGAACTAGAAAAATTTTAATGGAGGTGCACACTTCACACATATAACTTTACAGTCTTATACAATGATTTCGTAACATCATTAATCTAACACATATATTTAAAATTTGCTAAAAGTATAATACAAATAGTTTTAAGATCTTAAAAATCCCAAGCCATCGAAATCGAAACCAATTTGATCAACAAATTTGACCTATTGAAGAGGTGATTTTATAGCCGATGGGCCGAAATTGGTCCAAGGTGACTTGGTTGGTGAGCAGGTCGGACTTTGGGGAAAACGGGCCAGGCGACGTGGAATAAGAACAAAGCTAAGCGGCCAAATCGGGGAATTCTTAAATAAAACATTTTTTGAATTAAAGAATTTACCATAAATTCAAATAAATAGCAAATAAATTCATAAAAATCCCAAAAATTTTAGAAAAATTCCTTGGAGTATAAGGAACCCAACTACGATTGGAAATATTTTATTTGATGTGTAATTTAGTCAAAATTAAATCTTTTTGTTAAAGAAGAAAATTTAGATTGTACTTTAATTAATTTAAAAAAAGGCAAATGGTTCACTTTAAATTTTAAACATTCCAAAACTTAATTTTTGGGATGTTACATGTTTCTTAAATATGTGGTAATTCTAAAGTCTTAAAAATGGCAAACCATCGAAATCGAAACCAATTCGATCAACAAATTCGACCTATCGAAGAGATAGCCTTATAGCTTATAACATTTCTCAAAATTTTCAAGTGCCGAACACACCCCATAATCCACCCTTGGCCTCATTGTTGTAGTTGCTGGTCCTAGGCCATCTTGGCACAAGGTGCAGCTAGCTTGCCGCAGTAGGGGGCAGTGACAGTCTCTTCCGTACGAGGGTGCTATATTTTTATAACTATTTTTATAATTATGTTTGAGAGGGTGCTATATTTTTTAAAAAAAGGTTTGTCAAGATCTAAGAAAAAGATGATTTCGTACGAGGTGCTGTTGCTTTCTCGCTCCCTCTTTCTGTGGACCACCTTTTTTGGATATCTTGCGTGATTGTCTACTTACATATTTTCATTTTGCTAGTGATTAATAATTTTTGTTCTTTCCTCATGAAAAAAATAAATTTAGTTCTCAGGCCTAAAGAACTTACAAAGCGAATATGGGAAACTGTTTCAAATTTCCAAGGTACGTGCTGCGTGCATACGGGGGAGATGTCACGAATCTTTGGGAAAATATCCTGTGCAAATAAAGTTCTGGTGCAACCCTGGTGCAACCCAACTAAGAAAAGTTTCAAAAAATTCTGAAAAAAAATCATGGATGTACATCTTAGCTTACCCCATCAACATATAAAATTTCATGATCAAATTCATCCTGTGCCAAGAGTAATAAAAAACAAACTTGATCATGAACAGAGGCAGCCTCGCTCATGATCAAGTTTGTTTTTTTTGTAACTTCTAG
This sequence comes from Guadua angustifolia, assembly GCA_036346375.1. NCBI lineage: Eukaryota > Viridiplantae > Streptophyta > Magnoliopsida > Poales > Poaceae > Guadua > Guadua angustifolia. The sequence continues at coordinate 45,156,899 of CM070512.1, forward strand.
CACAGGACGAATTTGATCATGAAATTTTATATGTAGATGGGGTAAGCTGAGATGTACATCCATGATTTTTTTCAGAATTTTTTGAAACTTTTCTTAGTTGGATTGCACCAGGGTTGCACCAGAACTTTATTTGCACAGGATATGTTCCCACCGCTCCATCATTCCATTACATTACAAGTTTACAACGAAGTGAAAAAATTCTGAAATATACTCCATAGTAACAGCTACTGTTTTTTTTTCAGATGGAGGGAGGCTAGAGCACCTGCATCCACCCGTAGAAGATCCAGCTATGCCACGCTATTATTAGGGTGTGTTTGGCAGAGCTTCTAGCTTTAACTTCTTTATGAGAAGCTGAAGAGCCCTACCAAACAAGAAAAAATCAACCAGCTTCACATAAAAATCCGAGAAAATGATTCATATTTTTTGACTTGCAGTCTGGGAGTCAAAAAAACCTGCTTCCCACCTGATTCACAACCTCTCAATTATGAACCTCTCCATCAAGTTTATAACTATTTCTCAGACATAAATCATTTCCACCAGAGAATCGATTTCATAAAAAATCAGAAACTGAAACTGAAACTGAAGAATCAAGACCTGGAGCTCTGCACCCTTACTCACGAGTCATCAGTGACAGCAACGATACTTCACATCCGGCACACACCGGATCCACAGCGGCTCGTGTCACTGCCATGACTACCGTGCGTCATATAAGATGGAACATCCTTTTCGGGTTGGTTACGGGTTGGATTTGTGCCAAATTTCCTAGGTAACTGGGTTTGTCTCGACGTGTTAGGAGTAGGATTATGCCGGCTGCTAGCAGTAATATTATGCAAATTTTCAACAAGGATTGTTCTTCTTGGATTCTCAAAACCTCTGCATTTGGAAATATTTTGTTTACGCGCCAAATTAACAGAACAGGCAACGGGGATGGGATTAAATCTATACTTGTTTTGGTTGAGCCAACAGATATTAACAATGTCAATAGTCGTCAATGGCACCCTACAAGTTGCCTGGAACTTGCTCAATTTTTCGGCCAAACAAGTTGCTAACGATACTAAGGCCCTGTTTGTTTCAGTTGGGGATTGTGGAAAGCAGTTTTTAAAAACTAGATTGTAAAAGCTGGATTGTTAAAAAGCTGGAGGTTGAAAAGCTCATGGTTGTTTGGTAACCCAGATTATAGTTGGGGGCAATGGTGGGTAATTTTGGTTGAAGTTAGAGAAAGCTAGGAAAAGCTGGGGGCAATGGTGGGTAATTTTGGTTGAAGTTGGATGGGTATTGTGATCTTTTGCAAAAAAAAAGCTGGGGAAAGCTGGGGAAGAGTGGATTGTGGGATTGCTACAATCTGGCCTCCAGATTGTTATAATCTAGATTAAAAGCTTGATGTTTGTTGCCCTTCCAGCTTTTAAAAGCTGCTTTTCACAATCCCCAGCTGAAACAAACAGGGCCTAAGCTAAGGACAAGCACATGGGATTAAACCTCAATCAACCTACTTCGGTTGAGTATACTAACTACTAAGAGCAAGTCCAACCCACCCTCTAAACCTCTTCATATCCTAAATTATAAGGAGAATTGGAAAAATATAAGTTCCAATCCAACCCTTATAAGGAATCCCTATTCTAGGGAGACCCTTCTCACCCTTATATCTAGGGGCTTTCTCTTTTCCCCCTACTATTTTCTTCAACATTTTTTTATTTTTTATTTCTATTTTTAGTAAATGATTCATGGGTGCAAAGTAATAATAATGTTTAGATAAATAATAGGGATGAGTAATAGGAAATGTAGGTTAGAGACAAATTTGATATAGGTTGTCCCTAATTTTTACACCACCCCTAAATGAGTGATTTAGGGGGAAAATATAAGGATTTGGGTTGGAGTTGCTCTAATATCTTGTTTAAAAAAATCCAAAAGCTTATGAATGGATCGAGATTTTAGATTTTCTAAACAAGCCTAAGTGCAGCTACAAGTCAGCCAAAATTTAAGTCTTAGACCAGTTGAGACACAGGGATTCTCTTAGGAAATAAATTGTTTCCTAGTAAATTATTGCTATCCTGTTGATTAAAATTTAAAAAGGACAAGGCAACCGCCTTGGTAGCCCGAACCTTATCTGGGCCAACACACCAGCCCTCTTTACGCGCCTGACACATGCTGCAGGCAAACACAAAAGGAGATCACCCCGAGGTCCGCCCGTAGTCCGTAGAAGATCCTGGATCCAGCCATGTCGTGTCGTGCCATGACTGAGGCCCCGTTTGATACGGTTCCAGGATTCTAGAGAAACTAAAGCGGTTTGATTCTTGGTAAACGTTTTAGGTAGAATCGAATCCGGAGGAACGGGTTGCTAGCCGATTCGACCACGGCGTGTAAAAATCGAAACGATTCGCTTTGAAACGTTCCGAGTCCTATTCCATTTGGTTGAATTTATTTCAGATTCTAAGAGAAACAGTCCGGTTCCAAATTACCAAACGGGGCCTGAGTCGTGTGGTTGGTACACTTGATCCACATCACGTCAGGGTCAAAGAAAAAAACTCCTTTCGGGTGGGTAGTTGTTGGATTTGTCTTAGAAGCACTCATAAGTAATTGGATTTTATCTTATCTCTATGTGTTGGGATTTATTGCTACTGCACTAGGAGTAGGGTACCAACTGGTACTATAGGTAATAGGAAATTTTATTTAGAGAGTAACTAGCACACGATATATAGTCGTCGTCATCGCAGTAGCCTAGCTCTCTCTCTCTTCCACCGTCATAGCTTTGCCTCCCTCCTCCTCCGTCGCTCCCACTCCTCGCCCATGCCCCTTCTTCCCCCAACGATGACCAGTGATGACCTCGCTATGCTATCGTCTCCCCTTTCTCTGTCGCCCCTACCCATCCAACCTAATATTCAGTGCATCGTCACCTCAGCGTTCCTCCCTCCACCGCCTCCCAACACTCTTCGACGTCACCCACTGCCGGACCACCGCCTCCTCGGCCTCCCTCTACATTCGGGGATGCGTTGAACTTGTCGGCAGAGGCAATACCCCCCTTGTCGCCCAACACAAGAGATAGAGAGAGATGAGAAACTATAGAGAGTTTGATTTGGGGGAGAGGAAGAGAGAAAGTGAGAGGAGGGTTATGCAAGAGTATAATCAATGATAATTCACAGTTCCGTAGCTTTAGACACAAATTGTACACCATTAGTTAGATTTTTCCCTTTTATTTATCACCTCTGCAATGCTAGAATGATCCATTTGCAAATATTTTGGTTGGACGCCAAATTAGCAAAAACAGGCAACGACTTGTGTTTAGGGTTTAAACTATCTGTCTTGGTTGGGCCAATATATATTAGGAAGGTCAAAAGTCCATATATATTACTTCCTTAGTACCAGATAGTTATCTAGTAGCAGATAGTTATCGTTTTGAATATAGGTATAATAAAAAATTTGAAACTTTAACGGTCAATATATGTTTAAATATTTTATTAGATTTTATAAATATATTATAATAAATATTAATGATCAAAGTTATATTTTGAATACAGAATCATAACCTATCTAAAGTTTGCAAACTTCCGGCTACCACAACGATTTGAGTCGAGCTCTTCGTTTTTCACAGAAAAAATGTTTTCGTCACCAGAAATATGTGTGCATCTCTATCTCTAGACTTTTTTACAAGCTCGATTTCCCATCTCGATCTCTGATATTTTTTAAAATATGTATTATTACTCGGTGAATACGTAGAGTGCTAGACTCGACATCTCTGATTTTTTTTAAAACATGTATTATTACTCGGTGAACGCGTTGAGTGTTAGACTCGATAAAAGAAGGTTGTCATCTCTAATAATTTTTCACCCTTTTCCCTCTAGATAGATACCAAAAAAACGTATTGACGTTTGGATCTTTCGTGAGAGGACCCTAAATAGATACAAAAAAACGTATTGACGTTTTGATCATTCCGATTGTTTTACACGAAAAGGACCTTTCGATTTAGCGCAAACGCAGATGCACTTTTGTTTTTTCAACCGTTTCGTGCGCTTCCTCGATAATTTTTTAAAAAAACGCTGACAGGAAAAAAACGATTTTTTTCTCACAAAAAAAACAACGTACGCGACGTATACGCCACTTAAACTATCCTAGCTGATGTCTATAACGACACCGGAGAGTAGCAAGACGACAAGATGTCCGTGCGAGGACAGGGATGGGACCAAAAGCAAACGGGCCTTAAGTGTACAGGGCGCGCTTTCCTTTGCCACGACGCTATCATGGCCTCATGGTCATGGATGCCTCCAAAGATTCCAGCTTATCCTCTTCCCGCTACAACCGACAAAAAAAAATAAAACTTCATCGGACGATTCCAACTCAACTCCCTCTCCACAAGTTGGCATCTTTTCTTTTGAAACATAATAGAGTACATGATATTGTAAGCAGCGATAAAGCCTTAAAAGAATAGGGGTGTGCTTAAAGGATTAAGTTAAATTAAGATAAATATATTATAGTTTGTATTGTATTCTTATCGGTTCGAGAATGGCTAATAATACTTTATTATTTGAGAAAACAAGTCGGTTATTGTCTCTATTCTATCTATTTTACACGATTACAATTGATGAAAAAAAATCATAAATAAAAAGAGAGGCTCACATTATCTATTTATCGTTTTAGTCAGCACACTTAGCCGATCAGATACTCATTGACTCAAGATACGCTGCCTTCCCTGCTCGTTGACCCTTATGGAGGTGGGTTGCCCGTCGTTATACACCCATTCCTTTGCTAGCTCCTCGGCATCTATTCTTTGCGACGCGGGTCAAAGGACTTTGACTCAGTGAATTGCTATGTACTCACGAAGGAGAGACGTTAAGCTACGCCTCCTCTCTCGTTTTATGGTCTTTGTGTGCGTGTAGATTTAAATCTAGTTGTGTAAGCAGCAAGCGAAGTAACCAATTGCCAAATTATGTCTCCAGTAAGCAGCAGCCCACCAAGCCACATGATACATGAAACAGCTTAACCACGTAGCAAAGCTTTTTCTTACTCTAGACATGCTCGAGCATGTACACATTCATCGTCGCTATTTTAAAAATTAAACACCGATACTAAAGAGGTACATAAGATTCAACAGTTGAACAGAGGCCACTGCTGGCTACTCTCTGTTGTAAGGATTATAACATGTACCGGACATAATTGAGAATCCTTTCACCAAACATTTAGGCATGAAAGTGAGACATGCGCGTTCATTCCGGTAAAAATAAAATAATTACACGTTCATATAAAAAGTATGAATTGTTTAACGCCTTCAATCAAACAATGGAGACTAGAGGTCGTAAGCGCACTTCTATGCTGGCGTATACTTACGCTTCATATACGCAACTACTTGAAATTTACTAATCCGACCACAAGATGTCCAAATCTACATAAATAGAAAGAAATTCTGTCACAAACCATATTAACATTCCTTGTGGCGTCACATCATTTCACGAAATATAGTACCGGTGATATGGTTATATTCTCAAAGACCCTCGATTGGGACGGATGACTACTTGAACTCTTCGATAACGAGCTATGAGGAAGTCTGACGTTACAAGCACCATAAAAATAGAGTTTTTTTTTTTTTTTTTTGCGATGGAGCGAACTCTCGACTGGCCGGCATCGCTAGAAAGCGAGGTTCGAGCCTTGATTCGTCCAGGTGTGCGTCGGAGTCAGGTACAGTTGAGGGTGCGTGTGTGGACGTGTGTGGGTGGGTGAGAGTGTAACTATAGTCTGACTGTTATTCTTTTTCTATATTGAATGTCAGAGTTTCTTATTAAAATTCAAAAAATTAGAGTTTTTCTTGAATAGACCTTCGTCCTATACCGTTAAATAGTTAGCTTTATCTAAACTCTAAAAATTTTATGTCTCCATCACTGCTTTATGCCTTCTCTGATCTTCTAGACACACGGTACGAGAAGCCTGGCGCGCGACGAAGGCGTCAGAAAACAGTCGGGAACCTTCGAGAAGGACACGCCCAACTCTCCAAGCCTCCCACCGGCCGCAGACGAGCGCGGTTACGTCTGCGTACCGGTGCGTTCACATGAAACCCCCCGAGGGCATTTCGGTCATTTCCCCACCCCTCGCTTGACTATAAATACCGCCCCTCGTGGCGCGGAGAAACCCAAGAGCGCAATCTAGCAAATTGCTCCCCGAGATTAGCTTTATTCACACCAAAGCCTTTAATCTCACCAAGGAAGAAGAAAGAGGAGAGGAATGGCGGCCGAGGAGGGAGCCGTGATCGCGTGCCACACCAAGGATGAGTTCGAGACCCAGATGGCCAAAGCCAAGGAGGCCGGCAAGCTGGTATGCGCGAGCAATCCCCCCCGGTTCACCAAATTTTTTTGATATTTTTTTTGGGGATTTTGTGGTTCTAGGTTTCCTCGCTTCGTCCTTGTACTAACGCGATCTCTGAAGAAATTCGGCTCGGATTTGTAACGTGTGGCGAGATCGTTTGTGTTTTAGGCGATTAGGGCGAAAGCGTACGCAAATTCCCTAGTTTAATTGTGGAGATTCGGCTGAGTTATCTGCATTTTGGTGACTATATTTGAACAAAATTTAGATGAGGGTGAAGTTTGGAGGATTTGCTGTTTACACTATGTGCAGATTTCGTAAATTAGATAGGAATTTGTAGTTTTCGTCTCGCTTGGGTTGTGGAATTGGGAATAGATTTACATATGCAGGTGGACTGTATTCCCGATCTGTAGATAGCACTGTCTCTGGACGTGATGCCTAAGTGCATGATTTGTGTGGATTTTACCATGGGGTGATTCTTCTAAGCAGATGGCTGATGAAGGTCAACGATTGGTTAAGGTTTACTTCAGATCACTTGATGCTTGATTTGTGCGGCTATGTTTTAGAATTTGACAAGTGATAGTTTTTCTAGCCTTCTTTACCTCTTTTTTGCAAATCTAGCCTCCTCCTGAGTGGAATTGTAAATCTAGCCCCCTCCTCACCGTGGAATATGTCTCCCGTGCTTCCCTACCATGGGAGCGCTTCCCCCGCACGCCCCGGCCACGGAAGGTCACCGCTTCCACGCTCACCGTCCATGGCAGGCTGCTGCTCGTGCTACCGCGATGCTGCTCCCATGCTCCCTGGGTGTGGTAGGCGACATGTGTCATGCCTTCCGTGGTAGGGGAGTGGGTTAGATTTGCACTTCTGCTCAGAAGGGGGGCTAGATTTGCAAAAAAGAGGTAAGAGGGGCTAGAAAAGTGATCACTTCAATTTGTGGGAGCAACAATGACCAGATATCCGGTACTAGTTCTAATCTGGTCAAAGGCTTGCAGTTGGTTTATGTTTGGAATTGTTATGATCTGGTGTTGTGCACCATGTGATAAGGTAGCTGTGCAGAGGGTTTGCTTGCCACGCTTCAAAATTGATTTTATCATTTCGAAATGCCCGGAAGTGAATCTTAGTCGAACTGATAAATCGACAAAGTATTTGTGTTGGGACATACGTGGTTTTTGTTTGAACAGACAGGATGGTAATCACGATGTTTGGAAGTCTGTTGAGATGGTATAAAATTGAGGTGCGGTAGACCACCCTGAATTTTCCGATGTGACTGATTTTGTTTTCTTGTGCTGTGCGGCTTGGGATTTTATACACACCAAGATAAGGATGTTGCGATAGAGTAGTAGATTGGCTGATATCATTCAATTGTCAATCGGTGGTTCATTTTGTCACTGAACCTGTCATTATTCGTTTTGACTGGCTATACCTGTCACGCTAATACGAACTTTTCTGGGCTTCTCTATACAGGTGGTCATAGATTTCACTGCTTCCTGGTGTGGTCCTTGCCGTGTCATCGCCCCAGTCTTTGCTGAGTGCGCCAAGAAGTTCGTTGGTGCCGTCTTCCTGAAGGTTGATGTTGACGAGCTGAAGGTGAGGACGGTGCCAGAATCCTCCAGAACATGTCTCCCTGTGGCAGCGAACTAATGTTGTTTCCATGTTAAACAGGAAGTTGCTGAAAAGTACGGCATCGAGGCAATGCCGACCTTCCTGTTCATCAAGGACGACAAGACAGTCGACACCGTTGTCGGTGCCAGGAAGGAGGAGCTCCAGAACAACATCGCGAAGCACAGCGGTTCTGCGTCCGCCTAGAGGAGCAGAGCAATGCCGGTTATCAATAAGGGCCAGCACCTGGTGCAGAAGTAGCAATAGTAGTCATTTTCGCACTCGGTTTGCCTTGGTTGTCGCCGAAGTTTGTGTGGATCCAGTTCGGAGTATCGTTTTAAATTCCTGCTGTTTGCTATGTAGTTGCTGCTTGTGAAGTTTGGATCTGACTATGCTGTCATGATGTGAGTATGAAGCAATATATATATGATGCTGGTGATCTTGTGTAGATAGCAGGCGTCTCCGGAGCCCTTTACTCCATACGACCATACTCCATAGCGGTTGTCCTTACATTGAATCTGAAATGAAATCCCAGGGCATCCTCGATCTATTTCTTGCTGCTGTTACGCCTGCCTGATTCTGAAGTTCTCTGTTCAGTCTAACCAATTAACTCAGGGGTTCAGGGCTAAGATAGCCAATTTAACCAACCCGCCCCATTTTGAACCCTAAACCAATCTTGAAGAAATCAGCCTTGTAATCCCGATGGTAATCAGGGCAGTTCACATCTAAGTTGTGACGCAAGTCCTCTCCTTCTCTTTGCATCTTTCAGGACCAAGTCCGTTGAATTGAATTCTCTGCTGTTGAATTCACAGTGGAAATGTGAGGACATGTAGTACAAGGTTGCGTAGTCATGCCAAAAAGAAAAAAAAAAAACAAATCTGTATAAAAACAAACGCATACCTTTGTTTGTCAGCATCACAGCTAGCGCACTCATCCGTCGTTTGTCAACGCTGATGCTGGGCAGGTGCCCAAATAGCACCGACAGTGGCTCCTTTCCAGCCTCCCAGCTTCATTGGCTCAGTTTCGATTGTCCCTTTCTAATAAAACAGCTATGTGTCCGTACGTTGTAACGAAAACTTAATTTACGATAAAAAGTTTATTTGCAAAGAGCATTAACAGTAGCAAAGATGGTTAATTAACGAGCAGTGGTGTGGGTAATTAAAGAGTAGTGGCAAAGATGGATAGTTTTAATGAAGTGACGCGAGAAGAAACTCTTGCTTTATCTCTACTACTTCTAATTTTGAGTTTATGGTGGTCCGTTCTCCACCACCAACCCCTTGGATCCTCTTCTCTCGATGGATCGTGCATTCCTACGCTGTGGCCCATTTCCCGCGCGTGTGCATTCGTACCCTGCGGCCCAACACTCATCTCCATCCACGGGGAGCCCTACCTCGCCTCGCCTCCATCCGCCTCCCGCCAGATCTGGGTGCCTTCTCCGCCTCGAGTCCTCACCATCCGCGCCATCCACCTTGAGCTCAAGAACGCACCAGCGCTCCGACCTCGATCTCGCCACCAACACTCTCCGGCGACTCGCCTCCATCCGATCCTCTCAGGACCGCCTCTCGACCTCGCCTCCATGGCAACTCTCATGGGCGGGGCACAACACCGCCATGACCACCTCCGTGTCCTAACCTCGGCGCCATCCGCTTCTCCGACGACTTCCTCCTTCCTCACAGCCTTCCATGCCTCCAACGCCGACCTCCCTCTCTTGCATCGCCATAGCCCACCGCCTCCCCGCCAACCCCAAAGCAGCCTACGGGTAAGTCTTTTGTGACACATTCCTTTTCAGAGGATGCCTTTCTTAATTAAGAAAAGAATATATGTTATCGATACCTTCCTTAATTAATAAAGGAATATCATTATCGCCATTTCTTATTTTTGTTATTTCCTTGCATGTTACACTTTACTTGCATGTCGCTCGTTAAAAAGAGATCGTATGGAGGGCCAAGTCTTTCGGTGCTTTGGGGACTCAAGTTGGCGAAGTGCTTTGGGGAAGTGAGTGATTCTGTTTCCGATTCAAATTCAATCCCATTTCTCTTCATTTCGTTTCTTATGTGTTGTGTTCTTTCGATTGTTGATTCGGTTTGTTTTTGCAGAGGTCGCAGATTGGAGAAGTGGTTACGAGACTAGACGTCGTGGTCAAGAGGTATCATTTGATCTTACCATGGTTGCTTGTTTGGTTGCATTTGCTCATGTAACATTTTGTAATTTTTGTTTGATTCTCAGATTCCGATTAGTTAGTTCGGATGTGGTCGTGGTTGTAGAGTGGGAAGTTTAGTATTCGCCGCTTGTTCACCCATGCCGAGGCGAGTAGTTTCGAGGTTTAATTTTGTGCTCTGTTGTGACTTGCAAGTGGGGTTCCAAATGGCGGATGTTTCGGATAGTATTTGAGTTTGTGATCAAATAAAATATAATAATTTACCCTATATTTTCTTGAAAGCGTTGAACATTGGTCGGTTCTCAGCGGATATTAATCTATCTGAGGAGTTGGAGAGCTACATCCTAAAGCTTCGATATTGATCTATTATTTAGGTCAATTAGTTGGATATCTCTAAGGTATTTGTTGGTACTAGTGAATTTTAAGCATATTTTAATGGTGGAAAATAGTAATACATCGTTATGATTATCTCAGATGTTTGTAGAGTCGCTTTAGATTAATCAGAACTTTATTGACTCGCTTTCATTTTGCCTTTCATATTAATAATCTGTTGTGTCTATCAATTGATTTACATGACTGGTACCTTCGCAATCATGCAGGAACCTCTTTCCACTTTAGCAGCTGAGTTACAAGGTGAGGCGTCTCTCTCTCTCTCTCTCTCTGTGTGCAATCGCTATAGATTTGCTCATGTTTCGACTGTGGCAAGAGATCGAACCTGATTGTCCAGTAGGATGTGATTTTTTGTTGTGGTAAACTGTTGTACTGAAGTTTAGTTGGCATTGCATAAGGGATTGGAATTTGGATAAACAGGGTACAATTACTCCTTATCAATTACAGGACCGAGCTAATTGAATATTAGCTCCAGGTCTACACAAACACAACTACACCCTACGACATCTGAAAACAAAAGACACTCATGTAGCATAAAAAACATTCCTTTCTTCGTTTGCCTTCTCCATCCTTGTTTCACTGTCCAAACTGGTTGCTCATACAGGAAAACATTTCATAGCATAATCAAAACACCTGCAGCAAGAAAAAACGAAGATGCAGAAACATGGGTCCCCCCGGGATCCAAGACTTGCAATTTCGCGCACTCTCCATATTTCAATAAAAATGTGTTATGTATCTTGTGATTGCGCTTTTCCCCGCATTTTGATGATTGACTTCAGTTTTGACTTTTGAACCACATAACTGTATCAAACTTCTTATAAAATAATCGAGGAAAAATTATCAAATATTTGCTCGTATTTTGTTAAGAAAACATGGTTTTTTACTGTATCACACTAGTGAAATTACGGTGTTTCTGAATTTACAATGCATCAGTTATGCAATGTTTTGTTATAATATTTTAATTAGCAACCAAATTTGAATTGGTGAGATTTTAGACTTGCTCTGTTTCTTTTGCTTGAAGTATCTGCACATGACTCCATAGGTTTTGGCTGGCAGGTACGAGCAACTCGTGAAAGAGGGAAGACTGCTAGAGGTATATCCATCCATTGAGGAGGTATACTAAGAATATCATTTCTAAATTTGTTTTAATATCATGAATGCCTAAATTCATGTCGGAGGATAAACTATAAAAACTTGTGTAATTTGGAGAAATAGATGTTTGATCTTGTAGCACAATTTTCTTTTGTTGTTTGAGCTTTATGTTTCGTTACCAAAATTATTTTTTGTAGCAACGCACGGACATTGAACTAGTATTCTAGAATTTAGGAACAGAAGTTTTTAAAGGTTTTAATGGTGATAACCATCGGCTGGTGTAGTTATATTAAGAATCATAACACACGTCATGGGTTTACGTAGGAAAATCGTAGTGAAAAATCTACGCAAATAACAGGTGCCATGCTGTTGGGTTTTGCTACGGCCGGCGACATGGAAACAAAGTTGACGAAGGAAAGCAAGAACAGGTAGAAGGTTCTCTTTTATGAACAGATTGGAGATTAAGAGGCTATGGTTAACAACAACCGCATATATTAAGACACCTTGATTAGCAACAACCGAAGAATGATATTAGCACCGTCTGGTTGGCGGAGATAAACGGTCGTGATTAGGTCATTCTCAGTGGCAAGTTTTATTTCACGGTTTCCAGGAGTACCACATCATCTAAAGGGGTTTCGGTTGATAAATGAAACAAGATCTTCCAATACACAGTTTCATTTCGCGGTTTTATATGCTAGCTATAGCATTTAATTGTTGCATGATTTTGTGATCAAATGTTCCATTCGGTGCAGTTTCATTCGGTTTCAGTGCGTGGGAATACGTAGGATAAAACGATGCGCTTTCAGTGAAGTTTCATTCGGTTTTTAATGTATTGGAAACTAGGGCTGGGCATTCGGTTTATACGGTTTTTCGTTCGGTTTTTCGTTTTGAAAAATCGGTTTTTGAATATGAAACCGAATGCTACAAAATCCGATCAATTAACCGAACAAATTCGGTTCGGTTAATTGGTTTTTCGATAATCAATTACGAGCAAAGCCAACATTAGCCTATTGAGCAGATCATTCAACATATATGGTTACCTTCTATTATTTCGACAGATCCTGGTAACTTTCGGATCTTACAAGTAACATCGAGCAAAGCACACGCCTACACTAGACTCTAGTCTCGACCGAGCACAAAATACATGATTACTTATGCAAATCTTTTATTTGACTTAGCTAGTGAAGCACGCTATGTTCTGTTGATCTGTTAAACCTAAAGACAATCCAAGAGGCTGACCACAAATTATATCCATATATTTTTGTTTCTCTAGTTCTCGATCCGACATCAAATTGGTGAATCGAGTGAGAGGAGCAAAGAGAGGTGTGCATACAAGAGGTCTTGGCGCCGACGTGGCGAGGAAGGCGGCGACCTCCTTCATGCTCATCTCCTTGCCGGTGGTGCCGAACCATGGGCTCAAGAGAGCGGTGGCGGTGATGAAGGCTGGTAGTCCGAGCGGTGGCGTGGCGAGTGGATCGAGATGATTGATGAATACTTTGCAGAGCCATTCTTGATGATGATGAAGCCGTTCTTGCGGATGGTGCTGGCTCTCTTGAGGAGGTGCCGAAGGCATCTGGCGGCATTGGCGGAGGAGGAGGATGGAGGCGTCGAGGCCATGCGGCGCTGAGGAAGAGTCGAGCGAGGAGGTGTCGGACGGCCGTGGCGCAGAGGAGGAGGTTGGAGGTGTCGAGGTGAGGCCGCATCGCGGTTGGAGGATTTGGGGATTTTTGCAAGAGCATCGATCGGATCGGGATTGAAGAATGGGGATTAGGTCTTGGGTTCAGCAGGATAGATCGGCGGATTTTGGAGGAATGGGCTAATGGGTGAGCAAAGTCAAGCAATGGAAGTATGGCTAATGGGCTAATGAGATTCGGTTCTTTTGGTAAAATCGGTTTTGGAATCAGAAAGCAAAACCGAACGAATGAAAATAAAAATCGAAACCGAAAACCGAAAAAAACGAAATATTCGTTAAATCGTTCGTTTCATTCGCTTTTTCTTCGGTTTAAAATGCCCACCCTATTGGAAGCAGTGCGCATTTCGGTTTCAACTAGATAAAACTCGTCTCCTCTCTCTTCTTATAATTTCTTTGCCATATCACTGTTTTTGCTGATATGTCACCTCATTAAATTATAATGAAACTCCTACTATGACTGACCTTAGCAGTAAAGAAGGAAGATTAGCACTAACTGGTTGGTATAGATACAGGATTAGAGCCAGGCCAGCTATAGATGCCATCTGTTGGCAAGATGTGAAAACTAACCAGATGACAGCGACCACCTCAACGAGATTGAGAATTGGGCAGGACGCCACGTAGGCCCCATGTACCTCAAGGAAATTGAGAATTGGGCAGGACGCCACGTAGGCCCCATGTGTGAACGGAACCCGCGTGCAGGATATTCTGTGGATCAACGTACCTGGGCACCATAAATAATGGAGACCATAGCTAACATAGCATAGGCTTATTCTGGGTGAGGTCGCAGCTGGCTAGACCAGCCAAATACTAGTCCCGCACAGCAGGTCATGAGCGCGCAGCCTTCCTGCGGCCAAGAATTCAAATTTCGTTTTTAGAGCATATCTTGGATAGTTGAAAACTTGAAATACAAAATTTTAATGAAATCTGATTAAAATTCAAAATTAAATTTAAAATCTAGAATTTTCGAAGAATTCTAAACGAAATTTCTGTGATTTTAAACACCCCGTGAAATGGTCTACCAAGGCTAGAAAAAATATAAAAAATTATTCAAACATTTATCTATATTTTCTATTAGTTTGAATGCAAAATACTAAGTATCTGCATATAAAATTCTCAAGTTAGGGTTTAGACCAAAATACAATTTAAGACTGAAATATATCATTTAAGGTCGAAATCCAAGTCAAGGTTTAAACCGAAATATATCATTTACGGCTAAAATCCAAGTTAGGACTTAGGATTGGTGTTACATAATTTGTATTTGTATTTTTTGGCAAACTTTTCACATATACTCATCAAAAAAGGCATTACAATTCTCCACAAAAAAATTGGTGTAAAATCTAATCAAAAAATCATGCAAACCGGTCTAAAAGGCCGAAATCTCTGTGAAATTTACCAAAATTTCAACGAGATTTATCAAAATTACTGCAACAGACCCTAATTTTCAATTTATTTTATTCCACCGAGATTTGGAATCTCGACCCTAACCAAAATCCAAAATTTCGCCGAGATTTTGAATCTTGACTATGGGGTAGGAACAATCTTACTAATATTGTTTCGCTGGTATGACTCGTATATACTATTTCGCTATCTAAAATGGTACATAGTTGTCATACATTTCGTCTTAGTCTCGATACTGGTTAATAATAATTATACATGTCAATAATAGACTTGCTGGTCAAAACCAATTATACAGGTGGAATTGATGGTACATCTATTGAACTCATTAAATTATGTGTTGCATTTGATCGTACTACTATGTAATTAGAGTAATATTACGAGTAAATTTTGGTGTGCGTATAATTAAACATACATATACTTATATATATTATTACATTAAAATTCAAAACATCGGTATGGGGCGATACCAGAATGTATTATTGCTATAGCTAAAACGGTATAGCCTTCGGAACGGTATTAATAAGTACAAGTAGGAGCAAGATGAGGGAGAAGAGACAGAGAGACTCTAAATCAGGCAATGTAGTGTAACAATTAACGACAATACAGCTTCAGAACGATTGATGCCTTGGGGTCAGTGCTCAAGAGTTCGCTCAGCGGGTTCGTCGTGGTTAGGCACCGCCAAACGCTAAGACCGTATTTGCGGCGTAATTGCGGGTCTCGGTGTTTTGGCCCTCGGCGGTCGAGAATTAAGATAATTCATATATATTATTGATTTTATTATGAATAAAAATTTTTAGTTTTCTTTTCTAATTATTTGCAAATTACAAGACATCAAATATTAAAGTAGAATATTAAACTAAAATACTTGAACAAATACTACTCAATTAATCAAGTAATAAACTAAGTAGTAAGTACTATGTTAGTGACTTAGTGTATCTTATTTTGAGGGTAACGACGTGAATCTTTCAATCATGGTCATCAGGTCATGTAAACAATAGATCAAAATAGTCTCTCTCATAGTTTTGTGCTAGCCGCCAAGGACCGCCAAAAACCGCCAAGACCCGCCAAGGATCACCAAGGCCCGCCAAGGACCGCAATTTCGGTCTAGCCGCCAAACAGGCCGCCAAGGGCTGAATTCATTGCGTTTATAACCGCCAACCCCAATATCGACCGCAATATCGCCGCCAAGTACCGAATTTTCGAACACTGTTGGGGTTAGATGGTTTTATTTAGAATAGGGTATAGGTATAGTATCGACACAACACATGAAATTTTCCCACTTTTTACATTATTCACTCACGTGGCTAATATCACCATAGACCCAGTTGCACATCTTCTCCTTTGTAAACGATAAAAACTAGTCAGGTCGTGCGCTACACTGCGCAATGCGAAATTTCGTCGTGTGACGTTGCAATGTGTACAATTTGGAGAATTTGGTCGTGCGACGCTGCGTCATGTGAAATATGGTCCCACGAATATTTCTGGAAAAATTGTGTAATTTTAGTTTTTTTTGGATTTTTTTAAAATAGGCTGCTAGGAGACATCAGCGAATCTGTGGATTTTTTGCGGGAGAATGCAGAGGGACATAAGCATAATTTTGTTTTTTTTTTGCGTAATTTCGGTTTTCTTGTTTTTTTTTAAAAAAAAATGGGTCGCTAGGACCCGTTGGTGAATATGTGGACTTCTATAAACCGTCGGCAAATCTATAGGTTTTTTTGGGAGAAAACCTTTGAGGGATCTAAATGTAATTTTATTTTTCTTCGGTTCTAGTATGCTAAAAACCAATTTTATGGACCTAAACGCAATTCTGTTTTTCTTTGGGTCTATTTTTCTAAAAACCGTCGGGAGGACTTGAACGTAAAACAATGAAGGGACCTAAACATAATTTTGGTTTTTCGGGTCCTTTCTGTTAAATACCGATCGGATGACCTAAACATAATTTTGAATTTCTGGAGGACCTTTTCACAAAACAGTGATGTCGCACGGCTAGTTGAGCGCTGATTCTCTCCGCTTTATATAAAGGTATACATTTTGTAGATGAAAACTTTCACGAGGTGAATTCTGCCGATGAAAATTCATAAAAATCACCGGTAAGCATGCAACTGTAAGGTTTTGTTTAGGAAATCCAAAATCTCAATCAACCTATGTAAATTGTCTGGGATACTGAATTGAAATCTCAGCCTATCCACATGGATGGGCTGAGATTTTTAATTTCCCAAATAAACCCTAAAAGTTGGTTTTATTAATAGCGTGGGAATTCACTATGAGCTTAAGAGGAAATACATAGTTTTGAGCAAGATTTTTCTAAGATTTTTTTTTCCAAATCCTCTATTTTAAGCAAACCTTAAATACTTTAACACGTGGAAAACATCTCTTTGGCAGAGAAGAAGATCATGCAAAAACATATCTTAAAAAAAGAGTAGTGCTTCCGTACTTTTCTTCTCAATACAAGTTACATAAATCTTAAAACAAACGAAGGGATAAATAATCACTATCTACTCTTTATTCATACTTTAATATTTCTGCAACTTAAAAAAAAAAGCATGAAAACACTTCTCCGAAAGAAAACCTTCTATGTGGTGTCATCAATCTTAGAGAAAACCTAACCGATGCCAACCCAACCCAGCCCCAGAAAAATATACAACACGGTAGATAATAAAAGGAAAATTTTTATATGCCATTACAATTGTTTTGTCGCAAAGAGACATGTCTCTTGTGTGCCATCGTATTTCGAAACCTTCCGTTATTTCTCACTATTGACTAACCAGGACGTGAAGTGGTTGTTCCAACACACTTTTGCCACTGTCTTGCCTCCTTCCCCAAGGAATGGTAGCCACCACTGCATCTCATTTTAGTGCCGTTGTTGGATCAGTGCGTTGTCTTCAAAGTCAACACCACCGCTTCCATGGCAACCAGCACCACATCTCATTATTTGGTGCCAACTGGCCAGTGCCGCCATCATCCTCGTCGGTGCTAGAGGAGGAGGGAGCTACGATGATATCGGCATGACGATATAAGAGGCCACGACTCGGCAGCGGCAACTAGGGGCGAAGCTCTGCTCAACTTTACCCATGATAAAAAAAATTAAAAGAAGGAAAGAAGAGGAATCGAAGATGCTCACTGTCATGCTTCCTCATCGCATCAGCCAATCGAGGAAGATGACAGCTAGGGTGGAGACATCGGGGTAGTGGCAACCAGATCCAGTTGGACATATAGGCTAGACGAGCTAGGTGGTGGCTAAACTAGGGCGATGAGGTGAGCACGGCGACACCAAGTTCAAAAGGGGTGAGCTCTACGTAGAAGACACATGGTTAAAGAGAAGAGGAAGGAGGTGGTGCCAGACAGAGAAAGGAAAGGAAAGAAAATAAAATAAAAGTAATATAGGTATTTTGAAAATTTTAACTGTAAAAAAATAACAAAGTTGATAGCAATGCCACATTAGGAAAATTTCAAAAGATACGATGACACATGAGAGAAGTCACTTTGCAACGGCTGATCATGGATTTCAAATGATTACAATGGCATATAAATATTTTCCATAATAAAATGGCCAGCTCTCCCTATCTCGTCGTCGTCCTCCTATATAATCCCCTTCCTTTTTTCTTTGGTCTCCCCAAGCACGAGCCTTCCTCTTGTGCTCTCCTCTTCCCTTCCATGGCCGCCCCCAGTTCTTGGGACACGTCCTTCCACGAAAAAACCACAAGGATTTAACATCCGCCTCCGGATTCCTCCTCACCTGGCCGGACCGACCGATTCTCCGCTGTTCAGCTGTATCTCCATTGATCGTCTCGAGGAGGAAGAGGAGAGATCTGCAGTGGGAGGGAGGAGAAGAAGAAAGATCGATGGGCAAGTACGTGGAGCTGCTGGACATGGGGGTGCGCATCGCGGCGCGGTTCCACTCCCACTGCCCGCAGACGGCGCGCATGTACTACCACCCACCCCCTTCTTCGTCCTCCGCCGCCACCAACGCCGGCGACGGGAGCTCCGGCGGCTGGGAGGGAGCGGGGGCCGTGGTGAAGAGGCTGGCCGCCGTCGACTCCTCGGAGATCATCCTGTTCACCGTCGTCTAGATTAGTGCGTACAGTGCTCGTCTAGATGTATGCCTTCCATGGAAGAGAGAAAATGCAATCTTTTTTTTAAATCGTTTGTTTTGGTTTATTTCGGGAAGAGGAAAAAGGAAAGAGGAGGAAGAGTCTTCGTTGGATTGATTGATTGAATGAATTGACAGATTTGCAAGATTTAACTATAATTTAATTGATTTGTGACGAGTTCGTTGGTTCGATTGATTCGTGCTACTACCTTCGTTTTAACCTTGATATTACGATATATACGCTAGTTTGATTCGATTCGATTCGATTTGTTCCTGGTCAAGCCTACACATGCGACCAGTTTCTTAAGTACATGCTCTGTGCAATTAAATTTTTTAAACTTTAGCTATCGATATTTTTTTAAACATATAGATTAAATGTATAAAATCATATACATAGATTTATTTCAAACATACTTTCATAATATTATATTTTTATTATTTTTAAATATATTATAACATAAATTAGTAGTCAAAATTAAGTTTTCGACATCAATACCAAAAATGACAACTATTTATAATCGAAAGAAGTATTCAACTTTAATTAGGGGTGAATGTCTTCTATGCGTATTTGGAAAAAGTGCGAATTGGTCTCTAGCTATCTTACATTGGGCCACTTTGGTCACTAAACAGCAATCTAGGACTTGCGACGTCCTTCAACTCCCAAAACCGTGCACAGTTAAGTCGCTTTGACCGATCAAATGGCGGTTTTAGCCCTTATAACACTGTCAGATTTTTAAACAATTTTACAAGCTTGATAATGATCTGAAAAATTTATGGTACCATTATTAGTAGTTTAGGATCATACATAAAAATTTTAAAATAATTTAACATCATTTGTTATCTTTAAAAATCAAAAACAGAATAGACATAATTGGGACAGTAAACTTGTTAGATTTTTATAAATTTTCTCGAGTGTGATCATTATCTAAAATTTTATGACAGATTAATAATTTCCTCAGTACCATATTATAAAAGTTTCAAAAATTTCAACTTTATTTGTTTTCTCAATAAAATCTTTCAATCCAGTAAGCACTAAACTTAATTTGTTGTATTATATTTCAAAAATCAAACAGAGAAAGAACATAAAGTTGAAATTTTTGAAAATTTTATAGAATGGTACTGAGGAAATTATTAATCTGTCATAAAAATTTTAGATAATAATCACACTCGAGAAAATTTAAAAAATCTAACAATTTACTGTCCCAATTATGTCCATTCTATTTTTGATTTTTAAAGATAACAAATGATGTTAAATTATTTTTAAATTTTTTTATATGATCCTAAACTACTAATAATGGTACCATAAATTTTTAGATCATTATCAAGCTTGTAAATTTTTTTAAAATCTGATAGTGTTGTTGTGGGCTAAAACCACCATTTGACCTGGTCAAAGGACTAACTGTGACGGTTTTGTGAGTCACGACGCCGCAAGTCCCAGATTAAGCAGTGCCAAAGCCATTCAATGCAGATAATAAGGACCAATTCTAAGACTTTTTCCTTCGTATTTTTATTCAATTTTATCACTATCGTCAGTATTCTCCCCATTTTTTGTCCGGAGGGTGGTTTGGTGTGACGGTGGCGTACGGACAGCTATGTCCACAACCACATCAAAACAAATCATAATAAATCGAATCGAATCATAGGTTTGTTTTTGTATTGGCCAACAGAGAAAGGGAAAAAGACAGGAGAGTTGCAAGCAAACGCAGCAACGAATGGACGCGGCAAACCCACCCACACAAACATCGTGGAGCACGAGAGCTCTGCCTACCTGATATCTTGCAGAGGATTTCTGGTCCGTTAATTACCCCAGAGGCGGAGCCGTGAGTGGGCCTTGTGGGGTTGGAGTTCATCCCGCTAATCTAGTAAAAGACTTTTAAGATATATTACTTATCTAGATTTGAGAGATTCATTTGCAAAATTTGATCATAGTAAACTTATGCGACTTTCAGAAATATATTCTGATGTTTTTTTGGTATATGACCGTGTTTTTTTGAAAGAATAATTTCACTTATTTGTTGATGACATGAGAAGATAATCAAGAGATGAATTTCAAAGTAATGATGATCTTACTAGCTTCAATGTAAAGTTGGTTCAAGTAAAGAAGCATCTGGTTTATCCATTGGTCTATAGACTGATTGAATTAGCACTAATTTTACCTGTGAGAACAGTTACAGTTGAAAGGGTTTTCTCAGCAACGAAGATTATTAAGATAGATTTGCGCAATAAGATAAGTGATGACTGGTTGAATGATCTTATGGTATGCTATATTGAACGAGACGTGTTTGCAAAGATAGACATGAAGATATTTTACAACATTTTCAGAATATGAAAACTCGTAAATATCAACAGTCAACTCTTTTGAAGTAATGAATGGTACGTTTTTCTCCTTTCATAGTTACATACTTATATCGTATATAATTTAAATTTCAACTATTTTACAATATGTCGATAGTCATAGTATTTGATTCTAAATGTCTCTTTTTTAAACCCTCTTCTTTGAAACTTTCTGGCTCCGCCGCTGAATTACCCATGGTGAGCGAGTTTTAGTTTACCCAAAGCATACATGAGAATCTTACCTAAGATAAAAAGTGTTACCCGTTTGGTTATACTAAAGTTATTATGTATACTTTTTGAGTCACTGACACGTGAAACTTGGATGCAAAAAAAAAAATCATACCACAAATATAACCATGAACCAAATTGATATTTAACTGACAAAGTATATTAAGATTTGGTTACGAACAAAACTTTTTTTTTTTTGGCCGCGGCAGTAGGAGATGCTTGGACTTGGAGGCTTCCAGCTGTCGATACTTGGCTGGTGGTCCAAGCATACACTGCGTTCGGCGCACGCAGCCGCACGCGTAAACGACCGAAAGTAGGGGTGGGGGTGTAAAACGTATAAGAATTATTTATTTCATTATTCTACTCGATGGAATACAAATATGGTCTAGTTTTTTAGTTGATTAATAATTTCTCTTTTACTCACATTTGTATTTGAATTCATTTAAGAAATGTAGATAGGAATATGGTATAGACTTTTGCCATCGAAATGTTATTTTATCGGCACTATTAGTAATCATATTCGAATTCGATAAAACAATATACATATTTTATTACAATATGGCTAATTAGTTGGACGAGTATTTATAGTACAGTGTGAATTCATATTCATTTAGGTGAAATAATGAATTAGAATGATTAAATGTGCTATGTATAAGGATAAAATATCATAAATATCTTGCAATCGTATAAGTTATGAGGATATTCGAATCCGGCCAAATTGATTAGGTATTGGGTTCTTATTTGTATTCGTTGCAACATTCATATTCATTTTCGAATTTGTATTCATATTTGTATAAAAATACAAATACATGTATGAAAAGACCATTATTTGATTTGTATTTGATCCATTGACACTCCTAACTGGGAGTAGGGTTCAAAAAACCGTTTAAAGAAAACCGTTCAAAATTCGAAAATCATTAGAAATTGTAGGATTAAGTAATCAAAAAGATTTGAAAAAAAAATCACTCGATTTTCATGAAAAACCGCTCGGTTTTCACCGAAAATTGATCCGACCAATTGAATGTTCTTTAGAGCGGTTTTTGAGCTCTCGGTTTTTTCGAAATTCGAGCGGTGTTCACTGATTTTTGATTGATTTATGTCGCATAAATTTTTTTTTTGAATTTTTTTGAACAAGACCGATTTACCGATCAGTTTTGAATCGGTACGGTCAAAAACAGGGTTTTCAAACCCAAACGTGGAGAACTGCAGACCGGGAGCAGTGCAAGGCATCGAATCGAAGACGTGGTGCATCGGCAAGTTCATTGCTTGCTTCAACTACAGTCTACAGTATACCCCTTCCTTTCTAAAATAAGTGACGTTTTAGCTATTAGAAAACGTTCTTTTTAAGCGACATTTTAGGATTCTATAGACATATTCATAGACAGAAGCAATGGTGGGGCTAGAGCTCACTCCGCCAACCCAGCAAAAGAGTTTTCAGGAGCACACAAATGAATGATATTATCAACTGTCAACTCTTTTGAAGTAATGAATGGTATGTTTTTCTCCTTTTTATAGTTACATATTTATATTACATATAATTTAAATTTCAATTATTTTACAATATATCGATAGTTATAGTAGCTAATTTTGAATGTTTCTTTTTTAAACCTCTTTTTTAAAACTTTCTAACTCCGCCTGTGGACATATTTACACGTTACTTTCCAGATTACACATGGTTCTCTTTAACGTTGGTGTGACCCACGCAAGTCGGCAAGGTAATTAAATAAAGGTGTATAAGACAATTTACATCAGCCTTTAATTCTCGTGCCCAGTACTAATTAAAAGGATACATATTTTAGAACGGAGGGGGTAGCTGTGAATTGTGATGCAGGTCTCGTGTTTGTTCAAGCTTGATTAATGTTGGGCCGTGCGTGCCGTGCAACCAGGACACGAGGGGGGGATCATCAATTCGTCGGTGTTGATCTTTCTTCCTTTCTTGGTGATTTCTTCTGCAAAGGACGGGAGGTTGGGCGGCGGACGGAGAGTCCTCTCCTCGCCTTCTTTTCGACGACGCTGCCGAGTGTCGACCACGACAGAGGAATAAAAACTAGTCGTATGGTACTGTAAACAGTAAAAAGAGAAAGAAAACAACGCCGCTACCAGTATTAGAACTGCTTATGTCTTTGACACTTTGACCCACACGGGTTTTTTTTAGAAATAGCCTCGTGCTTCTATATTTACAAAAATGGCCCCGTGAGCCTCTGCTGCGCCATGGTTGCACGGATGAAACCCCTGCCAAGCCACACCTGTGCGAAAGGAAGGGAGCGCGGCACGTTCGGCTTGGCGCGGGAGGGAGAAGTCTGCCGTGGCAGAGAACCACGGGATCTCTCCCTGTCGCGTCAGAGCAGCATGACATTGGTAGGGTTGCCGCGGCAGAGCAGCTTGCTCCTACCGTGACACCCCAATACGGCAATTGTTTTTTCTTTTTTTGCAAATTAGTTTTTGAATGAAACTGACTGGCGATGATATGCAAAATTTTAAGGCTAAAACAACAACAGTATGAAACATTTAACAATGACTTACGCAGATTAGATAGCGCATATAGTTCAATACAAATGAAAACAGTGACAGGAAATGTGCATAAAGTACATGTAAAATACATGTCCACCTTTTCGATTGAAAATATGGCAGCGTGATAGCCTGCTACTGCTGCTGCAGCGAAGCGTGGCACAGGCTTTTTAATTTTGTTTTTTGGAAATCAGTTTTTTTATGAAATCGACTAACGACACCAAGCAAATTTTTGATTTTTTTGTAATAATATATTTTTTAAAAATACATAAATAATATATATCTGATTTTTTTATAGAAATACCCTACTATTGCCATGGTGATAGGGAGGTTTTTTAAGTAGAAAATATAAAATAAAAGGCAGAGAGAAAATAATAAGGAAAAATTTGGAGAAGTGATGTTTAATGTTGGTAGAAACGGAATGAAGGCATAGAGTATATGGCTTAAACACAAGAAAATGACATAGCATGATATAGAAAACGACGAAAGGAAACATATATAAAAATATTATGGCACATAGCATGACATCGTGGATATAGTATAACATAGAAAATGGCATAACTTGACATAGAAAATGATGAAAGAGACAGGGCATGACGACATAGATGAACTATGAACAGAAACTACAGCTAAGGTACATGCGTGTATTATGGAATTGAAAAAAAGTCATGTTTACTTTCGTAGACCCTATATAGAAGGATCTATTGGTGCCTTCCCCTTTGATTTTGCAACGCTTAGGGCCTTGGCTTTCCTTTAGTTACTTCGTAGACATCCACTCAATAATAATCTTTTTATGTACTACTTATTATACTAATACTGCCGTTTTATATACTACTAATTTTGTCATATTATACTAGCAATACACTAATATTACAATATTCCTACTAATATTTCACTAACATTATGCTATTATTTACACCATATATCGTTATTTTATGTACTACTAATTGTACTAATACTGTCATTTTATGTACTACTAATTACACTACTTTCACTCTAATTATACACCATTATTTACGATTTCATCATCATTTCATGTACTACTTATTATACCAACATAGTCATTTTACATACTACTCATTGTATTAATATCATTGTTTTATGAAATACTAATTATACTAATATTACAAAGTAATATTGTATTAATTACATCGATATTATATTAATATTAGACTAACCTTATTGTAATTATGCAAATATTATACCAATACTACAATAATAATATACTCATATTATTGTAATTACAATCATATTATGATATTATCATATTAATATCATAGTACTTATAATAATATTATACAAATATTTTACTAATCATACTAATACACTACTACAGAAATGGTCATCTGGGTCGGTTTTATAGTGGCGATACAAAGTCCTTAGACAAGGATGACGACGATTATCACAATTGCTTTTACCCGATAGAGAGCTCGAATCGATTCTAAGAAAAATTATCTCTATCAATTCCACGCTCCGAACCGATAGACAAGTATATGGTCTATATCGGTTCTGAGCATAGAACCGATAGAGATAATTAATGCATGAATTTCTATTGGTTCCACACTCCAAACCAATAGAGACATCCTTGTTATCTCTATTATTTTTTATCTTGGAACTGATAGAGATAATTAGTGTGGAACCGATAGAGACATCCTCCTACTCTCCTAACCTACGTGGACAGGACCCTCGTCCCTCATAACAAGGGTAGAAAAAAGTAAGAAGTCCCTAATATGCGGAGAGCTTTCAACGAAAACCACACACTCTCCTACATTTCTCTGCATTGGTGATGTAAATAGACTAGGGAGGTTCCACTCGAGTAAGGATTTTGTACAACTCGTTGTATCTATGATCAAAATTTGTACTCCTCAAGGCTATACAGAGAGTCGTACACGGGAAACAAAAATTCGAAATAGGACCTCTTAATGTCCTATCATAACAATACATACGGCGGACCTACAATACACTAATACCTCACAAATCCCACCCCCTCTCTCTCCTCCCTTGTTCTATCATGTTCCTTTCTCTCTCTCCATTCTCTTTTCCCACCGATAGCGTCAGGAGGTGGGTGGTGGCATGATGGCCCACAAGGTTAGATCCGGTGGCAAGAAAGCCAGTAAGGCCAAGACTAGCTGCGCGGAAGCCGATACGGCTAGAACATTGACGATGACACATCTACAAATGGCCACATGGGCCTCAGATTTGGCCACAACAGCCCAAGATCTAGCCACCAACAAGGGGAACAGGGCACATGACCTTCGGTGACCATGGACCTTGGCTGTGTCGTTGGATCTTTCCTTCCCACACCGCGTCGATGTTGCCAAAGACCGACCTGCATGCTTCTTCCCCAAGGCCAGAGCCACCGCAACTTCCCCTACCTAGACGCGCTAGTTGAAAGCATCTAGGCCCCCAATTTCGGTTAAGTTTTGGTAATTGATAACAATAAAGTTTTAAAGGGCTAAAGTTTTTCAATTGAGTGTTTTTGAGTATAGGTTGATTCAAGACACGATGGACATAATAGCATCGACTCAATAAATAGAAGTTCAACGCAATAGGGCAAGATGACCAAGGTATAAAAGTTAAGGACCTTTTCATAGTGTTTACCGATCTCGGTGTTTGAAGAGAAAAAGATCGGATTGCTAGAATAGGTGCCGTACTATTAAGAGGGGTCATTGTCGTAAGTTTAACGTCGAGAAAAGTGTTGAGGCTCAAAACATATCAATTAGACATCTCAGAAACAAATGGTCTTAAAAATGAAATCAAATAGAATTAAAATTTGCATTTTGATGCATATGGGCGATATGACCGCAGGGCCTGCGGTAGTACCAGCCGCCGGTGCTACTGCACCCCTCCCGATACCTTTTTTCTAGAGAAGGTATTTTTGATTAGACTGGAGGGCGGTATTACTCATGAGGGCATGTGGTAATCTTGGCGAGGTACTACCGCACCTCCTCCCAGATTATCGCCCAAGTGACCAAATCCACGATCGGGCATTAATTGCTCCACAGTGACCGTTGGGTACTGAGGAGCGGTAGTACCGGCCCCTCAGCACAATTTTGAGTAACTTTTGAGCAACGGTTACATTTGGTTGGTGAGGGTTATAAATACCCCCTCACTTGCATTCAAGAGTACTCTTTGATCCTCATTGAATACATTTGAGCTCTTGTTAGTCTCCTAAACTCTTGGGGCATTAAAATTCATACATTGAGAGAG
This sequence comes from Guadua angustifolia, assembly GCA_036346375.1. Lineage (NCBI taxonomy): Eukaryota > Viridiplantae > Streptophyta > Magnoliopsida > Poales > Poaceae > Guadua > Guadua angustifolia. The sequence continues at coordinate 45,183,881 of CM070512.1, forward strand.
TTAGGAGCAAATTGAGTGGTGCATTTAGCATTGAGCCTTTGACACTCAATTTCGACCTCGAGCAAGCGTCAATACTCGTTACTCTTGGAGGTTGCCGCCTCTTAGACGGCTTAGAGGCGAGAAATTGGTGATCTTCACAAAGAAGATTGTGTGAAGGCCCGATCGTTGTGAGCTCGCCTACCCGGAGTGGGGAAGAGTTATCACAAGTGATCGAGGAAGGCTCAAGCGAGTGGAGCCAGCTTGAAGGAGTTCAAGCCACCTCAACGTGGAGTAGGGGAGACCGGCAAGTCTCCGAGACCACGTGATAAAATTTTTGTGTTTATCCATTGTGGTTTGCAATTCTTATTCCTTAGAATTACTTTTCAATTCTAGCTAATTGAATATCTTGCTTAGAGTAATTTAGTGTTTAGAGTACTTGATTAGAAGAGATAATTTAGTGATCATTAGAAATTGCTTGGTATTAAAAGTGATAAAATTGCAAATAGTCCTTAGTCGACTTTAAAATTAAAATAAGAGTAGAAAAATTTAGAAACCTCCTATTCACCCTCACTAGTTGGTTATCCTTGATCCTACACTAGTGCCTGATCCAACGGCCCCTAGCCATGGCGCCGTCAGATCCAGCCTACCCGGACAGTGCTATCATCCTTCCCAACCGCCCTAGGTGCTTCTACCCTAGCACCGATGCCCCTCAACTAGTGGCAGACCGAGCGGTGGGTCAAGGGAGGGCTAGGGCACACCCTTCTCCCAACCAAGCCATGGGTACCCCTTAGCACCCCGAACCCACTGTGGGGCACCACCGTGCCATGGATAATCGAATTAGAGGTAGAAGCCTAGAAGGAGAACCAGAGAAGAGAAAGCTGGAGGTACAAGAAGGTGAAGAAGTGTTGCCTCCATTCGTTCCATGGGCCATGGCCCAAACCAAAGCCTGTTGCCAACATCACCGTTCGGTCCAGCCAAGCCTAATAGCCACCACACCAGTACACCACCAAATTGCCCCCAATCCCCAAATCCCCAATTCCCTATCCTCATCTCAAATATGAGAAATCACAAATTGAATCAAGGCATCGAGCAAGAGCAACTAAGTAGACCTTGCGAGTGATGGCAGAACCACTGAGTGGTGACTAGCTGGGAAGCCCCAAGGGGCGAGCATGGTGGCTGGCCTAAGCATGGTTGAGGAGGCCGAAGGACCCAAGCGGCTTTCAAGGACGAGGAGGCCCGAGCGGCGGCCAACCAAAGCGCGACGAGGCTAGCCCTAAGTGGCGATCGAAGAGGCTCGAGCACAGTGAGGAGGCCTAAGCGCAACAAAGGAGGAACAAGCACGGCTGGCTGACTCGCCCTAAGGCCTAAGCGACGAGGAGCCCTATGGCTAGACAACATTGGAGGAGTCCTGAGCGGCGTTGAAGCCTGGAGGAGGCCCGAGAGGCAACCGACGAGGCTGAGGAGACTCGAGCAGCGAGTGACCGAGGAAGAGTGAAGAGGCCTAAGCACCAGCTACCGAGGAGGACTCAAGACTGAATCACTGAAGTGAGGAGGCCCTTCGATGCTTTTGCTTCTTAAAGTCAAGAAGCATTGCTGCCTTGTGGAGTGTGGATGGCTGGCACAAGCCAGACTCCAGAATCTAGAGAGGTATTAAAATGCTGATTTGTTTCATTTCATATGAATTTATCTATGGAGTATTGACAACTAGCATCTATCGAATCATATATTTGTAACAGATGGAGAAACAAGCATTACATAAATATTTTTCAAGCAATAGAAGTAGTACTCCTCACACTAATGAGAGCAAGAATCAAACAAAGAAGCCTCAAGTGGATTTTAATCCCAATGAAATTATCTCGGATCCAACAAAACGCATACCAATTGATGAGTATGACAATGAAATTAGAGAACTAAGTCAAGAGTTCTTATTTATTGAGAGGTCCAGCTCAACCAAAAGGACATGATTTTCCTTGCAAAATACAATATGAATATTCAAGGGCATTTCAACAATGTTGGTTCGATAAGTTTGATTGGCTAGAATATAGTGTGGACAAGGATGCGACATTTTGTTTCTATTGTTTTCTTTTCAAGAAGCCAGGAAGGCCCAAAAAATTTGGTAGTGAAGTCTTCACAATAACTAGGTATTCTAATTGGAGAAAGGCTTTAGAAACATTTAATAAATATGTTGGTGGACCTAATAGTTGTTACAATATGGCAAAGGGGGATTGCGAAGATTTTAGAAATCAAAGGGCAAGTGTAATACACAGACTTTTTTATCATAGCCGAAAGTGAGAAATTACGTATAAGATTCGTTTGACCACTTCTTTAGATTGTACAAGATATCTTCTAATGCAAGGTGAAACTTTCCGAGGCCATGATGAATCTTCCCCTTCCATCAATAAGGGAAATTTTAAGAAATTGATTGAGAAGTATAAAGATAAGAAAGAGGAAGTGAAGAAGGCATTTGATTAAGCTCCCTTAAATTGTGCCATGACTTTTCCAAAGATTCAAAGGGATCTTGCAAAAGCTTGCGCACAAGAGATCACGACAGTGATTATGGATGAGCTTGAAGATAGAAATTTCTTGATGCTTATTGATGAGTCACGAGATGTATCAATAAAGGAGCAAATGTCCATGATTTTGAGGTCAGTAGTTCATTTTATGTTTATTTATTGTACTGTTTTATTCATGTAATCATGTGATGTTGTTTTACCTTACTAAAATTATGTTATGTAGGTTTGTGAACAAACAAGGAATGGTTATTGAGAGGCTCCTTGGTATTAAGCATGTCACGAATTGTACATTTGCTGCATTGAAGGTGGCTTTGTTCGATTTACTTGAAGACCACCAATTACCAATTTGTAGGCTACATAGACAGGATTATGATGGAGCTTCCAATATGAGAGAAGAATTTAATGGATTGCAAAAGTTGATTCGAGATAAAAATTCATATGCTTTCTATGTCTATTGCTTTGCCCATCAGTTGCAGTTAGTGGTTGTGGCTGTTGCAAATTGTAATAGAGCTATTGCTGATTTCTTCAACTATATCCCCTTGATAGTTACCACTGTTAGTGCATCTTGCAAGAGAAGGGATGCGTTGTTTGCAAAGCATCAAGATGTCCTACTGGATAAGTTGGAGAATGGTAAAATTGTCACTGGAAAAGGGTTGCTTCAAAAAATGAGCACAGCTAGACCTTCAGACATTAGTGGTATGTTGCATTCATACTCGTACAACTTAATCTAGTACTTAGTGGTATGTTGCATTCTTTCCTCATTGATTATAACTATTTGCAAGTCATAATTTATAATTGCATTACTAACTTTGCTAATGTTGATGTCCAGGTAGCTATTTACACATATTTACGAGTTTTTGGGAACGCACTAACCATTATGGCATTATCGAGGTACTATCTTTATTGTATTTCATATTTTCACTATATTTCTCTTCTAATTGAAGGATCGAGATGGCGAACAGAGGGGGGGTGAATGGTCGCAAATAAATTTCCCCCAAAATACTCCAACTAAAACCTTGAAAAAATCGCGCAAAGAAAATCGTGAAAAACCCGAACAACTAGACAACTATGTATACCCCTAGCATGCATGGATGAGTTCCATAGAATATGTGGGGATTTTTGGGTCATAATTCTGGTTGTCTAGTGTCCAAATCAAGAAGGAATCAAATCTACCCTTGCTTTTAGAAAAAGATTAATTCAAATCATAAAAGCCACTTTTAGAAAAGCAAGAGCAGAAATTTCAGAAACTGTCTTCACTTTGAACAGGAGTTTGGTGGGTCTCTGCTACTCAAGAAATTATGAGAAATTTTCTTCCTATGATAAGATGAGTCATGAAGAACTCCACAAAATTTCATTTCAAAATACCTTACAGAAAATTCATAAAAAATCAAAGAGCACAGACAGTCAGGAAACTTCGAGCAGAGAGTTTAGGGCTCGATTTTCACCTCATGGCGCTCAAACGGTGCATCAAGTGAACTCCAAAATTTTTATACAGATGTATGTAGGAGTCCTGCATAGTATCCAATAAGAATAACTCAAAAAGGATTTTTCTAGATTTTTCTAAAAATAAAAAACTAACTACTGCACGAAGAACAAGTTCTGGACAGAGTTAGAACTTGAAAGAAAAGATGATCTCTACTCAATCAAAGAGTACAAAAGAGATGTAAAATCATATGAACACACTCAAAACATCCAAGATCAGCATTTAGAAGGAGGGGAGGCAAATCCAAATTGCATGAATGTAGATTACGGGAAAGTAAATGCGTAACGTAAATGCTGAATTTAAATTGCGTAAAGTAAAGACATAATGTAAATGCGGAATTTAAATTCACAATAATATAAAGAAATTTCTTTGTATTTCTGGTGGGAAGGTTTACAAAGCCTCACTTCATGTGGGCAAAACTCAAAGTAGCAACTCAAACCTTCAAAAGGAGGAGGCTACCGCTCCACCTCTATTTGTACTACTCTTGGGCCACCTACCACCCTTGGATGAGTCCCTCAACCCTAGAGCACTCATCTAAGCGCTAGGATTTACCCACTCATACAGCCATGCAAGGGCTAACCCAAAACCCACACACATACCGGGTTTTCTTGCACGGTTTTCAAAGCATACTACCTAGACCCGCTAACCTATCAACTAGACCGCAATCCGACGGCCCTCATTGATCCACGCGGCATCTAGCTAGCATCATCTCCTTTCCTTGTCTTTTTGACTTGCTCGGACTCCGTCTTCGATCATCTTCTGGCGATCTCCCGACCGTCTGGACCTCCGACGCTCATCGCCTAGTCCCGGTCATCCTCCGCCTCACCATGACCTAGCACTGTCGCCCTGCAACCATCAAAGACAAGGAAAAACCTTTCATATAGCAATGCCCACAAAGATATTCAATGATTATCCCAAAATCATTAATCGAACATAATTGCGCTCAGCGGTCCGGTGCTACGCCCCAGATAGAGTAGCATCGAAAAGCACCCAACACTCAAATTGCTTCAAATCGAAATCCAATTCAAATCAAACTCAATTTCAAATCAAACCAAGCTCAACTCTTGTCAATTACTCATCACACACAAGGATAGACCTCCACATAGTCTTTCACTAATTACATCTGCTTTTCGATCACAATAATCATTACATGGTTCTACTTTATTTGATTTATTTATCTTATTTTAGTATTATCTTATTATCGATTTAGATTTTAGCATCCCCTAAATTTTTATCTTAGATCCACCACTGTCCACACCTCGCTGTCCCGACCACACCGATGCCAGATCTAGTGATTCCTGGAAACGCCACCACCGGCTCTGGCCTTTTTGGGACTATGCCGAGCACATCCTCGGGCGTCCTGCATCCTTCTTCCTGGTCTCGTGTGCTACTTCGCCGTAGTACTCGTTAGTAGGAGTTCTCAGGTGTCAAGCATTCCAACGCCTCAAGTACTCCGCCGCCTCGAGTACTATGGCGGTGTAGCACTCTGACTGTCGTGCCCTCCGTTGCCTCAAGTACTCTGTCCGTTGCGCACGATCCACTACTATCTCAAGTACTCCGTTGTGCACTCCGCCGCCTCAAGTGCTCCTGCGGCACAACACTCCGACCGTCGTGCACTCCACCACCACCTCAAGTAACCAGTGCGCATCTTCATCCTCAACGCCGGTGGTGCAGCTCGTTGCCCCCCCCTCTCTCTCTATGGTGTACTCTTCCTCCTCAGTCCCAGTGGTACAACTCGCTGCCTCTTTCTCTCTGGTTTGCTCCACTGCTTCGAGTATAGGTCCGTCGAAGTACTCATCTTCGTCACTGATTTGCATGGACAGAGTACTCCGGCGCCGCAATACTTGGGTGCCGGAGTACTCGGCTTTGCGCCGACTAGAGTACTCATGCTTGGGCGTACATATTGCATAATGTTGTGTGTACAGTGTATCTCGGTACGTGCAGTACATGTAGTCGTACCATGTCGTACATGTATTTACAAAGTCTTGTATGTGTACAGTTTGTTTTTACGTTTGTGCAATGTATGTGGCATTTTTTAGTATTTTTTGTATGCAAAAGTGTAAGTATTTGTTCTATAATATGTGTGTAAATTTTAGGTCGATTTTTTTGTATGCCAATACCCTAATATTTGGTGTTGTTCTCGGTACTGCTACAAAATTCAAATTTTGAATCAGATTGACATACGTGCTAGACTTTGGCCATTAGTCCCACCGCTTGTCAAATCACCATCCAAATACAAAAATAAACAACCATTTAAAAAACTCATACACATGCAAATACCATATGCAACACAAATCTTGATGCAGCCTCAACAGTGGAGATAAGGGTTGTGAATGCAACGGGCTGTACATTTTACTTTCCCGGTTGGACTTGCAAAACAACGTGGGGGCTAAACTCAAATTAGGGGTCTCCAATTGTGCCATTTCCGATAGTATCATCTCAACTGCCTCTTAGATTTGCCACATCAACAAAATCCTACATAGAGGAGAGAGAATGAGGAGATAGAGCATAGTTTGTCTTTCCTGAAACGTCCATCAAGCATGCAAAACAAGACACGATGTGATGACCCCACGCCCTGTTGGAGCATGCCATCTAGCTACTCCCCACATGGTTTTGGGGTCATGTCACGACGGTGACTAGCCATGGCTAGGCGGTGGCTGGCTCTATAACGGTAACAGACACCGATAGATGTAACGACGATGAATATGAGGACCACCCGTGGATCGTTGGATTTGGCCCGCTGGAGTTTGGATGTGGTTGAGTCGCTACCGATGAGCTTGAGGAAGGAGGCAGTGCATGAGAGGGTGACCGATGGGGAGTACGAGGAAGTGTAGGGACGCCCAAAGGCAGTGGGAGATTCGACTATTGGGTAGGGAAAGAGTGGGGGCCTAACGGAAACAGTGGAGGAGACGACAGAGTTTGAAGGTGGTAGGGGGGTCGACGGCGGCTGGCGTAGTTGAGCCAAAGAAGCTGAGAGGGAGGGAGACAAGTAAGTTAAGTGAGCGACAGCGAAGTCGAGCTGAGGTAAGTTAAAGGAGAAGCTTACATGTGAGCCCACATTAAATAAAAATTGTAAAAATTAGATATTGGAGAGTGTGCTAGCTAGGCTATGTATTGAAGATGTTGTCTCTACGAATGATGTGGCACAATTTAGAGACACAGTTGTCTTGCTATTATACTGCCCTTGGAGCATGTAAAGAACAGATTCTCTAACATTCCACATTTTCTACTGACAATGTTTACACTAACCCTAACACACTCCACGTCACATTTCTCTTATTTTTTTATTCTTCTGTTCTCTTCCACTCTCTTGTCAAAATACTTCTCCTTCCATTCTTTTTTTACCTGACTTCCTATAATATGTGTTACCAAACGTTTATATGTTTAAAACTATCTACATTGATTATATGAAAATTATATAAACATATTTGTCATTAAAAATACTTTCATAATATTATGATTTTATTAAGTACATCTTAATGTAAAATTATAAAATGTAACAATCAAAGTCACATATCAGACACTGTAAAAAGTAAAAAAAACATTTAGCGTAAAAAAACGGAGGGGATACGCATTTTGAAGAGACAACCTCCCATGCGATGCAATTTTTAATATTGCCTTTTTATGTGGCGTATCCTGTGCACATGAATATTTGGTGAAAATTTGGTGCACACCAACTAAGAAAAGTTTCAAAAATTCTGAAAAAAATCATGGATGTACATATCAAACTTACCCCATCTACATATAAAATTTCATGATCAAATTCGTCCTGTGCTAACTTAATAGTATAGGATGAACTTGATCATGAAATTTTATATGTAGATGGGGTAAGCTGATATGTACATCCATGATTTTTTCAGAATTTTTGAAATTTTTTCTTAGAAATGTTGAATTGGTTTTCACCAAATATTCATGTGCATTATGATACGTTGCCTTTTTTTATTGTCTATAGGACCTATGTCCTTGCCCAATTCTCTATGCTGATGTCGCTCTCTCCTCCGCATCCTGCGTTTCGGAAGAAACACTGGAATTCATCGTCATGCTCATGTACAACTCAACAGGGAACAAAAGCAACAGAAATACTAGTGTTTTACTGAGCAGCATATCGCATAAACACAGTAACATAAGGGATTACGATTTGTTACACAAGCTTGTTTCTTCACTTTCATGTTTAAAATCCATGTAAGAGAACGGATAACAGCAAGATTCAACGAGACAGGGAGGGACATGCTCAGATGGTGTAGCATCCAACACAAGAAAGCTCTTTCTCAAGCAGGCCTACAGGCACAAGTTGCAGATGGTGACGTACGTACCACATGAAGCAAATCACAGAATTCTAAACAATGCAGAATACCCTACAAGATGGCGCGCAAACAGAGCACAACTTACACGGACAAGAGACAAACTGGTAAAAAATGTCGACCTGACAAGAAGCAAACGTCCTAAGATGCAGAGAGCCCTAGTTGTCGACGACAAGCTTCCGCCGCTTGTAGTTCACCATCACCTCGCCCTTGATGCCGACGACCATCGCGTTCCAGTCGTTCTCCGGGAACGGCGAGACCAGCTCGAACTCGAAGTTCCTCAGCAGGTGCGTCCATATTGCCTTGATCTGCAGGTAGGCGAAGGGCTCGCCGAGGCACCCATGCCTGCCACCACCGAAGGAGATATACGAGAAGGCACCCGCAACCTTGTCCTCCTCCCTCCCAGGTCCGAACCGGTCAGGGTCGTATGAGTCGGGCTTCTTGTAGATGTGAGGGAGTCTGTTTGCAAAGGATGGAGAAGTTGCGACAATGTGGCCCTTGGGGATGTCAAACTCTTTGCCTTCCTTTGTCGTCACGGTGAAGTCGTAGTGCGACTGGCGAAGCAACATGATTAGTGGCGGGTGAAGCCGAAGCGCCTCCTTGATGCACCGGTACAGGACATCCATCTCTGCCAAGATGTCATGATCAATCTTGTCTCCGTGCCGCTTCATGACCTCCTTCTGCTCCTCTACAGCCGCTGCAAAGTACTGCTTGAACCGAAGGAGGTAGGCCCCAGTCCAGGTCGAGGTGATAGAGCTAGTGTGCTGTCCAGCAAATAGTGCTGCGATAAGTAGCCCGGTTACCTCGCCTTCTGTGGTGGGGCGGCCATTCTTGTACTTGGAATCAATGAAGCACTGCAGCATGTCTTCCTCAGACTGTCCAGAGGCCTTGCGGGACTTGATGATGGTGGAGAAGATTTCCGCTAAACGTGCCCGTGCCCGGTCACGGTGGCGGTGTGCAGGGAGTGGGAGGTAGGGGAAGATGACACTGACTGGCTGCATCCCATTGTCCAGATCATGGAAGAGAGCAGAAACATCGTCAAAGAGCTTTTCCCGCACCTCCCTCCCCAGCAAGCATCGGCTAGCAGTCAGTATGATGAGATGCTCCAACTCATACTTCAAATCCACAGTGCCGCTCTCTCCCCACTTAGAGAAGTACTCCTGCAGGTAAGGTTGGATTAGCAGATGAGATTGATAAATAATATATATAAAAAGCTTTTATCAAATGAGAATAAATACAATAAAAGTCTCGGACAGCACACAAGATTTACCTTGATATGCTAATTAAATGCTAACATGTTGTGCTACTAACATGGAGAAGGGCATTCAACGTTAAACCAAATGAGCAGCGACAGACAAAGAAGAAGGTAAGAGTTATTTGTGAAAAAATCAGTTGATTATTAATGCTAAAAACAAGCATGAAAATAATCTTTCTAAAAAACACTTATGATGGTTGTACAATAGTGCAAAAGAACTCCAGGTGCAGCAAACCTTGTTGTTGCGAATAAGGGTGAACAGGATGCACAAGGTAAAAGGCAGTCTGTACAATGAAATTGAAATTGCAACGAAGATGATATGCTGCACATCGCACATGTTCTACAGTATGATCTATGTATAGAATGTATTTACAAAGATATATTCCAATTAATATTCTAGATAAAAAAAGTTTCTAGCCATACAAATCCTGTTTCTTTTCAGCAACAAGTTCATAGGAGTCCTTCAATGCAGTTATGAATGAAGCTTTAAAAAGGTACCACTGACCTAGAGTTCACACCTAAATACAACTTTGCAGGATACGATTACAAGTAAGTTGGTTGTGACAGGATGCCAAGCTTTTATCATTGACCTTCACATTTACAACTTTGCAGGATACGATTACAAGTATGTTGGTTGTGACAGGATGCCAAGCTTTTATCATTGACCTTCACATTTAACTAGGCACAATATTGCCTAGTTAACCTGAGTCCACAAGGAAATACTATAACTTTAGCTCTTCATAACTTTAGCTCTTCATAGCTCTTCATAAACTAACCATTTCCCACCTTTATGATTAACTGATCAAACCAAGAGGGGGGATGGGGGTACATTGCAAAGAAAAATGATAAGTGTGGTTTGATATCTTAAAATGTCAAATGATAATCAGTAGTGTTTCAGATCCCTTCAATAGTCAACAAATAAATATATGACACAGGCCAGTCTATTAAAGCAATGGTGCTGTTGGGGCTAATAGATTACTGTGCAGTATAAATATACATAATTAAAAGAACACCATACCCAAAAAGGCAGAAAAGCACAGGAACACTATTATGAAGCATATCGTCAGAACACTTAAAAGCTAACTTCAATCAACAAAACCAGAAAACATATAAGCTAGCCATTTGAAAAGAAAAGATGTCTAAAGAACTAAGTGACTAAGGGGATAGAAAGCAATAAATCAAACGACCAAAAATTGTTGATCTGATCGCCACACGATCAGCACACGACGCACTCACGCCACCAGCTGCACGCACGCACACGCCGCTGGGTCACAGGCCCAACCAGAGCAGCGGGCCAAGGTCTCTTGGGCCATCTCCCCCCAAAAAGCTAGCTCAATGAGGGGTGCTCCCTCACCCTTATAAACCATGCTCAAGCCCTCTCCACAACCAATGTGGGACTATTCCCAACAATCTCCCCCTCACACATTGGGCCGAGATTATCTAGAAACCACCTAGGGCCACAGGCTCGATACCAATTGTTGACTGACGCCACACGACAAGACACGACGCCTCACGCCACCAACTCTTACAAGACGCGACACGCCACTGGTCGCAGCCCAACCAGCGGCGGGCCAAGGTCTCTTGGGCCATCTCCCCCAAAAGCTAGTTTAATGAGAGGGTGCTCCTCACCCTTATAAACCATGCTCAAGCCCTCTCCACAACTAATGTGGGACTATTCCCAACAATCTCCCCCTCACACATTAGGCCGAGATTATCTAGGAACCACCGGGCTACTGGCTCGATACCAATTGTCGGACGCTTATACGACAAGACATCGACGACTTCACGCCACCAATCATACAAGCGCGACACGCCATTGGTCGCAGGCCCAACCAGAGCAATGGACCAAGGTCTCTTGGGCCATCTGGCTCGATACCAATTGTTGATCGATCGCCACGATCGACAAGACACGACGACTCACGCCACTCACCGACGACGACACGCCATTGGGTCACAGGCCAACCAGAGCAGCGGGCCAAGGTCTCTTGGGCCATCTCCCCCCAAAAAGCTAGCTCAATGAGGGGTGCTCCCTCACCCTTATAAACCATGCTCAAGCCCTCTCCACAACCAATGTGGGACTATTCCCAACAATCTCCCCATCACACATTGGGCCGAGATTATCTAGAAACCACCTAGGGCCACCTGGGCTCTGATACCAATTGACAGCCGGACCGCCACACCTAGCGCATCCGGATCCCAGGCCACCGTCCCGCACTCACACGACCAACCAGAGCAGCGGGCCAAGGTCTTTTGGGCCATCTCCCCCCAAAAAGCTAGCTCAATGAGGGGGTGCTCCCTCACCCTTATAAACCATGCTCAAGCCCTCTCCACAACTAATGTGGGACTATTCCCAACAAAAATGTCCCACTGGAAAACAGCATAGCACGTATGACATCCTGAAAATCCACTATATAGGAAAATTCTGGAAACATCAGCTCAAAAAGTTCATGTAAGGAAGCCACGTATTGGTTCCAAAAGGTCACACACCTGTCATACCACAACTTTCATATGGGACTAGATTCATCCACGCATCCTATAAAAATGCAATTGGTAACCGCATAGGTTCACTACACAACAATATGTCGAGTCGACAAAATTAGGCGCTAAATGCTATTGAGAGAACAAAGGAATGGTTGCTATCACGTGACTCTAGTGGACTGTTAAAAAGAATGAAATCACCACCTTTTACATAAAAAATGCTCACAAGATAAAACATCTAAGCACTGAAAAAGTAATGGACTTATGGCATCCTGTGCAAGTACTATACTGAAAACTTGCCAAGCGTTAAATTTTCCCTAAATTCACCACATGCATATTACAAAACATTACATTTGGCCAGAAACCTAAGCGTGCAAAACACCATTCTCTTATGGTTTGAAACTTCGAATGGCATATGAATATCAGAATTCAGAAGCATACCAGTGATGTAAAAGATGACTGGAGCCACTGGAATCACCAGATAAATTCTATCGTTGATTAACAAAAACATCTAAGCAAATTAAGCACTCAAAATATTATATCATCTTTCTTTGCTAGCATATTGGTATAGTAAATTCGTACATATACCAAAAGCCATACACTCATCAAAGGCCAAGGACAGATTCACTACAGAAAAACCACACAAGTGGCAAAACCCTAACCTTTCATCTTCAAAACAAAGTCTAACTGACATTAACTATGTAAAATAGCATAAACTGTGTTTCTCTGTACATTCATATCCAAGAACAAGCATATGGCCTCACAATTACCACACCAACCATAATGGCATTTAGAATTCTAAAACAAAAAAATAAGACAAATGAAATAATTTCTCACCTCAGCTTCAGTAACCATCTGATCGACGTAGCTGCGGAGCTTGTTAACACGGAGCGCCTCAGTGAAGAACCGGAACTGTTCTTGCCTCACCGAATAGTCGACATCGAAGACGACCCCAGGGCCGAACGTCGGCACATTGAACCGGTACACCTCCTGCTGACTCATCTCCGATTCGTTGCCCTTAAAGAAGTGCGCCGACACCTCGGGGCCAATCAAGAAGGTGATCTTCTTGCTGAGGATGCCGACTGTGAACACGCTGCCAAGGTGGGCGTACTCCTCCCGGATCATCGGGATGGGGCCACGCATGAAGCGGAGCAGCCCGCCCACTACAGGCGCAGCCGGGATGGTCGGTGGCAGCCGCTTGCCGTTGGCGCCTGACCTCAGGAGCCTGATGAAGGCAATGGTGGCAATTAGCAGGGCTGCGACGGCGAAGAGCTTCTGCTGATTGTCCGCGAGATCCATCATGTCCTGGTTCATGCCAATTGCCATTTCCAACGATTAGATCACAGCGCAATCAGGGGGGACAAGCTTCCTTTGTATCGAAGACAAGACAATAAAGAAATGCCGCATCAAAAGCAAGAGAAGCGGAGAGTCTGTGGATTTGGAATTCAGCGATGCCGTCAGTAAAAGTACAAATCAAAGGAGAGAATTTACATATCACAGTAAGTACTCGCAGAACGCCATGGCTAGATCACAACAGAACACCAATCCCAACACTTAAAACCTCAAGATCGAAACACAAGGCAGCCTTACCCGCTGAAAACCCACCCAACAGAGGTCCAAATCTCTAGACCACAAGTAAGGAACTCTGGCAATCCCCTAAATCCAGGAAAGAAAGCCAAAAGAGGCGAGATTTCTGTACCATCTCACCATCAGAAGAACCAAATGGCTCACGGCCACGCTCGTCAAGATCCTTCCAGCCACGGGAAGGAGAAGAAGGAAAGAACGAACCCCGAAACGAAAGATCCAACCTTGAAGCAAAAGAGAGATTTTACTACCTTTCCTTGTTCTTTTCGTCGGGATGGGGATGTGGATGTGGAGTCGAGTGGAGTGCAGAGGGGTTTATATAGGTGGGAGGAGGGGAGTGGGGATTAACAATGGAGGGAGCAGCGTGGTGCGGGACGACGGCAGGGGGCCGTCCGGAGGGGAAGGAGGAGGATGTCAAGTGGGTTTGGGAAGAGAGGATGATGGGTTTAGAGGGGGGATGAGGCCCTGGAGCAAGGTGCCCATGGCCCAGACATGTCTAAATGGACGGCCCGATCCGATTAAAAAACGGCATGATCCGTTTAGGTACGGCCTGTTTTGATTTGACTAATAAACAGATTGTGTCGTGCTGGCTCACGTGCCAAGGAGCCGGCCTAAGCATGGCATGTGGGGCTAACGGGCCGTGTCATGCTGGCACGGGTCCGACGAGCCGTAACGGGTCATGTTAGCCTGTTAGCCCGTTAGTGTCAAAAGAATTAAAAAATCCGAGAAAAATAGAAAAAGTATGAAAAAATTCAGAAAAATAGGAAAATTTAGAATAATTAGACAAACTCGAAGGATGTAGGAAAACTTTTAAAATATATATAAATTAAGAAAAAGCTAACATATGAGATAAATTCTAAAATGAGATAAATAATTTGAATTAAATAATAAGCTTTATTGATATTTAGTTGTCTCGTGAAAAACTTTACTAAGTAAAAACTCAATACAAGAAAATCTTGGCAAAGAAAAAAGAGTACAATCTATAGCTCAGTAATATAGGAAAAAGTAAAGATTACAATTATTCTTCCTCATTATCTAGATAAAGATTTTCGAACGTCTTCGGCAGCTTAGCATTTTCTGCAGTATGTTGAGCTCGTTGATCAGTTTGTTCCCAATTTTCCACAGTGAGAAGTATTTCCACCATCTCACTTGTCAGATTTGTTCTTATGTCCTCGATTATTCTTCTGGATACACTGAAAGCAAACTTCGAAGAAACCATAGAGACAAGAACTGTTAACACGTCCTGTGCTAATATGGAAAGTACCGGATTATTCTTCTAGATACACTGAAAGTAGACTCTGAAGAAACAGTGGAGACAGGAACTGTTAACACATCCCGTGCTAAAATGGAAAGTACTGGATATGTTATTTTGTGCTCATGCCACCATTGCAAAATGTTGGAGTCCTCCTCTTGCTGCTCTTGGTAGTTGATAGTGTCGCTGTTGAGATAAGCAACTAGCTCCCCACTATTTGATGTATCCGCACTTGTCGTTGTTATAATCGAACTCCTTGAAGAAGAGCCACCTGCGTCTTATATCTTTGTCCACGCAGTTTTCTTCTTAACTATTTGTAGGTGCTGATGGAGGTCGTTGTATGTGAACTCCAGCAAACTTCTGATCATACTTATCATAAACTTGAGATAAGTTAACACGGATATTTGAAAAATAAATAGAATAATCAGTACGTATTGCATCACTTAGAAGTGAGAGAACAATAGAGAATCCTCGAACTTTAGCTCTAGGATTTAAAATAAATGCAAATACATATAACATAGGAATTTCTTGCCAATATTTTAAAATTTTAGTTTTCATAGCATAAACAACTTCACGCAATATATTATCATTTTCGTAGCTCTTTAAGTGGGTAGTAATTTCTAAAATATGATACACAATTAAAGGAGAGGTTGTGTAATAAACTCTAGATAATGCAACAGTGGATTCAAACAAAGTTCTAAAAATGGCAGCAAGTATTTAGCAATATACCAATATTGCTTTATGAGTAGATTGAGCATCCCATGTACGACAGTGCGTGTTAATAAAAACAGAAAATATGCTCTCATATGGTATGAGAGTCTTAAGCATCAAGTAAGTAGAGTTCCAACTAACAGGCATATCCAAGCCAAACTTACGTGGACGCACATTCATTGCAATACAATAAGTCTTATATGCTGCTACTCGTCAATTAGAATTATTTAAGAATGATATTGCAGTGTGAAAAGGTTCAAGATACTGATCTAACCACTTTAAACCAGATTTAACTATAAGATTAATAATATGGTAAGCATAACACTTATGTAATAAGAAAGATTCAGCATATGAAATGAAAAGCGGAGTAAGAATGTTCATAGCAGAAGTATTTGCAGAAGCATTATCTAATGTTATTGCAAAAATCTTATCAGTAAGGCCAAAATCTTCCACAACTTCTACAATACAATCAACAATATTTTCACCAGTGTGTGCTACATCAATTAATTTGAATCCTATAATTCTCTTTTCTAGTTGCCATTCATTGTTTACATAATAAACAACTACACCAAGGTAATCCACTTTAGCTCTACCACTCCATGTATTAGACGTCAAAGACACGTATACAGTACTAAAATTTTCTTTTAGCTTATTGTGACAATTATTTAATATTTAATCAAATATCTAGTTGTTGTCTATCTAGAAACTGCAGAAAATCTAGGATTATGAGCGGTCCTAATATAGTTTTCAAACGAAGTTGACTTATCAAAATTTAAAGAAAGATCTTGAGAAGTGATTAAATGACAAAGAGATTCACGAGCTACCTTAGAATTGTAGTCCCGATTACGTCTGCATCTGGCGGGGTTATCAGAGTCAGGTAATGCATCTCAAACACATCCCGCTTTTTTTCTACAGCTCTCAGCATGCCTCTTCAAGTGCCCTGTTCTAACTGAAGATTTCACAGTTAATTTGTGCTTACAATATTTACAAATAGCGTACTTACTCTGGACAACGTTTGATGTCTCAAAAATCTGCTCGAAATCTTCCCAGACTCTTGATGTACTGCATCTTGATCTTTTCGCCCCGATGCTTGCCAACACAGTAGCACTTGTAGAGCTTAAGGATGGCATGACTCTATCTATGACTTCTTGCACTTCATAGGATGCAAGAAGCTCCTCTGTTGAAATTCCGAAATCAAAAGCTGAGAAAGACGGAAAATCCTTGTGCTTTGTAAAGCAAACAGCAAGAAATAATTACGCTATTAGTACTAAAATATGATTTAAAATACTAACAAAATGAAAAATTAAATCATAATTATTACATTGATTTCTTGATAGAAGCCGGAAGCCGAATTTCGGATTTTTGGCAAAACTATTTTGAATTTTGCCAAATTATCACCAAGAATAAAAGAATTTCCACAAGAGAATGAATAGAAGAGAATGCAAGATTGCTAGTGTAGAAATGAGGGGGGTAGCCACCTATTTATAGGAAAAAATTCAGGATTTTTTTTTGCTTTTTTTGAATTTTTAAACCTCCAACGGCTATAAAACAGCTATTTTTTAAACTAAATGAGCTAAACAGACTGTGCCTACCTCTAATCATGCCGGTCGCACTTGGTCGTGCAGTAGTGCTCAAGCCATGCAGTGCCTACCTGCCAAGTAAGCGGCGTGCAGTCTTGGCCCATCGTCTTGTGGTCTTGGCCCAAGCACAAAGACGAGCAAGTGGGCCATCTTGCACGCCTGTTCTGGATGGGGTGTGCAGTGCTTGGGCCGAGCCAATAGTGTCGTGCCTTGGGCAGGTCTGTTTGGACATCTCTACCATGGACTACTCTCATCCTTTCCTCCCCATTCTTGAATGGAGCTCGCGCATGGCCCTCCTGATTTTAGCTCTTTCTTGCCGCGATTGTTGCCTCCAAAATTGTGCATTGGTATTATGAACACAACTTGCAATCTAACTATGAATTCTACTCGAACCGAGCTCACCCCGCGCTGGCCCTCGTCCATTGCAGGTAGTTAGTTTGTTTCCAATAATTACCGATGCTTATCTTATCAAATTTGAATAGCGCTGATTAAATTTTGGAAATTTCTCTTGTCCCTTAGTTCTTTAGTTCATTTTCTTGACAATCTTTAGCCAAAATATTAGTAGCCAATTTGGTAAACAAATTTTAGTAATCTCAAATGTTGGTAAGGTTTAGTGAGGCAAATTTACCATGAAACCAAATAGATCCTAGCTAGTACCCAAATAAGAATTTTGTTTGACACTATGTTTTTTCAATAGAATTCAACCAAAATTTCAAAACAGACGAGAGTGTTTTGGTCCAATAAAATCACAATCCTTATAACCCTATCCCTAATGCACCTAACATATCCAACGTGCTGTAGGGTCGAGGATGCGCCTAGAGGGGGGGTGAATAGGCGTTTTACAAAATTTGATCGTTCACTAAATAATTCGCTCTAATCAACCCTTATGTCAAAACCTAATCAAATATATATGCGGAAGCGATAAATAGGTTTTGACAATTAAAGCCTAAATCAACTAGGCTCACTAGTGCACTAACTAAATTATGTCTCTAAACTAGAATTGCTAAATTGATCAATCAATTAATACTAAGCAATTCTATTACAATCAAGCAATTGAACAATATACTAGAAATGTAAATACTTGAAAGTAAAAGAGACAAGAGGCAAACGATGTTTTTCCGTGGTGTTCGGAGACTTGCTTGGTCTCCCTAGTCCACGTTGAGGCAAGCCCAACCACTTGGACCGCTCCCTCGAGCACCGCCTCTTTCCACTAGTCGTGGTTTTTCACGCTTTCTCGAGGCTCAACTGAACCTTCACAAACTTCAGGGGCTTCTCACAACCTTGAGAGCTCTCACGACGACGCCACGCCTGTCTAGAGTCGGCAACCTCCAAGAGTACCAAGCCGCTCCTTCACTTGAACTTCACCGATCACAACGAATGCGCTCCCGGTGATCACCAAGTGCAACACATGCACAAGGACTCCCTCAAATGCAACACATGCACAAGAGGCTCTCAAACCACTCCCTAATTGCAACACATGCAATTAGTGCTCACACTTAAGCTCAAGAAGCAAAGGAGAAGAGCAACACATGCACAACCCTCCCACACAACAACAACAACTGCTTAAGCCCCCAAGGGGTGAATTTATACCCCACCAAAGAAAACTAGCCGTTGGAAATGAAAGCAGACAAAAAGCGACAAATGCGGTACTACCGCCCTCTAAGGGCAGTAGTACCTATAGTCCCAACGGTCAACAACAGTAACAAACCCAGATTACCGCCTCTAAGGGCGGTAGTCTCGCGATTCGCAGACTACCGCTCCCATTGGCAGTAGTCTTGGCCTCGCACCGGAAAACATCTTGCTGCTTGGGATAAAGCTACATGCAGTTTAACCTGGTAGTACAAGACTATCAAGAAGAAAAGGTACTACCGCACTCTCCGAGAAAACTCGAACTTTAACTCCAAAAACAATTTCTCCAAAAACCAACTTCATTCTTTGAGCTACATAGATGATCAACACATGATCATACACTCGTGCAAAACACATTTGCGCCAACTTAGCTCATGCTCAAAGAATTCAAACCAAATCGTGAAAACGCATTTCGCAATCAACTCAAGATCTATTTGCAAAACGTATTAAGCAAATCAAACTCGAGTTTATGAGATTAATCCCCCTAGCCATGTGAAGGTCAACACGAGACCCAGTCAACTTGCCAACACTCGTTGCAAGCCCTACTCACATGCTCTCGGAATTCCGGACTCATAAACCTCAGTTTATTCGCACAACGAACTTGCAAATAACACATTTAACCAATTTCATGCTTGAGCACTACTCTTTGCAACACATGCAAAAGTCTAGCTCCAAGCAACACCAAATCAAGGTGCATGAACTCTCTAATTGCAACACATGCAATTCTCTAGTTCCATGCAACCACAAATCAAACTTCAACTAAAACCAAATCACACGTATGAGCTCTTTACTCGCAACACATGCAAGCCTCTAGCTCCATACAAGCACACAAACATCAAATCATGCTTGAGCTCTCTCCTTTTGCAACACATGCAAAACTTAGCTCCAAGCAACCACAAGATTTTAAAAAGATTGTTTTGAACGAAACCAAAACATGAAGCTTCAACATTTGCAACACATGCAGAAGTGAACTTCACGCAAAACCCAACGCATTAGCTTATCCTATTTGCAACACATGCAAATCAAAGCATAAACCAACAACAACCAAGCATAAGTTTAACCCATTCGCAACACATGCCAAATGGTTAACCCTCATGCAAAAACTAAATCCAAATGGTTTGAGCTCGAGTGAACGCGGAATGAGATCATCAACACATGATGAAGCTCAAGCTAGGAAGCAACCCCTCTTAATAGCACGGCGATAAAAACCTTAGACTCAAAGACTACAAAGTCTTTAGCCTATCTAATTATACCTTCACCGCTGCGCGCAAGCAATCCCCTTTGGGGTCTTTATGATCTTCACTTATACTCCCCCGGGATCATCACTCGACTCTTCTTAATCTTCGGGACCCAATCTTGACGCCCATCACTTCATGATGCCGTCCTTGTCCCGTTCTCATCATCTCATTCATCTTTGGACCTAACTCAATCACAACTCATACAAATAGTTAGTCCAAGATGCATGGTTGTCTCAATTATCTCTTGCACTCCATTAACACATAATGGATGCCTTTAGAACAATTGAGCACAACCTAAATCAATTTGAATGATTAAATGTGTCTTAAGTACAGTAATGCAACACATGCTTCATTATACTTAAGAACTATTCATTTGTCCTCAATTAATCAAGGAACACCATCAACACATGATGAAATGTTCTTTAATGATTAACAAGACAAATGAACTCAATTTAAATTATCATTTAAATTGATATGAGTATATATTAACTACACAAGTTTTTCATATACTCATGTTGATGAAAAGTAATGATCCATTATGTGTAAACTATATGGAAATGATCATTACACTAAATCATCAACTATAGAATACATTCCACATGTATATGTGCATAGATATGATTGACTTGGATATAATATGCACATATTCAATTTGATCATATTGGAGTATATCCTATATTATCATGAGTATACTTATAACTTAGGCAATTCAAATATATACTCAAGTATTTAGTTTCTTTGTCTTGATTCTTATATGTGTCAATAAGAATTAGATCAATACAAAGAGACTTTCAAGTTAAACTATAAACTCCCCCTAAGTGTGTGCATCCATGTAATATATGGATTGGGAAACATGATGCACATTTTGTGGTTAATATAATGGGGACATTCATATTTTAACTTGACTCCAAAGTATGCAACTAATACTAGAATGAATATGCAAACATACCTTGGGTTTTCCATTTTTCAATGCGATGAGACTAATCAAAGATATTCTAAATAAACAAGTTAGTCTCGATATAAGATTTGTCATTAATAACAAAATCACATTAATGGATAATCTCAAGCTTAGATTTGTCATTAACATCAAAACCATAACTTAATGAAGGTTGAACTTACACGTGCAAGTGTTTAGAAACCATACACGTGAGGAGGATGGATGCCCTCCCTTTCACAGGTCGTCATCTTTGGGCACCAAGATAAACACCCTATTCTGATCAGTGTATCCCTGGGTGAGGAGTAGAGAAGGTACCTCCATGTTTGGGTTCGTGTGAGCACATTAATTGTAGTATATCTTGTATTCAATGAGAGTCTACATTATAAGTGGAAATTATATTAAGTTTTTATAGGCCGTTGGTTTGTACACAAAAACTATCATATCCTTAGTGAAGCAACTTAAGAGTAGGCAGGGGCGGAGCTGGGCCTCAGGCCACCAGGGCCCGGGCCCGAGGCCCAGCTCAAAAACTGGAGTGGCTTCTGTGAGCAATTACAATCAAGGGCAGCGCATGGAGTGAGTCCATCAATTGTAATTGCAAAGGACAATCACAAGAGGGAGACCTGGGCCCCAGGCACGGGGCCCAGCTGGCTCCACCCCTGAGAGTGGGCATATCCATCTTTCCCCAGAGATGTATAGGGTGTTTGGTTTGAGACATCACCTCATATAAGGATGAGTTGGTCCATCATGAGATCATTCTATGTAATTTGGTGGGATGGCACCATCGCTCATTTTATACTAGCCTTATGCTTAGGTTCAAAGCTAGGATCGGGTGGTACATTTATCATCCTATTCGTCAAAACAAAAAGCCCAATAGTGTATCCCATATCATGATTTCCTTGGGTACGTCTCTGCCTCTAGGGTTCCACAGGGCTACAAGGTACTGCCCTACTCCAAAAGCACCCTAATGGACATGGATATGGCGAATATGTATCCCCTTCCTCTTTGTGTAGGAAAGGACCTAGCGAGGAGGCCATGGGATTTTGCCCAACACAACCTAATATCCCTGTCCTAATGAAGTGTGCATCCAAACGCTACCTCTAGTCTTACGAGCTTTTGGGCCTCAGTCATGCTCCCTAAGGGTGAAAATGGGATGGATGTTTTCTGTTCGATTTGGACCCGGAACTGGTTAGGATTGGATCCAAAAAGGAGAATTCGTTGTCTGGCCAGATCTAGAATCGGAATTGGATAGTTGTATCAAGATTAGGGATAGAATATGGATCAAGCGGCAGATGCGGGACTAGACTCGGATATCAAGATGATATCTTTGCTAGATATTTGGCAAGTTTTGCTCTTGATCCTCACAACCACCACGGCTGGCGTCTCTCCATATCCCTTGGCACTACCCAACCCCAACACTTCAAGTATGAACCTGCTCTAAGCTCGCATGATCCTGCACTTGTCATCCTCGGATGCCGGGAACATAGTGTCGAACACTGCCTGGAGGCTGACCACGAGGCGGTGGCTCATGGCACGTTGCGCCTCCCACATGGCCAGGTGGTACCCTGGAATGGCATCCAGGCAAAGCAATACGACCATGAGTACCTCCACGCTCACGCTTCATGGCACGGCATCGAATAGATTTGGTGATGACGAGAGATCAATGGTGAGGTATTGAGAGGATTGAGCTGATTTGTTGGTTGTTTGTAGAAGGTTTGGAAGGAAACAATGGTGAATGGGGTAATAGGAGGAAGAAGATGAGTTTGTCACTTTTCTAGCCGCATGTTTACTTAAAAAAATTTGTCTCTTTCCAAACGTAATTACAAAATAGCCCTATCCTTAAGGGTGCTAATGAGCTTGGACCGGTTTAGGTTTTTGGATTAGGCTAGCCTAAAACTGTAAATAGATTGTACTCATTTTAGATATATAGCTATTTGGACTAGATCTAAGGTAGATTAGGCTAGACTTGGACCTTATGTTTTTCTACTAAATCTCTTACCACTAGTTATGTAAATCAATTGATGTTTCCTTTAGCACTAATACTTTTTTATTTTACATACTTAAGCAACATAATTTAAGTTCTACCTTTCAAGATCTATTTCCAGTAAATGGGATATGTAATTATAGACATTGGAGCGATATTTATTTTTTCCTTACTAAGACTATAATAATGATTCAAGTTGATGGTTTATAAAGCCAGGTTCAAGTGATAACAATGAGTTTCCACAAGACACTATTCTTGAACCAAAATACAGTAATAATAGTTTTGGAATTTATTGATAGTGGGTTAATAAGAAAGGGGATATATCCTCATGGTTATTAATATATGTGAGTTTTTATTTTGTTTAAGGATCTAGTTATGATGATATATGATCATTTTACTTACAGTAAACGTTGATGGAATGTTTAGCTAGCACTGGATTGTTCAGCTCAGTTTTGTTCTATAACTTAAAATAATGCTAAGTTTATTCAGCTAAACATGTCCTTTGCATATAGGTAGCAGAGTAGTGCTGTAGCATTTGTGACTTTTGTTAAGTTTCATGTGTGCTTAATTGTAGTTAGCTTATTTTGTGTAGCATGCTAAGCCTAAGTGTAGGTAGGGGGGTTAGTGTTAGATCCGGTATATCAATTGAGTTGCAAACTAAGTAGTGCCGCATAAATTTTATGGGATAGTATTCTCTTGGGACCTTTGATTTTTTGTGGGAAATTTGATGTTTGATCTTTACTCTACCTTACCTGCGTGTTGTATTGACAAGTCTATTTGGATAGTACATGTTTATTATCTATTCCAATCACACTATATTTCATTTGCGATCTAAGAAATAGTTTTATCACTTAAATATTGCACTGTAAACTATCAATTCATCAAACAAATAGTTTGTCAAGGTCAAGGCCCAAATCAAGTCCCAGGCTTTCATTTGGGTCAGGTCAACCTTGGATCTCACTTCTTTTAGATCAGACTAGATACAAATGTTTGAAAAGAATATTACGCATGGACCATATCTATGTTGGGCTTGGGCCCATTAGCATCCTTACCTATCCTCAACCGTGGAACAGCTAGAAAGTGATTCTCTTGGGACCTTTGATTCAAATAAGCACTCTTCAATAACTACTACTGACACTTCTTAAGTATATCTGAGATTTTCATGGAGATGCATATTCTTAAAAAATGTGCATGAAAGTTGTAGCACTAAATGCTACTATGCATTAGAAATTTAGGATTCCATGTTAACAGATAAGAGTAGCATAGCATATTTTTGGCAAGATAGCAACATGGTTTTACTATTAAGATGCAGCTCTCGAGATTTTTTTTTCTCCCTTGGAGGTGGTGTGGCTGGATTATAAAATGAAGTAGATTGTACACGCTTCTGATTAGGAACAAAAATTGAGACCTTGTTTCTCCTACCAAGGGACTTTGTGAAGGACTTGCAGGCCATCCGATCTGAGCAATAAATGGTTCACATGAACCGCACTAATAACGAACGACCTTCTAAGTTGCAACTTGCAAGGACGTAATCGAGGGCTTCTTTGGAACCGAAGAAAAGTGAAGGAAATTTAGAGGATTGAAAATCCTATGAATTTTTTTATATATATATGCTTCTTTGGAGCAAAGGATTGAGTTCCAAGAATTCCCATGAAATTCTTAAGGAATGGCTCAATCCATAGAATTTTAGAGGAAATCAAATATGAGGTTGGACCTCATAGAAGTTTTCCTTGTGTCTTATCTCTCTAAAATCCTATACTTTTTTTCCTATGAAACATCCAAACAATACAATTGAACAATTCCAATGCTTTAAAATTCCAAAGGATTTAACTGGACACGTCATCTCAACTCATATGTTTTTTCTTGTTACTGCGTTTTTGGATTCTTGTTCCAAAGAGACGCTAAGCTGCTGAGCCATCCTCTATATTATATATATGGATAGAGGGATTTGTATCCAATTCGTAAAATTTACCAAAGCAATCCCTCATCTATATACCCTTAACGTAGGCAAAAACATTTGCATGTTTTTGGGGAAAAAAGGGCTTCATATCAATGTTTATCAACAAGCTGATGATAGTCGTGATAATACCGAAACCCATGCCCAAAATAGCAACAGCAAATATGAATTCACCTTCAAGGAAGAGTACATTATCAGTTATCAAAAAGAGAAAAGATGATCTAAGCGGAGAGAACTGATAATTATATACAATGTTTTTTTGCTTTTCTTTTTCTCGAAGCACTTTGCTGCATATATTTGTATGGATGCTATAGAAGAAATGTGGAGGTTAATTCTCTCTTTTTTTTTTTTTTTTGCGACGCCGATGATATACAATTGCAAACGAGTGCACTTCCAGTTATGTCAAAGCTCTGACAAAAACATTGGGCTGAGCAACGAAAGACATGATGCTGGTTTGAGAATCAGAACAAGATTCTGAACTCGCCTTCTTGACGAACCAACTGAAGATTACTCTGGGAGTGCTCTAACACGGGACGTCAGCTCTCTGACTTGATTTTCAAGCCGTCCTGAGTGGCAGAAGAAATCAACGAATGCTCGTCTTTCCTGCTGCACATTGCGTGAAGGCTGTTGTAACATCTGCAAACCATTTGTAAATATGAGAGTGAGAATGCAATTGAAAACAAGTATGAATTCTTCTGAATCCACATGCAGAATTATACCTAAAGCTGTTGAGTACTATCAATGTTAGGAAGTAACACATGCAAAGTACCTCAGCCTTTTCATCTCGAGCCATTGTTACTTCATTAACAGAAGCAGAGACTTGCTGGTTGACCATTTCTAATTCTTCAAGCGCTTGCACCAGTGGCTGTGGTAAAAGCAAAACATTGCGAAGTAACTCACAACAGAACATACTGCGAAGGGGACAGAGGAAAGGGTATCACAAATGAGAAGAATATACCCATGGAGTCAATTTCGGTTGCACATATGTAAGGGGTACAGACAGAATTTGCTCAAGGGTTTGGATCATCCTGCATCTGCAAAATGAGGAAAAGGTATGGAACGATTGAAACAAAGATCTAACATGTCATTTTACTGATAGGAGTTGATTGACGTCAAGTTCAACTTTAGCACAACCCTCCTCTTGATAATGCACAGGAAGGGAGGGTCAACCACCCAATTCACAGAAGCTAAAATTTCTGAGGGGACAAAGTTGCAGGGCATAATTTGCGAGGGTAACTCACAGTTCGTCGATACATCTTCCCCGTTCACGTGGAAGAACGTTTTCAAGCTCATGCTGATGATAGTGGAGCTCATCTTGAAGCTCTGATATCTGCTCAACCAAACCATACGCGGAAACATATGTTGTTCTCATTGCTTGAGACCCTACAGAAAATGAAAAGAAGATTGAATTATTCCAATTTCTGGTAGATAATGCCATTACAATTTACAATCGAAGCCTGCTTACTTGAGTGACTGCTAAGAATATCCCTCACAGCGTGGAGAAAAGTATCACGATCATCAACAGATCCTTCTTCAAGCATTTCAGACGCAGCTTGACCAATTAAATGATATTGGTCCTATGCATTTGAGCAGTATAGACTCTATTTTGTAAGAATGTATATAGAAGAGAATAATCACAAGAAGCTAAACAACATAGTAAATTTAACAGACAAAATCAGCAAGCAATACCAGGCGACCATTGACAGCTGATAAGTAGCTCTGAAGCTCCATTTCTATAGCTTTCAGCAATGAATATGCACTCGAAATTTTTGTCTGTCTTTCAAGCTGGCAAGCTATCTTCAGAAACTGATGAGCAGCCAGCTGATTAACCAGATGATTGATGAACTGCAAGAAATAAGAAATATCTACATGACACTTAATTTGGCAGGAGGTCGGTTTGCACTGCAATAACTGAGTGTCCATAAGGTACCCTCTTCTGCTGGCTTATGTAGCATTCCTGGCGCAGAACCTTCAAATTATGATCCCCTAGAAGGTCATAGTTAGGAACAAGCAATGCTATTGGCTCAGTGGTGAAAAACACTTTCAAATGCTCATAGAGTCATGACAAGACCACACCTTGCAAAATATTTGTGCCCTCAAGTTGAGCAAGGTTGGCACATAGGCTTGTAATAGTCTAAAGAAAGGTCAATAATAGAGAACATTAATTTTTTATACCATCTGGCAAATAAAATGGAATCTTGTAGATAAAAGTATAAGATAGATAAATGGACAACAAAGACAACAGAAATTTGGCTAGAGATAGAGGTAAAAGAATGTATAGGAACTATGAACGAAGGACCCCAGTTTCCAAATAGACAAATCAGCTACAGGCACGTGGCCTGTAGTTTTATCTTTTAGGGAAACCTTTAGCTTCATTGTTCATTCATTTATTTACTTCACTGAAACAGGCCATGAGCTCATGATATTACAAAGGTGTCAACAAAAAACATCCCCACCTTTGTCTTATATTCCTGTTATGTGGCCAGGAGCCTGTGACATCTTATGGATAAAGCACATGATGCTTGATGGGGATAGAACATTAGCCCAAGGCATCAAGCAATGCAACTTAACAAATCCGAAGCACTCATGGAGAAAACTTTATGGGTGTTCATGATATATCAAGAACCAAAATTATTGTACATACTTTACCTCGGATAAACACTTCTGCACTTGAAGGGAAAGATCCTTAAGTTCTTCAGCAAGTTCAGAGTTTCTCCTCCTGGTAATGAAATGAGCAAATCCACAATAGCACACATAAATAAGAAATGAAATGATAAATTTTTTTTAAAAAAAAGACATGTACAAAAGCTTCATTGCAGTACTACCATACAACAGGCAAACAATCCATACAACCTAAACATTAGTAGATTCTCCTAAAAAAGGTTTAGTGCTTTCTGGTAGATTTAGTTCAAACTCTACTTGTTATGTCAAAACTCAAAGCAAGTAAAATTGTAAAAAATAATCGCGGCACCATGAAACCAAGAAGTTCCGTTTTAGAGGTGGCCAATAAGGATCATACCATGTTCTCAAAAGTTTCATCCTCAAATAATGATATCATGCTACTTCAATATCAGACCTCTTTCAAAAGGAATTAGTCCAGCTCCAGCAGCTGTGATTACTCATGTCCTACATACCTTAGAGAATGAATGTCCTGGTGAATATATGACTGCTGGGATGCCACTTGAGATCTCAGCACAGAGAGTATAGCCTCCTCCTTAGCATATTCTACTTGTGCTTCTATGTACTGTCTATTACTTTTAGCAAATCTGTTAACAAATGAGCAGCATCAGTACAAGAGTTGTTTGAGAACTTGATGTCCATTGGAGAAGAACAAACTGATAAGTCGAGCTCAAGACGAATTACTTAGAAAACTCAAATAAATACGACTTATTCTCAATAGAAGATAAAGTGAATTAAACTTTAAAATAGATCTGTACCAAGAACTTCTTGCGAATTAAGAATCATAAAAAATTATCAGGGGGCCAGGACAGGTGTTAGAAGCCATACTTTATAATTTTTCTGATGGTAAAACAATTAAGAGAATTCCTAAATACTGAAGATGAGATAATTTGCAGTAGTAAGCCAAAAATAAATAAATAAGCAACAACGAAAGACCAATAGACACTTACATGGAATTAATTCGCTTCAGTTCAACTACAAAATGATGTGACTTTTCAGAATCTCCTGCACAAAGAAGGACAAGCTGGCTATTGTTTTAAGTTGACTCTGGCATAAGTTGTTAATCCCATGTAGAAGATCAGCACAGGAATTAATGACTTCATTTTGAAGTTTATCATCCAAGTATACATATTAATAAGGATATTAACCATAGAGTACATAACAGTCAAGCAATCAAAGACCAGTAAATGGAGAAGAAAAATATCAAAGCCTTTGTTACAGTCATCCTCATGTACCCTTTTAAGGGAGAAAGAAGGTGTTACTCTTTTCTTATTGAAATTTTAGACAAGCTGTTGGATCCGTTCTCTACACCAACATGAATTAAGGGACATGATTAATATAGCTCCAATAGGAATTTAAGCTTCATTAAGCCAATCAGGCTTAGTTAGACCAAAAGGAGCAATGTGGTTATGGGAAAATTCAACTGCAGTAATGTGTAAAAAGCACAAAAGCAGGAAGAGCTACATGGCTACCTACTCATGACCTTTTTACCAGAAAGCTTGAGGTATCAAATAGAATAAGATCAGTTTACATTAGTTTAGTCATGTGCGGGCACATAGAGTAGGAATATTCAACATTTCACATCACAACTGCAAATTATGCATAGTATCCTTATTTCATAAAGCATTATGCAGACACATGAAAAAAGATGTATAGCCTTTTTATGACTTGTCTACGAGTAAACAGTTGAAGGTATATAAAAAAAGAATCATAAACAGAAGGCATGATAGGTTTCAACCAAAATTTCAGGAAGTTAAAAGTAGAATAAAATAAAAGAGAAATATCAATGCCTATTTACTTCCACTGGCACCAGAAAAAAAGAGTGCATATGCAAAATGTGCGGAGATAGTACACATAACAAAATTCAAATGTGATAAGGAGCAGGTAAAAGAATCCTCACCTCTTGACATGTCTTCTTTCACAACAAACTGGAGAGGTCCCTACAATAACACCGCAAAAACTTTCTCAGCAACAGCGGTCAGCAAATAGATGATAAAATAATGGTTGTAAGTAAATAATAAATTTAGCTCAGCTTATTTTATATTATTTTACATACAAGAGTATCAAGACAAGTTGTTCATTTTACATGGCAATATCATGATTTCCTAGTTTAGTTACAGTACTTGTTATCTACATAAATTATGATGGTGCGATAAATTATTGTACCATGGTAATTTACCATTTTATTCTTTTGATCAATATATGACTAAGTGAAGTTCATAATTACTACAATAGGAAAATACGCAAAAATGAAGCTTTGGTTCAGTTATGAAGCTTTGGTTCAGTTTAATAATTTATATATAGGATCAAAGCGCTTCACTTTTCCATCTTCACTAGCAACACAGCCTAACACAGGCATCAGAGCATGTAAATCTTAGCAACTTAGCCAAACATTAAAATCCACGTGCATCAATTCACTTTAATGCAATTTAGGACTCTACTCCTATGGACCTTGTAAGCAGAGCACCAAAAAGCAATTTTTTCTCCAGAATGCACTTTTGCCTGAGACTGGGACCACACTTTTACAGTTTATTCCGACAAGTCGCTGAAGTGATTAAGTTTCTAGCACCATGATGACCCCCTAAGGTCACAGAGAACGGAAAGGTATTACATGTACTCATTAAATTTATTATTTATTATATGTGTATGACCATGTAGGATTTTTGGAACAATATTTGCATGTTTTGTTAAACATAAAAGCAGCTAATATAGGAATAACTAGGTCATGGAGGAAAAACAACCTTCTCAAACTTCTTAGTGAACCATTTGTTTAGTTCCTTGGTACAAGCCAAGTTATTGAATACATAAAACTGGAAGTCACAGTATGACAAGTAGATGCCAACATCTGCAAGGAACAAAATGAAATGCATTCAAAAGATTGACGAAAAATGGAAGCAATCATCCATTAAATATAACATGCTGTGTGCTAGGCTTAAAATGATGGCATTTCCATGTACATGCAAGTCAAAATGGAGGTACCAGGCTATCAACGCATGTCAATGTAAGGCTGTAAGCAATGGGATCTGATAAGACGTGCATTTTTACATGTGAAGGGCAACAGGAATACCAGCTTCTGAATGATAGTAAGACAACTCCTGAGTGGTAGCAGCAAGTTTTCCAAGAACTGCATTCATCTGAAAGAAAGTACCCAAAAAAAAAGATAGGCAAAATTAACTGTCAGAGAGCAAAATCTTCTCTTACAAAATACTACAATGAATTCATACAAGAAAGAACAGAGCAGCTTAGAAAGAATAGCCATGAAATGCCATCTATTAACAGGTGTATAAATTTGTTGAAACAAGGAGTTTAAACTCTGTTCTTTGCCAGCATCTATTAACATAGCCTTTTTTGAGTGATATAAACACAACCTTCAGCAGCTCAGCCCTTAAAAAATCACAAATGCCAGCTAGTTACCGGGTTAGTTACAAAATATTGCCATACTCCCGTTGATTATAGACCAGACAATGAGCATCATGGTCTGAAGTCAGATACGAGTATCATGGTCTAATGTGAAAAGCATATTCCAGTTATCTAGTAAATATACAGCAGCAATCGGTAAAAAGGACAGTACTATCATTTACCAGTTTCTAGGCTGACAAAAGAAAGGAACATTTACCTCTAAACTTCTCTTAGCAAGTTCCTCGTCTAATCTTGTAAGTTGTTCATTAGCACCAGTTTTAGCAGCTGAACGGGATTTCTTTCCCTGGGTGATGGTGGTAGCTTGTGCTGTAAGCAAA
Source organism: Guadua angustifolia (assembly GCA_036346375.1). Taxonomy (NCBI): domain Eukaryota; kingdom Viridiplantae; phylum Streptophyta; class Magnoliopsida; order Poales; family Poaceae; genus Guadua; species Guadua angustifolia. The sequence continues at coordinate 45,215,175 of CM070512.1, forward strand.
TCAAGCTGCCATTCCAGAGAAGCGAGCTGCTTTTCCAAATCAGAAACTTCAGCTCTGAGGGCAAGCTTTGAGTCGCTAGAAAAAATAAACAGAAAATGGTTGGTCAATAGAGAGACCAAAACAAACAGTTAACAAGATAGGACTAGGTGCTAACATGGAGAAAACCTTGTGGGACTAATTTTCTCTTCTTTGTCTTAAGTACGGGACTACACTACAACACACTAAACTCTCTGATAGCCAAATCAGAGTCAATGTTGTGTTAACGAAGTTTGCATCTCAGAGGCTTCGGCAATGATTCCATTGTACAAGACTTGCAAAATCAAATTAACTACATATATCTACAAACAACATACTCAAGAAAAAAATATATATAATAAGAGAAAACCAGAGTAAGACACCTCCTTATAAGAAAAGGACAAAAGGTATACATGCTATTTCTGCAAGTGGTGGTGATGGAAAGGTAAAGGGAAAATGCAGCTCCAAAAAAGTACACAGAATGCTAGCCGAATCAGTTCTTGTGTAACATGAGAACGACATGGCATACCGGATGTCTTCAAGACTTTCTTCTGACAGAAATGAGTCTTCCTGGTTCTCTCCAATTTCTGAGAAGGCCAAGATACTGTCGAAAGCGAAATCTAAGTCCTCTCCCTAAAAATGGTACTCAAATTAGCAGTATATCTCTCACTGGACAGAGCTAACAATTCTCAGCAAATAAAGAGCATTGTATGAACATTTATGTCAAGAAAAAATCATAGTCAATTCATTTTTCAGCGACAAAGAAATCAAGATGGTTACCCAATCTCACTAGCCATCATAGATAATTCACAGTCCAACTAAGTGTAGTGAACAAATTGAGCTAAAATGCCTGTACCTCCAATAGCTTCCCTTCTAGTTCAAGCTGCTCATACCTGCCGTTAATGAAACAAGATCACAAGTATAAGTCAAAGGAGTAAATTAAAGAACCAATACATGCATGCATGCAACCAAAAACAACATTGTGTAATACGTGATGGGTCATCGCGATCTGCAGCCAATCTTCATGTAAAATAACTCTAATTACCCTTATCAGCTTAATGATACGCAGTGTCATGCTCATGCTATGACGTACCCATTTGTCTATCAAAAAAGCATGTGCAATTGTGTGCTTTTCTCATCCAAACCCTTCTCCTCCCCAAGTTTCACAGACAACCGCACTGCACATGGGTACTACATGACAACATTTTGCATCCAAACCCCAAAATTTTCAAGATAAATCCAATCAGAACCCCACAACCCCCCGGACTAATCTAATTTCGCAGCCAGCTCCCTGCACCTCGCGCGCGCACTACGAGAATCTCGAGGGAGTTCAAGGGCTCAGCGGGATGGATCGGTACAGGGCGAGGTCGGTGGCGGAGAGGACGTTGGCGGGGCGGAGCCTGGAGCAGACCCACGCGAGCAGCCGGCGGGAGTCTTCGCCCTGGAGGAACGGCCACTCGAGGCTCTCCACGTCGAGCGGATCCTCGCCGTCGAAGCCGGCGGCTACCAGGGCGTCGCGGAGTTGCTTCGCGCTCATCGCCGGCGGGGAGGGAGGGGGCGAGCGGGGGGCTTCGTGTTGATCCGTGGGAAATGGAGGGGTGGGGGTGGAAATTTGCGGGGTTGGTGGGGCCTTCGGAATGGAAGAAACCGGTGGGCCCGAGTGGATGGCCCAACCCACGAACGGAGTGATCACTTTTGTAGTCTTATTCCTTCGTCCGAGTAGAATTGAAGTTTAGGGTCTGTTTGGTTGCCTGGATTTTACTCAGCCTGGTTGAGTTAATGTAATTTCTAGTTGTTTGGTTGTCTGTATAACCTGCTCAGTCTATATGAGCTCATGCAATCTGCACTGTTTTACCTGCATGCGCCGAAACGAAAGAAATCGCCGTTTCTCCGGATGCAGCGCGCGGGAGCTCCCCCCTGAGCCACTTTTCATGCTGATGTCACCATGCAACAATGAGTTTTGCATCTATTTCTTGCTTTATCTCTTGATTAGCATCTCGATGAGCGAACCGATTTCACCTATGTGTTCTGACATTTTTGAACAAAACTAGACCACACTTGCCATATAAATTTTAAAAGATTAAAATTTTCATTTTGGATTTTTATTTCCTATTGTTTGTTTTCAAAATTTTTATTTTCATTTTAAAATCTATTGATTTTCTAGTATTTGTTTTAAATTTGTTTCATCCTCTTTTAAAATTGTCTCCCCACTTCTCTTCTAGTGCAACCAACCAAACAAAGATCTCTACGTGGCATGATACTCTCATACAACCAACCAAACAACATCGCTTTGATTCACTCGGCTGGCTCCTACCAGCTGGTGAGCTCATCTCTATTTGATTGAGTGAGCAGCAACAAATGCAGACCTTAGCCTCCATCAGGAGCGAGGCCGCCACTCCCGCACTCCTCACTGGCTGTCGAGCCCTGTAGGCGTGGCAGCTCTGGTTCTCACGCTCCCTAAGCGCTGTAGGTGGCACCTAGTGCTTCTTTCGCGGTAAGAAAAGAGACTAGATTTACGATTTTGTTTTACGAGAAGTGTAGTTTTGTAAAAAAAAGAATAAGGAGACTAGAAAAATGATCATTTGTCTAGGTGCAGCTATTCTTTTTCACCCTATTTCGTCTAGAAAATGATACGATTGCTCTGAGCGTTCGTCTCGATGCTGGTGAGGCGAAGGTGATGAAATAGCAATTCCGATCTCAATCCTTCGTCGGATCACAATCATGCAATATTATACATTATAAACTCTAAAATAACCGTGTTTGACATGCGATTTTTCTATATATTATGATGCTACGATCTGATGATCTCATAATCCTAATCATAACCTGACCATAACCTTAATTACACTTCACAATTCTACACATGTATATGTATATATACGTACGTACATACATACACACGCATGCGTTGTATGCCTATTACTTAATTAATGCCCGGCAGGAGGGTGGCAGTAGCCGCCGCCTGGGCCTTTCCCGTTGGTGCAACCGGACGGCTGAGCCGAGCTCTCGGTTGTCAAAGACCGCACCACGCCACCATGCCTCGCCCCTGCCGACGTCGTCGCCTTGATCGCCGCCGGCGGACGCGCCGCCACCGCTATCCGGCCGGAGCCGAGGAGGACGAGGAGAAGGATCATGACAACTGCGGCGACGGATTTCATGATCGATCGGTGCCTCAGTATTGCTGATCAATTCGCAGAGAGAAAACCAACGCAATATGCTATCTCTTGCGGTGTTATATAACTAGAATTATTGTAGGACCCCACGTCCTTTGCATGTGTATATATACACACACGCACAGAGAAACATGTGTTCATTGGGAGAGACGTTTTGCCTTGGAACTTGTCCTGGGAACGACGCTAATTTGTCGCCAAGGAGAGGGAAGATTGTCAATGCATATCAGTTCGCAGACCACAGCGTGCGACTAAGTGAAATTTTACGGTAAATTATATTGGTAGCGTATACTCTCGATCTTCATTTCTGAATAGGTGTTATCTAAGTTTTTACACTTTTATCAAGTTACATCTATGACATACTGCATTACCTCTCTTCATTATATTGATGAATGGTGTATTTTACTCTAGTATATGATATTAAAAATAGCTAAAGGAAAAGAGTATAGGAGGAAAAAATAGTAGAAGGTCATCTCAAGATTATAGGATGACATATATTTAAGTACAATTCGAGAACGGATTGAGGGAGTAGTGTGTGCAGTAAAAATTAGATTTAGTCATTGATTTGCTAATGGTATTTCTATTATTCTACTCTCAAAGGAAGTATAAATAAAACAATAGCTAATCTGATGTATTAGATCAAAAGAATAAACTATTCATATTAAATCTAGTGTACCACAAAAGCTCTAATTCAGTGTCCCTTTCAGTTCGCCGTACATTTTCCAGGAAGCAACGAGGAAACGGGCGTATAGGCGCGCGATGCTCTTTTAATTTGTTCATGTCAAAAGGAGAATGTTGTGTGCACGGTCTCGCTAAGCAACATTGATTAATTAGGGTTTAACAGCATGTATGAGTGTGGCTACACGCAAGCTCCTCTCGATCAAAAATAGTTATTGTATATATATATATATATATATATATATATATATATATATATATATATATATATATATATATATATATAGGAAAATGGTTCTATACTCCTAGGAATACGTACTCCCACTCTAAATATACCATTTAAATGATGTTATTATACCTCTTTATCCTTTTGAGTATACTCTAATAGTGATTATAAGATACTTCAAAGTGAATTCAATGAAAAATTTCGTCGCGGTCCATTTTTTGTAGCATAATTTGTGTATACACTTCTTTTACATGTAGAAAAATATATATAGTAGAAATAAAGGGCTTCAATGAAATTTTTTCAAATATATCGTATTGGAGTTTCTTAGAATTATTATTGAAGTATACCAAATGTGATAAAAGAGTATAACACATTCGTTAAAGTGGTATATTAGAGGTGGGAGTATGTAGTTTTGATTGACAATATCATTTTAAATATTTATATTAGATACATAAAAGTTATATGTGAAAATTTGTCTCGAAAAGTACGTACTTTCCTAATGTTATAATTTTATCGGGTTTTATAAATATATTATAATATAAACTAGTAGTCAAAAACCGTGTCGATGTGCCAAATGACAACTATTTATGTCCGAAAGGAGTATTTCTCAACTGGAACTGGTATGTCGTGATCCAGTTATCCAAGTGAACGAATGCACTAGGTTTTTCTTATTCCAAACTAGCCCCGAGCCAATCCCACTTTAATCCATTCCTGAAACAATACAGGTAGCAGATAGGGGTGGAAAAAAAAACTCGAAACTCATGAGTTAAACGAGTACTCGCAAACCCGACTCAACTCGGCTCGAACTCGTTTCATAATAAATCGAGTCGAGCCATAATTTGAACTCGTTTATAAACGAATTAAATGAGCCAACTTGCAAGTTAAACGAGTCAACTCGCGTGAATGAATGCACTAGGTTTTTCTTATTCCAAACTAGCCCCGGGCCAATCCCACTTTAATCCATTCCTGAAACAGTACAAGGTAGCAGATAGGGGTGGAAAAAAAACTCGAAACTCGTGAGTTAAACGAGTACTCGCAAACTCAGCTCAACTCGGCTCAAACTCGTTCGTTAATGAATCAAGTCGAGCCATGATTTGAACTCGTTTATAAACGAGTTAAATGAGCCAACTAGCGAGTTAAGCGAGTCAACTCGCTTAACTCGCGAGTTTAATGAGTCCTCCAAGCGACAAAAATAGCTATATATGTGTGAGACGAAGATGATAACACATAGTATACCGTATAATCTCAACAGCAATTCTCCTTTCAGATGGCAATGTTGAGTTTAACGAGCCAACTCACGAGTTTAATGAGTCGAGCCGAACTAAGATTTGAGCTCGTTAAGATACTTAACAAGTTTGATCGAGCCGGGTTGACTCGTTATCCACCCCTAGTAGCAGATATTGTAGAAAAGCCCAAGAGGGAATGCAAAAAATACATCTTTGCCCATTGATACACGGAGATCCGTAAGGAATTTTTTGTGCGCCGTCTCCACGCACGACGTTGCGGTCGGTGTGGAGGAGCACACGTCTCGCCGGAGATGAAGAAGATGGCCGAGGTCAACCATTGAATCGACGTGTGGAATTGCCCGAAGCGAGCCGCTTGGCAGCCGTCGGTGCAGCGAGCCTCCCTCGAGTCCCCGTCGCCGAAAATGTTTGGGGAAGGCTGCAGGCCTCAGCCTTGAGAGCAACTCATCGGACATGGATGTGTCTGCCGTTGCTCAATCTGAGCAACCTAGCAGCTGTCACCGATAAAAACCTCCTTTGAATCCGGTTACATCCAGCTGCAGTGATTTTACATTGAGGCATTTGTACGTGTACTCTAGCTATATCTTTCAATATTCTTTCTACGTTAGACATATATGTTTGAAGCGTAGAAATCAGTTGTACAGGAGTTGAGAATTTTTACTGTACACTACCATGGTAGTATATAGCGGTAGTAGAAATTAAATCTGACCGTTGATTTGTCGAGGGCATTCTGATCTTTTGGCTTAGGGTCGGGGCTATGCTGAATGCCATTTTGCTCAATTACCATTATACCCTTCCACGAGACACAGAGTTGGGTGCTGGCTCAGAAAATTATTTACCATTATACCCCTCCACGGATTATACTACCCATACTACACATGGTAGTATAGTCAAATCTAATCTAATCTCAACCTTTGGATCTAAAGAAATGGACGTCCATATTCATTCTTGTGTATTGTAAAAGAGCTCTAATTTAAACGGTACAGCATAATTCTTCTAAAATTACTTAAAAAAAACATTGCAGCCCAAAAGGTGCTATAATGGCTGGATGCAGTAGCACGCGAATCTACTTTTTTATTAGACAAAGGAACCCTAAAATGAGAAGCAAAGGGGACCTTTTAACCGGCCGCACGCGGGTCAGCTGAAGAAATATGTGCTGCTGATGTCCGAAATGTCAAACCGTGGCCTAATTAACTACTCCATCCCCAAGTTTATAAGGCTTTTTTTTAATGGATGTATTCTATACTTCAATACAAAATTAGTGTGATGTTCCTACATGTACCTCCTAATAAATATTCATCTTTACTTCATTTTTTAAATAATACATTTTTTATTCAGAATTTCAAAAATATACCACGGAAAAAAATTACGAAATATACCCACATGCTTGGATTGGATGGGCGTGAGGCTAAATAACAAAAATAAGCAGGCTGACAGGAGGCCACGTCACTGACCTCCTGCGCCCGATGAAATGGGCGAGGCTAATTCAACCCTAAGTGGCCACAATTTTCGGTTTCGTGGCGCGTGTGCCCTGTCGCTATTCCATCGGGCGACAGGCGTCAATTTTAGCCCTATCGCCATTTCATTAGGCAACGAAAATTTGGGGTGATGTAGTCTCTCGTCGCCGACAGGGTATATTTTGTAATTTTTTTTCCGTGGTATATTTTTGAAATTCTGAATAAAAAATGTATTATTTTAAAAAAAATTCTCATCTTTTCTACATGCATACATTGAATATGGTGTTTAGTGATAATAAGTGGAGGTAATCTAGTTATTTTTATTATCTTCTTGATCTATGTTCCAAAAAGAAATAGGAGTATATACAGGGCTATGCCTGGATCAAAACTTGGAGGACTGGATAACCTATCATGCTCCTCATCATGACAAGGGCCTAACTCATTAGCCTTTCTGAATTCTGATGGTCGGCAGTATCCGAGTGTGATCAGTAATCAGAGCACAAAATTCAGCACACGTAGACTTTGCATGCACACACCCAAATCAACAGTATATAATTGTGGAGAGACGAACACATGTACCAATCAAATTGTTTGTAATTGTAGAAAATTCGGTTGACAGTGTGAATCTTTTTGTAGCTCAGTGGTTAAAGCTTCAGAAGTATCGTTGCTCGTTGTCATGAGAGAGGTTCAGTTAAAATCATTTAAGAAGTGTCATCAGGAAAATATGGCTCAAAGTCTCTCTCGAAATTTTGAGCAACAGACAAACTACAAATACTCCTCCTGATGGCTCAAAATATACTGTCCAACTAATTTTTTTTTTCTTCAGGAGCTCACTATAGATATGCAGCACTTCGAACAGTTGACATGACATTGACCGTACGCATCTGATGTTGGCCGAAAGGTTTAAGCCAACCTCAACTTTTGAAAAGTCAGCAAACTCTCTTAAACAGCTCAGTTTTTAAACAGATAAGCCAGAAACCATATATAACTAACAAAAATCAAAACTGAAAGTTAAACTGAACCTGTTTTTGTAGTTTATTGCTAAGAAAAATTAACTATTTATCAAATAGTCTCTTATAAAAAGCTACGACCGGTTTTTAAAAATTAACTATTTATCAAATAGTTTTTTATAAAAAAACTACAGCCTGTTTTTAACCTAAAAAATTAAAAAGCAGCTTGCAGCTCCCCAAACAAACCCAATATATGGTCGATACTCGATAGCGTGCATGTCTGGTTTGCCTTTGGCATGACTTCCTCAGTTATCTCACATCAATCGGAAAAAAAAATCAAGATTTGCAGAGCTAGCAAAGTGAATTTTGCACAAAGTCAGATCTTACCAACCCAAATGGAACAAGTTTGACGCTTAATCTTTAATGATAATTTGAGTGCGAAAGAATCATGCTTCCACGTCTACTGAAATATGCTTATGCAGGAAAACTTCCAACACATTAAGTATTTACCATTCCAACATCTCATCCACAATTTCAAATCGATAACGATTCTTCCAATACGGAACTTAATAGATTTTGCAACAATCTGAACAATCACAGTTCCTTAGCCCATAATAAGTTACTGCTTACATACAATACCATAGGATCTGCGAACACCGCCATACATGAACAACAATGTCATTCCAACAGCTTGTCGGCTGCCAGATTAGTTCTTACAGAAGAACTCAGTGACCCCTTACAAAACCCTAAACAAATTTACAACAAGGAACAGCGCATGGTCTTGGTACCAAGGTTCTTACAAGGAGAATGCAAAAATAATCCAGCAACACACTGTTGTCACGACATGAGCTCGTCTTTTGGTGAAGTGAGGTATAAATTAAAATGAAAAATGGCATGGGGGTGAGAATGGCTCGTGGGTTAGGTTTGTACAGCAACATTCGCAGCACCTGGCTGCCCCACATTCTTCATGACAGACTTGGTCGTTCTGGTTTTCGTAGCTACTCCAGTCCTCGGGGAGCTCTTTGGAGAACACTGTGCCCTGCTGTTTCCATCTTTGGAGTTCCCAATGCTGTGACGATGCAACCGGCAACATACTGCACTGCCATTTCCTCCCTCTGGTATATGAGGGTGTCACTGCAGCTCTTTCTCCGTGTCAATTTTGGTGATTTGGCACGCGTTGGAGGCACCTGTAAATAAACAGCAAAGATGAAAACTAACACTAGTGCATGCTAAAGGCTGCCAAGATTATCATGCTTGTCACCAGTCGAATCAGCAGGTTACATGCGAATGTTTCAGACAACATTATGTCATAACTTAATTGTTATGCTTGCAGATACAATATGCAAGTGCATTAGCTATTGTTGGTATCGTAAGAGCGAAGAACAACTTTTATACTGCTTGTTGCTCATTCAAACTTATGTCTAATTTAACAATATAAATACCATTTTTGGAGAAGGAACATGACCTGTTGTTGAGTAAGAAAGACTCTATAGCTCTGTAGATCAAGTCAATTAAATGGGAAAATCTGAGCAGTGACGAGTTCAGAAAATTTACCACTTGAGTTAATCAGTGTTATAAATAATGGCATTAAGGCCTTGTAAACGGTCGTTAAAATGGTAAAGGTCCCATACCCATTATGTTTATGGATATTTCAAGGTTTGTCCATTTTATCAGCCCGTTTATTCGGTTTAACGGCCATTAATGTTTGACATACCCATTTCATCGGACTATTTATTTGGACAAAATTGCAAGATTGCCGTCTGACATAAAACATTATGACATACATGTGATGTATGAAAGCTTTGCTTTTCATTACCACTTGAGCTTTTCATTCATTCAATTATGATTGTTGATAGCATGGTAGTTTCATTATGTACATAAAAAAGAAGATGAACTAGATGTTTATTTTGTTCTTGCAAACATATGTATATATTTCTCTGAATTTTAAATAGTAAAACCATTTACAAGGCAGTTTACAAGGGCGCTTACCGTATAAACACTAAAAGATGGAGTGACCATTTGTTAATTGTTTACCATTATTTAGAACATTGGAGTTAATATTATGTTCAACCACAAGAACAACTACATCAGGAAAATAGAATAATCATTGCCTCAAGTGAATACTTCTTGCACTATTGTGTAGTGCACCAAAACATCAATAATACAAAGGAATAATATTGGGTGAGGGTCGCAATATGGACTCTAGTCCCTCGATACCGAAAGAAAAGCAGTATGCCAAAAAAAAAAAGGAAATTGAAGCAGAGTACAGCCTAGAAGACAGTGTGGAATAACTAATGAAACAAATATTAAGACCTTTATCTCGGTCCTCAGTGGTATACATGTGTTCCCAATAGGAAAAAACCAATCGTGTACAGTAGACAGTTCAAATGCTTCAGCATTTACTACTCAATTGAACAATGCAAAATATAAACAATTTCATCAGGTTATCTTAGCAAGAGAAAAATAAGCACATTACCTTCTTAAGTTCAACCTTCAGTGGGGTTCCTCTTGGTAGAAGCTTGGCATGGGTTTTGCTCTAATAACCAGGTTCTTTCTTAGTTGCTTTAGAGCTTCTTCTTGCTCTTCCTATAAAAGTAGGGCAATTGAGAAAGAAAAGCAACAATAGCTAGCAAAAGATTTGAATCAATATGAGCATCATATAAACAAACTCGACCTGCAGGATTTACTTCAACCTCTTGGTGGAAAATCAAATTAATTAACAGATATTCCAACCTGTTTGAACAACTGCCCAATCATACATAGCATGTCTAACAACACAGCACAAACCATACTCAGTATAAAGCCATGCATAACAATACAGCAAGGGCCATGTTCAGTAGTTGGTAGCAAGTCCTACAGGTGTCCAATAACATGGCACAAACCATAGTCAGTGACTCAGTGTCTCATTTGAACTTTGAAAGATTGCCTGGGTCCATGTTAACGGATATCTCACGTGATGTCTGTCAGAGGAAGAAATCTACAATAGGTAATTCCTCAGACATTCAGGTTCCAAGTATAGCTTTTCAATATATTAGGAATACCCAGCTTGTACAATTACGTTTTTCAGGATGCCGCTAACACAATGACTCTATAGAAATAAAAAACAAAACAGAAATAAAACCTGCAGTCAGGTAAATCCACAGTATAAACCATAGAAGGCCTACCTTTTTCCTGGCCTCTGCTTCAAGTTTCTCCTCTTCCAAAGCCTTGCGTTTCTCTTCCAATTTTGTGTAAAACTGGAAAAAATCAAGAAAACTATGATTACTAGGCTGAATACATAAGTTCTCGATGCAGCACGATAAATTATATACATACCTCCCCCCTCTTCTCAGCACGATTACCACATACAAAAGTAGGTGCAACAGGAACAGTTGTCTTCTTAGTTTTTCCAGTCCTTGATGAAGTTACAGTTCTGTATGAAGCTCAGGAAAAGCCTAATATAAATGAGGAAAGCACAATCTTTTTCATGCAATCAGTTATAAAGACATCTGCAAAAGAGCTATCTAGGCAATTTTGTGGGTTTTGGTAGTTCAAGAACAAAATATTCACGAAAAATGTTCCATCCTTATTCTAGGTATATGCATATGTAAAGAATGTGGATGTGAATCCATAACAACATAAACACAACAAGAATATGGCCAACAGGAGAAACAAAATGAAAGCCATATCTGGGAAAAAAGGATACGAAGAAGTAACGGAATATGAGTCCTCTTCTTGACTGTGGCAAGTATTGTCAGATTGCAGAGGCTTCCTGGGTGTCACTGATGGACTCTGCAATCCATAGCCAGTGAATTTTTTTTTTAACAGAACTGTCTGATTTCATATCTAGAAAGCTTACTAATTACTACAGTGATGCCATGTAAAATCACAGCCACAGCCAGGAAAACATAAAAACTCTTAAGCTAATAAAAAGTCTGATGTGCATTGGTTTCACGTTGATGCAACAAAGTGAAGATAGCTGTGGAAGTCTGGAAGCTCTTCCCATGACATAATCCTAATTAACACATAAAAAGCATCTTGGTATCATTTCAAGTGAAAGATAGCCTATCCCTAAAACAAACATATTCGGAAATTTCTCAAGATAATAACAGCATGATAATAATTCAGGAGATTTCTTCCAAAAAAATAATATCCAGGAGATTATATGACAGAGAACCAGATGAAGCATGGATGATATGATGTGAACAAGAGTACAGATGACTCAGACCTTCTTTGCCATACTTGCCGGCGAGGTGCTACTCTTGTCAAAAAGTTTTTCTCCGTTACTGGTGGGATGAGCCACTGGAGTAAAATTTCCTTCTGCAGAAACCCTCCTTTCAATTGCAAGAGCAAACGGTTGAGGAACAGTATGGTTAGACCCGTTCTGTCCAGTTATACCAAGCTTTGTTGGTGAATTGGGAAGAGAAGGGTTCTGTTGATCAATCAGCTTCGGTGAATACTGATTTGGAGGCATGTCTTCCTGGGCATTACCATCCATATGTGACTCTACAGAAGGGGTTTCTTGCCCTTTTGGAGAATCTTCATCATGGCTGCCACTCATAACTTCCTCATGATCAGTTTTCCCATTCGGTGGACATATAACCACACAGGACATTTCTACAACCTCTTTGCCCATTGGACTGCAGGAAATTAAAAAGTATAAATACATGTATGACTGTGTAAATGGAGCCTGGAAGCCCCTTGCAATATAAATCATACAGAATAACAGAACAATTATAGAGTCAAACAATAATCTAATATAGTGATTTCAACTATATTATTTCGAATTAAATAACTAGCCAATCATATGAACTATCAATGACATGCAAGCAACCATGCCCAACTACAAGCAGAAGAATTATAACTATGCTAAAATCCCAAGAGTTATGTACATGTAGATCAATCATGGAAAAAAAAAAGTTGTGTCATCTAAACTTTCTATAAGCACACATCACAAAAATTACACATGCACTTCAGACGTTCCAACCAAGAGCTGTTGTCTAAACTCGAAGATAATTTCGGTACATTTGGTGATCTGTATCTTCATCCTTCCAAATTTCAACTGTGAATTAGTACACTGTATTTATTTGCTTGTTGACCTTGTAGCAAAAGGAATTATTCAGTGACAATATATTAATTTACGTAAGCGTCACCCTAGGCAGCTCCCCAGAATATGAACCATGACAGGCTCCAAACTCCTCAGACGAGAGTTATATTTCGAGTTCTGTAAACAATGTGCAAAGTTCACTTTGAATATTCAAGGTCGCTGACCATTATATATAGGAATAACTTCTCCTGACAATAAATGCCAACGGCATTTGTAGGATTAATAAACTATGAATCATCATGTCACCATACAATACTCCAAGGGAGCAATTTAAAACTTCAGACCGGACAATTCCAACATCATAGCCACTAAGACGAAATCACAAATTTATCACAACAAAAAATTGTAGAAATAGCAAACTCAATATTTAAAAAAGGAATGCCTACATGACACTTGAAATATATAATTAGCTACCATTGTAGAAATCTTCATGGATTTCTAGCACAATCACAGCACGCCCATTGGATATCATTTCACAAAAATTAAAAAATGCACCCTACAATTGCCAGCCGAAGCCCCACCTGGCACGCATTATTTAAAGATCCGCACGAACGCGCCCTCAAAACCGCATTGCTTGCAGCAGGGAAACCATTTCCCCGCCCAAGACGCAAACTAAAAATTCGATTAGAACACCGAGCAGTCCTGCCATTATTTATTAAAAAAAAGGGCATTTGAAGCAGCACAAGGAAACCATTCAAAAACCAAAGCCTTCCCCGCACACGCGAAACCCTAATCCAGCCGCAAACTACCAGATAAACCACCGAAAACTCACACAAATCACCAAAATTCGGCCTGAATCGATCGCCGAGCCACTCAGATCCACCGACCAGCTCGAGAAACATGGCACCAACACAGAACCCCCGCCCCAAAAAACACAAAAAAAAAACAACACCGCCACCGCCAGCCAAACAGAGCAGAGCCATTACGTGCTGTCGGCCCCCTTGCCGGGCAGATCCCACCGCCGCCTCGCCGCCGCCGCCGCCGTGGTGCCGGCCTGTGGGTGGAACGGCGCCTCGCCGCCCCCCGCTGCCCCTCGCCTCGAGCTCGGCGTGCCGCCAAGCTTCGCCTCTGCCCCACCACGCCCTCACCTCCCCCTCTTTCCAAGCCTTCGCTTCGCAGCTCGCTCCCTCTCTCTCTCTCTCTCTCTCGTGAGCGTTCGTGTGCTTGGGCGTGCGTTGCGGCCAGCCGCGGTCGGTTGTTTCTGGGTGGGGCGGAGGAGGTGGCCCCGGGTGGTGAGGTTACCGCCCGGGCGCGGAAGGGAGGATGCCGTGCTGGGAGAGGCAGCGGGGTAGGGCCGTAGGGTGGCTGGGGATGATTTTGACCGGCCACGTGGAAGCTGGGTTCGTTAGCACGAATTTCCAACCGTTATTGGTGGAAATAGCGTCTTTTTTTACGGATAATAGTGTTTTGCCGTTGGAAATAGATGTCCATTTAAGCACCGCTCCTGTGCATTAGGGCATTCCCAACCCTTCACCTCAGCTGGTGTCTATAGAATTAATTACGCTGCCAACCAAGCAAAAATCGATGTGGCATAGGAGTTAAGGAAGGAGAGAAGGAAAAATGAAGAAAGCAAGTGTCATGCAAGAACCCGGGTCGATCTGGTACCAAGACTCAAGAAACTAGCAAAATCGGGGTTGGACATTTCTGCGCGCTTACCAAGCTGTATTTGTGGTGCATGCATTGGTTTATTGCTCTCATGCATTGCTTTATTGCTCTCTCCCTCCTCTAGACACTACTCATAGAAACCATGGGTTGGGAAACTATGCATTGGTTTATTGCTCTCTCTCCCCCTCTAGACACTACTCATGGACACCATGGGTTGGGACCCGCCTTACCTTCCTATGTAAATTATATATATAAATCTCAAACAAATGAAAGAGTGAGTAATTATTATCAACCATTGATTGATATTTTAATATTTTATGTAACTTTAAATAATGATATACGGAAACACCTCTCTTCCTATTTTTGTTCGAGAGGGTAGGGAAGAGTTTGATGGAAGAGAGTGTTTGCGAATTGATGCCTTAACTTGCTAGACCATGAAGTGGCATGGAAGAAGAGTGTGTGTTCCGCTCCTGATCCCATGGTACATAAAATCATGGTAATGGTTACGATTAGACCTGGACGTTTGGCTGACACGGTACGAAATATGTCCAAAGCAGGCATGACACATGTTAAGGCTCCATCCCACGACACTGCGGCATACTATAGCTTGCCCAACGACCAGCATCGTTGTGATCCTCTCATGTAAAAAAGCGAGACAACGGAGATGTCAAAATGTGAAGAATAGGGACTAGAGAGTATATGCTCACTAACATCGAGCGGCGCATCGAACCGACACTCAGTTGTGCACCTCGACAAGCATGCCTGTGACGTCATGCACGATCGTCTTCCCACTTGCCTCACACGACCATTGATGCCACCCTATCAAGCGTATGCTGATCTGGAACACATGAACGATCTCGATATGGGAAGTAGCTAGTATGCATGTATATTGTTAATGTACTTTTTCTTACCAGGGAACCCCACTTTAGGACGTAAAGTTTTTAATGAGACATTAACTTTATATCGGTACCCAATGAATAAATAAAAATTAGTTCTTTCCCCCAAATAATAATGTGCACTGGATCCTTGTTGGCGGTTGATCCATGACTCCACACGTTCGACAAGGGAAGGCATGGGCTAGAATGGCACAACACAGTGAGATGGTCGTGTGGGGTAGGCATGGCACGCCACAACCTGATCGAAGTCTGTTGGGCCCGTGCCGTGCCGGCATGCTATGACCTAACTCCCACCTCTACTTATGTTATTATTACTTTTAATTTTGCCATTTTGGGAAAAAATTGTGGTTGTTGGACCCTACAGGTTTATCATGGCTCTATACATGGTTGATGGTATGTTTTGATACGAGGGGTGCCCGACCTTCACGGCGTAGAATCAAAGATACACATGAAACTCGGCGAAGTTGGTGTGTAATCTGCCTGCCGTCTGACAACTCCGCAACACCGAGTTCGCCTAACCTCACGCATAAGATGATTCCACTCGACCACGTCAAGCGGATACAATCCTCATTGCAATCACAAGAGCTTGCAAGAACAACGGGAAGGAATGCATAATCTCGAGTTTATTCATAGGTGGCTAGAATACCCAAGAACATGCATATAGCGAGATCTGTTTGTAGTTTCAAAATGGTCTAAAAATTCCCTTCACAAAGGGTGCCTTCTACATATAAGAGAGGAGGAGAGGAAGACAAAAGGGGTCTTTGGACAAGCTCGGTCGCAGCACAAAGGCCCAAGACAAGACATAATGGTGGCGCAAAGACCCAACACATTGGAATCTGTTTCGCCGCCATATTAAACTGATGATATCTTCGTGCTCGAATGAATTTAAGGGTGAGACTGGATCCATTTGAAAGATGAAGAGACAAGCTTTCAAAGCTGTGGTCAAACACTCCAATTGGACTCCGTTTGCATTATCTGCACACGTTTTTCTCCGGACCAGTCCTTGGAGGCGAACCGAGTTCTTTTGCATTCACATCTTGCATGTTGACTTGTCCATGGTTCTCTTGGTCTTCCCTAAGGTGTTCACACCTTCTCACATTGTCTTCATACCGGAGAATAATGAAATTACTTGCATTAGGTAGCGGTGATTATCACAAGTAATATAATTCTTACAAAGGAGCGAGTTCACTGTTGATTGATTTGTTTAGCACGAGCGTGTTATTGGTCCTGAAAATGATTTGGGGTCTCATGAACAGCACTAGGGAAGGGCATCGCGATCGTTATGCTGCCCGTATCATCCTCCCCTTTTGAAAATGAGTCGTCCTCGACTCTGTGTCTTCGATCCAAAGAATGGTGACAAATCGGCTGACATTGAGCGTAGTACTCACATTGTAATCATCACCGGAAGCTCGATCTTGTATGCATTGTCGTTGATCTTCTCAAGCACTTTGAATGGTCCATCACCCGTGGCATCGGCTTAGACTTACGTTTCTCGGAAAAGCGCTCTTTGCGGAGATGTACCCAAACCGGATCACTGGTTCAAACAACATTTTCTTCCTTGTCTTGTTTGCCTTTTTCGGTAAGTAGCGTGCCTTCTTTTCAATTGCTTCTTTTGTTTTTACGTGAATGGACTTGACTAATTCAGCTAAACCCATTGCATCCATATTAGCTCGTTCTCGAAAAGGAAGTGGCGACAAATCAAGTGGTGTGATTGGTTTAAAGCCATACACTACCTCAAAAGGGCAATATTGAGTTGTTGAGTGAACCGCTTGGGTTGTATGCAAATTCAACATGAGGAAGACAATCCTCCCACTCCTTCAAGTTCTTCTTGATCATTGCTCGTAGCAACATGGATGACGTCATGGTTCACCACCTCCGTTTGGCCATCGGTTTGTGGGTGACAAGTTGAAGAAAATAACAACTTTGTCCCAAGCTTGGCCCACAATGTCTTCCAAAAGTAGCTCATGAACTTGACATCACGATCTGAAACAATAGTTCTTGGCATCCCATGCAATCTCACAATCTCCACGAAAAACAAATCGACTATATGTGACGATCATCGCTCTTGTGACATGGAATAAAATGTGCCATTTTAGAGAACCTATCCACAACCACAAATCAGAATCTCTCCCCTCTTGGTCCTAGGCAATCCTAAAACAAAATCCATGCTAATATCCTCCCAAGGTGTACTAGGAGCAGGAAGTGGAGTGTACAAACCATGTGGATTAAGTTTTGACTTAGCTTTATGGCATGTCACACATCGTTGCACAAATCGTTCGACGTCTCGTCGCATTTTTAGCCAATAGAAGTGATCGGACAGAATGGCCATGGTCTTTTCTCTCCCAAAATGTCCTATTAATCCATGGGCATGGGATTCTCGCAACAATAGCAAGCGACAGACGAATCTGGAACACATAGCTTGTTAGCACGAAACAAGAACCCATCATGAACATGGAACTTTTCCCATCCTTTCCTTCAATGCACTTAGAATATGGTTCGCAAACTCATTATCTAAACATATAACTCTTTCAAACTTTCTAAACCGGGGACCTTGATTTCAAGTTGAGTTAAGAGCACAATCTTGCGAGACAAAGCATCGACCACCACATTCTCCTTACCCTTCTTGTATTTCACAATATATGGAAAAGATTCAATGAATTCCACCCATTTGGCATGTCTCTGATTCAGTTTTGATTGGCCTTTCAAATATTTTAAAGCTTCATGATCGAATGTATAATGAATTCTTTAGGCCAAAGATAATGTTGCCAAGTTTCCAAAACACGAACCAAAGCATACAACTTCTTATCATAAGCAGGATAGTTCAATTAAGCACCACCAAGCTTTTCACTAAAGTATGCTCTTGGTTTGCCCTCTTGCATCAATACACCACCAATACCTATTCCACTAGCATCACATTCAATTTCAAAAGCTTTAGTGAAATCGGGTAAAACAAGCAATGGTGCTTCAGTTAAGTGCTTCTTTAATTCAAAAAAGCATTCTCTTGAGCATCTCCCCAAACAAAATCACTTCCTTTCTTGGTTAATTCATTCAAAGGGCTGCAATTGTGCTAAAATCTTTCACGAATCTACGGTAAAAACCAGAAGACCGTGAAAACTTCTAACTTGACTAACATTTGTCGGTGTAGGCCAATTTTTAATTGATTCAACTTTTGAGTCATCCACTTCTACCCCATTTCGAGAGACAACGAAACCCAAGAATACAATTTTATCTTGGCAAAATTGCATTTCTCTATGTTTGCAAACAACCTTTCACTCTAAGCACTTCCGGCACTTGTCTTAAGTGATTAATGTGTTCTTCAAAGTGTGGTCATAAATTAAGATATCATCAAAATACACTACAACAAATTTTCCAATAAATGCTCTCAAAACATGGTTCATTAGCCTCATGAATGTACTAGGTGCATTAGTTAATCCGAATGGCATCACTAACCACTCATACAATCCAAATTTTGTTTTAAATGTTGTTTTCCATTCGTCCCTTCTTTCATCCTTATTTGATGGTACCCACTACGCAAATCAATTTTAGAGAAAATAACAAGACCACTCAATTCATCAAGCATGTCATCCAACCTTGGAATAGGATGGCGATATCTATGATGATGTTGTTAATTGCTCTACAATCTACACACATGCGCCATGTACCATCTTTCTTAGGAACTAAAATCACAGGGACAGACACAAGGGCTTAGGCTTTTACATACGTACCCTTTGTTAAGAAGTTCTTGCACTTGGCGTTGAATTTCCTTTGTTTCTTACGGATTGGGCGATGCGGTGGTCGATTTGGGAGAGAAGCTCTGCACGAGGTCGATTTGATGTTCAATTCCTCGAATAGGTGGGAGACCAGTAGGTACCTCCATGAAAACACATCATCAAAGTCTGCAAAAGATTTGCAATAGCATTTGGAAGAGAAGTTATGTCGTTAGTGGAAAGTAATGCATCTTTGTACAGGAGCACAAAGTACATCAAATGTGTGTTCTCAACCATATTCCTTATCTCGATTTAGTGGCTAACATAACTAGCTTGTTTCCTTCAGTCCCTTTCTTACCACTTTCATTTGCCTTGTGGAGAGCACTTGTATTCTTCCTTTCTTTTCCTTAGTACTATCAACGTGTACCTCTTTCTTTTGCATTGTATCGGCATGAATTTGAGTAGGAGACATTGGTGAAGAACTATTTCCTTGTTGTTCCACTTGAATGAGTATAGATTTGTGTAACCATTGTGATGACTTGCTCGATCAAATTGCCATGGACGATCGAGTAGCAAGTGACATACCGTCATTGGGACCACATCACATTCCACGATATCACTATACTCACCAATCTTGAAGGGCACTTTCACCATGAACTGAATTTTAACTTCACCGATCACTCAACCATTGCACATGATAGGGATGCGGATCTCAAACGACTTCAAACCAAGTTTATCACACATTTCTTTTTTGGCCAAATTGTGACAACTTCCCCATCAATGATTACCTTACACACACGGTCATTGACCTTTGCTTTGGTGTGAAAAAGGTTGCGCGTTGTTCATGATCTTCCTTTTCTTTGAACACTCAATATTTTCTTGGTGACAATAAGAGATTGGCCCGATCTCAAAATCACAATAAGTCATCTCATTTTCCTCATTTTCCAAATCAGCAATTGGAACATCCTCTTCTTCACTTGCTGATTCATATTCTCCTCCCTCTGTTATAAGCATGGTGCGGTTGTTTGGGCAATCCTTGGCGATATGGCCTCTCCTAAGCACTTGAAGCATTGAATGGCACTACTCTTCATTTGTAGATCCCACGAAAGAAGTAGCACTAGCTATTGTACCATGCTTAGTATTTGTAGTAGATGGCACTTTTCCACTTCAAGCTTCATGAGAACTGGGAGCAATACTTGCACTAGAAGTGTTAGCACGAAAAGAATTGAAGCAAGGAAGTGGGTTTACCAGCAGTCTTTGAGCGAGGAGCAAATGAAGAAGTTCTTGTAATTTTGGTGTCTTGTTGCACTTGTCTTTCAGCTTTGGTTGCTTGATGCACTAACTCCACCACATTGCCATAATGTTGAAATTCAGTGATGCGCTTGATGGGGTGGTTCAAACCAGCAAGGAATCGTACCATAGTTTGCTCTTCATGTTCATATACATTAGCACGGATCATGGCTATCTCCATCTCCTTATAGTACTCATCCACCGCGACTTCCTTGCTTCAATCCCGCAACTTATCAAATAGATCACGTTTGTAATGTCGAGGAACAAACCTTGCTCGCATTTCAACCTTCATCTCAACCCACGATGCAATGGGATTATCGCCATGTTCTACTCTTTGGCTCTGAATTTGTTCCCACCAAATCGATGCATAATCATCAAATTCAAGAGAGGCCATTGCAAGTTTCTTTTCTTCAATGTAGTTGTGCGATCGAAAGATCTTATCAACTTTTAGTTCCCAAGTCAAGTAGTCTTGAGATTATTCGTGCACCGCAAATTTAGGCATAGAAAACTTAAGTTTACCAAACCTTTCTTCCTCGGGACGATTGTTGTTGTTGTGGTTATGTCGTTGATTTGCGTTCTTGCTGGCGGAAAATTGACATGAATGGGCTCAAATGCGGCTCCTCCACAACCCATGCCACGACCACGCCCCTTCCATGATTATTATCATCACCCCTTGCGAGCCTAGCGGTGGATGGTTCACATTAGCGACCACGAGCCCTTCGTGCGGCGGCTTCCTCATCGGTCTCATCTAGCAAAGGTTCTTGTTGACTTGTGGTCGTAGTTGCCGTACAATGTCGCGAACTATGTTGGTGTGGAGTACGTTCAATTGTTGATTCACTTCAATTTGAAGATCTTGTATGGAGTTATTCAATTCTTCTCGTGGTGATCATTGCCAAGGTTGAACTCTCGTAGTAAAGTGTCTCTCAAAGTACAATATTCAGTCCAATTTATTGGAGCATCCGAGCACGCCAATCATTCTCATTGTCGCCTTGACTGACATGGTTAGTTGTGCAAAAAACAAGAGTAACAAAACAATATAATGTGTGGAGAATTCTCTCAACCTCACTTATCCTTACAACCAAGTTCTTACTTACCCTTTGCTTTGATTGATAGAGGAGTTCACACTTGAGTGGTGAGGTAACACAATGGGAGGTTAAGCGAACTCAAAGCTGAGATTAAAGCACACAACAGTTTGTATGTGGAGTTTGGAAGGAAAATGTATGCACTACACAATCTGAATTCTTGATATTGTTTAGTTAAGTAAATATGCAAGTAAGAACACAATGTCTAGTTGCTGGAAACAAGATATAAGAGATGAACACAGACAACTCACACGCAAAGATGATGGAACCAAATTGCAATCAAAGGAGTGAGCTAGAACAAGATATGAGACATCACAAAAGCAGCTCTATTGCATTGGTTATAGAAAGACACTAGTGGCTGCAATTGATGAACTAGGGTACAAGATTGCACAACAAGAATGAGTTTCTCACAGCAGTGCAAATAATTTGAAACTTTTCTTCTTTACACCTCTTTTTTTAGCTACCAACCAGCCCAAAGCCTTCTTTTTTTTCTCTCTTTTGCTCTTTTGTTTGAATGGTCGTACTCTTGATTTGATAAAGACTCACAACTTTTCTTTTGATTTGTTGCAACCGTGTGATTGAGGGATATGAGTGCAGCCCTAAGCAACAGATTAGCTAGTCTTGATGGGTGCAAAGTATTCTCAAATGACAGATTGGCTATCAAAGGAGATCTACTAATTTTCGGAACTCGAACAGCGGCAAGGTTCAAGTCTATGTTCGACCAAATTCTAGGCAGAATTAGCAAATGTTGTCTATACCAAAGTTGTAGAGAATTTCATGAGCTTTTGAAAAAGTACAAGAACGCAAAGATCCAAGTTCGTATGTGGGAGTTATGGCCAAAACACTACACTGGACAGATTGGCTCAAAAAGTGACGCGAAGAAAGACGAACAGTTTTCAGCAACAAATACACGATTCTATGGATCAAAACTTAGCAAAACGCACAAGAATAACAGATTGGAGACTAAGGTTCAATATTTTGTGAGGCAAGTTTTCAGATTAGGAAAGAAAACGAAATCCTAACCAAGGGATGATATTTTTGTGTGGCAATTTTACGGAATATGGTGAAAGTAAATCTACAACTAAGGATAAAGATTCTACCGTGACAACCGGAGCTCACGATACCAAATGATACGAGGGTGCCCGACCTTCACGGCGTAGAATCAAAGATACACATGAAACTCGACGAAGTTGGTGTGGCTATCTGTTGCCGTGCAAACAACTCGCAACACCGAAGTTCGCCCAACCTCCAGAAGATGATTCCACTCGACCACGTCAAGCGGATACAATCCTCGCTGCAATCACAAGAGCTTGCAAGAACAACGGAAGGAATGCATAATCTCGAGTTTATTCATAGGTGGCTAGAATACCCAAGAACATGCATATAGCGAGATCTGTTTGTAGTTTCAAAATGGTCTAAAAATTCCTTCACAAAGGGTGCCTTCTACATATAAGAGAGGAGGAGAGGAAGACAAAGGGGTCTTGGACAAGCTCAGTCGCAGCACAAAGGCCCAAGACAAGACATAATGGTGGCGCAAACACCCAACACATTGGAATCTGTTTCGACCGCCATATTAAACTGATGATATCTTCGTGCTCGAATGAATTTAAGAGTGAGGCTGGATCCATTTGAAAGATGAAGAGACAAGCTTTCAAAGCTGTGGTCAAACACTCCAATTGGACTCCGTTTGCATTATCTGCACACGTTTTCTCCAGACCAGTCCTTTGGAGGCCGAACCGAGTTCTTTTGCATTCACATCTTGTATGTTGACTTGTCCATGGTTCTCTTGGTCTTCCCTAAGATGTTCACACCTTCTCACATTGTCTTCATCTGGGAGAATAATGAAATTACTTGCATTAGGTAGCAGTGATTATCACAAGTAATATAATTCTTACAAAAAGCGAGTTCACTGTTGATTGATTTGTTTAGCACGAGCGTGTTATTGGTCCTTGAAAATGATTTGGGGTCTCATGAACAGCACTAGGGAAGGGCATCGCGATCGTTATGCTGCCCGTATCATGTTTGGTACGGAATTTCCCATTTAAGGGCCAACTAAAAGGTTTTTGACTCAAAACTTTTTGAACAAATTAAAAAAGTTTTTTTGAGTCGAAACTTTCGAACCAAAACTTTTAATCAAAAGTTTTGAACCAAATTGAAATTTCCTGAGCTGTAACTCTCCGAATTCAAACTTTTTTGAGCGATTCAAATTTTTACGAGTTGATAATTTTTAATTTGAAATTTCTAAAATTGAAATTATGCCTAGTTAAAAAAATTTTGAGTTGAAATTTCCAGAGTTTAATTTATTCTATTTGAAAAAAAAATTCAAGTTGGATTTTTCAAGTTGAAAATTCATATCTCAAATTTTCAAAGTTAATTTTTTTGATTTGAAATTCTTGTGTAAGAGAGGAAGGAAGGGTTGGGTGAAGTGAGTAGGGAAGTTAGAAGAGGGAAGAGTTGAGGTGGATAGAGAAGGTGACAGATGGCATCCTAAAAGATTGTTCTTAAATATTTTAGTTTGAGGGTAACCTCAAGCTAGTCATACCCTAGTTTATAATATTGTTTTCAGAATTGGTAATTTGAAGAAGTCCTCATCAGATCTTTGGTGAGGACACCCTCTCGTTGTGATATATGGCATCACCTCCTTCCTTAACTCATTTCCCTGTCGCCTCAAAGGCTCTTTGGCCATGACACTTGGCGGCATCCACTTAATCCCACTTTTCTCCCACATTTCCTTATCCTCAAACTCAGAAAAAAATTTATGTTTTCAAATTTCCCCCAAAGTTTTTGAATAAGAAGTATTTTACCTTTTTGAATGTTTTTGAATCAAAATTTTTTGGATCAAAACTTTTCAAACTAATAGTTTTTTAGTCGAAAATTTTCAAGCAGAAAGTTTTTTGAGTCAAATAGTTTCATTGAAACTTTTCAAATCTAAAGTTTTTTACCCAAAATGTTTCAATTTGAAAAAATTTTAAGTCGAAACTTTTTGAGCTGGAACTTTTCAGATAAAAATTTTTGAACCAAAAAAATTTTAATCGGAAGTGTTTGTAATTTCTCATTCTGAAATTTCCCTACTTGGAATTTTCTGATTTGAAATTTCTCAATTTGAAAGTTCTTGGTTTGAATTTTCACAATTGAAAGTTCCTAATTTAAATTTTCCCAAGTTGAAAATTTTTCATTTGAAATTTCTAGAGTTGAAATTTTGCCTAGTTAGAAATTTTTCGAGTTGAATTTGTTTCGATTTATAAAAGTTTTCAAGTTTAATTTTTCTGAATTAATTTTTTTAGTTGAAACTTCCTCTTATAAATTTTCAAAGTTGAAATTTTTTATTTGAAATTTTTGTGTAAGAGAGGAAGGAAAGGTGTAGGTGAAGTAAGTAGGGAAGAAGGAAGAGCGAAGTGTGGTGGTGGATAGGGAAGATGTCACGTGGCATTCTAAAATAGTGTGCTTAAATATTTTAGTTTGAGGGTAACCTCAAACTAGTAGTACCGTATTGTTTTTGCGATACTATTACAAAGTCAAATATGGCTTTGTATCATGGGCGCTTGAAATGTATAATTGGTTCCTTTATTAGCTGAACTCAAACTAACATTTATCTTGGATATAGATCAGCAGTCGCATGAGTAAGAGCCCGCTTGGATGAGGGAAATTTTCCGGATTCCTGTAGGAATTAAACTGTTCCTTGCGAAAATGTGCAATCCAAACAAGGCCTAAATTTATGCTCCTCGCAACTTTGAATTTTCTACTGAGAGAGACCTGTTAGCAACGGCCATGATTACCTCCACCGTACACTAGAGATCTTGTTGGTGGCCGTTCAACGAGAAGAACAAGATGCAGCATGTTTTTCTCGCAGAAAGAAAAAGGATTCATCCTGTTTCAAAAAGAAAAAAAGAAAAGAGATTCAGGCAGTTTTATCTGCTATCGTAGGCATTAAAATTGTACCATGCATCAACTAGCTAATTAATTATAATCTCTTGCATACTCCCAAGGTACGCATGCATGACCTGACCCTGGAATCCCTGCGAAGCAAAGCTTTTCCAAATGCTCTCTGTCACTCGGAGAACAAATGTGCATGGGATGTTTAAGGTAGGAGTACTTAAAGGGATATATCCAGTGTAATCATAATTTTGATGCAATCACTGTACAATCCAACTAAGAAAAATTTAAAAAATTTTGAAAAAAAATCATAGATATACATCTCATCTTACCCCATCTACGTATAAAATTTCATGATCAAATTCGCACATACCCTTCTCTCCCAACCCGTACCCTCTCAAGCCCCACCTCACCCAGGGCCCGCGCAGTCCGGGCCCATTGGTCAGACACAATGCGAGTTCTGCACGGGGTGAACGGCCGCGGAGCGCTACGGGCCAGCTAATTTAATCCGTGACACCTCAGCGTGCTAATCGCGACGGAACTGATTAGGGGAGCGAGGTGGTAATTACGCCCGCGCCCCGTCGCGCGGAGGAAGATCGCGACCGTTGAACTGGAAACTGGCGGACGGGATCACGAGGCCTGGGGTTCTAGGACACATCAGTGCGGGCGCTTTCGAAGTCCGCAGGTTTTGGCGCCGTGCGGTGGATCGCGGATCCTCTGCGCGCGGCTGCTTGGCGCTTGCTTCCTGTGCCGACGGCAACAAAATCCGGCTCACTTCAAAGCAAAAATTTATCTGTCGAGCGAGCAGTGGTAACTTACATATCCACAATGGCTATGGATGAACTAACAATTATGAAGATTAGTGGTACGGTTTGACCTTTTGAATTGGCAAAAAAGATTGTGTCTTAAGAAGGAATTAATGGAAATCAGGGAGTTTTCTTCTTATGATCCGTATGTATAGTTTGTCTTACACTCTTGCCAGCTAATTTTTGAGGAAGCAATGAGCTATTGCAAGTCACTTCAAAGGGAAGGAGATCTTTTTGTTTTTGCCTCCTATGCAAACATCGGGACCATTTTAAAGTTGTACAAATATTAAAACATAAGTGAAAGATGGATGCTAATTACTTACCCTATCGTTTGCTTCAAGATTTACTCAACTTGTATCAGGAAGGAACGTATGGAAGCACCACTCAAATTTTCATGTGTTCCTCTTCTGTAAGAGATGATACTGAGTGGTTGAGTTTTTCACATCCTCAATGGCTATAGATTAACTAATAATTATTATGACAAAAGGTACAATTCTAACTGTTGGATTGGTAACAAAAATTGAGTGTTAAGAAAGAATTAATGGGAATTAGGGAGGAGTTTTCTTATGATCCGTACATATTATTTGTCTTGCACTCTTGCCATCTAATTTTTCATGGAGGCAACTAGAATTATTTCAGGTCGCTCAAACGTAATGGCGAAAAAGACACTTTCTTTTCATTCAGGACCCCCGGCCCATACTTGATGTCATTCAATTTCTGTTGTTTTTTCTACGGGAAGTAGTTATACACAACCACACATGGTCCTGATGTCCTATGCTTTGAAGAAACCACTACAATCCAAATTAGGCGTACAAACCATACCAATTTTTTCTTTATTCTGTGGTGGGAAACATTGATTTATAAAGCAATTTTTTTCCTAAAACAAATAATGGCATACATTGCGTAGGGGATTTCTGCCATGGATCCTTTATCATTGCATGACTATAGCACCATACATTGTTTTTTCTCAATTATTGGATAAAAAGGTAATTCTCATGGAGGATCATCATAATGTAGGAAATGACACTAAAATTGTTTTTTTTAATCGAAGCACATGATGTTAGCCTTTGGTTTCTTTTACTCCTCAGTTCTTTTTAAGTGATATTTTTAGCTTTTAATGGTCTATAAGATGTGATTTTGACCGTTTCTTTGGAACTTTATATTATTATATACTAATAAAATTTTTACATTATGAAAGCATTTTTTATTTATAAATCTAATGATATAGCTTCTATGTAGCCAGTCTAGATTGTTTTAAACATATCAATGATCAAACTTTAAAAATTTAACGCACAAATTCTAGAGCACCACTAAAAAAGAACAGAATGAGTATCTAATTGCTAAAAATAAGATAACAACGGACCATCATTCAATTCTATCACTACCATATTAATATGGTATATTGGTACATGTTCATATTCGGACGGTGAGGTGGGAGTTGGAGCGCCATCAAACAATCCTTTTCAGATGAATCTTCGAGCGATCTGATGCTATGAAATGTGGGTACATAACTTTTGGCACTGGATAGCTTGGGTTTCATGGGCAATTTTTTTCTTTTCACAAAAACATAGTTTTGACCACTAATTTCTATTATAATATATTTATAAACCAAATAAAATTATAATATTATGAAAGTACATTTCGAGAAAAATTTGTAATATTATGAAAGTACAATTCAAGAAAACTTTATACATATAATTTTTATGTATCTAATTTAAATATTTAAAAATATATTAATAGTTAAAATTTTAAAAGTTCAATCGCAACAACTTCCAAAATGATAGCTATTTGTGCTGAAAGAATACATTTTTTTCCCGAGTGTTTCCGTAGGAAATTAAACTGACAATGTCCTTTCCAAGTGACTGACGTCAGAGCACCGGAAATGATTCCTCAGGTGGATTCGTTCGTCGCTCGTGCGCATCAAACTCTTTTTTAAAACATCTTTGGAGGACGACGTTGATCAAATCCAAAGCAATTTGCAACTTTTTGACCCTTCGGCGAGAGTTCAGGCGACTGTGTTGAGCATTTTTTTTTTATTTTTGTCCATTTATTTGAGTTCTAGTTTCACAATTAACAAGCGCACGCTACAATGGCAGAATCTAAATTTCCACCAAGCACATGCAGGGTCAGGGTTAACAAAATCGTGATTTCACATGTATCAAAGCGGCTCTGTAATAAAAATTGCTAGGTAAACCGGTGGAGTTCAAATGCAAATTGAAAGAATACGAAAAATTCAAAAAAATATAAAAAAGTGTGTTTTTTTGTGTGAGGTCCTAAGACAATGCTAAGGATGCTGTAAAATTTTTAGATGATTACCATATCGTGCATTAAAAAAAATCTGATAGTGCTACTGTCTTTTTATATATTATTCTATTTTTTTATTTTATAGGGGGTAATAAATGAAGTATAATCTTTTTGAAATTTTTTGTGAGGTTCAGAGGCAATGCTAATGATTCTATAAAATTTTTAGATGCTAATCAGACTTATGTATTTTTTAATTTCTAAAAGTGTTACTATCTTTGTATATCCTCTTCTTTTTTTTTATTTTCTAGGGGTAATAAATGAAGTCTAATATTTCTAAAAATTTTAATACATGATCTTTGGGAATCCTTTATGGTACCATTAAAATTTAAGAGCACGATCAAGTTTATAAATTTTATAAAAATCAGAAGTGTTTCTATGCCTTTTCATTAATTGTTGTTTTTGATTTTCTTGAAGCTCTAAATGAATTCAAAATTATTAAAATTTCTCTAAGGTGATTTGTAGATTATTTTGGATTTTTATAATTTTTTTTCTAATTTTTGTAATTTTTTATAATTTTCCTTAGGTGTGCTGAAAATCGAAAATAATCGCTTGAAAATCGATCGATAATCGAAGAAAACCAGTTGAAAATCAGCAAAAACCGCTCAAAAATCAGTAAAATTGCTTGATTTTCTATTTTTTCACCGTTGTTTTTACCGCCAAGTTCAAAATTTTTGAATTCAAACTTCTTCATTTTTGACCCGTTTTTGCTAAAATAAAAAATAAAAAATCAAGCAAAAATCGAAAAAACGATTTTGTGAACCCTGTGCATGGTACCTTTTCAAGATCTAGATATATAGGGCATCCAGCCAAACACATTGATCTGTCTACTTCGAACACATGAATTTTGTACTCCATTCGTTCTCGAATATACGTTATTCTAGCTTTCAAGTTTTGTTTTGATACATGTCATTATACAATTTTGATGCGATTTTTTTTCTTTTTTTCTTCTATACTTGTTCCTTTAGCTTTTTTCAATATCATTTACTACCCATAAGCAGGGGCGGATCCAGGAAAATTGGTCACCGGGTTCATCGATATCGACCTTCTACTTGCTTGCTTTAAATATGACTAGTCGATGGATGAGCATTAGGGCTGGAGTCTAAACTAATATACCACCGGGGTCATCAACAGTGTTTAACAGGTGGTATAAGAGCATCTCCAAGAGGAGCCCTAAATAGGTTGCTGATTGTAATTATAGGGCTTTGATGGAAAAAAACCACTCCAACAGAGGTTGTATTTTGAGAAAAATTATCAAAATAGGTTTAGGACTCGGAACCCTGTTGCTATATTTAGCAACGCTCCTCTCGGACCCTATCGGTGGAGCTCTTCAATGAGGCGCCGTACCAGGCCTATAAGCTATAGTAAGATATAGGATACAAAGATGTACTTCCTCCATCCAAATTTATAAGGGGTATTTTTCCAAAAGTTCAGGCACTCCTTTCCTGGTTCGGTCAAAGAACATGTGAGATGACTTCCCTCCTGCCCTCCTGGTCCTTCTCTTTGGCCGAATTAACCATCATAGCGTGCAGATTTGTTCCGTTATTTGCGCCTGACTTTCCTTGGCCGAACTAACCAGCTGGCCTCCGAATTCCCCTCTTCTTCCGGCTTTTTGTGATGGCCTTTGCTTCCTCCCACACGGATAACTAGACGTGGGCCCTCCCCTCCCCACCCCTGCCCCGGCATAGTGACTGTGTGCCACCAGCCTTGCCAATAGTATCATGGGTTATGTCTTGTATGTATCAATCTAAACATGATCCATTCGAGCATACTGAGATATACTTAATTAGTAGGGTCGGCACGGCCCATTCGAACGGGAGTCAGGCTAGACCTTATAGGCCGAGTCATACCGCGTGTGCCACGTGCTGGTTCAAAAAAACCCGGTGTAACACGAATAACATTGTACGTTGCTACATGCAATGGCACTTTCCTAATGGCAGACGCATGCCCAGCCCGATGGCCACCTATTAACGTTGTACGCTGCTGCATGCACAGGTACTTTCCTAATGGCAGCCGCATGCACCTGATCCTTTCCATGCAATAGTGTTTCTTCCTATTTTCCCATCCACTTGCATGCAATTCTTTTCTCTATAGTCCCCACGGCCAGAACTGCCCCGATGTCCATGCACTGCACTAGCACATGTTTCCCTCGCACAGCTAGCCTCACCTTCTTTCTTCTCTTGGTGTAAATCATCCGTATCAAAAAGTGATACCGTTATATTTGTATTTGCAAGCACTTTTGTATTATTATGATTTTATACCTATGAACAAAGTGTTACAAAAAAATTAACAGTGAAACTTTAGCTTTGAAGACCGTATCAAATCAAGACGTACCATATAGAAATAAATCAGAGGGACTATATGTTGGAATTAATTCAATAGAAGAAGTTAAGGAGTATCGGATTTTAGTCCCATATTACTTAGCTAGATGGAGCGAAACTAACTTATAAGGGGAGCTCTTGTATGAACTTTAGTGTGAGTTTGTGGCAAGACTAGAGGTACACACGATTGGCTATGTTAGGCTATGTACACATATGTGCGCGTATTGCGTATTTACTTAACCTTTTGCCACGTGTATCGATTATACTACATCACCTTACACCTCGATTACCGACGTGGCACCATGAACTCAGGGAAAAGCACGTTCTCATGCGGCTAGTCCATTCACCCGTGATGTGAGATTTCAGGGGTAGTTCCTAGAATCGTGGCAATTCGATTTGTGTTATCGCGAGATGGTTTTAGTTGTACACCCTTTTATAAGGGAGATGTCCTTGTTCATGAAGGGGCACAACAGAAAACCAATCTCGCCCTCCTTCGAAACTCTCTGTTTCCTCCGTGCTTGCTGTTATCCAAATTGTTCCATCCCTTCGCTTGTCGTGCAATGGGAGTAAGGGAGAGCAGTGTCTCTGATCTCACGTCGGCCACTTGACAACTTGCACGGGAGACCGCGATCAGGTTTCTGGATTGTTGGAAAATTAACATAGCATAACATTAATTTAATTCCAAAGTTACATAATAAAAACATAAAAATTGATACTAGTCGATCGAGATACTTCGCGAGTTTGGTGAAGAATAGGAAGCTGCATAGGAGCGACGCGACGTTTGAAAACGAAGATGAACAGTCGTGTGGTACGACACTTCCTAAAAACCCGATCGGCGGTCTTAGTTGTACCACGCGACTGCTCGTCTTCGTCTTCAAAACGTCACGCCGCTCCTACGCAGCTTCCTATTCTTCACTAAGCTTACTGTAAGTATCTCAGACGGACTAGTATCAATATTTAACTTTATATTTTTATTGTGTAACTTTGAAATTAAATTAATGTTATGCCAGTTAATTTTCCAACATTACGATAGATGCCTGCGCGACGTGTTTCCTCAGCATTGACAGCTGTGGTTGCTCATAGTTAGCCACCGAATGCGCTGACGCAGAAACGATGACTGCCGACTGCCGAGCAGCTGAAGGAGGGCATTATATTCTCGCTCTGTTTGTTTTTCCCGTTGACCTTTTGGCCCCGCATTGTCAGCCTCGCCAACGTAGACTTGCAACCTGCGGTGCAGTGCAGTGCAGTGCAGACGTGGAGTACGTGTCTGTCAGAGAAAGCAGCATCGCTCGCATGTACTCCTCTCATCATCGCAGGAGGTGAGTATCCATCTGATCTGACCATCTCCAAAGATGGATGGATGGATGGATGGCCAAGAGATCTAATTAATCCACCTTGATTAGCACTAAGCACCAACCCTTTATCGAAAAGCGACCCTAGCTAATGGCACTAATGGCAGGCAGCCATCGTGCTAGCTACGGGTATGCATCTTGCCATGCACACTTGTGATGGTGGTGGTGGATGCGAATGAATCAACTTTAGCTTCCTTAGGGCAAGCATGCATGCTTTGGCTTAATTTAGTTGTCTGGCCATTAATTAGTTGCTTGCTTAGTTTGTTCCTCTTGCACCATCTCCTTCCATGGCGTCCCATCTGATCAGTATGTTGCAACCTCACCTCAGAGTGAAAGATGGAGATACTGCACCATGCAATGCAATGCATGCACCTTTTGCATTTTAAGGAAGCCCTGATCTTGACGTCCTCTAGGGTTTGTGGTTTCCCCTTCCATGGAACAGGTAGGTTGGTTATCCTTGCTGGGCACGGCTCAAGATAGAGTTATAATTTCTGTAGAGATCCTTAATAATTAGTTAAAGTTAAAGGTGAACAAAGCTGTACATTTAAGCAAGCAACGTTATTAAGGGATTAATTACGTGCAGTGAGCTGCTTCCATGTTTTCTTTTAATTTGACAGTTGTACAAATATTAAAACATAAATAAATGGTAGATGATGATTATTTACCTCTTCGTTTGCTTCAAGATTTATGCAACTTATATTGAGAGAAAAAACATTGAAGCACTGTTATTAGTGCATCCAAGCGTAATTAATTTGCACAACATGTTGAAGGAAATGCACGTATGGATCTATTGTTCATCAAAACAAACCTTTTTTTTTGTTCGTACCGCAGTAGTAGTCGGCGGCAGTCGCCGTTTCTTATCGCAATGATACAAACTTGCTGTTAGCTGAAGAAATTGGGCATGATTTTAGAAGTCTGTATAGATCCAGCCCGTTTAATTAGATCATGAAATGCAGCTTGGATGTACCAATCTTAAGCGTGCAAAATGTCGGCTAATTTGCATGCCAGATCATTAACCAATTGGATAGAGTCGATCTAGAATCACTTGCCATGATAGCAAGCATACATTGGTCAAAAGAAATTAACAATAAAAAGGTTTCTCAAATATTATTCATTCTAGTAGATAGTGCGTCGACGCTTTTGGCTTGTTTGTCGTTGCAGTGGCTCTATATCTGACTAATCTCTAACACATCAACAAATTGACAATACCTTCTTGAGCTAATTGATTTGGTTGTCCATAGCTATTTGTGGTCATAACTAGTATCATTACAAATTTGGTTCAGAAGTCAGAACCCACTAAATTTGGGGAACGAAGTAGAACTTTGCAACACTATGCCCAGGCTGCATATATAGGTTTAGTTGTACCCCAAAACTTGTGTTTATCCAGTAATGGACCGTCCTTTTCAGGGGTGCATATAAATACCTTCACAACTATTCAGAATTTTAGCTGTAGATAACCAAGTGTATATTACCAGACATAAAAACGAAAGCGAATATTCTCTAGAGAATTTAAGGGCCTAACAGCCAGAGTTTTACAAAAAGGGTGCGGTTAGCACCAAATACATTACAAAACACCAACAGGAAAGGCTTGAGTAGATAGATCAAGACCTCAAAACCAAATTTCATCGCCATCTACGTTCTCCTGGAATTCTCCAACTTCATTGAAATCTAGAGGGAAGGGTAGGAGGTAAGGGTGAGTACACAACAGTACTCAACAAACCACACGAAAATTCTGAATACTACATGCAGGGATGAACACGGGTTGGCACAGGTTTTAAGTATTATGGATGCAAATTGTTAAATACCAGTTTTATTTTACATTTGAAACACAAACCAAATAACAATAAATACCATGGGCGGTTATTTGCAAAGTTCAAATTTACGACAGATTCTATTTATGAAAATTACTTGAGCGCGGTTACAGGAATCACCATAGATTAACTCAGCTTCATTAACCAGAAGTACGGCGTATTCGAATAACATTGATATCACTCTGCAGAGCTGCTCAACTTTACCCACAAGATATCTTCGGCCGTCAGTGCCATGCGCGAACAACATGCAACTTAAATGCATGCAATCGGACCGAGATTATCATAACCTTTTGTTGGACTTCCCTTCTTTAGCTCCTATCCAGTAGGTTACGAGGATCCGTAGTCCCTAGGACCCACTGGCCAAGGCGGGAGACGCGATCTGGTCGCTACGAATACCTATTGTTTTGAGAACCGGCGAATGGCTACCCCATTCCCATTCCACCCCAGTCACTCCGCGATCCATTCTCTTACCAGAATGGTAGCTACCTCCTATAGGTATTCCAAAGGGGAGTACAATATACTGAGTTATGTTGGAACGGGTTAACAAGGCTGACCGGCCCCAACTTATGGTTGAGCGGGAATTTACTTTGCCCAAGACATCGGTCCTTAGGTACCTGAGACTCAGCCAATTACATACCACAAGCCATGGTACCCACTGTACCAACCGCCACACCACATCCTGGCTTTGTCATCGATTAGGGGTTGGACCAGCATCCACCTCTTGTGGTCAGCCCAACGCTGTCTCCCTAACCATGGCAATTTTTTTGAAAATCACCCAAGCCACTTCTCGGAGATTTTAAGTAATTGACCTAAAGGTGAAATTACATTAACGGCTAATCTACGATGGTTCAATATATTATAGCCTAGGGTTACAACGGGATTAAGGCGTAACAACAGGTTGAGTATTGGGTTATATCTAATCATGTCATTCGAAACTATCTCCTTTTCTAGTTTTCTAAAATACCATAAATAATGCGGTACGAAAAATATACATATTATTGTAATGGAACTAGGTCAACATGTTCAAGGGGTGTGGTTTGCTTTGCGGGGTCGAGAGTTCTCCTAGAGGGAAGTAGTCGAGGTCGCGTCCGGCTCTGGACAGCTCCTGCTCCGAGTATTGCTCCAAGGTATGCTCCAACGTCAAATCTAACGCGAGAAAATTCAACTAATAAATAAACGAATAAAAATACCCAAAAAAAGAAAACAGAAAAAGGAACGGAGAGAGAATGGTCGAAAACAGGATGAAAGGGCATTTTAGGGATTTTGGAAATTTTGGGACTGGACTCAGCAGAACGGAGATCATTTTTGAACTCAGTGGCTCGAACTAATCAAGAATATGTATTTTTGGGCATTTTTGGGAATTTTTGAGATTTTTCTGGAATTTTTGGGAATTTTCTGAATTTTTAATTGATTTTTTGGATTTTAAATAAAATTAAATCCCAAAATCAATTATTAATCTAGAAATTAAATCGAATATGGGCGCCTGATAAAATGGGGCCGTCATCGTCTGCCCCACACAGCCCAAGCGTGAGGCGACGCTGACCTTTTAATGGGCCCACACACGCCGACGAGGAGGAGAGAGGCAATGGGGCCGGGCGCAGCCATGGCCGACAAAGGGCCCAAATGTCACTAGGGAAGGCGGACTTGGTGGCAGGGCGCACTGGAGAGGAAGGGGGAGACAGCGGCGCGACACGGAGAGGGCTCTGGAGGAGGAAAGGAGTAGCGGAGGAGGGAGAGCACTTGGTGCGGAGCTCGGAGGTGAAGAAAAGCAGAAGGAAAGGGAGAGAGAGGCAGGTGACGAGTGGCCGACGGAGGTGTGAGTCACATGGGAGGAGGCGCCGAGGTGCGACTCATTTATGAGGAGAAGGCGGGGACACAGGCGGACATGGGGTAGAAAAGTAGGTCGGTGCAACATGAGGGGAGGCGAGAAGAAGTGGCCACGAGCTAGAGGAGAGGCGAAGGGCCGGGGCCTTGCGATTGGGTGGGGCTGGCAGCCGAGAGCTAAATGCTTGGGGGTATGGGCCGAGAATGCGGGCTAGGGGCAGGCGAGGCCCAACGTGGAAGAGAGAGGGGAGCGGGCTAGGCTGTGAGTGAGAAGGTGGGTCGGAGGGGGAGCAGGCCCAAGAAAAATAGGCCTGAGGGGAAAAGCGGATTTCCAGAAAAGGAAAGCAGAATTTGGGGGAAACTTTCCCAAAATGGAAAATTTGCAATTAAATGCCAAATAAAATCGAAAAAATCCAGAAAATTCAAATAAAAAAATAAAATATTTTGAAATTTTTAGGGTTATTTCAGAGCTAGCCTCGTCAAGTTAATTGGGAACACATGCTGCCATTTTCATATATGTGTCGTGCAGTCTGATCCAGATTTCACTGCTAGCTCCTCTTAAGCACAAGCAAATTTGTGATCTGACATGCTATCTGAAGTTCGTCTTATCTGAACTCTGAACTACTGCGACAAGAGAAGTGCATCAGCTTGCTTCTTATTTGTCAGAGACTCCAGAGTCCAGAGTACGTAACTGAGTTTTGCAATGGGGGCAAAACACGTGAATCATCCTAAATACAAAAATTCTGAAGCTTGGTTGCATATGCAACTTGCAATTGCGAACGCTGAAATATCAACACCAGGAAGATGAACATACGATTTTGTACTAATGACTTGCTTTCAGACTGGGCACCAACCAGAAATCATGGAGGCTCGGTCGGCCGGTTGGTAAGCAACGGCTGCAGCTAGGCTTAGCTTGAAGTGCTGACCACATTAGCATAGCTTCTTCGGTTTCAGACTTGAGAACCTTTAATTAAGGCCATGGTGAAGCATTTGGCCGGCAAAAGAACGATTAGATATTGATTCATTACATCCTCCGAAACTAAGCAGTATCTTTTTAAGAGCTCTTTTACCGTGGATTAAAATCAATATAAGCCGTCCATTTCTTTGAATCTAATGGTTGAAATCAATTTAGATCTAGTTATATTACCACCTGTTATATTGATAGTAAAATTCAGAGAGGGGTAAAAAGGTAAAAAATTTCATCATACTATTTGTCCTCTATGATAAAACACGTCTTGTGATCCTGATGAATGTCGGATAAATGGATAAGAAGTCTCTGAAGATCACCAGATATTCGGTGAATCCAAAACTATAAACGAATTAGAAAAAATCTAAAATACCTCCGATGAATGGATAGAAAAAGTTTACAATACCCTTGAAAAATGAATGATTAGATTTGATTTCTACTACTATTATTTACTACTTATGTTATCCACTATAAAATTTCTCCTTTTTAAAGTGACACCTTAGAAGCTGTGCCGTCAAACCTTCCCCTAATACATTTAAAACTATCCAGATTATTATTAGATTTAATTTCAAAACATTATAATTTTATTAGTATATAAAAAGATAAAATTACAAACAATACCGGTCAAAGTGACATCTTGTACACTGCGTTAAGTTAAAAACGTCACTAAAAAAACAAGGCAGTATAAGCTAGGAGCAAGGTTCAAAATTTTAGTAAAATTTTGAAAAATCTTGATGATTCAAAATCCCAGTGGAATGAAAAAAATTGAAATTTAGGGTTGCTTCAGGGATTTCAAAAAATTTCGACGAAATCTCAGTGATTTCGATTGAAATTTCAATGATTTCGATCGAAATTTCAGCATTTTGGACCTGATTTCACACCAATATTTTTTGTAGAGAATTGTAATACCTTTTATGAGGAATACATGTTAAAAGCACCTAAACTCTAACTTGTATTTTGGCCTTAAATGATGTATCTCCCCCTTAAATTGTATTTTGGACTAAACCCTAAACCCTAACTTGGAATTTTGGCCTTATATGATGTATTTCGGTATAAACCCTAAACCCTAACTTGGATTTTGGGTTTAAATGATGTATTTTGACCTTAAATTGTATTTTAGCCTAAACCCTGAACCCTAACATATGAATTTTATGTGCGAATGCATGTGAAAAGTTTGCAAGAAAAATACATATACAAATTATTAACCCTAACCCTAAATCCTAAATCGGATTTTGGCCTAAACCCTAAACTCTAACTTAGATTTTGGCATAAACCCTAAACCTTAACTTGAATTTTGGCCTTAAGTGATGTATTTCGGCCTAAATCCTAAATCCTAACTTAAAAATTTTATGCATAAATACTTAATATTTTGCATTCAAACAAATAGGAAATGTAGATAAATGCTTGCATGATTTTTTTTATAATTTTTAGCCTCAAAAGACCATTTCACATGGGTTGAAAATCGGCCGATTTTGTTGAAATTTCAGTTTTCCCAGTTTTAAATTTATCGGATCTCAAATTTGATATTTGAATGTCATCCGAAATTCTGAAATCTCATCGAAAATTTGGATTTCGACCACTCGAAACATGACCCGAAAACGAAATTTGAAATCTTGGCTAGGAGGAATTAATCGTCACATATTGCCTCCAAAACGGTGAGAGCGTATGTAGTCGATTAATTCTTTCAAGATTGGAGAAAAGTTTGTGCACACGCAGAGGGATGCATGCCAACCTGATCTGACAGACACAAGTAAATTCCATTCAATGACTAGAAATCAAACTAGGTTTATACAGGCACACATCCCGATACGAGATGGACGACATACAAGGAAACATCTGCTAAGAGACAAAAATCCATGTGTGGTTCGAGAGTGCTATCAGGGAGTTTGTGAGGAGAACGAAGAACAGGAAGAATTCGGCGACAAAGAGTCTGTTTGAGCGACTTCCATTTAAGTAGTCATCGATGGCCATGAAATATTGTGATCAGATTGATCTTCATCTAATGATGAAAAGATAGTGAATAGTAATTACTGAAAATTAACTAGATGTAACCCTTGTCATTTCCTTTCTTTTACCGCCTGAGTTAGTTCTGAAGAATCTTTTCTGTTATGTGTAAATCTATGTAATCTACGGGAGTATAAAACCTAGAAATGAATAGAGAACGAGTAAGATTCCGCATATCTAGAGTCGTATTAGTTTGTTAGAGTTTCTTTTGTTCCTGAGGTCGTCTGTTTCTTTGCTGTTTTCTTCTGGGTTTTGTTGTGTTCCGATCGGTGTATTCAGATTCTATGTCGAATTGGCTATGAGTTCCTGACAAATTTGGTATCAGAGCATGTTCTTTCGTTGGCATCCGATTGGAGTTGCGGAGTGGAATGGGGTTGGTTGAACCGTAAAATCCCCAATATTGTAATTGGATCTTGTGTTGACATCACACATTCAGAATCGGTGGGGATGGAATCTCAGGAAGAGATTGAGAAGATGTAGGTACGTCTTGCTGATTTGGAGACTCTTAAGTCTGATATTGTGGAGATTAAAAGTTTGCTTCTAGGAAGATTATGTTTGGCAGCATTTGGCAGACAACTCACTGGAACAGCTTAGTTCTTCAGTACCTGGAGAGGAGAGGGTCGTTTCCCCACATCTACAGTAGATGTGATCTGGTCTGGGTTGTCGATAGCCTCTTCTGGTATGCGTATGGAGGCGTCTGGAATAGCAGAACCTTCATTGGTAGGTAGTAGTATGCCGCCAGTATGCACTCCTGCTATTTGGACTCCAACATATCCTTATCTCATAACTCCTAGAGGAATGGGAGCAGCAGTTAATGGGTTTATCTCGGTTGCTCCATCATCCCAGCTTTACTTAAGGAGGAGAAGAAAGATCCAAGTCAGGGGAACCACCTGGGAGACAAGGAAGAACGTGTTGGCATTGTCATGAACCATGGACACTAGGGCATCACCAACAATGCCGGGTTAGGAATGCTTTGCATGCACTATTGCATAGAGAAGGAAGGAATCCAGTGGCTGAAGAAAGACACTCAGGTGGATACAACTGGATTTATCACTGCTCAAAAGCAACCCAGATAATGAGAAAACTGTGGATAACCAAGAACAATTAATGCATATATTGATGTACGCAGCTCATGGTATTTATGGATCGATTACATTTTCTTTAGTGATTAGTATTGGTAGCACCAACTCTTTCATGGACTATGACTATGTGGTGAAGAATGGTTACTCATTGAGTTCAATGCCAAGCAAAAAAGTCATTGTGGCTGGTGGAGGAGAGTTAACCTCGGACACTAAAGTAGACAATTTATGGTATGAAATTCAGAGTATAACTTTCAATACCACATTTAAAATTGCTTAAATTGGGAAACCATGATATCATACTTGGTGCAGACTGGATTTATGATCATAGTCCCATGGAGTTGAAGGAAAAATTGCTCACTATCAATAAAAATGGTCAGCTAATTCCGTTCAGGGATTTTACCCAACCAACATCCAATTATATGTTAAATGCTAAGAGGGTCAACAGACAGCAGTGAATCAAGTCATTCCAGAGGTAGAAGCAATACTTAATTGTTATGCAAGTGGAGCTGGCATTGGGGTTGTTCTCATGCAAGCTAGTCGACCCATAGCCTATTTTAGCAAAGCCCTATGGGCTAGAGCAGCTACAAAGTCCATCTATGAACAAAGAGGCTATGGCCATTTTAGAAGCCTTCAAGAAATGGAGGCATTACTTGTTGTGTGTGTGTGTGTATGTGGTGGTGGGGGGGGGGTTACTGTGATCATAAAAAACGATCAATAGAGTTTAAAATTCATCACTTCCTAAAAGCTGGTAGATGGAATACAACATAAGTTAATGCTTAAACTCCTGGAGTTTGACTTCAAAATAGAGTACAAGAAGGGCAAGAAAACAAGGCAGCAGCTGCATTGTCTAGAATGGATCACCCGAGTATTCATGCTGAAACATGTGCTGCATTACTTATGTTGTTCTAGAGTGGATAAAGCATGTTAAAGCTAGTTATGAGTAAGATTCAGTGGCAGCAAAAATTTTACGTGACTTGCAGACTGGTGTGGACCCAAACAACAAATATAACTTGGAATCTGGTATTATCAAGTACAAAGGCAAAATGTATGTAGGAGACAAAAACAACCTCAGATCAATCTTGTTGGATACATTTCATACCTCAGCTTTTGGAGGACATTCAGGTGTTAGGGCCACACATCATCAGCTTAAAAAGTTATTCTATTGACCGAAAATGCGAAATAGTGTTGAATCATTTGTGAGAGAGTGTCCTGTATGTCAGCTCACCAAAACTGAGCACATACACATTCTTGGCTTACTTAACCCATTGGAAGTGGCAGAAATGGCTTGGTCACACATCTTCATGGATTTTATTGAGGGCTTACCCAATTCAAAAGGAAAGAATGTCATATTGGTGGTAGTGGATCAGCTGACCAAATATGCTCATTTTCTGGCTTTATCACATCCCTACACTGTGCAGCAGGTAGTTCAAGCCTTTATGGATAACATCTTCAAATTGCACGGCATGCCGTTGCTGTTGTTACGGATAGAGACCGAGTCTTCACCTGCAGACTATTCTAGGAGGTGTTTAAATCATCGAAAGTTTCTCTTAGGTTCAGACTTCTCACGCAGCATAAGCGAATGGTCAAAGCGGCGTGTGAATCCACTACTACAGAATAGGTCATCACCGCCGGTTCGTCACGCCATTCTTGCGGTTATGGGCGCCGTGATGATTGGTCGGCGATGATACTCGGGTTATCACTTGCGGTTCATTATACAACCGGCGGTGATATTCGACTATCTCTGCCGGTTTACACTAGAATCCGGCGGTGATACTCGACTATCTCTGCGGTTCAACCTAGAATCCGGCGATGATATATATATATCTCTCTCTGGCTTATCGAAGGCAAGCGATGATACGTGTATATCCTTGCCGGTTCTGAATGACCACGGCGTTGACCTCGAATCTGAAAAAATTTGTAGATGTACTTCATAGATTACTCTACCTATGTATAAAATTGCGAGTTCAAATTCAATACATATCGGGACTTACAAAAATTCTCTTTTTGTAAGTCCTCATATGTATTGAATTTGAACTGCAATTTTATACATAGGTAGAGTAATCTATGAAGTACATCTACAAATTTTTTCGTAGTTTTCATGACTTTTATTAGTTAGTGTGCACGATGTGTACACGGGAAGGCTGTGTGCACATGATATGTTGCCTTCAAATATATAGTATATAAAGCGTCGTTAGATCATAATTAAAATATATTAAAGCATCACAATATTTAGTTTTTACAATAGTACATTCACAAATGTAGTGTGAGTACATCTCGCTCACTTTGGATCGAGGTCGTAAATGTCGTGGAACTCGCCCTTTGGATCGATGACTGTTAAGTCAATGAATCCAAATGATATGCTCTTGAATTGCTAAAATTTCTTTTGGCAGTTACTGATTGGTTCTCATCTTGGAGCGCTGTTATTGAAGAAAAGAGACATTTAATTAATGATGATAGATGTTAAATGAAAGAAAAGTAGGCATGAATGTGTAATTATATACCATGGCCGTTATAGCCGACACTCTTTCGTGACAATTGCATGTAAATTTGTACATACGTAGTATCGATAAACTATTTCCTGGCCCTATCTCATGCATGGAAAGTCTGTTATTATTTTGAAAGTTTTCTTGTAGGAAGATGCGGACCACCTTTCTTGCAATCTGAGTGTGAATCTTGTTGTGAATGATTTTAAATAGTAATTAACCTTAAATACAATAGAATAAAATATTACTAGAGCAATAGCATAGCGATCGAGTTTACTGCTCATCATCTTCCAAAATTATGTTCATACTCACGAAGTTCTTTTCTCATCGAGTCCAAGACAAAAACCACGCTAGCTTCTAACTTTCGATGACGAGGAGGACCCAATGATAACTAGACATATATGTTAACATAGCCTATTAGTCCCACATCGTGTCACGCATAAAAATAGTAAAACAATATTAGAAGTAGGGTAATACGTACTGAAAGTGTTATAGGGTAAAAGTACGGAGGTTTTGTTTTTCAGCTTGAAGAAAGTCTTAGATAAATATTCTTCAACAAACTTTGGGTTATCACGGACAAGTGTCTCGTTGACAAGCCCCGGATCAAGAAATCCTAAATCTTCATCCTTATTTCTTCTACATATCGTATCTCCATTCTACATATATAAAAAGAAGTTAGACAAACAGTTGAACGGTACAAGAATATACAATAATATAAATAGAGACTTACAAAGTCCACAGTCTGACCATTGCCGCGTCCAGAGCATCTTGCCGGTACAACATATACAATTCGCAGAACTCTAACCAGAACATGCCATCCCCATTGTGAAAATCCGAATCTTTGTATTTCACTGGGACCGCCCACATACCCTTTTGGCACTGCTGCATGTAATATCGATGGACGCGCGCAATTTTGTTGTTAGGTTCTCTAAATGTTGCGGGGAGCAGCGGTTGCCCCAAAAAGTACTTCGAGT
Organism: Guadua angustifolia; assembly: GCA_036346375.1. Classification (NCBI taxonomy): domain Eukaryota; kingdom Viridiplantae; phylum Streptophyta; class Magnoliopsida; order Poales; family Poaceae; genus Guadua; species Guadua angustifolia. The sequence goes on from CM070512.1 coordinate 45,258,379, forward strand.
TAGACCTAGCTCGTAATTACGATGTTGTTCAGCAAAGATCTTTTTGAGCTTGCGACATCGGCGCCTCGGCACTAGCCATCTTCAAGTTTTGCTTTACGGAGATCGCTCGTAGTCCGACATTCAGAAGGTTCGAAGCCCGCATACATCTCTTTGGCTTTTGGCATACTCAAGAAAAACTCTGCGCATTAGCATCGACTTTAGTCTTCTCGGGTGATGGCACCTTTTGGAAGTGAGATGTTACCTCGGCCTTCGTTTGCTCTTTTCGTTCTTCTTGATCATATCGGTAGGTAATTTCTTACGAGGTCATCTTTGCCTTCACAGATGACCGAGATTTGGTACAAGACGATCACGGACTTCGAGATGGTCTTGATGTTCGATTCTTCTTATGTCTTGGTGAGGAGTTGGACTTTTCTGGTGGTGCTTGCCGCGGAGGAGTTGGACCTTTTCTGGATGGTACCGCGGAGGAGTTGGACTTGTCCTAACTGGTGCCCGCGTGAGGAGTTGCACTTTTCGTGGCGACAAGTCTGCGTGTGGAGAGTCTGCGCTCATCATCATCATCGTCGTTGTCGACCTCATCGTCCGAGCGAACATAATCAAGCTCTTGCGCCACGCGAGAAGCCATGCACGTTTTCTCCAAGTTTGTTTTTTCCGTCTCGCCAGAATCTCTACCTCCATTTTGCGATATTGTCGGACTACTGCTTTCTCGCCGACCTGGCGAATCCCAGTGATTAGGCGGCGGATCTGAGAACTGCGAGGAGGCGCATGGCCAAGCCCCCGCCATCGCCCACCTTGATGGTAATGCCATGTGCGGACAAATGCGCTTGCTTGCAGTGTGCCTACGTGATGTCATCCATGGAAAATGGAGTCGATGCTCTCAGTGATCGTTGTGGACGCGCAAATCGCTCTTAAGAACACCGTGGTGAGGTTAGAGGGATGTCATCGAGTGGCGATCGTGGTGAGAGCTTCTGTCGCTTGCTCCACAACTTGATCGAGCTCGCCTCTCTTCCTCTAACGCTCTTGCCCTGACATCTTGTATTTGACTTTGCGTTCATCTTCTCTTATTCTTTTGGCGCTTGTACAACGATGCGTCACTGGGAAGCCTTCTTTCCACGGCACCAAACCAACTCCTAAGTGCGCCCGGGATGCTCCTCGTTACCAGTGGCAACAATCGACTCATCATTCTCCCTTCGTGGCTCGAAAAGCCCTTGGGAAGACTCCACGTGAGCATCGATATTTTTGCGACACCTCCGGGCTCTATCGCTCTGAAGCTCAAGCTGCCATCTTCGAGACAAGCCCCCTTCCAACAACGATGCTTTGATCATGCGATGAACTTCGGTAGTCGCAGAGAATGCGCCTTTGAGGGTTAGCTCTTGTTCGCGCTATCCCATGCAGTATTTTCTTCACGTAGCCACCATTGCCTAGTGTGTGAGGTACATATTCTTATCCGTTAGCCTTGTTCTTCGACTCACCGTGCAGGCTTCTTGAAATTCTCAGACTCCACAAAGTCCTTCCAAAATTCCCTTATCTTTGGAAACATGTTAAAATTTGGCGTGACATTCTTCTTCACATAGTTCTTATTCAATTGAGTCTTCCAATTCTTCTAGCATGTGCACATGATACTTATTGCACGCTCTTTGCAACCAACTCGACCCTTGGGGAAATGGAATACTTGTTTTAGCTTGCCCCATAGCGAGTCCTTGGTCATCGGGAACCACCCATCGATCACCTTCGCGGTCGGTCCATGATCTATAGCCGATGGGCACGTTATCCCTAACAAGTACTCCATGCAGCCGTCTGTCTGGGCTATGCCGACGCTGGTATAGCGAGGTTCCCGACTTCCGAGAGTGGACTATGTTGTGAACACCTTAGGCATCTTGCTCGGGCCACGACTGCAGCCGCCTTTGTTCACAGACGTTTGAGCTTACAATTGGATCTTGTTATTAGTCGTTTGACCCTACAATATTTTGGGAATCACAACGTACTAATACTTTACCTCGCCCATGTTAGTCGCGTCGACCTGGTCCATGGCGAGGGCGTCGACTTGGTCCATAGCGGTCGCGTCGACTTAGTCGTGGTACGTGGCGCCGAGGTTGCTCCATATCAATATTCTCAGAGGTTCGGTATTCCTTGGGCTATCTATTCCTACTTGTCTATATTCGAGGGTGAACTCCCTCGGCACTTGTCCCGATTCGAGGCCATTCCTAGCAATCGAAATGTTATTGGGTTAATTATATTGCATTCATTTATGGTTGCTACATGACAACAAACTTGTGAATTCAAACGATGGTAATTTTGCTAGAGTTGAGAGGAAATCAAGTGATGTTGTGACCTCGAAATGAAAAAATTCATATATTCTTAAGAATATATTTGTAATAAAAATAATGAATCATTCTTATTCCACACTAAAATGATTTTAAAAAAATAAGCCCTGCAAGTTCAAAAGCATGGATGCGGGATGCGTTGCAATCAATCAAGCCATGTCAGGCAAGCATGCTTGACATGGCTTTGATTGCAATGACGCCTCGGCACCTATGTTTTTGAACTTGCAGGGCTTATTTTTTTTTAAAATCATTTTAGTGTGAAATAAAATGATTCATTATTGTTTTGTACAGATTGTTTTGGATTGTGATATGTCACTTTTTATACACATACATCTTTATACACACAATATATATATATATATATATATATATATATATATATATATATATATATATATATATATATACACATACATCTTTCAAGGTCACATATATACATCTGTAAACACATACATTTTTGGTCAACAAAATATACATACACATGAAATTGTAGGATCAAATTCATTATATCTGAGAGTTACAAGAGAAAATTCGAAAAGTTTAAAGAGCTTAAACTTGTCGAAATTTTCTTTTTGGTAACTCTCGTGATATAATGAATCTGAAATTTCATACATAGGTTGGGCAATCTATGTGCACAAATATGTAAAGAACACATACAAATATTTAAAAGAACACATACAAATATTTGGAAGACTTAGAGGTGACACCCATACTCCACTTAAGTGTATGCTCACTTTGTCACCGAAAGTCACCCGAAAACCTCTCGTGGGCACCTGAAATATGAATCGATTCCTCACACGCAGGGTTGGACTTAGAGGTGACACCCATACTCCACTTAAGTGTATGCTCACTGTCACCCAAAAGTCCTGCACGCGAGTATTAACTAAATGAACTACAACTATTACAATTAGTGGCACAAAACAAATATTTACAACACATGTATACATCTTTCAAGAACATATACAAAGCACCAAATTGAAGTTTACTTTTGGTGCAATATAAATAACCATAGAGCAAAATGATCAAAACAGACAAGGACAGTAAAAATGAACAAGGCAACAAGCATAAAGCTCAACTTGTTTATTTTGAGTGTTCTCGAATGTCGGGTTGCCCAAAGGCCCTCCTCGCCACAAGGGACGAGTAATAGACTAATTTGTGACAACCTTACCTTAGTTTCGAACCCTTACCACCTTAACATACACATTAAAAAAATTGATAATCAAGCTCGATGTTAACAGATTATATTCAGTGACAACAGAAGTAAAGTGACAGAGAAGTGCTACTAATAGACTAAGGAACTTGTCACAATTAGATAGGGTCCTTCACGAGCTTACTTGTTGAATGGGGATCAACCTAGGGCCCCTTTCCCGCAAGGGCTATACGTCCAAGGGTGTGCCGAGCTACGGATCGAGATGGACAAGACAATTAGGAAGCACGCAGGGGTCGTTTTTGTCAGTTCGACCTCTCACGGAGGAGATAACAACCTACGTCCGATTGGATTCACTAATGAGTATGGAGAAGTTACAACGTGCTTGCTCTGGAGGAGCCTTGAGCTAGCCTAAGGACTCCAAGGAACAAGTCTGGGTCTCAGTATGCGTGGTATGAAAAAGCCAGCCCTCAATACATCGTGCGAGGGGGTATTTATAGGGGATTTACAGGAGACAGGTTATTTATTACAGGGCGCTCTCTTGTAGAGGCGTCGCAATGATCTGCACAGACGTCACCCACGGTACCACGCGACGTGGGAACAATGGGCGCAGAACAGTGGCGCGGACCGTAAGGGCAGCAGATCCCGGCGGACGATCCCTCGAGCAGCTAGCATTTAATGCCACGTCGCCTTAGTCGCGAGCCCGAGCTAACTGCTTTCGGGGATGGGGTAGCCTGTGAGCCAAGACTACCCAGAAGCCGATCTCCGTGGCGCTACCCGAAACAAGAGCATGGTCGATCGGGCGTAAAGGCCGATGGTCGGTTGGCGCTGGCGGTGGTCGGTTACGCCTTGGGCCTCGGTGGTCGTCTTAGTACAAAGACATCCAATCCCCGACAGCTAGCCCCGAGGCTAAAGGGGGAGGAAAGGCCTTGCTGAGGCCTCCGCCTTAAGCCTCTAGACTTCTTAAAGAGGGATTGGAGTCATGCGGCGAAGACCACCGCGGTGCCCGAGCTGCCCTTGCTCGGGAGTGAGGAATCTTGTAGCGAAAAACTGCTACGGTGCCTGAGCAATCATGCTCGGGGGCGGAGATTTCACGGCGGAAAAGTCGCTGACATCCGACTCTAGAGCTCGGGAAAGAATCTCGCAACAAAAAGGCTCGCTCGCGGCTTCCAAAGCGTCGGGCTCGGAGACGCTAGCGCCCTTGAGACCGAAAGCGTACTTTGGTGGCTTAGAAGCTAAATAACTTTCGGGAGGGGAGAGGAAAAATTAGAGCAGTTCCTCCCCGAAGCGTGTCATGGCGCGATCCGACAGATTTTGGGGACCGCGTCGGCCAGCTCGCCGGGGCGTGCCACCACGCGTCGGCAATCAGCAACCCGTTGTGGCCCGTTCGGCTCCTCGCCTAGAAATAACCGGCCGGAACACTCCATTGGTTTTCCTTCCTTTATTCTCACCACTCGCGACAAGCGCTCCGCTAAAGAAACCTCGACGGCCCCCAAACTTCTCTTCCTTGCCGCGGCTGTTCATCTTTCAAAGTCTTCTCATGGTGCGGTTTGGGGCGAGTAAGATCACGGTGGAGAGGCTCCGGGCTCTGGAGGATCTTGGATACCTGGACGCCCACACTTGGAGGATCCCGGAGGGCGAGGGGGCCCCGGTGCCGCAAGACGACGAGATGGTCACATGCGACCTCTACACCGTCAACGGGCTCCGGCTGCCGGAGAGCGAGTTCCTAGAGGATGTGCTCACACAATGCCGGTGTGAGCTCACCCATCTGAACCCCAACTCCATCCTTGTCTTGAACATCTTTGCCCATCTCTGCGAAGGCCGTCAGAGGCACCCTTCCCACGCCAAGTCTCTTCTTCCATTTCTACAACCTTTTCCGCACTTGTGGCGCTTCCGCACGGCGCCCTATATTCCGCTATGACCAGGCCACCCGTCTGAGTTCCCGTCTTCACCCTCAAGGACTCCGTCTCGGTGGGCCGACCATTGGTTCTACTTATGAGGTCGTGGGACGATTCGCTGCTTATACCGAGCGCGGCGCCCAGTGGCGAGACACCGCGCCGACGGCCACCCCGATGAGGCGGGTCTGATGATGATCCACGAGCTCACGAACATGGGGGCGACCGGCGCGACATCGTCCGCGACTTCCTCCGAACAGGATATCCTCTGCGAGAGAGAGAGCACCCCTTCTTCAAGATCAGCGGGTGGGACGACCTCACCCGTGAGGCCGAATCGGGTATGCCCTCGCCACTCGTGACAATTCCGCTTCACTTGTGACGCTCGAACTTGCGATGACATTTTGCGCGTCGCGATTGCAGCCCCGGGCTTCGACTGGGTGGAGAAGAGGGTCGGCGAAATGTTTGGGTCCCCCAAGGGCAAGGAGCTCGAGAAGAAACTCCAAGTCCCGCTGAACGTGCTCGAGCGAGGCAGTGTGGTAAGTACCCCTGGTCATTCATGCTCGGGGAGAACGTCCGAGTCTTACTGAGCATTTGGCGCACGGGGAGAACATCCGCGCTTTCCTAACGGCGTTCCGCTTCCTTTTGACAGGAGAAGCTCGCCTTGGAGCTGGGCGTGGCCGAGCTCAAATCCAAAGGCAGCAGCTGGGTGCTCGTCCCGCTGCTAAGGCCAAAAAGGGAGGAGCAAAGGCCGACCATGACTCCCGCAAAGGGGCTGCTCAAGAAAAGACGGGCTCCGGCGAAATGCTGCCGGGATAAGACGCGGCACCGCCGGCGTAACCACTACTGGGGGATAGCGAAGCCTGAGCGAACAACATGCTCGGGAGGATAGCGGCGGACCCCGTGAGCCCCGCTCAAGAGTGGGCCTTGGTGCCCGGGACGCATACAACGTCCCCGGGAGGAGGACTTCGCCGATTTCGGACAACCCGCCCTTCTTCAAGGACTCGGGCTTAGTCGCACACCTCTGGGATCTGGCGACATTCGAGCGAGGGAGATTTATGAGAAGTTAGGGAGAATCTGCGCCCGACGCGTTCGAGGTGAGAATTGCTCTGCTCTGTGTAATTTTCCTTCTTTGGTTTTGTGGGATCCGCTTAAAGTTTCTGTCCATGACTTCTTAAAAAGTCTTTGGCCAATTTTGAGGAAGTCTTGATTGTCCTCGACACCTCGCCCGCTTATATGAAGAAAGCGGCCCGGACCACTAAATTTGGAGGAGAAGGTGGGCGACCTCAAGCTCATGGATACCATAATCGTGAAAAAGATGCCGCGAGGCAGAGCAAGAAGTCGCCGAGGCCAAGGGAAGATCCTCGGGCTCGAACAAGAGCTCGGAGCAGAAAGGTCCGCCGCCCGCCAAAGTTAAGGAGGGCGCCGCTCGAGAAGAAAGTGTTAGGCTTCGAGCAAGAGCTGGAGCAGTGGAAGAAAACGGCTAGCCTGGCGGAGGAGAGTCTTGCCCTTAGCCACAGCAAGGTTCAGGGGCTCGATCAGGAGCTTCAACAGGGGAAGCAGTATGCTCGGACCCTGGAGACCAAGGTGGCCGAGCTTGAGGTGTCGTGCCAGGCCAAGGGAGAGCTAGAGCAGTGGAGGCGGAAAGCTGGTCAGCTGGAGGAAGATCTGGCCCTTAGCCGGGATAAGGTTCTCGGGCTCGAGCAAGGTTTCGAACAAGAAAAACAACGTGCTCGACCCTCGAAGCTAAGGTGGCCGACCCGAGGCAGGCAACGGTGACAGCCGCCACCTGGCCAACCAAGAAAAGACGAGGTCGAGCAGCTCCGCGAGGAAGCCCAAGAAGGTCGTGACGCCCGGCGGAAGGTGATCGATCTTCAGACCAAGATTGCCGACTATAGGCAGAAGCTCTCTGCGGCACTTAGGGGGTCGACGCCCGGTGTGTAGGGTTGTATGCTGTTTTACTCGAATGTTGCGTCGGTTGGTGACGCTTCTTTCTTCTTTTTGGTCTTTTTCTTGCTTTTCCTGCAATGGACAGATAGTGCTTAAGAGCGAGACGTGCTTTGCAGCGAGCCGTGACTTAGCGACCAAAAATACTTTCGCTCGATGACCTGCCCCTATCCGAGCCCCCGCTGCGAATGAAACTCGTGTACCTGGGTTGCGAGTACGAGTTTGTTTCGTAGGAGAGACGAGATAGAGCGCGCACTATACTTCCAACCAAGCATCGGCCTATCCGGGCGACAAGCGTGGGTTAGGTCTGTGTAGAAGAACCGGCATGGCTCAAAACTTCTTAACACTTTTGCACGCATGGGCCTAACCCACGAGCACGGTCGCCAGCGAGGAAGGGCGACGGTTTTGGGTCATGGTGTGCGGCGACCGGGTGCGCCGTCCGAGCTAAGTTTCAGTCCGACCAAAAAGAAGCGTCTGTTTGCGACTTGTATCGCAAGCATGATAACTCTGCGGACCAAGGTCGGCTTATTGAGAGCAGCGCCTCTGGTGGTAATCTTTTAGCGGTAGGCGTTGGTCGAGTATCTCGCGCTATTCTATGTGCGCGGGTCCGACTTCTAGAAGTGAGAGGTGTTTAGGCGAACAAAAAGTCGCATTGATCACGAATGGTCGAATTTATATCATAGTGCGGGAAGTGGAACATGAGCTTTTAGATATAGAACTTGCGCGGTGATCAATGTTCCATGAACTAGCGAGCTCATGCCATCCTCCGTCAGCATATGACAAATTTCGGGCGTGACACCGAAACGACCGTGAATGGTCCTTCCCATTTGGGGGAGAGTTTGTTGGCCTTTGACGTGTCCTGAATCCGACGCAGGACAAGGTCGCCAACCTGTAGAGCTCGAGGCCGAATGGACTTAGCCGCGTGCTTGCGAAGGGTTTCTTTGGTAGGCGGTCAACGGGGTTGTGCTTTTAGGCGAGTTTCTTGATGAAGGTCAAGGTCGGCGCTTCGCGACCTTGGTGGATGTCGTCGGCCAGTGCACCCTTGGGGACCCGAGCATGATTTCGACGGGAGGATGGCGGCAGTGTGAGACGTCAGCCGAAGGGCGTCTCGCCGTGCTTCGCTTCTTGGTGCGACCGACCAAAGGACGGAAGAGAGCTCGTCCACCCATGACCCGCCTTGTCGGGAAAGGTCTCAAGACTCTTTCTTGATCCCTTGGAGTAGTGGCCGTTCGCTCTTTCGTTGCTCCATTGCTCTGCTGGATGGGCTACAGAGGGAAGCATATTTTTGTGCTAATGTCCTCGAAGAGGCTCGGAGCAGATTATTTGGTGAACTGGTGCCGATGTATCGTGATGAGGCGATTGGGTACCCCAAAACGCGTCACCACATTCTTTGCTTGGAAAAACGCGTTTGGGTTGCTTGAGCCGAAATGGTTGAAACGGGCTCGGCCCGATCCACTTTGAGAAAGTGTCGATTCTGACGAGCAAAATTTACAACCCTTTCGATCATGGGGAAAGGCCGAGGATGTCGGCCCCTGTGTCGAGAATGGCCATGAGAGTGGGATGGTTTGGCGGTCGTGTAAAATTTGGTCGGTGGGACTTACGGGCGTGAAATCGCACGCCCGGCAAGTTGCCACGATCGCCCGAAAGGCCGCGTCTAGCGCCATAATAATAGTATCCCAACAGGAATGTTTTGCTCACGAAGCGTCCGGAAGGACGAGTGGGCTCCACATTCCCTCATGGATATCTCGGAGAAGGAACTGCGCCTCTTCGGGATATGCACTTGGAGAGGACTCAAGTGCCCCTTTTTGATATAAGGCGCCGTCTACCGACTTGTGAGCAGATGACCGCCTTTTGCAATGGGGAGCTTCGGCTTCTTCTCGGGCAATGTCCCATGGGCGAATCTTTCGATGAATGGCGCCATCCAATCCGCACCTTGCTCGAGGAAGGAGACGCTGCAAGACGCCTCGATGCCTCCTCTGAGAGGAATGGAGGCTTATGCAGATGCTCGGCTAGTGCCGAAGTGGCCGGGGCATGGGTTGGTGCCTCTACAGAGAGGAATGGAGGGCTTGTGCAGATGCTCGACTAGCGCCCGAGGGCGGCACTGCGAGGAACCGACCTTGGAAAGTTGGTCGGCCAGGAATTATCCTTCCGGGATGTAGAGTACTTCAAATTTCAAGTCGCTCCATCTTCCTCACTTCAACCAAGTAAAGCGCCATTGAGCGATCGAACACCGATACTCCTTGTTGACTTGGTTGATGACCACCGTGAATCACCTTTCACGGTCGATCTCTGACGCCGAAGCGCCTTGGACGCTGAGTCGCTAAGAGGCTTCATACTCGCCGCATTGTTTGTTGCGGGGAAGTGTAATTGAATGACGATGGAGCCGTTTCCTTGGGGATACAAGATCTAACGCATGACCCGGCGTTCGAAAAGCTCGGGACCCGTCAATACATAATCCGGTAGGCCTCAGATTCGTGGACCTTGGTGGTGGGGGGCGGGGTTCGCCCATTCTACCACGAAGTCCGCTAGAATCGAGATTTGATCGCTGTCTTGGCAGAGTGGACATCGAACTCTGCGAGTTCCATGGCCCACTTTCGCTATCCGACATTGGCGCCCAAATTTCTTAGGATCTCCTAAGTGGAAAGTTGGTCGGGACAACGACCTTGTGAGCTTGGAAGTAGTGGCGCGGCTTCCTTGATGCTACTGAGCAGCGAGTATAAGAGTTCTCGACCTCAAGGTAACGCTCCTTTGGTCCGTGCAACACTTGCCGACGAGTATAACGGACTGCGTCCTTCTCGCTCTGCTTGAGACCGGCGCTTCGGCCTAGGCGTCGCTGCGAGGTACAAGAAAGCGGCTCCGACCTTGGCGTGGCGAGGATCGGAGGGTTGACAGTCTTGCTTTAGCTCCTCGAATGAGCGGTTAGCTTCCGTCTCATCCCAAGTGAAAGCCGTCGTGCTTCTGGGAGCCTTAAAGAAGGGCAAGCAGCGCTCCCAAGCGAGAAATGAAGCGGCTTAAAGCGGCCATTCGTCCTGGTCGGGGTTTGAATCTCTTTACCGAGTTTGGGGTCGCATTCTTTCGATGGCTTCGATCTTTTTACGGGTTGCGCCGATGCCTGCGTCCGATGATATACCCGAGCACTTTACTGGGATTTTACACCAAAAAGCGACTTTTTGAGGTTAAGCTTTATTCGATGCCTCACGGAGATTACAAAAGGTCTCCTCGAGGTCGGATATATGGCCCGAGGGATTTTACTCTTAACTACGATGTCATCTACATATACCTCCGTGTTTAAGCCTATCTGCTCAGGAAGGTCTTTTGCATCAAGCGCCGAAGGTCGCCCTGCCCGCATGAGCCGAAGACATGGTCGTAGCGTAACGTCGAAGGGCGTGATGAAGGAAGTTTCTCCTCGTCCCCGAACAGCTAATCTGGTGATAACCGAATATCGCCCGTAAAGCTCATTACCGATTCGCCGTCGCGTCCACCACCGGTCGATGCGCGTAGAGAAGTTGTCCTTCGCATGCGGCGTTTAACCCAAGGTGGTTTACGCGACATGCGCCACTTGCCCCCTTCTTCTTAGCGATGACCGGATTTTTTACCACTCCGTGTGCGAACCTCCACGACGGCCCGGCCTTAAGGAGCTTGTCGAGTTCCTCCGGATGATTGCCTGCTTTCTCCGGAAAATCGCTGAGCCTCGACGACAAAGTCTTTTGTCGTCAATACCACCCGACTGTGCTCGATCACCTCCTTGGGACCCGGGCATATCGGACGGTTCCCGTGCGAACACGTCGAAGCTCCTCCCGGAGGAAGGTGATGAGCTCGAGTTCTATTGGGGTCCAAAGAGGACCCCAAATGGAGGACCTGGATCGGTCACCTCGTTGAGAGACCGCCTTGGTTTCTCCTCCGGATCGAGGGCAACTTTAGGCAGGGAAGGCCTTGGGCGCTGCTCGAGAAATACTGGGTACCGCCCGACCATGTCGAGGACTTCTGTCGCACTCAAGGCGCCCTATGGTCGCCCTTCACGGTGATTTACGCCTTTGGGTCCGGGACCTTTAGGCACTTGGTAGGCGGATGCGTGGCGACCATGAATTTGGAGAGGGTGGCTGCCAAGATGGCGTTATAGGGCCGATCTCAAGTCCACGACTTCAAATTGACTAGCTCGGTCAGGAAATTCGTGTGTCCCGAATGTTACGCAAGACGATCGCCCAAAGGCTTGATCGAGTGCGAGGGACGATCCCAAGAATCCGGACGGCGACGCTCTTGATCTTGGAACGAGGGACTCAGATCTCGCCCCAGACCGAAACGGATATGAGGTCCAAGGAGCTCCCGCCATCGATGAGGACCGGCCAACTTTGCGTTGTTGATGGTCCGCTCACGACCAACGGGAGCTTCGGGTTTAGTCATTCCAAGGGGACAATCATCCTTGGAGAATGTGATGGGCAACTCGGACCACCTGAGCTGCTGTACGGGGGGCCTGCCCTGGGCGATGTGGCCGACCTCCCGGGCGGCCTCCTTTAAATCCCTTCGGGATTTGTAGGCCGAGGAGCCGCCGAATATGACGGCGATGTGATTATGGGGCTCCTGGTAATCCATGTAAATCGTCGCCGTCGTGGGCCCTTGCCCTTGCTGCTCTCCCCTTGTTCTGGAGAGCCAAGATGGGGCCCTCGCCCAGAGAATTTTTTTCAGCGATATGCCCAAGTTCTCTGCCATGAAGGTCGTGGACCGGTTACGATGGAGCGGGCGAGCGGTCGCCGCGTGGGGCGCCCTCTTGGCGACCACGGTCGTCCGCGACCTTGGTCATCTGGCGCTGGTCGGCGTTCCGGCTGTGGCCTGGGCCATCGCTCGCCCAAGGCCGCCGAAATAAGGGCACGAACCTGGTCGTCGTTGCTCGGCAGCGCGACTATGTCCGGCTGCTGATTTTTTCTTCTTCTTGATCTTCTTCTCCGGGCCCGAGGGCCTCTTGCTCGAGGCGCCCTCGACCGGCCGAGGCAGTAACTTGCCTTCATCGGCGCTTTCTTCCACCTTTGCCGTGCGGCGTTAGCGTGGCGGTCGGCCATCTGGCTTGATTCCATGGCCGACAGTTGGGGTGAATCTCAAGTCTTGTGTGAAGCGGACGTCCACGGACCCCGAACTTGAAGGCCCGGATCACCGCTTCGTCCGAGATGCTCGGGATGGAGTTTCTTACCTTTATGAACCTTTGGACGAAATCGCTAGCCGCTTCCTTGTCCGCTTGGATGAGCCGCCGAGGTCGCGCTTCGTTGCGGGCAAGTGTAGCAACTTTGGAAGTTCGCCATGAGGGCCTCCGAGGCGCCTCCATTTAACGGATCGATCCCTCCTTCGTTAAAGAGCCAAGTCTGGTGGAGCCGCCGAGGACCGTGGGGAGGTAGTTAGCCATGACCCCTTCGTCTCGCCCGCCGCCAGATGGCGGTGGAGTAGATCGAGATGAATAAATGGGTTCTCGGGTCCCGTTGAAGCGCCGACGTGGCCGGGCTTGAATTTGCGGCCACTTGACGCCGCGAGGGACGCCGAGAAAGCCCGACATCCAACGCCGCCATCATGGCGAGCCCTCCGGGCGTGATTGATCGTGGCGGCATCGACCCAAGCGGTCCTTGGCGCGCATAAGGCGAGTGAGAGAACACGCCATGCCGGCGGCGACGGCGGCGGGTTCGATGTGGAACATACGGCGCTTCATGCAAGCGGGCGGGTATGTCCGCGGAGCCCGTGAGGCTGCCGTGAAGTGCTCCGAGCATCCTCATGGTGTTGATGGTGCCGCAGGTTCCCCGAGCATGGCTTCGGAGGCCTCGGCGAGAATGCCGCGAAGCGTCCCCGAAACATCCCGGGGCCCTCAACGCCGGGGTGATGGGCGTCGGGTCGTGGCAAGCTTTTCCATATTTCGCCACGAGGCCCCCATGGCCGCCAGTGTCCTGGTTAGCAGTTAGCGGTTCGAGGTTGCGACGCCCGCCGCCATGGCGCTGAAAGTCGCTCGGCGCTCTGAGGAGCACGGAGGCGACCTTGAAGGGCGGCGCGCCAGACTCGGGAATGGCACTGGGGTCCTGCGAGCCGGTCTCCGACCCCGGTGCAGCCTCGCCACCGGGTTGGTGGTGGACAACCGCTGGTCCACGCCGGAGGACTCGGTGCTCGCGCGCGTGGCGCCGGCGAGGAGAAGGCGCCGAGGCGCCGTTCCTCGTGGTCGTCCTCCCTTCCGCCATGCGACGCCGGGGAGGACCAGGATCGCACGGCGACTCTTGAGGTGGTGTCGCACGACGCGTCCCTTGGCCGAGCTTCGAGGTCGGGGTAGTCCGACCGTCGCATCGGCCGCCAGATTCATCCCATAGCGAGGGTATCCGCGCGGCGCGAGGAAATGCTCTCATGCGCTAACGGGAAAGACTCCGGTTTCGGTGGCTTCGGATCGACCGCACCACCCATGCCGTCGGCGTAGTATTCGTCGCCGCCCTCCACGCGTGCCGAAGACGCAGAGGTCTTGATTGTCTTGCGAGTTTGGCATCCTCGTGATTCCTTGCGGGAGGACTTCATCGGATCCCCACAGACGCGCCAAATTGTCGGCGATTCGAGACAGGGTCCTTCGCCGAGCTATTTGTTGAATGGGGATCAACCTAGGGCCCCTTTCGCAAGGGCTATACGCCCAAGGGTGTGCCGAGCTACGGATCGAGATGGACAAGACAATCGGGGAAGCACGCAGGGTCGCTTTTTTAGTGGGTTGGTCTCTCACGGAGGAGATAACAACCCTACGCCCGATGGATTCACTAATGAGTATGGAGTAGTTACAACGTGCTTGTTCGGAGGAGCCTTGAGCTAGCCTAAGGACTCCAAGGAACAAGTCCGGTCTCGAGATCGTGGTATGCGAAAAAGCCACCCTCAATACATCGTGGCGAGGGGTATTTATAGGGATTCTGAGGCAAGTTATTTATTACAGGGCGCCATTGTAGAGGGCGTCTTGTGAGCAAAGAGACGCGCCACCGCCGGTACCATAACGTGGGAACAATGGGCGCAGATCAGCGGCGGCGCGGACCGTGGGCAGCAGATCCCGGCGGATGATCCTCGAGCCGCCAAGATTTAATGCCACGTCGCCTTGTCGAGCCCCGAGCTTGGCTTGCTCGGGGATGGGGTAGCCCGTGAGCCGGGCTACCCGAAGGCCGGTCTCCCGTGCGCTACCCGAGCAAGAGCATGGTCGGTCGGCGCCGGGCTTCGGTGGTCGGTTGGCGCCGGGCTTCGGTGGTCGGCCATGCTGGCCTCGGTGGTAAATCTTGGTACAAGACATCCAATCCCGGCTGTAACTAAACAAAATATAGACAAATGTATAGACATAGAAGTGCTACTAACATCATCGTATTGAACACTAATTAGACTAAGGAACTAAACAAAATATAGACAGAGAAGTGCTACTAAGGAACTAAGCACAACTTATCCACAATGTCCAGAACATATGAAATGATCATGAATTCAACAGGTATAAGCTTATAATCACATAAATTCATGATATGAACACATATATACAAGACATTCAAGATGGATAATAAATGAATTAACCGTAACAAGATACTAATCATGTTTGGTTTTTCCAAGATGTGCTCTCGATTTAATAATTTGATGGGTTGCTTCAAAGAAGCCCTCCAACACCAAATTTCAGCAATATATCATAGGGTATATCAATCAAATTAGTGACTCTATTGAGTTCAAAGATCAGTTAAGAAAAATTGACTCACTAATACTCAATTATGGATGAAACACTCATGAACAATGTAATTGCAATAATTTTGTTTACGACGGTGATGCCAAGCCGGTGAGAATTGAGTTCCATATTAGACCGGGATATCAAAGTTATGAAAGGAACTATTCTCGTGATAGCATATCACATATACTGGCGACAACAAAGACCAAGTTAAAGTATTGATACAATGATCTAACAATTGGTTGAATTACAGAATGATTCACTAACTAGCGATAAATATTGCCTCATTTATTTGTATCATCATCGAGCAAAGAGTAGAGAATAAAATCGGTGCCTCCAGATCAAGAAATATTGCCTCTAACTCGCCATACAGATCAAGGCAGATCCATGCAAACATACATGGCTAACAACATTGGCAAGCATGCGAGGTCCATGGGAGGTAAGCAAGCATGCAAATTGGCAAGCAAACATTCATGGCTAACAACATTGGCAAGCAAACATACTAATCACAGGATGCAACTATACAAGAACCACAAATTGACAATGAATAAATCAAGACTTCTACAAAGATATAAGTCTATCAATTTAAGGTGGTAAGGGTTCTCATGATACATATACATCTAGAATCATCACGTAATAAATGTCTATCTCATTGATAACCCTAGAATCATCACAAATTAGTTGTCACAAATTGTCTATTGCAGTCCCAAATCTCTCATCAACACTATACCCACATGCTAGGTCCCCAAGTCAAATGAATTGATGGCCCCTTAGCATCTGCACATTCACATCTGCACATGCACATCTGAAACATTCACAATCACATTCACATCTGCACATGCACATTCACACATCGCAAGAGAAGCATTTACCAAGGCGACGGCGGGAGACGATGGGGAGGTCGAGGCGCAAGCGGGAGACGGTGGAGAGGTCGAGGCGACGGCGGGGAGACAGCGTGGGAGGTGAAGGCGACGGTGGGGAGGCGGACGGGCTGCCCTGAGTTGAGGCGACGCGGGCGTCCGAGGCGAAGCGAGGTGACGGCACCGAGTCGAGCGGGCGGCGGGAGCTTCGACGCGAGCCGACGGGCGGTGGTCCGAGCAGCAAGGCGAGGAGCTGAGAGGCAAAGGCTGTGAAAAGTGAGAGGAGGCGCGGGCTAGGTTAGGGTAAATGAGAGGAAAGCGCGGCGTTTCAATTTTATAGGGTGGAATATCTTTGCGGCTGGTCACACCAACCGGTAGTGATAGTATATCATCACGGTCCATTGTACAACCGGCAAGTGATAGTGGAATATTATGCCGGTCCATCATACAACCGGCGGTGATAGTGGAATATTATGCCGGTCCATCATACAACCGGCGGTGATAGTGGAATATTCTCGCCGGTCCATCATACAACCGTGGTGATAGTGTAATATTACCTTAGGTCCAATATACAACCGTAGTAATAAGCTCTTTGCCCATATTCTATTAAACTTGATCCAAATCCTTTTAAAATTTTTGGAGGCATACTATAGGACATCTAATATTTTATTTAAATATTTCCCCAAAATTTTATTAGGTCCTAAAATTATAAAATCAGATTGCTAACTATTTTAATTGTTTTAATATTTCAAAATCAAATAATGCTTGCAAATTGAACAACAAATCTTTGTCAAATTCGAACAAATTCAAGTGCAGTCAAAATCACAAAAATTCAAATGCGTTGATATGCTAATCTCAGACCAATTAAGTGAAACTTTCAATTTGATCAAAAGAAAGCATAACCTCAATTTCCATTATTGCATATATTACATTAATTGTTACATATGAGAAAATAAACATTTCGTTCATACAAAAGAAAGCATACATTTCATTACTACAACTAAGCTACGATTCGACCTTCGTTATGATCGCGCGTATGTATGTAGCTTCATCCACTGCCTTCCATGGTACTTAGGTCAACGCCCTTCCAAAAGGGGAAGCTCATCGAATTGGTTGTACTCTTCCTCGCCGACAACATTCTCAACTCCGACAATCCTTCTTTTTCCTTGAATAACCACGTGGCGCTCCTTGTTAGCCGGCCGGCCATAAAGAAGATTTGTGTAATGTAATTAGCAAGTACGAATGGTTCTTCTCTCAGATCCGACGAGTTTGAGGTCCACGGTAGTGATGCCGACTTGTCGATATTCACGCCACAGGAAGTCGACCCATTGGCACCGAAAGAGAGGGACCTTCAAAGGTCCATAGTCAAGCTCCCAAATCTCTTCTATGAATCAGAGTAGGTTTGCCTATTTCCATTGCTGTCATAGGCATCTATCTGAGGATACCGCTATTTTGATTGGTGCTCTTTTTATCTTGCGCTCTTGTATAAAATGTAAAACCATTTATGTCGATCCTTGGAATGTCCGAATTGTAGTTGACGGTCCTCGAGCCAACAATTTCAACCGAGTGCGATCGTCTCGTCAGACGCATCATGTGTCTACACAACCAATCGCCGAAATTATCTCTCAGGTTTCTCGCGAGCCAACCCTCGACCTCCCCCGGTTTGTTTTGGATAGCACGTTCTTGTGCATGTCGACATACGGGCCACCACAACCGATTGTCCCAAAAGCTGCGAAATGTGCTTGTGTAAATGAAGCTAGATTGCTAGTACGTCTCGATTTTCGCCTAGTGTCCCTTTCCTGTAGCCTTCCCTCATGCCGAGATCTGAGCACACCAATCGGTTTGAGATCCATATAATCGACGCAGAACTCAATGACCTCCTCGGTGCCCTGACCATCGGCAATGCTGACCTTCCTACGATTTTGATATTGAACATATTTCTTTATAACCCCATGAATCTTTCGAAGGGTACATCCGATGTAGAAATACGGGACCAAGAATCAGATCTCTTTCACAATGTGAACAATGAGATGGACCATAATATCAAAAAAGATGGAGGGAAACACATCTCAAGCCCGCACAGAGTGTGGACCACGCCTTCCGCAGACTTATCTAGTATTAATGGATCGATGGCCTTACGTGAAATCGCGTTGAAGAATGAACACAACTTGATAATTGGGTCTCGGACTTTCTCGCGAACCCCTAATTGCAATTGGAAGCATCTGTGTCATCATCACGCGGCAATCGTGAGACTTCATACCAATTAACTTTAAGTCTTTCATTGAGACTAGTCTCTTTATGTTAGCAGAGTAACCAGACGGAACTTTGATTTCGTGCAAGCATTCTTAAACGCTAATTTTCTCTTTCTTGCTCAAAGTGTAGCAGGCTGCGGGAAGGTATTTTTTGCATGTATCCATTTCTTCGTGATGCAGCTCCTTCCTCAGTTTCATATCTTCGAGGTCCATCCTTGCTTGAAGTGTATCTTTCGCTTTGCCGTATGTCCAAGAAGATACCAAGCAAGTCGTCACACACGTTCTTCTCTATGTGCATGACGCCGATTGCGTGTCGAACTTCCAGTGCTGCCAATAAGGTAGGATCCAAAATATCGATTTTTTTTTCCACAAAGGAGCTTTATCCGGGAAGTCGGAATAGATGTCTTCTGGCTCCCTTTCCGTGAATAATTGTAAGATCCTTTACTGTTGCGCAAATATCTGCTTCCCAATGTGATTCTTCTGAGCTAAGGCGTCTCCTTTGTCCGTCAAAAGCTCTCTTATTATTGCGGTATGGGTGATCCTTGCGGAGGAACCTACGATGCCACATGTAAGCCATTTTTGGTGTTCTTCACCACCGACTAGTCAGATCATCCGAGCCATCGACGATCCGTTGAAACCTTTTGTCGCCCTGCCCGACAAAGTTGCCAAGAGTAGGATAATCATTAATGGTTACGAAGAATAATGCCCGTAGGATAAAGTTTTTCTTTTATACTCATCCCATACGCATACACCATCGATCCACAATATTAGAAGATCTTCAACCAATGGTTTGAGGTACACATCGATATCATTGCCGTGTTGTTCGGGCCTTGGATCAATAGTGGCATCATAATGTACTTTCGCTTCATGCAAAGCCAAGGAGGAAGGTTGTAGATGCATAAAGTCACCGCCAAGTGTTTGTGGCGACTACTCATGTTGCCAAAATGATTCATCCCATCGTACTCAACCCAACCTTATATTCTCACATCATATGCAAAGCGCTTCTTATATTTTCGTCGATGTTCCTCCATTGCACGTAATCGAGAGGTGTCTGAGCATTCCATCCTTCTTACGCTCTTGCGCGCCATCGTAGCAATTGGGCATGCCTTTTGTTCGCAAACAATCGCTTTAGACGGAGATTATAGGAAATACCACACCACCTTACGGGACACCTCTTCTTCTACGCCTCACCCGACATCTTCGTTCTCGATATCGCTGTGCGTTCTTATACCGCTTTTGCTTTGCAAACAACACAGCATCCATGTCCGCAAACTCATTGCGATACAATATGCAATCGTTTGGACATGCGTATTCTTTGTACTTCCGGTCCCAACAGGCGGATAACCCGCTTGGCACGGTACGAGTTGAAGGCAACACGTTACCCTCTGAAAGCAAGTCCCCAAGAGACATAACGACTTAGTAAAGCTCTTATCGGACCAACCATTGCTTGCCTTCAAGCTGCGAGAGGAAAGCAAGGTATGCACTTCTGTGCTCCTCCTTGCGCACGGGTACAATGGCGTTGTAGAGTCCTCTACCATCTGTTGGAACTTTTGAAACTCCCTTTCACTCGTGAAGTCCCTCCCTATCACGCAAAGATTTGATCTAGATCATCTTCGTGGGTATCAACGAACGATCTTCCACCATTGTCATATCGTTGTCTCCGCCATCTTCATTAATGTGTTGCCCTTCATGTACAATATCATGCATCTTCATCAATGTGTTGTCCTTCATGTACAATATCATCTTCACCGTGCTCATCCAACAGTATAGCCACCTTGAAACCCCTTGAAGCAAGTGTGCACGATCGACTCTATGTTACAAAACATCTTCTCATTTTTGCAATCAACGCATGGACAACACATATAATCCGCCAGTTTCTCAACTTGTGCCGCTTGGTAGATTCGTAAAACAAGTCACACCATTAAAGAACTCGACCGCGACGGATTCAGTGTCATACATCCACCTTCGGTCCATCTACGCTAATTATATCAAACTACATTTCAAAGATATGAACAAACGATATCAAAATAATTTATTCTTTACGGTAGTCATGCATTGCTAATTAATTAAAACGATAAACACATTATAAGCACATTATTGCAAAATCCATCTACCATTTTCCATTATTTAAATATTCAACTAGCAATTCTCACTATTTATAATTGATCATCTAGCAATTTTACTATTAAAATCCATATAACAAATTTTCATTAATTAAATTAATTACAATTATGCATAATTGTCCATCTAGCAATTTTATTACTTAAACATCCACTACATCACTAAAATGGATATGAATTTATTGCAAATAACAATATAATTGTAAATTATTAGTTTTACAAATACATCTAGCAATTTTGCCTATATAATACATCAAACCTTTTTACTATTTAAATATCCATCTAGCATTTTTTAATTATTTAGAAGATTTCTTCATTTCATTTTGTTATGTAGCGCTACCTATTAAATTAAATTAATCTACAACAAACAAGCATATAATTGAATATAAGGATATATTTCTAAATAATTATTTATGTTCCAACTTTCATTATTGCAAAATCCATCTACCATTTCCCATTATTTAAATATTCAACTAGCAATTCTCACTATTTATAATTGATCATCTAGCAATTTTTACTATTAAAAATCCATATAACAAATTTTCATTAATTAAATTAATTACAATTATGCATAATTGTCCATCTAGCAATTTTATTACTTAAACATCCACTACATCACTAAAATGGATATGAATTCTTGCAAATAACAATATAATTGTAAATGATTAGTTTTACAAATACATCTAGCAATTTTGCCTATATAATACATCAAACCTTTTTCACTATTTAAATATCCATCTAGCATTTTTTAATTATTTAGAAGATTTCTTCATTTCATTTTGTTATGTAGCGCTACCTATTAAATTAAATTAATCTACAACAAACAAGCATATAATTGAATATAAGGATATATTTCTAAATAATTATTTATGTTCCAACTTTCATTATTGCAAAATCCATCTACCATTTCCCATTATTTAAATATTCAACTAGCAATTCTCACTATTTATAATTGATCATCTAGCAATCTGCACTATTAAAAATCCATATAACAAATTTTCATTAATTAAATTAATTACAATTATGCATAATTGTCCATCTAGCAATTTTATTACTCAAACATCCACTACAATATGAATTATAATTTATTCAATAATTTAGCTAGATCTTAATTTGAGCAAGACTGACATAAACTGTTCACACCGCACAATCAAGCAATTATCAACATCTATAGCACTCAGTAAAGTAAAATTTTACGACAAATATAACATACATCAAGTCAAGAACCTCAAAAATTTTAATACAATTTTTCAAAGAAGAACTTCGCCAAGATAGTACTGACTCCTCTTTGTTCTGCATTGGTCGGAGAAGATATCGATTCGATGAAAAATATGAACAAAATATCGACACAAAATTTCGCAAAGATCTCTCCAGAAAAATACACACGAGCAAAGAGCTCCTCTCTTCGCTTTCCGGGAAATGCGCTCGGTCAGTGAAGATTGCTATATAAATAGCTTATCATCGCTGCTCTGAAGAACAAGCAGTGATAAAGTCATATTACGCGAAAATACCTTATCATGCGGGTTCATGGCGCCAAAATTGCGCTATGCTGAAAATATATATCACCGCGGTTGAATATACGAACCGCAAGAAACTTTAAATATCATCTGCTGGTGTAGAATTAAACCGGCAAGAATATATCACTCTGGGTTATAGGTATCAACCGCCGGTTGGTAATACAAACCGCAAGTGATACTCGAACGTTCCAACTCCGCGCCAACCAACCGTCGCGCATGCCCTTTTCTCTGCCAGCGCTTGCCCATTCTCTCCGCCAAGGCCAACCGCTGTGCTTCACATTCTCTCGCCAATCTGTTGTTCTTCCCATTCACAATCCACTCTTGTTGCGCTTCACATTCCTCGCCAACTATTGCTATATAATGCCACTATTGTTGCATGAATGGCAACCCCACACAATCCACTCTTGTTGCAAGAATGGCACCCCAAGAAGCGTGCACGTGTTGGGCAAAGCCCCACTGGTCGCTAGAGAAGGAGGAGGAGAAGAAGGAGGAGGAGGTGGAGGCGGAGGAGGAGGAAGAGGGGCACAGGAGGAGGACGACGATGACAATGCGACGGCATTTAATGACGGGGGAGTGGAGGAATCTGCGGCGTTGGGGCAAGACTAACTCCGCCACCTAATCGGATTCGGATGAGAAGGAGGGCGAGCATCGCCGCACATCAAGCGGCAGCCGGCGCGACGAGGAGGAGGAGGAGGAGGAGACGCACTTAACGAAGTTTTGGATATAGGGCTTGGCGCCTTAGACTATTATAATTAGGACTAAATATGTAATGATGGACAAATTATGTTTTGTAATGTTATTTTAATTAATACATACCCGCAAATTACAAATTTGCTTTCATATGTTCTCATTTTTTAACTAATTATGCTTTCATATGTTCTGTTTTTTTAACTAATTATGCTTTCATATGTTCTGTGCGAGATAAATTACAATGTTTCTTATGTTTTGTATCGAACTAATAATGGGGAACAGTAATATCACTGCTGGTTCTATAGTAAAACCGGCAGTGAAAATGGTCTTATCACTGCCGGTTTTACTATAGAACCGGCAATAATAAATCACTACCGGTTTTACATATAAACCGTAGTGATATCTTCTTATCATCGGTTCTCTATTAAACCGCAATGATATTACCTCCATTCTGCGAGAAATTGATACTATTCTTATCATCGCCGATTGAAGTTTGAACCGCAAGTGATAATATATCCACCTTAGGCTGAATTTGGAACCGGCAAGTGATAATATTATCACTACTGCCCGGACCTACCCGGCGATGATGGGGGTCATGATGAGGCGATCGTAGTAGTGATCAATGTTTGGAGGCCTATTTTCATAGCATGGTATTCTTGGAGCCCAAGAAATGGATGAATTGTTGACCATGGTTGAATGGTGGTACAACACCCTCTTATCACACCTCCTTGAAAGTAACTCCATTTCAAGCACTATATTGGCTATCACCCTCCCCAATTGGCCGGATTATCTACCCTTGTAATGTGTCTGATGAGGCTAAAGTCACCATTGAAGAAAAGGGAGAAATGTTGAGGAAGTTCAAAGACAACCTACACAAAGCTCAAGATCGAATGAAGAAGTTTGCTGACAAGTTGCGTACTGAGAGAAGTTTTGAAGTTGGGGACATGGTGTATCTTAAGCTGCAGCCCTGCAGGCAAAACACATTTGGTTTAAGGGGATCTCTGAAGCTTCCTTCTAAATATTACGGGCCCTTCCAAGTAATGTGTAAGGTGGGGGCAGTTGCTTATAAGTTACAACTACCATCTGAAGTTGCTATTCACCCTATGTTTCATGTGAGTTAGTTGAAAAAGCATGTGGGTTCTAATGCTATCCCGCTTCCTGGCTTGCCTCTGGTAGATGAAGAAGGCCAAATTAAAACAGAACCTATAGCTGTTCTGGACAGGAGAATGGTTCCCAGGAAGGGAATCGCAGTGACACGGTGGCTAGTTCAATGGTTGAATTTGTCGGAGAAGGATGCAACCTGAGAAGACGTAAGTTTCATCCGAAGCACATTTCCAAATTTCAAAGCTTGAGGACAAGCATTGGCTCATAGCGGGGAAAATTGTCAGGAGTTTATGAGGAGAACGACGAACAGGAAGAATTCGGCGGCAAAGAGTCCGTTTGAGTGACTTCCATTTAAGTGGTCATCGACGGCCAGGAAATACTGTGATCAGTTCGAGCTTCATGCCTTCATCTAACAGTGAAAAGACAGTGAATAGTAATTACTGAAAATTAACTAGTTGTAACCCTTGTCATTTCCTTTCTTTTACCGCCTGAGTTAGTTTTGAAGAATCTTTTCTGTTATTGGTAAATCTATGTAATCTGCGGGAGTATAAAACCTGGAAATGAATGGAGGAGGAGTAAGATTCCGCATGTCTAGAGTCGTATTGGTTTGTTAAGAGTTTCTTTTGTTCCTGAGTTTGTCTGTTTCTTTGCTGTTTTCTTCTGGGTTTTTGTTGTGTTTCGATCAGTGTATTCAGATTCTGCGTCGGATTGGCTACGAGTTCCTGACAAGTGCTACTTAATCCGCTAGGGCGCGCATGGCGGCGTCGCGCCGGTCGTCGAGGAGGACGCGCTCCCGGATCGCCCTAGTCGGCGCCTCAATCCTCTCCCGCAGCTGCTCCGGCGAGAGGTGCCTTCCCTTTGTGTTATCCGCGCACCAAGAAAGCCTGACTCGGCAGGTCCCGATGCACTGGTCGGCGAACTCCTCGAGCGCCGCCATGATGTCCTCCCGCCTCGCGAAGGTGACGTAGCCGTAGCACCTGGCCCTCCCGTCCGCGTCTCGCTCCACCCTCGCGGAGCCCTGGACGAAGGAGGCGAACCTGGAGGAGGCGCGCGTGAGGAAGGCCTCGTCGACCTCCAGGCCTGCAGGTTGCCCACGAACAGATGGAACCCATGCATGCTCCTCCTCCTCCCTCCTCAGTTCCTCTTCGTCGTCCGCGATTATCCCGCCCGGCCGCCGCGCGGCCTCCCACGCGCCGGCGGCGAGCTCCTCCGTCGGGCGCTGCATGGTTTGATGGATCTCCCGAACGCGGCGAGAGGTTTCGTTTGGTTGATCGGCTCGATGGACGGCGGCTCTCGTTCTTGCCTACGTTTGCGTTGTGAAGATGGGTTTCACGAATCCAACTCGTGTTCGGCTCTGAAACCGAACGTCTCGCCCTGCCTCTCTCGTCGCCCAGCCCAACTCCTACGCATGGCCCACTACCTCCCTGTGAGCTAGGTTGTGGGCCTTGTGGCGAGCACACGCGAGATGGGTGCGTTTGGTTGGGTGTCACGAGCTGAATCGAACTGATCCTGCATGCGATTTGATTTTATCTTTGCGTTTGGTTAGTTGAACGGAACCATTTGGTACAGAATGAGATGGTACAGATTCTTAGAATATTCTAAAAAGATGCTGCACCATCCCGTACGGGAAATTTGACCGAATCAATCAGTCCAGGACAGAATCGTTCACTCGCACCATCCCTCAAACTAACCTCATCTCTCAATTCATTCTCATTCCTTCAATCAAACATCATCTCGTACCATTCTGTATCATTTCATTCAAGCAACCAAACAAAATCTTGTATCATTCTATTCAGGCAACCAAACACCTTTCCTGTACCATCTCATCTAGGATCATCCCATCCATCCTGTACCATTCTATCCTATTCATCCTCATACATCCAACCAAACGCACCCTACGAGTGCAAACGGAACGGATATAGATGGATATCTTTATATTGTATTTTATCCTATATTATTTCTTCTTGAAGTCAAAACCAAAGTTCTCTTTAATTTCTTCCTTTCGAATTTGCTTCGAAAGCTTTTGGTCAATTGATCAGACATAAATTGTCTGTTTTGTTTGCGTACCACTACAGAAGGGTGCAATCCAAGTGGATACAATCAGCTATCGTTTATCCCATATCCTATTTCACATTTTGTTTCGAAAAAGTTTTGCATATGGATTGCGTCTGATACCCATATCCCTGTTCCGAATTCGTTCCAAAAGATCATGAGTAGTCGGTCGGACGGATTTTTAATTTTTTATCCGCTCCTAGCAGAATGGTTTATAGTTTGAACAAAGGGCGATTGATAGCCTGAAGTTTAGCTAAAAAACAAAGCTTATATGACTCCATTTGGCATTGCGGTTCCACTTGAATTCCAAATAACCGAGTAGATTCCACTGCACAGAACAACAGACCTGTGCTACAACAAAAAAAAAACTAACCCTTAACTAGGCTAGCTAACCGTGTGGATGACAGCCAAAGTTAGATTCTCACGAACAACATGTCAAGCTGGTTAAGTAGGCAATCGTGTGGCACTTGAGTTTCTTGTTGAGAAGAGACGAGAGAAGTTGGATTCGAAGGCAGGGCAACGAAGTTGGGAAAGACGGCACTCGAGTCGAGGACCGAGAAGAAGACGCCTCGCGATTCTGGCTAAGATACTCGTCGCAAAAGTTTCAAAAGCTTTGATTACATCTATCCTAAACTAAACTGATAAATGTAATCAAGCTTTTCAAACTTTAGCCATCAATATTTTTTAAAATATTTAGATTGGATGTATGAAAATCATACGTATAGATTCGTCTCGAAACTTACTTTCGTAATATTATAATTTTGTTGAATTTTTTAAATATAATATAATAGAAATTAGTAGTTAAAGTTGAGTTTTAAAGACCGTATTGATATTCAAGATGATAAAGATGATAATTATTTGTGACCGGAGAGTAGTAAAGAAACCACGGTAACAGCTACCCAAGAGAGGTTGTAGAGACCATCGGCCCGTCATCCGTCACCGCTGGTACACCACTAGCATTTCAGACTAGTTACAGAGTTCTCAATGCAAATTGCATTATTATGTTCTTTCATGCACTCTTTATATATGTTACTTTTGTGGAGAATTCATAAACATGGCATATTTCATTATGAAATCGTGTATTAGTGGTTTTATTATGTCTATGCAGATTAGATTCAAAATCCCTGCTTCTGCTTGGAGCGACAGCTTTGTGTTGGTCCCTTTGGCTATGCAGAAACGATGTGATTTTTAAAAAAAAAGGCTTTATTTTCTCCCTTACAGGTTATCCACTCAGCGGCTTATTGGATTTCCAATTGGGCTATTCTACAGCGGGAGGATTTGCAGGCATGGGTAGTGCAGAGGTCGCAACTTCTGGTGCAGGCGGCCAAGGCTTTTTTCTCCCAGGCGCATGGTTGGCGGTCTAGTCTTCGGATTACGGACCATTAGATTGTGTTTGTTTTTTTTTATTTTCTTTCGTTTCGTGGCTGTGTGTTCTTAACAGAAGCCGGAAGTGTGCCAAGACTTTGTATCCTCTTGATGTACTGTTCTTGGTATTAATACAATTGCTTCCTTTATCGAACAAAAAAGATACATGGTGAACAATGTATCGATAGAAGACGTTGGTATAAAATATATGCAATCATCTACATTGGTATAAAATATATACAAGAGAAAAAAAAGATAGTTATTACACTACATCTAAAGACATTTTTTAGCAACAATTATTGTACAAGCTGATTTTTAACTTACTATTAGCTAATAGTGGGATTTGGTATTATACTTACCCTTAACTGCTACCTTGCTTTGCATCGATCTATGGTGCATCGGAGTCCTCGAATCCTAGCAGAGGCAAGATAGATAACACTAGTATCAAAGATAATCACAATCGAGCGAGCCCTGAGTATTGGCTCAGTGGGAGGGCATGATGTTGCTCAAGCCTCCAACCTAGGTTCGATCCTTGGGATCAAATAACCTGGCTATTCTCACTTCTTTAGGGTACATAAACACGTGTGCTTCAGTAAGATAGTTAAAGGTCCAGGAGGCCTCTATAAAATTTCCCTATATGTGTAGGACGCACACGCGTGTGTTCGTGTGGTGTGTGTGAGTGGGTGTTGTGTGTATACGTTCTTAAAAAAAAAAGACAATCACAAAAGCATAAGATAAAGTTAGTAAATCCACGTTATCTAGACCTCTACATGCTACCTGCACCCTTAGCCCTAGAGTAATTAATTACTCACTTCTATATATCATCGTAGTGAGACAGGATAGGCACACGTACGCTAGTATTTGCGTATAGAATGATCAAACAAATGTCGGGATTTGGAGGAGAAATAGGTGGAACACACGATGTGCAAGTTATGCAGCTGCCTCACACCTCGCTTAGTCGCTTTGTTTGACTGCAAATATCCATTCGATCGATAGCTTCAAGCGATCGCATGTATGCAGAGCTGACGGTGCAAATGTCAGCAAGTTAATTATATATACACTATGGTTAGGATTCAGGCACCACAGTTCCATGAATAAATCGTGCGTTAAGAAGGTACACGAAGGATGCATGCCTACACTCCGAAAGATAGCGAGCCGTGGTCGTCAGGCTCTTGTGCGTGTGTTGTACCTGACGCTGAACATGCTGACATGGAGCTCGCCTTCGCCCCCTCACACACCACACGCTACACGAGGAAGAACGTGTTGTTGCCCATGTACTCGGGCGCGGTACGACAAGTGGTCAGCTAGGTCGACATGGCATGGACGGCCAGGTCATGCTGAGCCTAGCGATTTGGCCCGTCGAGCGGTACGGTATGGCACGACACGACTATTTGGGTCGTATTCGGGCTAGCATGGTCTAAACGTGACACGATGGCAGTGCGCGGCATGGTAGCGGTAGCACGTGGTGCGATGGGGCTCAAGGACAGATTCAAGTGTATTGCCCGAGGTCATGTGACTCCGATGACTTTATACACAATTTATGGTAGCACAAGAGGTTATTTTATAAATTCAAGTAAGGTAGTGTGTGATGACCTCAATAACCCCATTAACTTATTTTTCTGGATATGCTCCTGATGAGGCTCGTGGATGCCGAGGGACGGTGGAAGTGGCTGGAGAGGGGGAGGGAGAGCACACCTCACCAGACACCGGGCGTCTTCATCATGGTTCTAAACTCCAGATCTGGCTATCTCCCATCGTCGTCGCAACCGCCCTCGCCGTGGTAGGGGCGGTGGTCTGACAAAGCGCTCAACATCTCTGGCCAAGGGGGCGCCATTTCTGTGTCACCCACCGCCTCCTCCTCCGCGTGGGAGCCCAACCCTGATGCGCCGCATGGCTTCGATTTCTTGCTCGACCCCGACGAGCTCCCGATCCGACTCTCCCATGGCCTTCCACACCCGACAACCCTGTCTTCTTCATCAGTCCACTCAATGAGGACGGTGAGACTGAGAGAGGGAGGTGGCAAGGAGAGGGGCTAGAGAGGCAATGACAGAAACCACTTCTTTTTCTCCCTTTCGGCTTGGGCCTTGCCTTATCTTCTTTGGCTCTTTGCAGTGAACCAAGAGAGGATGCCGCCGGTCCTCCATGGCCGCATCGCCACGAGTCACCAAATCTAGATGCCTTCAGGAGACGGCTAGAAAAAATGTCAGTGGCCAGTGTCTTTCTTTTCATCTTCATCGTCGGTGAGCACCAAGGTGAACAAGCGTGGCAATGGTGACGACAATGTTCTAGCGGCGATGGCATGCAAGTGTGGCGACAGCGGCATGCAGACGTGGCAACGGCGATGACATTGGCCATGGCTTGACAAAGGACGCCGTGGGTCGCCGCGGCGATCGTGGGAAAGTGCTTGCAATCGCCGCCAAGGTACACATGGAATGCAATAGGTACCCGAGCTCATGCTGGCACAGTCCAACGGTGGCCTATTGTACCAACGTACCACACTAGACTTTTCTGGTGGCTTGCCATGCTAATTAACCTGGCATACCATGATAAACTCATCATGCCTTGTTGTCGTGACCCAAGGTTCATCGTGTCGGCACAACACAGCCCAACTCTCAGGACTACCACGCATCGAACTAGCTGCCAAACAAAGGCCTAGCCCTTGAGAAGCAAGGTCTCAAGGGCTAGTATCCCTTCTGTTTCACTTGCAAGAAGCCCATTTATCAACACATACTAAACCTATACGTGGCAAATATGTCATTTTGGGAAAGGGTTCCTGCAATTGCAATGGACAATGCAACTTAAGCTGTCTCGGGTCATTAGTGTCATCCGATCGAATCAACGAATGATTTAGATCGTCTATCAGTGTGTGTTGCAGTGTGGTGTGACGGTATTGCTATAACATTTTTTTGAACGGGTCTCCGTGAACTGGGATTGCATTGTATCTCCATTCGTCATTTTGGATGTTTTCTCAGACATCACCGGTATTTTTAAGAGTTTTTTGTGTTTGCAATGGTACTAGGTAGTTTTTTGCGCTTATTACCGCATTAACTGATATCTGAATATAAGTTAAGAGCATTTGTATATACGTAGGTGTTAGGTGACCGAAGAATTCAGTGTTGGGTAAAGAACCTGGCATTAGTCTGATGTTGATGTTTATATAAGATAAGGTATGGATGATTGGCTAAAAAGATCCGAGTCTGGGGGAGTATTTATCGTCCCATGGAAGACTAAATCGGAAACATAGAAATTAATATTAGCTCTGTCTATATTCTTGTATAGAATCCATATTTTAGAATGAATGTGACAGGTTAGTAATAAGATTAGGTTAGTTTTGTTTGACTAAATCATCAGCTATGGAATGTCCAGTAAAGAAGAAACATCTAGAAGGAACGTTATTTCTTATTGGCTAAGACATCTCAGTATAAGAGTGAAATAGCAAGATTTGGTTAGATGAAATGTAGGATCTGTCGATGTAGATGAACAGGACAAAAGATATAGATGATTCAGCGTTGGCTATTTCTACAGAATTAATATATTGAGAAAGAAACAAGAGTTCTGTGAAATTGTTGGTCCATTCTAAGTAAAAAATCAAATGAAGGAGAGTCATAGATCTATCGATTTAGAATATGTTAGATTCTATATCAGAATCTGGTAAACTAACAGAGTTTATCGAGAAGCATAACTAATTACATGGATAAAGAATAAGCAACAGCGTCATTAAACATTTAGCGGGAAGCATACTGGTGTAATATAATAGAGCAGAACTAAATTGATAGTAAAAGGATGATAGTCATTACCGCAGTGAGCTAGAAGGGTAAGAAATATAGTCAGTAAAGGTTGATATTACAAAGATTGAAATATGTCAAAAGACGGTAGCTATAAGTGTATGTATGATCAGGATTAATAGAGCAGGGAAGAAATCAAGAGTTCTGTATTATTCTTGGCGCAGGCTAAGTGAAATGAATCAAAGTAGAGTCTGAAAGGGATGCCAAATATAAGTTTTTTTGGTTGAAACCTGTTGTACATGTTATTTTGGAAGCATGTGCTTTATTCCAGTACAGGTAGGTTATGAAATAATCAATAAGTATAGTCAAACATATGGATAAAGTATAATTAAGTACATGGATAAACAAGTGGATCAATAAGCATTCAGCACGTAGTATACGATTGTAACATTATATAGCAAAATAAAACTGACAGCAAAAGGACAACGACTATTGGTACGGTGAGCTAAAAGTGTAAGAAAGACGGCTAATAGAGATTGATATTACAAAGACCAAATACTGTTGAAGAGCGAAAGCCATAGGTATATACAGTATTTAAGGTATACATAGTACATATTTTGTTGCCGATGAAGACAAAATAGGATCGGCGAGCTTCAGCAGTACAGATTTTGTTGCTGATGAAGACAAAATAGGATCGGCGAGCTTCAAAAACCTAGGTCTGTGATGAGCAGAGAACGTCTGGAGGTGCTGCAATGAAGGATAATAAATAAGAATGTATGTAATAAGAAAAAAGATCATCTATGAATCTACCTGGTTTATTGGGAACCAGGTGCTTTGTCCTGAAATAGTCTTCTCTTAACAGAGGTTTTCCCTGTGATAATGCTGAGATTATATGTGCAAACGAAAGAACTATGTTAATACTTTATTAGAGATGACTACAGAAAGTATGCACAGGTATATATCAATGAAAACATAACTCTGTAGGGTCTTTGGTAGCACTGAGATCTGGATCGTTAGCACCTAATGATCTCTTGAGTGAAGATCGCATTGTAGATAACATCTGTAAGCAATAGAAGTGAGATCTGAAGTAACATCAATAGCAAAGGGTGAGCAATAAGAGCTGTAGTTCTGTAACGATTTTAGTGAGTTACCTGGGGTGATGGCGGTGTTGCCTGAGATGAATCAGCGGTGGCTCCAAGTTTTTTCTGGTATTCGAGGTATATATATATACATATATTTGTGTGTGTGTTAAGATAATGAGAAGGTACAG
Source organism: Guadua angustifolia (assembly GCA_036346375.1). NCBI lineage: Eukaryota > Viridiplantae > Streptophyta > Magnoliopsida > Poales > Poaceae > Guadua > Guadua angustifolia. Next base: position 45,290,328 of record CM070512.1, read on the forward strand.
GTATAAATAAGTGAAACTTGGTCTGTATCATGGATAGACTCTATCATAAATACTAAAATCAGTGAAAATGTGAGACGGGATGATTGTTTGGTTGTGAATCAATAATGTAATGCTTTTTTTTGGTCAGATGCAAGTAATGTCTTACGTAATGAAATATATACGAATTAGAGATAAAATTATGAAGGTAGAAAGATGTTAGGTAATGTAAATATTAATAAAAAAAGTTATATATATGTACATAGAACAATGTGCAGATCAAAAAATAAAGTGGAGGAATAAGAATAAACCTTGAGAGATCTAGGAACCTCTTGAGAGATATCAGCCAACAGAGCTGGAATTGATGCTATAGCTTGATGGCTAGGAGAAAGCTTACTTTTCTCAGAGTCAATTGGCTGGATATGGGTCTGAGAAGAACCCAAAATTACGCAATGCATAGTATCAGCTGTGGGAATCATTGATGTTTGAAGATGGACCTCGGTTGTGACAAGCTGCGCTGTTTCTGTCGTAGTTACAGATTTATCAGTTATGGAGCTTTGCTGTGCAATACTATCGGTAGGGAGGGCAATAGGGGAATTAGCATGTTCGTGTCCAGTGGCAGAGGTACTTCCCGATGCAGAGAGGATAGGGGAGATAGAATCAACTTGGTACGATATCTTTAATCGCTGTAAAGCTGTCCGTGTCACCGAGACTTGTAGATCATATTGCCTTCCATAGATGCATGAGATCTGTGACGGAATAAAGCCTTTGGGATTTTACCGAATTTTAGAAGTTGAGCCACCGTGCATCCAATCAATTGCTCAGCTATTTCTGCAAAGAAGATGAACTCGCTATTTAAAGCTTCGGTTTGAACAATAATCAGATCAACACCATTGATAGTAACTCGATATCTATTATAATTAATAAATTGAGGAATCATCAGTAAAAAGTGATATTAGCATATGAGAAGAATCAAATTTAGAACAATAAGAATAATATACCGAGGTTCAGCTGTTGTGGAACCACATTTCGAACACTTGTTGTTCTCTGTTTCAGAATTAACTGTTCTTTTGCAGATACCACATGCTAGGTACCACCATGGTTGCCTTGGAGCAAGTTCTAGGATAGCAATCCGGACATTGTAGCTATTCCCCTAGTCAGACGAATATAAAATCAGCAGTGCAGGTAGGTTGTTAGATCTGTAAAATCTAAGGTAAACAGGTTATCGTATGGGAAATACGACAATGGACCTACCACAACATCATGTGGATTAAGATTAGAGATCTCCTGGACTGTGATAGGAATAGACTATTTCTGTAGGCTTGCCTGTGTTGTCCATTTTATCTCACGTGGTATATTTGTAACACTACGATATAGATAGTTGAGAATCAATATAAATAGAATGATCGATAGTACGATAATAGTAAGGAAAATAATATATATAAAAAGACAAAGCGTTGTATCAGACGAAGCGTTGCTATATGGTCGATATGTATACGAACGGCAGTCTGTAAGAAATAGGATATATTCTACCTATCTAACAAAGTCGTTGCCTCCGAAAGCAAAGGGTTTGTGTACCATCAGCAGATGGTACTACCTTGGAGCGAGAGTTGTCCTGAAAAAAGGGGGCCAAATTATCTATTATATGCAGGGAAAACAGCATGTTACCTATGACCAGTAAATCCGTGAAATATTCAGCATAGTAAAGTAAACGATAAAAAAAGATGGTAAGGTAAAGGACAACGGCACATTTGTGTACACAGAGATGGGTTATCTAATTATGACAATGTCTAAACAATGATGGGATATGTTCTTTTCTGCAGTTAGATTAAATACCAGAGCAAATGGAACCGTATGATTTATCATATTGTCAAACAGTTTTTTTATATGATTCTTCGATCAACACTCATATGATGTTTCAAAATAGTTTCCTCTACTGAGATTCATTTTTTATTCTGTATCAAAATTGCTAGAGTGAAAGTCTGAAGTAACGCTAAGAAATAATATTTATCTATAGCAACTGGAAGCTCAAGATTCATTCTGTATGGTCTATCATGTTTGAAAGACTGGTTCTTGTATCGAAATTCAGTTTGTATCAAATTTTTTTACAGGTGGAACTTCATATTAGTTATGTATATAATCTAATCTTGCATTGTAGGGTTTAGTAATAACAGCGGGCCATAGTATCAAGGCTGTAATACGTTTATTAGTATGCATGGGATCGATTCTAAATCAAAATAGAAAGGTGAGTGAGTACAGTAAAGGAAAAACACTGACCGTTATGTAGCTTTATTGTCAAACCGACTATCAGAAGTACTATTGGGCGACGTCGTGATTCAAGCTGAATACTATGAGGCTCAAAACGAACTGCGTGCGGTCCCCATAATGTGATCTCCGCATTTTCTCTTTGATGGTGAAATGTTAGTCTATGGACATATGTTCTGTATACTAAAAAAAAGGCATAAAGTATTGAGCTCTGATAAGGTTTGAACCTGCCATCTGTGATTTCAATGTTTCGAATAGGCTTTTGTGTGCCTCTGACAGTAACAGTCTTTATTTGTGAGATAGACGTTATAATTCCCAAAGTATCTGTGTTCAAGTAAGTGTTAGTAGAGGATATATAACAATCGAACAGCAAGAGCCAGGTTTTTTTCGTGGTAATAGATTGTACCAGATAAGAGGAACTTGTCGTTGAGTCTGGTCCTAAGAATTTCAAATGAAACAGGGCAGCATGCATAAATAGGGAATCTCTCTGGAGGAACAGGAAGCTCTGTAATTTTGGTATGAGCAGTGAATCGTGCCATAATAGCATTGCTAACAGGTCTATAAGTGGCACGTGCATCCGTAACTTCAAAGTATTGAATATAGTATACTGAGTCTTCCTTTAGTAAAGGAGCAAAGCGTGGCACATGACGTTCTGGAATTTGCGCATCTAGCATAGTAGACTTTAAAAAGAAATATAACATTATTAGAGAGAGACACATGGTTGCGAGAACCGAAGCAGTAGAGGAAGCGATAGTACAGTGCTAACCTATTCATCAAGGAAAACCAGATCAAGGCGTAGAATTTTTTCAGGCTTGTTCTCATCTACATACTCAGAAAAGCGAGTTACTCTGACATGTACGCGCCAACGATGTGATTCCTGAGAGATATCCTTGAGCAAAGTATACTCCATCTGTGGATAAAAAAAGTAAACATCCAACACAGTCAAATGTATAGAAATAATAGTGATTCTAGCAGTTATAGCATAGACAACGATGGACATAATAAATAGGTAGCATATGAGAAAAAAACAGAGGTAGTAAGAGCGTATAAAAGGTTACATAACATGGGATGTGCAAAGAAAGTGCGAAAACATGAATAGATCTTGGTTCATTATACGTCTAGCAGAAATGGTTGTGCAGTAGTAATAGCAAATATCAATATATGAGGTATAGGAGGGAAAAACACGAGTATTAAAGCTTTACAGTGTGATACAAGAAGAGAGATACGGAAACGATTGTATAGAATAGTAAGGAACAACACAACAACTATATATACTGAGCAAATATATGTAGAGCAGGGATAAGATTTTATACAATACGAAGATTAAGCTAAAAAGTGTTTAGAACAATTAGAGAGAAGGAGTACCGATATAAAAAAGTAGATGTTTTATTAGCAAGCAGACATTACAATAACAGGAAAGGGGAAAAAAATGAAAATTAGTACAGAGAGTAGAACATTATACAGAACGACGGAAGGAAACACAATAATAACTAAACAAAAGGTAGTATTTCATGTTAGACTATATTTGACATTACAGTAACAGGGAGAGGGAAAAAGGGAAATTAGTACAGAGAGCAGGACAATATTACACAGAACAGCGGAAGGAACCACAATAATAACTAAACAAAAGGTAGTATTTCATGATAGACTATATTTCGAGTTGTTGAGCCAGTTGTTTCGTCTTCATTCTCGATAATTATGAAAAGGCCTTCTCTTCATGTGACTTTAGAAATAGCAACATAAAACTGTCCATGTGTAAATACAGGGTTTCTTAGATAGACTCCAACTTTGTTCAATATTTGTCCCTGGCATTTATTGATTGTCATTGCATAGCAAAGTCTAATAGGGAATTATCTTTGTTGTAGAGTAAAAGGCCATCTTGAGCTTGTACCATTAAGGACAATTCGAGGTATACACACTGTTTGGCCAATATGTGTTCCAGTCATGATTCTAGCCTCTAGAATACGATCACCGAGTCTAGTTAATATAAGGCGTGTGCCATTACACAGTCCTAGAGATTGATTAATATTCTTGAGAAGGACAACCGGAGCACCAATCTTTAAAGAGAGTTTATGTTGAGTAAAGTTGTTGATGACGATTGAATGGAGGAATTCCGGTGGGTACAAAGATCAATGTCAGCAGGTTGTTCATGCGTATTGGCGATTGTGTCATGACTTAAATAATCTCTTACATCTGTTGGGACTCTAGCAAGCATGCTGCTATTCACTTCATCATCAACTGAATTGACAGGGCATATAATAGCACGCTGCGCTAAATACATAGAATCAGTGTAATTATTGTTGAAATTATCATAGACAGCATCTGTTATAGCGGCTATTTTGTCCCCTTCTGGACTCAATAAAAAACCTGAAGGTATATCTATCCATGATTGGTCTGAACTTCCTGGTTGTGTATGTGTGGCTATGCGACCTTCTCCAACATCAAATACCCATTGGGCAAATTCTTGCATTTTGAGTTTTTCTTCTAAAGTTAAAGTAGGATTCATAAGGCGCATGTTGACGGTCAAACGCATGACATCAACAAATTTCCACAGCGGGGATTTGATAAGAGAAGTTGCCACTATATCGGCTCGGCCACCTCCTTCGATAACAGGAAGTACTTGCCTAAAATCGCCACCAAACAGGATCGGTTTACCACCAAATGGTTTGTCGGCATTAATTGGATTGTCAAGAGAGAGTATATCACGTAAAGTATGATCGAGGGCCTCAAAGCACAGACGATGTGTCATAGGAGCTTCATCCCAGAAGTAGAGTAGTGTTGCTTTTCTGAGTAAATCTCCAAAAACAGTGCCTCTTCGTATATTGCAAAAGCTTCTTTCGTGGATATCAAGCGGTATACGAAATCTAGAATGGGCAGTTCGCCTACCTGGTAACAACAAAGCAGCCACCCCAGATGATGCAACAGCTAGTACGATCTGTGATTGAGATCTAAACTTTGTAATGATAGTATTCCACAAATATTTTTCCAGTCCCTCCATGGCTAGAGACAAAAAAAAGGCATTTTTCATGGCATGCTATTTTGGACATCACTATGTCATATATAGCATGTTGGTCATGATTCAGGCTGGCATACATGGAATCAGCTTGCATAGAAAGCTCTGTTCCATCATAAGATAATTCTTCAAGAATTAAACGATTAGTAGATGTATGATCCGAGGCCCTGGATGGCATCGGAAGATTATAGGACAATATTGATAGACTATTACGTAAAAACATAACGTCGAGCTCACGCAACAACATATCCTTCAAGAGAACATCAGGAACAATGTAATCCGTAGTTGTAAGAGAGGCACATATTTTATAGCTAATATCATCCGCCATATATTTCCAGTATTTATCAAATAGAGTACGGACATCCCTGATATCACAATACACTAAAACTGTCATAAATAGATTTCTTAATTGATACGACGTTGCCCAGACAATTCCTTCATCAAATAGAGCAGCCCACTCGGTGTCATCACCAATCAAGCCACGCGCCTTGCATGCTTCACGAAAGCTACTGTATAGAACACCTTCATATGTTCGAACATCTTCATAACATCTAGCACCATGGACAACCATTAATAACATTCTTAGGTAAAAAATTTCCTTCATCAAATAGAGCAGCCCACTCGGTGTCATCACCAATCAAGCCACGCGCCTTGCATGCTTCACGAAGCTACCGTATAGAACACCTTCATATGTTCAACATCTTCATAACATCTAGCACCATGGACAACCATTAATAACATTCTTAGGTAAAAAGTTTCACCGGTGCTGGGATGAATATGGCGTAATCTGCCAATCTTAGTTCCTCACTTTCTTTCTGACCACTTTTTTTTATCAGGATACCATGTCCATTTTGTTGGGAATTCACAATATGTTAGTTGTCTTGCTGATGATGATCTTTGATTTGCGACAAACCACTCCGTTAGCATTGTTTTACTTGAATCAGGATCTTCTATAATGGTACCGAGTTTAGTATTCTCATGGTAAGTCACTATATACATCCTTGGCATATGTACATATAAGCGTTCTACAGACGGCGTTCTACCATGTATTTCAAAGTTGAATATACGCCAATATGCCTCACACGAAGAAAGGTATCGTGACTTAATGTACTCAGCAATTTCGTCAATACACTCGTCTTTGTTTTGATTGATATCATTACCACTGACAGTAGATCTATCTTCACTGATATTAATATGGCTAGAATGTCTAACATGGGTATCGAGTCTTTGCCGTGAAGGCAATAGATTATCAACCGAATCGGTAACCGCATGAAGAGCCATCGTTGCACAATCATATCCCTTTGTGATATATTTGAAAAGGTATTTAATAAGATATGTCTTATTACACCACTCTACATTTATATGAGCTTGATATTTTTTTAGTAATCGTAGATTATGAGGCACCACCCATCTATTGTCGAGTCTTATTCCATGCTTGATAACGAACCTGCCGTCATCACGTCGCCGATAGATAGGGAACCCATTATGATCCAGTGAAGTCTCAGAATGAAATGACTTTGGATATTTTTTTGAACAGCAGCCCTCTTTCATGCAAGGACATTTAGGGTTAAGAGCGCCACACGGACCATGAATCATGAATTCCTCAACAAGAGCATAACCTAATGGATCAGTCGATATGTCAGGCAACTCAGCAGAAATAAGACTATCAATGAAAGCTGGCAATGGATCTCTGTCTTGGACAGCTAACCATAAAAGTATATGAACATGAGGTAGGCCTCTTTTTTGGAACTCGACGGAGTACACAACTGAAAGAAAACGAACATGAAATGGGAAACAAATACCCTATTTAAAGGAAAGAAAATGGGAGTACAATGAATGAGACCTAAAAAGCTAAACGAAAAAGGAATGAAACGAACCAGCACGAGCAGGACCCAATATGGCATCATCTTTAATATCAGAAATAAGTTCATTTAATTTCATATGATAGACACGCGTGATTATATCAGAACTATCATGCGGTTTTTGTCCTGGGACAAACCGGATTGCCTCAGCTATCTCTGGCCATTTTGGATTGCACGTAAATGTAATGAATAATTGGGGCGGACCATATGCTCTGCAGATTGCCATGGAGTCATGGTAATTTTGAATCGTATACCTTTTTCCTCCAGTAAAACTGGCTGGTAACATAGTTTTTATGCCAATATCCTTTCCTAGAATATTTCCATGACTAACAGCATCGGTTATACCTTGATAAGTCTCAGACCTAAGTTTATCCTGATTAAAAAAATGGAAGGACAAACGGCTAGATTCAATACACGAATAAGCATTAACTGCAATCTGATCCAAAAGCCTGCTGCAACAAGTAAATGGATTAGGTTCATCTCTACGATAGTGGAAGTCATAACAATAGTATTCCAACATGGAGACATCCTCACGAGTACTAGGTGTATGGTCGTCTACTTCTCTTAGTTTTATACCCAGATGGAAACCCCTGTCACCATAAGGGAAAAGCAATGGATATTGTAAGGCCATCAAAGATGGATGGACCGGTGGGATATGTTTAAATTCGCCAGAGTGTGATTGGACAACCACATCCAATGTACAAACATCTGGAGATATACCATCAACTATTAAAGCAGCCAGTTCTGAGGTCATCGGAAGAGCATAACGACCGTCGTCTTGTTTTTGTGGGCCAATTAATCTAATAGCAATCTGAGGAGCATTAGGTGATAGCAATCTGTCACGAGGAAGCCTAAATTGCTGAACAATAGGGTTACAATCATCTAGCATAGAGATAAGGTCCGTGACCATAGCTGGGTCAGGCTGTTCTCGGTTAGGGTCAGAAATTCCAAAATTATCTAAACGATTCTGAAGCTCGTTCGGTGTATCATAAATATAGAGCTGTGCAAATTCAGGACGATGGCCAGATTTAGGCAAAAGAGACCCAATTCGATGATGAACAACTCCGATAATTCAGAAAACATAAGGGCCACCGCCGGTATTTATACTGTTATCAATATTGACTCCTAGAGAGGCAAAAGCAAAGAGGGAATTATATTGTCGTATCATTCGCATGAAGCTGGTAGATCGGATTCCTCCATCAAAGCGTATAAGATCTTGTAATAGAGCAGAGAACTGCCTGCGTGGAGGCAAAGAGACCTTTCCTCCACGACAACAAAGGTTATAAACAATACGGTGCTGCACAAATGAACTCCTGTTTTGTATCCTTTCTTGATACCGTAACGCAAAGACAACACGCACTCACGTATATATTCAGACCACCATAGTACTTAACGCCTCGGATATACTACAAAATGAAGGTAACACAGTTAACAACAACGCCATGATATTATTTACATAACTAAATAATAGACCAAAGGGCACAAACAAGAACTAAAATAAGATGAATTACAGCTATACCTTTCAACGATTGAACATTATTAGCATAGTGGGATAATAGATCATAGGGTGCGAACATGAACTAAAATAAGTTGAATCATGGCTATACCTTTTAAAGCATCAATATATTCCTTAGGCAGAGAACACATAAGAGCACCGGACGGAGCAGATGGAATGATCGCTATATGAGACGAAGAACAAGAGAGATAATAATATAAGAATCTATGTCACTGACAAGTGGAGTAAGACAAGAGAAACTACAGATCAAGCAAAAGAGTCCAGAAAGATGCCGAGATATAATATAGTATAAGAATAACCTTGGGTCGCAAACTGTTTAGAAGTAACAGCCTTACGTCTCCTAGCTCGATTCAGACGTGCAACAGATGATGACACAATCGGACAAAAATGGTCCCCTAAGCAACAATAGGGCATAGGTAAGATACCACAGTAATATAATTTCAAAGGCAGAAAAAGAGAAACGAAAGCACTGACTTAGCACAGGACGGGGTCGAGGGCTGGATACAGAACGATAGCCTATACCTAAGGAACACGAACGGTTCAGATCATAAACAGGCGACCCCTGGGACAAAGACATGCGATAACAGCGTCAGCACAACGAAAATGAGGATAGGAGACAAAGCAACGCCAAAAGACAAATAAAGACGGAGGACCGATAGAAAATGCAAGGACAACAAACGGTGACCGAGCTTAGCAGAGAAACCCTGGCAAATGAAAAGAGAACTCGTTGGAAATGAACGATGGGAGTAAATAAAGAGTGCACACCAGCCTAACTTCATAGAGGAGACAAAGAATGTACAATAGCAACATTGAATAAGGTATACCCTCAATCAATGTAGAAGGACCAGACAGCACCATCGGAGGGGCGATACACGAAGGACGGTGTTGGCAATCTATAAGTCGTAAATAACAACATCAGGAAAAAAGATAGAAAAAACAATAGGAACGTGTTGACTCAAGAGGAGCATCCAGACCGAAAAAGTAAGGACATTCAATGGCTCTCCAATAAGGCCATCTAGTACATGAAGAAAGGAAGCGTAATCTTATTAAATACATATACTAAGATTAAAAACCAACTAAGCATGGCGAAGAACACATACCATTAGCAGGACAGGCGCATCGTGGATATGACATAGGCACAACATCCATATAGGTTAGCTATGTATAGGAAGACACCATGAACAGGGAAAAAAACAAATACCGATAGAAGAAATAGATAACAAACACAATAAAACAGATTAGGGAAAAGGAAATTTGGAAGGACGTGGGTACGCCTGAAAGAAAATAGCTATAAAAACCTATTACTCGACAGATTGGACACATATAAGCATTTCAAGACCCAAAACATTATAAGGAATAGATTCAGGGAATACACACCGCATGAAACAATTATATATATAAACACATGGACAATATGGAGATACATATATCTAGTCAAGACCAAAAGCATAACAGGCTACAAACTCCAAAGATAGAACATGTGTCCGTTTTTCTCCAAGATATATATATATATATATATATATATATATATATATATATATATATATAATAATCGAGACGCATATCTAGTAAAATAAATACTATCAGAATAAATACGATCCCAAAGATAAAAGCGCATATCTGACAGAATTTCAGCCAAGACGAGGAACCAAACCAATTTAGGGAATCCACAGAGCAATAACCAATATCAAAGAATACATACGGATAATATACAGATACATATCTAACAGGATAAATACACCGGCCTGATAACAGAGAACCAACATAGTACAGCACGGAATTCAATGACAAAAACATCAACACCAAACATTATGCATAACAAATACCTATAAGGACTAAATAAGACAGATTCAGGGGACACACATCGCATAAAACAATCTGTATATGGAAACACATGGATAATGGGAAGAGACATATATCTAGCCAAGAACATGTGTCGGCTATAACTTGATCCAAGACCATGAACCGATTTTTCTTCAGGGAATCAACGGAGCAATAACCGATACCAGATCATATATATGTAGACGTATAACATGGAGGTATCATATAACAGAATAAAACCACTCTAATAACAAAAAATCAATACAACAGAGTATAGAATTTAATGACTAAAGCGCCAACAACAGATATCATGTATAATAGAGAGGGACAAGGAATAAGCAATCTAAATAATCCACGAGCAGATTAGTAACCTGTGTGAGATGAAGGCCTACCTGGTAAGAACCTTGGATCAGGACATAAAGACGACTGGTGCGGAAGGAGTAACCGAAACCAATCGCCGGACCGCAGCAGACCGCAGAATGGAGAAAGATACAAACGGTAAGAACAACAGTAGATCCAACGAACCAGAAAACCGCAAATCGAAGAGGCGAACGCAAACAAGAGTAAGAAAAAGCAACGCAATTGATACAAACCAAGATCACCCGGACGACCATGAGAAGGGCCTAGATACAGAAAAATCGCAACAAAAAAGATCAAAGAGAAAATGAAAGAGCTAAACGTAAAATAACAAAACTGAAACACAATAGGAAACGGGGACGGCGAAACGCATACTATCGGAATGGAATCGGCTCCAAGCAAGAACAATCGAACAAAGAATAGCATAAGGCCACGATTTTCACATCGAAACAAAATAAAAAACAGGGATGGTGAACCGTAATGCCTGAACGGCATCGGGTCGAAGGAAGAGGAACCGAACAAAGAACACAACGAAACCATAATAGGAACCAAATGTCAAAAGCACCAACTAAAAAATACAAAACCCTAGAACGTAACCAAGAACAAAAGACAACAGAGGGAACGCAAGAGCTCAAACAGTATGTATAGAAGGGGAGAACGCAATCGCTCAGAAGAGGACGCAAGCGCAATAGCATGAACCAACAAAGAAAATCGAAGGGGACAATGCCGTGGGCTCCGGCTTGGAAGCCGAACCTCAGCACAAAACACCGACGCGGAGACAGAAGGAAACCCAAAAGCATCGCAAATGAATGAAAAGGGGAAACACTAAAAGAGGACCCGGCACAGAAGAAATCGAGGCAAAGTACAATGAATGGTCGAGCTCAAAGAAAGACGGTGAGCGCTAACTAAAGATGTGAGCAGCACGTGCAACAGAAGGCACGACATCCAGAGCGGTAGAGGGGGCAAGAACAATCGAGACTGGCGACGTACCATCAGAAACAGCAATAGCCGAGAGGACCGAGATAGCGAGAACAGGAACACGCAACGGGAAGAAACACGGATGGATCTAACCCACGCCCAGCGCACAGAGGAAGAATCACCACAGGAATGCGAAATGGGAAGAAATACGGCTGGATCGAACCCACGCCCAGCGCACAACCCACGGAGGAAGAACTGCTGACGCCATTGATTCCAACGGAGATCGACGAGGACCGAGTTACCAAGAACAGGAATGCGGAATGGGGAACGGGAAGAAATTTGGACGGATCTAACCCATACCCAGCGCACAGCCCACGGAGGAAGAACCGATGACGCCACTGATCCGAACGGAGGGCGACCAAAGGAGTCAAACAAAAAGGCCGAAACAGTCGGCACCCCGCATGGGTTAAGGCACAGAACCCGAGACCGGGAACGCAAGAACAAAAAGAAACGAACGCTCGAACGGCAAGAAGCAATAAATGCGTCAAAAGAAACGGACGCCTAGCAAGGCAAAACGAACGGACGCCTGGGAACGGGAAGAAGGAATAAATGCGCCAAAAGAAACGGACCTGGGAACACTAAGAAGCAATGGAAACGTCGCAACACACAAAAGCAATGAAGACCAGTGAACATGATGATGTGGCGTAGCTGAGCTCGCGACCAGCCTTCTACGCTTAATAGATAAGTTATGCGTCAAAAGAAATGGACGCCTAGCAAGGCAAAAGGAACGGACGCCTGAGAACGGTAAGAAGGAATAAATGCACCAAAAGAAACGAACCTGGGAACACTAAGGCCCTGTTTGGAAGCAATGTATTTTCATAATTTCTATGTAATACTATGGTTTCTAAGAATACTATGGTATTTTATACCATAAGGTGTTTGGTTACCATACCAAAAACTCTGTATTAAAAACTATGGTTTGGTAGATACCATGTTATTTTTGGAGTATTTGAAACTCCACTCCAACCCAAAGTTTTCATGGTTTTAGTTAGCTTCTTGCCTATTTCCACTCAAATATCATGGTTTGTGATGTTGCATCTAAACAGCTGGTAGTTCCAAGAAATACCATGGTTTCAAAGGGGTTTGGTAAAACTATAGTATTTATGATAAAACAATTGTAAACCATAGTATATCAAAACCACAGTTTTGAAAAACTATACTTCTAAACAAGGCCTAAGGAGCAATGGAAACGTCGCAACATAGAAAAGCAACAAAGACCAGCGAACACGATGACGTGGCGTAGGGCGGCCAGCCTTCTACGCTTAATAGATAAGTTACTAGCTCAGATAGCGTACACCGCGCCACGCAAATTCTAGTCCGGTTTTTGAAAAAATCGATAAATTTTGTCGAATTTTCGATTTCGTAATTTTAAATAAAATGGGTCTAGAGGACTATTGGCGAATCCACTGCTACTACAACCTTCGATTTAATCCACGCTTAATCTACTGGTTACTATAAACCTTCGATGAATCTGTGTTTTTTTAGAAAACCGCGGTTGTTTTTTTTTACGACGGATATTTGATCGCTTTTTGTTTTTTGTGTTTGTTAAAAAAATGGGTCGTTAGGACGCCGTCGAATCTATGGGTTGCTATAAATCTTTTCGTCAATCCATACGGTTTTTTAAAAACCCGCGGTTATGACCTATTGGCAAATCCATATGTCGCTATAAATCTTCGATTAATCAGTATTTTTTTGTCGATGTGTGTTTTTTTAGAAAATTACTGTTGAATCAGGCTTTTCATTTTTTAAAAGAAAAGTGCGTTGTTTTTTTATGTATTTCCTTTTTAAAAGGCCGGTCGAACCCGGTATATAATCCATGAACCGCTATAAACTTTCGACTTAATATGGTTTTTTCGTCTTTTGGTTTTTGTGTTTGTTAAAAAAATGGGTCGTTAGGACCTGTAGCTAATCTATGGGTCGCTATAAATCTTCTTGACGATCTACATTTTTTAAAAACCCGGTTATGACCGTTGGCAAATCCATAAGTTGCTATAAACCTTGATTTAATCATGTTTTTTGTGACGAAAACATTTTTTCGGTTTTTGGGTGACTGAAAATATTTTTTCCGGTTTTTTGGTGAAAACATTTTTTTCAGAAAACGGAGAAAGGACTCAACGAAGAACCAGTGGACTGCTTTGTTAATTTTTGGACCTGTTCGCTATCCCGAAAAATTAGAAAAGGGTTTGTTCGCGATTTGAAATTAACGGAGGTTTTTTCAGTAAAATACCTCGCCAGGACCCAAACGCCAAGAAAAAATAGTTCTTTGTCTCACAAAAAATCACGGAAGGAGCTATTTGTAATCTGAAAGGACCTATCGGTAATTTCAAAGAAACAGAAGGCTTTTTCGCAAATTGGCTTGGGGGGCACGTGGCCCCCCTGGTCTCTCGCCAATCGCTCCCGTTATAAAAGGGTGTAGCCATTTGTAAGTTCGAACTCTTCGGATAGTATATTTTACTACTTTCGAAAGATTACGATGGCCAAAGAAGGGAGAGAGGAAAAAAAATACTCTCCATCTTCTTTCTTCCTCACGGGCTGGAGGCGATCGAGCGCCGCCATGGGTTTGCCCTGCTCATCTAGGATCGGGTACCGCACCAGATTCCACGGACGCGAGCTCGAACCAGCAAACTCTCTCCTGTCTTGCTGGCCCTCGAGTTCAAGCTCGCGCTTCCCGCCTCTCCCCATCCCCTACGTAAGCCCCCCGCAAGATGCCAAGATGCACCCGCGGCCGCACGCGCCCCTCTCCTCCGATCAAGAATACGATCTGATCCTAGAATACGGGAGACAGAAAGAAGAGCTTTGTTCATCGCCTCCTCCTCTTCCTTCTCCACCTCCTCCTCTAGGAGCAGGAACTCTTCCAAGAAGGAGAAGCTAGGAACCGGGAGTCCAAGATGGTGCGAGGCGTCATCGTCGACCCGGACAAGAAGACGTGCGACTACTACCACGACAAGGCCATGGTACTCTTCTTGGGAATAGAAAGGGGGAACTAGTGGTTCTTGCTGAATTGGACAATTTTCTTGTGTAGCCGGTAGAAATTCTTCTTTTCCACGAAAGATGTGTTCGTTCCTCTCATCTCCTCCAACTTTTCTTGAATCTTTGTCCTGTGGAATTCTGGTCTCGCAAAGTGTTTCTTGGGAATAACGGTAGGAATATGATGCAAGAACAGTTCTTGCTGACTAGGAAAAGACCTCTTCATTTTAACACCAGTAGGAATCTTCCTTCTTTAGCACTAAAGATTTACTATTCGTGCCATATTAAAGAATGATTTCTTTGATATCTGTAAGGGTTTTTCCAATCTTGATCTTGCAGAAATTCTGGCTTACCAATGTGTTTTCCCGTGTGATGTAGCCGAATCTTCTCTTCGGATAGAGCCCTTATTTTATCTATGCGATTTTAGCAAATTATTGTCCTCATGAACCGCTCCCTGTAGATAGCCTTCGATTCATTTTCTAATATTGTTTTAGGGTTCTTGTTCTATTATTAGAACTGTGTACTGTAAGCAGGGTTCACAATATCGATTTATAAAAAACCGCTCGAAAATAAAAAAAAATATCGAGTCGAAAATCGCCAGAAACCGAAAGGTTAAGAAATCAAAATTTTTGAAAAAAATCCAAAAAAATCAAAAATTGACTGGTTTTCACCGAAAATCGACCAACCAACTGAATGTTTCTTACAACTGATTTTTTGAGCAATGAGCGGTTTTCACTGATTATCGACGGTTTACGTCATATAATTTTTTCAGAATTTTTTTTGAATTGGACCTTTTTGAATCTCGAACCGGGTTGATATGGTCGAAAACCGCAATTTTCGAGCGGTTTTCGATGGTTTTGTGAACCCTAACTGTAAGTAGAGGATCATTTGATTGTTTCTGTATAGTGGTTCTGGAATTGCTGGTATTTTGATTTGTTCATTTTAATTATACAAAAAAGGGCCTTAAAAAGCATTGGTCTGACACTTAAAAAAAAGCATTGATCTTGCTTATCACATAGTAATATAGTATACTTTTGATTCTTGAATACGTCTGTAGGTTAAGATTCTTTAACAAATTGTAGTTAGTTGAGTTCTTGATATTGAAAACATTGAAGGACCATTTAATGATTTAAATTAATAGATATTGAAAACATTGAAGGACCATTTAAATTAATAGATACATAAAAATACATCTGGGTCGTCAAATCAGAGTACTATCTTTGGGGCATTCTTGTAAAGCTGATCTGGTTATACCGCAAGGTGTTATGGTTCTGATTTCTAGGTCTCCATTATAGAAAAATACAAGTCAGTTCAGTGATCTGAAAATGCCTGCCATGAACACTGAATAGATCAGACTCTGGAAGTTAAAACTAAGAAGTGCTAACTGATCGTGTGTGTGTGTGTGTTTTCGTGGCTGGGGGGATAAATTTGGTTGTTGTTCTGGTTGTTATTTGAATGAAGATCTACATTTCTGCATTGTAGCTAACTAATGTATTTTCATGTGTAATGTAGCCTTTGATCCTGCATAATTGTTCCTTCGATTATGTAGTGTTTCTCAATGAAATGGTAGGAATCATATCTTTGGACAGAACTGTAGTTTTTATCTGTAGAATTTCTACAAATTGTTGTCCCTAATATCTGCGTTTCTGAATGTTTTAATCATAAGCTGGAAAATAATTTATTCAACTACATAAACTTGGTGCGTCAAAATTTGGAGAAGTATTTCTCTGTCACAGTTAGATGTTAGATGGAAATCATCCTCTAGCGTGAACAGCTGCCCTTTTTTCTTTTAAACCTGTAAGGTGGATGGTGGTCAGTGAAAGAAATCGTTTGGTAGCTGCTTCTTGTTGAACATGCCATATGTTATCCTTCTCTCTTCTTTTCTCATCCTCTATTGTCTGTTCAGTGAAAGAAAAAAAGGTCTTGTTTGGTTCTGATTGGGGTTTCTTAGATGGGGGCTGCAACACCACCTCAAGGAGCAATCTACGTAATCTCGCTTGTGAATGTCACCACAGTCCACAGCCCTACTCCTGAGTCTTGACGCTCACAAGTCACAACCATCCATGCACAACCTGCTTGAGAGTTATTAGTGCACAACTGCTCATCCTTCCTATTAGCATCAGAGAATCATTTCTAGCGTGTTTGGTTCCCTGCACGCGGCTCGCTCGAGCCTGGCCCGCTGGAACGGTTCGCCTTGGCGCGCTGCAGCAGGCTCAGACTCGCTTTGGCCGGCTGCATGCGTCGAGCCAGGCTCGCTCCCTGCGATGCAGGCAACCAAACGCGAGGAACGTTCGCGGTCAATGCATCGCTCAAGCCAGGCCACGCGAGTACAGGGAACCAAACGCGTTGTTCCTGATTGATATTGGATTTCAGACCTGTGAGTTTCAGTAGTCATTTGTTAATGTTCCAATTTAGCATAGGCATTAATGTATTGTTCAGTTGGATTTTGCTGCCGGCCTGCCGCTGAATGACCTTGGTGCTGCTTGAATATTTCTTCTCGTGGCCTGTTCCAATTTAGCATAGGCATTAATGTAATGTTAACTTTTGATGTTATTCCTTTTCATGTGCTCAGTTTTGATGTTATTCCTTTTCATATCCTCAGTTTTCATAATATTAATCTTGGTGCCGCATGCTTTTACTGTTTCATATGCTCAGTTTTTATGTTATTCCTTTCTTGCTTGCTTCGTAATATTAACTGCAAAAATCATGTGTTCCACAGAATTTTTTTTTCGTTGATGGAATTGTTGATCTTAGGGCTATCATTTCCAATGAAAACAAAACTGGTAAACCCTCTTTTTTGCTCTAAAAATCATGTGTTCGACAGAAATTTTTTTCGTTGATGGAGCTGTTGATCTTAGGGCTATCATTTCCAATGAAAACAAAACTGGTAAACCCTCTTTTTTGCTCTTTGTATTTAAATTGTTGCTTTCTAAGACTGCTCTTATACAACTATTCCTGCAGCAATTTGTTGGGTGTTTCGCATTGCAGAGATATTGGTGAGGTCTTGCACTAGGCGCATTGTTGGTAAGAAAAAGTTTTTCTTTAAATTCCTTGGAATCTTGATATGACTGTTTACCGATGTGTTCATTAACTTTTGCATGTGCATGAACAACAAGCCTGTGATGTTGCTGCCTATTCTTCTGGAACCCATGATGTAACTTCTCAATCTCAGTAATACCATCATAAGTGACTTAGCCGTACAATTTTCATGTTGCTTACATAGTTGTATGCCTACACGTTGTCGACGTTTGTTGTCAACAATAATGATTATGGGGCTAGGCGCTGGATCCAAACTCGATATTAACACAAGACAAAGGTTTATACAGGTTCAGACCCTTACAGAAGAGGTAATACCCTAGTCCTGTGCTCTGGGATTTAATATTGTTGTGGATGTTGTGGTTTGATCGTGATGCCCCGAATTTGGGTCCCCCGCCCCCTTTATATAGCCGGGGGTAGGGTTTGCAAGGAAGAGTCCTAGTCGGTTATAAGGTGGAAATTCTATCTCTATCCTTTCTCGTCGAATATGTTAACCGTTAGATTAGCTATATGTATAGGGACTTGTTTGCCTTTTTACTTCTTCTACTGTACATGTATTTTAGCCCATTGGGCCCTTGAGGAATAGCAAGCTGCATTTGTAACATGGTTTCAGAAGACTAGGGTTAGGGTTTTCTCTACCTCCACTGCAGCCGCCGCCACCTCTCTGGCTAGCCATCGGCGTGGTCGTCGCCATGTGAGCCGGAGCCCTCCTCCTCTTTTTTCTCTCGCCGAGCCTCACGATAAGCCCATCACACATTTGGCTCGCACGTGGCCTCCGCCTGCCGCCTCCGCCGCCGCCGGCCGCCGCCTGGGCTCAGGTGCTTGGACCAGCTGCCGCCCGAACGAAGTCGCTGGGCTCGCGTGGCGCTCGGGCTCACAAGACTTGGACTCTCAGGCTGGTCATTGAGCGCCACGATCCTCCGGCATGCTGCTTAGTGCCGCCGCCTCGCTGTCTCCATCTGCGTACGGCCGCTTCTTCCAGAGTCATGCTGGCTCGCCCGCTTCCAGCTTCTCCCTAAGCCTTCTCGGCCGCCGCCTCGATCCGGCCGCCGCTTCGATCGCTGTTTCTCCGGCGACACCGCTGCTTCCCCACATTGCTGTAATCGAAGTTAGACCTTCAAATACCGAGGCCGTTGAAACACAAGTGTCTCCGCCAATGTAAGAGCTGAAGGACACTGAAGCAATTCCTCATGGCAGCCCTCTCTCGCGTTGTTGGACCGGTCGCCCTTCCACAGATCCAGTTTGACGGCACCAACTTCCGCGAGTGGTCCACCCTGCTTCGTGTTTGCCTCGACAGTCAGCGTCTTTGGGGGCATTTCACCGGTGCCGTCCTACCACCGACGTTGCCTCCGGTTCCGGTGCAGCCCCAGCCCGGTGTTGACCATGCCGCAGTGCAGGCCTACAAGTGTGCTCTTGATGCCTACACCGCCGCCTTTCAACGCCTTGAGGATTGGCGTGCTTCGGAGGCTCGTGCTATCGCCGCCTCATTGGCAAAGATGTGCACCGACTCGGCCGACGTGGTCAACCTGGATTTCGCCTGTGTGATGTGGGAGTACATGCAGCCCAGTGCAGCTTGAGCGCTTAGACTCTCTACACCTCACTTCAAGGCCGCCGAGACTCTCCAAAGAAGAGGATTTTATCAGGATGACTTCTATCGTCGGCTCGATGATGTGTACCGTCACCGACGCTTTGAGCCTCCACCGACACTTCCTATAGCTGTGTTCGCCTCCCGGATCATCGGCCGAGCTCTGGTCTTCAGGTTCCTCACCCGATTTCGGCCGAGTTTGAGCCACTCCGTGCTCACTTCTGCCCGCCACCGCCTCCCATCCATGGTGGAGGCCCTGACACAGGCTCGTGCTAAGGAGACTCGCTCAGAGCGCCCTCTCCTATGCATCAGAAAGCATGCTTTGAGGTTCCTCTCACCACACACTGCCTTCTGCTTGCCTCGCTCTCCCTACACCCCAGGAGGTTTGATCGCAGGGGGTTCATGGGTACTACACCGGCAGTTCGGTGACTCACAGAATCTATCTGCAAGAAGATCGCCACACCATTCAAGAAGTTGCCGAAGCGCCTTCATAAGACAAAGCCACTTGGAGTACCTCCAAGACCACCGGCAGCTCTGGGGCTGCCAGGTTCTCGATTGGGTTCAGTCTTGACTCACGCTTGACCGTATGGAGCTTTTTTGACCTGTGTTCCCATGCCTCTTTTTGTTACTACCATTAGGCTCCTCTGCTACCTCGTATCCGTATCTTGATTCGAGCTTCTTTCCATATGACACCGATCCGACTCACCGGGTTCCTTGAGGTCTCCGGTCACTCTCTGTGTCCGTGAGGATACCGATGGTACCCTTCTCTCGCTTCGGACAGGCACTCTTCACACGCCTTCCTTTTGTGTTTCTTCTGCTTTCATGTGCCCTATCTTACTACGCACTGATCTCTCGGGTCGTTCTCGACCTTGGTTTTCAGATACTCGAAGTCGACTCTTGCTCTATTTAGGCTCGCAGACATGGACGCTTAGTTGGTTCTCGCCGGCGGACCCGGACTCCCCACGCCAGGGAACTCGACCGCTTCGTCTTCCTTCCGCTCGCTTCCACGCTTACCTCCCTCACCGGCCGTTCATCGCTTCAGATGCCACCGTTTTCGCCACTACTACCTCCGCTTAGTTTTGCTCGCTGGCATCATCGCTTGGGTCACATGTCGAGTCCCGTCTGCCTTCATTGATGAGTCGTGGTGTTCTTGGGAAGGTCTCGTGATACCTCCTTCCTCGCCGGTTGAAGCTTGGCAAACAAACTACAGCCCCATATCCTAGTAGTGATTCTCAGACGAGTCGTCCTTTTGATTTAGTACACTCGATGTATGGGGACCGCCCCTTCGCTTCGAAAGGGGTCATCGTGGTATATCATTTTCATTGATGATTATTCTCGATTCACCGATTTACTTTTTAAGTCTCGTGATCGGTATTAGCCATCATCGCTTTCTCGACCATGGTTCATATCAGCTCGACTCACCCGCTCGTGTGTTTCGCCGACTCGCTAGCCAGTACATGTCTATCGCTCTCCGTTAGTTTCTTTTTGATCAGGCACCCTTCCTCAAGATTGCGGCACCAAAGGTTTCGCGCGCAGAATGGAGTCGCAGAGCGAAGCACCGCCACCTTCTTGAGATCGCCGAGCATTAATGCTCACGCCGCTCCTCCCCATTTCGGGCGAGGTCGCCTCTACACTGCTCTATCTCATCAACATTCACCGCCCATCGCTTCTTCAGGTGCCACTCCAGCTTGAGCGCTCTATGGCGTAACCCCTCAAGATACCACCTTCGCACCTTTAGGTGTGTTGTCTATGTTCTTCTTCAGCCTCGTGAGCGCACAAAGCTGACTGCTCAATTGGTGCAGTGCGCTTTCCTTGGCTATGACTCTGAGCGTAAGGGGTTTCATTGCTGGGATCCTCTTGGTCGAGGATTCGGTCTCTCGGGATGTCACGCTCGACGAAGTCTTGTGCCTTCTTTGACGAGTCCTGCTCCTTTGACTCCTCCTTCGACACCTCCTCCTTACTTGAGTCTCTCTCCTTTCTCGCCTACTCCGCCCGCTTCACTCCGTCCTTCTTCTTCCTCTTTACCACCTACACCACCCTCTCCACCTCCCACCATACCTTCCTCTCCTCCTGCTGTTTTTTCTCCTCCTCGCACCTATTTCGGTTCCTCCTCTACCACCTTCTCTTTCTCGACACCTTCACTTCTTTCTGCTCGACCTCCTCTCCGTTTTCACTACTCTCGCTTCTGACTCCTTCCTCCTCCTGATCCTTCTCCCTTCTTGGTTCCTCCTCCCGCCTTTGATCCTACCCCTTCTTCCCCACGATACACTCTTCGTGATAGAAGCACGATTTCTGTCCCCGCCTGACACGGGTTCTTCGTCATCATCACCTCCTCTCGAGCCCACCTCTTCATCATGATGTCAGTTATTCATCCCGAGTGGCGCTTATGGATGGATCGAGGAGCCGCTGCCCTTGAGCGCACCGGTACTTGGGATCTTGTTCCCTGCCCCTCCACCGCCACCCCGATCACATGCAAGTGGGTCTATAAGATCAAGACTCGCCAGACGGTTTCTTGAGTGCCACAAGGAGCGTCTTGTCGCTCGTGGTTTTCAGCAGAGCACGGCCGTGACTATAGCGAGATGTACTTCCAGCTTGCCCACAAGACATCCGTCTCTCTCCCGTGGTCGTTGTTTCGCTGCGTTGTGGACCATCTCCCACTCGATGTGAAGAATGCATTTCTTCACGGCGAAGTTGCGTGAGGAGGTCTACATGCACCCACCTCCTGCACATGATGTTCTTAATGGTCACGTCTGTCGCCTTCGCCGCTCTCTCTATGGCCTCAAGCAGCCCTCGTGGTTTGAGCGCTTTGCCTCTGTTATTACATTTACCGGTTTTGTTCCCAACAAGATGATCCCGCGCTTTTTGTCCACATCTCTCGTGGTCGACCCTTCTCCTCCTCTACGTTGATGACATGCTCACATCGAGATGATTCTCACTTTATTGCCTTTGTTAAGCGCTGCCTCGAGCGATGGCTTCAGATGTCCGATATGGGCCCTCTTCGGTACTTCTTGGGGATTGAGGTTGAGTCCATGCCTACAGGCTCCTACCTCTCTCAGCGTAAGTACATCCAGGAGCTTTTTGCTCATGCTTGCCTTATTGACGACAAGATTACCGACACCGATGGAGCTTCACCTCTAGCTTCGAGCCATCGATGGGGTTCCTCTAGCCGATCCCACTCGCCATCACACCGGTTGGGAGTCTTGTCTACCTTGGCTTCACTCGTCCGGATGTGTCTCACTGCGGCACATCCTTAGTCGGGCTTATGGCCTCTCCCACCGCTGTGCACTACGGTCACCTCCTTCGGTTCTTCGCTACCTTCGTGGGTACACCGACCGTCACCGTTTCTTCCTCAGCTCCAGCTTGTCCACTTCGGGCCTACTCAGATGCTATTCGGGCTAGCGATCCCACCGACGCAAGTCCGTCTCGACCATCAGGTCTTTCTTGGATCTTCCTTGATCTCTTGGAAGACGGCGCCGATCTTTCTCGCTTCTAGCACCGAGGCCGAGCTCGCGGCGCCGCCTCCGTGGATCGCCGAGGTGACTTGGCTTTGGTGGCTTTTGTCGACCTAGGTATGGTCTGCTTTACTCGACGATCGCTCGCTCCGACAAAGATCGACGCCATTAGTATTGCCCGTGATCCGGTGAAGCATGAGCTCACCAAACACATCGGCATCGATGCTCACTATGTTCGCTCCCATGTGCAAGATCGTGGTTACTCTTCGTCATGTGCCTTCGCTGCTTCAATCGGGCGTGTTTCGCCGGGCGCGGCTTATGAGGTGGCTTCAGCGAGTGGGCGGGCGTTCGGGCCCCTCGCCAAAGCACGCGAGGCAACCAAAGGAATGAGAGAAAGGCTTCGCTGAAGTCTCTCTCCCCGCACCTTGTGTCGTGGTCATTAATTATGAAGGGTTCCACCATCGACATGACGACGCTCGCTCTCTAACGCCTCACCAAACCCGCCACAGAGCGCCACATCCCAAGGACCGAGCGAAGCCACTCACCGACATTAAATGAGGTTTGAAGGACAAGGCCACTGAGGCGCAGGTAATAAATGAGTCGTGGGTCGACGTGGAAGTTGGAATGATGGGTGTAATTAATGTGTTGTAGATAAGTATATCGTTACCTTCTCCCCTGTCCGGGCCAACCCATCTATATAAGGGCGCCTCGGTGCATGGGACGAAGGGGCCGGAGAAGGAAGAAAGATCGAGAGATCGAGAGGTTGAAAGAAGAAGAGAGACTCACCCAAGCTAGGAAAACCATTGTAATCCCCTTCACATTTTCTCAACAAAGAACCAGCAGGATGTAGGGCTATTACCCGAGCCGGGGGCCTGAACCTGGGTACATCGTCGTGTCTATCAGTTTGTTGATTCCCGGGATCCATCGTCGAGAGGCATTAGGGTTTCCAGCCACAAAGACACTCTCTACCGAACCATACCTCCGTCTAGGGAGTTGTCAACCCCGTTCGTTGATGGGATCTTGTCAGGTGGAATACGCCGACAGCTTCGATACCACGATGAGACACGATGAATCCGAGTAGCTTTCCCAATGGGACTCCGAATACACAATTTTCGGGGTTGAGCTTCATCTTGAAAACTCTTAGGCTTTCGAACGTCTCAGCCAAATCGAAAACGAGGTCCTCCTTTATTCGAGATTTGACTACAACATCATCCACGTATGCCTTCACGTTGCATCCGAGTTGAGTGTGAAAACACCGCTGTATCGCGCGTTGATAAGTTGCGCCAGTGTTTTTCAACCCGAATGGCATTGTGACGTAGCAGAAAGCCACAAACGGCGTGATGAACGAAGCCTTAATGCAGTCTTCCTCTTTTAGGCGGATCTGGTGATACCCCGAGTAGGCATCTAGGAAACTCAGGAGCTCGCACCCGGCGGTTGAGTTCATCATCTGATCGATGCGAGGCAGCCTGAATGGATCTTTTGGGCACGCCTTATTGAGATCAGTATAATCAACACCACGCGTCAACTTTTATTCTTTTTATGAACAAGAACATGATTTGCTAACCAGTCGGGATGATACACTTCTTTTATGAAACCAGCAACTAAAAGTTTAGTGATCTCCTCTCTGACAGCTTCACGACGATCTTGCGCGAACCATCGAAGCCGTTGCTTGATTGGTCTTACCTTCTCGTCAACGTTTAGAGAGTGTTCAATCACCTCCCTAGGGACACCAGGCATTTCAGATGGCTTCCAAACAAAGATGTCCCTGTTCGCCTGAAGGAAGGTGACGAGCGCGTCTTCCTATTTATGATTGAGCCCTGTCCCAATCAGAGCCATCTTGGCCGAGTTGGATGGGTCGAGTGCAATCTTCTTGACTCCTTCGTTAGGCTTTATTCTTGACTTGGCCTGCTTCTTGGTTGGGACGTCTCCTTCGTCATGTAGGATCGCCACTGCTAGTTGAATCTTCTCTCGCTTACCGACGCCTCCTACATCTCACCACTGTAGCTCTCCTCAAGGCACATGAAGGATCGCTGACATCACCACAAACCGTGATAATGTCTTTTGACCCCGACATCTTCAGCACTAAATAAGTGTAGTGTGGCACTGCCATGAACGGCTCCTGGGCCATCGGACTTGCAGTCGGCTCAGGCTGAGGGCGAGGCGGTGATTTAAGATGGTTTTGATTCGTGGACCGCTTGGCGCCTCTGCAAAGCAAGAATCGGCAAGGGTGTTTTGGCCTCGACGGAACGCCCTCAGTTTGGTTTCCTAAGGTGTCCATGCAAGGCCGTCCCTGTGGATGTCATTAGATGGCTTTCTGTTAAATGGAAAGATCAGGATATGATTTTACAAAACAAGAGTAAGAGTCAATGGGAAAACTAACCTGTTGGACTTCTTTATTTTTATTACGGGCCCTTTCCGAGTGGTTGAGCCACTTATGGAGGAATTCGTCACAAGACTAGGCCTCGAGGCGGCGGCTGGGCGTGTTGTGGCCGAGCAATGGCTCTGGATCGCCGAGCCCCACCGGGCGTTGAGAACTCGGAGGCCCCTTAGTCGTCGGCTTTTTCCCCTTCTTAGCACTCGGCTCCTCAGTTGAGGGGCTTTTTCCCCTTCTTAGCACTCGGCTCCTCAGTCGGGGAGCGGAGCGTTGGAGAAGAAAGCGCATCGCTCCTGCAGATGGCGACAAGCACAGAGTCAGTTAATAGTCACCCAGAGATCAAAGATCAAGTACTGCTAGGCAAAAGGTATTTATCTGAGGAGGGGGCCGCATCACGTTGAAGGGCTTCGGGCACCCCTTGTTGTGGAGTTGGGTGCCCGGGGCGAAGAAGTCGCCCAGTTGGTTGAACAACACTTCGTCCGGGATTGGCTCGGGCACCTCCCAAGTAGGGTCAGGTTCCCCGCTATACTCGAACCCCAGGAGGACTCGCTCCTTGAGAGGCTGCACTCGGCGGGCGACAAAGCTGACGGCAATTCCAACTCCGGTCAGGCCCTCCTCCTTTAGCTTGTTGATTATTTCCAGGAGCTCCTCGACTTGCTCCATTTCGTTATCAGAGGGAACCGAGACCCAAGAAGAAGAAAATTTGGGTAGGTGCCCGGCAAAAGAAGGAAAGGATCAGGATTGGCGCAATAAAACCATTTTTGGTGCCAACCCTTGTTGGAGGTTTTGAAGGAGATGGAGAAATAGGATTTCTTTAGTCCGCCAAGAATCGAATCCTGCACCCTAATCGCCTTGGGGGCGCTCTTGCTCGGATAGGGTTTAAGAAGAAAAAGATGGCGAAATAGATTGAAGTGGAGGCGAATGCCTCGCAGAGATGATAAAAATGGAAATTTGCAAGATAGAATTGGGGTTCAATGTACTCCACACATTGGCTCATCTAAAGGTCCATGTACTCCACACATGTTCTAATAGGTTCACTTGGTGCTTGATATGACTGAAGATCCCATCATCCTTCCTGCTATTGCCCCGCAGAGCATTTCAGGGTCATCATATCCCCGCTTGCCAATGGGCAATGGGCGGTCATACGATTCGTATCTTCTTGACTGCAGGGTTTTTATTCTCACATCAAATTCATGTAACATGTTTTTATCTAATATTTCTAATCTATGTTCCCTCTGTTCTTTACAGGAATCCTTTCGCAGCCACAGAGCCATGGGCATTACAGGCATTGGCACAGATAATCAGCCTGATGGTATGCATGAATTGAAATTTGCAATTCTGCAGTGGGTACAAAAGAGTATCTTTTTTATGTTGGGATGTCTTTCCACACCTTAACCAATTTGCAATGCAGTTACTGTCTTCCATCCTTTCTATGAATGAGCTTTTAATTCGGCATTTACCTGTTATTGTTCAGGTATAGACTATTGCATAATGATTGTAGATGAACTTAAAAGAAGTGCCAATGCAAAAGAAGTCGGTACGATTATTTTACTGGAAGTGATTTGTACTGCTTGAATTCCACTTTCTTCATATCTTACCACAAACCAAAACTGCTACTTGCTGATGTATATTGTATCATTTGTGAGCAGTTAGCAGTGGCTGGCTCTATGGACGAAGGCAATATGCGGTATGTTAACACAGAATGTGTAACGTATAGTATCTGCTTAGTTGAAATTTGCAAGTACAACTGAAATTAGGATTCATCGAAATTATTCCAGGTGGACATTGTCTTGATTCATCCAGACATACCAATTTCTGATCTGTTGATTGGAAGATCGTCCAAGTGAGTTTTTTTACCCAATCTTTGATGAATCGTCATCTGTAGACTGTAGTCAGGCCCGTTCCTAGGGCAGGACGGGTAGGGCGGCCGCCCCGGGCCTCTAAATTATCGGGACTCCGTCATCTATTAGTATAATTAATTTGTGAAGGTCATAACTTTTAGATCCATAGATCCGATTGAACTGATTTTTGTTGGGTTAGTTTCAAAATTGAATCTAGTTTCTACAATCCAAATTTCATGTCAATCCAACGGTGGGATCTTCAGGAATTAATATTTTAGTAAACGTATATCAATCTTTTTTTTGTCGAAACCAAGCAATCTTTAATAGTTTGATGAAAATGATTGCAGAGTGAAGCAATTCTATAAGATGAGAAATTTTAAAGTTAATTACTTTTTTATTGTGGTTGATATGGTCAGTTCATTGAAAAACAGATTTGAAGAACTCTAAGTATTCAAAGGTATATTTGGGCCTTTTCTGAGCTCAATAACTTTGAAGTCATTAGATTATATTGAACTTAAAGATTATTGTACTAAGTTGGCAAAAAAATTCTCTGTTGATGATTCATCTGATTTTGAGTTAAATAATCTGATTTCTGAGTTAAAAATACTGCAAAGAACTTTACCAGATAGACAAATGTTTGCTATGGAGATTTTTGAGTTTGTTAGAACAGTGGATTGTTATGGTAATATTTCTGTTGCTTATCGGATTTTATTTATCGTGTTTAAGAATCGTGGCATCAGCTGAAAGAAGCTTTTCAAATTTGAAATTATTAAAGAACTATTTGAGATCTACAATGTCTCAAGAAATGTTAAATGGTCTGGCAACTTTATATATTGAGAAGAAGTTATTGGATGGTATTAATGTTGAGGCCATAATTGATGATTTTGTATCTAGCAATGTTAGAAGATATTTTCTAAGATGATCCTACAAATGTTTGAGGTAAATAATCTCACTTTTGTACTTCCATTTATTTATCGGTAACAATTTCTATAATACACTGAATATTATCTTTTTAATTGATACATGATAGTATAAAAATATTTTGATGCTTATGTTAGAGAGACCTCCGTCCATAATTTCGCCTGGGTCCTAAAAACTCAGACTGCCCCGACTCAGTAGTGTTAATGTAAACTACATTATCTCCTGTGTCTTTTATATGAAAATCTTTTACCCAATCTTTAGTGACTTTTCATGCGTAATTTTAATGTAAACCGTGCCATCTCTTATCTCTTTCACCCAATCTTTTATTCTCTTATGTCTTTTTCAGATTTCTGTTTATCTCTTTCTTCCCACATCGAGTTAACTAGTGTGCACTTGCAACAGATGGAACTTTTGGTCCCGGTCTAAGCTTCTTAGGAGGCCATTGTTACCGAGACAATAGCTGGAGCGATGCTCTTCAATACGTTGGCCGTGGGCAGTTCTACAGCAAAGAACAGCCTGAGGTGGACGAGAGTGCTGATATACTCTGGAGGGGGTCGTAGCTTCATCACCAACTAGTTCTTGGTGGTAGCAGTTTCATTTTTTTTTTCGGAATGGCTTCAGTTCGGACGTCCGATATTTTCGGACGTGTTGCAATATTTTTTCTTAATGCGTGCAATATTTTCCTTCGACAACAGTAGAAATGCGGCACAGTAAACGGATATTGCACGCGTCGGGAAAAAATATTGCAAGTATTGAAAAAAAATATTGCAAAGGGGCGTCCGATGGAATGAAGAGACATCCGATTGCTAGTGATCGCCTTTTTTTTTTTGGGAGCAAACTCGAGCCTAGATCGTGGTCTGAGATCAGCGTAGATGGTTAAGGAAGGCTGGGACCATTTTCTTACACGGTATCATTTTCTTGTATGCATTCAGGACAGATCTTTTAGTTTGATGAGGCTTTTCACCAGGATGACATTGTGAAAACAGTATTTGTTGATCTGTATATTTTACTACGACATTAGTGGCTTTACAGTTTTTCTTCTCTCTCTCTAGCAACAAAATTAAAGCTGGCGTGAAGTATGTCCAATGCACAAATTGAAACCGCTGACCGTATGTATGGTTCGTTCAAGATTACACCACATACGGGTATTTGCAAAAACTTCAAACCACATACGGGCGCGGTGTAATGTACTGTGCCATATTTTGCATGTGTGGACTGTGGACAGAGTTTAGTGGGTAATACTCTGTATATTAAATCCCCAACGATTCCAGCCTCGTCGTGTGGCCACATTGAATTTGGGTTGACGTGGTCGCTTGTTGTTGCACTGCGTCACCCGTTCGATTTTGGGTAAGGCCTCCAAACTTCTAGTCTTTTTTTTTTTTTGTGAAATTCCTTTTTTTTTTTGCATAAGGGTCCTCAGAAATTACATTTCGGTACATTTTTAAGCCAGAAGACCCTAAAAATTCCACAACTTTTGCCCCTTTAGCGCAAATTATTTTTTTAAACATCTAGGTGCAATTTTTAAGCGACAAGACCTCAAAAACTTCCAAAATTTGTTTTTTTGTCAAGAATCGTTTTTCCCAAGAGAGGTCCCTCAAGAGTTCTAAAACTAAATACTTTTTTCCCCGAAAAGTCCCTCAACAAATACATCTAGATACTATTTTTTACGAGGGAACCTCCAAACTTCCTGTATTTGTTTTTTTCATAGTTCTTTTCTCCGACAAGGAAATCTTCTTTGCACGACGTCACACACCTGCACGACACATGCAATTCCTTTTTTTTGTGTAAGGGCCCTTAGAAATTACGTCTAGATGAATTTTTTAAGCAAGAAGACCTCTAAAACTTCCAAAATTTCCCCCTTTTAGCACAAATTGTTTTTCTATATCTAGGTACATTTTAAAGTAATACGACTCCAAAAACTTCTAAAAATTTGTTTCTAATTACATATAGGTACATTTTTAAAGTTATACGACTCCAAAAACTTCTAAAATTTGTTTCTAATTACATATAGGTGCATTTTTTATGATAAGACCCTGGAACTTGCAAGCTTTTTCCTCTTTTAGCTCATATTGCTTTTTTACATCTACATGCATTTTTTAAGCGATAGGGCCCAAAAAACTTCCAAAATTTGTTTCCTTTTCCTGTAAATTGTTTTTCCCTGCAGGGATCCTCCAGAGTTCTAAAACCAACTCAGTTTTTTTAGCGAAGTACCAAGAACCTCACAAAGTACATCTAAGCACGGTTTTTTACAGAAAGTCCCTCCAAACTTCTTGGATTTGTTTTTTCCCATAGTTCTTTCCTTCGATAAGAAAATCATCTTTGCGCGGTGTGGCGTGACGCTGTGCAGACGCATCTAGTTTTTATTTAAGTTGATAGATTTGGAGTGGAGTTTACATTATCACATAGAAATTTGTAAAATCATTGGCATTCAAATTATTTTCAAGTTCAATTTCGAAGAAACAATGGTAGAGTTAAGGTTTGGGATGCAATGGCAACTAGGATGTCCGGATATGCCGATAATGATATGGATATGTGATACATTATTTTCCCAAAAACACCGATATAGCGACACGTGTGTGTATATATATAATAAAAATATAGTGAAATATACATAAGATATGGTATGTCACACACAAAATAGACATAAAAGAGACTATAAAAAAGAAAATGAAGAAACAAATAGACCAAATCACATCGCATGCTCATCAACCCATAACAAGTGATTTAGGCAATCTAGTGTACTGTTGCCCAAATATCCCCATAGTTGTATGCTTCTATTCCTGCCAACCATAGCAATATGTCTTAACTCCTGGCGGTTACTATCCTCACTAGCTCCTAGCTGCCGTTGGCTGTCTTGGAGTATACCACACTACCACAGTCAAAAGACGAGAAAGAGGGCTAGTGGAAGGACTCATCGTACGTAAGGACTAGGGCCTGCCGTTTCGGCAGGGAGAGGGGTGCCACACAGCACTGTCTATAGGGGTAGAGAAATGTTATTGTGGGAGCCTATGGGAGGAGAGAAGCAAAGACGGTGGTGTGGGGAGCAAGAAGGGGCTACGGGATAGGAATAAACGTTTGCAACGTTTCCTTTTGAGTTAATAGAGTTATTATGGTTGAGGGATATTGAGGAAGTATCAAAGAACTATCAAGAATTATTTTAGTTTTTTGAAAAATAGGAAATTCATCGATACTAACAGGATACGTATCCGGCTATATCAGAACCGTATCTATATTCGATACGATACCTAATATCGATACACTAGTTTTTTGACATATGTGAGTATACTCGGAGGGCACCGTGTGAGCTTGGAGTACAGCCACAAATTACCAATAACCAAACGGGTTCGGAGTACTCATTTCTATGAGGGCAAGTTAGGCATTTTGCTTCACTCAAGTTAGTCATATTTGAAAAAAAAAAAGCAGAGAGATAAAGCTAGCCTTTATAGTGTGATTATTGGGGTAAATCGGAGTACTAAGGGGTGTTTGGTTACGAGTATTTTATTGCAATGTTTTAATATCTTGTTTAAATTGAAATAAATCCTAAAATCCTCAAGAAATTACCACTCATCTAAACAAGGCCTAGAGATAGGCATGCTCTTAAAAAGTTAAACTAGATTAAATGAAGTGGTTAACATGACAAGAAGAAAAATTAATCCTAAAACCCACGAGAAATTACCACTCATCTAAACAGGATCTAAAGATAGGCATGCTCTTAAAAAGTTAAACTAGATTAAGTTTAGTGATTAACATGACAAGAAGAAAAATGCCTGGTTGATGGAGCTACTATCATCGTTAGAGTAGTTTAAACTTGAACTGGCTACCATTCCCATCTTCATCGCCTTAACATGCACACCACACATTGATGCTCCTCTTGAGCATTATTTTCTTAAAAAAAAATACGTTTCTGTTTGCAAAATGCTAATTTTATGCTACTACTAACCGGCCATTAGTTCTTAAGGATAACTAAAGAAGAACCGTATACTGTACTTATACAGCAAACAAAAAAGTTTGGCGTGTGCAGAAAACATATTACTTCATCAGATGGTGCTTGTGTGTATCACTATTAGATTGTATCAATGTTAAAACATAAATAAAGAGCAGATAATGGTTAATTATTTATCTGTTTACCTTAAGATTTGTCTTACTTAGGGAGTGTTTAGCATAGGTCTAGCTCCACAAAAATCCGTGGAGTTAGTGGAGTAGGATATTCTTAACTCCAAAAATTTATGGAATGAAAGTCATGGATATATTAAGAGTGTTTAAATGTGTTAGCTTGTTTATATTTTAGACTAAAAATATAAACTTAATTTAGTTTATTTTAGCCTACAAGTGTTAAATATGAGGTGAAGGTAGATCTGAAGTTCTACCAAATTGAGCCTTATTTTGGGAGGGTGATTTTCTCTGCTCTATCTTCCTCTTCCACGTGGGGCCAGCCCAAATAGCCAGTCAAAAGATACCACCACCATATCCTTTCCCCTTGCTAGTTCGCTGCCCGCTCTTCCCCGTCCTCCCCGTCCCCCGAGTTCTTCTAGAACCTTCCAGAACCTCGCACCCCGTCCGGAGAAGCGGCGAGATGTACGGCGTCATCACCTCCCCCTGCCTTCGGCCCCCTCTCCCTCTCCTCCGCGTCTTCCCGAGCCCCGCCACCCGCCTCCTCCCCGCCAAAACCCTAGCCCCGCGCCCGCTCCCCCTCCCCCGCGGCCTCTGCACGTCCCCACTGCGGCCGCCGGGCGCCGCCGCGGAGGCGGCGGCGTCGGCGGTGGGCGGGCTGCTGGCCCCGCTCTCGACGCTGGAGGTCGGCCTGCGGAGCATCAACCTCACGCCGCTCCGGGCGCCGGTCGCGGCTGCGATGTCGGCGGCCGTGCGGTGGCTGGGTGTCTACCGGGAGGTGCTCCTCGTCGGTGTGCTGTTCTCCTGGTTCCCCAACATCCCCTGGGACCGCCAGCCCTTCTCTGCGCTGCGCGACCTCTGCGATCCCTTCCTCGCGCTCTGCCGCGAGGTCATGCCGCCGGTGTTCGGCCGCAAGCTTGACCTCAGCCCGCTCATCGCGTTCATGGCAATCGACATCGTTATCATGATCCTGCGCCCGCAGCCACGCATGTGATGACTCCCGGCGGTGATGGTACGGGCTCCCTTGCTTGTTATGATGATTCCGTGTGCTCATGAGTGTTCGATTATGTGGTGGAGGCATAATTTTAGTGAAGAATCTTGCTTTTAGGATGTTTTTGGGTTCAAATATTTATGTACTGTGCAATGGATCACGAACTGGATCAGTTATGTTTTGATATGTGGCTCGCAATTTGCAAAAGGGGCACTGGTGGTCATTCTATGTGTAAAAGGAATGGGAATTTGCATCTTTTTTATGCTCTTGTTTGTTTTTTGTCAATTACATGCTTATTGCATGAACCCTAGCTTTGGTGTGCAATGCCTATGTATTAAAAGAATAACTATAGTAAATTACATTTATATAAGGGTGTCTCCTGGAGCCAATTTGTATTTGTTTTCTGCATCCACAGCGATTTGGGTTGGCTTTATGCTACACATTCTGATCAAAGTGAGCAACCACACTTGCAATCATGTCAATAACACAAGTCGAACTTTCATCTTGTAGTGTTAGGGAAATGCCACACAGTGAAGCATCATGCCTTCACCCGTTAACTTATTCAGTGGAACCCAAAAACATCTAACATATGTTCTGGGCCATCTTTTTGGTTTTGTGATTTGAGGAAATGAAATAGTGGACAATGATACGGACGTTTTGAATTATCATCCACTAGCCTAAGAACTAACTAGTGTGAGTTGATAACGTAGACAATAGTTTTCAGGTTTCTACCTCTTACTAGTACTGTTGTTTATTGTTAAGTCTCGAGCTTCTGTCCACTGACACGAGTAGATAGTAACATGTAATGTTTCAAGAGTAGTGCTTTTATGTATCATCCTCTCGATACAAGTTGCACAAATCTTGAAGCAAATGAAGGGGTAAGTAATTACTATTTACCAATCATTCATACTTTAATATTTGTGTAACTTTAAAATAGTGATGCATAGAAGCCCCTCCCATGTTTCAATTTTAGAATTTGTGGATCATATGCTGGTCTACTAGAATTGAACACACACATGGTGAATTCACAGCCCACTTCTTTGATATACTTCCTCCTTCCAAGTTTATAAGACGTATTTTTTGAATGGTATTGTCCACAAATATAAGGCGTATTTCATATTCCAATGCAAAATTAGTGTGATGTTCTCTCTATACCCCTAATAAATATCCATCTTTACTTTATATTCTATAATGCATGCATTGAGTATTGTGCTTAGTGCTAATAATTAGGGGTAATATAGCCATTTTCAATATCTTCTTGGTCTATGCACCAAGAAGAAATTCGCCTTATAAACTTGGATGGAGGGAGTGCTTGGCTAAATCTGTCCTTTTCCACCTAACTAACTTTTTCATTCACCATTGATTACCTAGAATTCTGAAATGGTATCTTATGATTATAAATTTCTGTGGGATTCAAGCATAACCAGCATGTTGTAACTTAGACCAATGAAGCTAAATTTTCAGTAGAGGTTAGATAAGGTAGTTGAAGCTAAATGTGAAGAAATTAGTTAAACTGAGAAAATGCTTAGCTGGAAGTGTTTCTATCTTCTATGAATAATAGGCTGAATGTGAAATTTTACATGCTGCTTTTATCAACTAACTGTGGATTGGATGGGGTTTGTGTATTGACACATCACCTTTTTCTGGGCCATTGTATCGGCAATTTCCATCTACCATTGGTAGCTGAAGTTATCTCTTCCATGGAATCTAGTTCCGTTTTATCAATCTGGATTCTGGAATGAGTTTACCATGTGCTTGCAAACTTGATTTTTGTTATAAGAAGCTCATATAATACTGAAAATACAAGGGGATGGAAAGCTCATGCGATCGACTGTACTTGTGATTTCTTTCAACGACCAAATTAAATTTTTGGTTTCCTTAGGTAGCTTCTTTAGGGGAAAAAGGGCACCTGCCCTGTTTTGACCATATTTGGTATAATTTTGGAATGTGACGATTTGATCCATTGTGCTCCTTTAGCTTAATTGTTGTCCTTTAAGAGCGTACATGAGAGCCTGAGTATTTTCCCCATAACCCAATGTTAGAGGTCCAAATAGGACCATGAATATGTGCTATGACCGTTTATATTCAGAAAAGATTATGGGGAAATACTGTTTGGTCCCAAGTATTGTTACCCAAGTTCCAGAAAATCCCAGTATTTTTTTCAGCTGTTGCAATAATCCCAATTCTGTCCAAGTGGTTCTTTTATTTTGGGGAAAAAAATTCTCTTTATCATATGCATGTACAATGCAGTATGATGTTGCAGGGATTGGAGGATGGTGGTTGGTATGTTAGGTTTTACTATGGGAGCATAGGCATTTTTTGGTTATAAAATAGCAAAGAATGGTGCTGCTGGATTCTACCAAGCCAAGAAGTGGTGGAAGTAGATGGACTATAGTATTAGTTGCAATCCAGATATAGCTCTTACGAAGGTACCGCAGTTTGAGTTATTTCGAGATGTTTGCAGAAAAGTGCAGCTCCCTTAGTAAGCTTCTTCCATTTATGGTACTCAGGATTGTACAAGTTAGTGTGTGGAGCATCTCCAAGAGAAGCCTTAAATGAGTTGCTAATTGGAAATACAGGGCTTTGATAGAAAAGAAAACCTCCAAGAAGGGTTGTATTTTGAGAAAATTTATCAAATCAGTTTAGGACTCGAGAGGATTGTAGCTATATTTGGCGACGCTCCTGCTGGCCCTATCCTATTCACGAACACGTTCGGCACCCACCGCGCCAGCACCGCGAAGGCTTCGTGTCCTCCGCCGCCACCCTTTTGCAGGATGGCGGCCACCCCGGCCGTGATGAAGCTGTTGGCGATGCGGATGCCCTGCTTCACCCGCTTGTCCGGGATCCTCTCCACTGGCGCCGACACGAACGGCGCGTTGAAGAGGAACGTGGTGAGGACGACGCCCGCCCTGGCCATGGTTTTCGCGCCGAGGGTCAATATGGCTGAGCCAAGGGAGTGGCCGGCCAGCCAGACGCGGTCGTGCCCCGCGGCCGCCGCCGCCACCGCCATGACGTTGTGGATGATCTGCATGGCGGTGCGGAAGCGGGAGGTGTGCTCGAGTCCGTTGCGGACGAGCTGGAGGTCTCTGTACGCCGAGTCCTTCTTGGTGATGGTGCCGCGGAAGGCGACAACGTAGTGAGGCGCGCTGGCGGCGGCCCCGGGGTCGAGGAGGTGGCTCGGCGGCCGGAACCGGCGTCGTCCACGAGCACCTGCCGCAGCTCGAAGTGGAAGAACATCCACCACGCCGGCGCGCGGGCGTCGGGGCCCTGCCGGTTACACTGCCGGTCGCGCTCCAGGACGTACACGCCTTGGACGAGGCTCGCCATGACGGATCGCAGGTGGTGCGGGCAGTTCCTGGCCGGAGCAAAGCATCAAATGGCAAAGGTGATCAGTGGCTTGCCAATGCAGTTTCCAGTTTTCTTTTGTTCGCAAAATACGCCCATAAACCATACTTTTTCACGCCTAATTCCTTTCAACCATGCAAAGTAGAAATCTAAACATCATGCTAATCAGTACATCATATGTAACGAGCGATGGACTGTGGCGCCAAGAATTTTGACAGCAAAAATTGAAGGGTAGTTGAGTTTAGGCCTTATTTTGACATATAGGGCTCTATTTTAAGGCCTCACTTTTGGAGATACTCTTAGGTACCATTTACAATTTTGCTCTGTAACCGGAACGAATTTGTCTACTCTTGTAGTCTTATGTGACATCGCAGCACAATCTTCACGTCTGTTTAATGTGATTCAGAGTATCGAATCTAAAGTGTAAAGGCTGAATCGTTTCTGAACGGTTTGTGACCAAATGTCTGAGACACCTTTGGTGCTTTTCCTTTCCATGAACATGAGGAGGCTCTCGTCTTCCTTTCTGCCTGAATAAATGTGTTTCGCCGCAACCACATGTTCTGGTTGAGAGCTGAGACTCGCGATCAACCGGTACAGCTTTGGTTGCGTGCACGATGGAACAACCGATCGAATTTTATGCATGCTATTAGCTGTTGCCATCCTGAGGCTATCAAAGATTTGTATATTTGAGAAAAATGAGAACTGGACTGACCAGGCAGTTTCCCTTGGGGAAATGCAGTTTGCCGCCTAATTGGATTCCTTCCGTTCCGTGTTCATGCCAATTACAAAGGTGACAATTGTGATTTGTGAGTCGTTTGCCTGGCCCTAGGAACAATGTTAGCACCGTTCTTTTGGAATAAACCGGCGTAGATGTAGTAGTTTTCCAGCAGATTTTCCAAGAGAACAGTACAAGTCCTTGAAAATTCCTCGGTGATGGGTACTAGGGCTGAGCACAAACAGTTTTTGGAACCCGTTTAACCCGTGATCTCGCATGTGCACGCATGTAGCTGCCATCGTCAGTGAGCTTGTTTGACCTGTTCTACGGTTTGGAAAAAACGGTACAACCCGGCTATGAACTACTTACCATGTAAAGACCAAAAGCCTTCGGTTTATCTCAATACCATGTAAAAATAAGTTTTAAAAAAATTGTGATGTTTTCTATGAAAATTTATACATGGAGCATGTGTTGTTTGATGTGTCATACCTATATTAGGACACTCACAATAAGTTACCTCAGTTTACAATTAGCATGTACACATCAGTTTTATTCTATATAGAAGAGTAAGAAAAAGGGAGAGAGAATAGAGCCGGCTTTTATTTAGTAGCCAGCACCACATGGAAAAATAGGTGCTATCGCCGGCTAAAAGTCGGTGTTGGAGCCGGCGTGAACGACTGTTAGTGTTCAATTTAGTGTTTGTTAGTAGCCACAACGATGAAGTTAGTGTTGAATGTCTAAATTAAATGTTTTAGCGTTTTTCTAGATATAAGCTTTAGAGATAGTTATTATATAAGTTAGCTTTATTACTTACTCTAGATGAAATGAATAAGAGATAAAATAAGTAATGAACTTTGTTATTGTACTTGCTCTTAGGATAATGCACTCCACCGTGCAATGCATAATGAACAGGGTAGAGTAATTTGTTGTTGCCGACTTGCTACACGTGTCAGGACAGCCACGGCCGTGGTGTCCTCCTCTGCTCAATAAACCACACTTGTCAACACCGGAGACTATGCAGGGTTTTCTCTTGGTATAGTACATTTCGCTACCACTCTATATCGACGTACTGTTTCATATTTAATATAATAATATATTTATAAGTATACATATATTTAATTATACACACACACCAAATTTCACTTATAATATTACTCTAAATACACACCAGTACTATCAAATATGACATATGAATCAATAGACTATATTATCAATTCTATCAATATGACTCGTATTGATCGGTATCAAAGCGGGTATGGTTAGTATTAAGCTGGTACAATCGTATTGATCGATATCGTAATCGGTATGGTACATATGACTATTTTGTACTTATTTATATGCCAAAATGGTACTTATCGGCAATTACGGCGATAAACTGCAGTCTCGGCGACCACCCCACAGCCAATGACCCCTGGCCACTTCACTTCAAATCTCATTGTAAACTCCACACATCATTAAGAGAGGTGCTTCCATACTTTACTTTTTAACAGTTATATAAATAATAAAGTATAAATAAAATATAGATGATGATTACTTACCCTTCGTTTGCTTTAAAATGTATATAACTTATATGGGGGAGAAAAAACGCTTCACTGCTCCGTTATTAATTACTTAATCCACACCGGATAAACATGTCCATCCCTCCGCTCACCTCGCGATCAGATATATGCCCGGAGGCATATCTTTTCGGAAGAGATCCTCTAGTAAGTGACTTGTGCCGTTTCTACCGCTTCTCAATCCGTCCGCCGTTTATCGATCACGCTTCTACTTAATCCGTGGTGCTATTGCTATGAGTCACAAGACATGTGGGGGCCACAAGGCAGTAGCCCAACGGCAGGGGTTACGACGGCAGGTGATCTGCTTCCTATACTGCTCACCCCCTCACCCCTACTGACACCTGGGCCCGCCTCACAACTTCCCGTCCCGCCGCCACTGACAGGTCGGCCCAGAATCCGTGCCCCTCAGGTCAGCCTGATCGACTCCTGCACGGCTGCACCCACCACCAAAGCAACTCGGCCCCCTGGCTCGTGTCTCTCCGCCATTTTTTGCGAGGAAGAAAATATAGGAATTAAAGAAAAAGCGAAGAAGAAGAAGAACAAGGGG
Organism: Guadua angustifolia; assembly: GCA_036346375.1. NCBI lineage: Eukaryota > Viridiplantae > Streptophyta > Magnoliopsida > Poales > Poaceae > Guadua > Guadua angustifolia. The sequence goes on from CM070512.1 coordinate 45,329,556, forward strand.
AGAGAGAGAGAGAGAGAGAGAGAGAGAGAGAGAGCTGCGAGCCCTAGCAATGGCGGTGTGGTACGAGGAGGCTCTGGGTCTGCTGCGGGGGCCGGCGGTGGCGGAGATGGCGGTGGACGTGCTGCTCTGCGCGGTGCCGATCTGGGCGGCGGTCATGATCGGGCTCGTCATCGGCTGGGCGTGGCGCCCGCGCTGGACCGGGCTGCTCTTCCTCGGCCTACGCAGCCGCCTCCGGTTCCTCTACGTGCCCCCCGGCCTCGGGGCGCGCCGCCTCTGGCTCGCCTGCACCGCGCTCTCCGCCTTCTCCGTCGCGCCGCGGCTGCTCTCCTCCGCCTTCCGCCTCCTCGGCAAGCACCAGCACAAGGATCCCTCCCATGCCGACGCCGATGCCTCCGGGGACGATGGCGATTGCGCCGACGGCAGGTGAGAGCGTAGTACTCGAATCTATCTATGGCTTTGTGGGTTGGCGGGTTAGGGGTGGAAATGGCGCGGCATTTACCTTGTCAATTGTGCACGTTTGGAGGCCGTGCGTGCTTCAGTTCGGAATTGAATTGGGTCGTCTATACTTACAATCGCATGAAATGAACTCGCAATTAAACCAACTCTGACAAATGCGTTGCCGGGTTAGGAGCTTTGATAGTTTTTGGTGAAATTGAATGATTAACTAAACTGATGATGGAAGTGGTAGTTGTTAACGGACTGAGATTAGGCTGATGGTGTGTTTGTATTTCGAATTGGTAAGGTGATGTTGGAAGTTTGTGGTGTTTGCATTGATGATGCTGGAAGTTTGTGGTTTTTGGTAAAATGCATTGACCAACATGAATGATTGGAAGTATGTGAGTTGTGACTGTGAAAAACCAAACAGTGTTTGGGATTTCAATAGAACGCTAAGCATATGTGAATTGTGACTGAGAAAAACTTTCAATGGAACGGTAAGCAGTGTACAAAATTGAATTTTGACTTGACTTCTTGTTTGGGGTTGATCGTGACATGAGTTTGTTAGTTTGCATTTTTTGTTTATATGTTACAGTAGATACAAATAAACATAGACTAATAGTGCTTTCAACATATGAATGCACTGAAAAGTCCCATCTGTTTGAATTGATTGTAATGTACTTTTCTGCAATGAACTATTTTGTTAAGTTCATTATTTTCTAAAACATATCAGGACAATTTTTGAGGGCAAGCATGATATTGTCACTGAGAAGGACCTAGAACACCTTCTGCAACTTTTAGATAACAAGAAGAGTGGGGACACAACATGGCAGCATTTGATGGAGCGCACCACTTCCAACATGACTTACAAGGCCTGGCGCCGTGAGCCCGAGGTTTGTTTTGCCAGCGGAATTGTAGAAAGAGAAACCAATGCTAATAATATACTCCCTCCGTTCACTTTTGTAACGCTTATTTCTTGAATAGTCTTTTCACAAATATGCTTTGCATGTAGATTTAATGAGGCCTTTCCTTCTATACCCTTGTCCCCTATTTGTTCTCTCTCAACTATATGCATTTATTCATTACCACCCACACAAAGTATATCTTTCATCTTCCAAAACAATTAATTGGGGGGCATCTAAGTTATTTTCTCTCATACCTTTATTAATTTCAACGCAGCCTTAATTCTTGTGCAAGTTAAAATACGTCTTATAAAAGTGAACGGGGGGAGTATTTTATTATAAAAAATTAGAGGGGCCATTAATTAGGAATAAGATGGTATTAGCTTCTGAATGCAAAGAAAACTTCTGATACTTCAATTAAATATGTCAATGACGAGAGTATCAATTTTTTAAAGTGCAATGGTGTCCTTGCCTCTCATGGTAATATTATCACATTGGCTTGCTGCAGTGTACCCTTTTTCTTTTTGTGAAATGTGTCATGACCTGATGTGAACAAATTTTGTAACTTATGGAAAATTTTGTATCATGAATATACTGTCAAGATCTTGTCATCTAGTTTTCATAATTCATATACAGCTCTCGAATTTATTCTTATTTTTTCTTTAGGTGGGACCTATAATGTATTTCAGCCAGACTATTTTTGACGATGCTACTCCTGAACTGGTTAGAGATTTCTTCTGGGATGATGATTTTCGTCTAAAGTGGGATCCCATGCTTGTGTACTTCAAAACGTTGGATGAGTTCCCTCAGAGTGGAACCATGATTGTTCACTGGATAAAAAAGGTTTGACCAGCTTCTCGTGCCTCCTGTACCCATGTTGAACTTCATAATTCCAACGTGTTCTTTGTTTTCCAGTTCCCTTTCTTTTGCGGTGACCGTGAATACATTTTTGGGCGGCGCATATGGGAATCTGGGAAGACTTACTTTTGTGTTACAAAGGTATCTGTAGAAAAAGTTTTTGAGATAGATACTTCCGTTAATGTAATAGTTTTAACAACTACATACATCAAATATCTTTATGGCCCTCTCTTTTGATCATTTTACGGTACACATTAATGCTACTAGTTACTCCCTCCGTCCAAGTTTATAATACGTATTTTTTAAATGGTCATGTCCACAAATATAGGGTGAATTTCATATTCCAATGCAAAATTAGTGTGATACTCCCACTATACCCTAAATAAATATCCATCTTTACTTTATATTCTCTACATGCATGCATTGAATATAGTGCTTAGTGATAATAATTAGGGGTACATTTTAAATATCTTCTTGGTCTATGTGCTAAGAAGAAATACGTCTTATAAACTTGGATGGAGGGAGTATTCTTTAGCTATAAACGTGCACCTATTACGTGAAATTTATACTGCTTGTTGCATTCTTTCCCAAGGAAATTCTGTCATGATCTTTTTTCCTTAATTGTTTCCAGCCGTTATACAGTACTCTTCTGCTGCTGCTAATATTACTATTTTTATAGTAAACCATTTTTGTGATCTGCTAGCCTGACTTTGGTTGAAGTTCTGAAAGGATATCGTCATCATTTGTAACTGAACTGTTTGCATATTACATCGGCATGTTTTCTGAGATATCCAGCTAATGAGGATTCAAGGTCTAGGAGGAGGTGACTAGAACCTTACTATTTCTGCTCTTTTTTTCTTTGGTATGGGCAGGTATTTTAGTAAACGAAAAGACCTGTTTGTATTAGACATTGTTTTGCCTGGCAATCTTGTCTGGTATGCTTGCATGTGACAGTTTTGACAGGGATATCAGGGTTTGAATATTCTTTTGAAAATATTTGATCGAAGCACATACCCTGGATATATTTGAAGGTGTAGAGGATGTAACTGATGTGAGCCATGATCAAACCCACATCCTGGGAAAAAAAAACTCTCAACTTTATTTTTAGTTATTGCTAGAGAATACTCGCACATTATGTAGAAAATTTTTCCTTGTGTGCCTTGTAAGAGCATATACATTGATCATGACTTGAGATTGTGAGCACTGAATAACTTCCATCTGCAGGGAGTTCCTTATCCATCTATGCCCAAGAAGGAAAAACCTAGGCGTGTGGAATTGTACTTCTCAAGTTGGCGTATTAGAGCTGGTAACTCTTATTCTCACTACTACAATTCTAAGGTCAACAGCATTTGTTCCAAACATTCCAAGTTTTCAATCAAGCGGGAATGCAAATGTTTGGACCTTGACATTTTGTTCCTTTTCTGTATGCAAAACTGCAGTTCAATCACCCAAACAAGATGGCCAGCAATCCGCATGTGAAGTAACTCTGGTCCACTACGAGGACATGGGCATCCCTAAGGATGTTGCCAAGGTCAGTGTTCGTCACGGCATGTGGGGTGCTGTTAAGAAGCTGCAGTCCGGATTCAGAGCGTATCAGCAAATGAGAAAATCAGAAAACATCCTGTCACGCAGCGCCATCATGGCTCGAGTGACCACCAAGACAACCATCGCCGGTTCCAGTGGCCCCTTGGATCGAGAGCCCTCCAGCGCACTGAAGGCCAGCGATGAGGATGACAACTCCAGGGCAGTTCGACGGGGTCTCGACTGGAAATGGGTGGCGGTCGGTGGTGCAGTGGCGGCGGTTTGCGTGCTCAAGACCGGCCTTGTTGGGAAGGTCATCCTACTTGGAGTTGCGAGAAGGCAGGCAAAAAGGTGATGGGCACCTTCCAGCCTCTGCAAGAGAAGGCATCGGGCTCTCTTGCTCGTTGGACTGCTGCAAGTCCTGCGACCTTACAGACGGAAACAAAGAAATGAGCTTGATGCGGTGCTGAAGAGGGCAGATAATTAGCTTGCCTAATTCTGGATCTCGCGTATTATACCATGTCGCATATGTGTGTTGTCATAACAGATTCTGTGGTGGTATCAGGAATCGCGGGCTAATGTATCCGAAGATCTAAGAGGTTATTAAAAGATTTTGCTAGTTTATCACTGCAAGTGCATATCTTGAGCGGTGCTTCAGTGCTTTATCTACCATTCATTCATTTTTTAATATTTGTGCAACCGTAAAAAAAAGAAGCATGGAAGCATCTCTCCGGAGAGAGAACGAGGAGAGAGAAAAATGATATCTACTACTCTCTCCGTTTATTTTTATAAGGCGTATTTTGACTTTACACAAGGATTAAGATTGCGTTGAAATTGAGAAAGATACGAGAAAAAATGACTTAGATGTCCCCACTTAATTGTCTTGGAAGATGAAAGATATACTTTGTGTGGGTGGTAATGAATAAATACATATGAATGAGAGAAAATAAATAGGGGTATAGAAGGAAATGTCTCGTTAAATCTACATGCAAGCTTTACATTTGTAAACAAAATCATTCAAAAAATAGGCCTTATAAAAATAAACGGAGGGAGTACTTAACAAATGGTTTTATAGATAGCTTTATACTGTGTATACTATTGTACAGGCAGTCTGTTAATTATATGAGAGATCATTACTGACAATTATATAGACAGTTAATTATATGGATTATCTTTAGTGCTAATTATAGATGATATGAAGATGTATTATAGATAACCACCGTCTATACTATTGTACATATCCTTAGTAGGCGCAGGTTTGCCCGGGAGATACCAGTTCATTTATCCAAGTCTACCATAATATCGATCGGGAGATATCAGTTCAATCCCAAAATACTTCCAGTAATGGCATTTTCAAGCAAAATTTGAAAATAGAAAACAAATGGAATGAAAGCAACATACAAACTCTTTTCAATCCTTGCTAACCGCTCAGCATGTCAGATGTCACCTTCAGAACCGAACAGGGGAAAAAAACAGATACGTCAGGATCGTTTCATTTAGATCAGGTAAGAATAAATTGCAGTGTGATTCACGTCTCAAGTTCAGCATATCTTGATTCGATCCTCTTCTACAATCCTTGCTAACTCCTCAGGCTACCATTGTTATCAAGCCGCACGATTAGTCCCGACTAATTGACGATTAGTCACAAAGTCAGCCTGGTAGCACGACTAAACGGCCTCGACTAGTGATTTGGAATCCAAGTCGACAACTAATCGCGATTAGTCGGGCGACTTGGCCTCTCCACTTAAGCCTAGAAGCCAGTAGTAGGTAGTCATAGTGGCAGGCAGTACTAGCAGCAGCAAGTAATATTAGCGGTGAAACAGCAGCAAGTAGTATTAGCGGTAAAAGACAGATAGTAGAGCAACCAGTATGCAGTAGTGGGCTAATTGAGAATTAGTCGTGACTAATCAGCAAGCATTGCGACTCGACTCGACTCGACTTTACAACTTAAAAACTATCTCCTCAGCCCGAAATGAGCAGGGAGAAAGCAAAGCATGTATATTTTAGCAAGCGAAGTAAGAATGAATTGGGCTGTTAAATAATATCATATCACCTCATACTCGTTATAGCTTCCAATTCCAGATAACTAAATGACGTACCGTCCTTCCTAGCAGATGCAGTTTTTGGAGCTTCTCAGCCTACGGTTCGATGACAAAACAAAAGAAGACGAGACGGCAGCGTAAGTCCAAACATGTATTAGGGCATGCAAAACAGTCTGCAAGCCATCGCTCAGAAGTGTATATCATGTCGTATAAAGACAACAAAACGGACAACTTCTATAATGGCTTGTTTGTCAGGCAGTCTATAAACTAATTAATTTATGTATGGGTCCATAAATTACTGTGATCAAGCATGAGTATATAGACGGCTTTTTCCTACAACTGGCGACGGAGCCGCTGTTTTGCATCGAAAGCACGCCATCGCCGCCCTCTCGCGAAGAGACGGCAAGCGCTCTCCTCATTAATTCTATGCCACATAGGATGATAAAGATTACGTGGCAACTTCATGGACGACTTATTAATTATCATTGTACATATCCTTAGAAAGACTTGGCTGGGTCTCGAACGAAGGCGCCGTGTGGACTTAAAAGCTTTAGTTTTTAAAAAACTAGTAAATCATCTTAATAGTTTAGTTTTTAAACGATTTTTAACATAAGTGAAAAGCTATATATAATTAATAAAAGCTAAAAGCTAGACTAAATCTACTTTTACAAACTTATTATTGAGAAAAATTAGTTATTTATTAAACGGTCTTTTATAAAAAGTCAAGGTCGCTTTTCAGCTTAGAAAAGCCAAAATGTTTTTTCATAAAAACTACAACATGGGAGGAAACTTGTCAGAGCAAAGTAGGCGGATGGTCTCCTCACGCGATAGGAGAGAGCAAGAGGTATGTTTCATGTTAAGACTTAGCTATATTTATAATTTTATTTAAAATTCATCATATTTAAAAAACAGACCCATAAAAGCGCCAATTCCCCACTCGCCCCTCAGCTCTTTTTTTTTTTGCTTTTTTGCAGGCATCATGTCGACTACTCTAGTTAGTAGACACGTATGCTGGGCTTTACTGGGCCGAGATAGTCTCTGAATTGAATAAATATTTTTTTTCTTTTTTGAGCGAATTGAATTAGTAATTGAATACTAGCCGTACAAGAAACTGTCTGTAGCCCCAGAGTTACTAGTGACCTAGCTCTCTATATAGAGCAGTGCAATCAGAGTGGGTACGGACGAATATCGTTCATCCTTTATCATATATTGCATATTTTTATTAGAGTCAGAATCGGACACAGATAGTGCATAATAGCCGGTCCTCCCTTCCATATTCGTTCCAGTCTTTTGGTTGGTCAGACGCACAGAAATAGGAGCTGGTACAAGAAATTGGGCTACCTGTGTTATCACATGATAATCTCACTTGAGCAATTAGGGTCACCTCTAGCACATATGGAGTATTATGAGGTTTCTAGGTCACAAGACCCAGTGGACGAATATCGCCCATATTAGGTAGTAGAGCTGCAATTAGCGCAGATATGGATGAATATTGGTTGTTCCATATTTTTTTTCGAGCTGAGTCGGACACGGTTAATACTTAATACCCATTTTTCTCTTGCATATTCGCTCCACAAATCTTCGCCGGTTGGTTAGATGAAAATTATCTGCTCTATTTGCACCTCTATATCAGAGGATCTGCGTCCATGAAATTTTCGGCATGATCTTCCAATACGACTCAGTAAGATTTGCATCAGAAGGACTTTGTTTGCTTAACCGTGCACCGTCCAACAGAAACAACAATAAATATTGTTTTGGACTATACTTTCTCCTTCTTTTTATTTATCGCATCTCGTAAACTGTGAAAAGTAAAAAAAAAAGTCAAGTAAATAGGAACAGAGAGTATATACTTAGAAATAATTACGGTAACAGGACATATTGAGTATTGAATACCATGGTAATGTTTAAAACGATAGTACAAAATTAGTAGTAGTATTAATAACTAACTGGAAGGTGTTTCTATGTATCGCTATTTAAAAGCTACACAAAATATTAAAGGAGATACTAACGGACGTCCGATCACTGCTCACTATCTGACGCTCTTGCAACATTTTTTTCTGCAGTGCAACATTTTTTTCTAAGCAACATTTTTTGAACGCTTGCAACATCCGATCAGTAGCGAATTTCACTGTTTGTCGAGTGAATTTGTTGCACACGTTGACAAGAAATGTTGCACGCGTATAAAAAAAATGTTGCAGTGTGTCCGAAAATTCCGGACGTCCGAGCCCAAATCATTAGGAATATTAAAACATAGATGAATGGTGGATAGTTACTATTTACCCTTCAATTACTTTAAAATTTGTATAACTTATATTAAAAAGTGATACGCAGAAGTAACTAAATGCACGAGAGCCTTAGTAGACCCAAATCAATGTACGGATGTAACAAAGATTCAACCATTTGTAAATAAGTTTAAGAAACCATTGAATTTTCCTGTCGCTAGTAGTTGCCAATTGCCATAGCTCTCTTTCAGCTGTTTCTTCTCCAGCCAATGAAATTCACGATGCTCTCATGCGTCTGTCGAAGAAAAAAATAGTTGCCATAGAAATTTATTCCGAACCCATCAAAGTCTGAATGTTTTTTCTTGTTCTAATTCCAGCTCCAGGATTCTACGCCCGGAGGCAGAGACGACCATCTTTTGGGCTTCAAACGCTCCAAATCCGGTCAAGGTTTTCTTCCTAGGAACCACCGCGCGCGGCGCCTCTGCTGCCTCCACGAAGCAACTCCATCGCGGTAATCATCATCAACTTCTGCAGCTGCACGCACACAGAGCTCTCTCTCTCCAAGAAATATATTTAAGCCCAGCAGCAGCAGAGAGAGGTGTTTCCTCCTCTCCTGCCCTCGAGATCCCACACCGCGTGACACGCAAGCCCTTCTTTGTCCTCGATCTCTTCTCCACTGCAGAACAAGGGAAGAAGAATAATAAGAAACAGGAGAGGAGCAGCAAATGCCTGAGCAAGTGTGAGCTGGGAGCGTATGTAGCTGTGTGTGTGTGTGTGGTTTCTTGCCGATCAGGTTGTGCACCAGAAGGCAGAGCCGTAGAATGATGGGGTCCCTGCAGCTGCAGGCCAATGATGCTGCTGATCATGGCTTCCCTGACCCAGGGTATGCAGAGGTTGATCCCACTCGAAGATATGGCAGGGTAACTAATCTTCCGAACTTTCCAACTCTCCGTTCAGCCATCTCCTCCTCATCATCCTTCTTCTTGATCATCTTCCTCATCAAACTCTGACACTGTTCCTTCTTTCTTCCTTCCATGTTTGCAGTTCAATGAGATTCTTGGTAAGGGATCCTCAAAGACTGTGTAAGATGACATGATCCTAGAATCTTTGCATGTGTGCTGCTGATTTGCTTCTCTCTTGTTGATTTGAGTGTGCTAATTGTTGTGCAGGTACAAGGGCTTCGACGAATGGCAGGGCATCGAGGTGGCGTGGAACCAGGTGCAGCTGCACGACTTCCGGCAGAGCACCGGCGACCTGGAGCGCCTCTACTGCGAGATCCACCTCCTCAAGGCCCTCCGCCACCGCGCCATCATGCGCCTCCACGCCTCCTGGGTCGACGCCCCCCGCCGCACCGTCAACTTCCTCACCGAGCTCTTCACCTCCGGCACCCTCCGCCAGTAAGCTCTTCTTCTTCTTGGTTTCATCTGATCAGGTCGTGCCGATCAGTTCTTGATTCTGGCAAACAATGGCGTCATGGTGGTGTGTATGTTGTGTGTATCATGGTAGGTACAGGAGAAGCACGGGAGGGTGAACATGGCGGCGGTGAAGCACTGGTGCCGGCAAATCCTGGACGGCCTCGTGTACCTGCACGGGCATGATCCCCCCATCATCCACAGGGACCTCAAGTGCGACAACATCTTCGTCAATGGCAACCAGGGCGAGGTCAAGATCGGCGACCTGGGCCTCGCCGCCGTCCGCGGCGGATCGCCGCACTCCGGTCACTGCGTGGGCACGCCGGAGTTCATGTCGCCGGAGGTATACGAGGAGTCCTATGACGAGCTCGCCGACGTCTACTCCTTCGGGATGTGCGTCCTCGAGATGGTCACCATTGAGTACCCCTACAGCGAGTGCACCAATCCCGTCCAAATCTACAAGAAAGTCACCTCTGTATGGATGCATTTCTGGCTAACTCACTCTTGGATGCATTTCTATCAATTCTTGGATGCATTCACGATCGATTGACCATAGCTTCGCTGAAATGAAACGAAATGTTGTCTCTGATCAGGGGATAAAGCCTGTGGCTTTGTACAAGGTGAGAGACCCTGCGGTGAGGCGATTCATCGACAAGTGCCTGGCCCCGGCGTCGCAGAGGCCCGCCGCGCGGGAGCTGCTCCATGATCCTTTCCTGCAGGATGAAGACGGTGGCTTCTGTTCAGTGGATGGACATGGAGATGAAGATTACTATACGATGTACAATTATCTGCACCAGCCTTGTCTAGTCCACCATGCCTACAGCAATGGCGGCTCCATGGCGAGCAATGGATTGTCGAATAGCATCGACGACACGCCGTCGGACGAAAGATCGGATTGTGACGGCGACGACGACGATGATAGTAGGTTCCATGGCATTGACCTCTTGTTCAATGAGCATGAGGATGACGATGAGGCTGTTGCTGGTGTGGACATCAGAATCAAGGGAAGGAGAATGGAGGACGGAGGCATCTTCCTCAGGCTGCGCATCGCGGATAAAGACGGTACGGGTGATGCTGCTTGATTCTGACCGCCGAAACTATTTGGGTTGAATTTGATTCAGATTTGACAGATTTTGGTCAAATGAGGAATTCTGTCTGAACACTAGTTTCTCATGTCGCAGGCCGCGTGCGGAACATCTACTTCCCTTTGACACCGAGGCCGACACCGCGCTAAGCGTGGCGACGGAGATGGTCGCGGAGCTGGACATCACTGACCATGAGGTGACTCGCATCGCCGAGATGATCGACGGCGAGGTCGGTGCACTGGTGCCGGACTGGAGGCCGGGTCCAGGCATGGACGACGACGACGACGATGCTCCAGACGCGTCAAGCACTGCCTATTGCCAGAATTGCCGGCCGTCCAGCGCGTCGTCCTGCGGCTCGCTTCTCGACTTCATGTCGTCGGCGGCACGCCGTGGCTGCCGGTGCGCGGAGCTCCACGGCCGGTTCGAGGAGATCACGTTCCAAGCCGACGAAGAGCAGGTGCAGGATTCAGGGAGCAGCTCTGATGATGGAGGCAGCCAAGTTGAGCAGTGTATCAAGGACAAGGGCCTCATTGACATGAATGGCAATGCGCAGAATGACACAAGAGAAGGTTCAGAACAGCCTTGATCTGACATGCAACCATGTGTTGCTTGAAGCCCTGAACACTATGATCATAGCAAGATCTGAGTCATTCCACGTCGACAAGGGCCCCAATTTACGCGTAGTTAGATGCGATTGGATCTTTGGAGATGTAACGGACACCACTTTTTAAGGGTGCATATAAATATCTTCACAGCTTATTCGTGATTTTAATGTTAAGAATAAGTGTACATTGCCAAACAAAAGTACGAAAGCGAAAAATTTATAGATAAATTAAGAGCATAACGGCCAGAGTTTTACAAAAGGGTGTGGCTGGCACTAGATACATCACAAAAACACACATGGGAAAGGTTTGAGCAGATAGATCAAGGCCATCAAAACCAAACTTCTTCATTATCTACGATCTCCTAGAACTTGCCAGTTTCATTGAAATCTAGAGGAAGAATTAGGAGGCAAGGGTGAGTACACAACAGTACTCAGCAAATCACACGAAAATTCTAAATACTATATGCAGGGATAAACAAAGGTAGGCACAGGTTTTGAGTATTATGGATGCAAGTTGTTAAACACCAGTTTTATTTTACATTTGAAACATAAATCAAATAACAGTAAATACCGTGGGGGTTATTTGTAAAGTTCAAATTTACGACCAGTTCTATTTATAAAAACTACTTGAGTGCGGTTACAGGGATCACGAAGTTGTTTTTTAAATAATACTATTTTAATAGAAATTTATGGAAATAATATGTCAAAAAGAAAAATGACACTTTTGGGCACCTGTCGCCGTTTTGATTGGCGACACAGAGCCTATCGCCACTTGAAATGGCGAGATGCTCTCTGTCGTCAATTGGAATGGTGACAGACTCTCTGTCGCCAATTGGAATAGCGACAGAGAACTTCATCTCCACCGAGTAAGCGCAGGGGAAAAGAAGGGAGATTTGGCGGGAGCTATTTTTGTAATTTTTAATTTTGGCATATTATTTTTATAATTTTTTATTTTTCAAATATTATTTTAAAAAATAATTTCAGGATCACCCTAAATTAACTCACTTTTATTAATCGGAAGCATGACGTATTCGAATACCATTGATATCACTCTGCAGAACTACTCAACTTTACCCACAAGATATCTTCGGCCGTCAGTGCCACACGTTAATAATATGCAACTTAAATGTATGTAGCCGGACCGAGATGATCATAACCTTTGGTTGAACTTCCCTTCTTTAGCTCCTATCCAGTAGGTTACCAAGATCCACAGCTCCAGACCAATCGCCAAGGCAGAGACGCGATCCGTCATTGTGGATATTCATCGTTATAAGAACCGGCGAATGGCCACCCCATTCCCGTCCACCACTGTCGCTACATGATCCATTCTCTTACCAGAATGATAGCTACATCTTATAGGTATTCCAAAGGGAAGTACAATGTATCGAGCTATGTTGGAACAGTCAACAAGACCGACCGCCCGACTTGTGATTAAGCGAACAAGTTATTTACTTTACCTAAAACATCGGTCCTTAAGTGTCTCGAGACTCACCAATTACATACCACAAACCATGGCACCCATCGTACCAACCACCACACCACATCCTCGGTTTTGTCATCGGTTGGGGTTGGACCAAAGATCCACCTCCGTGGTCACCTAACATCGCCCCCTAACCATAGCAATTTTTGAAAATCACCCGAGCCATCTCTTGGAGATTTTTAAAAATTTAACTAAAGGTGAAATTATATTAACTACTAATCTACGATGGTTCTATATTTTATAACCTAGGGTTAAAAGGATTACATGAGTAATAGGTTTAACATTGGGTTATAATTAATCATGTCATTCTAAGCAATAGGTTTAACATTGGGTTATAATTAATCATGTCATTCTAAACTATCTCCTTTTAGTTTTCTAAATTACCGTAAATAATGTGGTATAGAAAATATATACATATTACTATAATGGAACTCGATTCAACATGTTCAAGGGGTGTGGTTTGCCTTATGGGTTAAGGGTTCGCCTAGTGGGAAGTAGTCGAAGTCGTGTCTGGTCCCGAACGGCTCTTGCTCCTGGCTCAGCTCTAAGAACTGCTTTCAGCTCCGGGTATTGCTCCAAGGACTGCTCCAACATTGGATCTAACGCGAGAAAACGCAACCAATAAATAAACGAATAAAAACAAATAAGAGAGACAAAGCAGAAAAAGAATCCGAGAGGAAATGGCCGGGAATGGGACAGAAGGGCATTTTGGGGATTTTGAGGACTAGACTCGGCGGAACGAAGAACATTTTTTGACTCAACGACTCGTACTGGTCAAGAATATATATTTTTGGGTATTTTTGGATTTTTGGGATTTTTCTGTAATTTTTTGGGAATTTTTCTGAATTTTTAATTGATTTTTGTATTTTAAATAATATTAAATCTGAAAATCGAAATTAAAATCCCCGAAAATCGACTGGCCACACAAGAATCGCCCACATCGCGGTACCACTGGTGGTCCAAGCAGCCGCCTAAGGCGCTGGTTGGCCGGGTCCGACCCACGACGCCACGGGAGGAGCGAGGGATCGACTGTGGGTCCCACGGCAGAGGAACTGATGGGCGGGCCCACTGTCACGGGAGAGGGGGTGAGCGGGTGGTGGGGTGGCGACGCGAGCAAAGGAAGTGGCGCCGAGTTGGGGATGAAGCAACAAGAACGTATGAGGAGAGCGCTAGGGAGGGAAAGAGTGAGAGAGAGGAAGAGCGCCACCAAATGAACCTGGGGCGAAGAAATCCAAGGGGTGAGGGGCTATTTATAGCACAAGCGGGAGAGAGAAGAGGGCTGGGGAGCGAGCTACTACGGCGGGGAGTGGCTCGAGGCGGTGCGCGGTGCGAGGGAGGCGACGGGCGAGCGGCGGCGCGACGGGCGAGTGGCGTCGAGACCAGAGGCGTGGCAGACAGCGATGGGATGAGGCAGTGCGAGACGATGGGACGGGGGTGGCGCACCGGGGTGGAGGGAGAAGGGGGAGGCACTGGCTTGTGGTGGCTGGTCACATGGAGGGGGCCGGGCAAGACGGGAGGATGGGCTATGGAAGGAATCGGGCAGGGTGAGGCCCAATGAGAGAGAGAGGGAGGAGGGAAAGAGGGAAGCGCATCGAGCCAAAGCCAAGACCTGTGGGCCGAGGCTAGGAAAGGACGTGCAGAGGAGAAAGGCGGTTTCCAATTTGGGAAAGCGAATCGCAAACTTTCCTAAAAGGAAACTTTCAAATAAATACCAAATAAAATTTGAATAAATCCCAAAAATTCAAATAAAATTTTTTAAAAAATTGAAATTTTGGGGTATTTCACGAGAGCCCATCACCTGGATATGGGAAATGGCGCAAGTCGATGTCGCCACCCCGATCAAGAGCCTAAAGGGCCCGTGCATTGCGAGGTGGAATGGTCGACAAGAACCTTGATCACCGCTCACATACGTAGTTATCAGAACGACACCTTGCAAGAACAAAGTCTGTACTGCTGAACAATTCTTTTGGTGTTTGATGAGCCCTTCCGACTTCTTAAACCTACTGTTTCTCAGTTGGTTCTGTAAACATGGCAAGAGACCATGTGTTGGTCGGTCAATATCTGTTAGCTAGAAAGTACTAGCTTTGTACCAATTTGTTTTTTATTGTAATCCTTACCTTGTACGTCGTCCTATTATACAAATAGAATGCATCCTGTGGAGGTGCTTTCTGTGGCAAAACATATCTTTGATTTGGTATCAGAGCCACGATCCCTAAACCACCATGATGTCTTCCGTCAGCGTGCTGGTTTCTTTGTCGGGCGTCTCCACCATGTCGACACCCTCCTTCAGCAGCTCCATTACCGTCAAGCTAATGCACTCCAACTTCCTCCTCTAGAAGGCTCAGTGGAAAATTAAAGGTCGCGAGGGCGCTAGCTTGTATGGGTACTCGACAAAGACCATCTCCTTGTCGCCGGCCATCGTAATTGAAGGCATAGGCACGACGCCCAACAAGTTCCCAATCTAGCCATTCATCTCGGTTCCTTCCGACCGCACTGCGCTTGGCGCACTACTCTCTCTAAGACAAAGGATGTTCTCGGCAGTGATCCGCTTCGCATGGCCGCCGAGGTTTGGAACGTGCTCCACTCAATGTTTTAGCTCAGAATCGCGGGCAACGCCATCCGATCAAAGCCGCTTGTCCAACTCAAGAAGAATGATATGTCGCTGTCGAGTATTATCAGAAGATGACTAATCTTGCCGACACCATGGCAAACATCGACAACCTTTATCCGATGAGGAGATGATGGGCTACATCCTCGTGGGGCTAGGGCTGTAATACAACGCCTCTTGACATCGATCATCATCCTCAACAACCACACCCCGTGAGTCTTAGCAAGTTGTATTCAGACATGCTTAGCTACGAGGCACAAGCGGAGCCGATGGGGTCTTCGATGGAGTTTACTTCTTCCGCCAACAACACCACGTGAAATTTTGACAACAACGCCAACAACAACTCACGTCGCAATGATGTAAACAGCAGACGTGGTAGCGGGAATGGCCCTAAGTGCCAAGTGTGTGGCAAGTACAGGCATGGAGCGCTAAGCTGCCGACAGTGCTTCAACCATGCCTATCAACTGGAGGATTACTGCCCCGACAACTCTCCATCCACGGGATCATACAATGTCGACACCGGTGCTACAAATCATCTTACGAGTGATCTCAACAAGTTCTCCATGCAGGAGCGCTACCACGGCAAGGATTAGGTTTGCAAATTTATCACATCAGCCATTCTATGATTTCAGGATCAAATAGGTCTCTTGCCCTTAAGAATATTCTTCATGTTCCGAAAATAAGCAAACATCTCCTTTATGTTCATAGATTAGTTTTTGATAACGATACCTTTGTTGAATTCCACCCCGATTTTTTTTCTCGTTAAGGACAAGGCCAAAAAAGTCCTTCTACATGGTAGAAGTAAGGGAGGTCTTTACCCAAAGGCCGCTTGGCCATCCATCATCATCTTCATATACCCATCATGCCTCGTCCGTGTCAAGGTGTCGCCTAGTTAGTGGTATTATCATCTTGGCCATCCCACGCCCACGGTTGTCAAGTCTTGTTTGTTTTCGCATAACCGCAATGAATTTGTAGGTATAGGGGGTTGCGCGTCCCCTCTCCTCGAATGGTTAGACCAAAGAAGTCCCGGATTTATACCGTTCGGCCGAATGTCCCTACTTCCATCTGTGGTGGCGGTTTGAATTATTCTCGAGCTCGGGAGCAAATAGAGGTTACAAACGGAGGCTAAGGACAAGCCCTTAGCACTCGCCGGGGAGAAGAAATCGGGAGGGCTTTCCTAAGCTCGGCGCCGACCCGGTCGAGAACCCCGAGTGATCTAAGGGGAGGTGCCAAGGAGCTTAACTCACGTGGGTGCGTGTGAAGGAAAGAAAATCTATCCCCTCTCCAAGGGCCCCGCCTCCCTTTATATAGGCCGAGGGGTGTTACACGAGGATTTGAAAAAGAGGTAGGGAATGCTACGCCCAGCGCCCCGGTCTCCGGCCATGATGACGGCGATTCTTCATCCGGCGACTGTCTTCGGTCATGATGACCGACAGCTCAAAGACATCCCATACGGGGTGGTAGACACAACGGCGGCGCTTTTTTCGGAGGGCGACACCGCCCTCGAAAGCATCATTATATGTCGACGCCTTGAAAAGACGGGTGTGAATAAGCCGCCCGTTGTTTTGGGAAGGGACCATCCGCCTAATGTTACCAAGTACGTCTGCAGTAACAAGTGACCCGCCGGGCGAGATCGGCCGACGTGGCAGAGATCGGGGCCGAGGCTTATGAGGACCTCGGTCGGGTCCCGTTGGAGCCTCGCAGCGGGTACTTGATGCGGGACGGTCGGAGTAGGTGTCATGGAGGCGCCGGCCCTAGGTCGGCCGGGTCCGGCGAGCGTCCGATCCGAGGTTCTACGAGTAATCAGGCGGTGACCCTTGGGGTCTAGGGAGGCCTTTGATGAGGATGTGGCCCAGCCAGGCCCATTTGGTATCACATTCAATGTCGGCGATAACCGCTTTCAAAGGAGGGGACGAGGGCCATGTTGGTTTCACCTTCGTGGTTCTCGCTACTTGTCGTCACCTGACCGAGGCTAGATAACTCAGAGAAATACGATCTTGAAATAGATGTATGCTTTGGTCGTGGGTACCCCGTATGGGTATTCGCCAAGAATCCCCTGTGGTCCCTCCTGAAACGCAAGCTGCCTCGAGGGACCTTCTGCTTGGCCCGTATGGTCTTCAACAACCTGTAAGTTCAAGAGCCTTTGGTTTTGATGATTGATGTTAATTAATGTTTAACTGTGGTTTAATGACAAACCTAATATTTATGAGACTAACATGTTTTATTGAGTATATATTTAGCAGTCTCATATTTGGATGAAAAATGGAAAACCCAAGGTATGTATGCATATTCTTTCTAGTATTAATTGCATACTTTGGATTCAAGTTAAAGTATAAAATGTCCCCATTACATTAACCACAAAACGTGCATCATGTTTCCCAATCCACACATTACGTGGATGCACATACTTAGGGGGAGTTTGTAGTTTAACTTGAAAGTCTCTTTGTATTGATCTAATTCTTTATTCACACATATAAGGATCAAGACAAAGAAACTAAATCCTTGAGTATATATTTGAATTGCCTAGCTATAGTATACTCGTGGTAATATAGGATATACTCCAATATAATCAAATTGAATATGTGCATATTATCTCCAAGTAAATTATATCTATGCACATATACATGTGGGGTTTATTCTATAGTTGATGACTTAGAATAATGGTCATTTCCATATAGTTCACACATTATGGATCATTACTTTTCATCAACATGAGTATATGAAAACTTGCGTAGTTAATATATATACTCATATCAATTTAAATGAAAAAGAACATTTCATCATGTGTTGATGGTGTTCCTTGATTAATTAAGGACAAATGAATAGTTCTTAAGTATGATTAAGCATGTGTTGCATTATTGTACTTAAGACACATTTATATCATTTAATTTGATTTGGGTTGTGCTCAATTGATCTAAATGAAGGAGAACGCGTATGCTACACTAGCCGAAAACAAAATTTTCTACGCATTCAACCAGGATACATGCGAGTCAAAGATCATGGAGCATTACCCTTGGAGCACGTTAGCAGCGGAAGTAGAGTGGGTGAAGCCTCCCCGCGGTTCAAGCATTTGACGAGTCGAACGCATCCGATCGCCGCCGAAAGTGCTTGCGAGATCACCCGAGTGCTCGCCGAGTGGTCTCCGGACCGCCCGAGTGCTCGCCTAAGTGATCGCCGAGTCCTTGACGCCTCGCCACGGGTGCACGGCGCAGCGGATGAAGATGTGCACGCGCAGGTTGGAGAGGGTGAAACCGATCGCCGATCACGAGGACAGATGCAACGGTGCCTCTACGGTATCCACACGCCCGGTGGAACGCCGGCGCCGTGTGCTAGCACCACGCGACGGCTAGGGTTTCTGGCAGGGTAGGGGTCGACGGCTAGGGTTTCGTGGTGGGGAGAACCTCATGGCCGCACACCCCACGCCTTTATATAGAGTGCACTAACGGGCCTTCTACGATAGAAGCCCACTAGGACTCACTAATGGATCTTCTACAAGAGAAATCCATTAAGACGCCAGAGGATCCAACTCTGTAAACCCACTAATGGATCCAATCCATCGACATGATCCAACCCGCTAAGTGTGTGACCCGTTAGGTTCATGCTAAACGCCATGGCCCCGAAACCTCTTTTTCCAAACCATCGACAACAATGGTTCCTAGCAGACATGTTGTCCCCTCGAATACACGTAATGATCGATCAATTTGAACCTTGATATGCTCATATACCAATCCTTTTGCCACGCGATACCGACCAAGCTCAAGGCAAGATGCGTACATCCTTGTGATAGCTCGACCCATTCACTCGCCAATGTAATGGATATAATTCATGATTAACACTTTAATCACTTTGGCATGGCCATGCACTTTTCCTTATCCATCCACACCGAGGGGCCCAGAGATATCTCTCCGTTATCAAGGAGGGTAAATTCCATCTTGATCTCTTATATCTCACGCCATGTTTCATGGCATACCGTAAGCTACCTTTATAACTCCCTCTACTTGAGAAGCGTTTGATAGCCCCAAAGTATACATTACACATGCCGAGAATCAATAAGAATCTCGTGTCAAAGGATCGATAGGTATACCACTGAGACTACACTCGATGGCACTTCTAAGATAACAATCTCATCGTTGTCTCTTGAGCGGTCTATCCAACCCCATGTTCTCTAACATGTGCCCACATTATTGATTTGATATCTCCATATCTATGGTATGTGAAACATTACCATCAATCAATACATGTGCCGGGTCGATCACTATTGTCCCACATAATGATATGTGACCAGGATCCTTTAGAATAATATCATATAACCAATGTGTTTCACAATTAAGTCATACTCAATAAACAAAGGAATGACATTTATTCATGGAACCGATAAGTACATGAACATAGACGTATGATACAATCATCTCACATGATCGCCTCTAGGGCATATCACTAACACTAAAGGCATCCATTATGTGTTAATGGAGTGCAAGAGATAATTGAGACAACCATGCATCTTGGACTAACCATTTCCATGAGTTGTGATTGAGCTAGGTTAAGTCCAAAGGTGGTTGAGAAGATGAAACGGGACAAGAACGGCATCATGAGGTGATGGGCGCCAAGAGTAGATCCCAAAATAAAGAGGAGTCGAGTGATGATCTCAGGGAGCAAATGAGTGAAGATCATAAAGACCCCAAAGGATTGCTTGAGGCTGCAATGCGAAGGTATAATTAGATAGGCTAAGAACTTTGTAGTCTTTGAGTCTAAGGTTTTTATCGCCGCTCTATTAAGAGGGTTGTCTCCTTGTTTGAGCTTCATCATGTGTTGGTGATCTCAACCGCTGCTCACTCGAGCTCAAATCATTTGATTTGGTTTTTGCATAGAGTTAACCATTTGGCATGTGTTATGTAATGGGTTGCTTTATGCTTGGTTGTTTTTGGTTTATGCTCTGCTTTTGCATGTGTTGCAAAGATGAATAGCATATGTATTTGGTTTTCGTGATAAAGCTTTGATTTGCATGTGTTGCAAATAGGATAAGCTAGTGCGTTGGCTTTGCGTGAAGTTCACTTTTGCATGTGTTGCATTTGTTGAAGCTTCATGTTTTGGTTTCTGCTCAAAACAATCTTTCTAAAACATGTGGTTGCTTGGAGCTAAGTTTTATGTGTGTTGCAAAAGGAGAGAGCTCAAGCATGATTCGGTGTTTGTGTGTTTGTATGGAGCTAGAGGCTTGCATGTGTTACGAGTAGAGAGCTCATACATGTGATTTGGTGTGAAGTTTGATTTGGTGTTGCATGGAACTAGAGAATTGCATGTGTTGCAATTAGAGAGTTCATGCACCTTGATTTGGTATTGCTTGGAGCTAGACTTTTGCATGTGTTGCAACGAGTAGTGCTCAAGCATGAAATATATTTATTGTGTTATTTGCAAGTTCGTTGTGCGAATAAACTGAGGTTTATGAGTCCAAAATTCCGAGAGCATGTGAGTAGGGCTTGCAACGGGTGTTGGCAAGTTGACTGGGTCTCGTGTTGACCTTCACATGGCTAGGGGGATTAATCTCATAAACTCGAGTTTGATTTGCTTAATACGTGTTGCAAATAGATTTTGAGTTGATTGCAAAATGTGTTTTTGCAATTGTGGTTGAGATTCTTTGAGCATGAGCTAAGTTGGTGCAAATGTGTTTTGCACAAGTGTATGATCATGTGTTGATCATCTAGTGGCTCAAAGAATAGCTTTGGTTTTTGGAGAAATGGTTTTTCGTGGTGAAATCGTGTTTTTCAACAGTGGCTTGCAGACACTCACTGGTGTGGGTAGTAATCAAGAACTACCACAGTCTGTCCGCCAGAGCTATTTTCCAAAGGCGATATTTTCAAGAGGTGAGGCCGCACTACCGCCAGGGGAGCGGTAGTCAAGAATGCGGTACTACCGGCCCTCAGAGGGCGGTAGTACGAAATATGGCTGCAATGGCCTGTTGAGTGAGGGGCTGTAGATCAAGACTTTTGTCAAGCCTGCTTTGAGCCCCAACGGCTAGTTTTCTTGGTGGGGCTATAAATATACCCCTTGGGGGGCTTGGGCAGGTTGTTGTTGCTGTGTGGGAGGTGTGTGCATGTGTTGCTCTCCTCCCTTTGCTTCTTGAGCTTAAGTGTGAGCACTAATTGCATGTGTTGCAATTAGGAGTGGATTGAGTGAACTCTTGTGCATGTGTTGCACTTGAGGGAGGTCCTTGTGCATGTGTTGCACTTGGTGATCACCGGGAGCGCATTCTTTGTGCTCGGTGAAGTTCAAGCGAGGAGCGGCTTATTTCTCTTGGAGGTTGCCGACTCCTAGACGGGCGAGGGCGTTGCGGCGCGGAGCTCTCAAGGTGTGAGAAGCCCCGGCAAGTTTGTGAAGGTTCGGGTTGAGCCTACGCGCAAGCGTGAAAAACAATGACTAGTGGAAAGAGGCGGGTGCTCAAGCGGAAGCCGGTCCAAGTGGTTGGGCTTGCCTCAACGTGGACTAGGGGAGACCGGCAAGTCTCCGAACACCACGAAAAAATATCGGTTGTCTCTTTTACTTTCAAGTATTTACATTTATTGTATATTGTTCGATTGCTTGATTAGAATTGCTTAGTATAAATTGATTGTTCAATTTAGCAATTCTTGTATAGAGACATAATATAGTTAGTGCACATAGTGAGCCTAGTTGATTTAGGTCTTAATTGTCAAAACCGAGTTTATCGCTCCGCACTATAATTGATTAGGTTTTGACATAGGGTTGATTAGAGCTAATTATTTTAGTGAGCGATCGAATTTCGTGAAAACGCCTATTCACCCCTCTAGGCGCATCCTCGACCTTACAACAAGCTGATGCGCGCCAAGAGGCAACTGTGTCTTCTCGAGAAGGACGCCCCGCCGGCCGAGTCCGACCAAACGGCCGGTTGGTTTTGATCAAGGCGAGCGCATCTGGATGGGTGTAGTTTCGAGCCCCGAATGTGTCGAGAGCTGGTCGGGGGTTACACTGGTTGGCGGCGAACCGGTTCGAGCGTATATGCGCAGCTTGATCAATCCCGAGCCTCCGAACGGATCGGTGTTGCCTCGATGCCGAGGTCCACCGCTTGACGCTTCGGTGGTGGCGCGCGAAGCACTCGGTGGGTGTAGATTCCAAGCCCCAATGTGTCTGGAGAGCTGGTCTGGGGTTACACAGTTAAAATGAACCGACCGACTTGGCCGGAGGGCCCTATGCGTGATTCATGTCGGTCGGCATGGGTGCCTTACGCAGTTGCTTGCTTCGTCGGTTAGATGCGGCAGTAGCCGGGAAGTCCAGATGCCTTTGCGAGAGGTTCCGTTCCCGAAAGTGCTCGCTTTTACGTCAGAAGCCGGACGCCGGCGCGGCTGTGGGGAAGTCCAGATGCCTTTGCGAGAGGTTCTGGTTCCCGAAAGTGCTCGTTTTACGTCGAAGCCGACGCCGCCGTGGTCGGCAGGAGGTCCAGATGCCTTCGCGAGAGGTTCCGGCTCTCAATGCTTGTTTATCGTCCGGTTAGACGCGCCGTGGTCGGCAGGGAGGTCCAGATGCCTTTGCGAGAGGTTCTCGTTCCCGAGTACTTTTTAACGTCAGAGCTAGACGCGACCACGGCCGCAGGGAGGTCCAGATGCCTTTGCGAGAGGTTCGTTCCCGAAAGTGCTTTTTAACGTCGTAGCTAGACGCGGGGCATCCATCCCGAGTCCTTGTTTCGGGCGAGGCAATCATGAGAGGAGAGGCCATTGCCGGTCCCATCGCGTACGCCCGTCCGCAGTGTGGGACTGGAGGGGTGAGCAAACGCGCTGTTTGCTCACGCCGCCGAACACCATGCTCGTGGAGTCGCTAACGGGTTATCCGAGTGGCCCCGGAGATCAAGCGATCTCCGAGCGACGATCCTCGTCGGTGTCCCACTACTGGGGCGCACCCATAAAAACCTTTTTTACTCGATCCTGCTGACCCCGAGCCGTTCATAACTCGGGCGCACCTGGTCAGCGCCTTTTGGGGGCTCGCGGAGATTTTGAAGTATGATCTCTTGACGAAGCTAAGGCGCTTGGGTCGTCCGCTAACCCAACTAAAGACCCACCGAGGGTTCGCCTTGAATTCGCCTCGCTGCTTGTTCGCCAGAGTCGGCTAGAGATCCACTTGGTGGATCCTTGCCTTTGGGGCCCACAACCGTGTCTTATTCGTGAGGCATTCTGCTCTTCGCCACCTCGAGGCCACTACGGCTCTTGGGCTTTTTCAGACTGCCTGGTCGGTTTGAACCGCCCGAGGCGAGATTTAGGGTCGCGCGATGCTTCGTCCGAGCGATGCTCGACATCCCCGCAAGCATTTATTGTGCGGCAGGAGTTTAAATACGGCGAGATGATCGGGGCTACACGCCTTACCGCGGCTTGTCGTGGAGATGGCGGCGGGACGACGATGCTTGATCGGCAAGCGATCGGTCGATGTGTGTCCGCTAGCACGCACTTCGATAAGTACTGCAGACTTGCGCGATGAGCGCAGAGCGCTTCTTCGCTTTTTCGCCATCGCCGCCCTTGCTTTTTTGCGATTGCTCCTAAAAAGTCATGGACCGGGTCGAAGGGTTATCGTCGTGGGGATCAAATAGTTATTCGGATCATTCCGCTGGTCCGATTCTTATTCTTCGTGCTTCCAGTGATGATGAATATTCGATGACCGCGGGCTTAGAAAACCGCAGGGTTATGTAAGCTCGGTCGATATGTTAACGCCTTTTAGGAAAGCTTGATAATAAGAAATTTTGGGTAGGAATGTAGTGTTCTTTGCAGACTTGCCAGCGGGCAGAGTGTTCCCGACCGCCATGGATCGCATTTCACGCTGGTGTTCCTTTTGGCGCAAAGCACTACTGCGAATCAGAATACCGGGCGTAATGAGCGCTGGCCCGAGGGACTTCGATGGGGAGGATCATAGCCGACCGGTCACCGACCCGTAAAAGTGCGTGAGTTTGTAGCCTTCTGTGGGACCAAGTTTGCGATTGCTTCACAAATACCGACCAAGTGGAAAAACGAATACGGAAAAACTCTTAAGGAAAAGATTGCCTTATCTTTTATTTTGATGCGGAGGTGTTGTGGCGCCGAGCCCTCCACTCGAGGCCACCGCACCCATCCAGACGCCGCTCGGCGCCGATCACGACGCAATACCGAGCGAACGGAATCGGCGGTCGCGATCGCTTCTCGCCGGGCACAATATTCTTTCGCCTAACCGTCACGTCAGATTTTAATGCGAGGTGAGGGTGCGACAGTGAAAGTGCATCTAGGCCCTCAAAGTGTTTTGGTGATTTGTGGCAACACAATTTCAGATACTAACTGCAAGCGAGATTCTATGCAGCTTATCAAGGAGATATCATTGTTGGAAAGGCGATTGGAGGTCCCCACCATATTTAAATTTGAAAAAGGCGCATCAAGACTTTAGTTGAATTTCTTTTATTTTATTGAGTCTAAGGATAGCCGCATTATTAAGGGGGATACGACGGTAAATCACTTCTAGGATATGCTTGTGCTCATAAAATAAAAATTGCATCTCAAAAGAATTTTAAAACAAAGGCATTTCCTATTAAAGGGTACTCGCCGAGGTAGTAAGTCCGAGTATCCTGACATTTAGTCCGGACACTGGGAATGTCCTGAGTATCCGGGATTAAACCGGATACTCCGAGCTAGGGTCCTGTTGTTTTTTTCTTCGTAAGTCCGAGTATCCGATTTAGTCCCGACACTCCGGGAAATTGTCCGAGTATCCGAAGATAATGTCCGACAATCGGATGCGGCGCAGAACACTTGTAACGGCTGGATTTTGGGAGAGCTATTTAAGCCCTCACTCCAAATCTAACCATTGCTCACTTCATTCATTGCATCATTCAAGTCTCAAACTCACTCTCTCACTCTCTTGAGCCCTAGCCTCTTTTCCCCACTTAAATCTTTTGATTTGGTTTGAATCTTTGGGGAGAAAAGAGGGATTTAAGTGCTTTGAGCTTGCTTTGTTGATTCTGAGCACAAGTTCATCCTCCAAGTTGATTTAGCGGCGATTTGTTACTCTTGGAGTTTGAAGGGCTCCTAGATTCGCAAGGAGTCACCGGAGCCTCCAAGACTTCGTGTGGAGAGCCCCGATTGCTTAGAAGGCAAGCCTCGCCTCCCAAAGGAAAGAGGCAAGAAGTGAAGAACCGGCGAAGTGCTTCAGGCAACACCGGAGGAAAGAGGTCAAGAGGGACCTGGCTTTGTGCCTCCTCAACGGAGACGAGGATTCCCTAAAGAATCCGAACTTCGGTGAAAAATCATTGTCTTTGTGTTCCTCATTTGCTTGAGCTAGGGTTTGTTGTTATTGTTGGATCTTTAGAAGCCCCGATCTACTTACTCATTGTGTTTGGCTCTAAATCTATATTTTTATTAGGCACCGACATCATTTAGAGTATTTGCATTCAGCTAGATTATTGAAATCTTGCAAAGATTTAAAATCCTCCTCGAGTCCTGTCCAAACCGAGTCTCCGGATAATTAACCCTGACTATCCGGACAATTAGTCCTGACTATCCGGACAAAATACTTGACAATCCTGACTCACGGTCACGAGAGATTTTATTTAATTGCAAAATTTTAATACGCCTATTCACCCCCTCTAGGCGCATATATCGGTCCTTTCAACTGTGGCACGCCCCGCCGTAAGCGGACGTGCTAATGCCCGTCATGACGCGCCGCTCGACGATTCCACTTCGACCGCTCCGCCCCGGCCCTATAAATATAGTAAGGGGGAAAGAGCCACTATGCGCAGTTCGCCTCCGCCTTCCTGTTTTGCTTTTGCCCTTTGTCGAGAGAAGAGGAGAAGGATCAAGTCGTGGGCGCTGATGGCGAGCGACGACGATCGAGGGGTCGCAAGCGGAGGCGCCGCGACCTCCGGTCGGGCCCCAAGAGATCCCGCGGCCGCCGATCCGCCGTTGATGCGGCGCGAAGGGAGGCTCATATTGCCCTCGCCGATCTTCCATATCCGTAATCCTCGCTCGGAGTGAGTCTTCTTTGTTCGCCCCGCAATGGCTTCGCTTTTCCTCTTGTTGCTAATGTTGAACTGCTTGTCGCTTTGACCGGGCCACATCGCTCGTTCTTGGCGTAACCATCCGCCGTGGCTCGCTGCCCACCTCGGGAGGGTGGATGCCACCGCTTACGATGAGGGCGCGAGTACCAAGAGGATCGCCGCTTAACGCGTTGGACGCTTTTAGCGCCGCAGTCGCGGTGGTCGCTTCGGTTGGCATGAAGTGCTTGCTTTCAGCACGCGGACCGGGCCCGCCGAGGAGAAACCGCGCAAGCGCCGAGAGGTGGCGGGCGAACGGGTTTTGCCGCTGGCCGAGGAGGAGTTCGCCACGGCGCGAAGACGCTGCTGTCGCTAGCCTGGGCCCGGCCGAGGCCGCCGTGAAGGACCTCAGTCGATGTATGCGAGCAAATTAGCCTCGCTGAAGGACCTCTCCTCGCTCCGCCAAATTCTTCGAGAACATGGGCAGAGCTCGAGTCTCTAGGGGTGAGGTTGCCGAGCCTCGAGCTTACTCCGCGGGTACGCCTTTTAACCAGCGGCCGACGCTTTTTCCGACTTGCTCTCACGCTTCTACGTGAGCTGCCTGGCCATGAGGGTCGGTCGCCTTCCGCTACCCGGCGGAACACGATCGCCATCATCGCTACCGCGACGCTGCCCTTCGACCCGATTGCAACCGCTGTCGGATTGAGGGGGACGCGACCAAACGCTGCCGTAGTGCGATCGGGCGGAGAAGGTGGCGGCCGGGTGGACGCTTCGAGAGCAATGATAGCTCGGCATGACGACATCGCCGAGGGCGACGCCGATCGTAGCCTAGAGATCCGCCCAGCGCCCGCCCTTTTTTCTTCTCTCTTTTTGTAATATACGCGACCGCACACCGCAGCACTTTTGGGGATTTTGCCTTATATCGCTGCTTTTCCTTCGTGATTTAGCGCTCATTAGATGACCGTAGCCTTTGGGAATCTCTCCGAGGTTGCATGGGCGAGGGCCCGAGCGCTGATACTTCAAGGAAACGCGAAAAATCGCGATGAGGCCATCCGCCTGAGGCGTGTTTCAATCGATAAAGGACCGCCCGATGGTCATTTTTTTCACCGTGAAGCGCCACGGGATCAGACATCGGGCGAGGGCCGAAGCGCTTGGTAAACGAAGTTACCATTAAGGCGGTCGCGATGTTCGGTTGGTGCACGATCTCGATGGCTATGTGGGTAGGGGCCTTCGGCGACGCACGACGATCGTGTGATCAAGACGCTGCGCCTGGTCGAGGTTTTGCCAAAGTCGCAGAATAAGGATGAAGTTTTAGGGATAAAATTGCCTTAACTTTTCGATATTCCATGCGTTGGGTACAACGCTACATTGGCGCCTTTTGAGTCGAAGGTACCGGCCCGGAGGACTTCCACGATGGTGAAGGGCCCTTCCCATGCGGGGATGTTTTATGCGGCCGACGTTGATCGACTCGGCGCAAGACCAGTCACCGACGCTGAAGGACCGCCCACGGACTGCCGATCATGGTAACGCCGAACGCTCGCTAATACTTGGCCGATCGCGAAACGGCCACATCGCGACTTCGCTGCCGGCCGATGGCGTCTTGTGCGCTGGCCGAGCCCCCGCCGCCGAAAGCTTGCGCCGTGGTGCGCCGTAGTCCGTGTCGGTAGGGCAAAACGGCTTCCGCCGAACACCGAAAGAATGATGTGAACCCGGCCGACGGTCGGCAGGTCCGCAGTTCCAGTGATCGAGGGCAGCTGGCACGCCCATCGTCCCACAAATTTCTTCACCGATCAAGATCCGTGGTTTTAGCCCTTGAGGATCATGCCGCTGGCGCCGACTTGGCCGTTAGTCCGCGGATGGGCGGATAACCGCACAATCGACGCGATGTTGAAGTCGCCGCAGAACTCGAGGAATTCTTTCCCCGTGAACCGCGCCCATTATCGGTGATGATGGAGTTTGGAACTCCAAACCGATAGACGATGTCGCGAAGAAGTTGGTCACCGACGTAGTGATGGTGGCGACCGCTTAGCTTCTATCCACTTGGTGAACTTGTCCACCGCGACGAAAGCAAAAAGCGCTAAGCCCCGGTGCCTTCTTAAAGGGATCGACAGATCAAGTCCCCAAATGGCGAACGGCCATGTAATAGGATCGTCTCGCAGGCTTGCGCGGAAGATGCGCTCACGAGCGAAGAATTGGCACCTTCGCAGTGCGAACAACTGCTTTCAAGACGCCCATCGCCGCACAAGAAAACCTTGGCAAGGCTTTGCCCACGAGGGATCGCGGGCGGCGTGATGTCCGCAGACCAAGGCGGATGTCCAAAGAAGCAATGCTTCCCTTTGGTTCGCCAGATGCACTCGAGGACCCCTGAGGGCTTCTCTTGTAGAGGTCTCTCCGACCAAGACAAAGGATTTCGCTCACGAGCGAGGCGCCGGCCCTGTGGATCAAGGAGCGATCCGCTTGCTAGTCGGTCGATGAAGGGTTTCTCCAATGAGTCACGAAAGACACCGTGGCTTGATTCAAGGTTCACTTCAGACGCCGCAGCCGGAGTGGGCGATGCCGAGGGCCTGGCTTAACGCCGGAGGGAGGATCCCACGAACGGAGGGCTTGTAGAGGTCGGAGACGAAGATCCCCGACGGATCGGTCCCCCGCCAGAAGCCAAATTGGCAGTAATCGCCTCCCATTGTAGCGCAGAGCTATGGTGAAGTTCGAAACCCTTGAACCTCTCCTCCAACTTGCGCACCTCTCGGCAAGATGTCGCCATACGATCGTCACAAGGCTCTAAGCCTTCATGACTTGGTCGACGACAAGCTTGAGTCGCCGCGTCACGAGCTGCGGCGCGCCGAGGTCGACAAAGGATCCGGAGTCCGCTGACGAAGTGCCAGACGGTGACATTGTTGGTGGCATCGGCGTACCGAATCGCAGATCGAGCTTATTCCAAGCGAGAGATGAGGACGATTCCGCGCCGCCTGCTTTTGGTGTAAGACCCATCAAGCACATCGCCCAAGACGGGTCTTCAAAGTGTGGCGCTGGCTTCGTCCATTCGGCGACGAAGTCGCCAAGGCTCGCGACTTGATGGTCAGTCCGGGATGTACGATATGTCGTGGCCGCTGAGCTCGAGAGCCCATTTGGCTATTCTTCCGGAGGCGCCACAACCGCGAATGATCTCGCCGAAGCGCATGGAAGTTACCACGAGATCGGATGCCGATCAAGTAGTGGACTAGCTTCTTCTTGGCGATGAACACCGCAGAGAGCGCCGCGACCGAGGATACCGGCCTTGACTCGAGAGTACTTCGATGAAGTACATCGCCGCTGCACCTTGAGTACGCAGCCTTTTCTGTTCGCCTCCATTAACGAAGCGCCGCACTAACGACTGGTCGTGGCGGCGATCTAGAGGAGGAGCGACTCTTCGGGCGTTAGCGACTCAACACCGGGCGTGGTTAAGAACGCCTTCAATCGATTGAGGGCTTCCCGCGCTCGGCCCGTAGATGAAGTGGTCGGACTTTTGAGCAGCTTATAGAGCGCATTCGCAGGCCACCGAGGCGGAGACGAAACGGCTCAAGGCCGCTAGGCATCCCGCCGCCTTATGGACCCCTTCGTTGCCGATTGACCCATTCATGATCGCGGCGATCTTCTCCGATCACCTTCAAAGTTGCCGATCGGAGACGATGAAGCCGAAAGCGCTTCCTTTGGGGACCCCGAACGCACTTCTGGTTGAGCTCGATGCAAACCTTCAAGGTTCGCAAAAGTCTCTCTAAGCTCTGCGACAAGATTGTCAACCTTTCTTAGTCTTGACGATAATATCGTTAACGACGCCTCGAGTTACGCCCGACCGTCACAAAACACGCTTGCATACATCGCCGTATGTAGCACCCACGCTGTGATCAACGCATCGTTACGCAATGTAACGAGTCGAACGGAGTGATGAATGAGGTCGCGAGTTGATCGGACTCCTTCATCGCTATCCGTGGTAGCCCGGTAGGCGCCCAGAAAGACAAGGATTCGTGACTGCGGTGGAATCGACAACTTGGTCGATGCAGGCAATGGGAAAGGGTCCTTGGGACTTGCCTTGTTGAGGCTCGTAATCAACGCACATTCTCCATTGCCCCGACTTTTTTTACAAGCATGGGGATGGCCGCCCACCTGGTGGCGGACCCTTTATAAACCCCGCAGCCAAAAGCTTGGCGATTTGCTCGCCGATGATCTTGGCGCTTTCTTTCGCCGGCGGCGCAAGCGGCTGACGACCGCCTTGAGCCAAAGCCAAATATTCAAGGAGTGTTCGGTGACTTCGCGGGATGCCCGCATGTCGAGGGTTCCATGCAAAGGCGCCCCGACATGCGAGGAAGTCGACGAGCGCGCCTTCCTATTTGGCGGAGCGTGTTCGGCGCGCACGGTCTTGGTCGGATCTTCGGATCGACCACCACCTCCTTCAGATCCTCGGCGGACTTGAAGGATCCTGACCGACTTGCCGGAGTCGGGCGGACTCGAGGTCTCTTCCCGAGATTCTCGAGCTCTACGGACGAATGATCGCCGACGCCAACTCACAACCGCTTTTCGCAGCTTGTAAGCGAAGCCGAAGGATGCGCCACGGTGATGACTCGCAGCCCCGAGATCTTCGCTTGAGGTAGTGTAGTTGGGGATTGCCATGAACTTGGCGAACATGGCCTCCCATTATGGCGTGATAGGAGCCAGAAACCCCACGACCTCAAAGGTGAGGGTCTCGTGCGGAAGTTGGCCCGGTTCCCAAAAGTCACGCGCGATCGACCGCCCGAGTGGATGGGCTTGCGCACTGTGACGATGTCGGAAAGGCGCCTTGCTCTCGGCCGGAGACTTGAGCGAGGATCCCAGAGATCGAAGGTCTCAACATACGTGATGTTGAGACTATCGCCGCCATCCATGAGCACCTTGGAGAGGCGCTTCGTTCCGGCAATGGGGGCCACCACCGTGAGGGTATCTCCTCAAAAGCGGACGGATCGGGTGATCATCCGGTTGAAGGTGATCGGTGACTCGACCACCGGCGAACTTGGGCACAGCTGAGCCGCCGTGGACTTCGCGAATGCAAGCTGGCCGACGTTTGTCGGCGAGCTCATCGGTCCGCCAAAGATCATGAGGCACCATCGGGTTCCGGAATTTTTCGCCGCTTTCTTGGGCTCGCAGATTCGATGTCGAAGTCGCGCTTTTCCCTTTACCCGCGGCGGAGGTTCCGGAGATGAAACGCTTCAGGTTTCGCAGCCCCGACTTGTGTTTGACGGGTACCCATGATGCGGACATGGGCTGTCCATCGCTTTTTCAAATGGTCGGGTCCCGACGCTACCGCCGCTAAGGGCGGTGGCGGGTTGTCACGCGACCACAGGTCTCTCGCGCCCCGCTTCTTCCGCTTTTTTGTCGAAGCGGCCGAGGTAGCATCGGCCGGGGCGGCCTCGCTTGGCCTTCCCCTTATCAAAGATATTCCCAACAGCCTCACGGAGGCGTGGTTGGTGGCAATGTCGAGGAGCCCTTGGTGGTCCTAGGCTTGGTGCAGGCCATTTATGCACCGTGGCTTTCAACGAGGTGTCAGATGAACGCCCGGACAACATCGGGTCTGGCCATGTCGGGAGCTCACATTGTTGGGAGAATCACGGATGTAATCCCGAGAGATTCCCACGCCGCTTTTGCTTTTGAGATCACAGAGTTCCTGTATGCTTTAGGTGCCCCGAAGTTACCGACGAAGACGCTTTTAGGTTGGCCCAGCTCGATGGTGTTCGCGGCAAATACTCGAGCCATGCTCGCGTAATCCGCGAGGTAAAGGGAGGTATCGGATGACGAAGAGATCGTCTGCGGGCGCCCGCCCGCATGCGAGCCGAAGTCTTTAACTGCACACCGGGTTCGTGGCCCCGCAGTACTTGGTTATGTTGGTAGGGCCCTGAATCGCGGGAAGTTCGCGGTGGATTTCGGCCAACGCGCGCCCCGCCGCCGAGGCTCGGCCATTGATGGTAGCTGCCGCTATCCGCTGCCCAGATCGACCGCTCCACATCCATCTTCTTCCGCCCTACGGTGCTAACGCTAATGCGGTTGCCGTATTCGCAAGGCCGGTGCGAGAGGCCTGGGTCGCCGGGCGGCGCTGCATACCGGCCCCGGCTGTCCGGCGGCCGCGCTGGTCAGTGATCGGAAGAAACCCCGAGCGAATGAGACGGAAGGTCAGACATGCCGGATGGCAAGACGCTCTACCACCGGTGGTTCTCGTAGGTGGCCTTAGCCCCTGTGTCCTCTCGCTCGGGGATGCCGCTGGCAGCATTGCCGCTGGCGCGACATTCGGCCGGGCGCGAGGGATGTACTCAGAGGTCGCGGCGATCCTCGCCACCGCCGTTGAATCCTATCGCGCGCAAGACAAAGTGCAGCAAAAGCGTGAAGGCCCGTGCTTGTTTTGCTCCAGATCGCCCGAGCTTGACAAGCTCACCTCTTGAGCCTCCGGTACCACCGCCAGCCGGAGTCTCAGACGGCGGGCTTGGAGAGCCTCGTGTGCTGCTGGATTTCGCCTGCGTGCTCAAGGCACACGGGCGGCGGTGTTCTCGGATCGACGGAGGTGGTGGTCGGGGCGTCTGCCCCACCATGTTGCACTCGCGAGGGTACAACGTGTTGGAGGTGTGCTCCGCTCTGAGCCGAGTCGAGGCCGAGGAGCTCTCCAAAGAAGTCGAGACGGAGGTCTGAATGGCCAAGTGAGCCACGAGGTGCGAGCTCATGGGTGATGCTGCGAGATGCGCCAGCAGTCGACGGACCGCTACTAGAGGTAGCGTGGCGGTGGATCGGACTCCCACCCCGGGTCCACGCAGGTCCCTGCCGAGGTCACCGAGAGTGTGGGCGACGGAGTCCAGTGCTCGAGGCGATGCTCGTGCCCGAAAGTGGCGGATGAATGCGAACTCTGGCTGACGGTGATGAAGTCGAGGAGCCAAGCGATCCAGCCTCGACGCAGACGCACCATCGCTCGGTGAAGAAGGCCATCGAGGAGGGAAATGGGAATCCAGAGATCATGAAGATGACGCCATGAGCCCCTACCCGGGCGCGCTAACCGCTTTGGTGTTTCAGATAACCGCAATGAATTTGTAAGTATAGGGGTTGCGCGTCCCTCTCCTCGAATGGTTAGACCAAAGAAGTCCGGATTTATATCGTTCGGTGAATGTCCCTACTTCCAGCCAGTGGTGGCGGTTTGAATTGATTCTCGAGCTCGGGGAGCAAATAGAGGTTACAAACGGAGGCTAAGGACAAGCCCTTAGCACTCGCTCGGGGAGAAGAAATCGGAGGGCTTTCCTAGTTCTCGGCGCCGACCTGTGTCGGAGAACCCCGAGTGATCTAAGGAGGTGCCGCCAGGAGCGAACTCACGTGGGTGCGTGTGAAGAAAAGAAAATCTATCCCTCCTCCAAGGGCCCCGCCTCCTTTATATAGGCCGAGGGGCAGGTTACACGAGGATTTGAAAAAGAGGTAGGGGAATGCTACGCCGGGCGTCCTGGTCTTCGGTCATGATGATGGGCGACTCTTCATCCCGGCGACTGGTCTTCGGTCATGATGACCGACAGCTCAAAGACATCCCATACGGGTAGACACAACGGCAGGTGCTCCTTTTCGAGGGCGACACCGCCTCTCGAGCGCTGTGCCGATGTCGACGCCTTGAAAAGACAGGTGCAAGTGAATAAGCCGCCTGGTTGCCTTGGGAAGGGACCATCCGCCTAATGTTACAAGTACGTCTGGTGCAACAGGTGACCTTCGGCGAGATCGGCCGACGGGCAGAGATCGCGGGCCGAGGCTTATGGGACCCCGGCCTGGTCCCGTTGAGCTCGGTGGTACTTGATGCGGGACATGTCGGAGAGGTGCTCATGAGGCGCTGCCTGGCTCTGCCGGGGCCGATGGGAGCGTCCGATCCGAGGTTCGCCGAGTAATCAAGGCGGTGACCCTTTGGGGTCTAGGGAGGCCTTTGATGAGGATGTGGCCCAAGCAGGCCCATTTGGTATCACATTCAATGTCGATTTATAACCCCTTTCAAAGGAGGGACGAGGGCCATGTTGGTTTCACCTTCAGGTTCCTCGCTATTGTCAAAATTTGACTTCGAGGCTAGATAACCTTGGAGAAATACGATCTTGAAATAGATGTATACTTTTGTGGGGTACCCCGGTATGGGTATTCGTCAAGTCTATTCTTAAGTCCAATGATATTCAATGTTCCCCAGGTCAGGAGTCTTTAGTTTGCGATGCTTTTCAACACGCAAAGAGTCATCAACTTCCCTATCATACTTCCATTCGTGTAACGACTGCACCTCTTGAACTTATTCATTCTGATGTTTGGGGTCCTGCCCTTTCATCCGTGGGAGGCTTTAAGTACTATGTTAGTTTTCTTGATGACTATAGTTGTTACAGTTGGGTCTATTTGCTTAAACATAAATCAGATGTTGAACAAGCCTTCTACAATTTTCAGAATCATGTTGAACATCTCTTCAATGCTAAAGTCCGTATTGTTCTGTCTGATTGGGGCAGTGAGTACCATAAACTTCATCATTATTTTCAAAAGATTGGCATCTTACATCATGTTTCTTGTCCTCACACATCGCAGTAAAACAGCATTGCCGAACATAAACATCGCCATATAGTCAAAATCGGCCTTGCACTTCTAACCTATTCTTCTTCTTGTTCGCTTTGGGACAAGGCCTTCCTTATCGCCATATCTCATCAACCACATGCCGAGTAGTGTCCTTCATAATGCCACTCCTATCACTCGGCTCCTCAATATTGTGCCCGACTATTCTTTTCTTTGCACATTCGACTGTGTGTGCTGGCCTAGCCTTTGCAAATACAATACTCGAAAGCTTGAGTTTCGTTCCAAAATGTGTGTTTTTCTGGGTTATAGCTCCATACATAAGGGCTATAAGTGTCTTGATAGGGCTATAGTGTCTATATTTTGCACGATATGATCTTCGATGAAACAATCTTTCCCTTTGCCATG